>OX422217.1:340372689-341788572 GCA_949130495.1 Sambucus nigra
ACGTCCTTTAGTGAAATTCTACTTTAAGACTAAAAATATCATATTTTAAACCACGAAAAATTACGAAAGTTGAAAAATCAGTCGAATTCTGACTCAAATCCAATTCTGGTATCAGAGTCAAGACGCTCCTTTCAGACCTACTTTAGTAAAATACTTTAATGCGCTTGGAATTTATCCTATGTATTTACAAAGATATTTTTGGAACCCATCCTTGTAACTTATTTACACCCAGAAGGTTGTTTAACATCACATATAGACGGTTGTTCACACAATGATCATATCCTGACCAAATACTCATAAAATAGGCAAGTTACTGCCAGTGTTATCAATAGCGTAATAGACCAAAATAAGCGTATCCTACTTATTTTAAGATAATTATTTAAAGACATCCAAAACCTAGAAACAGGGATAAAAAATATCTCTAAGAAAATACGAAAAATAGATAATCAAATCCCAATAGACATTATACAAGTATTACAATATATAAATACTAAGACCAATCACATAGAAGTCCTTAATAAAGATATTTCAGAAATTAAAACTCTGATAAAGAGCCAAGAGAGCGAGTGAATTAAGCTCACCAAGGAATAAGCTAAACTTATTCCTAGATTAGACAAATATCTTCCTAATGGAAATAGTTAAATCGGACTAGAATGAAGTACCTGGAAACTATAACACTGCGTATTTTTAAGGATTTTGAATTTAGTTAATTCAGTGATATAGGATTTCATTTATCCGTGGGATTTAATTAAATTAGTGAATTAACGATTTAATTCATTCAGTTATTTTTTTAAAATTTACTTGTGTTGTAAATTGAGGTCGAGGTTGGAGATTTTAGTAAAATGACTCATATGGATATTCTTAGTGCATAGTTGATTCCGAATAGGTCGAGATAGTCGAAAATGAGTACCCAGGGGTAGTAATTGGGCCTTGGGGCATTTTTGTGCATAACCGGGCTCACACGGGGATGTTTGGGTCATTTTAATTTGGCCCATAAGCTTAAAAACGGGATTAATAAAATAAAACCTAATTGACGGAATTGGGGAAGTCATAACTCAATGAGAGAAACCCTTGAGCTGCAGAGGAAAATAATGGAAGAAATTGAGGATCTTTTGGGAGCGAAACTAAAGGAAGAGGAATGTTCTTCATCAAACATTCCTCTACAACAAAGAAAAGACCCTAAGAAACTATCCAGGCAAGTAGTTAAACTTTCTTTCATTTAAATTACGGTATTACGATTCATATCATGGCGGGTGTAAACCATATTCATTTTGGGATGAGTTATTATAACAAAATTCATTTTTGGAAGGGTATCACATGTTAAATCTGGGTTTTGAAGGTTTAAGCATTAAGGGTGAAATTGATGTTTAATTTATGTGAAAATAATATCATATGAGGCTAGAATATGATTTAAAATCGAAAACCTACAGAAATTGTTGTTGAATTCGGATTATTGAATAGAATTGAGAATTGTGATTTAAGGGATATTGAGAAAAAACTCAATTTATGAACCCTAGAATTTTAATGAAGATCGCTGAGGATTGATGTCATATATTAGTGGTTGAACATCTTTATAGATGAAATATGATAAGCATCCAAAACTGTGCAATTTATACCCCAAATAGATGTATTTTAGTTGCTAATTCTCGACAATTTGGGTCTTATGCGCTTAATTGTTCAATATGCAGGCTTAATTGCATTTGCAGTGTCAAAAGCTCTATTTTCACGCAATTTACAGTTAAAATGGAGTTAAATACCCAATTCTCTGACCCTACCAGAGCCTAAGCCTAGCATAAACCTACCCTAAAACCTGTGTGTGTTATGTTTGTGTCTTTTTATCATTTTTTAGATTTTTAGTTTGAGTCATTTTTATTTTTAGGATTTATTTTAGATTTATTTAGTATTTTCTAGATTTTATTTTTTATTTTTATTCTATTAGTGTAATTTTATTTTATTTTAATTTTTATTAGTTTTTAGTTTTATTAGGATTAGTTTTAGGAGTTTATTTTTAGTTTATTAGATTTTATATTTTAGGATTTTTGCTTTCATATTTTATTACATTTTTCATTTTTTATTTCTTTTGTTTTATTATTTTAGTTTTTAATAGCTTAGAATTTTATTTTCTTAAGTTTTAATATTTTATTTTTATTTTGTTAGTTAGATTTTTATTTTTATTTTATTTCTTAAGTTTTATTTTCTTAGTCAGTTTGAGTCATTTTATTTCATTTTTAATTAGTTAGTATTATTTTTTTTAAGGGTCCAAATTAAACTCACACACACCCTAAAACCAACACACTACCAAACACACCCTAAAATTACCTACACCCTCACCCTCATCTACACCATATCCTCTACACCCCACTACACCTAAATCTACCCACTTGATCTTCCTCACCACTATTTTCTCTCTCCTCTCACCCAAAGCCATCTTCACTCTCTCTCCAACCACCATTAACACAAAGAAAATTAACCACCACAAAACTTTAAACCCCCTGATCGGACCCATTCCAAACCACTAGGACCGGCCATACCAGCGCCGGCATATTTGAAACTCCACCACGTCGGCGAAGCCCCGATTGCGATCCCGTCCCCCTCCGGCGAGCCTGTCAGCTCCGGCCGAGACCTCCGGCAGCTGCTACCGACTCTCTCTCTCCGACCAACCCTCCGGCGTCATCCCCGAACCATTCCGACCCAGCGTCGCCCCACTCCGGCGCTGATCGCATCCGTCACCCGACCAGCCTCCATACCCGCTGACCTCCTCACTCCGATCCCGTCGACGGCGTCGGCCAACCTCTGACCCGCCTGAACCAGGAGCCCCGAACCTCTACTTCCGGCCATACCCAAGTCCATACCAAAACCCATTTCCCTTTTCTTCTAACCTTGCACGATCACCACCTGCCAAACAAACCAAACCAAATCCAAAAATCCAAAGCCAATTAAAACCCATGTGCCACTTTAACTTACTTTAACTCTTTACCCATTTTACCCCCCAACTAAAATCTCTTACCCAAAAAATACCCTTATAACAATATCAGATTTTATTTTCTTACCTCACTACCCACATGACACACCCAAACCACATGCACACTTATACCAATTACCCCTAGCTCCTTGGCACCTACTATTAAAAGAGGATGAAGACCCATTTTCAAAGGATCTCAAAATTAGCTTTAAGCTTGGTGTGATAAAATTCTCTCCACCCCTCTATGTTGAGTATTTACATTTTTAGCAAATACCTCAATATAAAGGTGTGTAATGAAAATTATCTCTAGGATAAATTTCACCCCACCCATCTATTATGAATTCTTGCATTTTTAGCAATTAATTCAAATTAGATTGATGTAGTGAAATTTATTCCTTATGGGAGGTAAATTCTAACCCATTCCTTTATGTTGAGATTTTTCATTTTTAGCAATTATTTCAATATAAAGCAATGATCTAGAATTGATTTCTTTGGATGAATTCTAATGTACAATTTTATAATTTTAGGATTTGCATTTTTAGCAAATCTCTTTTATTATTTAATTGTCCATTATGAATTCATCCACTATCCTTTTTAATTTTTAGTTTGTAATTTTTAGTTTAGATTCAATAAATACATGAGTGAGTGATTATGATTGAGTGATTTTTTATGTATAATTGAGAGATTGTTGATGTAATTGAAGATTTCATTCCAATTCAAGGCTTAAATGGGTTTGAACTATTCCTCTCTTATTACTTTTAGTTTAATCTTCTTTTGATTTTATTTGTTTATCTTATATTTGTGGATGATGATTATTGAGGGCTAATATCCCATTCATGGGAGGAAATTTTGAAGCCCTCATGAATCCAATTTAGTTAGTTTACTTTTTAGCACAATTTTATTTACCTCATTTTGTTGTTAGCTTTTACATCTTAGTAGTACTTTAACAATTAGTATATAGTTAGTTAATTAATATTCCCTTGAAAAATTCATAAAAAATAGAAAAGTAAAAATAGAAAAATATAATAAAATGCAAATGAATCTATATATACGTCATCACCAATTTTGTGTTTCACCCTTAGATTTGGATTGACTCCCTTACTTACCTCTACACTTGAGTTTTGTTATAATTTGTAGGTTCAAGGGAATTTTTGATGGATAGAGAAGTTGCACGACGACAAAATCTACATTAGAGGCAATTTTTTTATTTATCAAAATAAATATGGGAGATAAAGTAATCGAGGTCTGGATTGAAGTTGGAAAGCTTCAGAGTTTAAAAATGGTGGAAGATCGACCCAATTCGTCGATCGATCAACCCTTTCATTTATAGTAAAACATGAGATTGTAGATCTTTTAGTAACGGTCGTGTGGGCATCGAACTCATATTTTTTTGAATTTGATATGATTTTTCTACGATAGGGTGCGTGAGAACGATATCTTTAGGAAGAAATAAATTCGGGTTATTTGGAGATGTCCGTAAATGAGTGAAGGACTTTGAAAAAATATTAAGGAACATTATTTTATCCTTAGATTAGATAGGGATGAATCCAAGTATGGATTTAGGAGTATTTATAATGAACGACACTAGATAATATGTGTCAAAAATATACAAATGCATTCGAATGGGAATTTTAGATGAATTTAGCATACGGGCTGGTATTTTAAGCTGGAATTTAATTGATAAAAATTAAATGGAACCTAATACTTAGAGTCTTATGGGATGAGTATTAAGGACTATTAAATTTAATAAGGGTGTCAAACTTATTAACCAAATTTGGTGAAATGAATTCTAAAAGGTTAAAATACGGACCAATAAAGGGAGTCCGGAAATTTTGGTTGAGTGACACCACTTAGATAAAATTAATTGACGTGATAGTAATTAAATTAAGGGTGAGGTTTTTTACTCTGATATTTCTCAGGCTAGTGCTATGGAAGTTAGGTATAGAGTAGCCGGTTTAATTTATTACAAAGATATATAATAAATTATCGAATAGTGAATTTAACGAGAGGTGTTTACCTTAATAGTGGATTTTTTTGTAACAAATTCTTAAGGGTGAAGATACAGACCAAATGAGTGAGTCGGAGTATTGTAGTTGGGTGACAGTACTTTAATGAATTAATGAATGTGAAATTGATTAGATTAATTGGTGTAATTTGAAATGCAACAAATTCGAAGGATGAGCGAACCTGCGACTTAGATCAGTAGGATATGAGTGAATTAACTATTGAAATATTTTAAAGGATAATTGATACGCTTCAAGTAGTGAGGGATACTCGGGAATATATGATAATAAGTGTAATTGGAATTAAATAATAAATAGGATATTCGGGAGATATATATACTATGTATGGAATATATGATATAGGTTGTGTGTATACCTATACTGATTTGTATGATTTATTATGTGTATGATATACCAACCATACTTGCTATCACAGGAGTTTATGAACGAGACAGTCTTATCTTGAGGAGCCTTCGGGGGGATACTTGACTTGCACCTTAGAGCATAGGGCCTAAGGAGGACTTATTGGTGAGTTGATAAGTTTGGGTGAGATGGGTGCGTAGGTATGTGCGTTGCCCATAAAGTCGTGGTCTGTGTTCGCCTCCAATATATGTGATTTGTATTAATATGGTTCCAGAGTGATTTAGAATCTGTAGTCCTTTATACAGTGCGTGATGTACCAGTACTTCATAGCAGAGTATGCATGCACTGCAGGTCTCAGCCTAGGGGTATTGTATTTTATATATATATATATATACTTGTTATTTATTCTACTATGTGTGTGAAACACCCCAACCCAGTTACTTATAATTAAGTTTGAAAGTCAAAGTGAGTCAAACCATAATTAATTTAACCAAACCATAAATATAAGGTTTAATTTCAGAGTCATCAAGGTAAATCCATACAACTAAAAACTTTTTTACAGCATTAAAGTAGTTATGAATTTACAAACTTCTTGAAGGATAAGTTAACTTAATTACATCATTTACATTTACAAAAAAATCATTGTTTCTCCCATTCCTCGCTAACCCAACCCGACCTCATAGATTTGGCATTGACCTCACATTACCTGAAAAACATAAATATTGGAACCGTGAGCAACACAGCTCAGTGAATGCATCACTACTACACTCTTGCATAAGATTAAATGCAATAGATCATATCCCTGTGATAATAGATATATATTTATCCGGCTCATTCAATAAGAATGACCACATTTTTGGCTCATTCATAAGAATGACCTAATTTTTCAGCTCATTCATAAGAATGACCAACTTTTCGAAACATGATTCACATATTGTCTAAATAGACAATTTTCCCTCATTCCGGGTTGGGGAGTAACCTCCCATTTTGGTAAACCGAAATGAACACTTTCATATTCATAATATTCTGATCATATTCATATCGTATACAAATACAACATTTCAGTGAGTACACTCACCTTGGTTGACAACTATGTATTCACGTTTCTTTCGGGTGGAGCTGAGCTGGGTTGATTAGACCTAACACCTATCAATCCAACTAAATCAGTACTGAATCTTAATCATAAGTATTATCTTAACATAATTATGTAAGTTCCAATGACTATACAACAACAATATAATTCCACTTAAGTCACATTCCATGAAAGATGAGTCACGACAAAACAATGATATACATATTGATAAAGTTATGGACATTCATTCGTAGGAAATACCTCCTAAGGAATTTATAACTTAAACCAAGTAAATATGAAAGCATAATTTTCAATGTATATATACATGAAACATGTACTTAAAATACCCTTTGAAAGGAGGAGATAAAAATATTGTTTCATGGGGTATCCAGTATAGCCTCAAATCATCGTCCTCTATACTTAACCATCCTATATTCCTAAATTGTATAGATATATGTGTCCAACCTTATCAATATGAAGACATATATGAATATACTTTCCATTACAAGTGACGGTGTAATTTATCAAGCTTCTTAGAGCAAGTTATAACCATTTCTTCATAACCTATTAAATCTTCCCCACAAGCTCCTCTATTGTTCCTTAAACTTCCAAGAATTTTCATAATTTTTCTCCAGCATAAATTTCCATGTTTTTCCACCCAATTTCAATACATATACTAAATAGCACAGAATTAAAGTTTCATAATTTTTTGACTTCATTTTCAATGTCAAAAGGTTGACCAAACTCAGGGCATATCGAAATGAAATATACAAATAGCAACTATGTACCAACTTGCCGCCATCACTAAGGCCTAACCACAAGGAGTTAAATTCTAATTTTCGAATATGATATGAATGATATGCCCCAAGTGTAACCTTGGCCTAGAGACACCAACCTCGGCCTAGAGACACCAACCTCGGCCGAGACCATGGCAGACGTTGGACGAGTCTTGGGCACGAGATATCACCCCTCGGCCATATCAAGGTCGGCCGTGGCCGAAACTACTATGAACCTCTCCAAGGGACCTCAGAAGGATCAACAGCACTCGCATATGACTTGAAATGGAAACCTCGGCCATACATGGGCCGAGCCTGCAGGAGGCCACCCAGATAAACCTCATATCAGGGCGACCCTGTCCATTGTCTCGGCTAGGATTAGGCCGAGACCTCCATGGAACACTCAGACTGAATAGGTATCAAGACTCACCAACCTCGGCCTCATCAAGGCCGAGGTCATACACCAGACGCGGTAGCCGAGCACCTGCTGACATTCAGATAAGGACACGTTGACATAAATCAGTTATAACAAGATTATTCCCCACACGTGGGGAGAATATTGCATCATCATTCTCTACATATGACAGTGACAGATGGAACTCCCATATTGGTGAGGTAACCACACACATGCTCATGGCATGCATGTTGGGGTACATTACACCCCCTAGGTACTATATATAGAGGTCATCCTCTACCTTGGAAAAGGATCCCAAATATCCAACCCTAGATAAAACTCTGTCTAGATACACAGTAGAGAGAGAAAGGTTGAGAGATTGTATCCTTGGCCATTAGTGCCTTGTTGCAGTGAGATTATTCACACACACAGTGGACGTAGGCCAATCTAGGCTGAACCACTTATATTCTAGTGTTGATTCCTCTTCTTCTCATCTCATTCTCTCACCTCTTTACATAACTGTGCTGCCATTGTTATTCTTAGGTTGAGCTTGAGAACACCTTATCTGGTGGTGCTAATTCCAGCATCATCATTTTGGCGCCGTCTGTGGGAATCGAGAAGCTATCTCTTCCTCTTTTTCTTCTTAACCTCACCGGAGACTCTGGTGGTGAACCAGGCCTCCCCCTAGCGCGGAGTTGTTTCACCATTGAAAGAGGTCCTGTGAGGTACTAAGCTCATCTGCTACTTAAGCTCTATAGTGTTAACATATGGCACCAGACTTACCACCGCCTCTTCCGCCGCCCGGGGGTGGAGGGCCTAGCTCCAGTCAGGCTCCCCCCCAGTCTGAAATGGCGGAGGTAGCAGCAGCCTTGCGATCTTTAGCTCCAACACAACAAGCCATGCAGGAGCAATTTTCTCAGCTCAGTCAAACTATGATGAGGCCACCTGGTGTCTCACCGAACATGATCACTCCGGCGGTAGTTCAGCCTCATCCTGACGCCAGGGGACCACCCCAGGTGCCAATGAAGGACCAACGTGCACCCCAGCGGAGAAGGGACGTTGCTGACCCTAGGCGCTTGTGCCTCGAGAGGTAGGGAAACCCTTGCCCAGAGGACAGGTATGATGACCTAGAAGCTAAAGAAGCCCCAGAAGACTGCTAGGAGCCGTATGAGGTGTCAAATAACACTGTACGACCTCTTAGGCAAAATCAAGGATGTGTCGGCCGAAGAGGTGAAGAGGCCCAGCAAAGAGGGTCGGCCTTTGATAGGTTGAGCAGAGGGTCGGCCTTCGAAAGACTGGGCTCGGTGAACGACCTAAGACAGAGGCTGTCGAGATCAAGGAGCGCTGTAGGATCTCAGAGAGGGAACAGGCAGGGTCGGCCAGACCAAGGCCGACCCTATGAAAGAAGAGGCAGGGACCAGGAAGAGGTCAACAGCCAACGTGTCGTGGCAGGGGAACCCTCGGTCCATCGCAGGGAAGTGGCAGGGGATAACCTCGGCCAAGTTGATGACAGAAGACCCTAGAATGATTATATCCAACGCCTTGAGGAGAAGATAGGAGACCTCATTAAAAGCAGGGACCCATTACAAAGGGGTTACTCAGAGGGCTCCCCATTTGTGGCTAGGATAGTGGGGTTCCCAACCCCAGATAAGTTCAAGCCTCCTACAGTGTTTCCCAAGTATGATGACAGCACTAACCCTGTACACCATATCGAGATGTACCAGTCAGCAGTAGACATTTACTCGATACCCGATGAGATGAAGTGTAGGGCCTTCTCGAGGACCTTGACAGGGTCTGCGCATAGTTGGTTTACCTCCCTTCCGAAGAACTCAATTGAGAGCTTCAAAGGTTTGGCTGAGCAATTTATCCACAACTTCTGCTTTGGGGTGAGGCCTCAAAAGAAGACTACCCACCTGCTGTATGTCAAGCAGGCCAAGGGTGAGAGCCTAAGAGACTACATAGCAATGTTCAACAAAGAGAAATTGGAGGTTGAAGATTATGAAGAGAACATAGCCATAACCGCCCTTATAGGAGGCCTCCAGAAGGGGAAGCTATTGTGGAAACTGGCGGAAGACCCCCCTAGGTCTATGGCGGAGCTGCTGGCAACCGCAGGGAAGGTAATGAATGCGGAAGAGGCAATGGACGCCAAGTACGAGGAGGAGAACCGCGGTGGCACTGTGAGGTCCCAGACCAAGAAAGAGGGGAAGAAGAGGTAAGGAGATGACAAGTTCGCTCACTATACTCCTCTGACTGTGAGCTGCGAGCACATCCTCAATGAGATTAAGACTGATCGGACTCTGAGATGGCCAGAGAAACTGAAGGCCCCACCACATAAGAGGAACAAAAACCTATGGTGTGAGTTCCATTAGGATCATGGCCATGTCACGGATAGATGCTTCGCTTTAAAAGATGAGATTGAGAAGATGTTGAAATCTGAAAAGCTGAGGAAGTATGTGGATGGTAAGGCTCCAAAGGGTGGAAGAGATGACCCTAAGAAAAGAAGAAATGACAGATGCCGTGGCAATGTCCCGGCCAAAAGAGACGATGATTCAGAAGGAGATGATGAAGACGATCAGGATCTTCCGCCAAAGGATGAAAACACCCCGGTGAAGAGGGTCGGTACGATCTCCTTTGGTATTAGCACCATATGTGGGGAATTTGCAGAAGGTGGCTCTGAAGTAGCTGACAGGAAGGCTCATGTAGCAGAGTCCAGGTCATTGGCCAAGCTTGAAGTTGTGAATCTAACATCTTCTGATACAGTGCAGAAGAGGAAGAAGGTAGACATGGACACCCTCGTAGTGGGGTTCTCCAGACTCGACTTCAAGGGTATCTTAGCCCCCCATGATGACCCTTTGGTCATAACAGCAAGGTTGTATGGGTGAGAGGTACTGAGGATCCTCATAGACGAGGGGGAGCTCAACAGACGTGATGTTCTGGCCTTGCTTCAAGAGCCTGGGTCTTAGCAGGGCAAGGCTGGTGCCCTATCATCACCCATTGATAGGCTTCAGTGGAGAAAAGGTTCACCCTTTGGGCATGTATGAGATGGACGTACGGATGGGGGATGAGTGAACTAAGAGGCTGACTAAGAAGATAAACTTTTTTCGTTATGGATGAGAACGTTTTCTCGGCCTACAACCTCATCATAAGAAGGGTGGCCCTTAAAGAGTTTGAAGTTATGCCGTCGACGGTCCATCAGATGATAAAATTCCCGACTCTTTATGGAGTAGGGTAAGTGCAAGGGGACCAGACCATGGCGCGAGAGTGTTACTTCAACTCTGCCGAAGAGCGAGAAGCCCATAAGAGGGAAACCACCACTTACAACATTGACACTCTTGACCCAAGAGATGAAACAAAGTTGAAGAAGGGAGAGGCCGTGAAAGAGGTAGAATCCATCATCCTCAATGAGGACGAGCCGGAAAAAACCGTCCAGGTCGGTAAGGCCCTAGAGCCAGGAACCAAGGAAGAGCTGATAAACTTCCTCAGGAGGAGACAGAGTGTCTTCGCATGGAGTCATGCAGACATGCCTGGCATCGACCCTGAGGTCATGAGCCACAAGCTCAATGTGGACAGAGATGCCAATCCGATCAAGCAGAGATGAAGAGTCTACTCCAGGGAGAAGTACGACGTCATCCGAGAAGAGGTAAAAAAGTTAGAAGAGGCTGAGTTCATAAGAGAGGTAACATATCCGGAGTGGCTCTCAAATGCAGTCATCGTGCCTAAGGCCAATGGGAAGTGATGAATGTGTGTGGATTTCACTGACCTGAACAGGTCTTGCCCAAAAGACAGCTATCCCTTACCTCAGATAGACCAGATGGTGGACGCGACGGCGGGGCACGAGCTCATGAGCTTCATGGACGCGTATTCAGGCTATAACCAAATCTTCATGGATGCTAAAGACTCTGAGAAGACAGCCTTCATTACTGACAAAGAGACGTACTGCTACAAAGTGATGCCCTTCGGTCTGAAAAATGCAGAGGCAACGTACCAACGTCTTATCAATAAGATGTTCGAAGAGAAAATAGGCAAGACCATGGAGGTGTATGTGGACGATATGCTAACGAAGAGCTTAAAAGCTTGTACTCACGTAGCATACCTTGAGAAGACCTTCGATGTTATGGACTCGTACAGAATGAAACTCAACCCAGCAAAGTGTGTCTTCGGAGTAGGAGCGGGGAAGTTCCTGGGGTTCATCGTTAACCAGGGGGGAATTGAAGCGAACCCTGAGAAAATCAAGGCATTACTTGGCATGAAGACTCCTAGGAGTATCAAGGATGTCCAAAGACTCACGGGAAGAGTGGCTGCCCTTAACAGGTTTGTTTATAGGGCAACGAAAAAGTGTCTTCCATTCTTTAAAGTTCTAAGGAAGGCCTTCCAATGGGGCGAAGAGTGTGAAAAATCCTTCAACCAACTAAAGTCCTACTTAGGATCTCCCTTATTGCTGTCTCGGCCCATCGCGGGAGAAAGGTTGTTTGTGTATCTGGCAGTCTCTGAATCAGCCATCAGCGCGACCATCATACGGGAAGAGGATGGGATCTAAAGGCCTGTGTACTTCAACAGTAAGGCCCTTCAAGGGTCTGAACAAAATTATCCCCGTATGGAGAAGTTGGCTTATACCCTAATACATGCCTCAAGAAAAATAAAGCCTTACTTCCAAGCTCACTCCATGGTAATCCTCACTGACTCCCCACTAAGGCAGGTTCTGCACAAACCTGAGAAGTCCGGGAGACTGATGACCTAGGCCATCGAACTAGGAGAATATGATCTTACCTACCAGCCTAGGACATCCATCAAGGGGCAAGCCCTCGCGGATTTCATCGCAGAATTCACCTGGGAAGAGGCTGAGACAGAGAAAAGCCTAGATGACGGTGAAGAGACAAACCGTAGTGTCTTCCGAAATTCTAAAGAGACAGCACAAAATGTCTTTCGCGATCGGGAAGAGGTCATCTTAGGCAAATCTCAGAGCAGATTAGAAGAGAACGAAGAGGATCGATACCTCTTCAAGAGAGGAATTATGGAAGAAGGGGTCTTCTCATCAAATACAGACATATGGAGCCTCTTTGTTGATGGCTCTTCCTGTGATAGTGGAAGCGGCGCGGGGCTAATACTCTCGGCTCCAGATGGCGCCAACATTGAATACGCCTTGAGATTCAACTTCCAGGCCTCAAACAACGAGTCCGAGTATGAGGCCATGATAGCAGGTCTCTTATTGGCAACAACTCTTAGAGTAAAGCGACTCCTACTCCATAGCGACTCAAGGTTGGTGGTCAATCAAGTACTAGGGATATACGAGGCCAAAGACGAAAGAATGGCCAAGTACTTGAAGAGGGTAAGAAGGTTGTTAGAATATTTTGAAGAAGCAAAACTGAAGAGAGTGCCTCGACTAAGTAACAACTACGCTGATGCATTGGCAAGGCTGGCCTCGACAATGAAGACAGATATGGGAATGACCATTCCGATCGAGGTCTTAGGAAAGGCAACCATCAAGGAGGACGAGGTATGTAACCCTTGTCACAATTTGAACCTAGGAGACTCATGGATTGACCCGCTCGTCAGATACCTAAGAGAGGGAGAGTTGCCTGAGTCCAAGCTAGAAAGGAGAAAGTTGAGATATAGGGATGCCAAGTTTTCAATGGTAGGAGACGTCTTGTACAAAAAGGGGTTTTTATTGCCTCTCCTCAGATGTGTGCATCCCATGGAAGTTCCCCGGGTCTTACAGGAGGTTTATGAGGGTTCCTGCTCTAGCCACATATGGGGAAGGCCCTTGGCCAAAAGGATCATCACTCAGGGGTATTGGTGGCCTACCTTGTCCAAGGACGCTGCAGACTACGTGAAGAGGTGCGATAAATGCCAAAGGTTCGCCACTATCCCTCATCAACCCCATCAGCCTATGACGTCAATCTCTTCTCCATGGCCATTTGCGGTATGGGGAATTGACTTAGTAGGAACTCTGCCAAGAGCTGTCAATAACTACAGATTCTTGATAGTTTCCATTGACTACTTCTCAAAGTGGGTGGAGGCAGAGCCGATGATAACAATCACAGAGCAGAAGACCTTCCAGTTCATTTGGAGGAATATCATATGCAGATATGGTCTCCCAAACACCCTCATCTCGGATAATGGGACCCAGTTCAAGAACTCCTCCTTAGAAAAGTATTGCCTAAGAGTATGGATTAAGCAGTTCTTCTCATCTCCTGGTCGACCTCAGGCAAATGGTTAGACCGAGGTCACAAATAGAACTATCTTGGACGGAATCAAGAAGAGGTTAGAAGATGCGAAGGGGAGATGGACTGAAGAGGTCTATGCTGTGTTATGGGCCTACAGAACCACGACAAGGACACCAACAGGAGAAACCCCATTCATGCTGGCACATGGCTCAGAGGTCGCCATCCCAACGGAAGTAGGACTCCCAACTCATCGGATTCAGACCTACAACCCTAACAACAATGGGGAAGATTGGAGGCTAGACCTAGATCTTATCGAAGAAAGAAGAGAAGACGCAGAGGTCAGAAAATCAGCCTACCAACAGAGGGCAGCAAAATTCTACAACCAGAGGGTGAAGTCAAGACCCATTGCAGTGGGAGACCTAGTGCTAAAGAAGACCCTACAGAAGGCAAATAAGCTTCACCCAAACTGGCATGGCCCCTACAAAGTAACAGAAGAGGTTGTGCCTGACACTTAAAGGCTAGAAAACCTAGAAGGAGAACCTTTCACTAACCCATGGAATGCTGACCACCTAAAGAGATATTACATATGATGTTGCATAGAGTTTTATGTAAATGTACCATCTTATTATGAAGAGGTTATTAATAAAGATCAGTTCCTATGACAGTTCTTGCTTCGTTCTTAGATCAGAGATTTATTATGGGGATAACATCTTAGGTGATGACCTCATACCCTTACAACATCATTAATTTGGTGATAAGGTCTGAGCTCAGACACCATAAAGAGATGACCTCAGACCCTTAACATCATTAATTTGGTGAAATTCATTTGAGGATAACATCTTAGGTGATGACCTCAGACCCTTAACATCATTAATTTGGTGAAATTCATTATGAGGATAACATCTTAGGTGATGACCTCAGACCCTTAACATCATTAATTTGGTGAAATTCATTATGAGGATAGCATCTTAGGTGATGACCTCAGACCCTTACAACATCATTAATTTGGTGACAAGGTCTGAGCTCAGACACCATAAAGAGATGACCTCAGACCCTTAACATCATTAATTTGGTGAGATTCATTATGAGGACATATTAGGTGATGACCTCAGACCCTTATAACATCATTAATTTGGTGACGAGGTCTGAGGTCAGACACTATAATGATATGACCTCAGACCCTTAACATCATTAATTTGGTGAGATTCATTATGAGGATAACCTCTTAGGTAATGACCTCAGACCCTTATAACATCATTAATTTGGTGACGAGGTCTGAGGTCAGACACCATAATGAGATGACCTCAGATCCTTAACATCATTAATTTGGTGAGATTCATTATGAGGATAACCTCTTAGGTAATGACCTCAGACATTCCTAACACCATTCATTGGTGACAAGGTCTGAGGTCAGGACCATTGGTTGAGTTTAAACAAGGCCATTGCAGGAAGACAACCTTAGAAAGATAACCTCAGAGGTTAAAGCTCAGATTACAAATGCATTTTTAACAGACACCATAACAGTAGAGCTAAGAATGAAAAGCATCACATGACATTCAATGAAAATAAAGTGAAGAGGGTCCTCATTAGAGGTTGATATATATATTCAGAAATTATATGTTCAATGATTACAGACAAAAGTTCCACAGTATAGTTAAAGTTACGAACGATCAAAGTATCCTAAGGGTCTGAGGGGGGAACGTTGACACCCTCGGCTTGGTTTGTCACCTCGGCCGCATCATCACAAGGGTCTTCCCCCCCAACCTCGGTGACCTCCAGTGTAGCAGTCTTGGCAGGAGCAGCAACCTCTTCCTTAACTTCTTGAAGGCCCTGGGCAAAACTGAGGATTAGCAAAGCCGAGACCCATGAAGTCAGAGGCCTTCAGAGTGCCAGCCCCTCTCTCTGATGTCAGCCCATTTAGTAGTGTCTTTGATACCTCTTTCAAGGTATTCAAATACAAACCCCATTAACTCATCAGAGGATTTGTAGTCAGTAAAGATCTTCTCAGAGACATCCTCAAGGGCGGCCCTGACAGCCGAGTTGACCTTTTGCTGAAGAACGTCGTCCTTAGCCTTCATTGCGGCAGCATGGTCCTTGCCGAGCTGGGAGATGTCCCTCTCCAACCCCTTCACTTTCTTCTCAGAGCCCTTCAGCTCAGACTTGAGGCGCTCTATCTCTGCGTTCAGAGCGCCCTCGACTTTCTTGGCCTCTTGCCCCTTTTGGATGAAAGGCAACTTCCTCAGAGTCCAGTTCGATAGATGGTGCATTGAGGTCAAGCCCTGCATATTTAGTAATCATGAGTAAGTTGAAGAAGAATCAGATGTTACACTTAGAAGAATTTGTAATGAAGGACCAAATCATAACTGAACGGCTCTGTGAAGGCCGAACTCAACCAGCAAGGGGGTGTCCATAGCCCTGTAGAAGCGATTGTCAGCCTCGGTCATTACAGAGCCGATGGCATCCAGAGCCTGCATACTGTAGCCGACCACGCTATCAGTTAACTTCAACTGATCCAAACGAGCCGAAAGTATATCGGCCGAAGAGATAGGGATAGCAGCTTTAGCAATCTTCTTCTTGGGCCTCTGATCCTCAGGGGCATGATCTTCGGGATCCCTCTTCTTTTTAGCCGGGGGATTCGAGGCCGAGGGAGCTGGGGGAGGAGCGTTCAGACTTGCTCTCTTGGCAAGTCTTGTCAAGCTTGGTGCAGCCATATCCCAAAGCTCGTCTGGAATGTCCATTGGTCGCTCTGCAAAAAATTAATAGACCTGAGTTAGATAGTCGGATATGAATAAACTCAGAGGTTAAACTTATAAAACAAAAATTCTTACCAATCTCGGCAAGGGGACTTCCACCCAGACCTGTCCTAGAGAGGAAGTGGGGAGTCATCAGATGTTCAAACCTGACAAATAGACCATTTACCCCCTGATCCTGAAGGGCTTTCACCTTCTGGAGGTTTTGAAGACTTAGGCCTGGGTCGGCCCTGGCAAACATGGTGACCTTACCCCGCCTTAGGGGCATCCTCTGCTCCAAACGAGAGGAGGAAACACATGCGCCAAACTCCCATGGCCCTGAGGCAAAGAAGTACCTAGGCTTCCAATTATGGTTGGAAGTCTGGGTCACCTGAAGTAATTTCTTCTCAGGCCTCCGAGCTATAAAATGGTAGTAGCTCGGATGATTTTTGGCCGAGAAAGGGACGTAACATCCTACAAAGACTTGAACTGGAAGGTCTGAGTGGTGGACGACCTTCCATAACACTATGGACCTTATTAGGATTCTCCAGGCATTAGGAGAGAGCTGAGAGGGGGCCAAATTAATGTAAGAGAGGATGGACCTGATAATGGGGTGAATGGGCAGACGGAACCCCAGCTTTAACATCTGCTCGTACAAACAGATCTCGCCGTCTCGGCCATGATAAGCCCTCTCTTCCCTTAGAGGTCTCCTAAGTTTTATTGAGGGGATGATAGAATATAGATATCTGAAGTAGAGAAGGTCTACATCAGTAATAGTACTCTCGTGCTCGGCCACCTCAGAGACGTCGACATCGCTCTCAACCTCATCGTCATCCAACTCAACGTCAGCTGGAGCAGATGTTGATGGGTTACTCGGAAACCTCTGAGAAAACTCTTCCCCGGTGACAGCCGACATAGGGATGGCATCAATTGGTGGTGGTATGGCCACACTCGGCTCAAGAATCTCAACCTCTGAGGAAGACCCTGAGGTGCTTGAGTGGTTATGGGACGAGGCTCGACTGGATACCTCGGCCTGATCAGGGGCCTGATCAGGCCTAGGTGTGAAGTCCATGGCCTCTTGAAAGGAATCCACAGACATGGGGTCTGAGGTGGAAGATTTAGACTCAGACATATGTATGGGATCAGCAGGAACCCCTGTCTGATAGAAGTTCTCCGGGGGGTCAGGATATATCACCTTCAGAGGTGGTGGAAATAGGGGTCTAATGGGAAACTCTTGTGATCTACAAGCCTCCTCCTGAGCTCTTTCTATTTGCCTAATTTTTTCTAAAGTCTTCTCACTAAGAGAAGGGAACTCCTTAAGAAGCTGAAATAAAGGTCTGAGCATCAGAGGACAACACTACACTTAGGGACCCTAAACTCTAAAAGTCACAAACAAGACTGGCTAACAAAGCAAAGGAACCTAAAGATCAAACTACTTAAATTTGGCAAGAAAAGCTCGCCTGAAATTATGGTGGTCTCGTCGGAAAGCTAAGAAACTCGCCGGAAAGTACGAAAATAAGGGTGCTTGCAGGAAAAATGAAGGAAAAAGTATGGAAAACCTTACCTGAGGATGAAATGGTAAGGAAGAGAGGAGAAAACGTGAGAAATCACCACCAAAATGCCTTAAACCAAGATCTTTTTAGAGAGAGAGAACTGCAGAAACGCTAGCGGCTGAAACGAAGAAATGAAGAAGAAAGAGGGAAAGCAGGGTTTAAAACCCTTATATACTCAGGCACAACTCCCAAGGCCCATCATCGCCTTGGGAGCCCCAAAGGGCGGCTGACAGCACACGCCAACCGATCAAGCATGTTCCAGCGTTGGACAAGTGTCAGGTAAGTGTTGGCCTGTAACAGACAGGCCTCGGAGGTGTAGTAATCCCCTAGTCACTTTCTCTCACATATGACTAAGGTCTGGGGGTGATTGATATGTCCCAAGTGTAACCTCGGCCTAGAGACACCAACCTCGGCCGAGACCATGGCAGACGTTGGACGAGTCTTGGGCACGCGATATCACCCCTCGGCCATATCAAGGTCGGCCATGGCCGACACTACTATGAACCTCTCCAAGGTCCCCCAAAAGGATCAACAGCACTCGCATATGACTTGAAATAGAAACCTCGGCCATACATGGGCCGAGCCTGCAGGAGGCCACCCAGATCAACCTCATATCAGGGTAACCCTGTCCATTGTTTCGGCTAGGATTAGGCCGAGACCTCCATGGAACACTCGAACTGAATAGGTATCAAGACTCACCAACCTCGGCCTCATCAAGGCCGAGGTCATACACCAGACGCGGTAGCCGAGCACCTGCTGACATTCAGATAAGGACACATTGACACAAATCAGTTATAACAAGATTATTCCCCACACGTGGGGAGAATATTGCATCATCATTATCTACATGTGACAGTGACAGATGGCACTCCCACATTGGTGAGGTAATCACACACATGATCATGGCATGCATGGGGGGGTACATTACACCCCCTAGGTACTATATATAGAGGTCATCCTCTACCTTGCAAAAGGATCCCAAATATCCAACCCTAGCTAAAACTCTCTCTAGATACACAGTAAAGAGAGAAAGCTTGAGAGATTGTATCCTTGGCCATTAGTGCCTTGTTGCAGTGAGATTATTCACACACACAGTGGACGTAGGCCAATCTAGGCTGAACCACTTATATTCTGGTGTTGATTCCTCTTCTCCTCATCTCATTCTCTCACCTCTTTACATAACTGTGCTACCATTGTTATTCTTAGGTTGAGCTTGAGAACACCTTATCTAGTGGTGCTAATTCCAGCATCATCAATAAATATATTATTCTATTTTCATATCCAATTAGAATTTCTCAATTCCAGTAAGCATGCAAAAATATATGCAAGTTTGAATACAAGGGATTTCAATAACAAGCAATACGGGCTACGTACACCACTTATTATCACAAAGGAGGATGGAATTTAATCAATATTTCACGATTTATATAATTTTAAATAAGTATAATACAATATTAAAACAATATTAGTCAAATAATTATACCTTGGAAACACTTTAAGGATTTTCTTGAAATTTTTCCTAGTTTTTCTTGTAATCTTTTCTTCCTTAACTTCTACTTTCTCTTTCCTCAAGCCAAAACGCTCTTCAAACTGAACCTAGGGTTTTATTTTCTGAAGAAATAGTTTAGAAGAGTATTTTTAAGTCATATAAGTCTCCTTCCCATGCCAACCAATCAAATTAAAACATTTGGTCTACTAAAAGACAATTTACCACTTAAAGGGAATGGACAAATTTGCCCCTTGTTTGTAAATTCAACCTAACTTCTTACTCGGGCATCCGTTTGATGCACTGTTTATTGTGTCACAACCCTAACTCATATATATACAACTATCTAGTTTTCATCTTGAGTCAATTATTACTACATTATAAGGGTCAAAACTAGTCTCCCGCAGGAACATTTCTATAGAAAATTACAAAATTTTGTGTTTGTACATAATTTGACATTTCATGATTTATGAAAGTAGGATTAGACTAAACATAATCACTTAACATTAGATATACTATTAACACATTATTCATATCACATAAGATAAGCATGATTTAAATATAATTTATCATAATTATATCCGGGTTGTCACAGTGTGTTTGGTAGATGATGTACCAATACATTATTGCATAGTATAATCGCACCGCAACTTAACTTAGGGGTTCCATGCTAGTATATATATAACAGTGTGATATATGTATACATGTGATTTTATTTTTACTATGTGGGTTTAGTAGAAGAGAAAGATAGTGACATTAAAAATAACTATATTATGGGGAGAAATAAACATATATTGAGAAATTTATAATGGGATAAAAGACATAGAAATTCGATAACATAGTGTATGGGTAATACGAGTGGGTACAATGAGTTAGTATGTATAAGGAGACTTGTTATGGCTAGTTAGGTGGGGCATCTTAACTAGGAAAGGTAGAAGGCAAGCATTAAGTGTGCACATTAGATAAGGGGTGAGTTATATCTCAAGAGAGTGCGATACTAGCTTAAATATGAAAAATGTGCATACATATTTAATTATTACAATTTAACTTCTTGCTAAATATTTTCAAAACATTTTACTTGGACTCTGACTCGTGTCAAAATCTTTTCCAAAACATTTTAGGTGTCTAGCCACACGGACGCCCAGTTTGAGGATTCTATCTAGGGATGCGTAGCTATAGCTCATGTGGAAGTTGCAGGACTTTGCTATAAACGTTTCTCTCATTTATTCCTAATGTAGGATATTTACTTCAGTACTCATTTTGGGCATGTTGCCCTCAGATTTAATATTCGGATATTTATTGGACTTTGTGTATCCAGGTTATGGTTTCAATTACCGTTATATTTTACTATTGAACCAATAGTTGATTCGGCTATCTTTATTTATGTTATTTATCTGTATTGGATTCAATTATCAATTATTGTGGATGGTTTAATTATTATTTTCTTTCCACATGTTGTCAATTAAGGAAAGATAAAATGTGGCACCAGACTAATCAAATTACTAGGTGGTTAGTAACTTTAAAAAGTTTTTGACAGTGATGCTAAGAATGAGCCATATAAGACCAACGTTTTATTTTGATCATAGGCTGGTCACCCAATATTTTAGTAGGCGAGGTGTCAATGAGGCTAGAATATGATGTTTAATAGATGTGAGATTCATATGGGTTTGGGGGATTTAAGAATTAAGGGTGAAATTGATGTTTAATAGGTGTGAAAATAATATCATATGAGACTAGAATATGATTTAGAATCGAAAACCTGTAGAAATTGTTGTTGAATTCGGATTATTGAATCGAATTGAGAATTGTGATTTCAGGGATATTGAGAAAAACCCAATTTATGCGTAGATCGATCGACCCCTTCAATTATTGTAAAACATGAGATTGTATATCTTTTCGGTGTCGCGTGGACGCCGACCTCATATTTTCTATTTTTTTTTTAATTTGATATGATTTTTCTACGACAGGGTACGTGAGATCGACATCTTTAGGAAGAAATAAATTCGGGTTACTTGGAGATGTCTGTCGATATCCTTGGATTAGATAAGGATGAATCTGGAGCATGGATTTAGGAGTATTTATAATGAACGAAACTCGAAAATATATGTCGAAAATATACAAACGCATTCGAATGGGAATTTTTGATGAATTTAGCATACGGGCTGGTATCTTAAGGTGGAATTTAATTGATAGAAATTAAATGGAACATAATCCTTAAAGTCTTATAGGATGAGTATTAAGGACTATTAAATTTAATAAGGGTGTCAAACTTATTAACCGAATTTGGTGAAATAAATTCTAAAAGGTTAAAATACGGACCAATAAATGGAGTTTGAGCATTTTGATTGAGTGACACCACTTAAATAAAATTAATTGAGGTGATAGTAATTAAATTAAGGGTCGGGTTTCGACTCTGATATTTCTCAGGCTAGTGCTACGGGAGTTAGGCATAGAGTAGCCAGTTTAATTTATTATAGAGATATATAATAAATTATCGAATAGTGAATTTAATGAGAGGTGTTAACCTTAATAGTGGGTTTTTGTGTAACAAATTATAAAGGGTGAAGATACGGATCATATGAGTGAGTCAGAGTATTGTAGTTGGGTGACACTACTTTAATAAATTAATGAATGTGAAATTGATTAGATTAATCGGTGTAATTTTAAATGTAACGAATTAGAGGGATGAACGAACCTACGACTTAGATCAGTATGATATGAGTGAATTACCTACTGAACTATTTAAAAAGATAATTGGCACACTTTGAGTAGTGAGGGATACTCTGGAATATACGCTAAGAAGTGTAATTGGAATTAAATAATACGTAGGATATTCGGGAGATATATATGCTATGTATGGAATATATGATATAGGTTGTGTGTATACCTATACTGATTTGTATGATTTATTATGTGTATGATATACCTACCATACTTATTGTTGATACCAAATTTAGTCTGCTGACATGGACCAATCACATGAAGACACGTGTCAACTTACATGGTAAATACGAATACTCTAGACGAGCAACTCAAGACCACCGAGCAATTAAGAAGCCACGAGGAACTCGAAGGGGACCGAACAGCTCTAAGCGTGTCGAGCTACTTAGGCGATCCGAGCAACTTAAGCGGTGTGAGAAACTTAAGCGGTCCGAGCTACTTAGCGTACAGCGTACCAAAATCAAGAGAATCAAGAGAGACAACTGCGCATTAAATACCCATTATTATGATACAGATTTACATGTCTACTAGATAACAACGCCTTGTCCCTTCATTTGTAAAGCCTCAAGGCTATAAATACATTGTAACCTCCTCATTAGCAGGGGACTCGAAATTTCTTGGTAAACCTATTATCGAGAATTCTGGGCAAACAGTCATTAATACAAAAACAGTGGACGTGGGCCATTCTTACAAGGCTGAACCACTTTAAAAATCCATTGCCTATTTTTCTTTATTCTTATTATCTGTGATTAAAAGAATTAGGTCAAATCTAATTTATTACATCAACAGATTGGCGCCATCTGTGGGAAATGACTGTAATTAGCGTTTTTCACCTAAACAATTCATTACCAATGGTTGATCATCCAGAATCAAATAATCGAAATGCTGTAATCCCTTTAAATTCATCTACTCCCCCAAATGTCCGTGATCTGGCTGGTATAATGGCTAATTTGGCCCAGGGCCAGACTGCCATGCAAGAAACCATGCGACAACTCATGCAAACTATCCAGGGTGGAGCGCCAACCCCGTCAGGACAACGAAGCATTCAGAGAAAAATCCGATTGCTTCTTCACGAACTAAACGAACGTTATTCCCGAAAGAATCTCATTCTAGACGCACCGATTCATATCATACTGAGAGATACAATGATCCTTCTTATCAGCCTGGACGGACTTCCTCGGGACGAGCTACAGACACTTAACAAAACATCACTCTATCTCCAGAAAGGACAAGTGCTCTGGAAAGATTAAGTAGAGTCTCTCCCTTTGATCGTTTAGGTCCTAGGAGGAAAAGAAGTCCCCCTAGGATTATGTCGAGGAACTCTCAACGATCCTCTGATTTAAAGGAAGGCTCTGCCCAATCACGACCAGTTGCTTGTCGTGAAAAATCCCAAGACGCAAATTCAACACGATCAGTTGCTCAGACCAATAGGCCCGAGGAAGGAAATGATACACGGAAGGGATCTATTCAGAGGTTGGAAGATAGGTTAGGGGAAATGGCTAAAGCCAAGAATCCTTTACAAAGGACTTTTATCCGAGGAACAACATTCATACAAGAAATTGTAGATTTCCCCACACTGTCAAAATTCAAAGCCCCAGTAGTAACACCAAAATTTGATGGAAAATATTATCCATTTTTCCATATAGAACAATACCAGGAAGTTACTGATATCTACGTTGTTCCAGACGAGATGCGATGCAGGGCATTTTCAGGAACCCTCACTGGATCTGCTCAAATATGGTACAACAATCTTCCTCGGGGGAAGATTGCAACTTTCTTTCAACTGGCCGAGCTCTTTATTGGGAACTATTGTTTTGGAGCAAAACCAGTTAAACGAGTAGCACACTTGTTAAGAGTTAGATAGAAGACAGGTGAGAGTACTAGGGATTATATTACCCGTTTCAATAATGAGAAGCTTGAAGTTATTGACTATGAGGAGAATACATCAAGCACTGCTTTGATGAGTGGATTACTGACAAATAAATTATATTACACACTAGCCAAAGATCTGCCTACAACCATGGCAGAGCTAATGGCAAAAGCAGCCAAAATTGTGAATGCCGAGGAATCTATGGCTGCGAAGTAGAATATGGACACCAAAGAGACCAAGGTTGAGGGTGATAAGGCTGAGAAGAAGGAGTAGAAGAATAATGGTGGTAACAAGCAGTCAAAAGCAAAGCAAGCATTGGAACAGTTGAGGAAATTTGGAAACTATACTCCTTTGAAGGTAGATATAAACCACGTTCTGGAAGAGATCAAGAACAGCGAGGAGTTAAACTAGTCTGAAAAAATGAAGACAGATCCTGACAAGAGGAATAAGTCTAAATATTGTGAGTTCCATAAGGATTATGGTCATACGACCAAAAAATGCATAGCTCTCCAGAATGAAATTAAAGAGGGAAAACTGAACAAGTATGTGGATCGTCAAAATGGTGGAAAGAGCAACGATCGAGCAAGGCAGAGGTCTAGATATCCTCGTTGAGCAAAAGAAGATAAGAAGAGAAATCATGAAGAAGATCGAGAAGATGATCAAGACGACCCGGATCTCCCCAAAAGACCAAAATAACCAGAACATGAGGTATTTTCTATCCATTTTGGATCATTTGAATGTAATGTCATTACATGTAGAGATGCAGGAGGTGGATATATGACTGTCGAGAGAAAAGCTTACCTCAATGAGGCTCAAGCTTGCTCGTACATTCAGCGAATAAATCTGGCTGAAGATAATCGCCCGAGGAAGGTGAATAAGGATAATCTGGTCATTAGTTTCTCTAAGAATGACTTGGCAGGTGTACTATATCCCCATGATGACTCGTTGGTGATCAAGATGAGAATGAAGGAAGTGGTGATTTCATGAGTACTATTGGATAATGGTAGCTCAGCAGATATCATGTTCTATCTATGCTTTGACAGTTTGAATTTGAATCTATCCCAGTTGGAACCATATCATAGGCCCCTCCTTGGTTTCACTGGCGAAAAGGTTTTTCCACTTGGGACGATCAAGTTGGATATGCTTATTGGTACATGGCCTGCCTGTCGAACAGAAAGAGTCCGCTTCTTCATAATGGATAAAAATGTCCAATCAGCTTCCAACATCATTATGGGAAGGGTAGGGCTAAAGAAATTCAAAGCAGTGCCATCTACTGTACATCAATGTTTAAAATTCCCAACCAATTTTGGAGTGGGAGTGGTGAAAGGCGACCAGAAAGTAGCTCGGGAATGCTACTATTCATCTACCGAGCAGGAAGAACATTAAGAATCCAGGAAAAAAACTACTACCTACCAAATAGAAGATGTAGATATTGAAACATTAGACCCTAGAGACGAGTCCCAACTCGTGAAAGGACAGGTTATGGAGGCTACTGAAAATGTCATTCTGGACGACGAGCATCCAGAATGAACAACTCAAATTGGTGCATCCTTGGATGAATCAATAAAACAAGAATTGATAGTATTCCTAAGGCGAAGAAAGCTGACTTTTGCATGGAGTCATGAAGATATGCCATGAATAGATCCAAATTTCTTGTGTCACGAGCTCAATGTGAACAAAGAAATCAAGCCAGTGAAGCAGCGAAGAAGAGTGTTCTGCCCTGAGAAAAATCAAGCTATACAGGAGGAAGTAGAGAAGCTACAAAAAGCCTCTTTTATTGAGGATGTTAAATATCCTGACTGGCTAGCAAATGTGGTGATGGTAAAGAAGAAAAATAACAAGTGGAGGATGTGTGTAGACTTCACCTACCTTAACAGGGCATGCCCAAAGGATCATTTTCCTTTACCCCGAATTGATCAACTAGTGGATGCTACCTCGAGGCACGAACTCTTAAGTTTCATGGATGCTTATTCTGGTTATAATCAGATTAAAATGAAGCCTGAAGATAGGGAAAGTACCTCTTTTATCACCCCAAGGGGAACTTATTGTTATAATATTATGCCTTTTGGACTTAAAAATGCAGGTGCTACCTATCAGCGGCTGATGAACAAGGTGTTTGCAGAGAAAATCAGTTGTAACATGGAAGTTTATGTTGATGACATGCTGACAAAGAGCAAGAAAGCTGATAATCATCTAGTTGACTTAGGCCAGACCTTTGATCAGTTAGAAAAATATCAAATGAAGCTGAATCCCACCAAATGCATATTCGGAGTATGAGAAGGCATGTTTCTCGGATATATTGTTAATCAACGAGAAATTGAAGAGAATCCTGAAAAGATCAAGGCTCTATTGGAGCTACGATCTCCAACGACGAAGAAGGAAGTACAAAGCCTTATAGGGCGAGTTGTAGCACTTAACAGATTTCTATCACGAGCAACTGATAGATGTCTCCCGTTCTTCAAAACACTACGAAAGACTTTTGAATGGAATGATGAATGCGAGAAGGCCTTTCAAGAATTGAAGAAATACCTGGGAGCACCTCCATTGTTGTCCAGACCAGTGATGGGAGAAAAACTATACTTGTATCTGACATTTTCAGAAAACGCAGTGAACTCAGCGTTGATAAGAGTGGAGGATGGAGTGCAAAAACCAATCTATTACACTAGCAAGGCCTTCCGAGGAGCAGAGATTAGATATCCAAGGTTGGAAAAATTAGCACTGGCATTGATCGAAGCAAGTAGAAGGATGAGGCCATATTTACAAGCTCATACTATAGTTGTGTATACAGACATGCCGTTAAGGCAAGCTCTGCACAAACCAGAGAAATCAGGAAGATTGATGTATTGGGCTGTAGAATTGGGTGAATACGATATAATCTATGAGCCTAGGTCATCACTCAAAGGGCAAGCAGTGGCAGATTTTATCGTAGAGTTCACCTATCCAGATACCTCCGAAGAGCAGAAGTTGAATACCGACCAGCCTGTAGATGTTACAAGATCATCAAACTTAAACCCCGACCAACTTAAGTCGGTTAACGAGCAAGAGAAGATTATCGATGAGCAAAAAGAAGTGCTATAGGAGGCTAGAAGGAAGCATCAAATATTCCACCAAGGAACTCTGTCTGACCAAGAGGTTGATAATGAGATACCTGTGTGGAATTTATATGTAGATGGCTCTTCCTGCACTACGGGCAGTGGAGCGGGAGTTATTTTAAACAACCCCGATGAGATCGATATGGAGTATGCCTTTGTGTTTTTAATTTAAGGCTTCAAATAGTGAGGATGAATATGAAGCTATGATCGTGGGTGTCAGTCTAGCTAAAACTATGAAAGCAGAGCAGGTCGTTGCATTCAGTGACTCACAGTTGATTGTAAATCAAATGTTGGGAGTGTATGAGAAAAAGGAGAATTAATGATCCAATATCATGCGAAAGCAATGGAGATGGTATCGAGCTTTAACGCAGTACAGTTGATTAGAATACCAAGATCAGAAAATGCAAGAGCAGATGCCTTAACTCGGTTAGCCTCAACCACGCGCACCGAGCTACGAAGAACAATCCCAATAAAGATCTTGGCTAGTCGGAGCATTGACAAAGATCTGACGATGAACTTCATTACCCTTGATTTAGGACCATCATGGATGGATCCTATTAGGGCCTATATTGAGGAGGGAGCTTTACCAACTGATAAACTCGCAGCCAAGAAATTAAAGTTTAAATTTGTTCGTTATGTATTGACTAATGGCATTTTATATAGACGAGGAATTATAGAAGGTTTACAAAGATGTGTCCATCCCTCCAAGGTAAAAAATTTGATTGAAGAGGTCCATGAAGGTTCTTGTGGAGCCCATGTAGCAGGTCGGACACTCTTGCAAAGAATGACAACGCAAGGGTATTACTGGCCAACGATGAGAGCTGATTGTGTAGCTTATGCCAAGAAATGTGACAAATATCAACGATTTTCTTCTATCCGAAGAACTCCTCAAGCATTGTTAACACCCATTACTTCCCCTTGGCCATTTTCCATGTGGGGAATAGACTTCGTCGGACCACTTCCAATGACAAGGGGAAGATTTAAATATCTCGTGGTCACGGTGGATTACTTTACTAAATGGGTGAAAGCTGAGCCTATTATTGATATGACATATGACAAGGTGTAGTAATTTATTTGGAAGAATATCATTTGTAGATATGGTATTCCTCATGTATTCATTATTGATCATGGAACCCAATTTGACAATGAGGAGTTTGTTGCATATTGTTATCAGTCAAACATATTGAAAACCCACTCTGCACCAGGCCATCCCCAGAGCAATGGACAAACTGAGGTGACAAACATAACGCTACCGAATGGTTTAAAAAAATGACTAGACGATGCAAAGGTAAATTGGATTAATGAGCTACATTATGTGCTATGGGCTTATCGTACTACACCGCGAGCAGTAACAGGAGAATCTCCATACATCCTGGCGTTTGGAAGTGAAGCAGTTATACCTACTGGGTTGGGTCTGCCCACATACAGAGTGCTGAATTTCAATTCTCCTATCAGTGACTTGATGAGAAGAGTAGACTTGGATATGCTCGAGGAAGTTAGAGAAGAATCAGCAATCAGGAATGCTGCATACCAACAACGAACAACTTTGTTCTACAATAAGAGGGTAAAGAAGTGTGATTTGAAAGAAGGGGACTATGTGCTGAAGAAAGTAATTCAAAAGCACAAAAAATTGGAAGCTAACTGGCATGGACCCTACAGAGTAACAGAGGTTGTTCGTCCAGGACATATAGAATAGAAACCTTGGAAGGAGAAGAATTTAAGAAGCATGGAATGCAGAACATCTACACAAGTATTATCAGTAGTTGGTATTCCTATGTAAATGCAGTTTTCTTCAGTATGAATAAAGTGTCAAAATTTTTACCCAGTTCTCTCCTTTTGATGAAATTTTTTCGGAGTATTAGTGCTACACACTACGCATCTCGGTGAAAAAAATCCACCAACTACGGTTGGTCGGTGAAAAAAATCCACCAACTACGGTTGGTCGGTGAAAAAAATCCACCAACTACGGTTGGTCGGTAAATTAAAATCCACCAACTACGGTTGGTCGGTAAATAAAATCCATCAACTACGGTTGGTCAGTAAATAAAATCCACCAACTACGGTTGGTCGGTGAATTAAAATCCATCAACTACGGTTGGTCAGTAAATAAAATCCACCAACTACGGTTGGTCGGTAATTAAAATCCACCAACTACGGTTGGTCGGTAGATTAAAATCCACCAACTACGGTTGGTCGGTAGATTAAAATCCACCAACTATGGTTGGTCGGTAAATCAATTTTCTCCAACTCTGGTTGGTCGGCAAATCAATCAACTCAAGCTGGTTAAATTAAGCAGAATCATGGGATGTAAGTCGTTTCATTTCTTAGAATCAAAGAGTGATAAGTCACTATAGTCAAAAAATAAAATATAATGGAATATCAAAATATGCATATATTCACAAGCAAAGACATTTTACAAATTGCTTTCAAACTAATGACAGTCAAAATGCAAAGAAAGCTAGAAATTTCTTCATTAAAACTAGAACAAATTACATGTGCTGTGAAAAGTACAAGCTATTACATAAAATCCTACTCTATGGGTTTCTTTCCCTCTGCCTTCGAAACAGGTTCTACTCCAGCAGGAAGATCGTCTAAGGCATAAGAAGAGTTTATGAAATTTACATCTTGAAGCATTCGAACATTCATCACTGATGGCCAATCAAGCAAGTGCTCCGGGAGAGATATCTTGAAATTAGAATGAAGACTGTAGTCACCGAGATACTTGGAGATTAGGCACTGAGGAATTGCTCGAGCAGGAATCCAACTCATATCAAGTTTAAAAGGTGGCACGGGCAACTCGAGCAGTCCGGGGTCATAATAATCCCATAGATAGTGGCCCTGCTCCAACTTTAACACCCCCAACGCATTCAACCATCCTTGCTTATAACCCTCATTATTTGATTGCTGGATCCGATCATCAAGTTGGTAAAGAGCTTCGTTGTATCCAGCCATCCAAAACTCTCTGGGCTGTTTGTGTAATTGGTAGGTCAACCTCTCCAGTTGATCGTGGAGATTCTTCACTAAATTTTCCTTATTCTCCAAGGCATAACGCTGAGTAGTAAGTTGCTCGCTGAGGTTCAGAATCTTCTTGGACATCTCTTCTAAAGCTTTATTCTTCGCTACCAGCTGAACTGCCTGATTTTCCAAAGATGCTTGAGTTCTTACCTCTTCAATAGTAACCCGAGAAGCCCTTGCTCGTCCCCGAGAAGATCTTGCTCGTCCGTGAGCAGAAGTGGAAGGTCCAATTATTTTTAAAGTTTCCAACTTATCTCTTAAGTTGGAATTTTTGACCTCCAAAAAAGAGAAACCTTCATCATTGGCAGGGACCAAGGCTCCCGAGGAAGATGCAGCAGACTTTAGTTGTTTTACTTCCTCTTGTAAGGAAATGTTCTCTTTCTCCAGTAACTTGGCGATCTGCTTATGCTCCTCGACCTCAAGATTTAAAACTCTCTCCTTCTTCTTGTGGGCAAAGATGAACTTATCATATCCTTTTTCAGCACTGAGTTGTTGATATTTCTTCTCGTACCCTTGGTGCAAAAGTGTGGAGGATTCTTTGTACTGCTTTTGAAGTTCCTCTATAATCCCTTGGAGAACCTCGATCATCTCATAATAAGCCACGTTATTAGCAACAACTCGGTCGAGCAAGTACTTTAGATATTGGTAAGCTTCGACTGCTCATTCAGAAGTATATGGACCAAGGATGTCAACGATTTGAGACTCATTTAGGTCAGCATGGCCAGCCTTGAAGTAGTCATTGCATCTTTTCATCAGTTCAGTATCGTGAGCTGGCAAGAGCTTCATCCTGGCCATAAACTAGCAAAGAGAAGGGATAGAAAGAATTAATAAGAATGCAGACAGAGCAAGTAAAAGAAAAAGTCAAGATGAAAAACCAAAAGTTTGAATTTTTATTTCATTATAAGAGAAAGTACAAAGTCGGATATTACATTAAGAAATAACAAAATAAACACCCAAACTACTCTACACCTTTTCTTTGTCTCCTAAAACTTCCTCGGGGGGCTTAGACGAAGAGGATGGTTGCTCGGAAGGTAAGAGTTACTGCTCGGAAGGATTAGTGGTCGGTTGGGGTTGCTAGGAGCACGATTGAACAGCCGAAACAGAAAGGGCCAGATCTCCAATTATCATGGAGGATTCTTCAGAGGCAACTTCGTCCTCTTCTTCTTCTTCGGAAGAGGGAGGAGGGCCATGAGTGTGTTGCTGAAATAAGTCAGAATCTTCAGCAACTTTCAGCTCTTGTAGGGCTGCCACCCATCCATCCCTAAAGTATTTAAGGCTGGCGTATTCCATTTGTGAGGACATGGCAGCCAAACACTTATTCCAACCCTTGTCCCAACCTACGCTGAAGGATTTTTTTACAGCTTTCTTCCTTTTAACCTTCTCCGAGGAAGTCCTCTCAGCAAGAAATTTCTCGGCAGCTTTCAACTTCTCCTCCACCTCCTGCTTCTGGTGATCAACATCACGGAGTCTACCAACCTCATCTTCTGAAACTTTGAGTTTATTCTCAAGCTTTGCATCATTCCTGAGTTTCTCCTCAAGCTCTTTATTATTCTTCTCAAACTCCTCCAATTTCTTCTCCAAATCCTTGGAGGCCTCCACAGATCGATCTCTCTCTAACTCGACAGATTTAACCTGCTTCTCCCAAGCAATTTTATTCTCCTCATACTTCTGATGAGATTCCTTCAAAGACTAGGTTAATCCAGTAAAAGCTTCTTCTACACCTCCCGAGGAGATTGAAGCCTTGATAACCTCATCCTTATTCAGAATTGTGTTGAAGCATGTTACCAGCTGGAAAAATAAAATAACTGTAAGTCAGTACAGGGACATAACATTGAAAAATGAAAAGTTAGATTAGTAATACTTACTGAGGCAATATGTTGAGCAGCCAAGGTAGTGACCCTGTCACGAGAAAGATTGTCCTCAATACCTTGAACTTCTGGGATAATCCAAGACTTCACCGAGCTCATAGTAAAGCTCGGAGGAACAAAAGTGGGAACACCACCTTCAACATATAAAGACTGAGAGACAGGTTCTACTGGTCTCTCAGAAGAACTTTTCCTTAACCTCCTCGTAGGAGCAGGAACATTCTCAACCAAAGATGCTGTCTTGGTTGGTGATATAACAATGACCTCGCTTGGAGGAGAAACAACAACAGCCTTAGTCGAAGCCACATGCGGCTTTTCGATGATCTTGCTCGGAGCAGCAGGGGGCTTCTCACAAAACTTCTTGGTAGCATCAGATGGGGGTACCTCTACAGTCCTTGTCGCCTCTCCTGGAACATCTTTTTTACTTTTCTTTGTCTCCACAGCAGGCGAATCAGACTTATTGAAAAAGGAGGCAACTTTTCTTCTCTTCATTATGTCACCAATAGGAATACTTGATTCAGAGGAAGATCCCTCCACACTAGACTCAGCAGCGGGTATTTGGTCAAGATTAACCACCACTGGACGAGCTGTAAAGGATGAAGTGTAACTCTTGTACTGCAACAAATAAGAGGCCGATCTAATGTGCTCCTCGGCCACAGTTTAGTGCAAAATCCAGATAAGTTTCAAGTGCTTTAAGTTAACCTCTGCCTCCTTTGGAGATTTTCTTTTTCTGTCAACTGTAATGAATAAAAAAAAAAGTCAACGAAACATTTTATCAAACACAAAGAAAACAAGATTTCAAAAAATAAAAACAACCTATTCCATTGCCATAGGGGGGACAGCTGGGACCCTGATATACATCATCTCCAGTTAATGGAGCATGTTGCCAATTTTTCATGACAACCCCATGCTCGAAATAATCCCTATTGGCATCTGGAAGATTAACAACTAAAGCCCTATTCAAAAACCTAGTTTTTAAATAAAAAGTACTATCGCTGACCAACCATCTGTAACAAAACATAATTTCTGGAATTCCTAAATGGGTTCCATGAATTTGGTTTAGTCTATGGACTCCATTAACTATTCTCCAAGTATTCGGTGTTATTTTTGCAGGAACAACGTCAAAATATTGACAGAACTCTAAACATAAAGTATTGGGAGGAAAAGAAAAGACACATTCGGCCACAAAAAGACTTGGGAACCAATGTCCCTCAGCCAAAGAAAAATAGTCAGAAGGTTCAGAAAGTTCCTCTAATACGACCCATGAAGGAATTGAAAATTCAGAACGAAATTTGTCAAGAGATTCAACGGGGTAAACCATGATGAACATAATAAGTAAAAGAAAAGGAATAAGAGCTTAGAGGAGAAGACTGAGTCAGTTGACAACGAACAATGGAGGAAACGAACGCACAAGATAGAGAGGAAATGAAAAGTTTGAAGACACATATTTGAAAAGTAGAAGATGATATGATTTTTACCGCGTTTAAATACTTTACCTCGAGAATAGAGAAAAGCAATGATTACCAAGGCGAACGTTTGTGTATCTGGCACCTAAAAAGAAGAAAAATGGCACAAAAATCGAAGCATTTTTGGAAATTCAAAATACTTTAAAAGCTTGATACTATGCACTCAAAAAAGGAGTGATATACAACGAAAGTTTGCCTAAAATCCATACAAACCAAAAATCTAAGCAGCAGAATGTTCCATACTTTTCTTCAACATCAAACTACGAAACATTGGGGGCTTCTGTTGATACCAAATTTAGTCTGCTGACATGGACCAATCACATGAAGACACGTGTCAACTTTCATGGTAAATGCGAATACTCTAGACGAGCAACTCAAGACCACCGAGCAACTAAGAAGCCACGAGGAACTCGGGGGTGACCGAGCAGCTCTAAGCGTGTCGAGCTACTTAGGCGGTCCGAGCAACTGAAGATCCCCAAGAAACTTAAGCGGTGTGAGCAACTTAAGCTGTCCGAGCTACTTAGCGTATAGCGCACCAAAATCAAGAGAATCAAGAGAGACGACTACGCATTAAATACCCATTATTATGATACAGATGTACATGTCTACTAGATAACAGCGCATTGTCCCTTCATTTGTACAACCTCAAGGCTATAAATACATTGTAACCTCCTCATTAGCAGGGGACTCAGAATTTCTTAGTAAACCTATTATCTAGAATTCTGGGCAAACAGTCATCAATACAAAAACAGTGGACGTAGGCCATTCTTACAAGGCTGAACCACTTTAAAAATCCATTGTCTATTTTTCTTTATTCTTATTATATGTGATTAAAAGAATTAGGTCAAATCTAATTTTTTACATCAACACTTATTATCATGGAAGGTTGTGAACGAGACATTCTTATCTTGAGGAGCCTTCGGTGGGATACTTTACTTGTACCTCAGAGCATAGTGCCTAAGGTGGACTTATCAGTGAGTTCATAAGTTTAGGTTATATGGGTGCGTAGGTATGTGCGTAGCTCGTAAAACTGTGGTCTATGTTCGCCTCCAATATCTATGATTTGTATTAATACGGTTCCAAAGTGATTCGTAATTTGTAGTCCTTTATATAGTGCGTGATGTACCGAGGCTTCATAGAAAAGTATGCATGCACCGCAGGTGTCAGCCTAGGAGTGTTGTATTGTATATATATAACTAGTGTGAATATATATATATATATATATATATATATATATATATATATATATATATATATATATATATATATATATACACACACTTGTGATTTATTCTACTATGTTTTTATGGTAGATGATGTACCAGGACATTATAGCATAGTATACTAGCACTGCAACTCATCTTAGGGGTGCCATGCTAGTATATATAACAGTGTGATATATGTATATGTGTGATTTTATTCTACTGTGTAAGTAGAAGTGAAAGATAGTGACATCAAAAATAAAAATATTACTGGTAGAAATAAACATATAGTGAGAAATTTATAATGGGATAAAAGACATAAAAATTCGGTAACATATTGTATGGTTAATACGGGTGGGTACAATGAGTTAGTATGTAGAAGGAGACTTGTTATGGCAAGTCAGGTGGTGTAGCTTAACTAGGAAATGTAGAAGGCAAGCGTTAAGTGTGCACATTAGATGAGGGGTGAGTTATTGTAATAACTCTCACTTTTGAAAACCTATTTTATAATAATTTACGATGCAAAGTAATTATATGGAATGTGGGAGTGTGGGGTAAATATTAATTAAAAGAGTTACAAGTTAATATTTACTAAGACTGTTGTATATTTCTTGTATGTGTAGGTAAATATACTCATGTTGTATTTGGTAGTGTCATGTGCGTTAAATGACATTCATGGTTTAAAATGAGACCGAAACTTAAAATGAGTTATAAAATTTCCAAATGATAATTTGGAGGGTATAGTTAGTCCCGAAAGCTGCGAGACACTCAAAATAAGTTTCATATTGTATTTTGAGGTTTCGGGCACTTTTGAATGGTTATGGCTTAAATGTGTAGTTGTGGGTCATTTTAATGTGGTGTTAACCACTTACGTTGGGCATCTTAGACTTAAGTCACGATTTATGTCTTGCCTTTCATTTAATTCCCTTAAGAACATTTCTAGCCCTAGAGAGAAAGAGAGAAGAAGAGAACTTGTGGAGAAAGAGAGAGATTGAAGATTTGGAGATTGATCTTGCATTTATCTTCCTCAAATCTGAATTTGCAAGTTTAAGGCAAGTTTTCTACTTGCTAATATGTGATCTCTTATGAATAAATTGTATGGATAGTTGTATGGTTGAGGAATTTTGGATAAATATTGGGTTTTGATGTATATGTTGGTATGTAAACCATTAAATTTTGGATTGGTAGGATTTAAATCAATTTTGTGGAGCTTTGATGATGTTGTTGTTACCTTATAGATATGGGAAAATGGGAAGGAGTTAAAGTTTTGGAGTAGGCCTTGGGTTACATTTTAGAAGAGGAAAATGGTCTAGGTCTGCTACGACCGGTCGACCGCGGTCCCCTGATCGGTCGACCGAGTCTTCGGGGGAAGGCTTAATGCTTTCCCATACAGACATATATTCTTTGCGCGGTCGACCGCGGTCCCCTGACCGGTCGACCGACCATACCATACTGAGCCTTCTGCTTTTCTTTGTAGGCAAAATTTTGAGACGCGGTGACCGCAATCTCGGGACCGGTCGACTGGTCCCCTGTTTTTCACCCTCAATCCTAAATTTCTTTCTAGTACTTTTTTTCAATTTAGGATAGGGACTTAGGAACCTTCTTGTATGAAGTAAACTAGAGTCCTAGAGTATTAGTTGAGTTGGGTCACTACCCTACATTAGTAAATTGTTAGGAGTCTTAGAGTTTCAAGCCCACATTTGGAGACTTTAGGGGTTAAATGGAGGTATGTGAAACTTTCTGACTTGTAGAAATATGATGATCTCTTGGAGAATAACTCTGGACTTAATATACGATGAATTCTAATAAGTGTATTCAATGATTTTGGTCTCGCATATAAATGAAACATGCATATGACAAATGAATAATGAAATGAATATGGTAAACATGGTAAATGATAATTTACTTAAACACACCTCTCTAAATGATATCATAAGGGAAGTTAGCGCGCGAGGTGATGTCCCCTGGATAATGAATGCAGGGAAGATATAGTCCTAGGCCATATGAGCGTTGTTGTATATTTTTCTGCACTGGATAGGTGATTTTGGGTGTGGTTATGACTATCCCGCAGGTATATGGCCGCTTCCCGACGTTGAGTTATGAGCCCAGGTTGTCTGTATGATAGACCTTGGAAGATGATAGTCATTTAGGAGCGCGCCTAGTGGGGAAACTCGGAGGGGCGGTCGTAGAATCGTTATATGTATGTGAATATAGCTATCATGTATCAAGTGGGACTTGATGTTTGATAAATGCCACAAAGTACAAAAAAAAGTGATTATATTCCTGCTAAGGAATGGTTATGCCATAAAGAGCATATGATAGAAATCGTATTCCTGATAAGGAATGGAAAGATGAATAAAAAGGGTGAACACGATAAAAGCTTTTAATTAATGATGTTTATTCATATCTTCTTGTGTAATTGTGATGAATTATAATCCCGTAACATATTTTAGTTTATGCAATGAGTTTTACATGGTAGATCATCATCCTTATCATTCATGATGAACTGTCATACTTTTTATTCATCTGGTGATTATATAGTACCGGTCCCTGACCCGTTCATCTTTCTTGTTGTGCATGCATCTTGTTTCCGCTCAGGTGCTCCACCGCAAGGACGCCCGTTTTGACTTTTCCATTCTGTTGCTTGTGGGGAGTCGTAATACTTTGTGGATATTACGGGATTTGTCATTAGACGCCTTCATTTTTTGTATTCTAGATACGATTGGGTCATTTACTCGGGCATGTGGCCCAAACTTTTATAATTGTTTAATCAATGTATTATGTAAGTTAGTAAACTGTTATAATACATTGTATGAACTATTGACCGACAGCATATTCGGTCCTCTTATTGTGTATTCGTTATGGTTGTAATATAAAATCTTTTGGAACTCCACTTTCTCTTCAGATTGTGTTGTTTTGATCATTTTCTTAACTTGTTATAAAACTAAATTTAAAATTTTTGGCAACCCGTTTTCTGATTTATTGGGTGGTTTTCCCGTATACTTAGCTTATTGTTGTGATGCTGAGAATGATTTCCATCCATGATTCCATTTTTTTGGAGTATCAGGCTGGCCACCCCTTCTTTCGGATCACGGGTTGTCACAGATGGTATCAGAGCATCAGGTTCTAAAGTACTAGGATTTATGCGGACTTGTCACGTTCTACCGTAGCGTTCTTTGATGTATAGCCTAATGTTAGGACCGCTTTGTTGCTTATATTTGCGATCTTCTGTTAGATTGTTTTGAATAGTACTCTAACTCTATTGTTTCTTCATCTCAGATGTCGCCTAAGAGAGGTCGCCCAGCGAGACGCAATAGGGTTGTAGAGGAGGATGTTGGTCCTCCACCACTGCCGCAACAAGTAACTATAAATGATGCTGACGTAGCAAACATCGTGGCCTAGGTGGTTAATGCTGCCATGACCGCAGTGGTCCAATAATTGCCACAAGTTCAACAACGGGATCAGGACAAACAAGATCCTGCAGGACCTTTTCCGTGGGAGAGAGTTAGGGAGTCCTTTTTAAAGGGCCATCCCCCATAATTCGATGGAGGCTCTGATGTTATTAGAGCAAACCAATGGGAAAAGGATATGCAATGCCACCTTTGAATGATAGAATGTAGCGAGGAAAAGAAACAAGTCCTTGCCACTTTCAAGCTTGTCGAGTCTGCGTTACATTGGTGGGAGACAATGACTACACCAGAGCAGAGAGACACAATGACTATTAATGAATTTTGGTCTTTGTTTGATTTGAAGTACTTCCCTCCCGCGGTTCAGAGGCAGATGAGAAGGAAGCTTCAGGATGTTTTGTAAGTTGAGAGGTCCGTGGCGGGATATGAAGAGGAGTTCACCCGGTTAGCAAGTTTTGTACCGGATGAGGTGACTCCGGAAGAAAGGAAGATTTCGAAGTTCACGGGAGGTCTGAACTGGAGGATCCGGCAACGCTTGCTGGGTAACCCATCTTTGCAAACTTTTGGTGAGGTAATGAACGCGGCATTGCTCCATTGCCAAGAGCATCGGTTGTACATGCAGAGTACCAAGAAAGCTACAGTAGTGGGGCAAGGGGGAAAGCGTGGAGGTAATGGGACTGGAGGAGGAGCATTTCCCTCATCCTAATCTTCGGGTAATAAGCAGAAAAAAAGGAACCCCCAGCAAGGGAATTCGTCAAAGAGGCAACGTTTTGGTGGGTTTATTGCGGGTGGTAATAACAATAGGCACGGTCAGGGTGCTCCACAATAACAAGCAGGTCGGGGTGGTCATGGAGGTAGAGGCCATCCGGGCCAAGGCTTCGGACAGTTTAGAAATAACAGGGGTTGAGTCCAGGAGAATTTGATGGGACGGTGCTTCCAATGTGGGGAAGCGGGTCATTATAAAAAAGATTGTCCTCAGATGGTTGGGATCAGCTTTATAGAGTTCCTCAACATCCACAGGTTCAGCCACCACCGCAAGTACCTAATTTAGTTGCCCCTCCACAGTAGGGATAGCTACAGTATGGGCGTGTTTATCATATTCAGGAAGCTATGCTTCCTCCAGTTTCTCCGGCACCGCCATCCATTGAGGGTAAGTTTCTTATTTAGGGGCACATGGGTCGTGTGTTATTTGATACGGGTGCGATACACTCGTTTATTTCTAGAAGCTTTGCTCAGCCTAAGGGGTTGATAAAATCTGCATAGAATACCTTCACTAGTGTTGAGTCTTCTATGGGTGATGGTTCACTCATTTCTTTTGTTTGTAAATAAATAGGGATTACCATTGGTAATTTGTGCTTTGAGGCCGATTTACTCGTCCTTGACATGGTCGGGTATGATGTGATTTTGGGTATGGATTAGTTAGTGAAGTATTGTGCAATAGTTAATTGCTATGGTAAGTTCAGAGTTTTTGCCGTTCCGGGGCAAGAAATATTTTTAGTGGTTATGCCTCGCTTAAAGGAAGGTACTAGCACTTACTTGTATTGTATTGCAAAGGAGACTTCTCGGGATGTAGTTGTTTCCATAGATTCCATTTCGGTTGTTAGAGATTTTGAATATGTGTTTCGAGAAATACCGGGTTTGCCTCCTAGTAGGGAGATTGAGTTTGTGATCGATTTAGCACCGAGAACTCGACCGATCGCGAGAGCTCCATATCGTATGGCTCCTGTTGAGATGAGGGAGATTAGGGATCAGATTCAGAACTTTCTAGATCAAGGGTTTGTTAGGCAAAGTACGTCGCCATGGAGTGCTCCGGTGTTGTTTGTGAAGAAAAGGGACGGTTCTCTCCGGTTATGTGTGGACTACAGAGAGTTGAATAAGGTCACCATCAGGAATAAATACCCTTTACCTCGTATCGATGATTTGTTTGACCAACTTAGGGGAGCGTCGTACTTCTCTAAGATAGACTCGAGGACGGGGTACCACCAATTGCGGATACAGGAAGAAAATGTGTCCAAGACTTCCTTTCTTACGAGATATGGGTCCTACGAATTTTTGGTTATGCCCTTTGGACTAACCAATGCCCCCGCTGTGTTTATGGACCTCATGAATAGGGTATTTCGAGACTTCCTGAACCAGTTTGTCATCGTGTTTATTGATGATATCCTAGTGTATTCCCAGACAGAATCTAACCATGCTACTCATTTGAGGTTGGTCCTGCAGAGATTAAGGGATCACCAACTTTATGCCAAGTTCGAGAAGTGTGGTTTTTGGTTGCAGGAGGTGCAATTTTTGGGTCATATCGTGACGCCCCAAGGTATTTAGGTGGACCCAAGCAAGGTGGTTGCGGTGAAAGAGTGGGGTCAGCCCACAACACCTACCGAAATTAGTAGTTTTTTGGGTTTGGCTGGATATTACCGCCGATTTATCAAGGGTTTATCTAAAATTGCTAGTCCTTTGATAAAACTAACCCGAAAAGGGGTGCGATTTGTATGGGATAATTCTTGCCAGTCTACTTTTGATGAGCTCAAGGATAAGTTGATTTTTGCTCCAGTCCTTGCATTGCCAAAGCCAGGGTTGGAATATTTAGTCTTCACTGATGCATCTGTACAAGGATTGGGAGGTGTACTTCAACAAGACCGATGGGCTATTGCTTATGCCTCTCGCAAGTTAAAGCCTCATGAAAGGAATTATCTGGTTCATGAATTAGAACTTTTCGCGGTAGTGTTTTCCTTGAAGATTTGGAGGCATTATCTCCTAGGGGAGAAGTTTAGTTTTTTCACGGACCATAAATCGTTGCAGTATTTGTTCTCACAGAAGGATTTGAATATGCGACAACGTCGATGGATACAGTTCGTGAAAGATTATCAATTCGACATCCACTACCACCCTGGCAAGGCGAATGTGGTAGCGGATGCTTTGAGCAAAAATCCCGAAGGGGAATTGGCGGAAGTTTGGAAAGCTAAATGGAAGGAGCTTGGCCAACAGGATGAAGCTGCTAGGGCGTTTATATCTGTAATGACGATTACGCCTACTATCGTGAGAAAGGTGGTGGAAGCCCAAAGGAGGGACAAAGGTTGTCAAGACCACATACATAAACTATTGATCGAGGGAGCAGAATCCGACTCTATTGGCTCTGAGGGTGGGGTGCATTTCCACGAGAGACTTATTATCCCGGATGAAGGGGACTTAAGACGGGCCGTAATGGTGGAATCTCACGGTTCCAAATTTACAGTGCATCCGGGTAACGACAAAATGTATCAAGACATGCGCCATCAGTATTGGTGGCCAGGCATGAAGAGTGGTATTTCTAAGTTCGTGTCCCAATGCACCACTTGCCAATTGGTCAATATTGATCATCAACGACTGACCGGTTTATTGCAACCGTTGGAAATACCAGTATGGAAATGGGAGAGCATATCAATGGACTTTATTACCGGCTTACCAACTTCGCAAAAGGGTCATGATTCTATATGGGTTATCGTTGATCGCTTAACGAAGTCGGCACACTTCTTACCGGTCCGCACTGATTATAACACCGCTCGTTATACCCAGTTGTTCATTGAAGAGGTTGTTAGACTGCATAGGCTGCCCTTGAATATAGTTTCCGACCGAGATAAGATTTTTGTTTCCCACTTTTGGCAAAGTTTCCAAGAGGCCATGGGAACCGAATTGAGGCTAAGCACTTCTTATCATCCTCAAACAGATGGCCAGACCGAAAGGGTCAACCAAATGTTGGAGGATATGCTCCGTATGTGTGTGCTAGATTTCAAGGGTAGTTGGGAATAATATCTCCCGTTAGTTGAATTTGATAATAACAATTCGTATCAATTCACTATTGGTATGGCTCCCTATGAAGCTTTGTATGGTAGACCTTGTAGATCTCCCACTTGTTTGTTAGAGGTGGGGAATAATAAGTTCCTCGGACCTGAAATGATCCGGGATACTTCTTCAAAGTTTGACCTCATTCGGAATCGCATTCGGACCGCCCAAGATCGACAAAAGAGCTATGCCGATGCGGGTCGAAGGCATGTGGAGATGGAGGTCGGAGACCAAGTGTTGGTGTGAGTGTCACCTATGAAGGCATTAAGCATTTTGGGAAGAAGAGGAAACTTGCACCGCGTTGCGTTAGTCCTTTTCCTATCATTTCTAAGGTAGGTCCGGTAGCCTATCAACTTGCTTTACCGAAACACTTGCAGTAATTCCATGACGTGTTCCATGTCTCCTCTCTGAAGAAGTACAAGAGGTATGAAGGTGCCTTTTGGCACATTCCTTTTGAAGATATTGAGTTGAAACATGATGTTTCATATGAGGAACAACCGGTTGCTATTTTAGATCACGGAGAGCGTCGATTGAGATTGCGGGTAGTGCCCTTGGTTAGAGTGCAGTGGAGTCATCATATCATCTAAGAATCGACATGGGAACGCGAGGATGACATGCGAGAAAAGTATTCGCATCTCTTCTTGTAAGATATGCCTGAATTTTGGGGGCAAAATTCCCTCATAAGGGGGGGAGTATGTAATAACCCTCTCTTTTAAAAACCTATTTTATAATAATTTACGATGCAAAGTAATTATATTGAGTGTGGGAGTGTGGGGTAAATATTAATTAAAAGAGTTACAAGTTAATATATACTAAGACTGTTGTATATTTCTTGTATGTGTAGGTAAATATCCTCATGTTCCATTTCATAGTGTCAGGTGCGTTAAATGACATTCATGGTTTAAAATGAGATCGAAACTTAAAATTAGTTATAAATTTCCAAATGATAATTTAGAGGGTGTAGTTAGTCCCGAAACGTGCGAGACAGTCAAAATAAGTGTCATATTGTATTTTGAGGTTTCGAGAACTTTTGACTGGTTATGGCTTAAATGTGTAGTTGTGAGTCATTTTAATGTGGTGTTAACCACTTAAGTTGGGCATCTTAGACTTAAGGCACGATTTATGTCTTGCCTTTCATTTATTTCCCTTAAGAACATTTCTAGCCCTAGAGAGAAAGAGAGAAGAACAGAACTTGTGGAGAAAGAGAGAGATTGAAAATTTGAAGATTGATCTTGCATTCATCTTTCTCAAATCTGAATTTGCAAGTTTAAGGCAAGTTTTCTACTTGCTAATATGTGATCTCTTATGAATAAATTGTATAGATAGTTGTATGGTTGGGGAATTTTGGATAAATATTGGGTTTTGATGTATATGTTGGAATGTAAACCATTAAATTTTAGATTGGTAGGATTTAAATCAATTTAGTGTGTTTATGGAGCGTTGATGATGTTGTTGTTACCTTATACATATGGGAAAATGGGAAGGAGGTAAAGGTTTGGAGTAGGCCTTGGGTTAAATTTTGGAAGAGGAAAATGGTCTAGGTCTGCTACGATCGGTCGATTGCGGTCCCCTGACCGGTCGATCGGGTCTTCGAGGGAAGGCTTACTGCTTTCCCACAAAGACATATATTCTTTGCGCGGTCGACAGCGGTCCCCTGACTGGTCGACCAACTATACCATACTGAGCCTTCTTCTTTTCTTCGTAGGCAAAATTTTGAGACGCGGTCGACCGCGGTCTCGGGACCGATCGATCGGTCCCCTGTTTTTCACCCTCAATCCTAAATTCTTTCTAGTACTTTTTTTAGGATAGGGGCTTAGGAACCTTCTTGTATGAAGTAAACTAGAGTCCTAGAGTATTAGTTGAGTTGGGTCACTACCCTACATTAGTAATTTGTTAGGAGTCTTAGAGTTTCAAGCCCACATTTGGAGACTTTAGGGGTTAAATGGAGGTATGTGAAACTTTCTGACTTGTAGAAATATGATGATCTCTTGGAGAATAACTCTGGACTTAATATACGATGAATGCTAATAAGTGTATTCAATGATTTTGGTCTCGTATATAAATGAAACATGCATCTGACAAATGAATAATGAAATGAATATGGTAAACATGGTAAATGATAATTTACTTAAACATACCTCTCTAAATGCTATCATAAGGAAAGTTCGCGTGCGAGGTGATGCCCCCTGTCTAATGAATGCAGGGCGGATATAGTCCTAGGCCATATGAGCATTGTTGTATATTTTTCTGCGCTGGATAGGTGATTTCGGGTGTGGTCATGACTATCTCGCAGGCATATGGCCGTTTCTCGACGTTGCGTTATGAGCCCAGGTAGTCTGTATGATAGGCCCTGGAAGATGATAGTCATTTAGGAGCGCGCCCAGTGGGGAAACTCAGAGGGGCGGTCGTAGAATCGTTATATATATGTGAATACAACTATTCTGTATCAAGTGGGACTTGATGTTTGATAAATGCCACAGAGTACAAAAAAAAGTGATTATATTCCTGCTAAGGAATGGTTATGCCATAAAGAGCATATGATAGAAATCGTATTCCTGATAAGGAATGGAAAGATGAATAAAAAGGACGAACACGATAAAAGCTTTTAATTAATGATGTTTATTCATATCTTCTTGCGTAATTGTGATGAATTATAATCCCGTAACATATTTTAGTTTATGCAATGAGGTTTACATGCTAGATCATCATCCTTATCATTCATGATTAACTGTCATACTTTTTATTCATCTGGTGATTATATAGAACCGGGCCCTGACCCGTTCATCTTTCTTGTTGTGCATGCATCTTGTTTCCGCTCAAGTGCTCCACCGCAAGGATGCCCGTTTTTACTTTTCCATTCTGTTTCTTTTGGGGAGCCGTAATACTTTGCGGATTTTACGGGATTTGTCGTTAGGCGCCTTTATTTTTTATATTCTTGATACGATCGGGTCATTTACTCGGGCCTGTAGCCCAAACTTTTGTAATTGTTTAATGAATGTATTATGTAAGTTAGTAAAATGTTATAATACATTGTATGTAACTGTTGACCGACAATATATTCGGTCCTCTTATTGTGTATTCATTATGGTTGTAATATAAACTCTTTTGGAATTCCACCTTCTCTTCAGATTGGGTTGTTTAGATCATTTTCTTAACTTGTTATAAAACTAAATTTAAAATTTTTGGCAACCCGTTTTCTGATTTATTGGGTGGTTTTCCCGTATACTTAGCTTATTTTTGTGATGTTGAGAATGATTTCCATCCATGATTCCGTTATTTTGGAGTATCGGGCTGGCCACCCCTTATTTCGGATCGCGGTTTGTCACAGTTATGTCTCAAGAGAGTGTGACACTACCTTAAATATGAAAAGTGTGCAGGCATATTTAATTATTACAATTTAACTTCTTGCTATGTATTTTCAAAATGTTTTACTTATCCTCTGACCCATGTCAAAATCTTTTGCAAAATATTTTAGGTGTCCAGCCATAGCGACGCCCAGTTTGAGGATTATATCCAGGGATGCGTAGCTGCATCTCATGCGGAAGTTGCAGAACTTTGCTATAGATGTTTCTCTCATTTATTCCTAGTGTAGGATCTTTACTTCAGTACTCATTTTGGGTATGTCGCTCTCAGATTTAATATTTGGTTATTTATTGGACTTTGTTTATCCCGGTTATGGTTTCAATTACTGTTATATTTTACTGTTGAACTGATAGTTGATTCAGCTATTTTTATTTATGTTATTCATCTGTGTTGGATTCAGTTATCAATTTGTGTGGATGGTTTAATTATTATTTAATTTTCACATGTTGTCATTTAAAGAAAGATAAAATTTAGCACCATTATAATTAAATTACTAGGTGGTTAGTAACTTTAAAAGTTTTCGGCAATGATGCTAAGGATGAGCCATATGAGACCAACGTTTTATTTTGATCACGGACTGGCCACCCGGTATTTTAGTAGGGGGGGGGGGGTGTCATAGAAACCTCTACATTCAGACCCAAGAAGATTTTTACCAAAGAATTATAGAAAAGATAAATGATGATAGATTTTTTAGATTTTTACATTCTAGTCCTTTGAATAAACATTTTGGACAAAAAAATCGGTGAAACAAATTTTAAATTATTAGGTCCAACATATAAATATTGTCGATCTAAAAAAATCATAAACCTAATCGGCTATTGGAGGTTTCTCTACAACTAACTACCATTCTCTAAAATAAAAAATAACATCAATCTTGATGCTTTTCTCATCTATCCAATAATCGATTACAGTGTTCTTAATCGATTCTACATGTATCACTTGGCTCTATCATTTGTAAGTTTATCTTTATCAGCAGTTGGTTTTTCTATTTTTGATCGATTATAATAGGTAAATGTACTTTGTTTTGATTCAATGAACTCATTGTAGTTTCATAATTCATGTGATTGAATAAATTTTTATATGTTTTATATGTATGTGTTTTGATTTTGTGTTTTGTATGCATTTATGTTTGGATTCTTCATATATAAGATTATATTTATCAATATTTGTAATTGTTAGTTGAATGTGCTGAATGAATATTATTGATGTTTCATTCTAATTTTAAGAGTACTTGATTTTTAGTCGGTGATGAATCACTTATTGATATAGGTCCACGCTAGCGGAACTAACCAATTCGACATCAGTTTTTAAAGTACACGCAGTGTCTATAAAGTATACGTGATTATTTTTTTGAAAATATGCGTCTACTTTATTGCTTTATGTATAGGTTTTTAAACAATGCCTGTAATTTTATATTAATTGTATATTAACATTTTGATATTTCATCCATTAAATTATTGCATACATTTTTAGAATTGTTGACCTTGAAGTAAATGTTTTTCGTCTCTCTTTTACTGCATGACATTATGTTAAGTAATATAATAACAAGGTGTTGTTATTTGGATAATATGGCTTGTATTGAAATATTTGAATATAGCCCATTAGATTTCATATGCAATGAGTTGTGTATTAGGTTTACTAATTTGAGAAGTGGGAGTTTTTCATTAAGGTATTCATTTGGTGATGAATGTCGGTTCATGTGGATTTGTGATAATGATGTTTGTTTTATGTTGCGGTCCCAATTGATCGTGAAAGCTGATTTCATTTGGATATATGCCATTGATTCATTATCATTGCCAAGTAATACATGTCGTGAACGGGTTGAATGCTTTAATTGAATTTTTGAAGGGTTGCCTGCAGTAATACAAGTTATGAGAGGGTTGACATTGGTGATACAAATACACAGAGGTTAGAGTCTTTATCATCAGGCACTGCAAATGATTTTAATAGTTGCATTGAAAATGACTTTTATCTTGGAGGTGTGGAGCCAAGTAAGTCAAAAGTCTATCTTTCTAATGGTTGGAAGACATACATAAGTCATAAGCAACAGTGTTTTGAAGGAGGTGTAGTGGAATTTCAGGATAAATTATGAAAGTATGCTATTAAGGTTGGGTTCAAGTATGTGTATTTGAAGAATGATAAAACTCGAGTGACGATTAAATGCTCTAAAAAGACTACTAAGAATTGCATGTGGAGAATTCATGCTTCATTACCTACAATAAATGGATACTTTTAAATACGAAGTTTGAAAAATGAGCATATATGTAGAGGTGTCTTTCGTAGTCCGTCAGCAAAAATGATAGCCTCCAAGTTAGTTTCAACATTAGTAGCTGATGATCTTAGAGATAACCCGCTATTGCGACCAATTGATGTAGTTAGAGATATGAAGAAGAATCATGGTCTTGATATATCTCATCAATATGCATGGCATGTGAAAGATATGGCTGTTGTTGATATACATGGTGATAAAAAGGTTTCTTATGCATTAATGAATAATTATCATGACCTTCTATTGCAGTATAATCCTGGGTCGCATTGCATCCTTGACGTGGAACATGTGAGTAAAAATTCAAGAGAATATTTATAATGTTTAGAGGATGTATTTATGGATTTCAATACTACAAACCTGTTTCATTTCTTGATGGTGCCTTTTTGAAGAGCCGTTACCGTGGAACAATATTATCAACAACTGCAAGGAATGGGAACAATGGTAAATTAATTCTAAATATTTTATTTTGTGTATTGCATTTACATTTTGTTTGTTCCATTCCAGATCATCAAAATACAAGCATAGAAAGATAAAGTACCTTTGAATGTCTTTGTTTTAGTTCACGAGTACTTTTTATTTTTATGCGTGTATTTTGATGATATGTCTTATTATGTTGAATACTAACTAAAGTACACGCATAGTATATGTCAAGCACATGTGAATGTTTTTATTAATTTCACGTGCACTTTTCATTTTTATGCGTGTACTTTGATGATAATGATGTTGTTATGTTGAATACAAACTAAAGTACACGCATAGTGCATGTCAAGTACACGTGAATGTTTTTGTTAATTTGATGTGTACTTTTCATTTTTATGCATGTACTTTGATGATATTGTTATGTTGAATTCAAACTAAAGTACACACATAGTACATGTCAAGTACACGTGAATGTTTCTGTTAATTTCACGTGTACTTTTCATATTTATGCGTGTACTTTATTGATATGTGTTGTTATTTAGAAATAATAAAGCCAAGTGCACGTTAAAAAGGTAAAGTACCTTTGAATGTATTTGTTTAGTTCACGTGTACTTTACATTTTTATGCGTGTACGTTGGTGTTAGTGTTGTTATTTAAAACTAATTCAAAGAACAAGCAAAAGATTAGAAAGTAAACGTGCATGTCTTTTTATCTTTATCACGTGTAACGTATATTTTTATGTTTTGTCTTGTTATTTACAAACAATTTAAATTAAACACATAATATATTTCCCATACGTTTTAAGGTCTGCGCCAGCAGCATCAATTTACGATGTGTTCTACATGGATATGTTATTTATTTTAATTTTGATATATTTTTATATTTCAGGCCTTTTTCCTATTACATATGATGTTGTTAATTGTGAAACGAAAGATAACTGGATGTGGTTTCTTGTCAATTTTCATAGTGCAGTAGTTGAGCAATATCGAAACATAACATTTATATCAGATCGAAATAATAGATTACTTGAAACTGTTCTGAGGGTCTTCCCGTTTTCTGCACATTCCTATTGTATACATCATTTACAAGGGAATATAAAAAAGAAAATTCGTGGGAATTATGGTGGATTTCGAAAGAAAATTGTTAAAGATTTTTGTCTTGTGCATATGATGTCTCAGTAGATGAATTTCACAAGAATATTGAAGCATTGAAAAAGGAAGGAGGAACTGCTATTGCTGATTTCATTGATAGTTTACCTCCCGAGAATTGATCATGTGCATATTTACCTGGTAAATGGTATGGTGAAATGGCATCTAGTGTTGCGGAGTCATTCAATTCATGGGTATTGGAGGAAAGGCATTTACCAGTAATGAATACGCTCGATAAATTGAGAGTGAAGATTATAAATTTCAATGCAAACAAACTTGTTGAGTCTGACACTTGGACAAATGAGCTATGTCCTTTTTTTCAAAAGTTACTAAATGAAAATTAGAATAATGGCCGATATTGGACTATTAGTCGCTCAAGTCAAAATGTATTTGAAGTTCATTCAGAAGTGTGATCAACAGTTGACTTAGAAGAAAGGACTTGTTCTTGTAAGAGTTGGAAGATTAGATGTTTTCCATTCATGATGTTTGTGTTGTATGGAAAAAAGGGACCAGTGTTTATGATTATATTGAGGAGTACTATAAGGTATCTTTCTACAGAAAATCATACTCGATACCTATAGTTCCTCTTCCTGATTTGATTTCCTTAAATATTCCTATACCTGAAAATCCATTTATCCTTCCACCAATGACTAAGAGACCGATAGGCAGTCTAAGAAATAAGAGAATAAAGTCTTCTGGTGAGATCACAGTAAGGAAAGTTACTTGGTCGAGGTGTAGTAAAACATGTCATTACAGGTCTACTTGTAAGGAACCCATTTGATTACGTTTAAAATTGTTAAATTCATTCATTTTAACCATTTGATCATATAAATTAATTAATAAACCAGTTGTTTCACATAAATGAATATAATTTTAGTTTTTAGTTTCATTTTTTAGTTTGTTTTTGTGTAGTTGTACACGTATTTTTCATAAAAGACACGTGATCATTTTCCCTGATGTTCACGTGTACTTTACATTTGTATACGCATGTTATGTACAGTAAACACGTATTGTGATGACCAATGCCATTTTATCAATGCGTGTACTTGTTGAAATATGCGTGTACTTTATGAAGTACACGCATAATATATAAAGTACACGCATTTAAAAATAGATTTGGTCAGTTCAATCTGTGTGTACTATATAAAAGCATGCGTGCACTTTATTTATTACATTTAGTTTAGATTTACTTGATGAAATATGCGTGTACTTTACGATGTACACGCATGAAGTACACACATAATATAAATATAATATGCATGTACTTGATGAAATATGCATGTACTTTATGAAGTACACGCATAATATATAAAGTGCACGCATTTAAAAATGGATTTGGTCAGTTCAATCTGCGTGTACTATATAAAAGCACGAGTGTACTTTATTTATTACATTTATTTTAGATTTACTTTCGTCATTTTATTCAATTATTTTGAATATAATGAATGTAATTTTAGTGTTTAGTTTTTAGTCTCTTGTTTAAATTTAATAAATGAATATAATATTAATGTTTGCTCGTTAGTTCTTTTTTACTAAAAAGAACTAAACGTGATCATATTTTCAAATGTTTCATGTGTACTTTACTAAATTTGTGTGTACTTTATTTTTTTACACTATGCATGAGTCATGGTTCAATATAATGATATATTATGTAGGTTTTAGTGTATGAGATAACTCACAAGACATGCACGAAGGAAATAAAGTTTTTATTAAAACTGAAAAAGAAAGTACAATTTTTTCACATAAAAAAAGCTGAAAAAATAAAGAAGGATTCTACTAGAAAGTTTTTCCCCAATTTTCCTTATTTTTTTATTTTTTTCATCTCTCTCAAGAGTAGCTCTCAATTTTTCTGCTGGAATAGTCATTATGTAATCTTTACCCGAGAGGTAATGATTAAGAAAGGAACAAATATTACTCTTGTATAGGAAAAGTTAAAGCTATTTATTTCTTTGACCAGAAGTAGTTGGGAAGTGAGTAGTTGAGCTTAATAAATTGATTTTGGTTATTGTGTCCTTCTGAATAAATATATAAAGTAGTTTTCAATTAAAAATAAAAAAATATTACATTAACCAGTGCATGTAGATTATTTATATTGCATGTACATTATTTATATTGCGTGTACTTTGAAGAATTCATGTGTGTACTTAGTAATTATCACTTGTAGTTTTGGTTAAAATGCGTGTGCATTGTTTCATAACACTCAAATGCATTGTTTGCCTATACCTTACGTGGATTGTGCTCCGCGCCAATGGAAATAAACCATTTTGGCATAGTAAATATTGTAAATAATAACCAATATAACACAAAATAAATTACAAATATGGTGTGTATTTGAATCAATTTATAGAAGTTTTTTTTCCTTTGGGGGGAAGAAATATTTTGATAGAAGAATTTCTCTTAGTACATATGCTCTGTGTTTTAGCATGTCAGGGTCTTGAAATATTTTTTGCATTTCCTTATTTTTGCTAATTTGTTCAATGTAGTAGATGCAGAACACCCCACAGTCAACCCTGAAATTAAAATAAAATAAATATACAAATTAGTATGATGTGAATGAATTTTTTTGAAAATATACAAATTAGTAATTTTTAGAAATGAAGTTTTTTCTTACGCATTATATTGCTTAGGGCATTCAAGATCTGTTATTAGGTCAAATTTGAGATCACTTTCCAGCAAGAAATCTACTGTCCGTTTTTCTTGCCATGTCAATGGATCATCATCCAATGTAAACTCATTTGATGTACCTTCATCAAACTTTCTCTGAGTTTTGAAACCATTGTTTTTCATTGTTTCTTCTTCAGTCTTCAATAGGTATAGTATTTTTTCGAAGACAGAATACTGTTAAGAAGATAAATATTTAGTATATACAAATAAAAAAGTATATGAAGATCAAAGAGTGAAAAGTACACATATAATATTAAAGTACTCGTGTATTTTATTTGTCCATTTCACGTGTATTTTAAAATATGATGCGTGTACTTTGCCTAAAGAGTGAAAAGTACACGCATAATATTAAAGTACACGTAATTTGTATTTGTTCATTTCACCTGTATTTTAAAATATGATGCATGTACTTTGATAATCTCGGTGATTATGTGCAACTAATACAAAGTACACACATTATATGATAAAGTACACATGTATCATATAAGTATAGGTAACATTAATAATTAATTTTAGGCACTAACCATTTTTTTTTGTATCATTGAAGTATATTGTGTTTGTTTCCTTATCATCCGGTCGAAGGGAATCCATGTGGACGACTTCCTTTTTTTTTGTATATCGCAAGTAATGTGAAATGTGCTATGTTATGTCGTAGTATAATGAACAATTATTATAAGTGCCTAAGTATTCAAATAAATCTCTGTATAACTCCCCCTTCTTATTGACTTCATTTTTGCTACAAGCTTCTATCTGAATAAAAATTATAGACATTGTATTAATAAAAAAAAACTGAAATTTTATTTCACAAAGCTTTCGGTTTAATTGTACTTACCCAACAATAATCAGAAAAAGTGTGTGAGTGGGAGATCCCTTCCTTTGATAATTTTAACCTCAATACATCACTAAAGGCAAGCATTATCTGTTTCACATAATATAAAATGGTGAGGAAATAATAATGTTGAAATTTAATGAATGTCTAATACTTGGACTACATACTTGGCTTGAAATTTCTTGATTCTTGAGGACTTCAACGAAATATTCCCATGGGACATACGAAACCAGCCCTTTGAAAATAAATTCCCTGCATTTTATATATGCAATAAGAATTGTATAATAATAATAACCTCATTCTTTTTCACCAAAAAATAAATAAATTAGCGAAGTGATAAATAATAAAACAATACACTTTACCCTGGCTCAGCCTTTCAAATAAACTCTTCAATTTTTTTCTTCATAACTTCATCGAGATATTTGTATGCTTTGACTGCTTCAAGCTTGAAGTGAGTTTCTTTCATTTGTTGAGCTATTGTTAGAGGGCTTTTTCTCAGCTTTGTCTCTTTTTATTTTTTAAATGGTTCATGCTTCTCGGTTTCTCTGCCATCTTTTCTTTTCTTCTGTCCTCTAATAACATGCCATTTTATTTTGGGTTTTCGGGGGTGCCCTGAACTGTCTTTTCTTCTATGTTTTTTAATTGCATTCTCTTGTACATTGAGGCTAGTTCAATCTTCAAGCTCGAAATTTCATCCATGAGTTGTTTATTAGTGTTTTCATGATATATTTAAACAAGGAATGTTGGATTGTAAGCATTTTTTGAAACAATGATTTAAGTTCTCTTGCGTGTATTTTGATAAAATTTGTGTTTTTCATCCAAATTTGTGTATATGTTATAAAATACATACGTGTAGTTTATAAAATTTATAAAATACGTGTACTTTATAAAATTTATAAAATATACGTGTACTTTCATCATTATTTGCGTTTACTTTAGAAAGTACACGCATGTACTTTATATCTATTATACTTTATAGATACTTGATCAGTTTTTTCACTACCGATTCATCAAGTATTTTCTCCAACTCCTAAATTTCTTCATTAAGGATTTTATTATTGCTTTCCTGTTATATAAAAAGAATGTTTGATTAGAAGTAATACTTGAATAAAACTGCATTATTTCTAATCAAATAATGCGTGTACTCTGCATTATTTTTAATATCAAATAAAATTGCATTAAAAATAATATCAAATAAAACTATATGTACTTTAGGGAAAATGCGTGTACTCTGCATTATTTATAATCAAAAGTACCAGTTGAGTTCTTTTCAATTATGGCTCCTCAAGATTCTGCCTCAATGTCATCATTTCTGTGTCAGCATCTCTCCATTTTTGCAATGTATCATCATACTTTTTTTTAGATCTTCATTACTCAGAGATAGATATCAATTTTTTTGTTCCAAAATTCGTGATGATTTTGCCTGTTTTTTTAATGATTCAACCAATTATTTAATTCTATCTGAGTCAGTCATTGTGACTTGATCAAGCTTTTCTTTTAAAGAATTGTTTAACTCAACTAGTTGGGCATTTTCCATCTCCAACTTATTTAGTAAATTTTTTTCCTTCAAAAGGTTGGAATTTTCCACCTTTTAACTTATTTATTTCCTTTTTGGCTTGCAAAAGTGAATCACTATCTACCTGCAACTGTACATTCAAAATGGCAAGGTTCACACTCTCACCTCCAAAGAGGTCACCTTCTCTAGTGCACCATTAAGGTCTTCTGCTGCTTTAGATAGTTGGTTATTTTTTCCAACAATTACCTATTCAAAAAAGCAACTTGTTCCTCCAAATTAAATCTTGGTTGATCATTTCCTTCTTTTTCTTTGGAGTAACAATATTTTTAAGAGGAATATTCCAACCATATGAAAATTCATTGTCATTAATATCTTCATCATGAATCAGCATGTATAGGACTTTCTATAGAAATGTTCAAAGAGTACTTTGTCCCTTCAAACTGGATTCCTTTTGAACAGAACTATCCTTACAAGCTGGTTTATTTATATCCTGCTTCAAAGTTGTTGTTACGATATCATTCTTCACAAATTATTGTCTCAAATAAGATAATTTCCACCTCAGGTATTTTGGCATCTTATCTTTAAATTCTTCAATAGGAGAAATAATTTCAAATTTCTCACATGCCCAATACTGCGATCATACAAAAAACAAAATGATATTAATAATTGTATTACCTAGGTATTCACAATGGAAATTACAAAGGATTTGTTCAAAATACACGCAAAATTAAACATGTACTTTGTAAATTTTACAAGTGTATTTTGAAAATACACGTGATTTTGACAAAGTAAACATGTACTTGGTCAATATAAGTTCACGTGTACTTTTTTAAGTACACTTATAATATTAACAAAAAATATAACAAGTGTATTTTGAAAGTACACTGGTTATATTTACAAAACATAGTACACGTGTAATTTATAAAATACAAGTGTACTTTCAAAATACACGTAATATAAGACGTGTATTTTCAAAATACATGTAAAAATATCATGTGTATTTTGAAAATACACGTGATATAACACGTATGTTTTCAAAATACACATGATATAACACGTGTGTTTTTAAAATACACGTGAAAATATGACTTGTATTTTCAAAATACATGTGAAAATGTCACGTGTATTTACAAAATACATGTGAAAATATTATGTGTGTTTTCAAAATACAAGTGATTTTTACAACACGTGAGTATTGGTATGTATATTTAAAATATTAGGATGAGTTTTTGCTCACCAGTAGGGAAATGACACATCTAGTAATTGTGCTAGATTTTGAACTTGCTGATTTGTCAAGTGAATGTATGAGAAACTCATGCATAGCAGATGCCCAATCATACTTATTCATTTCCTCAATATTGTCGATGTATTTAAAAAAAATTATGCAAGGTTGAAGTTTCAGTTGGAGAAAAACAACATGTTCAATAAGTGGAGACACACAATTTTTACAAAATCGACAATGCCTTCATTTGTATCCAATTCGACTAATTTCTTCAAACCATTCAATATTTCTGACTTTCCTATTTTTTTTGCGAAGTATCATGCATGTAATCCAGGTTTTTTAGCAGTATTCTGTGCCTTTTTCAGTTCTATTGATTTTAAACCCTCAACCAGTCGTATGCCAAATATTTCACTAATATCTATTAGCATTATTTCAATCCTACTCTTCATATGGAAACTTTTGGTTTCCATATTGTATAGTTGGATAATTGATAAAATATTTTTTATCGGTATTCTTGTGATCCACTCCTGCTACTTTCCCACTGTAGTAGGCATTGAAAAGCTCCAAAAATGGAGTCTTCTTAAGAAGTTCAATATGCCTATTGTTTATTTTCTCTTTAATCTGACGCAAATCATGAAGAAAGCTAAAAATATTTGATCAAAATTGGTCATTCTTCTTCGCAGGACGTTTAGATTTCAATGCCACACTAGAACTAGAACTAGAACTGTAACTGGATGAAGAACTATCATCAGAACTGCTCTTTTTTTGGTTCTTTCCTCTTCTTGCCCTCATTTTATCCCCATTCAATTGATCTATAAACAAAATTTAAATTACTAACCTATAATGATATGTACAAAAAATAAAATACATTCGAATTAGAATAAAACACAGACTAAAATAATAGAATACAAGCGTATTTAACAAAAGTACATGCAATATTCTCACAAATAATTCATACAATTATCAACAAAATACATGCTAAAGGGGGTAATATATATCGTCCGTTTCATGGTAAAATGTAACAGAGGTTGTTCGATAAGTCAAAAACTAAGATTCTCTATTCTTAACATATTCAGTAAAGAAGTGATACAATAGCTGCATGCTAAAAGCTTCAACATTATCAAAACCCCTTAAGCAATACTGTTCAATTCGTTTAGCTAAATCCTTCACATTCGATTCAGTTACTTGAAGTTGTTGCACATCAAAAGTGCAGTAAATGTCTTCATAGTAGTAGTAGAAACCATGTAACCTTTTAGCTCTATCATTGATGAGAAGGAGAAAATGAATTTAGTCATCATTAGTACTATTGACTATCAATGTGAAAGGTTTTGTATTGTTAAGGTCTTCCAAGGTGCAAACATCAGTTTTGTAGTTGAACATGCTTGATAGTATGATTCCTAAATAATAACACAACAATATAAAATAGTACACTCATAATACACATTAGTACACGCACATTGGATTGAACAAATTGAATTTCAATGTACGTGTAATTTATGAATTTTGCGTGTACTTTCAACAAAGTATACGCAAAAATGAAAAAGTACATGCAATAATACTGCTTACAAACTAATAAAATATCATTCAAATGCCACTGGCTCGTACCAAAATAACTCCTAATATTAACACACTAATAATACTTCTTGCAAACTCATGGAATATCATTCAAATTCCGCTGGCGCGGACCAAAATAACATAGAATTGATCAAATATGGATTTGAAATATATATTTTATAAAGTTCACGTATAAAACATAAAAGTACACGCATATTGGATTGAGAATTTCTATTTCAATGTGCATGTACTTTGTTTATTTTGCGTGTACTTTTTGCAAGTACACACAAAATACACAGAGTACACGCAATAAAATAGGGCTTTTACATGTACATATTCCAATCTTGTATATATTCCTAGTCCTCGATAAATGAATTATACAGGAGAAAAATTACAATGATGAAATACATATATCTAACATGAAAAAAGTGTGTTTTGAAATTAAAATGAGGGAAACAAATATATTTTTTCATATCATGAAGAAGAAGAATGTGATTTCATCAGTCCATGTGTCTACAAATTTATACATATGAGAAGACAAAATACACAAGGACAAACAGGTGATAAGATAATGTATACATACTTGTTAGTGGTGTTTGGAAGAATTTGATTGAGAATGTAAAATGCTCGGTAGAACATCAACGATTAGGGTTTGATCGAAGAGAGTTAGGGTTTTGATCGAAGAGAGCTAGATTTTTTATCGAAGAGAGTTTTTGGTGCTTTGATCAGGAGTATTTATATGTTGTTGTTGACCAAAATTAGATTGAGAATGATATTCATTTTGGGGTTTTGATCGAAGAGATGGTACGATTAAGGTTTCGATTCAAGAGAGAATACAGTATTGTTGGCGCTTTAATTTATGAAAAGTGCGTGTTTATTTTAATTTCGGGGTATTTATATATTGGACCTAATCGTTTAAAATTTGTTAGGGCTGGTTTTTTTGTGCAAAATTATTATTCCAAGGACTAGACCGTAAAAGCCCCAAGATTTTATTATCAGATAAATGAAAATGAGATTGCTAATGATGTTAAGGCATCAAAACTTATCTTTGAAAGATTAAATTTAACTTCAAACTCAATACCATACACAAAAGACTAAAATGGTAGTTTTGTTAAAAACTTACATTTAGATTTAAAATCTAAGACAGAAGGATTAACCACCTCCTATCCAGACTTTGTTAAATGTTAGCAAAATTTAGCCAATTATCTTAACAATATGGAAAGCAACCTATCAAGAATGGATAGTATTGTTAATGAACTTAGACTCACTATAGCCCAATCAGAAGAAAAAATTGAAGAAATTATGAAGGGAATTAAGTTTATATATAATAAACCTTTCCAAGAAGAATTAGACTCTACTTTTATTCTAACACGCTTAGATAAAATAGAGAAATCCGTAGAATCTATAAAAGCTAGAATGACAAAAGAATCTATGCAACAACAAGAAAAAGATAAAGAAATAATAGACTACATTACAAAGATTGAAAATACTCTTGCTAAGAATAATGAAGATATCAATGATAATGCAAGAAAAGAAAATAAGTTATTTAAAGAAGAAATCCTTTGTCATAAAAAGACAAAAAGATTATTCAATCTCTTTAGAAAAAATTAAAAAAAGACTTGAACAAAAGAAGATAATCACTTGTAAATTTAGAGAATCTCCTTATATAGAAACTAAGGAAAGAAAGACCATAACTAAAAGAATCATAAATGATGGATTAAATAAGACTAGTAAGATAGCTAGCCTTATTCCAAATATTGGACGTAGTAATTTTATGATCCAAAGATTTAAAGAATCGTCCTCCAATGTTAGAATATGGTGGAAGGAAAGAAACTTCATCACCCCTCTTCAGTAGAAGGAATGGAATGAAGTTGACTGGAAAATTGTAGAAGACTCCATTCATAATGGACAACTTTCAGCAGTTAGAAACATAGACTTATTTAAAGAAGGAGTCACTCCAAAAACTCCTAATTATAACATGACTTATCATTGTAGAAATCATGTATTAGATAAGTCCTATACCAAGCTTCAAGGTTTTTACTCAGAATGGCTAATATCAAGAGGAACTGATAAAAACATTTGTTCCTAACCTTTGGACTCTTTCAAGCAATAATCCAATTATAACATAGACCTCAAAATAACATCAATCTATTATGTTGCGTAATATATAAAAGATGGGAATTTTTTGAGAAAAGCCATATTGGTGTAGCCCAATTAGAAATGTTTGACAATATAGGATACTTTAATGTCATTCCGACATTTACAATAACTATAGACACATCCAAACATTTTAAGTTAATCATATATGCTAGTGGCTATAAAGACTATAGTATCCCAAATACTAATATCAATATAAAATTCCAACGTTATGTGAAATTCTCCCAATTTTCTTATGAAAGAATACAACCGAGAATTCTAGTGGTAGACTTAATGAAGAAATATTGGTTAGAACCAATAACTCATACTATAATCACACTCACAGTATTAGGAATACTAGACCTATGAGAGAAAAAGCTAAGACTCTTTGGCAATTTTTGGAATTCCAAGAAACTAAGACTATATAAAGCAAACCCTTGTTTATTAATCAAGATGTTGTTAGTGGAAATGTTACCATCCAGTTTAGTATTCTTAAGACTACTAAAAAAAGTCTTTATACTGAAGAAATTAGATTTAGAAATATGGGAGAAGTCATACTTAGTGATCCCTCAGAAGGAGATTGCAGCAGTAAGGCTAGTTCTAGATTATTAAAACAAGATCCAACAATTAGACCTAGAAGATTGAACAAAAAGATTTGGTTAAAGAGAAAGATAGAATCTTGAACTTTGGGCATGAACCCTCAAAATTAGATATGAAGACATTTAAAGAACATCTTAAAAGAAGTCATTATATTAGATTCCAAGATAAGAATAGATTTATTATGAAATCTCAAGACCACATATTAAAATTAAAAGAATCTAAGAATACTAAAGAACTTATTAGAAATCTTAGATTAATAAAAGAAGGATAAGAAAGATTAATGCCAACTACACAGGTAGGTCCTGCTAACTAAGAAATTGGAACCAGTTTGAATGATGCTCATAGACTCTATAGTAAATCAATAGGAATAAATATTCCTATTTATTCAAATACTCCAGTAAAGACTAAACATGATTATAAAAAGAATTTTCCATTAAGAGATAAGAGTTTTACTCCAATTAAAGCCATGGAAAGTTAAGCCATAAATCCAGTTGGAATATACCATAATTTAGATCATGTTCAAGATAAAAATAAAGCTTTAGATAAATGGAGTAATCACATGAACATGTGTTTGGCATCTAATGAACAATGGGATGTAATTTCATGTAAACAATACGTTGAGCAATCCATTAGAGGAATTTCTAATAATTATTTAGACAACCTTAGACAAGCTAAAAATGTAGAACCATAGCTAAAGTTGAGAAAATGGGACGACATCAGGATGAAAGATCAATTGAAGAATATATTCAATTATTTATAACATAATTCATTGGGGCTGGACATTTAGCTCAAGAAAATGAACAAGACGTAGCAAAAACTAAGCTACCTGTTCTTAGTATGTGCAAATGATCAATGAACATAGAAATAATTATGAACAATTATATTATCAAATTAAAGAATTTGGAGAGACCTTAAAAGATAAATATTTTAGAAAAATACCATCTATTGGATAAATCATAATCAATGAATATATAAATTGGCCATGTTACTAGATTTAATAATAAATCCCTTGGTGGAAGAATTGATTTTGCCAAAGACTTTATCATATCTAAAACATGACACATAACTGAATGAAATTTAATTTAAGAAATTTTCAAACAAATCCTTCCAATTAAAGATGAAAGAGGCATTGCTCCAATCCAATGGGGATGTGGTAGGGGATCTAAAGATAATAAATTCAAAAGGAATAAGCTAGATTGGAAACGAAATAAGTTTAAGACTAGGCCTTTAAGTTTTTCAAAGAAATATAGATTCAGACCATCTACTACCTTTAGAGAAAGGAATTTCAGAGCTAAGAAAAATAGATTTAACCAAAGAAGGTATTTAAAAAAATATCAATAAACATGAGAAAGTTCCTAATTATAGGAAAGAAAAAGAAATATCTCAATCTAAGTCTTCAACCAAAGAATGTTGGACTTGGGGAAAAGAAGGACACTTCGCTAAAGACTATCCTAATAAGAAAGGTAAAGAAAGTATTAAGATTATTAACACAATATTAGACTTTGCAGAATAAGAAGAATTAGATATGCTATATGCAATAGAAATATTAGACATAGAAAATGATAATAATACATGTATCTATAATGCATACATAGATAGTGATTCAGAAGACTTTAGTAGTGAAACTGATGACTATGAAAACCCCTAAGATACTCTAGACTTATATTTGATGCAAATTGATTAAGAATATGATTACATAGATTTTGAAGAAGCTTGGTATAAATGTATATTAAGTCCCCTTTTGAAGAAAAGATGGACAATTAGTAATCTTGAGTTACTAATATATATATTCCTAGATATTACTACGATGAAGAACATTATTACACATTCGAAATGATATGTAGTAAGAATGACTTTAGTTGTGTAGAATGTTTTGAGACTATACAGAAAGAATTATTTATGGTTTGTGTTATTTGTTAATTACATTACCATGAAGGATGTTGGATAACTAGATTTATAGTGATTTATACTACACAATATGATGCTCAAATAGATCAAGAAATTAAACTTTATTATCAAGACATTGATAAAAATATAGCCAAGAGATTACAAGAAAATGAAGACTTAAAAGGAAAGAAAATTTCCTATGATCAAGAAGAATGGTACTCAGAAAGCAGTACAAAAGACATTAAACCATTAGATTTCATAGATAGACCTCTGAAAGGAATATCTATTCTTAAAAAGAATAATTTAGGAATTTCTACTAAACCTAATGCTTGTTCTGTAGAATTATTTATACAACACAAAGATTATAATAAAAGACTTTCAACTTTTATAGATACAGGATGCTCTCAGAGTATTTGTAAGGCTACTGCCTTCCCTGAAGATTATTTCTAGACACTAGTCAAGAGATTTGTGGTAAGGTAGCTAATGGAGAACCATTCACCTTATACTTTCAAATTATTCCTATTTTCTTCAAATTAGGAAATCATACTAATAAAATTGTAAATCATCAGTTTTGAATTATGGATCCCCGTCCTAGTTTCACAAGAAATATTATTTTAGGACAAGACTTTATTAGTAAATACCATCCTTATACTCAGTATAATGGTAAGATATATCTTAGTGATAAAGAGAAGTTTAATATTATATCCCCTCTAATGGATCACAAGACTATTTTTGACATTGTGTAGGTCAAACCCAATTATGGACCTATAACCCATCAGAGTTCTTCAGTTGAGCATGGTGTACCTAAACCTACAAGCCAAAAAGAAGCTCAAGAAATAACTAAGCCCTTACAAAAAGAATATAAGTGTCTCGATCAAAAGTGTTATAAGCAAATCGCGCTTATACAATAAGAAATTTTAGACTCAGCCCAAAAAGCCTTATTAAAAGTCCAAGCTATATAAAAACAAAAGGAAATAGATATAGAAGCAAAAAAGAAAAGATTGGGAAATTAATATATCCTAGTTTAAGAGAAAATCCCATTACTAAGAGGGACAAAGACCAAAGCTATTGTGAAATTATTCCTATTAACCGAGATGCTACTATCAATGGTGGAACTTACATTAAATAATAATCATAAGAATATATATAAGAATTTAAAAAAGATATAGATGAAATGTTTAAGCTAGAAATTATTAGATAAAATAAATATAGACATAATAGCCTTACCTTCTACGTTCAAAATGAGTCTGAATGAAAGAAAGGAAAAAGATGCATAGTCACAAATTATAGTCACCTTAATAAGAATTGTAAATTCCCTTCTTATAAGATACCAGACAAGAATAATTTAATCAATCTAATTAAAGACAGAATTATATTTAGTAAGCTGGATTACAAGTCAGGCTTTTGGCAAATTAAGATGCACCCAGACAATATAACTTGGTTGTCCTTTAGTGTGCCTCAAGGAAAATATGAATAGTTAGTAATGACATTTGCATAATTGAATGCCCCTCAAGTATTTCAAAGAAGTGTAAGGACATTTTTGTCATGTTCGATATCTTACATTTATGTTCGTACTCCGCTACATTTGGCACGTCTCTATACGATCTCATACGACGGCCTCAATCTGAATTACGGAAATCAAGAATTCAACATCTCCATCATGTGTTCCACATTTGCCTCAACGAATTCACGTTCCATGATTTTAGGTACTTTATGCAATTGGTACGCAAGAGAAGTCAAAACAGTGAAAGAAGGCAAGATATGAAGTTCAAGGGAAATTTAGTAATTTTACAACCATCATTCGGAAGGCCAGTTAACTGGAAAGTTGAAGAGCTCACCGCAATGAAGATACTGGAAGAAATGATACCTCAATCCGAGCTACGGTAAAAAAGTTATGGCCCTTTGAAAATGGAGAAAAATCCAAAAAAATCCCTTAAAGAAAATGCAAGTGTTTAAGTAATCCCCAAGTTCCAGCAAGTTTTTGCAAATCGAAGGCCAAACCGGTTCGGGGGGTGAATCGGTTCGTGGTACACCCGAACTGGTTTCAGGTACCTGACGCTGGCAAAACTCTTTTTACTTTCCTTATAAAAGCCAACTTCAGGGGAGTTATTTCATAAGACTTGGAGAGACGATTTTGAGAGTTCTAATTGCTCTAGTCTTCATATTTTTGAGTCCCAAAACTCATGTTTTGATCCACATATCATTGATAACTCTTTGTGAATTCTTTTGTAACCCAAGAACACAACCTTGTGTTTATTCAACCTTTGTGGAGAAGCCGTCTTTCTTCTTCATTGCCGATCACCTGGAGTTCGTGAAGGAGATTCCAGCCGACGACATCAGAACCGATGCCTGCGGGTATTTCTATGTCAGACTGTATTTTTACTGTAATTCGTGTAACCGTTTATTATGAAATTATAGTGAAAATAAAAGGTTTTGCCCCTTTGGGGGATTTTTCCTCACATGTGTGTGTTTGAATGTTCTTGCTTGATTTTATCATCTTCAAACACACCTAGATTCATGTTTACGACTTAATTGATAAAAACTGAGTTCAATTAAATAATTTTTTCATTTGAACACAAGAGAACTCCTTCAAATTGGTATCAGAGCCAATTACACAACTTTACCGTGTAATTTTTCGCAAAATTTTTCTAAGATATCAATTTTCTGAAGAAATTGATTTTTGAAAACAGGTGTATTCATAATGGAGAAGTTATACAATAAAATGCCAGTTTTGACGGGACAAACTATGCATACTGAAAAGCCCGCATGAAATCTGCTTTAAAATCCATTGATGAACGTGTCTGGATTTTGGTTGAAAGACGGTGGACATCTCCCTCCGTCACTGTTAATAACGTGACTAGTTTAAAACCTGACACTACTTGGACTGAAGAAGAATTTAAATGGTCATCTTTTAATTCTAAGGGTTTAAGTGCTATTTATGGATCTGTCACACCTGATGAGTTCAAACGGATAATGACGTGCACGGCATCAAAAGAGGCATGGGATGTTTTGTAACTTACCCATGAAGGAACTAATGCTGTGAAAGAGTCTAAACTGCAAAATTTAACGACACAATTTGAAACAATCACCATGCTTGAAAGTGAATGTTTGATGAATTTTATGTTAGACTGTCCGATAATGTAAACAGTATCTTTAATCATGGTGAAAACATTCCTAATGCTAAAGTTGTTAAAAAGATTCTTAGATCACTACCTAAGAATTTTATCCCTAAAGTCAATGTGCTAAATTCTATGGGTAATTTAAATACGCTAAAATTGGAGGAACTTGTAAGAGACTTGCAAACGTATGAAATTGATATGTTTCCTAAATCTGTCAAGCCTAAAGATAAGGGAATTGCACTTAATGCCTAGGAGAGAGAAAGTGAGGGGTCGACAAGAAAGAGGGGAGAGTCATCTACAAAAATAGAGATAGATACGTAAGATTCTGAGTGTGACTTTGATTTAGATGATTTGGCTCTATTTGCTAAAAAATTCAAGAAAATTCTCAAATTTAAGAAAAATTGAAATTTCAAAGATAAAAAGAATTTTCAGAAAAATAAGTTTCAAAAGAAAAATGAAAAATATTTTAAAAAGCCTTCTAAGAAAGACAGTGAAAGATGCTATGAGTGCAACGGTAGGGGTCATAGAGATTTTGAGTGTGCTACTAGGCTGAACAGAGAAAAGGGCAAAGTTGTCCTTAATGCTATCCTTAGTGACGACGGTGAGGTCGATTCGGTGGACTCTGGAGATGAGTCACCGCATGAGTGTAACTTCACCGCATTCATGGCTAGTCATGTGAGTACTTCTAGCACTCCTCACGACAATGAGTATGCTACTTAATAGGGACACCTCGATAGTGAAAGCGATGTGAGTGAGGGGGAGGATGATGCAAGTGAGAGCGAGAGTAATCTTCAATGTGCCTACGCTGAGTTATATAATGAGTCATTTAAAAACAAAAAGCGTAACAAAGTGTTAGTTCTTAGGACCACCGCAATAGAAGAAGATTTAGAAGAAGCGAGAGAGAGAGAGAGAGAGAGAGAGAGAGAGAGAGAGAGAGAGTCATCCACGTGCACCACTTTGAGAGAGAGAGATTCTTCCTGTGTTGAGAAAGAGAGTTTGTTTAGAGAGAGCGAGAGAAACTGTTTAGAGAAAGAGAGAGTTGTTTTGAGAAAGAAAAAGGGGACTTGACTAAAAAAGTGGCTAGTCTTACGAGTGAGCTCCATTCCTCCCTGGAGACTCGAAATAAACTTGAAGCTCTTGTAGCCCAGCTTACTCAAGATCTTGAGAGAGCACGGGAAGTCAAGGTACAAATCGAGGACAGATCTGGGAAGATGGGAAAGATTCTCCTCGGCCCCACTTTAGGTTTTGGTGATAGGCATGGAATAGGTTATGATGGTGCCTCCACGCCCCAAATTGTACGTGGACCAGTTCTTGAGTTTATTACGACTCCATATGGCCATCGTTAAAAACCGTGAAGGAGAGTTCAACCAAGCAAAGGAAACTCAGGTCCGCCTAAGACTGCGTTCTTCTGTACATACTGCAAAAGAAAAGGCCACCTCAGGGAGTTTTACTATAGCTTGGGTCGAACACGACGTACTACTGCTCCACCACATCATACTGATGATTTTTCCAGTCTGAGAGAGCGTGTTGAGTTTTTAGCTGCCACATCACAGAGTTTGATGGAGGAATTCCGACGGATGTCTTTGTCGTCAGTGAATGCTTCTCACATTCGGGATAAAACCAACAATAACAAGGGTAAACAAAAGTTTACCACTTCTTGGGTACCTAAGAAAAATAAGAAAGCCCTTGTTGTTCATGTCGCTCTCAAAAACACTTAATACCTCACAGTGGTATTTTGATAGTGGGTGATCCAGACATATGACAGGTGATGCCTCATATTTTACCTACCTTGAGGATTATAAGGATAGTAGAGTGACCTTTGGAGATGGGAGCAAGTCTAGCATTGTAGGACGAGGTACAGTAGAGTTACCAGGATTTACTAAGCTAGAGAATGTTTTGTACATCAAAGGTTTGAAAGCAAACCTTCTCAGCATTAGCCAGCTGTGTGACGCTGACTTTGCCGTAAAGTTTGACCAGGACGCGTGTAATGTCTATAATCAATCCGGTAAACTTTTAGTGAGAGGGGTGAGGACAGAGGATCATTGCTATGGGACTGAGCCCACGTCCTAATTTGTCTGCCACAGTGCCAGGAACAGTCCTATGGATCTTTGGCACCAATATCTAAGTCACGTGAATGTTAGAGATTTGACTCGCTTAGCTAAAAAGAACCTAGTACGTGGCTTACCATCACTTAGAAAGCCAACTTCCATGGTTTGTGGACCCTGTCAGTTGGGAAAGTAAATTCGTAGCCCCCATAGGCAGTTGCATTCCATTACCACCTCCCGTGTACTTTAGCTGATTCATATGGATCTTATGGGTCCCACTCATACTGAGAGTCTGGGTGGTAAGAGGTATATCCTCGTGATGGTAGACCATTTCTACAGATATTCGATTGTAAGTTTTCTGAGAGAGAAATCCGATGATGTAGAGTTTTTAATGACCAAGTGTCGTGTCCTGCAAAATCAACACGGAGTCACTATTAATAGGATACGTAGTGACAATGGCACATAATTTAAGGAAGGAAAGGTAGATCTTTACTCTGATAGCCTTGGGATCAAACATGAGTTTTCTGCTGTGAAGACTCCTTAGCAAAATGGGATTGTTGAGAGAAAGAATAGGAAGATCCAGGAAATGGCTAGGTCTATGCTTCAAGGTCGTAAAGTCTCTAGGAGATTTTGGGCAGAGGCAGTGGTCTACGGCATGTCACACGGTGAATAGGGTTTACCTGCGTCCACACACACTTAAGATGCCTTATGAATTGTAGGCTGGAAAGAAACCCAACCTTGCATCTTTGGGAGTAAATGCTACATCCTACGGGATAGAGAGCAATTAGGAAAGTTTGACTCCCGGAGCGACGAGGGAATATTGCTAGGATATTCATCAAATAGTAGAGCGTACCAAGTTTTTAACCTGAAGAGCTCTAAGGTTATGGATTTAATAAACGTCACCGTGCAAGATGACGAACCTCCGACGGTTATTGATCCTAACCTTCAGTGTAAGGATGAGGAATTTTCTGGTAGCAATTTACCTGTCCCTCACCCACACCCTATGGACCCTACTCCTGTGTTAGGGGACACACCTTCTTGGGTTCGTAAGAGTCATGATCCCTCTGCAATTATTGGCAATCCCACTTTGGGGGTCAAGACTCGTGCTTAGCTAGAGAATGTTGTTAGCCATCTTTGCTACACATCCAAAGTTGAGCCCAAGAATCACAAAGAAACACTCAAGGATGAACACTGGAAATATGCTATGCAAGACGAGTTGCTTCAGTTTAAAAAGAACAATGTCTGGGAACTTGTCCCCCGACCTAGAGAGACTAATGTGATAAGTACCAGGTGGATTTTTAAGAATAAAATGGATGAAAATGGTACCATAATCCGAAATAAGGCTAGGTTGGTCGCTCAAGGCTACACACTGATAGAGGGTGTAGAATTTGGGGATAGATTTGCTCCTATTACAAGGCTTGAGTCCGTCCCATTACTACTCGCCGTCGCATGTCATCTACGCTTCAAGTTATATCAGATGGATGTCAAGTGTGCCTTTCTAAATGGCATTCTATAGGAGGAGGTTTACGTGGAATAACCAAAAGGGTTTGAAGACCCTAAGTACCCAGAGCACGTCTACTATCTGAGGAAAGCCTTGGTACAAGAGGCTTACATCCTATCTCTTAGCCCGTGGCTTCAAGAGAGGGGGAGTTGATATGACGTTATTCATCAGGAGAGATGACAGTGCTATTTTGGTTGCCCAGGTCTATGTGGACGACATAGTCTTTGGAACCACGTGCTCCCAGCATGTTCACCACTTTGAGGAGGAGATGAAAAGTGAGTTTGAGATGAGCATGGTAGGTGAGCTTACGTTCTTCATTGGTCTCCAGGTTCTTCAGCTAGAGGATGGGATGTTCATCTCCCAATCCAAATATGCTAGAGACCTAGTGAAGAAATTTGGTTTAGACTCCGATAAGCATGCACGTACACCTATGAGTACTTCTATCAAGCTTAGTAAGGACACTTCAGGCAAGGACGTAGAGCGAACCTTGTATCGGAGTATGATAGGTAGTTTTCTCTACTTGACTGCCATTCATCCACACATAGCCTTTAGTGTTGGAGTCTGTGCGCGATATCAGGCATCCCCGAAAGAGTCACACTTACTCTCTCTAAAATGTATTATCAAATACGTGAGTGGGACTCTCTCATATGGTATTTCGTATTCCTTTGATACTAATGACCATTTGTCCGCCTATTCAGATGACAATTGGGCCGGGGATGTAGATGGTTATAGGAGCACTTCTGGTGGGTGTTTCTATTTTGATTCTATTCTTGTCTCCTGGCTAAGAAAGAAGCAAAACTCCATCTCTTTGTCCACTGCGGAGGCTGAGTACATCGTCGGCGAGAGTTGTTGCACGCAACTCTTGTGGATGAAGCAGATGCTGGAGGATTATGGGATTTCACAGGACACCATGACCATTTCCTATGATAACACGAGCGCGATACACATATCCCGTAATCCAGTCCAGCATTAACGCACAAAGCACACCAGGATATGCAAGCACTTTATACGTCAGTTAGTTGAGGAGAAAGTCGTATCCCTGAGTTTCGTTCCCACCGACCGTCAGTTAGCCGATATTTTCACGAAACCTTTAGATGCCCTTAGATTTAAGAGTCTTAAGAAGTCTTTAGGGATTTGCACAGTTGACTGAGGGGTTGGTCCGCGTCTAGGATAGGATGCTTTATCTTGTTCATATCATATGATTCCTATTCCTAGGTTGTATCATTTGTATTATTATTTTTTCTGCCTTTTCTATTTTTTTTAAACATCCAAAAAGATTTTCTTTTTATAAAAATTTTAGAAAAGCACAAAAAGATTTTTGTTTTTTTTTGCACCTTTTATGGATAAGCATTTAAGATCGCCGACTCACAATATCATTCCATTTATCCATGTGACTGTTTGATAGAGATTTGAGATGCTACATCATTTCATCCATGTGCTTTACATCATTTGGAGTCTTTGATATGTGATAAGTGATATCTTTCTACATGTTTGACTCTTATCTCCTTTATTGCACACATGCACGGCTATATTGGATTATTGCCATTGTTTATCACATATTGGCTTGAGTGTTTCCATCTCAATTCTGTCCATACAACGTATAATATGCGATAAAAATTGACAAGATTGGAATGCATGTAAAAAAACGTTTGGTGAGACTTGTAATACCCCGTATTTTTATGGCTTTTAAATTTAGGGATTTATTAAATTTAATTGAGATAAATTAATTTAATATTTATCCAAAAATTGGTTTTAAATGTAACTAGCGTGACGAGAGTTAGTAATTATTGGAAAATTATTGATTTGTTAAATATTACTTATTGAGTAGAGTAATATGTAGGATTGAATTTATTAAAATTGTCACGAGGGAATAATATTACAATTATGGAAATTAAGTCGGGACGCGTCGGTGTCGTGTCAGGATTAAATTATTATTATTATTAAAAGTGAATAAATTATAAGTCACCCGTATGGTCATTTCGAGTGAAGCAATGTGTCCGGAAGGGTTTAGATAGTCAAAATAATGTACCCGATTCAGTTTGGGTCTCGGGGTGTTTTTAGGCCTAATTAGCATCTCGGGAGGGTATTATAGACATTTTACATTTTTGGGTAATTAAACCCATGAATTTCCCAAGGTTATATCAACCTTTAGGAGTTGTCCTCTAGGGTTAACAAGAGCAAAATTAAAGAACGGCAATTAGAGAAGAAGTGGGAAAGCTTCCCAAGCAATTCAAGGCCAAACAACTCAACCGTGTGCACCGACACCACCACCAAATCATAGATCGCGTGATGGGGAACGCAACCATACCACTTTCTTCCACAAATCAAAAACCCAATTTCTAGGCAAGTATCTATCTTGCTTCTCTTTTAAGTTAATTGTCACACCATGTTAGATTAGGATGATTGAACCTATGTTTCATGAAAGAACTCAAGGATTTAGAGGACCTAATCACATGTTGTAGGGAAAATAAATAAACTCTGGACATCCCAATCATATGTAGAGGAGTACCCACGAAATTTGATTAATTTAGAAGTGATAAATCTGGAAAAAGACACAGAACCATGAAGGTTTAGAGGAAAGTTAGGGTTCTTTATAATTAAAATGAATTGGCCATTAATTCAATTCCGTTGTTAAATTTATGCATGTTTTACGTCGGAAATCTTGCATATATGTGTATAGAACTTGTGGTAATGTTCTTTAAGAATTTGGGAGTTGTTAATGACGTTTTTGGAGAAATTAGAAGATGAAACCCATAGGTTTTAATGGCAGTTCCTAGGCAAGAACTGCTTGATCGATCGATCGACCCAAGAACATCGATCGATCGACCCCTCTTGGAAAACTACATATTTCTCGTCCGTTGGTTTAATCCAGTTTTAATGCATAGGAACCCTTGATTGTTATTATTGGATTATAATAAGACATAGAGAAGAACATTAGAGCCTAGTTGGACCCCGTTGAATGAAACTTAGTGTAATATGAGATGTTGGGTTAACGAGGAATTATTCATGTGTATACGAAATCATGCGAACATTTAATAAAAAGATCGAGACTCGTAAGGGAGTTAGACCAGGACGTAAGTGAGTATATGCCTACTAAAATTATACTTAGAATACTTCGATAGAGGAGAAATGAGTATGCAGTGAAATATAAATGACATTAAAAATGATGAGTCCGTTATGCGTAATAATCGAGTAAAATGTGTTAATAATGGATAATTATAGTTATGGGTCGTGGGCACACCTAACTTAGAAATGTGGATATTTATATATATATGACTATGTAATTGTGCACATATTATATATTTGTATAAAAATCATACTCGGGCTACTTGCTATCACAGGGGTTTCCTCATCGAGACGGTCTTATCTCGATTGGGCCTTTATGGGGGATATTGCCTCGTACCCTAGAACATAAGATTCCTTGGTACATGCTATCTGATTGATAGTCAGACGGTCCTAAGAGAGGTTAGGGTATGTGCTGACCTCTTAGTGACTTGGAACTATGCTTCACCTCCATTTGTATGTGTGTTTTATGTTAATACAATTCGAGAGTGATTCCGAGCTAGTATTTCCCTTAATATGATTGATATGGGGACTTGATAGCAGAGTATGCCAGCACCATAGATTTTATGCGGGGTGCCCTTAGTATATATATTATATGAGTGGCTAATATATATATAATTATACTTAAGTATGGGAACTTTCTACTGTGCATAAAAGTAGTTAAGTAATGAATAACTACTCCGACTCTATTATAAGTGTTTGAGAAATTTTGTGACATCACTGGGATATTTTTTTTATATAAAATAAGATATGTAAGAGCATAAATTTCAGGAATTTATTTATCTTCGCCATCGTAGTTAGCGGTATGCAACTTTATGGGAAATCTAAGTTAAAAATAAACTTTTGACGTAAATAGTATGGTAAGCGTGCACACTAGAAGAGAGGTGAGAATTGCTCAAGAGAGTGATGCGTACTAACATGGTTGTTACATTAGCCGGTAAGCAATTTATTTACTTGCTAAAATAATTTTAAACTGTTTTACACTCGGCCTCTAACCCTTTTCGTGTTATTTCTTCTCTCTTATATATATATATATATGTATATAATACAGGTGCCCAGCCACAGGGGCGTCATGCTTAGGTTCTTTGGACCGGATGCGCTGCAGTTTATGTGGGAGTTGTAGGCCATTGCTTAGACGACCTCATTGTTGATTCTAATCCTATTTTTAGTTCTTATTAGTTAGGGCATGTGTCGCGCGTTTCTCTATTCAGTTTGAATTGTTGTCACATATTTATGTTCCTTTATATTTCCATTAGTTGGTACTCTTTGGGATTTAATTACTGCCAGGATGGTTTTATTTATAGTTTAAACTGGTTTGGTTTATATGGATGCATCTAATTCTTGTGTGTTATTATACATCTTTAGTATATCGAAAATCTTAAATTGTTGGTTATTTAAAAATGTTTTCACATTTGGATTTAATAAAATGGAAATAAGGTTTTAAAATTGTTTTGACACTTAGCTCAAATTATTTAGGGTGTTTAAATTGGAAATTTTATTTTGTGACAGTGATGCTAAGAATGAACCAACCATTCACCTTGATTTTAATTTAATAAAGGACTCATCACTCGGTATTTAATTAGGCGGGGCGTCATAGGTGGTATCAGAGCATCAGGTTCTAGTGTCCTTTAGGATCTGTGCCGTTTACTATGCTTTGAGCGCTGCTTTGTTTGATATAGAGCCCTATATTTTGGATTGTTGGTTTATGTGGTGAGATTCTGTTCTCCAGAAATAACGTATGTACATTAGTAAATTCTAATTGCGTTCGAACGTGTGCGTGTGATGAGAAATGAAGGATGTCAGACGAGGGCCGTTAGGTAGACATCAGGAGGCAGGGCTAAGTTAAGGTTGTAAAGTATATTTGAGGATGATAACTGTAATCAAGGTCACCCCTATTAGGAAACGAGAGGCCAGAACTATAAAGACGGATAGGACGCAACCTATAAATTTCAAGTGTTGCTATAGTCAAAAGTGAGGACAAATTTGACCCACCCCACGTGGTGCGCTTGTGAGAGGGTCAAAAGGTTAAATTGGGAAGAGTCATCAGCGGAAATTTTAGACATGCGGGAATTGTGTGTGTTACCCAACGAAGGTAATATATTCAAAGGCTTGGAAATATAGTGGAGTGTGGTTAACTGGAAGTGAAAATTTGGGGTAAAATTTTTCTTGACTCAGGGAAGAAAAGTTACAATAGTGAGAGTCAACCACCACCGTTAGTGGTGAAATGTTGCGTCAATAAAAGGACCTTAGGTACAGTTTAACCGCACGTTCTTTTGTCAGTTATTCAGTATAAGATATGAACGTTGTGCTGAACCCATTACAGAAGGTCCGGACAGGGGTCCATTTGTAAATGGATTTAGACTTTTAGCAAATTTTGTATCAGCGGGAGTGGATACCAATGGTAGAGAAGATTTCAAGTGGGAAATTGACTCGTGACGAAAGATTGACAACACTTGAAGAGAATTCTGTTGGACAGTCGATCCATATGGTGACAATGTCACGCGTCGTCCGAAGAGATGTAAACACTCTTATGAAGGGAGGTAAAACAATCAGAAGGCTTATTGGAAAGTGAGTCTAGATGAAACGTAGTTAGTAAAACACCGCAAGAGGGAGATCCATCGGGGGACTCATTTAAATGATTTAGATATCTGAATTCTTACCAAGCGATGGTGAATTCAGTAAGGGTTATTGAAGCCAGTAGCACGTTCCTTAGGGAAAAAAAACCTAAGGGAACAACGAGGGTAGCCACCAGGAATTGAGCGTACCAAAGTCCGAGAAGGACAATCCTAATATGGTTAGTATGACAGGTGATAAGTGGAACATGTGTAGAGGTATTTTGTGGAAATTTATTCACATCCGTTAACGTTTTCCCGAAGTGAGTAAAGGGACAAGAGTAGGATGCCTAATAAAGGACAACGATTAAAGTACTTTTTATTTTGGTTTGAACAGACGTGTTACGTTCGGGGGTCATTTGTGCAGTCAAGACGATTGGCAAGGTAGGAGTATGAGTTTTATCCTCAGCAGATGAGGCGTGTTTTATGTGACACAAGCGAGTCACTATATTTTGTTCATTTCTAGATTAACATGTAAGACGAGTTAGTGCGTATAACTATAAACATTATTATTATGTGAATATTTTTCCTAGTGTAGCGGGATTATCCTTAGTGCTATCCGCGGAGGATAAATGGGTGTATTAATAGTGTTATATACTTTATTGAGATGACTCGTTTTAGTGATGTGATAAACGAGTGTGATATTGTCTTGGTTACAACTTTATAGTAATGGGTAGTACGATAGTAGGCAGTTATTACAAGCCTATCGGAATGGTTGCATTAGTGCACCATGTTTTGTTCTAGTGAGGCCTCACGTGCGAGAGGGTCAGACTCGCACTTATATGTTCTATTCTATAAACTTCGGAGGGGATAGTGGGCTCGAGATATTCGATGCCGGTGTGTGTAGGGACTTTGTTGTCATGATTCAGTATGTATTGGGATAACTGTTGAGCGAAAAGATTTAACTTATTATTATGTTTAGCGCTCAGGACTTGGTGATAGGAAGAGCGCATTGATATATCTATCTTTTAGAGATGTGAGAGTTAAGAGTTATACCCATATGTTTGGGGATAAGATTTCGAGAATCCCAATGGTATGTATTCGAGGTTTATGGAATGTGATTATCGCGAATGCTGAACGATAGTGCAATTGATGGAATGTTCTTTGTTAAGTGTAATTACGGGAAGCGATGTAACTTTTCTGTCAAGAGACGGAATAAAGGGGTACACGCTATGGACGGAGGGCCTAACGGATTTTGATAACCGACAATTCTAGGCAGTAGTGTATCGGGGGGGTTCCTTGTTTGGATTTCGCATTGCGAGACATCCCACGGATGAACTTAGCATAAGGTTGGAAGTAAGACGATGTTTGGTCATTAGTCTATGAGTTTAGTACATCGGTCGTAATAGGAGCAGGTAATTATATCTGTAAATTGGAAGTTAAATTATGAATTAAGGTCAGTGGAACCGGTTGGGTAGTAAGAAAGCATTGAAAGTTTAGTCTTATCACCACGAGTTGAGGGGTGGAACGATGATAAAGAGGATTTAAAATTTCAATATCTAGGGTAATTGAGAGTACCCTAGTGTTGTAAGCACATTGTGAGCACAAGGAAAAGAAAGAATTGGGTGTTATGTGTGAAGCGTATGTGATGCTTACGATAGTATGCACGGTTTATAGGGTGTGTGGGTATCCTGGTTAGCTGATGTTAGGATCGTCCGAGTTGTAGGGATGTCGGAATAGGCGTTTGGAATAAATGTTTATGGGATTAACCTAACGAAGTGGAAGTGGTAGGGCGGATTGAGCATCGTGTGAAAGACGATAAATCCATATATTTGTATTCAGAGTAGCACACCGAATCTGGTTGGAAAGCTGTGGGAAGCCATTTAAAAAGGGGTATTCTTTGAGAAGGCTAGAATACAAAGTATTAGGGAGAACACTCGGAGCGGAGTTGAAATTAGTCCAATGTTGAGAGTGACTGATGCGTACAAAGAGTGAAGATGTTAGTATAGTCTAAACAGGTCCGGAAGTGCACATCGTGGAGAAAAGTGCATGGGTCAAAACTTTCAGTATACGCAAGGGAAAGAAGGGTAGTATTAAGTGTCACTTAAAATGATACATAACAAGTAGAAGTCGATGTCGAGAGGGACATATTGAGTAGTCTCTGCGGGCACTACTCATAAATAGAAATCAATAGGAACTATAGGAACAACCAAAGAATTTTGGGGCTATCAACAATTCCTATAATGGAAGAGGCCGATAAAGTCGATAAAGTTTCTTGGATAAGTTGACAACCTCAAGGTAAGATCAAGAGTTTCCTCGAACGTGTGGAATAAGATGCCAAAGAAGGAAGAGATTGACATCCCTTTGGGGTGAGTTACAATATTAACTAGTGTGCCTCAGTCTTCCTTTAAAAGGGAGAATCACGCCGGTATGTGGTCCTACCTAGTATTTTTCTGAATTAAGATAAGATTTTTGAATCCCACCTTCAATACGGGATTTCAGGAAGCATCGGGGATATCGTTTCATTTTTAGCAGGTTGTATCACCCATAATTCGGGGAGTACGCGAGCGGTGATTAACCAATAGTGGAGCAGTGCGAAAGTAATTTTGGGTTCATTGTGATCATTTATTTTCCACAACAGTTATAGCTAGCAAGTGGAGTATAGTACGGTAATTGGGGGAGGATATTACCTAAGGGTAGGGTTATATGGGATCACTCATACCTGTTTATTGTGAACAGATCCTTATTAAGGATTTGGTGTGGGGAAAAACCTTAAATTTTCTTACTCTGAATGTTAAGATATGGGCGGATAATCAGAATTTTGGATTGGGTGAGTTAGAGTCTGACGACTATGGTGGAATTCCACGACTGTTTTAGGCGAACAAAAGTGGTCAGATGTTCGTATGGTTTCTCTCAGAATGGGAGTTTTGTGTTTAGATAAATCCGAGTGGTTCTCAGGGAGTGAGGTGCGGCCTCCCAATGATATTGAAATAATAAGGAATTAATAATGTATAGGCATGTCTTATGTTATTGTTGTTGCTTAAAAGAACAATGAGAAGTGTCTTTAATGAGAGTGTTAAACAAGCTTGCTGTGAGGCGGTGGCTATAGTGATTGAGAGCCTTACTATGTAGATAGTTTGCGTACTGATAAGGTATCCATAAATTTTAATACAAGATGAGACGACTTGTATTTATTTATTTTGTTGTATAGAGCATTGGAAATTTACTTTAGTTATATTTATTCAAGAGAATTTTGCTGTATTAAATTGATGAGATTGAGATTTATAGTCCTCTTTCGATAATTATGGGAATTAAATGTTTTATACCTTGTTACAGATGATACAAGATAGGCCTTATTTTCCAAATTTTGGGATGAAATTCCGTTATTAGGGGGGAAGTATGTAATACCCCGTATTTTTATGGCTTTTAAATTTAGGGATTTATTAAATTTAATTGAGATAAATTAATTTAATATTAATCCGAAAATTTGTTTTAAATGTTACTAACGTGACGAGAGTTAGTTATTATTTGAAAATTGTTGATTTGTTAAATATTACTTATTGAGTAGAGTAATATGTAGGATTGAATTTATTAAAATTATCACGAGGGAATAATATGACAATTATGGAAATTAAGTCGGGACGTGCCGGTGTCATGTCGGGATTAAATTATTATTATTAAAAGTGAATAAATTATAAGTCACCCATATGGTCATTTCGAGTGCGCCAATGTGTCCGGAAGGGTCGAGATAATCAAAATATTATACTCGGGGGTTCAGTTTGGGTCTCAGGGCGTTTTTAGGCCTAATTAGCTTCTCGGGAGGGTATTATAGACATTTTATATTTTTGGGTAATTAAACCCACGAATTTCCAAAGGTTAAATCAGCCTTTAGGAGTTTTCCTCTAGGGTTAACAAGAATAAAATCAAAGATAGTCCATTAGAGAAGAAGTGGGAAAGCTTCCCAAGCAATTCAAGGCCAAACAACTCAACCGTGTGCACCGACACCACTACCAAATCGTAGATCGTGCGATGAGGAACTCAACCATACCACTTTCTTCCACAAATTAAAAACCCAATTTCCATGCAAGTATCTATCTTGCTTCTCTTTTAAGTTAATTTCCATACCATGTTATATCAAGATGATTTAACCTATGTTTCATGGAAGAACTCAAGGATTTAGAGGATCTAATCACATGTTGTAGGGAAAATAAATAATCTCTGGACATCCCAATCATATGTAGAGGAGTACCCAAGAAATTTGATTAATTTAGAAATGATAAATCCGGAAAAAGACACAGAACCATGAAAGTTTAGAGGAAAGTTAGGGTTCTTGATAATTAAAATGAATTTGCTATTAATTCAATTCCGTTGTTAAATTTATACATGTTTTACGTAGGAAATCTTGCATATATGTGTACAGAACTTGTGGTAATTTTCTTTAAGAATTTGGGAGTTTTTAATGACGTTTTTGGAGAAATTGGAAGATGAAACTCGTAGGTTTTAATGGAAGTTTCTGGGTAAGAACTTCTTGATCAATCGATGGACCCAAGAACATCAATCGATTGACGATCGATTGATCGACCCCCTTTCCTCGATCGATTGAACCCTCCTAGAAAACTGCATATTTCTCGTCCGTTGGTTTAATCCGGTTTTAATGCATAGGAACCCTTGATTGTTATTGTTGGAGTATAATGAGACATAGAGAAGACCAGTAGAGCCTTGGTAAACCCCTTTGAGTGAAACTTAGTGTAAGATGAGATGTTGGGTTAACGAGGAATTATTCATGTGTATACGAAATCATGCAAATATTTAATAAAAAGATCGAGACTCGTAAGGTAATTAGACTAGGAGGTAAGTGTGTATATGCCTACTAAAATTATACTTAGAATACTTCGAGAGAGGAGAAGTGAGTATACAGTGAAATATAAATGAGAATATAAATGACGAGTCCGTTATGCGCAATAATCGAGTAAAATGTGTTAATAACGGATAATTATAGTTAGGGGTCGTGGGCACACCTAACTTAGAAATGTGGATATTTATATATATATATATATATATATATATATATATATATATATATATATACACTAGGGTATGCCCGTGCCTGAAGGCACGCTGATAATCGTAAAATGACAAACAATTTAAAAGTACGCAATTGCAAGAAGGCAAAAATTTCATTCCCCAACAAAACAAAGGGTAACTTAAAAAAAATTGGGTAACACAATTCCTAAAGGCACAAATATAAATTTACCCCCAATATTAGTACTTGGGCTTACGACATGACGCCGTCGCCAACCAACCAATGACACACACCTAAACAAAACATTGAACCAAGGTATTCGATATGAATACTTGCAAATAATATATTCAAATCAGAGTTCATAATTTTTCCAAAAAATTATTGAAACTATTCTGGTGGAATTTTAGACAACTCCTTTTATTAATTGTCTCATAGTGGACTACAAATTGCAAGACACATAACCAAGTGCTTCAGATTCATGTTAAATACAAAATAATAATTAATGTGAAAGTAGATCATATTTAAGTAAAAATTGACAAAAATACGAACAAATCATCCACTTGAACTTGATTACAACTCCGAACGGTGAATCAGTGTTGAGTCTCTTATGTGTTGTTCGTAAAAAGATTAAATCGAGATTGAACATGATAAGAAAATACAAAAGTAATGTAATTAATTCAAAGAGGGGATGAATAGTAGTCAAAGACAAACAGACTTCTTGCCAATTGTGTATCAAATAGTAGCAATATACCAACAAAAATAAATAAAATCAAGAACGAACTTGAAAAAATAAAGAAAAAAACATTAGATGAGCAAAAAAGGAGGAGATAATAATGGAATACACATAAATCTGCATCAAGTTTCTATTGTATAATCATACCATGTCTAGTCTAGAAATGAAAGTAGCTTTAAAAAGACAGTAGAGTGAAATTTGGAAAGAAGACTAACAATCATATGCATTTACAAAGAATAATATTCAGCTAATTCATTTCATCATACTCCCTACAATAAACAATTAACTTTGTCCTACATTTACAAATATAATTTTTTATGCAAGGAGTTGAGGTATTCAAAACTCAATAATACCCATTGTATCTACTCAGGTGTTGCCTATGGCCATCATGGAAGGGGCTGCATATGGCCATTATGGAAGATAGCTCGAAGGCGTTGTTAGTTACCTCTGGGCATTTTTTTACTTCATCCTTCACGGCTTACTGCATTTCGAATATGAATCAAGGAATAACTCATCCACCACCCTTATGACAAAAAAAGAAGCTACATATCAGTGTATATAGAATAATGCTGTAAAAGAACAATAGTGATTCAAAATATAAATCAACAATAGTGATTCAACGTGGTATAGCTGCAACACCGAAGAATTAGTAAAAAAATAATTTTGTAGAAAAGGAAAGTAGACAAATTAGATTAGTATCCAAATTTGTCATTCTATAATGTACCTATAGTGGCAAAGAACTCAAGTGTTCGTCTTTAATGAAATGTCAAAAAATGAAGTAACAAACATAACAAAAGTTCACCACTTAACTATTTGGGCGTACTTGGAGTAGCTCTTCTTGTCCTTTTTTGATTGTCGGTTCGTAGTCAGATAACAAATCTTTCTAAGAAAACCAAGTGGGCACCTTAGGGGAAGTTGTAATTGGGACCACTGATGCCTCAATATATTAGTGGCTGCAGGGAACTTCTTATAGTCAGTCACTTTCCACCAAATTAAAGAAGTAGATTAGCATTACAATGAGAAATAGATTCTTGTAATTGAGTTTAGGTATTTGGAGATTTTGAGGAAAGTCCAAAATGTGTCATTTATGGACAAACCAAAAGATCTTTCTAGCATTATATTAATGAAAGCATGGAAGATATAATTCAAGGCTGCTACATTGGATGAAAGAGCAGTAGTTTCATCTTTAGAGCTAAGTAGTCCTTGATATAAAACATAATGAAAGATGAGCAAAAACTGAAAATTATGCCTATGTAACTATGAAAATTACTTTGAAAACAATTCCTATTATACCTGTTATGCATGTGTAACTATGAAAATTATACCCGCGTAACTATGAAAAGTAACTTTATCATTACTATGAAAGTTATGTTAATCATTAACTATGAAAATTACTATGAAAACTATACATGCTATACCTATTACACGAGTTATTAACACAAATTACATGGACCAAATGATATGAGAGTGAGCATGGAGAACAATATCAATAAAATCAAACTATATGAAGAAATTATAGGGTTGAAATGAAAATGAAAATGCCAATATTATAAACAACTGAGCTGTGATAATGTAGAAACTTATACTGTAAAAAATTAAAATCTCTTTCAAGTATGAGCATAGTAAAAAACCCCAAGAGCACCATGAGCATAGTAAAAATCCCCAAAATCATTGTATCCCACAACTATGCACATACAAACATACTCTGGACATTCAGAGGCTCCATGATGGGTAATTTCTTCATTAAAATAGTAATAGTTCTATTAGCCAATATTCATTGTGCTACCTACTATAGTATCTGGACGACAATAAGTGAGGAAATAGTAGGAGTAAGGGAGATTCATTTTTGTAGAAGTTAGTTGGTTCACTTTTACCTTCAGAAGATCGCCGAACACTTCTAAAAAAATTCCTCAACTCCCTTTTGCACCCTTTGCCAAGGCTTTGCAGAGTTTCCTCATGAAAATCCATACCTTAGCAGGGAACCTCGACTACCCTTTGCACTTTTTATCTTTCCAAGCCGTTGGATCGATGTTAGAACCCCTAAAAGTCACTGCCTCAAAGATGACATGCAACTGATGAGTAGCATAGTTGTAAAGAAACATAGATAAGCTTGATGTTATTGCCCGAATAGATTCTTTGTATCATGGTGGTAAACCAAATAGCTGCCGCTTTAAATCCTCTTGCATCATATAATTATGGCATACTTCTTAAAGCTTCAATAATTGGTTTTTCTCCTCAAATCTTTTTTCCGGTGAGTGACATTTTATTAGCCATATTGGCAGAGGCCTCTCAGTGCAGTTAGGATTATAGGTCTTTCCATGAAGGAAATCAGGTACCACTACCCTTCTCAGTGCCGTCAGGATCATAGGTCTTTCCATGTGTGTGTGTGTTAATAACTTATATGCGTGTGTGTGTGTGTGTGTGTGTGTGTGTGTGTGTGTGTGTGTTTAAGAACAATATATCTAAAAAATACAAATCTCACCTCAGATTCACCATCACCAAAATATTAAGAAAATCCATCACCATCCGAATGTGTAGCTCGTCGAAAACCGGATCAGAGATGGGAGCACAACCTTAAAAATATATCAGATATATAACCTTAAGTAGAAGTTAGAACAAAAATTGAGATAATGTCCTAGATCTTATCATGAACCCAATCCAAATGGACTCGCATTTTAAATTATAATAGAAATATGTAGTATGTCAACATAGATAACAGTTAGCAACAAAGAAGAAATGCACGGAAATGAAGAGCTAAGGCATAATCTATCTAAGGCCAATGTTAGTTTAAGCTTGGCTTTAAAAAATGAAGAGGACTTTCGAAAGCAAAAAATGAGTAGAAAATGGGATTTGGAAGGTGATATACCAACTCAAGAAGGATGCTCTTATGATCCATAAAATCAGAGGATTGGTGCGACTCAAAAGCAGGTATCAAGTCTGAATAATATACCAGACATTATTTATGGCTTAAAGAAAATTCATGAAATTGGCCCATCACTGCTGTCCAGCCCTCCGTCGACCCTAGTCCCCTCGCTTCTGTCTCCTGACTCCTCCTGGGATCCTCGTCGCTGGTCAAACCAACCCCCACCAAGGCCCTCCTACCTCGCCGACGGCTCACGACGCTGTGAGACTTCCTGTAGCAGGTCCCGGGGTCCTTCACTGCTATCCACCCCCTTTATCTGCCATGTTACTTATTGCAACCGTAAGATGGCTTTAATTCTGAACAGAAGAAACAAATAACAAAATAATCTATTAAATAAAAGCACATAAAAATCAAAGAGGAATTTCATAGAAAATCAAGCAGTACTTACTCTTATAAGTTGTCTCTATGTGAGAAATTTTGAAATTTCCATCGCCCAACCGCCTTTGAATGCCCGACTTCAAATGAGGTTTCCAGAGGCCATTTATCATGCTAACCACTGACTTTGAATTAGATTCAATCGATATGTTATTAAACCCACCCTGCTCATGTGAAATTAGTTAGTTAGAGATGATGTAATGTATTATATAAAGCATGACCAAAATCCAAAGAAATGCTAACTTATACAATTGTTGATGATAAGTTAATCAATAAGAATAAGACAATTGTATGCTAACTTATACAATTGTTGATGATAAGTTAATCAATAAGAATAAGACAATTGTATGCTAACTTATACAATTGTTGATGATATGTAATGTATTCGGTGACCATGACTTGGTGTAATACATCTTGAATTCTGCGATTTTGTTTGTATGCCCACTGACTTTCTAACATGACAATTTCAATCTTGATATAAAAAAGTCGTCATCTCAAAACTTTGAAACCCTATTTTGAAGAAGTTTTCGCACGTGATCGATGACAATGCCTGCGACAATTTGAGGAGATAAGCGAGTGATCATATCATTTCTTTCTCGCTTACCTTTGTCCTCCCTCAAGTATTCTGTGGGTCTTGACCAATTGGTAGCGACAACCGACAAAGACATTGCAATGGCCTCCACAATGAGCAGCCCCACCCTTCCCTTCTGGATGGCAAAACAAATGCATCAACTTACTTATACAGTCTAGGCAATACTGGTGTTTTCAAACCATAGTCCTTCACAAACTCCATAATCCTATCATTAAAATCTATATAAGAGTGGTATGGGTTTGTTTATACAAAGAAAACCCATCAGCTTGAGAGAATTGCTTCAAATATGACTGGAATAGCACATCCCAGCCCTTCCTATACTCCTACATGAAAACACTCAAGAACACAAAATTCTGTTGCAAACTGGAATCAATTGAATTTGGACCCAATACTATGGGAGTCACTATTTAATCAAATGGTAAATAAAATACATGAATTTCATAGGCAATGTGTCCAAAACTATACCTTACATCCAATACTCATCCAAGGAGAGGAAGACAATATCGTCCTAATCTTCACATCCAACCTCTGGGAGACCTCTAGTCAGGCCCTGAAGAGGGAATAATGGGTAAGCGACTTTCACATAGGCTAACTTTGTCTATATATGGAGAGAAAGAGATAGAGTATTAGTAATAATGAACATCAAACAACAACATAAAATTGTTTATTACATCAGAGGTGTTATTACTCACTTTTTAACAACAATGATCAAAAGGAAGCACAAAACCAACACAGTAGAACCAACATTGTTTCTCTTTTTGCTATCCTATTCCTTGTCTTTAGACTTCATCAAATAAGGGCAAGTGGGATATGTACTCAGTATGCCATTAAAGTGCTATAGAGTTGGTAGAATGACATTCACATGTACCAATTAAAAATAAAGTTTCTAAAAACCCAAACAATTCATATTTCAGTTAGTAAAGTAAGAGCTTAAATTTTGACCTACTAATCTCGATCAAGATAACGACGACACCATATGCATTCGTAGGGAAGGGAAGGTTGATGAAAGATAATATTATATCAAATACAAATATATATGAAAGTTATTCGTATTCCCAAAAATTACGTACCCCCCAAGTGTAGTATTGAACTCAAATCATGACCTAAATCTTGCAATAAAATTCCCAATAAACATTCATTTATAATGAAGCTGAACGTAGCTAATCACATGAACCTCAATATAGATAACCAACCATATGTTTAGTACTCGGAGAACCTAAAACCAACGTAAAGCACCAGCCATATGGTAGTTGTGTTATTCATAACAATGAAATAAAACGAAAGATGATAACTTTTGTAACTTTAACCACAAAAAGGTTCAGAAAATAAATGCCCAAAAAAGACCATTTACTAACTTAGAAACCCCCGAATAAGAATCATCCTTAAGGGATTGTTACTTATGCTTCCACAATAGCATAATAGCACTTTGATCTTCAAACAACCGAATATTTTGAGTTAATGCTTTCTAAATGGTCCAAGTAGTGCACATAACATCTAAGTAAAAATAAAAAGTCTAAAAAAAAATGAAACACATAGTTAGGACAATAATCAAACAACCAACAACATAGAAAAAAATAAAGTATAAGCATACCTCAGTGATTCACCACCAAATTCATCAAAATGATAAGCCTACAATCACAAAATGAAAAGAGAATCTAAACATTAAAAGAAGAATTAAACTCATATAACAAAGCCCCAATAGTTTTATTTTTTTTACACTGATAGAGTCGAATCCATCACTGTAAACATAAAAACCCATGATATAACAGCTCATCTCCTCATTGAGTTAGCATCATCCAAACAAAGATCAATTAAAACCCATGATACATTATACAACCCCATGTGAGTTAGTGTAAATATATTACTCAAAAGAGAAATGTATTAAACTCCCCATAAATGTATTAAGAACATGTAAGAACAGTATATTAAACATTAGCTTCTTGTATGCAAAACCCATAACTTCTTGATTCCACCTCAACCTCTAGCATACCTGAAAATTATAAATGATAAACATAAAAGCCCCAAAAACACAAAATGAAAATAAGAAATACATTAGAAGACCTTCGTACATGATTTTTTCAACAGGGGATCCTCCATTTGAAGAAAACCTAGATCTAAAACCAAGAAAATCCGAAACCACTGATGTGTAAATAGAAGACGTGGTGAGAGAGAGAGAGAGAGAGAGAGAGAGAGAGAGAGAGAGAGGCGAGGTACGAAAGAGAGAGAAAGAGGTGGTAGGGTTTTTTTGGGCTCGCTGAGGAGAGAACGGGAGAATGAGAGGTTTGTGTGAGAAATGAGAGGACGTGAACAAATTGAGGGAGTGATTTTGACTAAAGTACCCTCTATTTTGAATTGAAGTGCAAATTTGGTAAGGAAAAAAAGAGGGGGAAGTCAAAGAATTGAGGGCAAAATAGGAAGTGCAAAAAAAATTAAAAAAGATGACATCATACTTGAAGCTTATGACATACATAAGTTTCCTACCTTATTATATATATATATATATATATATATATATATATATGATTGTGTGATTATGCATATATTGTATATCTATATAAAAATCATACTCGGGCTACTTGCTATCATGGGGGTTTCCACGTCGAGACGGTCTTATCTCGATTGGGCCTTTATGGGGGATATTGACTCGTACCCTAGAACATAGGATTCCTTGGTACATGCTATCTGATTGATAGTCAGACGGCCCTAAGAGAGGTGAGGATATGTTCTGACCTCTTAGTGACTTGGAACTATGCTTCGCCTTCATTTGTATGTGTGGCTTATGTTAATACAGTTCGAGAGTGATTCCGAGCTAGTATTTCCCTTAATATGAGTTATACGGGGACTTCATAGCAGAGTATGCCAGCACCATAGATTTTACGCGGGGTGCTGTTAGTATATATATTATATGAGTGGCTAATATATATATAATTATGATTAAGTATGGGAGCTTTCTACTATGCATAAAAGAAGTTAAGTAATGAATAACTACTCCGACTCTATTATAAGTGTTTGAGAAATTTTGTGACATCACTAGGATATTTTTTATATAAAATAAGATATGTAAGAGCATAAATTTCAAGAATTTATTTATCTTCACCATCGTAGTTAGTGGTATGAAACTTTATGGGAAAGCTAAGTTAAAAATAAACTTTTGAGGTAAATAGTACAGTAAGCTTGCACTCTAAGCGTGCACACTAACATTGTTGTTACATTAGCCGGTAAGCAATTTATTTACTTGCTAAACTAATTTTAAACTGTTTTACACTCGGGCTCTGACCCGTTTCCTGTTATTTCTTCTCTCTTATATATATATATGTATATAATACAGGTGCCCATCCACAGGGGCGTCATGCTTAGGTTCTTTGGACTGGACGCACTGCAATTTATGTGGGAGTTGTAGGCCATTGCTTAGACGACCTCGTTGTTGATTCTACTCCTATTTTTAGTTCTTATTAGTTAGGGCATGTGTCGCCCGTTTCTCTATTTAGTTTGAATTGTTGTCAGATATTTACGTTCCTTTATATTTCCATTAGTTGGTACTCTTTGGGATTTAATTACTGTCAGGATGGTTTTAGTTATAGTTTAAACTGATTTGGTTTATATGGATGCATCTAATTCTTGTGTGTTATTATCCATCTTTAGTATATCGAAAATCTTAAGTTGTTGGTTATTTAAAAAGGTTTTCACATTTGGATTTAATAAAATGGAAATAAGGTTTTAAAATTGTTTTGACACTTAGCTCAAATTATTTAGGGTGTTTAAATTGGAAAATTTATTTTGTGACAGTAATGCAAAGAATGAACCAACCGTTCACCTTGATTTTAATTTAATAAAGGATTGATCACCCGGTATTTAATTAGGCGGGGTGTCACAAGACTCTGTGTTTGTTGGAAAATGGGGAAGGGCTGCGAAAGGTTCATTTAGACTTTGCGAATACTAAGCCACCATTAAAAAGGACCTAAAAATGGAGGAATTTTATTATCCGGGGTCCAAAGAGGTTAAAAGAGCCCGAAAATATTTAAAGGCAATAGAAAGAAATACATGTCAAATATGGGCCATTAGGTTTCACCATCAATTCTCCAAAGTTTGAGAATTTAGATTACCTCTATTCAAAATATAAATCTGAGGGAGTTTGGTAGGAGAATTTAAATGGGTTTGCACTTCCTTGAAAGTACTTAAAAAGCATGAAATCATTTTGGATGTTATTGGTGTGGAAATCACTTTGAGCTTTGATTTGTTGATTTGATTGAGTCAATGTCTCATATTTTCATTTTTTTTACACCAAAGGAAGATTTTGAGTTCATTCGTTAGGAGTATCCAATATTCATCGTGCACATATGTCATGTTTTTATGCATTGATTTTCCTATCGAATTTTATTACACCCATACATTTACGCTATCATCGACTTGGTTGTTTTGTGTTCATTCATGATGTGTTTCTTTGTTTGTATATTTTGTGTAAAAAATTTTGAAAAATTCAAAAATAACAGTTTCATACCTTGTGACATTCTCCATTTGCATTTATTTTTGTTTTTCATATCTGTCTATTTGGGGACATTATAAAAAGGGGGAGAAAGAATTATCATATAATGGGGGAGTTTTTGAGATTTGAGATTTGTCGTATGCTTTCATCATAAATCGGTATTCATGTCTATCTCATTTCAAAATCGATATATCACTTGGTGTGTAGGTACTTCATTGATGAGAATATGTTGCACACCCCGATGAGAAAAGTTTTGAAGATTTGAAGAACAAACGATGAAGACTTATTCATTCATACCTTTCCAGTTTTGGGTTCATGGGAGGGTAGATTTATATAGGCAATTTTGTTATTTGATAATTCGGATTTTTTATGTATGTACCAGCATAGACATAGGGGGGATTCATAAGGACATTTTTGTCATGTCCAATATCTTACATTTATGTATGTCGTACGCCGCTACATTTGGCACGTCTCTACAGGATCTCATACGACGGCCTCAATCCGAATTTTTTAGAATCAAGCATTCAACATCTCCATCATGTGTCCCACGTCTGCCTCAACGAATTCACGTTCCATGATTTTAGGGACTTTATGTAAGTGGTACGCAAGATAAGTCAAAACAGTGAAAGAAGGCAAGATATGAATGTTCAAGGGAAATTTGGTAATTTTACTGGCACCATCCGGAGGACCAATCAACTGGAAAGTTGAAGAATTCGTCGCATCGAAGATACTGGAAGAAACAGCACCTCAATCCGAGCTAAGGTGGAGAAGTTATGGCCCTTTGAAAATGGAGAAAAATCCAAGAAAAACCCTTGAAGAAAATGATAAATGTTTAAGTAAGCCCCAAGTTCCAGCGAATTTTTGCGAACCGAAGGACAAACCGGTTCGGGGGGCAAACCAGCTCGCGATACACCCAAACCGATTAGAGGTACCTGACGCTGGGAAGTGTTTTAAAATCGTGAAACTCTTTTTGGTTTACTTATAAAAGCCAACTTCGGGGGAGTTATTTCATAAGACTTGGAGAGACGATTTTGAGAGTTTTAATTGCTCTAGTCTTCATATTTTTTAGTCTCAAGACTCATGTTTTGATTTAGATATCATTGCCAAATCTTTGTGAATCCTTTTGTAACCCAAGAACACAACCTCGTGTTTGTTCAACCTTTGTGGAGAAGCCGTCTTTCTTCTTCATTGCTGATCACCTGGAGTTCTTGAGGGAGATTTTAGCCGACGACATCAGAATCGACGCCTGTGGGTATTTCTGTGTCACACTATATTTTTACTGTAATCTGTGTAACCGTTTATTACAAAATTATAGTGAAAATTAAAGGTTTTTCCCCTTTGGGGAATTTTTCCTCATATGTGTGTGTTTGAATGTTCTTGCTTGATTTTATCATCTTCAATCACACTTTGATGCATGTTTAGGACTTAATTGATAAAAAATGAGTTTAATTAAATAATTTTTTTTATTTGAAAACAAGTGCACTCCTTCAAGAAGAATGAATAGTATTTTTAGACACTATTCAGAATTTCTTCTTGTTTCCATAGATGATATTCTTGTAGTTAGCAAGACTGAATTTTTTTTTGTTTATATAGATCATCTTGAAATTAGATAAACATGGAATTGTTATTTCTAAGAAGAAAATGCAATTATTCGAGACTGAAATAGACTTTTTGGGAATGCATATTAATAGAGAAAAATTATCCTTAGCGGAACATATAACCAAGAAGATTCTTGAATTCCCAGACCAACTTAGAAATAGAAAATAATTACAATCATTTTTAGGATTGCTTAATTGTGCTGCGGACTTTATTAAGAACCTTGCTTCAAAAAGACAAATCTTAACATCCAAATTTAAATGGAACAGGTAAGACTAATCCTTTTAAATGTACTAAAGATGGTTTTGAAGTTATAAGACAAATCAAAGAAGCAGTCAAGAATATTCTTTTACTTGAACTGCCTAATGTCGAAGATCAGTTTATAGTAATAACAAATGCCTTTAATAAATAATGGGGAGTAATATACTTTGCCATTGATCATTAGACTAAAAAGAAAAAAACTTTTTAGATATAGTTCTAGAATTTTTACTAATCTAGAAATAAGATATACTACCCACAAAAAATATGTTTTAGCTATAGTAAGGGCTATTGAAAAATATATACTTTTTCTTAGACCCAAACATTTTACTGTTTATACTCATTAATCTTATGCAGTAAAACTCAGAGACTTACACTTATAAAAATTAAGAACTTATAAACTAATTAGATGGAAAAAATTACTTAATGGATCTTACTTCTCTGTTATAGATATTAAGGAAAGTAATAATACCATTACTGAAATTATATATAGAGAACCCATGTTTGCTAATACTAATATATTTCTTATTTTATGATGTAGACATAAGATCTAGACTCCATGAGTTCCTCTAGACTAAAAAAAGAAGACATTGGAGACTATCTTAGACGCATAATACGAAATGCTGATAAAATGCAAAAACATACTTATATCCAAGATAATCAAGAAAGACCAATTTTAGAAAACTTCGATGACATTCTTGTTCCTCTTGAAAAATCAAGAAATAAATTTTTTTCCCATAATAGACTTACTGGGAAAATGTATTTTTCCCAATATAGACCATATCAAAGATATACAGACTCAATAAAATATAGACGAGAATTTTCGGACGATGAAAATACTCTTATGGGTGTCATATGGTGGAATGTGAAAAATAAGTTATGGGTATAATTCAAGAAGAATTTAGTGGCTGCAGCTAGATTCAAGATAATTCAAAGACTTGCAGTTACTTAACTCAATGGTACTGCTATTCCTAAACCTCAGGCTCAGACATATGCTCAGACTCTTGGAGAAATCTTCATAGCTAGACTTGTTGATAATTTTTGTTATCAGCAAAAGACTTTTAAGACTAAGATTATCATTCCATTTAGTAATAATAATCTTCCATTTTTAGAAGACTACCATAAATAAGGGGATAGTATTATTGATCATTTCAACATGTTATTATCTGAGATTAATGGAGATGCCTTAATAATTAGTGATTTCTTTAAAGATGTTCCAAAAATTTATCTTTTTGAAAAAGTAGAGATGACACACATAACCCTTGCAGACTATGGGTTCATTGGACTCATCCAGATTCAGACTGTAGAAGACTTTATTGCTCTTGGAAAAATAGTCCATGAGTATGCAAAAAAAATAGAAGAGTTTTCTCCTCTGTTTTTCCAGAATTTAAAAGATTGCTCCAAGTTCATGTAGAGGAAAAAGAGTTGAAGGATTTAGACTCATTAGATTTTCCACTTTCGCATTTGAAGACATTGAAATTCTTTGTGAAGATGATACCAAAGAATTAACTATTAACAAGAATAAACTCCAAATAGCTCAGACCATGGAAACAATAGAAATTATTAAGTTGTTGACAAGTGAGGAAAGATAGTATACTATATATCGTATGGAAGACCTAATCATCCAAGCTGATGAAACATTCAGCGAATGACTAAAAAATGAATCCAAAGAAGTGGTATAGGTAGTTTTACTAGCCAGCATTAGAGTGGTGGGCCTCATTGATGAATACTACGACAATGATAATGCTCTACCAGAAAAAGACGAAGCACAAAAAATAAAGGAAGAAATAGACGAGACAAAAAATAGCCCCACAGAGAACGTATGACCAAGTGGACGCAATTATTTAGATCGCTTTTAAAAAGAAGAAGATTCTTTAGACGACAGACTTTCTTTTTGCATAGGACACCAGACTGAATTATTTGCAAAATGTTAAAACTTCTTTAGATTCATACAAAGACTTGGCCAAAAGACAACACATCTTCTTTATGTAAAGTAAAATTATTGAAGACTTTAATAATTGTATTCTTGAGTTTTAGCAGCCGATAGCTAGTCATATGTATTTTTCCTTATGCTATATAATGGAGCGTTGGGTTGTTGTGAGGAATATTGAAGAAAAAAGCGAGAAGTCTTAGTAGAGAGTAAGAGAGGTAGAGAGTAATATGTATATTAGTGAGTAAACCTTTTACAGTTAAGGGAAAGGTGAGAGTTATATGTACTTGTGTGTGCAATAAAAGTATTTTCTCTTCTAGAAATATCTTTTGTTACATTGTTATTATTCTCCAAACATCTCCAACTTTCTGTTCATAGAGGACTATTGTGTGGAACCTCTGGTCTAGCACGTAGGTGCTATACTGTTGAACCATCGTCAGATGTCGATTTACTGTGAGACGTTAGCCAGGTGGACATTTAGCGTGGTGGCGTACAGGCAGGATACGGGTCCAATGACAATAGATGATTGAGGTGCGACACATAAAAAAGAGTTGCAGGAGGTATAGACTGGAGAAGAATAGTAATAAACTGAATAAAAGAAGGGAAGAAGATAAATAAATTGCAGACCAGAAGGAAGGTATAAACTCGAACCAAACCCCTAGCTATTTTAAATATTATTGTTAAATTCAGTAATTGTAAGAATCGTCAAATAACTAAAGACTTTTTAGCATTTGTTAATTAAATAAACCCAGACCTAACAAAAGAAATCCACGGGTGGACTCTCTCAACCCCTAAAGAAATACTACTTGTAAAAACTACTTTGTTATATGCAAGAGGTACTTACAAATATATAAACCAGATTATTGAGTGGTCAAATACCTATATATATATAATTTGAACAAAGATTCGTGATCTCTTTAAACAAGAATTAAGAACTAAAGATTTTGCAGAAGAACTTTCAAGACCATAAAAATATCAAGAATATACAAGGATACTTAGAGATACTATAGACGTATTAAAATATATTAGGGGCAAAAGGTTAGCTGAAACTAGAATTACCTTAATTAGATCAGGAGGAGTTCGTCATCTTCTTAAATTCGTAGAGACAGCTGCCCCAAGAACGTATCGAAGATTTTTGTCATCCAAGGGTGACAGTGATTTAAATGAATTTATAGAAAACGATATAATTCATATTGTTAATCAAATATGTAAAGAGACTATACTAATAAAACCTCAATATTGCATAAGGTTTTTAAAATTAGATTATTTTCCTTCAAAACCTCTTGAAATTTTTAGATACCCTGAAGAAAATAGTTAGATAAACAATTCTCACTATTCTGAAATACAGTACGATAGTGATAGAGAAAGCTTAAGAAGTAGCCCTGAACCTTCTACGCTTAGACTTCCAGATTAATTAAAATTTAAAATAAGCTTGAAAGATTTTAGAATCTATTGAGGTAGAAAATTATATTTCGAAAACTTTAGAAAAAGTCAAAAGAATATAAAAGACACAGTGGTCCCTAGATATTTTTGGACTGTAGATAGTTCGCAAACTAGGTTTGCACGAGAGCCTCTCTCTCTCTCTCTCTATCTATCTATCTATCTCTCTCTCTCTCTCTCTCTCTCTCTCTCTCTCTCTCTATATATATATATATATATATATATATATGGAGATGATCATAAGTGGACCTAAAAAGTTGACTTTTTAATGGACTTTAACAAAAAACACCTAACAACCCGTTAATTTCAATTCATATGTTGTAATTGGTCCGTGCCAGCGGCAACGGACATGCGTATCAATCGATTTTTTTTTACAACACCTTCCACCATGGCAACGCTTAGCCTTGAGTAAACATTCCAGCAAACTTAATTTTTTTTACCTAGTGGTCTTCCATGGTGGGGTGGGGGTGGGGGTGGGGGTGGGGGTGGGGGGACTCGGGTCACACGCGTGTTCGTTGTCGTTGATGTGTACCAATTACACTACATAAATTAAAATTAATGGATTGTTAGGTGTTTTTTGTTAAAGTTCATTAAAAAGTACGTTTTTTTGGTGTACTTGTGATTATATCCCTATAAATATATATATATACTAATAAACATTTATATAATGTAGACATTACATAATATGAAATAAAAGTTATAAGCAACATAATAATGAGTTATATCCATTTTGTGAGCAGTTAAAAGTAAATATTTTAATAATAATCATAATAAAATAAAAATTATATGATAAAAATATAAAAAATGCTTGTAATTTTTGCTGAAAATAATGTGGTTTGCATAGCTTGTATGTCGAGGGATATAAATTTCTTGACAGAAAATTTAAGCATGTGAGTCACCAGTTTCAGTCACACCACTCCCTTGATAACTAAACCCGAACAAATATAAAAATGTTGAACTTTCCTTAATTTTCTTTCATTTCATTGTGTCGTGTGTCTAAGGACTAATTCAACAACTACTAGTATTAACGCATCTTCTTAATGCGATTGCTCTAATTTGATCCCTCACACGTCAAATCTGATATAATACGTAACAAAGGATTCAATTTCGTGCTCCAAACACATATAATGTGAGTATAGTTTATAAAGAAAGAAGTTATGACATGACATGACATGTTGGTCGGTGATACGGATCCATGATCTATTGGAAGTCATATGATCACTTATCGGAGATAGAAAATGAACAACTTGGGTTGGTTTGTACAAATAACAAGAGAACATAATCGCTAATATCTAGTATATACAATAGGGTGAGGTTTGCATGTCAGCCTTGATAGAAGGGGAACGGTTTTGTCATGCACGTTGGATTGTCGGCCGTTAATTTCATTTGCATTTTAATCTGTCCACATCAGTCGCGACAAACATCTGCGTATTGGAAAACACCAAATGTCGTGTTTTCTTCCTTTCTCTTTCTAACTATTAAAATAATGTTTATCTTTATCTTAAAAAACGTAAAAGGAATTCCGATAAAGGATGACCTAATCTAGTAAATTACAATACATTTTCAGGTTTATGATTTTCTGTAGGTTAGTTTTTAGTATTGGGAAAAAAATAATTATATGTCATTAAGTAATAAATCTTTTGAAAGTGTATTTACATATATGATTAGGTGACAATTTTCTGTAGGTTAGATTTTAGTATTGTTATTATCTTGACTTTATAAATTTTTTAGTTAATGAATGATAAGTCTAAATGATACAGTTATATTTATTAATGTAGATACAATTGTCCTTATTAATACAAATAGAGTTGCAATTTCAACTCTATATATTAATAAATATAATTATATCCATATTCATCACTCTGATTGCATCTACCTTAATAATTGTAAGACACGTGAACTTATTTAAATGTTTAAAAAATGTTTGTCCTTAACGTTAATTACGATAGCATTAAGGAATTTTTCACCATCTTTCCCACTAATTATTGATTTGTACGTTGTAGTAATCCTATTAGATTTTTTTGAAGTTGTAATTGATAACATAGCCGCCTTCGACAACCTCAATCATTTAAATTCAAATTGTAAACAATTATTTTCGTGCATCTTCATTTTCTTAGAAAATGACTTGTGTCACATGTTTTGTTACAATAAAATCGACGACTGAAATTTAATCTTTAGATCGGTAGTTGTGGGTCCCGTGCGAGGTGTTCGTGCCTCTCACGGGACTGTTTAGGAGCTGGTTTGGGTTTTTGCCGTTTAACGGCTTGTTTTTAAGCCTAATCTACATATTTTTAAATTATCATTATATTCTTAAATCAGGAGATCCGTGACTACACGGTCAGTTCCTAAAAGTTACATTGGTCCCATGCGAGGTGTTTGTGCCTCTTACGAGGCCATTTGGGAGCTAGTTTGGGTTTTCACCCCTTAACGACTTGTTTTTAAGCCTAATCTACATATTTTCAAATTATCTTCATATTCTCAAACCGGAAGACACATGACTACATGGTCAGTTCCTATAAGTTACATTGGTCCCGTGCGAGGTGTTCGTGCCTCTCACGGGGTCGTTTGGGAGCTGGTTTGGGTTTTCACCATTTAACGACTTGTTTTTAAGCATAATCTACATATTTTCAAATTATCATCATATTCTCAAACCGGTAAACCCATGACTACACGGTCAGTTCCTACAAGTTACATTGGTTCCGTGCGGGGTATTCGTGCCTCTCACGAGGCCGTTTAGGAGCTAGTTTGGGATTTCACCATTTAACGTCTTGTTTTTAAGCCTAATCTATATATTTTCAAATTATCGTCATATTCTCAAACCGGGAGACCTGTGACTACACAGTCAAATTATCGTCATATTTTTAAATTATATTCAGCTCCTTGTTTCAATGGTTAAAAAAGCATCATCATGAGTCAGTAGGTTATTCCTATTACAGCTATTACAATAAGATTCTTCTAGTCACATGATTTTGGGTCATGCACTTTAGAATTCTTCTCACAATAATATAAAATATTTCAGTTTTATTCATGGATCAATCAAGAATTTAATCATTTGTTTCTTTAATTTTAGAAACTCGAATGAGACTAACAACACAAGCCATAAAATACATGCAATTGCTCTACAACCCAAGGACAAAATGATCATCTTATGCATCTATATGCAGTTATATAACATATATATAGCAGTTATATAACAGTATTTCAACTATATAGAACCTATAGCTGTATAGCAGTGATATTACTATGTATGTATGTAGCAGCCATCAGATGCTGCAATATAATTGTAGATTTTCTCGTAGAGGTCGAGCCGGTAATTTCTTATAGATTTGGAAGCTTATCCGAGTAAATAAACTGAAGCATTGCCTTGAAGATGAAGGGTTCAATACCCTCCAATACCACTTTATCCATACTAGGATTTCCATTATGTCCAAAAAATTGGGCATCTTTTAACACCTTGTTAAGAGCTTTATGCAAGTCCAAAAATGTTATAAAAGCCCACGAGATATTTGATAATATGAAAGATTGATTTCTTCCCGATTCAAAAACTTATAGCATATTACTTGAGTGGTGGGGAAGGGATCCTAATTTTCCCAAAGCCAGAGAAACTTTTAGACGTATGGTTGAAGTGGGTTGTCACCCTGATATTGTGACATACAGCGTAATGGTTTACATTCTTTGCAAAGCCGGGAGGGTTGATGAAGTCGTCAACATTGTTAAGGACATAAGTTCTAGGGGATGTGGTCCCTCTTCATTCATATATAGTGTTTTAGTTCATACATATGGGATAGAGAATCTGATCAAAGATATTGTCGATACATTTTTTGAAATGGAAAGGAATGGAGTCAAACCTAACCTCGCAGTCTATAATTCCTTGATTAGTTCTTCTGTAAAATGAACAAGTTCCATAATGTCAATAGGGATTTGAATGAGATTAATGACAAGGGTATGACCCCAAAATCGAGGACATATAATATCATTCTAAACGGATCGAAAGAATGTGGAGAGATCGATGAGGCTTTTAAAGTCTTTCGAAGGATGATGAGAAAACGTGATTGTGTGATAATTGATTAAATTCGCAAATATCTAATTTGGCACACTTATTTAATTAGAGTATATTTTTAAACAAACTAATTCAGCCCCTACACATGCATCTAAACATCATAATAAATTTAACCCATGCATGAAAAATAAAGACGATCGATATAAGAAAAAAGAACTTTCTGGTAAAAACATTTTATAAACACTTTGAAAAATTCATAAGACCTTTGACTTACATACAACCTGATAATCGCCCACAAGTGTGTAATGCATGGTGCCGTTAGCAAATCTTCAAAGATAGGAGAGACAGCGAAATACCATCCAAGCGTCGGTTCGTCGTCTTCGGCTCATCCACACGCAGAATGAGTACGCTCGGTATCCACCGATCAAATATGGAGATGCCATCTCCACATAGGTTGAACAAAAGTAAAGTTGTTCTTAAACACAAAACAATTCACTAAAGCATGTGGGAGTTTTATGAATTGAAAACCAAAAAGGGATTAAAACCCTAAAGAAAAAAGCCTACAGAATTCTGCTTTCGCAGTGTTTCTGTTCTGGAAAACGTATGGACTTCTTAATGAAAACGTTACCAAATAATGAGTATTTATAAAAAAATGTCGCCTCGAAAATAAAGCTCGTTTGAACGAGATCAACATGTCGCTCGAACGAAGGACAACTGTCATTCGAACGAGATCGCGCGACATGCTATCTCGCGCGAACGACATGATATATCGCTCGAACGACTGAAGGGAAAAAATATCATTTTAATGTTCGCTTCAACACTTAGAAAAAATATTCATTCTCAAATTTTGACAAAAAAGTAGGGGTGGCAATTCGGGTTAGTCGTGTCATTTTCGGGTCGCGTTGATTTTAATTTAAGTATAAGTTTTGGGTACTTTTAAATCTACACAAGCTAATCGTGTCATGTTCGGGTCATGTTCGGGTTATTACCATAAACGGGTTATCGTGTCAAAAATTGCCAGCCCTATAAAAAAGTCCGCTCCAACACTTAGAAAATATTTTGTAAAAATATCCCAAAAGCTCTAAGAGAAAAGTTAAGGTATTTAAAACATAACCTTACCAAAGTAAACTTCGCGGAGTCTTGAATGATGAAGAACTTGAGTAATTTGGATTAGACTTTGATGCTTGAATGTTCTTGAATGCTCTTCGATGATGTAGCGGTATAAGACATAATAAATTGATAACGGACTTATAAAAATATGTCCTTATAGATGATCAAGGTTTGTGAGTAAAATGCAGACACATATACTATGATGATAAATATGTTTTGCTGGAAGGATGAACTTGAAGTGGCTCTTAAAATGTGGAAGTACATGAAAACAAAGCCTTTTGTTACAAGCATGCACACTTTTTTGGCTCTTATTAATGGATTGTGTCAAAGCATAAGCAGTGCTCTTTGTCATGTGGCTGGAATAGTTACGCGATATCAAATGAATCCTAGATGTATAGGCACGTAGATGTCTTTCATCTACCAAATGATAAATCAAATATATTATTTGTATATTGAGAAACTATTTTGTTTTAAGTAGTATTATATGGGAAGAAATATGATTTCCATATTTGTTTCAACAAGGAGGTGGTGGGATAGGAAACTCTATCCTGAGATGGAATTTAAGGTGAGATAAGTTATTCTAAGTAAGCCTATTATCACGTCAACAGTAATTGGTGGGATTATTTTATCCAATTAGGATAGGATAACTCTCATCCTATCCCACCCTTTTCATCTGTCTCAAATGGGTCTTATGGTATAACCAATTTGATCACCAACCACCATGACCCAGCAGTTAAATAAGAGATCTTGTGGCACTCCCAAATGTCATGCCCACACTATTTTTAACTACTCTATTTTCAAACCTACTCGTCACCCTAAGGTGATGACCCCCGCACTCAAATCATGAATTAGGAATTCAATGCAAAAATTCCTAAATGTGTGTACGCTAAAGTCAAGCCGTAATTTGTAATGATTAAACATGCGTATTTATTGGGATAAAGATAGAACACTTGGGGGCTAGGCGTATTCATAGAAATTTTCAAATTGTTTTTTAACTTTTGGTAAATCCCACTAGTGGGATCCAACATTAATTATTTCGTAGGACATGCATCCTTCAAGGTTGAGGATAACAAGGGCCTTCTAATTATAACTCCACTAGTGTAGGAATAAAAGTTGACATTAGTGGTTGTTATAATTAGAAGAGCATTGTGAATAATCACCCTCACACTGCGTATTGGGCACTTAGATTCAAACAAGAACATTGTGAATAATCACTATTTTTGTTCTTTTTTTTAAAGAACCTATATAAACAACTTTCATTAGCCTCAAGTGTATCACCAACGAAAGTTGTAAAACAATTCAAATTAGTTGGTTGTACATTCTCCTCAAGGCTAACCGACAAAAGATTTGAATATATCTCAAATAAATAATTTATGATTCTCATAGAATGAAATTTCTTTACTAATTCAATAAAAATTTTGTTGGAATTGGGAAGGGTTTAATAAGAGAAGCGGGGCATATATGTAGACTAGATGAATTAATAAAATTTCTCTCTCTCTCTCTCTCTCTCTCTCTCTCTCTCTCTCTCTTTCTTCGTAATAGAATACAGAGATACCACATCTTTTAGAATAATGAAATAACTTAAATGCCCAATACTACATCTAATAGAATAAAGAAATAAGCTCTCCATAAGATCTGGAATAACATACTTAGATGTTGGCAAAAAAGCGTTAAGTAGAATTTGTGACCTGGATATGGTGAAGCTAACGGTCATGAAGGAGAGCTGCAAAATTAAAATATAAATCTAGAAGAAAATGAATAAGATACCTATACAAAAGTCATGTAAGAAGTTTCTAAACCGCTGTGAATAAAATTTTGAAATGCATTGTTCCATATAGTAACAGTTATAAAAAATTCTTTGTAGACATACATTTAAACATGTGATGGTCATATTTAAAAATAAGGATGATGGTAACATTAAGAAGAACTAAAACACTAAACACGTTGGTCTATAAAATCCAAATAATCAATCTGTTTTGGAATTGATTGCATTGATTTGAAATGGAATTTTATTAAGAATGAAAACATGTGTGAAAGGGAAGGTGTCAACATTGTCATGTGTCAACAATGACTTGTGCGAAAATGGTATTTATATTACTAAGATAATTTATTGCACATCGTAGCTAGATTACACGTTGTGGTGGAGTTTTGACGTTCCATATAAAAGGAGCTCAAATAGTAAAGCAACAAAATTCACAACCGTATCTGTCACATGAGGACAGATCTTTGTAGTTTGGTTGAAGAACAAAACTCATTCGTTTAAAGGACACAACATAGTTTAGAACCAAAGATATAAACATCAAGTCACCTCCAAACAGAGTTGAACCTATCACTAATCCAATATGAAATGTAAGCGAAGAAATTAGAATGCTCACTTGGACGTTTTACCAAACAACCGACTTGCATCCTAAAACACCTGGAAATAGAAAAAGAAAATAACTACTTGTTAAAACTCACCATTTGATCTATAGTTTTACAAAAACATCAATAGAAACATTAACAATCAAAAAGTAGTTAATATAATAAGAAAACTTCCTTATTCTTAAGGACATAAACCTTGAACCATCATCACTTCGATTGCAATTCTCATCAGCCTAGTGCACAACGAAAAAGTGTGCATCAATTGTATGCTATTTAGAGAAAAAAATCCTTTCTTTTGACATTTTAGAAAATACTTATTGCGCAACAACAAAAAAGTATTTTCAAATTGAGATTGCTATGTGTTGAATATGAAATTCATTACATTCTTGAAAAGGAAAACAAAGATTAGAAAAATATAGAAATCAAAGCTTATATTGAAAAAAATTGTGTTCGGTACCAAATTTAATAGATTCTTAAAAAATTAAAACTAATATCATAAAACATATTACAAATGACAGAAGAAAATGCATAAGATTACACACAATGAAAACCTAGAAATAAAGTCCGTAAAATGAAATGAAAAATGGAACGTGTATACCTGGTAATTACCTTCGTGGATGAACTCATATTTGAGTTCAACCAGAGATTCGTATATTGAAATTTGAGATGAAAATGAGGGTATGGAAAACTGAATCGAAATCATATACTAATTGTATTCAGTACCAATTAGAAGCCGAAATGAAATGCCTGGTTTTGTGCATGATAGAGGAGCCAAAGGTAGAAAGGAGAGAGAGAGAGTTCTGACCGGAGAGAGAGAGAAAGAGAGAGAGAAAGAGAGAAAGAAAGAAAGTGATGAGAGAAAGTGATGAGCGAAGAGGTTAGAGCTGAGAGATAGGGGTAAGCGGGGTGAGCGGGAATAGAGAGCGGGTTTCCAAAGAGCGAGTGGTGTGAATTTTTTTAGGGTAATTTATATCTTAGTCAAGTGTACTCAATTTTGGCACACTTTAAAACAATGCCAAATTTTGACACTGTTTTAAAGTGTGCCAGATTGTCATTAAATCGTGACAGAATTTGGCACAATTTTAGACTGTGCCAGATTTTTAAAATCAGGGTGTGCCAAATTGTTATTTTTCGTGTAGTGGTAGGCCAGTTAAACGAAATGGCATTATTTTTCTCATTGAGGTATTGGGTCCATAGTAATATGTTGTGTTATGGTGTTTTAGTATTTTATACTTCAAAATTATGTCTTTATTGCTATTATCAGGAAAGTACTGAGTTGGCGTATAAAAATGGGCAGCTAGAACTGGCAGAGTTTCCTTAACGAAGATTCTAAATAGATCGGTGTCGTAGATAAATGACATATTTAGGTACTCACTTTTCCTCTTCTCAAAGTCGTAATATTTTTAACAAATGCTTGCGTTGGTTTGACTTTGTTTTATTCTAGTAACTATTTTACATGATTGTTTGTATAAATTGATAAAACATTATGATTTATGTAGACACCCCCATTCTGTTACCCCTTAACTCTCCTTAGGTACCTAGTACCTCTCTTCATCACCACAAACCCAGGTAATGTCCCGAGTACTGACCTGGAAGCCATCGGGCACTCCCCGGCTCAGTTTGACCAAAAAGTTAAACTCTTCATCTCGATCGAGATTGAATGAATCTTCGAAGGGAACTGAATACCCTTTCCAACGGTCCACCCCGTGCGCGATTCGTACTTACCATGAGGACGAACAATCCGTTTGTGTACGAAACTTGACCTAGAGGCCACCGGGCGCTCCCATGCCCTATTTGACCTAAGTCAACTCTTCAGCTCAACTGAGTTTGAATGAGTCTTCAAAGGGCACTGAATCCCCTTTCCAACGGTCCATCCCGTGCGCAATTCTGACTTATCATGCAGACGAACGACCCGTTTGACTCCGAGAGGTCACCGAACGCTTCTAAGGCCCGGTTGACCAAATTTAACTCCCCAAACTGGGTCAAACTCTTTGGAATTTCAAATTACATCTCCTAACCTTTCAAACGGTCTGCCCCGTGTGCGATTCGGACTTACCACGCGGAAGAACGATCCGTTTGCGTCCGAGCGATTCCCCGTCCAATGGACCGATAAACGCTTCCGAGACATATTTGACCCAAAGTCAACTCCCGAACCTGGGAGCAGTCAAAAGGACTTTCTAAGGTCTCCGAATTACCTTTCCAACGGTCTATCCCGTGCACGATTCTGACCAACAGTTTGCCCTCGGCAACCGATTTTCCAAAAAGTCCTGAAACACACAGCCAAATAGAAGGTTCTAGATGCCGATAGGCAGGAACAAGTCTATGCCGATCGACAGTGATCTAAGCCTATAAAAGGAGTCCTTCACCTCATTTGCAAAGGGTGCCCAGATCTGATAAAATTCACTCTCAACGAAACCCAGAAACCTCTCTCGAAGGCAATGTGATTTCAACTTCCAAATCCCTTTTTTATGTCCACTTTTCATCATCCTTTTCATCAAACTTGGTGAATTAACCACTCTCCATCATCATCCAAGTGCAAGGGCTGCTCTCCAACATTCAAGATCAAGCTAAAGATCTTCAAGAAGGTCCAACTTCCTCTACTCTATCTTAAATTCTCAATAACTTGTTTTCTTACTTAGCACTTTTATTATCTCATCCCACACATCCTAATATACTTTTTATTTAGTATTATTGTACATATCTTATTTTCATATAAATAAAAAACCCCCAAAACAAGAAAAATAGGGTTTACTCATAAATTCCAAATAGGGATTCTTATACTTTTCTCACACTTTTCTCACCACTAAAACACTTTTTCTACACACACACACACACACTCACAAATAAGAGATTCCCCATTTGGATTTATGTGATAAACCCCACCGCTCGTTTTGTATGCGAACTACGTGGACTTTGATGCCTTTATAGGCTACGTAGGCATCTCGGGGTAAAACCCGAGACTCAAGCCCCTTTTCTCACTTTTTCTCTTACTTTCTATATTTCTCTAAATCTAATCTTCTTATATTCTATATATTTGTAACGTATTACTCCATATGCGTCATCGTTCCATTATAACGACCAACGTAGGGGTAATCGAGTAAATCTTATTTTTCTAATACTATTCTTATATCTTCCTATGGATGACTTGCTTTATCTTTTCCATGATGCCAGTCGAGGATTCCTACCTACATTATATATATACACATGCACACATATCACGGGGGGAAAATATAAAGGAAAATAGAAAATATCCATGAGAGATCGAAAGGGCGGAATGGGTGCCTAACACCTTCCCATTTCGTAACTAAGCCTCCAAACCCTTCTCGAATCATTTTGGTTTCGCATGAACCAATATGTCTTTGGATGCCATCCTTCGGGATGGCTTCCCCTTTTTCTTTTATCTGTTTTGAGTAAAATAGACAGGAGTCTCTGAATCTCTCTACATTTTTACATCACATCTCAAACGACGCCGGCCAAAGCGCTCCGGAGAGGGATGCGCGGGACCCGAGGATCCTTCCCTTCGCGCGCCCGCCTGCGACGAGGATCGGGGATGGACACAGTGGCGACTCTGCTGGGGAAGTGTGTTTATTTTGAGGGCTTGACTCTATTTACATGGATGCTATATTTGTTTATGTTTCCCCCCATATCTGTATGTTCCCATTTTCCTTGTGTATCCCATACTTATTCTTATGTTCACACACTTGTAGAAAATTCTCGATGTACACTTCACGCCACGTGTACCTAGGATCACATATATCCACATGTTGCATGCATCACCTATCCATACTTGGGGTACCTTTGGTACTTGTACTTGTTTCCCTGTTTGGCATAATCAATAAAGGCATTCTCATCATAAGATACTAGTAAGAGAATCATGCATGATTCACATGACATCACCAAAGAGCATTGTTATTGACCAAATTTTACCCAGTAACTGGAGGGTCACTTCGTGATGGGCGTTGGTCCGGCAGGTCGCAGTTAGCCTAAGCGATAGGACTCTCACCTTCTATTGGCCAAGTACCTTCGACATATATCGAACAGTTCCCTCGCATCGTACCACTTGACCGAAGTCATGATGGGAGGTATATTGTAGGAAATTCATTCACGTACACCGAGTATATTGAATTCTCTCTCACACGTACCGTCCCCACGAGGTATATGGTGAGGCAATTCACGTACATGAAGGTATATCAAATGGCTTGTCCACACGTACCGATTGCCCGTAAGAGCAAGACGTATGTCGTGGAAGTCACGCCAAAGGAGGGAACCCATGCCGATTCACCCAACTAACTGCATACCCGCATATAGGTGTCAAACCTAGGACACACACTTTAGATTATCAGTTTCGACCCGAAACTCTGTCGAAATTCCGGGTCGGCCTGCCGCCCAATTTTCGCGCATTTTTAAAACGGGACCCTGTCCGTGAGCCTGGTTACAAGTCCAAACCGTAACCTTACATATATTAAAACCCCACTTTTCCAGGCTCGGGTCCCGTCCGGCATTGCATTTAGGATAATTAAATACAAGTGAGAACATAATAATCATAATAATCATGTTGAGTTTCGTCTCCAAAAACATTATTCCTTTCTTTATCAAAAAATTGCAAAAACATTTCTCCCTTCTTTATAAAAAATCCAAAAATAGTTTCTCCCATTTTTTCTCAAAAATAAATCTCATCCTACGCCTCTTAGGTCGATTGCAAGCCCTTGGCCTGGCTCCCTATTGGCTTCGATCTTCAGTCAAATCACCCCGGAGTCTCGATCGTTCCTCTACTAATTCTTTCGAGTCCGGAATCCATCCACTTTCCATGGAGAATACATATCAAGTACCATTCATATAATCAGATCTGACGACAGTCCTAGCTCAGCTCGTGTCCAAGATTGACAACCTCCAAACTGAGGTTCGAGAAATGCAATGAAACCAGGTTCCTTTTCCTTAAGAGCCTAAGGCCATATTCCCTCGTGATATGGGTCCACCCGAGCCTATCTAGGTTCTCGAAGGATATCATCACGCTCCACGTGCCCCTCCCGCCAATGGGCCATCGCGTGCCCAACTTCCAATGCCAAACATTGGCGAGCCTGTGGCTAACCTACCTGTGGTTGCTGATCCAAAAGAGGAGGAGTTAAATAAAGTCAAGGAGGATCTCAAGATGCTCACCAAGAAGTTTGACCAAGTCAGGATCTCTGGTAATTACATGGACTATACCCACATGTCTCCTTATCCTAAAGCGAGGTTGCCCGAGAAGTTCAAGATGCTAAATATCGAGAAGTTCGTAGGGAGTGGACCCCCGATTGTTCATCTTGGTAGTTATCATCGTTATATAACTCAACTAGGGGCTTCTGAAGAAGTGATGGCCTAATTGTTTCAGCAAACTTTGAAGGATAGCGCCCTTCGATGGTTTTTATCTCTTGAGGAATCTAGAATTTGTAGCTGGGAGGATGTAGCCTGAGAATTCATGTCGCAATATAAATACAAAGAAGTGCTTGAGGTCACTCGTCGTGATTTATAGCTGCTCAAACAGAATCCAGGAGAATTAGTCAGTAACTTCATAACCCAGTGGAGGGAGCGAGCAGCTACCATGACTAATCGACCATCCAAAGAAGAACAGGTCAACATAGTGAAAAAGAACTTCTTGCCCCATGTCCGAGCGATGATGGGAGGACAATACTATCCCCACTTCTGAGCTCTCAAAGAGGCTGGAGTGGAAATCGAGGAAAGCCTTGTTAAAACCGAGGTTGAACCGAAGAAGGTGTCTGGACAGTTCACCCCTAGAAAGTATGACAAGCCTGCCAGTGCTACAGTCTCAGCCATTAACAACATCTCTCAACCAACCATATCATGGGCACCAGAAAGCCGTCCTGCCCCCATTCGAAGGAAATACACTGAGCTCCATGCTCCCCTCTCCAAAGTTTACCAAGCCCTGTTAAGCTGAAACCTCATCAAACCCTTGGATCCACGTCCATTGCCAAATCCACTCCTAAGAAACTTCAAGGCCGATGCTCATTGCGCCTTTCACCAAACTACTGGCCATACCACCGACCAGTGCTTTCACCTTTGAAACATAATATAAGATCTCATTGATTAGGATACCATCACCCCACTAGCCAATCCTAAGACAAACACTACTCAAAATCCACTTCCAAATCACACCAATGCCATCTTCTTGGAAGAAAACCCAGATTTCGATCCCTCAACTCAAATCACACCCATATACTCTCCTAAACCTCTTTAAATTTTCCCATATTTCCTCCTACACCTTACTAGCCTCGCTGATCAGGCACTGTCTCTCCTCACCAGATCATGCATCACTGTCCGTACCCGTTCTAAAAATGGAGGTATGGAATTATCAGAGGTGTTAAACCAACTCCTAGAGTTCAGGTGGAAGTTTCCCTCACAGATGGTCATCGATTGCCAGAAGTTCAGCACACTGTTCTTGGAAGCACAAAAATGGGCTCAAGATTCAGACAATTGGGTGGTACCAACCGACGAAGTCAGCCTAGATGATGTTGTCCAGATTATGGAAGAATTATTCGGGCAAACCAACAACATTTGTAGTATCACCGGGTTACTTGACACTTTGAAGTTACAAGGGCGCTTGGTCCATTCAATCACACATATCCCCACAGAATGGGAGAACTTGTATGAAGAAGCCATTGAAGTTGTGGAATGCATCGACTTTACATGGGAAGATAAAATTATTACCACCGGATAAAATTATTAACACCGGATGGGGGGAAGAATTCGAAGATTTGAATGAAAAACAAGCTTCAGGAAGAACTGGCCCAGTAGCCGACATATATGGGATGATATCATTTGAAGAACTCCTCGAAGAAGTAGACAGGGTGGCAGAATAACCTGAGATTGACGAGGAAACGGGATTCATGTTCTTTCCTTCTTCAGTAAATCACATGACCAGATCAGGGAGACATTACCAAATTCCAAGCTCACTCCCAGAAAATGACAAGGGGAAGGGCGTTGAAAACCTTCCTATGCCAGAAATAACCATTGAGGAAAGCAAGATCCTCGATCAACTGAAGAAAAATCAAGCTAACATCACTCTATGGGGACATTTCATGTCTTCCCAGCTACACGGAAATGCTTTGATCAAATTTCTCACTGGATCCACAGTTCCTCCCTCCACCTCACCAGAAGAGGCGGTAAATCTGGTCAGATCCTTGACCTCTACTCGAAAGCTATCATTTTTTGAAGAAGAAATCCCGAGATTTGTCCCAAATCACAATCATGCACTCAAAAACTCCGTCGAAGTTATGGGGAAGGCCGTGCCACTCTCCCTTATCGATAACGGATCCGCCTTGAACGTTTTCCCTGTGAGAACCTTCAAGTTTTTAGGCTTAAAAGAAATATACCTCGCTCCAACCTCCGTCGCTGTACGTGCCTACGATAATACCCGTCGTGAGGTGATGGGATCCATAAAACTTGTAATAGGGGTTGGCCCTATAAACCCCGTATTTGAATTCCAAGTCATAGACATCCCAGCTTGTTTCAACCTGTTGCTCGGACGCCCCTGGTTCCACAATATCAAGGGTGTATCTTCCTCACTCCATCAGAAATTAAAGTTCTTCTCCGATGGGCGAGTCATCACCATTTTGGGCGATGACAAAAATGTCTAGGGGACGGTTTCAAAGAAAGGGTTTTTCCAGAATATGACCCTCATGGCAATGTCAATGTGATTCAGATGTTCAGAAACATGCACTTCATGTCCGGACTGGGGCTAGGGAAAAGGCAGCAAGGGATACTTGAGCCCATCGAACTGAAGAAATATTTCCCTCCTTGCGGCTTGGAATATCAACCATCAAAATGAGAGCTCAGAATGATCCACCAGTCTCAACCAAAGAGAAGATTAGACTACATTCTGACGATCTGAGGAGACTCCTTAAATGGACGAATCATCAAAGAATGTGTAGACTTCCCCTCTTCCAATTTTCCAGAACCATGGTATGACCACACAGACAAGAAGATGGGGCTGGGAATGGAGATCTTTTTCCAAGATAACTACCCATGGGTCGAGAGTTTCTCGCACCGCATACAATTGCTCATCAAAGATATCGAAGAGACTCAGGAAAGTGATTCTAAAGATTCCTTCAACTTACAGGTACTAGGGCTGACCATATGCATGGTCCATTCAGCAACTACATCAATGGATCCATCCTATATGATTAAAGCTGCTGATACACCTCTCCTCAACTGGCATGCTGCGCTAGTTCTACCTCTTGAAATCCCCCTTAACCCCAATGTTTACCCTATTTCTTCTTCTACTGTCTATCCTTGTTCAAATGTAATCGAGGCCTCTTTTGACAAGGTTCTCGATGCTATTTTTCCTACCAATGAAATAAATGAAGATTTTGAGTATCTTGTTGTGCCTTACATTAACTTCTTGAATTCTAGTCAAACTTTTGATGATGATGATTTTGCAAATGAACAGTTCTTAACTGATCTAAATAAGGTTAATAATAAACAACATAACCGCGTTCAAGTTAATGAAGAAGAGACTGTTGTTATTAATCTAGGTTCTAGTAGCCAACTGCGCGAGATTAGGATAGGGGCCACCCTTGACGAGCATGAGCATGCACAACTCGAAGAATTGCTAAAGGAGTTCGTGGATGTCTTCGCATGGTCCTATGATGATATGCCCGGCATTGATCCTGAAATAGCTCAGCACGAGATCCCCACTCTCTTAGATTACAAGCCGATTAAATAAAAATTGAGAAAACTCCGCACTGAATGGTCGCTCAAGGTCAAAGAAGAGGTGGTCAAACAGTTAAACGTGGGTTTCATTCGGGTGATCTAATATCCCATATGGCTAGCCAACATTTTACCTTGTCGAAAGCAGGAGGGAAGGTCCGAATGTGTGTAGATTACCAAGATTTAAACAAAGCTTCTCTAAAGGATGATTATTCGCTACCTAATTTCGACATGATCGTGGATAACACAGCCAGTCATGCTCTCAAATCATTCGTCGACGGTTTTACCGAATACAACCAAATCAAGATGCACCCCGACCACGAAGAAAAAACTGCATTCATCACCCCATGGGGAACCTTTTGCTACACCGTTATGCCATTGGTCTCAAGAATGTTGGGGCTACCTACCAAAGGGCTGCCACAACCATCATGTACGATCCGATTTACAAAGAAGTCGAGGTTTATGCGGATGATATAATTATCAAGTCCAAAACTAGAGAAGGTCATATTCTCTCCCTCCGAAAGTTCTTCGAATGACTGTGACAGTATCAGATGCGATGTAATCCACGGAACTGTGTCTTCGGCGTTACAAAGGGAAAACTCTTGGGATTCATGGTCAGCGAAAAGGGGATAGAAGCAGATCCTACAAAGCTGAAGGCCATACTTGAGATGCCACCACCCCGAACAGAGAAAGAAGTCTGAGGTTTTCTTGGAAAATTACAATACATCAGTCGATTCATCAGTCAGCTAACCCCCATCTGTGAACCAATCTTCAATCTCCTCCGAAAGGATTCAACCAAGGTTTGGAACGAGGCCTGCCAAGAAGCTTTTGACCAAATCAAATAATATCTGACCCAACCTCTAGTGCTCATGCCACCACAATCTGGTCTCCCTTTGCTCCTATACCTAACCATAACCGATACTGCATCTGGGGCTTTTCTACCCAATACCTTGAGGACTCCCGTAAAGAAAGAGCCATCTATTACGCCAGTCCCAAGTTGGTCGGGAATGAAGTCAACTACACTGCTTTGGAAAAGGCATGTGTCGCACTTGTCTGCCCCATAAAACTTGTATCCCGAATGGACCCTATCAAATACCTGCTTGAGAAACCCGCCTTATCCAGTCGAATGGCCCGATGGTTGATGCTCCTAACCGAGTTCGATATCATGTACATCACAGAGAAAGCTGTTAAAGGAAGATCCATCTCTGACTACCTCACCGATTACCCTGTAGAAGAGCAAATGTTCGGATCTTCGAATTCCCAGATGAAAATATCCTCTGCACCGCTCAAGACTGCCTTCGATGGAAAATGATCTTTAATGGCACTGCTAATAAAAAGGGATATGGCATCGGGATACTTCTGATCGCCCCAGATGACTCCCATACTCCCATCGCCATTAAATTTGATTTCCCTTGCACCAACAACATGATGGAATACAAGGCATGCACAGTGGGCCTCAAAGTTGCTCTTAAGAAAGGTATTCAATACCTTGATGTCTACGGGGACTACGCCCTTATCATTGGTCAAGTGCTCAGAAAGTGGAAAGTCAAGGACGAAAAGCTCCAACCCTTTCATGCCCAATTAGAAGAGTTAGCCTCCCAATTTCGAGATATCACCTTCCATTACCTACCCCGAGCAAAGAATAACCTAGACGATGCTCTCGCCTCCTTGGTCTCCATGGTCGACATGCCTGAAGGAATAATGATGACCCCCTTCCTAGTTCAAAAGCAAGACAAATCGACCCATTGCTACCATATTGAGCTTGCCTCCACCAAAGACCCCGAACTAACCGATTGCTGGTACTATGATATCTGGTGCCTCCTCAAACATGGTAGGTATCCATAGGGTTCCAACAGGAAAGACCGAACAACCCTCCGAAGACTGGCCGCCCAGTACATCATTTGTCATAAATCCCTACTCAAGAGGAACTTCGATGGAAGTCATCTACACTGCATCGCAGGGGCTGAGATCGATAAGATAATGCAGAAAATTCACAACGAGGAATGCGGACCCCACATGAATGGTCACATGCTTGCCAAGAAGATCATTTGACAGGGCTGCTACTGGACCACCATGACCCATGATTGCACCGCCTATGTCCGAAGGTGCCTCAAATGCCAATAATTCTCTAATCTTCAACACCTACCTCCACGAGAGCTATACAATATGACCTCTCCCTGACCCTTCTCCACTTGGGGTATCGACATCATAGGGAAGGTTACACCAAAGGCTTCAAACAGACATGAGTTCATCCTGTTCTCCATTGATTACTTCACCAAATGGGTCGAAGCTAAGTTATACGCAGTGTTGCACGCCAAGAAAGTGGCCAAATTCCTCAAGAAGAATATCATCTGCCGATATGGGGTCCCGCACGAGCTAGTGTCAGATAATGGGTTGCATTTCAAAGAAGAAGTAACAAAAGTAATCAACGAGTACAGGATTAAGAGGCACAAATATTTTCCCTACCGACCTCAGACCAATGGTGCAGTTGAAGTCGCCAATAAGAACCTCAAAGCCATCATCAGCAAGATGACCAAAAGCTATAGGGATTGGGTCGACTAGATCTCGTACGCCCTCTGGGGCTATCGAACCTTAAACTGAACCTCCACTGGGGCTAACCCTTACTCCCTGGTCTACGGCATGGAGGCAATCATACCTGTGGATATGGAAATACCCTCCTACGCGTTATGCTCGAAAGCAAAGTTAGTAAAGAAGACTGGTGCCAAAATCGTCTTGATGAGCGAGCCCTCCTAGATGAAAGAATATTAAAAGTTGTTTACCACATACAAGGGTACCATCGCCGAATAACGCGATTATTCAACAAAAGAGTCAAGGACCTAGGTGTTCGGGAGGGGGATTTAGCCCTCAAAGAGATAATAGAACCCATATGTGACCCCAGGGGGAAATTCAAGCCCAATTGGAGCGGCCCCTACATTGTAAAGAAAATCTTATCTGGCAGTGCCGCCATGCTCACTGACCTAGATGGGGAAGAGATGGCTCGTCCAGTCAATTTGGACCGTCTCAAGAAATTCTACCCCTAGTCCGAAATCTCAGTGCGCTACGAGTCTTCTCAGCCCCCTTCTATTCTAAAAAAAAACTTTCCTTTAAAAAATTCCAAAAATACACATTTTTACGGTCTCAGCAGTAAAGTAAAAAGTGCATGTGCATGCATTCATTCATCATCCATAAAAGATAATCAAAAAACTCCATTGCATTTCATATATCTGTTTTCTGTGTTACATCATTTTTGCAGGAAATAAAAAGAAAAAGCAAAAACAACGGGACTCAGCCCGAACCCACATTCTCTCTCTCTCACTAAGAGCTTCCACCCCTGTGATGTGCTCTCTTCCCCTTACGGCGAGACGATGTGCCACCACTACCCGAGCCAGAGTCCTCTCCAAACGAAGCAGATGGCACTAAGTAAGAAGGAACATGAACCGCATCCTGAATATGGGCAGTCGCTGAAGATATCCAGTCTCTAATGTCCCTTATCCAAGTGGTCGACACCCGGACTTACTGCAAGGAAAAGTGAAATCAGTATCAAGGCAGAGATGACCAAAATAGAAAAGAAAGAAAGAGAGGAACAGAAAGGTATACCGCAGGTCGAAGGACCTCCTCTGTCAAACCCAACTCCTTCGAATCCATCGCATGAAGACGGTGCAGCATAGGCACCATCCCTCCATCAGCCCGCTGAATGTTGTACGAAGGGGTATGCATCCGCACAAAAAGAACCTCTGAAGTCACCACCTCCGCAGATGCCGATGGACCATCGCCGTTGTGGGAAGATCCCACCGCCCGACTCGAACCTATTGGAGGGAAAGGCAGGGCATCATATATGTTGGGCACCATCAAACAGCTCGTCATAAAGTCCATATAGTCATACGGTGCAGCCGTATCGGTGTATAGCAAATAGGACTCTCCAATCATATCCGCGATCCTCTCATCCTCTGATAGCAGTCGCTCCCGCCTCATAGACGTAGGAGGCTGCGCAGGTGGAACCACCACCTCCTCCTCGGCAATCTGGCGAACCACCCGCTCCCCGAGATACCAGTAAAGGCCGAACTCATGCGCCAGCAAACACCTCATCTGTGTGCTCACCCCGGCATCGTGAATGGTTGTCCCCTAGGGATAAAAGGTCACCTAAAAATCTCGAAGCAAGCATAAATCAATACAAGATCAGAAGGTACAAAATCTAAGACTGAAGTGGAAAGAGTCTTACCCTACCACTGGCCAGGTCATTCAAGACCTGACACACCGCCTCCAGGGAGAGAGATCCCTTCGACACCTGGTTGTCCTTATGCCATCGATACAAGCGACAAAAATCCCCAACAGTGTCATCCTTCAAAGCGATGAGCAGGGTATTGCACCCAATCACCTCGTAGAACCACGTCTGGAATCACAAGCAAAGAGAGACGCATAAGGAAAATGAGGATGCATGAAAAGAAATGTGTAAACCAAAGAATACCTCAAGAAGGTACGGGGCCCCAGTAAAGGTCCGCCAGCAGCACCGGCTGAATGCATCCAGAGAAGAGTAAAGGGTTTCCAAAGTCAGACTCCCCCAATCGTAGAAGGGGATGTTCAAAAACATCCTCAGGTACGACAAAAACCACAAATAAACGACGTCGCAGCTCGACGCCACCATAAAACCTCCTAAAACTAGCAAAATGAATAACCAGGACATCTGCCTCACTTGCAGCCCGCCCTATACATCAATCACCCTGCTCAGCAGAACATCCTTCAGCAAGGATAGCCGGATGGATTCCTCGAAAACTATCCTCCCTATCTCACCAAGTGCCGCACGCACTGCCTCTGGCCTCACCCGTAAAGAGCGATCCACCTCTATCTGTTCTCCATCACAATCCAGCCCCAGCAGCTGCTGCACGTCTATGGGAGTCACAGTCATCTCACCGAAGCCGAAATGGAAGGTGTGGGTAGTATCCCACCACCTCTCTCCCAAAGCGCAGCCGCTGTCGAACGAGGCGTCTCATCTAGCACCGATGCCAACCACCCAAAACCCACAGATCATACCATCCAACACACCACAGGTGGGAGATGCTCCCAAACATCCCTAAGCCCCGTCGTCCCGCGGGCGCGCATGTTCTTCAAAGAAATATCAGACTGGCAAAAAGAAAGGTCTCATCAAAAGTCAAGAAAAGAAGAAAAATCACCAAAAAGAAAGGAATGCCAAAGGTCGGGTTGCTTACGTAATCGCTGGGACTCACTCTCGTAGAGCGATGACGTGATGGCTCCCGCAACAAGGTCCGCTCATCCGCAACAGGCTCAAATGCATCAAAGGAGTTATCACTCCCCAAAGAAAGAGGCTCCCTAGCCCTCCACTCCATATTTACCCAATTATCAACGGTCAACCACTCCTGGTGGACTGCAGTGCTCACAAAAGCGACCATTTTTTGAAGATCGGAATGCTAGAATAATTTGCAGGAGAATCATAGAGAGAGAGAAAGCAAAGAAACTGTGAAAAAATGAGGGGATTCGCCCCCTTTATATAGGATGCCAAGCGCCATACCGATCAACACCTCCCCCTACCATACCGATTAGCACTGACCCCTTTCCTTCTCGAGGTAGCCCAAAAGTTCGTGCCATTGCCGAATGGCACCCTTCATACTATACCGACCGGCACCTACCTTAAAGTACATAAATTCGCAAAAAATACCAGAAAGACCCGAAAAATCCTCGAAAAATTCCTAAAAATCCTAGGAAGGATTGAAAGCCTTTTCACCAAGAAAACTTCGCGTTCCCTCAATCGAAACTTCTCTTCCCCAGCGGAATCCTCCAAACTTAGTGAATCTCCTCCCGGTAAAGCTCTAGAGGATCTCTAAGGATCACCTGATCACTTACCCAATGGAATTCTCTTACAACACCCAAAATAGGTTGTTCCCCTCGGCAGGGTCTCCTAATGGAACAAGAGATTCTCTAGCTATCATCTCCCCAACTCAAATTAAAATCACAAAGCACTTTCCCCCAAAAAATCAAAATCCAATCTCCATCCACTCGTTAGGTCAGAATTGACCTCAGTCTTGGATCGTCACCTGAGTTGGGTCAGAATTGACCTAGGTCCTCGGTCGTCACCACTCTTAGGTCATAATTGAACTCGGTCTTGGATCATCACCTAAGTTGGGTTAGAATTGACCCCGATCCTTGATTGTCACCACTTTTTAGGTCAGAATTGATCTCGGTCGTGGATCGTCACCTGAGTTGGGTCAGAATTGACCCCGATCCTCGATCGTAACCACTCTTAGGTCAGAACTGACCTCGGTCTTGGATCGTCACCTGAGTTGGGTCAGAATTAACCACAGTCCTCGGTTGTCACCACTCTTAGGTCAGAATTGACCTCGTTCTTGGATCGTCACCTAAGTTGGGTCAAAATTTACCCCGGTCCTCGGTCGTCACCACTCTTAGGTCAGAATTGACCTCGATCTTGGATCGTCACCTAAGTTGGGTCAAAATTGACCCCGACCCTCGACCCTCACCAATCTTAGGTCAGAATTTACCTCGGTCTTGGATCGTCACCTAAGTTGGGTCAGAATTGACCCTGGTCCTCGGTCGTCACCACTCTTAGGTCAGAATTGACCTCGGTCTTGGATTGTCACCTAAGTTGGGTCAGAATTGACCCCGATCCTCGGTCGTCACCACTCTTTAGGTCAGAATTGACCTCGGTCTTGGATCGTCACCTAAGTTGGGTAAGAATTGACCTCGGTCCTCGATCGTCACCACTCTTTAGGTCAGAATTGACCTCGTTCTTGGATCGTCACCTGAGTTGGGTCAGAATTGATCCCGGTCCTCGGTCGTCACCACTCTTTAGGTCAGAATTGACCTCAGTCTTGGATCGTCACCTGAGTTGGGTCAGAATTAACCCCGGTCCTCGGTCGTCACCACTCTTTAGGTCAGAATTAACCTCGGTCTTGGATCGCCACCTGAGTTGGGTCAGAATTGACCCCGGTCCTCGATCATCACCACTCTTAGGTCAGAATTGACCTCGATCTTGGATCGTCACCTAAGTTAGGTCAGATTTGACCCCGATCCTCGATCGTCACCACTCTTAGGTCAGAACTGACCTCGGTCTTGGATCGTCACCTGAGTTGGGTCAGAATTAACCCCGGGCCTCAGTCGTCACCACTATTAGGTCAGAATTGACCTCGTTCTTGGATCGTCACCTAAGTTGGGTCAGAATTTACCCCGGTCCTCGATCATCACCACTCTTAGGTCAGAATTGACCTCGATCTTGGATCGTCACCTAAGTTGGGTCATAATTGACCCCGGTCCTCGGTCGTCACCACTCTTAGGTCAGAATTGACCCCGGTTCTTGATTGTCACCACTCTTAGGTCAGAATTGACCTCGGTTTGGGATCGTCACCTAAGTTAGGTCAGAATTGACCCCGGTCCTTAGTCGTCACCTCTCTTAGGTCAGAATTAACCTCGATATCGGTTGTCACTCTTAGGTCAAAATTGACCTCGATTATTAGACCTTTACCATAAGACCACATATTCGGCTTTAACCCACGGAATTGATCATCCCTCACACACTCCTTAGGTCCTCAGAATCGGCCCCGACCCTCTGAATCGATCATACTCCCTCAAAAGCATCATGTGGTGTCTATTTGACGGTTATCATTTGTTCCAAACTCGCTCGTCAAGGGGCTTTGTAGACACCCCATTATGTTACCGCCTAACTCTCCTTAGGTCCCTAGTACCTCCCTTTATCACCACAAACCCAGGTCATGTCCCGAGTACTGACCTGGAAGTCATCGAGTACTCCCCCGCTTAGTTTAACCAAAAAGTCAAACTCCTCATCTCGACTGAGATTGAATGAATGTTTGAAGGGCACTGAATAACCTTTCTAACGGTCTGCCCCGTGCATAATTCTGACTTACCATGCGGACGAACGATTCGTTTGCGTCCGAAACTTAACCTAGAGGCCATCGGGCGCTCCCGGGCCCTATTTGACCTAAGTCAACTCTTCAGCTCAATCGAGGCTGAATGAATCTTCAAAGGGCACTGAATCCCCTTTCCAACGGTCCATCCCATGCGCAATTCTGACTTACCATATGGACGAACAACCCGTTTGACTCTGAGAGGTGATCGAACGCTTCTAGGGCCCAGTTGACCAAAGTCAACTCCCCAAACCGGGTCAAACTCTTTGGAATGTCGAAGTACATCTCCTAACCTTTCCAACGGTCTACCTCGTGCATGATTCAGACTTACCATGTGGATGAACGATCCATTTGCGTCCGAGCGATTCCCCGTCCAATGGACCGACAAATGCTTCCGAGCCATATTTGACCTAAAGTCAACTCCTAAACCTGGGAGCGGTTAAAAGGACTTTCAAAGGTCTATGAATTACCTTTCCAACGGTCTATATCGTGCACAATTCTGACCAATGGTTTGCCCTCGGTAGTCGCTTTTCCGAAAAGGCCTGAAACACACTACCAAATCGCAGGTTCCAGACCCTGCCTATCGGCACCTGCCGATAGGCAAAAACATGTCTATGATGATCGGCAGTGACCCGAGCCTATAAAAGGAGGACTTCACCTCATTTACAAAGGGAGATGGGATCTGATAAAATTCACTCTCAACGAAACCCATAAACCTCTCTCGAAGGCAGCGTGACTTCAACTTCCAAATCCCCTTTTTACCTCCACTTTTCATCAAACCTGGTGAATTAACCACTCTCTATCATCATCTAAGTGCAAGGGATGCTCTCCAACATTCAAGATCAAGCTCAAGATCTTCAAGAAGGTCCAACTTCCTCTACTCTCTCTTAAATTCTCAATAACATGTTTTCTTACTTAGCACTCTTATTATCTCATCCCACACATCCTAATATACTTTTTATTTAGTATTATTGCACATCTCTTATTTTCATATAAATAAAAACCCCAAAAATAAGAAAAAGAGGGTTTACTCATAACTTCCAAATAAGGATTCTCATACATTTCTCACCACTAAAACACTTTTTCTACACACACACTCACAAATAAGAGATTCCTTATTTGGATTTATGGGATAAACCCCACCCCTCGTTTTGTATGCGAACTACGTGGACTTTGATGCCTTTATAGGCTACGTAGGCGTCTCGGGGTAAAACCCGAGACTCGAGCCCTTTTTCTCACTTTTTCTCTTACTTTCTATATTTTTCTATATCTAATCTTCTTATATTCTATATATTTGTAACATATTACTCCATATGCGTTATCGTTCCATTATAACGACCAACGTAGGGGTAATCGCGTAGATCTTATTTTTCTAATACTATTCTTATATCTTCCTACGGATGACTCGCTTTATCTTTTCCATGATGCAAGTCAAGGATTCCTACCTCCATTATATATAAACACATGCACACATATCACGAGGGGAAAATATAAAGGAAAATAGCAAATATCAATGAGAGACCGAAAGGGCGGAATGGGTGCCTAACACCTTCCCATTTCGTAACTCAGCCTCCAAACCCTTCTCGAATTATTTTGCTTTCGCATGCACCAGTATGTCTTTGGATGCCATCCTTCGGGATAGCTTCCCCTTTTTTCTTTTATCTGTTTTGAGTAAAATAGACAGGAGTCTCTGAATCTCTCTACATTTTTACACCGCATCTCAAACGACGCCGATCGAAGCGCTCCTGAGAGGGATGCGCGGGACCCGAGGATTCTTCCCTTCGCGCGCTCGCCCACGGAGAGGATCGGATATGGCCACAATTGAAGGGTAAAAATAGTTTGTGCTTGGTTGTTGAATATCTATACACTAATTCTTCATTGTGCTTGGTTGTTGCATATTGCAGGATCATTGAATTTCAAGGAGAGAGACGATGATGAAGAGATTAAAATTTTTGTAGTGAACTTAAGTACTTGATTATGGCTATGTTTAGATTTGAAAAGTTTATGTACTAAATAAATTTTTGTAGAATTGATTATGTTGCTTATACGAGGTCCGGGACAGACTATTATTATTGTTACACTTTGTTTAGTCAAGGAATGAAATTTTTGCCATTTTGTAGTTACATACTTTGAAAAAAAAATTCTGTCTTGCGATTACGTACTTTAGAAAATTCTCTTCGTGCCTTTAGGCACGAGCAATATGCTAGTTTAATCTCTCACTTACGGACTCTAAAATATGGATTTATGAATAGACAACTTTTATCATGGTCAAAAGTCATGAGAAATGTTTTTTCTCGTTTATAAAAAAAAGGATTTTAGCGTTTTTCATGGCTTTGACGGTGACAGATGATGTCCATTATATATATATATATATATATATATATATATATATATATATATATATATAGAGAGAGAGAGAGAGAGAGAGAGAGAGAGAGAGAGAGATTCTTATACATCATGCTATCTATATCACTCATACATCACACCTAGTTCTATGACCTCAAAAATATGTTTTTTTATTTTTTTTATTTTACCCATAGAGTTAACCTTCCAATCAACACATGTTCAAAAAATTAGGTCAAAATATAACTTTTAGCTATTTTTTAACAATCCAATAAAAAACTTTTGAAAATACCTTATTTATAAGGGTCTCCGCAACAGAATTTTGTGAATTTTTTAAAAATAGCTAGAAATTTATTTTGACCTAATTTTTTGAACATGTGTTTAGTTAAAGGTTAATTTCAATTGAAAATAAATAATTTCAAAAAAAGTTTTATGAGTGCCTAGAACTTGGTGTGATGTATGAGAGCATCTCTCTCTCTCTCCCCCCTTCTCCCTATATATATATATATAATGTTGCTATTGTTGGGGTTTTATTCTTAAAAACCATATATGACGATTACCTTTCAATAAAAGTGTGTCAGTTCATTTGTAAATAAGAATCATGGTTACAAGAACGTTTATATTTGGTTTAAATATGTTATAGACTTGTCCATCAAAAGAGCTTATTAGAAATTTCAGTGAGTTGGCTCCCGGTTGATTAAAAGGAAATTGAAATGTCAGAACGGTTGAGATACAATCCTAATAGTTTATCTCAAACCGTGGGGAGCTGGTGTGGTGGTTGAGGAACTTGTGTGATAATTCAATGGAGGATTGTGATTAGCACATTGCAATTTGCGTTTAATGGTTGTCTACATTAGACTTGAAAAATCTCACATCATTTGCAAAAGGAGAATATATTTTTAATCCTAGGAACTATGAGGATTGAGATTCTTATGTAGTTTTTTGTTGATTGATATTGGTGAAATTCAATATTATATTAAATAAAATGACCCCCCGCATATTGAGTGACAATTATATGAGTAGATCTGAGATCATAATTTGGAGGAATTCGCATCTAGGGAATACCGTGGATTGTGATACTCCCTTGATAGACTTATATATTTTATTTCCACTAATTAAAACTCGGGCGAAAGATTATTTTATAACCACCCTATTAAATTAAGATAAAAAATCAAGATATCCAACGACAGTCCACCAAAATACCCATTCCACCGATTCAAAAGATAAGGCAATATCATTGCTAATATTTTAAAAAACTTCGACAGAGTTTCCTTTGTTTATAGACTAAAACCACCCTATTAAATTGAAAAATAAAATAGTCAAGAAACCCAATGACAATCCACTAAAATACTCCTTTCACCGATTTGGAAAATAAGGTAAAAGTGTCACCAATAGAGAGATTAAATAAGTCAAAGGATGTGAATCAAACAATGTAATTTCGATAAATTCAACAATGAAATTATTAAAACTTACCATATAGTACATGTGGGAGGAAGGTAACTTGAGGCTTGTAAAGCATCACACATCTTATCGAATCCAAATTGACGATCCTCTAAATGTATCAGACACTCATCACGAGCCTATAGTTGTTCCATTAACTCACGATTCACTTTCTGATCTTCCCTTAAGGACTTCTTCAACTCTACATCTCGTCGTGATGTTTTTGATTTGGTAGCTTTCGGTATATGCCCAAGACTTATGATATATCCTGATTTAATACCAAGTACTCAATCAATTATCCCATCAGGAGTCAAAGGTTCACTTCCCTAGGGTGTAAGCTCATCTTGCAACTATTTCTTCTCAATCTGTAAAAAAATTAGTATATATTATTTCACAAAATCCAAATTATGGTATTTGTCTAATATATGTTATATTCTTACATATAGTTCCCTAGCTTTGCGAGAAGACAAGTTTTAATTAGTGCAGTGGGTTTTCTTATCGAACTCAATTCGATCTAGATCCTCATTCGACACATCACTATTCATAATCATGAAAGACAATCATTATCATCCATATTTTTGAAAGATAAGATCTAATTTAGAAAAAAAAAATATATATATATATATATATATATATATATATATATATATATACCAAGTGATAACGAGCTGCTACAAATGCCCTTGACCCTTGAGTGTGTTTGATAGTTTGTATCGATCGATAATTTTTATCGAGCTACTACAGATGTACTAATGAATTTGTGAAATACGTAAAGAGATGTCATAATGATGAAGAGTTTTTGTGTCCTTGTGCTAGGTGTAGGAATGGTAAGGTGTTTGAGTGGAAAACAATTGAACTACATTTATTAAGATCGAGTATGCAAGATAGTTATCGATTTTGGAGTTTTCACGGTGAATTGAAAGTTCCTTTTGTCCCCGACCAACCTTCACAACAACCTTCAACAAGTAGGATAGATGTAGAAGGGGATGACGTAGATAATAATATGTTAGAGGATTTAGTTGATGATGCGTACAGGTTTATGAAGCAGAGGAGAATGAGGGTACTGATGATGTACACGGTTCAAGTGCTCATGAAGATATCACGATAAACCTTGACAATGACTACCAAAGTTTAAAATTGAAGGCAACCCAACCGTTATACTGTGGCTGTGAGAAAGATCAAACAACTTTACATGCTATGATTGGTTTGCACAGTTTGAAGATGCAGTACGATTTGTTTGGCAATAGCATGACAGGAATTCTAAAATGGGTGAAGGGCTTACTACCCAAGGAGAATATGCTTCCAAATAGCTATCTTGTTATGATGAACAGTTTGAAAGGTTTGGGAATGAAGTATAAATCGATTCATGCTTGTGTGTATGACTGCATACTACACCGAAAGGAGTACGAAAATATCGATCGTTGTCCGGTATGCGATGAACCTAGATATGTTCAATCTACTAGTAAGGAAGGCACAAGCTCAAAAGTGACTCAAAAAGTGTTGAAATATTTTTTTGTTCGGCCTAGATTAAAGCAATTTTTCACAGTACCATGGATAGAAGAGGCAATGAATTGGCATGCTAGGGCAGAAGTAGGGGGTAATATTATGCATCATCCTATTGATTCTACAACCTGGTGGAGGATAAATTATGAGTATCCCGATTTTTTGAGAGAACAACGCAATATTTGTTTGGCTATATCAACAGATGGTTTCAATCCATTCGGAAATCTAATCACCAACCAGAGTGTATGTCCAGTGATCCTAGCACCACTCAACCTCCCTCCTTCACAGTGTATGAGACCTGAATTTTCGATGATGGCTTTGTTGATACCTGGGCCAAAGGCACCAAGTGATGACATCGACGTCTACCTAGCTCCTTTGGTAGAAGAATTAAATGAGCTATGGGAAGAGGGTGTGCAATCATTTGACACTTTTAGAAAAGAAGAGTTTACGCTGAAAGCTATGCTGATGTGGGCAATTCATGATTTTCCAACTCATGGGACATTATCAGGTTGTGTAGTACATGGTTATTTGGGGTGTCCTATTTGTGGAGAGGAGACTGAATCTCTTCGTCTATCCTTTAGCTGAAAAAATGTATACCATTGCCATAGGAGGTTTTTACTCCCGGCTCATAGTTTCAGATTTGAGAAAGGTTATAATTTTTATTGGGAGGGGTTGAACATAGGCTACCACCGAGACAACTTTTAATTTTTGAAATTGAAAGTAAATCTTTCGAATGTGGCCCTAATATGCCAGGTAAGAATCCCAAATTTAAGAATGTCAAGCATAAGAAGACCCCAACTGGGAATGAAACTGAGATAAGAAAGGCATGGTTTAAGAGGTCAATTTTATTTGACTTGCCTTATTGGAAGAATAACCCGGTGCGCCATGTATTGGATGTGATGCATGCAGAGAAGAACTTCGCTGAACATATTGTGGGCACTTGCCTTGGATGTGTATATGTGTATGTGTGCATGTGTGTTTGTGTGGTGGGGGAAGGGGTAAGGGGTGGGGTTGTGTGTGTGTGTGTGGTGGGGGTGGGGAGGGGGCAGGGATGGGGGTGGGGATGTTTAACAGTAACAATTCATTTTTATTTGTTGTAATTGTACATATTTGCATGTCTTCTTCTAATTCATTTTGATTTGTACTAATAACATTTTGTTATAGTAAATGTCTCCTTCAGGTATTAAGGCGAGGATGATGATTCTGGTTATGATGATGTCGTATCGGTTCGGTGGTAGCGGAGGCGAAGAGGGCTCCTCGACCCCTAGGCTACCCAAATATGGCAAATTGGGGATTGCTATCGAGAACAAGTCAGGGCTATTAGCGAGATCCCTCGAGCTAGTAAAGACTATCATAGGCCCGGGGTACATTAGTTGGAAGGAGGTGCCATATGAGCTCAATTTAGCTGTTCGAGTGGCACTATAGGTAAAGTATTTATATTTATATGAATATTTTGATTTTGATTTCGATTTCATTTTATATTTATATTTATATTTATTCGCAACTAACATTGTATTTGTTGGACAGGAACAATTCAGCCTGGATCCAAAACTACGCGATTCCGTCTTGGAGCAGTTGAAGGAGCAACACAAGACGTGGAAGAAAAATATGCGGACCCAGTACTTTGGGAAAACACGAGAGTTTGTTATCTGAATGCGTGAATCCGTCCCGCCGAAGGAGTCGATCTCATTGGCACAATGGCAAAGTTTCATTGACAATGAGATCGGGAGCGACAATTGGCATCTCGCCAATCGGGCAAAAAAGACGGACATGCACTACTCCGGCCGGACATCTTACACCGAGGTGGATCATAGGATGATGGTTAAAATTAATTTTTCTATAACTACAGGAATATATTATTCTGCATTATTTTACTTCGCGGGGCCGATACTAATTTTACTTTATTTTATTTCAGGGGACAGGGAGTGGCCCTAGGGGTAGGTCACATAGGCTAGATACTTATGTGGCTCTTTGGAAGAAGAAGGGGAAGGATAAGGAGGTGTCCCCGAGCGTCACGGCCACGATTGTAAGTAATCTGACAGTTTACTTTTTATTAATTAAGTTATAATTTTTTAATTTACTTATTTTACTTATTTTTTCGTTTCAGGCAAAGCTTAAGGAAGTGCGTGGGTCACAGTCTGATGTCGACAAGGCATCTTTGTCCATTGACGCACACAACCAAGTGCTTGGTGCTGATCGCAATGGGAGGACAAGGGGTGAGCTAGCGGGTGGCCAAATCTAGGATCATTGGATTGGAGACGAGCGACACCGAGTTGGCTTGAACGGTGGACTCTCATGACGCAAAGCTATCCCGTTTGGAGGCGACGGTCCAAGATATGTTCTCATTCATGAAGCGTTCGTTGGGCGGAGACTGTAAGGGGAAACGGAAAGAGAAGGAGAAGATGGTGGAGGAGGAGGTGCAGGAGGACGAGGATGTGGACCTCGCTGCTTCATCGCCGACACGTTTGACCTCTTATTTTGATTATCCACTTCCCTATTTGGCTCCCTTCGACCGACCGATATCGACACTTAATTGGCCGAGCGTGTTTATACTGGACATATTTGATGGCCAGCAGATAGGTCGGGGGTTGAGGGACCTGAATATCTTCCATGGTGCACTAGTTCATGGACGTGAGCTTTAAGACATCGAGTCCAAGGTGCTCATCACGCATGTGATGCCCGGGAAAGAGAACTCCCCATTGTGGTTGTGCAAACAATGCGGCACGATGTATATTAGTGGGTGTGTCAATTCGTATATCATGTGGCCTACTCACTTCCTCAAAGCTAACCTTACCCAAGACATGTAGTGACATTATTTAAATTGAATTGTTTTTAAGTTGGTACATTTGGAATTATATTTGGATTATATCGTTATGCATATTGTCTCTATTTTGAATGTATATTTACATTATCTATATTTTATATGGATATATGATGCTTGAACAGGTACAACGTTGCTATAACAGGTAGAAATATACTACTGGGCAGTGGCAGTGGCGAAACTGCCCAGTATATTTTTTTTCAATTCTGTCCAGAATTGTCACAGTCATTGACCGTGACAAGTCCGTGATAAAGAAACTTGTCACGATCAATGATCGTAGCAATTTTTTAACCATTGTCATGGGCTTGTCACGGTCCTTAACCGTGACAAAATTTTCAAGGTCAAGGATTGTGACATGACCGTGACAATTCTAACGAACTTGTCACGATCAATGACGGTGAGAAGTCCGTGACAAAAAAAATTGTCACCTCAGGAATTGTCACGGGCATTGACCTTGACAAGTTGAACTTGTCTAGGTCAATGACCGTGACAATTCGACAGATTTGGTGTAGTGATACCTTCGTTATGTATTGAGAATGAAATGATATAAGCATAGATACTAATTTCCCAAAATTCAAACTCCCCCATAATATGATAATTCTTTTCCCCCCTTTTTATTATGTCCCCAAATAGACAAATGAGAAGAATAAATTAAACAAGAAAAATCGGGGTGTCATGATATTAAAAAAAAGGTATCAATCAAATAGCACACGTGCTCTTGTAAAGAGATAGGAAAGAAAACTTCGCCAACTCTTTTTGATTTTTTAAAAATTTTGATACAAAAATAAAAAATGATGTTACAAAAATCACACACAATGAGTTTTCACTAAGATAACGAAATTATGGAAACGGAATTAATGTGTGTTAGCATATTCGATATGAGAATCAACTCAATCATATCATATGTGCAAGATACGTAAGTGTACTCCTAACGAATGAACATAAAAATCGTCCTTAGTTGTGAAATTATTAAATTTAGATGACATCATCTTAATCATATCAACAAATCAAAGTCACGATGAATTTCACACCCATAACGTCCAAAACTATGTAATGTTTTTTCAAGACTTTTTAAAGGACGTGCAAAATCATTTAAAAAATCCAACCAATCTCCCTCAAGCATATCTTCTTTTAGAGGTGTATAAACTAAATTCTCAAACTTTGGAGAATTGGTGAAAAACCTAAATGGCCCATAATTGGCATAAATTTATTTTTATTTCCTTTCAATTTTTATTTTTATTTTTATTTTTTGGGCTCTTTTAAACCTCTTTAGACCCCGGATATAAAAATTCCTCAATTTTTTCGGTCCAATTAAACAGCGGCTTAATCGCAAAGGATAAATGATAACCTTTTGTAGCTCTTCACTGTTTTCAAACAAAACACACAAATACTCACAAACATGATTCAAATGTGCACACTTTTTATTTTCTTGTTTTATCTCATTTGGTTCATTGAATAGACAGAATTGATATGGAAACACCCAACGAACATGTGATAGACAAGCACAATCATCAAACAAATCCGTGCAAGTATGCAATAAAGGACAAAGTGAGTCAAATTTGTAGGTAGCAACACTATATCATCTCAAAGACTTCAAAATATTGTAAAGCACATGCAGGACACAACATATTGTCTCGAAACACTATCAAGCAGTCACATGGATATGGCATGAAGTTGTGACTTGAGCATCCTAAGTGTTCATTCATCAAAGGTGTAAGCAAAATACAAAATTCTTTTTGGATTTTTCAAAATTTTCAAACAATAAAAAATATTTTTGTATTTTTCAAAAAGTGAAAAACATACAAACATGGTACACACTAGCAATAGGTATATAAGATCATCATGTAAAACACCCTATGCTAGCCAACAAGTCAAATCACAATCGTTAGGTGTAGGGGGGTTTTCCAAAGGTGGTGACAACTTATGAAAAACCTCCATCAAGTCATGTGAAGTCTTGACTAAAAACTTAACTTTCTCACTAAGATGTGCAAACTCTCTTATGTAGTCTCGAGGATTATGTAAAGAATCATGTGTGGGTGCATGTGTGGCAGAAACACGTGTAGTAGCAAAAAGTGACACTTTACCCAACTTAAAGCAAAATTCTCTAAGGTGTCCTCTCCTCTTGCAATGGGAACAAACATAAATAGGCCTAGGAAAACCCCTCTCAAAAACTCTATACAGTGCTCTCTTAATGGAAAACAGATGCCTAGGTGGGTTAGGGTGAGACTTACGTGAATCTAACACTAAAGTGGGAACCGACTCGGGTGCAACTTGGGAAGTTGAAGCACCGTCATGACTTATTCCTAAACTCTCACCACTTCCAAAAATGGAATTAAGACCCATCTTTCCAGCCTTTTTAGATGCGTTCTCTAAAGGGACTTTGACCTTCCGAGCACGTTCGAGATCTCTCTCGAGTTAGGATACACCTGTCGTCAGACTAGACACCGTGTTGGTCAAATCACACTTCTCCTTACCTAAGGAAATCTATTGATCACTTAAACTCACTTTCATTTTCTCAAGTTGACTTGATTTGGACTCAATCTCACCTAAAAACTCAATCTCTCTCTCCAAATCTCTCACCCTAAGACTTGACTCTTTATTCAATTTTTTTTATCTTTAAAGTCTCGGCATAAAAATCTCGAAAAGAAATTTGGAGCTCACTTTCATCCCCACTTTCACACTCACCTTCATCCTCACTCGAAAACACAAATCCTCCTCCTTGGGGGTCTCACGAGTACTAGTACCCTCACCGTCGTGCAAACTAGGTGTGCTAACCCGACTAGCTAAAAATGCGACACACATCCCATGTGATGATCCATCCCATGAATCATTCACCTCCTCGTCACCATCTTTAAGAGTGGTAGGCATGGAGACTTTCTTTCCCTCTCTCCTAAGTCTAGTGGCACACTCAAATGCCTTATTCCCTTTACCCTCACGCTCAAAACATGTCAAATTTTCTAACTTTTCCTCACTTTCCTTTTCTTTTTCTCTCTCTTTCCCTTTTTCACCACTTTCTTTGGCCTTTTCTTTCCTTTTGTTTTTTTCAAAAGAATTTTTATTGAAAGAATTGTTTTTGTTCATTTTGAGAAACTTTTCAAAAATTTTTGCAAATAATACCATATCATTAAACTCAAAATCTCCCTCAGAATCGGACTCACAAACTTTTTTTTTCTTTTCTTAAAATGAGTCTTTAAAGCAACGCCTTTATCATTAGCCTTAATGGTTTGGGGAAACATGTCAATCTCATAGGTTTGAAGATCTCCTGCAAGTTCTTCCAACTTAAGTGATTTCAAATTTCCCAAAGAGTTCAAAAGAGTGACTTTAGGAATAAAGCGTTTTGGGAGAGATCTCAAAATGTTTTTAATGCCATGCGTGTTATCAATCGCCTCACCCAAATTAAAACTAGTGTTAACAATGTCCAACAAAAGAGCATTAAAATCATCAAAGCTTTCAGACTCAGACATGGTGATAGTCTCAAATTGGGTAGCCAAAGTTTATAATTTTGATTCTTTAACAGCGTTCGTACCCTCATAAGTCAATTGACGGACATCCCAAGCTTCTTTAGACGTGGTGCACGTCATAATTTAGCCGAACTCGTCTGGTGTAACGGCTTCAGAAATAGCACTAAGTCCATGGGAATTAAAATTAGACAGTTTAAAATCATCCTCAGTCCAATCCGACACGGGTTTTAAAGAGGTGATATTATTAGCAGTGGTCGTGGGAGGATTCCAGCCATTTTCACACAGCAACCAAACACGCACATCAATAGTTTTTAATTGTGATTTCATACGAGCTTTCCACTAGGCATAATTAGACCCGTCAAAAAGAGGCATCCTATTATATGAGTGTTCCACTGGAAACATTGCGATTTTTCACAAAACTGATTTAAAAAAAAATCAATATCACACAATATTGCGAAAAATATGAATACGCAATAAATTAGGGTAACCTGCACTGATACCAATTTGAGAAAGCAGTGTGTGATACCGATTTAAATTAATTCACAAATTTCTAATTTGGCTCACTTATTTAATTAGAGTCTATTTTTAAACCGAATTAATTCAGCCTCTAAACATGCAACTACATGTCAAACCAAATAAGATATAGCACGCGTCACGAAATTTAGGAAAAATCCCCGATGGGCATAACCTTTTTATTTCCTAGAACTTTGACAAGTTTATAAGACCACTGATTTACATACACCTTGATATCACCCACAAGAGTAACGCACGGTGCCTTCGTCAAACCTCCAAGATAACGACTAGAAATAAACCAACAATGGTTCACACTCAGCTATACCACAAGGACACGCAATCCAGACACGCAGTCTAAAATCTTCACAGGGATTCCCTCCACAATAGCACACAACTTTCGGTTGTAGAGCTTTCCCCACAAAGGATAAAGAAACAACAAAATATGTTCTTGGGTTCCAAAAGGGCTCATAAAGTTATGGGAATGATGTGTGAATAAAAACATGAGTTTAGGGACTAAAAAATATGAAGACTTGAACTAATAGAACTCTCAAAACGTCTCTCCAAGTCTTAAGCAAATACACCACCAAATAGGTATTTTGTAGGAAAAAAATCAGATGCGATCTTTTAAGAATATCCGAAGCGGTCCGAATCGAGTTCCCACGGTGGTTCGGATCTTTTCCTTATTTCGAACAGATCCTCATTTGCTTAGGCGGTCTGGACCCTTTAAAATTAAAAGGTTTGGATCCCCATATGTTATATACTGGGACCTGTTTTCTTCTTATTCAAAGGCGCATAAATTCTTCACCATAACTCGAATTGAGGTGTCATTTTTTCCAGTATCTTCGTGGCGTCGAGCTCTTCAACTTTACAGTTGACCAGATCTCTGGACTATGGTTGTAAAAGTATCAAAATACCTTTGAAATTTCCTATCTTGTCTTTCTTTCATTGTTTTGACTTATCTAGCGTACCACTTACATAAAATCCATAAAATCGTGGAACGTGAAGTCATTGAGGAAGATGTGGGACAATTGATGAAGATGTTGAATACTTGATTCTTAGAATTTGGATAGTAGCCATCATGTGAGATCGTGAAGTGACGTGCCAAATGCAGCAGCGTATGACATACACAAATATAACATATTGGACATGAGAAAAATGTCCTTACAGTTCGACTCATCACCAATTTTTTACACTATTTCTGACATACTCGTCCCCTATTTTAATGTCAAATTTGGACTGAAAATTCATAATCTATAAATATTAGTATATAAAATGAATTAATTACTCAAGCACGTTTAATAACATAATAGTTTTTACTTACATGAAGCCGTTTTAGGGATTCTTCTTTGTAATTTTTAGACATGTCCTTCCATTTTATAGGAACCGTGATTATATTCCGTGCAATGATTCCCAATTCACTTGATATTTTAGAAGATAGCACCATATTTGTCGGCCTTCCTTTGTCCATTGCAATTTTAATATTTAACTTTTTTCCATTCGCCCTAGTCAACTTCTCAAGGACCTTTCCTTTAGTTGGACCATGTATCCTCTTTATCGCGGTGGAAGTTGCAATTAAAGGATATATTAGTTCATCGAATACCACTTATAATAAGGTGAGGCACTATAAAAACCATGATGTGAACACTTAGGCTGCTAGTATATGCAAGTTATGATGTGAACACTTAGACACTATAAAAACATGACGTGCACATCATGAGGTGAGGCACATATACTGTTAGTGTATGCTGCTAGGGAGTACTATATCAGCCTGTTTTTGGTAAGATTATTAGTACAATTTATAGCAACCTCTTTTTATTTATAAGAATAGTAGCCTTTATAAGGACCTGTGGTCCTCTGATTTTGCTTATAAAAGAACTATGAAATGTTGAATCTCTTTTGAATCAGGAGTGGTTCCATCCGCTAAAGCATTACCTAATTTTAACTGCGTACCGACAACTTGGGCTATAGAGAAAACTGCTTCTTTAGCAAACAAATGAATACGCAAACCAATCTCAAAGGGTGATTTGAGGCCAAAAGAAGAAAAGCATTTTTTAATGAAGTCTAAGGAGGGTTTACCATGTGAAAACTTATCAAAGATTATATGATGATAAGGTTTTGATAGAATCTTTAGTTAATCTCAAGTGAATGGAATAAAATGTTCTCCACGATGACTTTGAATTGGTTGAATATTGATGACATCATTTGAATTAAATTACACAACAGGTTCTCAATGTTTATTTATATTCAATTGAATTATAAAGGATAGAATATAATTGTTATATTGTATTCTCAGTGTCTATTTATAATTATCAATTATTGAAGTTCTAGAGTTTGATAGATAGAAAAAGTATATATACTCAATTTCTTTTTTATAACGGTGTTGCTGAACACTACCACATGTTTGGACTGAACATAGTTTTTGGTCTGAAAATTTTGCTCTTAAAACTCCCCGTTTTACCCCAAACCCTCATATTGAGTGTCATTTCCATTGGTGTAACAATGGAGCGTTAATAAAGCCCAACTTATTTTTTGCTCATAAAGTCATGATGATTATGTGCACACAAGTGTCATAGTTATCACCATAAATAAGAGGCACTACTAAAAGGTCGGTAGAACTGTCGAAGTGGTGGATTGCATAGGGATCCATGACAAATGAAAAATAAATTGTGGAAGATCAAATTTATATATAACACTATTTGTAACTTAAATACATTTCTCATTAATTTATGTATATAACTGTTTTGTATCAAAATTTCAACAAATTTGTAATGATAAAAGAGATAACAAATCTGCTCCGAAATGTAGTTTTATTGAACTTTCACTAATTTTGGTTCTGATGTGTAGAAACTGAATATTTAAATTTGTTATCAATCACTTCTATTATTTAAGAAAAACGTGAAAATGACCTACAACTCAGTGAGATTATACTATATTTTAATCAAACATCAAATAACACACACATAAGTCATATATAGTTATAACCATCCCTCTCGATTTTCTCCTCTATCTCGAGGTCGACACTCATGCACGTGCAGTGGAGAGAGAGAGAGAGAAAGGTCTCACACCTTTTATAGGAACGCTTCGACCATCGTCGATGTGAGGTGATGTAAAGAGATAAAGTCACCTGCCTATTTTACACAAAACAGGCAAAAGAACATGCTGTCGCCTTGAGAAAATGACATTAAAGACAAACTGATTCTGGCGAATCCAATTAGGTAAGAGGTTTGAGGGCTAAGTTACGAAATGGGAAGGTGTTAGGCACCCATCCCTCCCTTTCGGTCTCTCATGGGCTTATGTTACTATTCTCCTTAATTTCTCTGTGAAATGTGTGTGCATGTATATATTAGTGGAGATTGGAATCACTCGACTCGCATCATGTGAAAAAAGGAAGTGAAGTCATCTATAGGAATGTTCCCAAAATAATAATTAAAAATATGATATGTGCGCTTATCAAGATATTAATCATTTATGATGAAATGATAACATGTATTAGATAAGACACGAACACGAATCACAAGTATGATATATATAAATAATATAAGGATAAAATAGAGAAAAATAGGAAAATAGGACTCGAGTCTCGAGTTTTAGCCTGAGATGCATATGTAGCCTATAAAGGTATCAAAGTCCATATAGTTCGCATAAGACATGAGGGTGGGGTTTATTCCATTAATTCAAGTGGGAATTTTATTATACGTGTGGGGTTTATTCCATTAATTCAAATGTGGAAAAAGATCCCATTGGAATTTATATATGTATCCCTATTTTTCTTTTCTTTTTTTATAAAAAATATATTATGTGAAATATTAGTAATAAAGAATTGAATATTAATATGTGTATGACCTCAAGTAAAGACTAAATTAAGAACTTATATAACTAATGTGAAAATAAAGAAATTTAAAGAGAGAGAGGAATGTTTGGACCTTGTTTGGAGACTTGGAGATTGTTATTCATTGTTGATGAACTTCCTTGCAAGTGTGTGAAGAATGTAAGGGGATTTTTTCTAAATTGGGTGTGAAAGTGATGAAAATGAAAGGTGGAGAGAGATTTTAAACAAGGAATCCTTGTTGACTTTAGAATAATGTTGTTGAGATTACTAAAGTTGATGTTTCTGAGGTGCCTTTAAGGTGAGATCATGCTCTCCTTATATCGGGTCAAGGTACTATCAATTGGCATTGTCAGCACCTAGACACACTACCGATAGGTAGGAAAATGGACTTGCCAATTAGTAGTCTCATACAGATTTTTAGAAAAAATAATCATAAAATGCAATTCATAAGTCTAAATTATGCACGGGGTATACTGTTGAAAAGGTTATTCAGAGACCTTTCATAATCCTTTAGTCCACTCCTAGGTTTGGGAGTTGACTTTGGGTCAAACGAGGCTCAAAACTTCCCATCGGTTCTTTAGACAGGAAATCGTCGAACGATGATGGATCGTTCGTCCAAACCATATGTAAGAATCGCACTTGGGGTAGACCATTGAAAAGCTTATCCGAGTCACTTCGATGTTACAAAGATATTAGCTCTGTTCGGAGAGTTGACTTTAGTCATACGGGGCCTAAAAGTGCCTGGTGACCCTTCAGAGTCAAACAGTTGTTCGTCCATACCATAAGGCTGGTTTACGCATGGGGTAGATCATTGGAAAGGGAATTCAGTGCCTTCGAAGATTCATTTAGTATTGTTTGAGCTTAAGAGTTGACTTTGGTTAAATGGAGCCTGAGTGCACCCGGTAGCCTCCGAATCAGTTTTTGGGGGAAAAATGGATCGTTCGTCCAAATGGTTATGTCAATTTGAGCACAGGGTGAACCATTGGAAAGGGATTTTAGTGACCTTTAAAGATTCATTGACCTTTTTTTTCGACGATGAAGTTTGTAGGGATCAACTTGGGGGCCGGGAGTGCTTGGTGGCATTCAGATCAATTTTGGTAGTAAAATGGTTCATTCGTCTGCACCGTTATGTAGATTTATGCATGGGGTAGACTGTTGCAAAAGCGATTCAGATTCCTTAAAAGATTCATTGGTATTTTACTTTGATAATGAAGTTAACCGGAGTCAAATGGGGTCGGGATCGTTTGATGGACTCTAGATCGGTACTCGGTGTATGACCTAGGATTATTGGTAAATGGGGAGGTTCTAGGGACCTAAGGAAGGACTGGGGGGGGGGGGGGGTTCCTAGAATGTGATGCCTATAGATCCCATGGGCAGGTGAGTTTGGAATAAGTGAAATGCGTCGAATAGACACCACATGATATTTTGGGAAAGAGGTCAATTCTACGGACCAAATGGATGATGATGATTATTTCAGAAGGTCGATGTCAATTATGAGGACCTAAGGTAATGTATGGGATGGAAAATTCAATGGGTTGAGGTCAATTATAAGGACCTAAAGTTGGGGAGACCAATTCTAATGGCCAAATCAATTATGAGGACCTAAAGCTGTAGCAACCAATTCTATAAGTCGAGGTAAATTCCGAGGACCTAAAGATTTGGAGACTAATTCTGTGAGTCGAGGTCAATTCTGAGGACCTAAAGTTATGGCACCAATTCTAGGGTTTGTGGTCAATTATGATGACCTAAAGTAGTGGCAACCAATTATGCTAGTCGAGGACAATTCTGAGGACCTAAAGTAAGGGTGATCAATTTTGCAAATCGAGGTCAATTCTAAGGACATAAAGTAGGGGCGACCGATTTTGCGGGTCGAGGTCAATTCTGAGGACCTAAAGTAGGGGAGACCTATTATGTGGGTTGAGGTCAATTATGAGGAACTAAAGTAAGGGACCTAAAGTAGTGGCGACTATGTCTGCAGGACGAGGCCAATTATGAGGACCTAAAGTACGGGCGACCAATTTTGCAGGTCAAGGTCAATTCTGAGAACTTAAAGTAGGGGCGACTGATTCTACGGGTCGAGGTAAATTCTGAGGACCTAAAGTAGGGGCGACTTATTCTGTGGGTCGAGGTCAATTCTGAGGACATAAAGTAGGGGAGAACAATTATCTGGGTCAAGTTCAATTCTGAGGGCCTAAAGTAGGGGCGACTAATTATGTGGGTCGAGGTCAATTCTAAGGACCTAAAGTAGGGGCGACCAACTCTGCGGGTCGAGGTCAATTCTGAGGACCTAAAGTAGGGGCGACCAATTGTGCAGGTCGAGGTTAATTCTGAGGACCGAAAGTAGAGATGACCAATTCTACGGGTCGAGGTCAATTTTTAGGACCTAAAGTAGAGGCAACAAACTATGCGGGTCGAGGTAAATATGGAGGACCTAAAGTAGGGGCAACTAATTCGATGTGTCGAGGTCAATTCTGAGGACCTAAATTTGTAACATGGGGGGGGGGGGGGCGCCCTGGGGTGCTTTAGCAAGGGTAAGAGACAGGTGTCGATCCATGGGTGTCAGGGGATTGATCATCGACATGCCACTTGACATCCTATAAAAAGGGGTTAGTTCTCCTCATTTTTCACAGTTTCTAGTATTCATATCTTCCACCGTTTCTTTCTAAGATCAGTTCCTAAGCCTTTTTCTTTCTTCGAGCCTTAGAATTGATGGATTTTTGGGGTTGCGCGACCCACGTGACATGGTTGGGCATCGATGATTGGGCGAACCTAGAGTGGAAAGCTTGGGAGCCCCTGGCATTAGACAATGAAAATGCCTTTGAGTTGTTTGATTTAGTTGCTATTGATCGCTTTCTACTGCATGAGCCTTCGCATCACCAATCGTCTAGGGTGAGGAACCCTAATGGCTACATAAGTATTAGTTAACTTTGTCATTCTTTTTCTTATTTTATTTCCCTGACTTGACATAATGTTTCTTTATTTTGGCAGACTGACGTAGCTTCGATGATCTTTCATTCTCGGAGGATGATGGGGTTTAAGGATGTATGGGAGCACCTTCTGGCGGTGGTGCACTAGGTAGTTTCCTCTGCAGGTTTTGGTTGCATGTCGTCTACTTTGGGCGAGACACCAAACTCTACGGTTGTTCTATGCGTGCTGGGGAAGAGGAAGTGGGACACTACCCACACCATTCATTTGGGATTCAGGGATATGAATGTGACTCCCATTAACATCCAGCAGCTACTGGGGATTAACTATGAGGGGATGCAGATTGAGATGGACCAATCTTTGAGGGTGACACTTGAGGCGATTGATGATGTGTTGGGATACATGGAGAGGATAGTATCCGATGATTCGATCCTCATTTCTCCTATGCGGGAGATGATTTTGAGCTAAAGGATCGACGAGGCAGACGGGTTGCAGGTACAACAGATGTCTTGTTTTTTCATTATTTTTTTGTTGGGTGGTTTCTTGGTGGCATCATTTGGCGATGTCATCCATCTATGGTTTTTACCATTTTGAGGGTATTTTTGAATATCCCTCTTACTATAGGTGGATCTTGACCTTGGTGACCCTTTATTATTCTTTGTATGCTTTCATCCAGTGTTGCATGCAGACCTTTACAAGGGCCAAGTATCTTCTAGAGGTAATTCTCGCACTTCTCTTTATGTATTTTCGTGCATTCCTTTTTTGTTTTTTTTTCTAATTGTTGACTCTTTTTGTTTTTGCAGACATAGTTTTGTGAGGCGTTTGGGCTTAATGCTCTTTTTATTGATTGACATTATGAGGAGGTGGGGGACTTCTACCGGATGTACCAGTGGTGGAAGCCCAACGAATGGTTAAAACATTCTCCTTCTCTGTCGACGGTGCGTCAGGACTTGAACACCCTGATGAGTGACCGGGTTATTCATTTTTCTTTTGAATCCTTTTTTGAAAATGTCTCTATTTGTGAAAATATTGATATTTTTGGGGAATCGTAGGTGACTTTATATCCCCAGGGGACGGTTGTCTAGTACACACGGGTTAATGGGGTGCATACACCGGCTGTCGGGGCACGAGTTTGGATACTCTTGGTGTTTGGGGGAGATGGTGGTTTGATAGATTATGGAGGATGAGGTGGTGGTCCCACGGGTGGTGCCCCTGATTTACATGAGGTAAGAGAGGGAGATGTCAGAAGAGTCCAGGACGACGGCTATGATTGGCGAGCCTTATTCATCATATACAGATACGGTGGTGACCTATGACTACCTCGACTTTACAATGAGTTGGATGATGCCTTATTGTATCTCCGATATAGTGAAATTTCCTCCACCTCCTATAGATTTGGGTAGGGGTATGAGTAGGGCGATGGGGTCGGTGCGTTGTCGGCGACAACGACAATGGAGGTTCCATTCATTCATCTTTATATGCTTTCCTATAATTTTTGATTGGCTAGAGGGGTGTTGGGGATGACAGAGGATGTCTTTCATCCAGAGGTATATCTTTTCTCTTTCTTTGTTCTTGTTTGGATTTTTAGACTGACTAGTTTTCTTTTGTTTCTTTTGATTTGTCTACAGTATGTCCAGGTGTCGACCACTTAGTTCAGGGACATTCGGGAAAGGGCGGCCTCAACGGCTGGCTATATCAGGGTCTCGGTTCTGATTCTTTCTTCTCTAGTTCCATCTGCTACCTCAAAAGAGGGATTTGGATCGGGGAGTGGAGGTTCCACAATACTCAACCAAGGGAAGCACACTCGTCGTAGGTATGGGGATCTTATAGAGAGATGAGAGATTGGGATTTTTGGGCTGAGTCCAGCTGGTTTTTTGCTTTTTCTATTTTTTTCTTCTTATTTCCTAAAAAAGAATGTAATAATGCGACTATATATAAAATGAACGATATTTTTGTTTATTTATCTTTGCTTTAAATGACTTAAATCTACATGCACTTTTTACTTTATTAATGAGACCTAAAAAGTGTGGGATATTAAATAACTAAAAAGAAAATTTATTTTGAGAAAGGATGAGTACAAATGGATAATATAAGAAGCAACAACCTGAATTTTTTGAAATGAGGATCTATTATTTTTTTAGATTTTTGATTTTGACAAAAAAGGAAAGATAGAATTTTATAAAATAGGGGGTGCCGATTGGCATACCCCTTGTCCCGCCCATCGGCAGGTGAGTCCAGTCAAATCACCCTGAGGCTTTGGTTGCACTTTATGCATCTTTAAAGTACTTGGTGGGGTAGTCATTTATTCGATTTTCATATATTTCTTGTTGTCTATCTAAGATTTTCATGTATAAAAGGGGGTAAGGTGGTGAGGTTTTTCACCCATTCTCATTTTCTCTTCTTTCTTGCTTATTTCTTGCCTTCTGTCTTATTATTTCCCAAAATGGCCCTTCTCATGAGAGCAGAATTTACTTCATATCTTGAGAACTTGGATGTTATGTGTTTGTATAATGTTGATTACAACGCTTTTAGCTTGCCTCGGGTCTCTTTATGGCGTAATCGTCCCATCGACTAGAACATGCTAGCAGCGGTAGAAAATTTTTGGTATCCTAAGGATCATGTATTTTCTTTGGCTTGGATGAGGTCTATCTGGCCTATGAGGATTTTTCAAATATGTTGGGGGTTAATCCGCGGTGGCTATGCCTGAATTCTCTCAGTCTCCTCGGGAGCTGTTAGCATAATTTCTCCATATCTCTCCTTCGGTGTCCTGAATATCGGTCACTAAGGGAATGATTTATCTCCCAGCCATCATGTATTCTATTCATCTGTGGAATTCAACGATGTAGACCATGCTGAAGTTGTTGCCCTGTGCTTAACATGAAATCTACTACTGGTGATGGGGGACCTGATGATGGACCCTCAACTAGATGCTATTATAGTGTGGATGTCATATCGTCGCAATCCTATGGTGGTGATACTGGTAGAGACCCTGAATGGTCTATATGCTTTCTGGGAAGTTCGTCCTGATTTTTTGAGAGGAAGTTCGATTATGCTGTTCATGGCGGTCCCCCCTTAATATCCCTTGGCACCTGTGCTTAATTTCCTCACTCGTTATTTCATCATCTTTGACCCTTCCATAGAGAATTGGGTAAACAGTTTCATGGAGCATGGATCTCGATGTCTGCGTTGGTCGATGCCATGGTGGGGGGAGCTGTATCCCATTCTAGGACTGGAGTAATATAGGTACATTTGGTTAGTTGGCCTCTGACAGACCTCATTCTATTTATCATAACATCTCCTTCATCAAGTTGGATGGGAGAAAATTGTGCCTCCCCATGCCCTGGATTTTTTTCCTATGTAGTATTTGATTGAAGGCTTACGCATGCGGTTGGGTTCTCTGTGGGAGAATCGTCGATCGTCAACCAATTCTTCTCAATCTATTGGCAGGGTTTGGTATGTTTGTAGAGATTATATGAAATGGTTGTGGAAGAGGGAAGTGGCTAAGATCTTGGTTGAAGAGACCGACAAAGATGGTTTGTTATGTTTGACACTATGGATGGGGAATAATGGTTTTATCTAGGCTGGTCTGGGCTTATTGCTCCATGGAGTGCCTTCGGCCATACCAATCAAGCAGGGGAAGTTTAGGGGCCCCAAGGAGCAGATGATGATGGGGTTGGGTCTTCTGGTAGCTGCAAATAGGGAAACTGGTGTTTATTTCTTGTGAAGCTTATGTGATGGAGATGTGTATGGCTGTTTTTGCCTTTTGGTAATGAATTTGGGAAGCTTTGGTTATTTTTATTTTTAGGGGTAGCATGGTTGGCAGTGTGTGTGTGGGGGGGGGGGGGGGGTAGTTATTTGACTCCCTACATTGATATTTCATGTAATCGTGCTGAGTTTTCCCTTGATGGAATTAAAAATAATTTTAATTATATGGTTGTGCCTCTTGATGAGTTTTACATTTGAATTATCTATACCAATAGATAGGCATACGTAATTCTTTTGTTCATGTAAATGATAAAATGAACTATTATTCTTGGAGGTATGAAAAGAACAACATTTTGTGAAAAATAAGGGGATTGTGCCCTTGTAAACCGTATGAGCTGCCTATGTACCTCTAGGGGGATTGAAAATTTTATGAGTTTCATTTTTAAAGAAAAAAGTTGTTTTAGAATATCAAGCCCCATATAGTTCTTAGTAGAGAAAAATGAAGAATTTTTTTAGAACGAAAGGGAGATGAGAGGCGTTGTAGCGCGCCAAGATTTTGAACTAAGGGTAAAAATTCTTAAGTCGATCCAGGTTAACTGTACGTGCTATCTCTTCTATGTCAACGTCAGGGAGCATAGTTGAACCACCAAAAAGGATCTTCTTCACGATGTAGGGGTCACTCCGATTTGGCTTGAATTTCCCTCTAGGATCCTAGACGGGTTCTATGATTTCTTTAAGGGATAAGTACCCTTCTTGGATACCACGGTCCTTGACTCTTCAGTTGAAAGATTTCACTATAAAGTGATGGCACCCTTGCATATGATACAGAGCCTTTAGCCTCCTTCCGTCCAAGAGAAACAACTCATCAAAATGACTCTGATGCCATTCTTCCTCGCTGGTGTTTCTTTAAAGTACAAAGCGTAATGAAGGTATTTCTAGTTAAATAGGTAAGACTACTTCCATGCCGTATACCAGAGAGTAAGGGGTATCCCCAATCGATTCCCGAAATTAAGTGCGATAGCTCTAGAGTGCGTAAGAGATTCGATCGGCCCAATCTTAGCAACTCTCGATCATCTTGTTGATGATTACTTTAAGGTTCGTGTTGGAGGCTTCAACTGCACCGTTAGTTTGAGGTTGGTAGGGAGAAGATTTATGTCTCTAAATCCCATACTCATTGACCACTTTTGTGACCTATGCCTTGAAATGTAACCCGTTATCTTATACTAATTCATGGGGAATCCCGTATTAGCAGATGTTGTTCTTTCGAATGAACTTGTCTATCTTTTTTACATTTAACACTATGTATGACTCGTCTTTGACCCATTTGGTGAAGCCGAGATTACCTCCTGCCCATTGGAAGATTTGGATGTAACTTTCCCTATGATATCAATTCCCCAAGTGGATAACGACCAGGGAAAAGTCATACTGTATAATTCCTATGGAGGCAAGTGCTGGAGATTGGAAAACTGTTGGAATTTAAGGCATCTCTAGACATAGGCGGTGCAATCATGAACTATAGTGGTCCAATAATACCCCTGTTGGATAATCTTCTTGGCAAGCATATTACCATTCATGTGGGGTCCTCATTTCCTGCTATTAATTTTTTCCATCATTTCTTCAGTGTCCGCCCCTATGATGTAGTGAAAATTGATTCCATTGAAATTTCTCTTAAACAGTTCATTATCGCAGACAATGTATTGGGCAGCCAATTTGCAAAGAGTTGCTCAATCTTTCTTGTTGGCATCTTATGGGTACCTAACGTGCTTAAGGAGGCACTAAATATCATAATACCAGCACTCCGCCATATCAGATTCCTCTTCTATGACGAGCTCAATGTGGTATCCGTGGCTCAGTTTAACTTTTTTCTGTACTATGAAAGGGGGCATCATTATTCCCTCAGGCATATCGACCATAGAGGCTATGGTAGTAAGGGCATCTGCTAAGCTGTTCCTTACTCAGGGCAAGTAGTGGAAGGTGATATCTTGGATGGGAGTCTAGCTATTGTAGGTGGGAGTGGAAGGGAAAGAGTTTTCATCTTTGACTTTTCATCTTCTAAGTACCTAGTCGATGATAAGGGCGGTGTCCCCATAGACATCTGGCCCCTAGATACCTTTATCAAGCGAGACTTTAAGGCCTACGGTTCATGCCTCGTATTTGGTCATATTATTGGTGTAGGGAAAATCTAGCTTGATGGCAATGAAAGTGTGAGAGTCATCAAGGCTGATCAGGAGTATTCCAATGATGTATCCTTTTCTGTTGGTAGTGCCGTCAAAGAATATTTTCCATCGGAGGTCTTCCTGTGAGGCATAAAGGATATCTTTATCCAAGAACTAGAAGATCCAAACATCAAATTTTTCCATAGTGTATTTAGTAAGGTAGTCGAAGAGGAATCTCCTTTACATGGCTTTTTACATGACATACACAATATTGAACTCGACTAGAAGCATCAACCATCGGACCATTCGACTAAATAATGCAGGTTTCTCGAGCAGGTATTTGATAGGATCTATTCAGGACACAAGTGTAATGGGAAATCATGCATGTAGTGCCGTGATTTTTCAGTGACCCAGACAAGGGAGACACATTATTTCTCCAAGGTAGTGTAGTTGACTTCGTACCTGGTTAATTTGTGATTAGCGTAGTAGATGGCCCTTTCTTTACTGGATTGTTCAATGTATTGGGCTAGCAAAGCCCCAGTTGCAGTGTTTTTTACAGTCAAGTATAGAAGTAGAGGGGGATATTGATTAATTCTATCAAAGGCTTCCTTATAGGCCTTATTCAAGATGTTGGTGGAATCCTTTTAGAGGAGTTTAAACATGGGTTCACAAATAGAAGTCGACTAGATGATGAACTGACTGATATACTGTAATTTTCCCAAGAATCCCAGGAATGCCTTCTCCATTAGGGGGTGGCATTTCGAGTATGGCTTTCAGTTTGGCAGGGTCTATTTTAATTCCTTGCTCACCATGAATCCCCAAAGATTTCCTTTAGAGACTCCTAAAATGCATAGTCGCATCTAGTATCGCAATATTCGTTCAAAGAACTTTCAGAGGGCGATAACATGAACTTCTCGAGTCTTAGACTTAATGATCACATCATCCATATTTTTTAGATCAAATGTCATAACTGTGTAACAGAAGGTTCCTCAATGGGTGATGAATGCAATTTTTCTTGATTATCAGTGTCCATTTTGAAATGATTACACCCGACAAACCAATAGACAAATGACTTGAGAGCGTGACTTGCCGTGTTATCCACAATCATGTCGATATTGGGCAGTGGGTAATAATCTTTTGGAGATGCTTTGTTTAGATCTCGATAGTCAATGCACATGCGGACTTTCCCTCCTGATTTTTTCATGGGTATGATATTGGTTAGCCATGTGGGATATTCAATCACCCTGATGAAGCCTACATTCAACGGTTTGATCACCTCTTATTTATCCTTGAGCGATCATTCAGTGCGGAGCTTTCACAGTATCTATTTTACTGGTTTGCATTCTGGGAGAGTTAGAATCTAGCGATGTGCTATTTTAAGATCAATGTTGAGCATGTCATTGTAAGACCATATGAAGATGTCAATAAATTCCTTCAATAGTTCTTCGAGTTACATGCTCTTATGCTCATCAAGGGTGGACCCTGTCCTAATCTCGCACAGTTGACCACTAGAATCGAGATTGATAATAATATTTCATCTTCATTAATTTACGTATGGTTATGTTGTTAGTTATTAACCTTATTAAGATCAATTAATAATTGTTCATTTGCAGAATCATCATCATTATGAGTTGATTAGAATCAATATAATTAATGTAAGGCGCAACAAGATACTCAAAATCTTTATTTATTTCATTGTTGGAAAGCACAAGATTGAAAACCTCGTCAAAAAAGGTCTCGATTACATTGTTATTAGAAAAAGGAACAAAAAGCGAATAGATCAGATAAATATTTTGGTTGGGTTGCATTTCAACTGGTGGAACTGATATAACATTCCAGTTGAGGAGAGATTCATTAACGACCTTGATTGGAGTGGATGGGTCCGACGATGTAGTGCTTGAGTGGATGATGCAGAGTGTTAACCCTAGTGTTTCTAGATTGAATGAGTCCTCAGAATCATTTGCCTCTAAAACCTCGATAACAGCTATGACTTTCTCAACAAGAGGTTGCACATGGTGCTGGGAGTCTTCGGCCGAGGAGTAACTGTCTTGAAAGAAGATCTCTATCCTCGGCTTTATCTTCTTGTCCAAATGATTATACCATGGTTCAGGAGATCCACAAAAAGGAAAATCTTCACCCTTTTTGACGAATCTTGCGTTCACGTAATCGCTCGAAACTGTTTTGGCAGTTTTTATACTTCGCTTTAACTGGGGTTAGTGGAGCATTTTGAGTTGTTATAATAATGGTTGATAACCCATGCCATATGGAGGAAATGCCATATTTAGGACTATGGGTTCATTATCCCCTGTTGTCGTCATCCCATCCCCAGTTCGGGTATGAAGTGCATTTTCTTGAACATTTGTATTACGTGGACATTGACGTGAGGGTTTTGCTCTGGACAGACTCGGTCTTTAAAATCATGCCCTACTGGGAGTGAAAGTGGTTTGACTTGGAATTGGGAAATAAGCATGTCATTCACCCAATGCATTATTCTACTACCATATTACTGGTGCTTGTGTTCTCAGTATTAATATGTAAGTACATAAATTTCAAATTGAGTCCATGTATTGTTTTGACTTAATTCCGTGAACAAAACTGTGTTTGTAATATGTCATAGGCAGATTTTATTTTGTCACGATCCCACTTGGTCTATGACATATTGAATAAAATTGAAGACATTGCGGAAAAGCTTCAAAGAAATAATCATGCTGAAGTTTAAATTGGTGCAAGGTTATTCGTCTTCAAGTTAATTACATTCTGAGATCACTCAGGTATGAATGCGTATAATTAATGGTGCTCGGAATTATTTTTATAAAAGATAAGTATATAATTTTATAAAGAAAAATGTTTTAAATGGTTTACACTATGGTTTACACTATGTTTTAAATGGTTTACACTATGTTTTATCTTCCGAGATCACTCAGGTATGAATGTGTATAATTAATGGTGCTCGGAATTGTTTTTATAAAAGATAAGGATGTAATTTTATAAAGAAAAATGTTTTAAATGGTTTACACTATGTTTTATTCTGATAAATTCAAAATAGAGTTTGACTTATTTGGATCTCCTTTAAAAGAGACATTTTGAACTATAAGTCAAAAAGTCAAACTGACATGCCAGCTCGTTCAAACGACAACCAGTCTCATTCAAATGAGATAGGTATGTAGCGCGAACGATGTGGCATTGTCCTTCGAACGACACATTTTTTGAGGTGGCGCTTAATTCTTATTTAAAGCATATTTTCATTAGAGTTTCGTAAGTTTGCATCTGGAAAAAATAGTTTACCATCCAATACTTGTTTGCACATGTTTTCTAAGGTTTAAAAAGCATTAAACACATCCTTAGTGTTTGCAAAGATCCGAGATATCATTCTTATATGTTTAAGTGATCTTGCTGCACCAAGAAGTTTGTTCTACCATTGAACATAAGAGTTTTGCAGTGAATAAAAGAGAAGGACTTCTTGTTCAACATCGTATACGAATCAAAGCCATTCGGTGGACACCGAGACATTCGTAGAATCGAGTGTTGTGGACAGGTATCGTAGAAGTTGAAATTTATGTGTGGGCACTATTGAAGAACGGTAGAAGATCAGAAGGAGCTTCAAGACCCGTGGGGATTGAGTCATTGAGTAAGGCTAATCTGCCTTTATAAAACATTTATTCGTAGTGATTGTCTGGCTTGGTCCGTCCGAGGTTGTTTTCCTGTTTTGAGTTTTTTCCTCGTACATCCGACGTTGTGAGTATTCTTTACTTTACTTTACTTGTTTTAATAACTAGATGCATGTTTAGGATTAATCAAGATAAAATTGATTTAAAGTAAGAATTGGGTTTTCACAACTTGGTTTGGTGCAAATTAAAAGTTGAACAACTTTTTGTAAGAATTTGTTGGGTTTGAAACACACACAAAAGGGGTATTTTTCAAATTGGTATCAGAGCTTAAAAACATAATTTATTTGTTTTGTGATCCCGTGTGCTTGTTTATCTCTCATGTGTTTTTTTTCTCTCGATGGATTCTCTAAGGTTTGACGATTTACATCATTTGAATTTAAAGTTTGCAAAACATATCGAAGTTTTGGAAAAAGAAAATTCCGGTTTCAAAAATAGGATTGAATATTTGTAAACGTTTCAAATTCAAAGAGATATTTTTCGAGATTAGTTTAGTTCCTTGTTTAATGATTTTAATATAATAAATTTGGCAAAAAGGAGAGTGATGATAGAGTCCTCGTTTTAGAAAAAGAGTTAGAGGATGTAAAAAATTCTAAGGTTTGTGCCATTGAGGAAAATAATTCGATTAATGATCTTGTGGCACGAGAAAAGACTCTAAGGGATAAGTTTGCACATATTGAGGGGGAGTGAGATAACCTTCTAGGATTAATTGAAAATTTAAAGAAGGAGTCCCGAAAGTTTGAGGAGTCTAATCGTTTGCTTGAGTCAAAAGTTTTGAAGTTAAAAAATGATTTAAATAACTTGAGTAGTGATGGTAGCGGCTTATCTTGTTCTAGTGATTTGAATGTAAAAGACAAAACCATAGTTTGTTTTAGAGCATCAACCACATCCGAGGGTATTAGAAAAGGTCAACCTAAAGCCCCCATTCCTCTTAGTGTTTTAACATGTTCGCATTGTGGTAGGAAAGGTCACGTTAGGAGTTTCTATTTTGATCTTAGAAAAAACCGTAGGAAGTTTACACGTAGTGTCCCATTAGTTCCCAAAATAACCCGCTTTGTTAGGTATACATCTGTTTGCATTAACAAGTCCGTTTTGGAGATGCTAAATGTTTCGTTGGTTGATTCTCACATGCATGCACATGATTCATCTCTTGCTATTTCTTATGGATAGTAGCTTGCATGTTTTGTCATATGCTAGTCCTTGCATCGTGTTTATCATTTTCTAGTGTTATGACACGTTTATATCTTTGTATTATATATTTCATTTGTTTGAGTCTTATTTGAAAAATACAAAAAGATTTTTTTTCCTTATTTTTTTTTGTTTTTGAGTTTACATGTTTGATGTGGCATATTGGTGTGCTTGGACCCCCCCCCCCCCCATCGTTTCATTATCCATGTGGCTAGGACATTTGGTCATTATTATCAATGCTTAGAATGATATTAACCATTGTTTATATCGGGTTGTTTCGAAGTTGATATTCATTTTGATTCGACTGTTTATATATGCCAACATTGCACATATGCACGAGTTTATATGGATGTTTGACTTCTCTTGCATATTTGAATTTGGTGAGGCACTCTTATCTCAATCTTGTCATCTATGCGTAAGTAGACTTAAGGAGAAGTGTGCATGTAAGAACCGTTTACCGTGAGGATTTGAATTGGAAAAAAATGATGAGTGGTTCACGAAAAAGGGCTGCGAGAGTTCAAAATTAACTCGTCGTGAAAGCCACCGTTTGAAAGAGCCCAAAAGAAAATGAAATATTCTAAGTAATGGGCCAAATTAGTTTAGTTCATTCCAAAGAAAAATAATATTATTGAGGGAGTTTGGATGGATTAAAATTTTTTAAACTGATTTGCACAACTAATCCTAATGTTGAGACATTGCAATTTGACCCTATTGTTTGTAGAATCGTCAAAATTCTAGATTTGTGTGCATATAGTATGTTTAGTTCATTAAGCTCACACTTTAATTGTCATATGGATATGATAAAGTTTGATAATTTATTTCTATCAATTAGAGCTTCTTGATCTTTTTGATGTGTTGGAATTGTGACTCATTTGTTGTATTTTCACGGCCATTCATTCCATGTCCATGTTTGAGCACATCGGTACTATGTTTGCAAGTAACTCACATTGTTAGTTTTTATGAGTTTTTGCATTTAGTGTTAAAAGCCTATTGTTTTAACACTATTTTGCTGCTGTTAGTCCCTTCCACTGATTTTTTTTTTCTTGAAATTTTTTCACTGGGCAAAAATATAACATATTTCTGGGAAAATCTGCAAATTTGGCAGGTCACGAGAAGTCGTTCAAATGACATCTCCACGTCGCGCGAATGACATATGTACTTCGTTCGAGCAACGTCCTCATCTCGTTTGAGCGAAGTCCCTGGCTCGTTCGAACGACAGGCTAAATTGTGGCTTCTGATTTGTTTGCAGTCCACTGGTTTAAATTAGTTTATATGCAGGTTTTATTAATTCTAAATTGGATTTTTGCATGTAGTCCGTTTATCACACCTAATTAGATTGATATATTCTTTATGTGATTTATTGGTTTACTAGCTACTGATTTGACATTACTTGATCACTTTGATTGGTTTCTTTTCACCAGATTGTCTATTCCAGACAAAAAGGGGGAGAGATGTATGTGATGTTGGGGGAGATTTGAGCATGTTTTGGTTTTCATATGTTTACAAATTGATATCTCAAATTGGTAGTACACATTGGTATCAGTTTGTTGCTCAAATTGTCTAACAAATGATTTTTCAGAGATTATTCATATAGGTATATATTATTGTTTGGTATCATTTGGATCTATGTATTGGTTTCAATTGTTCCTCCATACTTCACTGGGTATTTATTTGTATATTTCATGTGTGTAGATATGCTTCAGCGATTCGAGATTTCAAGTCTACATCACATTCAAACAATTTATGCTGGCTGGTGCTACATATTCTAGTCCGTGTCCTGTAATTTTTGTTTTGGGTTTATGGGATGGGATTTGGGCGTTATACGGCTTGACAGCCCGGTTTAGGCATTTCACTGGTTTAGTTTTATCCCAGAATAGTCAAAGGGGGATATTTATGAGGACACAAATTTTCAATTATATCCATATATTGTTTTGACTTAATTCCGTGAACAAAACTGTGTTTGTAATATGTCATAGGGAGATTTTATTTTGTCACGATCCCACTTGGTCTATGACGTATTAAATAAAATTGAAGGCGTTGTAGAAAAACTTCGAAGAAATAATCATGACGAAGTTTAAATTGGTGCAAGTTTATTCGTCTTCAAGTTAATTGCATTCCGAGATCACTTAGGTATGAATACGTATAATTAATGGTGCTCAGAATTGTTTTTATGAAAGATAATGATGTAATTTTATAAAGAAAAATGTTTTAAAATGTTTTAAAGTGTTTAGACTATGTTTTATTATGATAAAATCGAAATAAAGTTTGAGTTATTTGGATCTCCTTTAAAAGAGATGTTTTGAACTAAAGTCAAAAAGTTAAACTGACACGCTAGCTCGTTCAAACGACAACCAGTCTCATTCAAACGAGATAGGTATGTCGTGCGAATGACGTGGCATTATCGTTCGAACGAAACATTTTTTGAGGCGGCCCTTAATTCTTATTTAAAGCGTATTTTCATCAGAGTTTCATAAGTGTGCATCTGGAAAAAATAATTTACCATCCAGTACGTGTTTGCACATGTTTTCTAGGGTTTAAAAAGTATTAAACACGTCCTTAGAGTTTGCAAAGATCCGAGATATCATTATTATATGTTAAAGTGATCTTGCTGCAGTAAGAAGTTTGTTCTACCATTGAATATAAGGATTTTGTGATGAAGAAAGGAGAATGACTTTTTGTTTGACATCGTATATGAATCAAAGTCATTCGGTGGACACCGAGACATTCATGGAGTCGAGTGTTGCGGACAGGTATTGTAAAAGATGAAATTTCTACGTGGTCACTATTAAAGAACGGTAGAAGATCAGAAGGAGAGTCAAGACCCGTGGGGATCGAGTCATTGAGTAAGGCTAATAGGTCTTTGTAATACATTTGTTCATAGTGATTATCTGGCTTGGGCCGTCCTAGGTTGTTTACCCGTTTTGGGTTTTTTCCTCATACATCCGGCGTTGTGAGTATTCTTTACTTTAATTTACTTGCTTTAATCACTAGATGCCTGTTTAGGATTAATCAAGATAAAATTGGTTTAATGTAAGAATTGGCTTTCACAACTTGGTTTGGTGCAAATTAAAAGTTGAACAATTTTAGTAAGAATTGGTTTGGTTTGAAACACACGCAAAAGGGATATTTTTCATATTATCGTCACTGAAAATGGTGATGACCTTCCCCTTGGTGAAGAAATTCATCATCTGATGATGAGAGGAAGATACCCCCTTGATGCTATGAAGACACGATCGACCAAGAAATATATTGAAATAAGTCGGTATCTGGATAACTTTAGAAACACAATAACGGGATATGTAGGGCCAACCCTATTATGAGTGTTATGGATCCCATCACCTCTCGACGAGTATTGTCATAGGCACTCCCTAAAGTTGGAGCAAGGTCGCTTATTTTCAAACCCAAGCAGTTGAAGGTTCTTGATGGTCAAACATTGAGTGCTGATTCATTGTCTGTGAGTGAGAGTGGGATTGTCTTCCCTATCACCTCAACGGATATGTTAAGAGCATAGTTATGATTATGACCAAAATTTTGGATTTCCTATTCAGAGTTAAGGGCTTGACTAGGTTCATGACTTCATCTGGAGTGGTGGAAAAATGGAAGTAAATGGTATCATATATACTAGAATAGTCCCCTCCGGGATGCTAGCTAGTGCCTCTTTAGTCACAGGAATCGGGGCAGTGATAACCTACGAACCCAAGTATAGGTCCCACAGATAAAGGGACCATAACTAAAGGTATGTTAGAAACAGCTCCAAGGTATTCATGCTTATAAGAAAGGGAAGAAATAATAAATGTAAAAAATAAATGTGCAAAGGCTAGCGTACTACTGAAACCATTCCTGTAGAACTCTTCTGTTAGGATGGATGAAGTGGCCTCCTCTACATAAGTCGAGGGAAGACCTGCAGGTGGTGTTTAGAGCACTCCCTCCGAAACACTCACCGTAGGTGTCGCGGATGAAGAAGCCTCACTAGAACCAACCTAAAAATACTGGAAGGGTGCAGGGATTGGAAAAATTGCCCATAAAAACAAAGAAAATATATAAAAAGGAAGCAGAGTCAAGTCAAAATTGGTATCGGGATATGTGTTATGATGATGACTCCAACAAAGACAATGACAATAGGAGTCTCCACAGCCATAGGGGCTATCGAAGGAGCAATTGAAGAAGTGGCTAATGAGGTAGTAGCACTGGCCAACTGAAAAATGAATAAGGAGAAGCAAGACAAGAGAATCAAATCTCAATTATAAAGAAAAATGAGATGAGATGAAAGTTTCAAAATGGGTGTACCTGAATTTCGTCTAAGGAAGAAGGATGAATGATAATTATCGATGCAGTCACAACAAAAGTAGTGGCCTAATCATCACAAAGTGTTTAAGAGACAAACACAGATAAAAAAAGAAATAGATGTTAACAGGAATAATAAATACATAGGAGGAAGTAATGACTTGTGTAACAGGCTCACTAGAAGCGATGGTGAAAACAGGTTGAGATGGTATGGGTTGGATGTGGGGCCTATTATCTATAGGAACGAAGACTCGAGACATAGGAATCCTCTGGGAAGGTAAGAGGCTCGAAATAGTGACTCCTGAAAGCTATGCCATTCTCCTAGTAGAGGAATGGATATGTGAGGACAATCCCTACAAAGAAGAAAGACAAAGACAATACACTTATGCATAGAAAAAAGAATTAAAAAAGATGGTAGAAGTAACAAAGTTTAAAGTACCTCCGGAGACCTGACAGAAGAACCTCCCATCGCAGCAGAGGTAAGATAATGGGAAACACGACTAAGAGGAACGACCACCTGACCTCAATTTAGATTTCAAAATATGGCAAGCTAGGGTAAAAGAACATAGAAGGGTTGATAATTACTCAGATAGAGAAAGATGACACAGAAGAAGCCCTCGTGGTCATCTGGGACACAGAAGATAGCTACAAAAGCAGAAAAAGAGAACATATCATGTTAGTAAAGAAAATAAAATAAAGAGAGTAATATTTGAATCGGGAGCAACAAACCTCTATAAACAAGATCAAAGAGGAGACCAACATAGAGTTCCTCACCCTAGGAAAGAGCCCCCGGGAAGGAGGTGGAGGCAAATGATCACTTTCCACGATAGAAGCACCATGCAAAGGCCACAAAAATAAGAGAAATTAATTAAGAAACTATGTAAATCAAACGAGATAATTAATAAAATACTTAAATCGATCGTGCGGGCAGTCTGCCCATATGAAAGATGTCTAGTTGTGGGACTGCTGGAGGATGGAGAATTTATCATAATTTCCTCGTTAGAGTACTCTCTCGAAACTAGAAACAAAGAAGAATAATTAGGATGCTAATTATCATAGCGCTCAATGGCACTCATTTCATTTAAAGAAGAATTGTCATCATCATAGGAAAGAGTGCTTTTATAATCGACTAGTTCCTCTTCAAATGAGGGAGAATAGGAATCAAAAAGTGAACCTCATGAAAGTCAGTTTCACTAAGTGAAAAGGAGTAAGGTATAGTACCTTCACCAATTGGAATAGAAGTGGGAGGAGTCTCCTCAGAAGATAATCCCATGGCTTCATAGCCCTGCTCGCGAATGGTCATGTAAGTCTCCACCACACCTAGATGATAAGTATCAGATCCCCGGTCTGGTGCAGAAGAGCGAGCAATAGCCTCAATAGTAGCTTTTTTTTCATGCTCGCCCTAGTCCTTATTAGTAAGGGAGGGGAAGTAGGGGCAGTAGTGGTAGTGGTAGTGGTAGCAATAGTGGGTGGAGCAGTGACTGGAATGAAGTTGGAAGCATCCACATCAGGATCCTTCCTCTTGGAAGCAACACTGGATTTTGATTTACCTTTTCCTTTAAACTTGAAAGTTTAGGGTTCAGGTTACTTAGAGTAAATGTATTCGTCAAGCAGGGGCCTCACTAAGACTTGGGTGACTTACTCAAGGGGACTTTAGTGATGGTTTTGCGATGAAATAGTGTCTTTTGGGTCCTCTTACCCACGTACTTATCATTATTAGGGAGTTTAGTGGAAATAGTCTCATGGGGGACATCCTTCACATAGTTCTGAATGAGGACGGCCTTCCTCTGCCAAACAGTGAACCAAGAATGAGTAAAGGAAGGGAGATAATCTCGAGAGTGTACAAATAAACCCCCCAAATGGCTAACTCTAGAAAATACCCCCTCAAAAGTGAAATTTGCGAAAGCCTCCAAGTATAGCTCGAATGGGTAAATTCTCAAAGGATAGGTACGAGTATGGACACCTTGGTCATAACCAAATTGTATTCTCACTCTCTCAGAATGTTAAAACTCCATACCTTGTCCTAGATCAGTCAAAGATGGAAAAGTACAAGGTAAAAGCATAATAGCTACCTAGATGTGGGGGACTGTGGAAATAGAGTCAGCATTAGTAGGGTAATAAAAGTGACCCTAGTGGCAGAGAAGGGAGCCTAAGTGAAGTTTCTAGCTACTGTCTTGCAATAAGGTCTGAAAGAGAACTTATGAATATTATCTATCAAACGCCCTAGGGGGCCTTGGGGGATCTTTTTGTGCCACCTCGCTGCACGAGCAACATTACTGTAATAAGCCCTTACCTCTAGAGCAAAGGTGAGAAATATCTTGAATAAAAAATATATCAAGATGAAGGTGTTGGTGAAGTTAATGACATCTTGACCGCCACTAGAACGCTCAACATCTACGTGATCATGATCTAGCCCTGTATAGAGGAACCCTAAAGTTAGAGCTACAAGGGGGACTATCCTCCCTTGAGAAAGTCTCACAACCAATTTAAATAAGAGCTCGCGAGGGGAGTCATCTGGTCTCCATGGAAATAGGAACCAACTCAAGAAGATGATAAAAAAGTATTCCAAATATGAGGGGGAGTTAATCTTTGTACCTTCTTCACTCTTTAAAGCCCTTCCCAAACTTCCTCCCTTGGGAGACTGCTCGAAGCCCTTGAACCAGTACCTTTGCCATTTGGAGAAGGAGTGTTTGTTTGGATAGTTTGATTAATAGCCACATACTTGTTTCACTCACCCAAAACTGAATGCAACTCCTCCACCATCTTCTCCTCAATCTCATTCTCGAAACCATCATTAAGAATCTCCGAAATACAATATAGCAATAATCTCACAAATTTCCTCCATAGTGATAGTAAATTCCCCCCCCCCCCCCCCCCCCCCCAACAATCACAAAATTATGAGAATCTCTACTCCAATGAGAGGCCAATAAAGTAAAGGTAATGGCATGTTTGTCAATTGAGAAATATTTGAGGCTATTGATAGCATCTGTAAGGCCTATCCCTTCGATGATAGCCTGATGCGGGGGGGGGGGGGGGGGGGAGGCAAGACATAGTCCACCCAAGGGTCCACTCGTCCGGGGAACCTCCAAAACCTTGATTTCAATGTTATAATGGTTGAAATCACCCATATCAACTCGTACCCTAAGAATTGAATCGGTCAAGACAATAGGATGATTAAAAGACGCACCCAAACCCACACGGGGCTTTTGTTTATTTTTTCCACGAACTATTGCTTGAAATTTGCCAAAGAGGACATGAAAGTATCTTCCTCACCATAGTAAGGGACCAGATGCTAGAGGCCAAAATACCTCTTCGTGAGAGCATACAAGTATTACCTCCGAGACTTGGAGTAGGATGTAGATGAGGGACCCTCGCTCATGAGAATATCAGTAGAAGCTCTACCCAAAATTGAGGTAGTGGGTTCTACGATGACAAAAGTGATGGTGGTGGCTCCGGTGGCCAAAACCATCGAGATGGGAAAAAATGCGCACCATACCCACTATCAACTCGCTAGTGGTGGCGGAGATCATGTAAGAAGGGTTTTGAGATGAAGAAGAATCCATTTGAGGTGGTAAAGAAAGGAGGAGGGCGACGGTGGAAGGCCTCTGCATTCCCCCCCCCCCCCCCCCTCTCTCTCTAAAAAAATCAAGTTTAAAACCAAATGGCAAGTTAAAAAGGGGAAGGGTTTTAAAAGGGCCTTTTATACCATATTAAACCACACGCGCCCTTGCCAATCAAAAAGGGAGAAAATCATTTCCTTAATAATGGGATGACTATTCTCCATTCAATATGTGTCACCTAGAGACCCTCAATTTCGACTGATGTAACAGACCTATTAAATGCCAATAGTGTCATGATGTGATTGAACTAGATTATTCGTATTCCAAAACATAGTGAATCATTACATACAAAAACCTTTGGTCTCCCCAACAAAAATATTTTTGTAAGAGGGGACTAATGTATAGGGGTTCTAAGACATTTGCCTAAATAAATAGGCGAGTAGGCTCATATGGCGAGGGGGTCTCATCACTAGCAACCCCCTCCAAATGAAGTTCTGGAAAAAGTTAAAATATAGTTGGATGAGGAGGGCACCATGAGGGGGCTCTTATTCCAAAGCTCAAACTCATAAAAATGAAGGACAAGGAGGGGCTCATCACCAGGAGCAACTCGTCCCAAAGCTCAAGTCACAAAGGAAGGGAATAAAGGCGAGGAGGGACCTCGGTGAGTAGCCCCTCGCCCCAAGATTAAAGTCACAAATAATTGACTTGGACGAGGAGGGCTCACAACGAGTAGCCTCCTGTCCCAAAACTTAAGCCATAGAAAAAAGCAAGTTTGAGAGGGTTCACCATGAGCAGCGTCTCCGCACTAGTTGTAGCCACATAAAAAGTCCAAGCCAAAGGGGCTAATTACGAGCAATCCCTTCTACCCCAGTTCGAACACTACAGAAAATATACTAGGCAAGGAGGTCCACCTAGAGTGGACCCTCTGCCCTAGGTGACCCATTCCAAAAGACACTGTTTGAGGAGGTCCATCTAGAAGGGCCTCTTCCCAAATATTTGTTACGCATAAAATATGAAAGTACTAATAGTTTACTTTCTTCTACAGGTAGCCTAGTTGAGCAAACATGGCTCAAAAGGGCCAGTTGGGATATCTTGGCAGTTTTGGCTTGGTGGCTGAGGAACAGGGTTTATTGCACAAGCTTAACCACTTAGAACTTTAAGATTGAGATAATACTAGTATAAAGACCCTATGTTCTAGTTAAAGTACTTACACAGTTCACACCTAGTCATAACTGAAATGAGCAACTAAGAGATTGCTCACAAGAAATAAACTTTTTATGAAATAATTTTAAAGAAGGGGGTTCTCAAGTTTTAATGATTTTAAAGAAGGGGGTACTCAAGGCCCCTCTCATGTTTAATGGTTTTAGAGGAGTTGGTCCTCAAGGCCCCTCTCAAGTTTACAAAGATTGTACCACATGTTACCGTTTTAAAAGATATTTACCAAACCAAATATTTTGTCTCTAATAGAAGACACGTTTGCTTTTTGACTTTAGTTTACAACAAGTGTCGTCTGTCAGAGGCGACAAGAGACTATAGACATATTAGGGACAAAAGGTACATTTCAGACCTTGTTCACCTATAAATAGGACCATTGGTGAGGTTAAATCATGTATAAGAAACTCAAGACATAACATTACTCTTTCAAAATCACAGCAGACCACCTAGTATTCTCTCCGTACTCTCTCTCTAAATTTTGAGTGCTTGTTCCTTCACTCCCACCTTGACAACCATCATTATATGGGGATCCTTTTAGAAAATAGTTACCATTATTGTGGTGAAGTTCATCTTCTTGCAAGGGGTAGTTCTATCTTTGGTTCCATTTTTAGCAAAAAGGAATGGTTTTACCAGGTGTTTCTCCAGAAACTCTTGAAGACCTTGGAGGCAGAGTTCCTTGAAGCGGGTCACGTCTCACTCATTTCAGTATTTTACCTGAGCCTAGTCACACTACCCTCCTACAGTTGGGTATGCGATCGACTAAAGGATAAAAATTATTCAAATTTGTTTTTGAAAGAGAAAAAAAAGAATTATTTTCACTGAAAATGAGGAAAATGTTTTTGACACATTGTTTTTGGAAAGAGGATGACAAAATGTTTTTTATATTTTTTTATAAAAGGAGGAAAAAAGGGTTTTGACATTTATGACGAAAGGAAAAAATGTTTTTGTATTTCAATTTTTATGAGAAGGGGGAAAGAACGGAGTAAGGGAAGAATCTCAGAATCATCATTATTATTATTATTATTATTATGTTCTCACTTGTATTAGATTTTACCTAAATTCAAAAAGGAATGTTGGATGAAACCAAAGCTTAGGAAAATTAGGTTTGAAAAATATGTAAAACATTATTTGACTTGTTTCCATGCTCATGGATAGGGTCCCATTTTGGAAAAAGAATAAATCGCGAGAAAATTTAGATGGCATGCCGACCCGATATTTCGACAGAGTTTCGTGTAGTAATCGACAAACTAATTGTGAATGCCCTAGGTTTGACGCCTATATGTGGGTATATAGTTAGTTGGTTAGTGTAAAGGTTACTTTCTTTGGCATGACTTCCACGATATACGTCTTGCTTTTGAGGGCAGTCGGTACGTGTGGAGAAAGAATTTGATAAACCTGGGTGTAAGTGAGTTGCTGCACTATATACCTAGTGAGGATAAGACATGTGAGAGAGAATTCGATATATTCGATATACGTGAACAATTTCCCTGATATATACCTCCCGTCATGAGTTCGATCAAGTGGTACGATGTGGGGGAATTGTTCTATATACATCAAAGATAATAGGCCAATGGATGGTGAGAGTCATATTGCTTAGGCTAACTACACGCTACTGGACCAGCGCCCATCACAAAGTGACTCCCCAGCATGGGACAATTTTTTGTCAATAGTGATGCTCTTGGTAATGTAGTGTGCAAAATACATGATTCTTGATTAGTATATTATGGAGAGAGTATTTTATTTTGTATGATGAGCATGATACTAATAAGGAAGAACATAGAAGTATCATAAAAAGTAAATATAGCATGGAGCATGAAAATTACACTAAGCATGGATACGTGATAGTGAATAATGTGTGAATATCTATAAATGTGTGTGTGGTAGTGAATCTAAGCATGGATTAAGCACACGTGGTGTGTGATAAGTATAAGTGTGATAAGTGGAGGTGTGTGATAGTGAAGCCTAAACATGGATATTCTAAGTGGTGTGTGGAGCATGTGGATATAAGTGACCCTATATACAAGTGTAGGTAGTGTGAGGTGTACATGGAGAGTATTTGCAAGTGTGTGAAGTGAAAAGTGAGTGAGAGGTGATATAAACATGAGGTAGATATAATAAGAAGTAATAGAGGATAAAATGAAACATACAAGTAGGTTCATACACACACAAGAAGAAAATGATAACACCCATGTAAACATAGTCTAGACCTCTTATGACAAGTAAGTCGCTAGCAGAGTTACCACTGTGGCCATCCCTCCCGATTTTTTCCTCTATAGCAGGGTCGACTCGCACGCATGGTGGAGAGAGAGAGAAATTTCTCACACCCTTTCTAGGAACACTTCGGTCGTCGTCCATGTGGGGTGATGTAAACAGCTAGAGTCACCAGCATATTTGGCATAAAATAGGCAAAAGAAATTGTTGCCGCCTCGAGAGAATGAAATCAAAGACAAACTAATGCTTGAGAAACCAATTAGATTAGAGGTTCGGGGATAAGTTATGGAATGGGAAGGTGTTATGCATCAATCCCTACCTTTATCTCTCTCTCTCTCATGGGCTTATATTACTATTTCCTCAATTTCTCTATGCATGTATATATAAGTGGAGGTTGGAATCGCTCATCTCGCATCATGAGAAAAGACAGAGTGAGGTCATCCATAAAAATGTTCCCAAAATAATAATAAAAATATGATATGTGCGCTTATCAAGATATTACTTGTTTATAATTAAATGATAACATGTATTAGATAAGACGCGAACACGAGTCACAAGTATGATATATATATATATATATATATATAATAGGAAAAAAGAGAAAAAATAGGACTCGAGTTTCGAGTTTTAGCCATGGACGCCTACGTAACCTATAAAGGCATCAAAGTCCACATAGTTCTCATGTGACATGAGTGAGATTTATCCCATAAATTCAAACGGTGATTTTATTATATGTGTGTTGATACCAAATTTAGTCTGCTGACGTGGATCAATAAAGTGAAGACATGTGGCAGTCTACGTGGAAACAATAAACACTTACGAGGAACTCACACGCTCCGAGGAACCATACTACAACAAGGAACACTGATTCCCTGAGGAACTCGTACGCTCCGAGGAACTCTTGAGTACCGAGAAGCTTAGGCGGTCCGAGCAACTCAGGAGGTCCGAGCTGCACCTCGAATAAAGCATTAATAGCGGGACAACCAACAGTTTGACTGTTCATTAAATGTTTATCATTCAGACGCATACGCTAAAGGAGCATTGAATGTATCACCCTTTCGTATGTACATCATTTAATGTATTACCCTTTCACATTACAGCCCCAGGGCTATAAATACATTGTACAATCCTCATTGTAAAAGGACCAGAATTTCTTGAGATAACATGTAATCGAGAATTCCCAAACAATCAGCAATACCATAACAGTGGACGTAGGCCATTCTTATAAGGCTGAACCACTTTAAAAATTCTTTATCTCATTTATTTATCTGTGATTGAATAATCAGAGATGATCTAATTTTTTACATCAACAGATTGGCGCCGTCTGTGGGAAACGACTGGTAATATCGTTTTTCCATAAAAAACAATCCATCAAAAATGGCTGACAATCCAGAATCTAGCAATCAAAACGCTGGAAGCCCTCCAAATCCATCTGCTCTGCCAAATATTCCAGATCTGGCTGGAATAAGTACAAATCTGGCTCAGGGCCAGACCGTCATGCAAGAAACTATGCGTCAACTCATACAAACTCTCCATGGCGGTGCACCAACCCATTCAAGACCACAAAGTATTCAAAGAAACATCCGTGCACTATCCTCACGTACTAGGTGTACCAATTCATATCGCAATGAGGAGTCTGAAGATTTTTCTTATCAACCTGGACGAACTTCGTCAGTGCGAGCCACAAATACTGAACAACGTATCACTCTCTCCCCAGAAAGAACCAGTGCGCTAGAAAGATTAAGCGGAGTATCTCCTTTCAATCGATTAGGTCCTAGGAGGATCAAAAGTCCTCCTAGAACCCCATCGAGGAGTTTTCAACGACCATCATATTTAAGGGAAGGATCTGCCCAGTCGCGACCAGCTGCTCGTCAAGATAAATCCCAGGAAGCCACCTCAACGCGATCAGCTGCTCGAACCAATAGGCCCGAGGAAGGAAATGATGCATGGAAAGGCTCTATTCAAAGGCTGGAGGATAGATTGGGGGAAATGGTTAAAGCTAAGAATCCTCTATAACGAACCTTTGTTCGAGGAACACCTTTTGTCCAGGCCATTGTAGATTTTCCAACACCATCAAAATTTAAAGCACCTGTTATGACCCCCAAATATGATGGAAAGACTGACCCCGTCCTTCATATAGAACAATACCAAGCTGCAGCTGACATCTATGCTGTTCCAGATGAGATGAGATGTAGGGAATTCTCGGAAACTCTTATCGAATCTGCTCAAATATGGTATAATAATCTTCCTCGGGGTAAGATCTCAACTTTTCTTCAACTGGCCGAGTTATTCATTGGGAATTTCTATTTTGGGGCAAAGCCAGTTAAACGAGTAGCACATTTGTTAAGTGTTAGATAAAAGGCTGGTGAGAGTACCAGAGATTATATAACTCGTTTTAATAACGAGAAACTTAAAGTCATTGATTACGAGGAGAAGACAGCGATTACTGCCTTGATGAGTGGACTACTGCCTAACAAGTTATACTATACTTTGTCCAAAGATCCACCTATAACCATGTCGTATCTAATGGGAAAAGTGTCCAAGATTATGAATGCCGAGGAGGCTATGGCTGCGAAGAAGAACATGGATGCCAAAGAAACTAAGGTGGAAGGTGATAAAGCTAAGAAGAAAGAACATAAGAACAATGTAATGATAAACATTCAAGAACAAGGTCGGTATGGGATGCAATGAAGAAATTTGATAATTATACTCCTTTGAAGAAGGATATCAACCATGTTCTAGAAGAAATCAAGAGCAATGAGGAATTAAACTGGCCAGAGAAAATGAAGGCAGACCCTGACAAGAGGAATAAGGAAAAGTATTGCGAGTTTCATAAAGACCATGGCCATATGACCAAAAATTGCATAGCTCTTCAGAATGAGATTGAAACACTTATCAGACGAGGAAAGCTGGCAAAGTACGTTGATCGTGGAGGCAAAAGAAGGAACAATGACCGAACTAGAGAGAGGTCTAGATCTCCTCATCGAGCAGAGGAGAACAAGAAAAGAAACCATGAAGTTGATCCCGAGGATGACCCCGATCTTCCCAAGAGACCAAGGCAGCTAGAACGAGAGGTATTTTCAATACGCTTTGGGTCATTTGACTGTAATGTTATAACAGGTGGAGATGCAGGAGGAGGAGACCTTACTGCCAAGAGAAAATCTTACCTCTGTGAGGCTCAAGCTTGCTCGTACATTCAATGAATAAATCTAGCTGAGGAGGATCTCCCGAGAAAGGTGAACAAAGAGAAGTTGGTCATCGGGTTCTAAAAAAATGACCTTGCAGGTGTTTTATATCCTCATGATGACCCATTGGTGATCAAGATGAGAATGAAGGAGGTAATGATTTCAAGAGTACTGGTCGACAATGGTAGCTCGGCAGACATCATGTTCTACTCGTGCTTCGATAGTTTAAATCTAAAGCTATCTCAACTGGAGCCTTATCATAGACCCCTCCTCGGTTTCGCTGGCGAGAGAGTATTTCCACTTGGGATAATCAAGTTGGATATATTCATTGGTACGTGGCCTGCTTGTAGGACAGAAAGAATACGTTTTTTCGTGATGGATAAGAATGTTCAATCATCATACAACATCATCATGGGAAGAGTAGGATTGAAGAAGTTCGAGGCTGTACCATCTACAGTACATCAATGCCTAAAATTTCCAATAAATTTTGGAGTAGGAGTTGTGAAGGGTGACCAGAAAGTAGCTCGGGAATGTTATTATTCATCCGCTGAGCAAGAAGAACTGGAGGAATCAAGGAAAAAGACTACTACTTATCAAGTGGAAGAAGGGGAAGAAATTGAAACATTGGATCCTAGAGATGAGTCGTAACTCGTGAAGGGTCAAGTGGTGGAAGCTACTGAAAACATCATTCTGGACGACGAGCACCCTGAACGAACTACTCAAATAGGTTTGTCGTTGGAAACCTCACTAAAACAGGAATTGATAACTTTCCTTAGAAGCAGAAAGCAAACTTTTGCGTTGAGTCATGAGGATATGCCAGGAATAGATCCAAATTTCTTATATCATGAACTCAATGTGAATAAGTAGATCAAGCCAGTGAAGCAGAGAAGAAGAGTGTTCAGCCCCGAGAAGAATCAAGCTATATAGGAGGAAGTCGAGAAGCTCCAGAAAGGCTGCTTTATTGAAGATGTTAAATATCCAGACTGGTTAGCCAATGTGGTGATGGTAAAGAAGAAGAATAACAAATGGAGGATGTGTGTAGACTTCACCGACCTCAACAAAGCATGCCCAAAGGATCACTTTCCACTACCCCGAATTGATCAACTAGTCGATGCTACCTCGGGACACGAGCTGCTGAGCTTCATGGATGCTTATTCTGGTTACAATCAAATTAAAATGAAACCTAAAGACAGGGAGAGTACTTCTTTCATTAACCCTAGGGGAACTTATTGTTATAATGTTATGCTTTTTGGTTTGAAAAATGCAGGTGCGACATATCAGAGGCTGATGAACAAAGTCTTTACTGAACAAATCAGTTCCAATATGGAAGTCTATATTGACGATATGCTGACAAAGAGCAAGAAAGCTGTCGATCATCTAGTTGACTTAAGTCAGACTTTTGATCAACTAGATAAATATCAAATGAAGCTGAACCCGACGAAGTGCATATTTGGAGTACAAGAAGGCATGTTTCTCGGATACATTGTCAACCAATGAGGCATTGAAGCAAATCCTGAAAAGATCAAAGCTCTATTAGGGTTGCGATCTCCGACGATGAAGAAAGAGGTGAAAAGTCTTACAGGACGAGTAGTAGCACTCAACAGATTTGTATCACGAGCAACTGATCGATGCCTCCCATTCTTCAAGACACTCCAAAAGACTTTCGAGTGGAATGATGAATATGAGAATGCTTTTCAAGACTTGAAGAAGTACTTGGGAGAACCTCCACTGTTATCCAGGCTAGTGATGGGAGAAAAATTGTACTTGTATCTAACAGTATCAGAGAATGCAGTTAGCTGGGCATTGATAAGAGTGGAGGATGGAGTATAAAAACCAATCTATTACACAAGTAAGGCCTTCCGAGGAGCAGAGATCAGATATCCAAGGCTAGAAAAGTTAGCACTGGCGCTGATTGAGGCGAGTAGAAGAATGAGGCCATACTTCCAGGCTCATACTATAATCGTATATATTGATATGCCATTGAGACAAGCCCTTCATAAACCAAAAAAATCAGGGAGATTGATGTACTAGGCAATAGAGATCGGAGAATACGATATAGTCTATGAAACTAGATCATCGCTAAAAGGGCAAGTTGTAGAAGATTTTATAGCAAAGTTCACTTATCCAGATACCCACGAGGAGCAAAAGTTGCTCGCTGATCAACCTGTGGATGCTACAGGATTAACAAACACAAGCTCGTACCAACTCCAGTTGGTAAAAGGGCAAGTGGATGTTACAAGATCATCAAATTCGAGCTCAGACCAACTTCGGTTGGTAAAAGGGCAAGAAAAGATGGTCGACGAAGAGCGAGAAATATCAGGGGAAGATGAAAGGAAGCAACAAATATTTCACCGAGGAACTCTGTCAGATTAGAAGTTTGAAGACGAGTTACTTATATGGAGGCTATATGTAGATGGCTCATCTTACACAACAGGCAGTGGGGTAGGGATAGTTTTGAGCATTCCGGACGAGGTCGACATGGAGTACACCCTACATTTCCAATTCAAAGCTTCTAATAATGAAGCTGAGTATGAGGCCATGATTGTAGGTCTTAATTTGGCAAAAATTATGGAGGTGCAGCAAATTATTATCTTTAGTTATTCTCAATTAATTGTAAATCAAATGTTGGGAATATATGCAGCCAAAGGAGAATTAATGATCAAATACCATGCAAAGGTGATGGAGTTGGTATCAGAATTTGCTGCAATTCAGCTGGTCAGAATACCAAGAATGGAGAATGCAAGAGTAGATGCCTTAGCTCGATTAGCATCAGCTACTCGTACCGAGCTACGAAGAACAATCCCAATTGAAGTTTTAGCTGGTCGGAGTATAGATGAAGATTTGGCGATGAACTTTATCACCCTTGATTTAGGACCATCTTGGATGGATCCCATCAGGGCATATATTGAGGAGGGAGAATTACCAATTGACAAGCTCGCAGCCAAGAAATTGAAGTTTAAAGCTGCTCGGTATGTATTAACTAACGGTATTTTATATAGATGAGGAATTATGGTGTAACACCCCGCCTAATTAAATACCGGGCGATCACTCCTTTATTAAATTAAAATCAAGGTGAACAGTTGGTTCATTCTTAGCATCACTGTCGTAAAAATAAAATTTTTCAAATTAACACCCGAATTAATTAAGCTAAGTGTCAAAACCATTTTTAACCTTTCAAACCAAATTGTATTTAAAGAAAAATTATTTATTTATTTATTGACAACATTTCAACAATTAAGAATCACACCACAATAAATCTGGAACACAATCCAATTAATTTAAAACATTCGTCAATCGAATGTCAACATGCGAAATATAAAGTAACACAATTCAAACTGAATAAATCGTATAGTGACAATACTAGAAATAACTGAAGTACAAATGTCCCAATGACAATGAAATAATGAAAAGGGTGACACATGCCCAATAAATGAGAATGCTAGAAGTGGAGTCAATAAGGTAAGCCGCCTACGCAAGTGACCTGCAACTCCCACCTAAGTTGCAGCACGTTCCTTTCAAGGGATCCTAAGCAAGACGCCCCTGTGGCTGGGCACCTGTAATGCATACATATATATGCAAGAGAGAGAGAGAAAAAGAAACGGTTCACAGCCCGATAATGTGTTTGATTTAAAATACGTTTAGCAAGTATTTAAATTGATATAGGCCAATGCAACAACATATTAGTGCGACACTCTCTTGAGAAATTCTCACCTATCTTCTAATGTGCACTCCTATTGCACTAACCCTCCTAATGGTTTATCTCATCATATAACACGCTATCTTTCCCAAATTATTTAACTTATCTTAGGTATTTTGCAGGATTCAAAATTTAACGGTACAATTGTTTGAAAAGAATATTTCAATTAATAACCAAAGTTCTCATTTTAACTTTATTTGTCAATAAATTTTTCCAGTGTCATACTATACTTTCTCAAAACAAGTATATACAATTTGAGTAATCAACCATATCCTACATATCAATTCACAGTAGGTAGTTCCAAATTTCAAAATTTCATATATATATTAACTACTCGTATAATATATATATTATAACAGCACCCCAAATAAACTATGGTGCGGGCATACTCTACTATCCAAAACCCCATATCACTCATATAAAGGGGAATACAATCGGAATCACTCTCGAATTGTATTAACACATACAGAAACAAAATTGCGGCGAAGAACAGATTCCAAGTCTCTAAGAGGAGGGCACATGTCTGCGTCTCTTAGGACCGTCTGAACTATCACGTCGATAGCCCGTACCAAGGACATCTATCTTCTAGGGTACAAGTCAATATCCCCCATAAAGGACCCATCGAGATAAGACTGTCCCAGCGCGGTAACCTCAGGAATAACAAGTAGCGTGGGCATGATTTTCACATGTATATAACATATGTACACACATTCATATAAATATACCACTTTTATCATATTAATGTATGTTCCTCTCGTCACCCATAATTACAACATTTATCCTAAATTTCACATGATTAGTATTACGTATAAGGTTTCATCTCTAACCTTAACTCAAAGGGTCTTCTCACTTATTACGTGACACTCGTGGACTCTATCCTTCCAAGTAGAAAATTTTAGTAGGTATACCTCTATTCACTATTGTAGCTATTCGCCGTAGTCTCTCACTTGAAATACGTAGTTTCATCGTTCATTATATAATTATCCCAAAAGTAAAATTCTCATCTTATAATAAAGTTCCCAACACTTATTCATATGTCCTACTAGTCTTTCCTATCTCCCAAAACATTTATTTAAGAATACCCAAGAATTATTTCACGATAATTTAATTTAACTAATTAAACAAGGTAAATAGGAGTCTGCCAGGAGGGGTCGATCGATCGAGGTCTGGGACTCGATCGATCGAACCTTCATTCGATCGAAGCTCTATGCTCGATCGATCGATCGATCAAGCAGGTATTTTGATTTCTGCAGAATTGCAGTTACGGGTTCTACCAATTTTCTTCATCCAAATCCATGTTTTCCAACCCCAGACGTCCCAAGAATTCTACAACTAACATTATAACAATATACCAGATGTTTCTAATGTAAGGCATGTACATATTCATCATTTAAACATGGAATTTCAACCCAAAATCATATCTAATTATCAAGAACCCTAGAATTTTCTTAAACAGTTTCCTAACAAATCTTTCTCCAGAATTTCTTTCTTATAATCATCAAAATTTCGTGGTTAATTTCCTCTACATGGCAAGGGTTTCCAGAATCATCATATCAACCAATACTACATGGATTTTCCTATCACAAATTGGGTTTTCTTCCACATAACTCAGCCCTGATCATTCCTAAACTAATATGGAGATTGCACCAACGAAAATAGCAAGATAAACACTTGCCTGGGATTTCCAACGTTCTGATTTGCAGATGTTTTTGGTGTGGTTGCGTAGCCCGTTGCGCGATCTACGCGGTGGTGGTGGTTGTGGTGCAAACGGATGACTTTTGGGGCCTTGGATTGCCTTGGATCTTTCTTCTTACCTCTCCTATGGACGCACTTGTGTTTAGAGTTTCTAAACCTAGATGACAATCCAGATATCTGATATAACCCTTGGTATTTTCGTGGGTTTAATTACCCAAAAAGGTAAAATGACCAAAATGCCCTCCCGGGTTACTAATTAGGCCTAAAAATGCCCCGAGACCCAAACTACACCCCCGGGTACACTTTTTTGACTATCTCGACCCTTCCGGACGCGTTGGCGCACTCAAAACGACCATACAGGCAACTTATAAAATATTCACTTTTATTTATCAAAATTTAGTCCCGACGCGACACGAGCGCGTTCCGACTTAAATTTCCGAAATTGTCATTTAACTCACTCATGACATTCAATATAACCAATATAATCATGACATTAAATATAACCAATATAATATATTACTTTGCTCATTAGTAATATTCAACAAATTTCCCATAATTACTAACTCTCGTCACGTTAATAATTATAACATAATTAATTTTCGGATTTTTATTAAATAATTTACGCACATTAAATTTAATAAATCCCCAAATTAATATAACATAAAAATACGGGGTATTACATACTCCCCCCCTAATAACGGAATTTCGTCCCAAAATTCGGAAAATAAGGCATACCTGGTAAAAACAACTCTGGATATCTCTCGCGTATATCTGCCTCGCGCTCCAAAGTGGATCCCTCCACATTTATGATGCTCCCACTGGACCCGCACAAGTGGAACTATCTTCGACCTCAATCTCCTCTCACTATAGTCTAGGATAGCCACCGGTCTCTCCTCGTAATAGCTATCAGGCTGTAAGTCGATCTCATCTATCGCAATGTGAGTATGGGCCATATCATCCCGAAGGTATCGTCTCAACGACGAGATGTGGAATACATCGTGGATGCGATGTAAATGTTCTGGCAATCCCAACGTGTATGCAACCGACCCAATCCTCTCAATGATGGAAATGGTCCCACGTACCTCGGAGACAACTTCCCCTTCTTCCCGAACCTCATCACCCCCTTCATAGGAGATACACGCAATAACACTTGGTCCCCCACACTAAACTCCCGGAAGAACCGTTTCGCATCGGCGTAGCTCTTTTGCCTGTCCTGGGCTACCCGAATACGACTCATGATCATCTCAATCCTCGCAGAGGTCTCTTGAATCACTTCTGGTCCTAGCAACTTGTTATCCCCCACTTCGAGCCAACAAGTTGGGTAACGACAAGGCCTGCCATACAAAGCCTCAAATGGAGTCATGCCAATCGTGAACTGATAAGAGTTATTATAGGCAAACTCTACCAGTGGAAGATATGGTTCCCAACCTCCTCCAAAGTTGATAACAAACATGCGTAGCATATCCTCTAACATCTGATTAGTACGCTCTGTCTGTCCATCTGTCTGTGGGTGGTAAGATGAACTCAACCTCAACTCAGTACCCATAACCTCCTGAAAGCTTTCCCAAAAATGTGACACAAAAATCTTGTCCCTATCTGACACAATATTCAGGGGCACCCCGTGTAATCTGACAATCTCAGCGATGAACAACTGAGCATACTGACCCGTGGTATAATCTGTCTGCACCGACAGAAAATGAGCCACCTTGGTCAAACGGTCTACAATCACCCAGATAGAATCGTGGCCCCGCTGTGATGTAGGCAACCCTGTAATAAAATCCATGGAAATACTCTCCCACTTCCACGCGGGTACTTCCAATGGCTGAAGCAATCCTGACGGTTTCTGATGGTCTACCTTCACCAGCTGGCAGGTAGAACACTTGGACACGAACCCAGCAATGTCCTTCTTCATCCCACTCCACCAGTATTGCCTCCTCATATCCTGGTACATTTGATCTCCTTCAGGATGTACTGCAAATCGGGACCTGTGAGACTGGGTCATCACTACATGACGTAATTCTGCTCCTTCTGGAACCACCAATCTCCCAAAATACCTCAAACCCCCATCAGAAATAACAGAATAAGACTCAGCACCCTCGGTTAGAAGTCGCACAATCTGCTCCTGGCAAAATGGGTCTGTGGTCTGGGCCTGTATTACCCTCATAACAATCTCGGGTGTGACTGACATCACGGATATGAAAGAACGAGCTACTGCGTCCTGGTGACCCAACTCCTTCCACTTTGCTTTCCAGACGTCCGGTACATCGTCTACCGGTCTACGGCTCAACACATCAGCAACTACGTTGGCCTTCCCTGAATGATACTGTATTTCGAACTGGTAGTCCTTCACAAACTCTAGCCATCTGCGCTGACGCATATTCAGCTCTCGCTGAGCGAACAGGTACTGCAATGACTTGTGTTCTGTGAACAAAGGGAATTTCTCTCCCAACAAATAGTGCCACCATATCCTCAATGCAAAGACGACCGCTGCTAACTCCAGGTCGTGGGTGGGGTAATTCTTCTCATGCGGCTTAAGCTTGTGGGAGGCAAAAGCTATAGCCTTCTCTTCCTACTGAAGTACTCCCCTAAGTCCCTTAAGGACGCATCGGTGTAAGCCAGGTACTCCATACCCGGCTGCGGTAACGCAAGGACTGGCGCTGAAGTAAGCTTGTCTTTCAGCTCGTCGAAAGCCAACTGACAAGCGTCATCCCAAACATATGGTACTCCCTTGCTAGTCAGATTGGTCAATGGACCCGCTATTTTGGAGAATCCCCGAATGAATCTCGTGTAGTAGCCAGCTAACCCCAGGAAAATACGCACTTCTGTCGGTGTCGTGGTGTAACGCCCCGATCCGGATTAGAGTTACCGTTGGAATAACCCGTATCCGAACCGAGGTGTTAAGGGGGAGGGGGATAAAACATTTTATTAAATTGGAAAACAGTTGCCAAATTATACTTCAAGAAAACCTTTGATTTCTTTTATTGTGAAAAGGTGAGGCCCATATTTTGCAAGTTAATATTCAATTAACAATTTAACAAGTAAACCTTTAGTAAGATTTAATCCATAAATAAAGCACAAATCCCTGTATTATTACAATTTCCAAATAGTTAAAGTTCAAACCAAATTGTCTTAACAAAACATAAAGGATTATGGTTCAACATAAGTCCATGGATTAAAAATCGGTTACAGAGCCTCTAAACGACGACTAGCACTTTCTGCGGCCTTTCCAACATCCTTACTCGACATACCACCTATTGTACCTGGGGTTTTAGAAAATAGGGTATGAGCGAAATGCCCAGTAGGGTGAGAATACTAAGCAATAATTTTCATAGCAAAATACTATACATATACAATGCATTTTAGTAATTCTGAAAACCATCATTGTCTCATATTCATTAATTATCATTAATGATTATTTTCGTTAACATTTAACTATGCTAACAATATTCAAGAAGCCTTCATTATATTCAACTAAGTTATCATGTATCTATACTAACAAGATTCTTTAACTTAGTCATAAATGCACCTATATGCAATGCCCTGGGCTACGTGCCCACTCACTCTTAGCACTTTAATATTCCAAGCCAGGAACTTAATCATATTCCACTTATGTCATCCACATAATAATTAATGAATTCTTATTCATTCATTAGTTTAAGTTCTGTGAATTTTTCTCATTCCTTACTTAACATTGTTTTTGGGATTTTGCCAACAGACACTCACGGACTTCGTGGCCTCACACCACCGGTCTCCGCCGCCATATACTACTGCAGTTTGTTTGGGGTCTTTCACCACTAGGGACGTCATGCCCTCCTTAATTATTTTCTCTCGGCGTCATCCGAATATCATATCTTTCATGTGTTTAACATTATTCTCAATGTTCACAATTCAACTTATCCGGTTTTGTTATTAAAGCCCGTTATTAGTCTTTGCATCCTACGAGCCGAGGAGGCATTCTAGTGTCAACGCCGAATACTAAAATATACTAAGTCACCTTTACAACAGTTTGATTTACCAAAATGCCATCTTATACTTTTATTATCTAAAAAGCATTTCCTTGGCATTTTTCAAGTATTTTTCATGTAAAAACACCATTTAAGTGACTTTTCTCCATATTTACCAAATCTGCCACTAAGGCATTTTTTTACCAAAAATTACCTTTTTAAGTGGGTTTTAAGTACAAAAATCATTATTTAATGTACTACATATTTCCACCAACATTTAAACCTTTATTAGTGATGTAAAACCCATTTTAGCACACTTTTACACATAAAGCCATTTACATAATTATAAGCCTTATTTAACATATTCAAGAGGCTTAAACTAATATTTCAACATATTAGATTTTGGGGCTGTTTTTATGAGATTATTAAACACATATTTAGACCACTATATTTCAATATTAATCATGTTAATGTCAAGACTAACACATACTACATACACTATTTCATGAAAATGGGTCTTCTTCCTTAGAAAACCCAACAAATGCATTAACTAGTCATTTTCTTGTAGCATTCCATTTTCTATGTTTATTTCATGAGATTATTACATTTATAGCATGATTTCAACATATATAATAATCTGAAAATTTATTCTAAACATCATCTTCTCCATTTATCATTTTTCACAAAATGGGTTTTTCATAGTATATGAAAATAAGGGAGAAGAGCTAAAAAGTCACATTTTTCTCAACATCTTGTTCATATTAGCATTTGAAATAAAAGAGTTTAAGAGTGAGGAAAACCCTACTTGGAAATAGGAAGAGGAGAAGGTTGAAGAAGATGGAAGAGGAACACCATAAAACTTCACAAAACCACCACTCAAAGGCTCCAAAACCACCTCTGTTTTGCTTCAACAAGCTGTCCTACTTCTTTGGCAAACTTTAATGGAGTTTGAGACCTCCAAAATAGTGCAACAATGGTGGGAAATGGGTGGTAAAATAGACTCACGAATTTAAAAGAGAACCACATTCCTTTGGCTATGGGAAAAGAGAGAAATCTGATGGAAAGAGATGAAGTTTTTGGCTCCAAACCCTCACCCCTCACAAGACTCTTTTAAGCCAAAAATAGTTAGCCAAAGACTAAGAGCTAGGCACTTTCCAAAAGAGTGAAAGAGTTTATTAAGGTCTGAAAATCTGATGGGTGAAAGAGACTACACCACCACATGAAGTCTATCATTTCTCACATACAAGTTGACACAATAACTAAGGGGTATTTTCGTCACTTTCTCTCTCCTGCCAATTTTTTTTTTTCTTTTTTTTTTTTTTAAATTTGAGATTCATATTTCTTGCATTTTTTGGCTAAAAAATCATATTTACAATAGTCGTTTGACCTCCCGGATTGTCCTCTACAAGACGCGCAAGATCGGGACCTCCGCGCAAAAGCATTTTTTTCTGATTTTCCCCTTCATAGTAATATTCCTTATATTTTTGTGAGTCAAAAAATATATTCGCAATATTTTTTTGACCTTCCGAGGTGTCATAAACAATACGCGCAAGAAACGGGACCTCCGCGCAAAACATATTTTTCTTCGATTTTTCTTCGCATAGTAATATTCCTTATATTTTTATGAGTCTAAATATATGGTCGGAATATTTTTTTGACCTTCCGAGGCATCCTAAACAATTCGCGCAAGAAACAGGACCTCCGCGTAAAACATATTTTTTTTCGATTTTTCTTCGGATGGTAATATTCCTTATATTTTTATGAGCCTAAATATATGGTCGGAATATTTTTTTTGACCTTCCGAGGCATCCTAAACAATACGCGCAAGAAACGGGACCTCCGCGCAAAACATATTTTTTTCGTTTTTTCTTCGCGTGGTAATATTCCTTATATTTTTATGATCCTAAATATATGGTCGGAATATTTTTTTGACCTTCCGAGGCATCCTAAACAATACGCGCAAGAAACGGGACCTCCGCGCAAAACATATTTTTTTCGTTTTTTCTTCGCGTGGTAATATTCCTTATATTTTTATGAGCCTAAATATATGGTCGGAATATTTTTTTGACCTTCCGAGGCATCCTAAACAATACGCGCAAAACTAGACTTTCGTTGCGTCGCGTGTCGTAAGACAATTAGTACATAAGTTCGCGTAGCGTTCGTTGCCTGTCCGAATCGCGTGAAACTTAACCAAAGTACTTAAAATAATTATACGAACATAAATCATAACTCATGCGGGAACATGCAACGTAAAAATTTCATTAACGGAGCATCGCTAAATAAAGGATAATCGTGCAAGTACAATTTAAAGGTGCGGGTATTACACGTGGGCTGTCCCCACTCCCTCACCGCTGATACTTTACTCGGGTCAACTGTTATCCCCTGCTCAGAAACAACATGCCCCAAGAACTGTACCTCTCGCAACCAGAATCCGCACTTCTCGTACTTAGCATACAACTGATGCTCTCGTAGAGTCTGAAGAACCTGCCTCAAGTGCTCGGCATGCTCCTCCTCGGAGTGTGAATATATCAAAATGTCATCAATGAAAACGATGACAAAATGATCCAAGAACTCTCTGAATACTCGGTTCATCAAGTCCATGAAAACGGCTGGAGCATTTGTGAGTCCGAACGGCATCACCCGGAACTCATAAGACCCATATCTCGTCAAGAAAGCAGTCTTCGAAACATCCTGCTCCCTAATGCGTAGCTGATGGTACCCCGACCTCAGATCTATCTTCGAAAAGAAAGTTGCTCCCCTCAGCTGGTCGAACAGATCATCGATTCGAGGTAACGAATATTTATTCCGTATCGTGACCTTGTTCAACTTCCGATAGCCCACACACAATCTCAGTGAACCATCTCTCTTCTTTACAAAAAAAACTGGAGCGGCCCAAGGTGAGGTACTCCTGCGAATGAAGCCCTGACCTAACAGCTTCTCTATTTGATCTTGTAGCTCTCGCATCTCTACCGGATCCATACGGTACGGTGCGCGTGCTATAGGTCTCGTATCTGGTAATAAATCTATGACAAAGTCTATCTCTCGACTGGGGGGTAGGCCTGGTATTTCCTGAAACACATCAGAATACTCCCTGACAACTGGGATCGAGTCTAACGGGATTTTAACCTCATTAGAGGTATTCTCCTCTATTTAATATAAATGAGCGGTCGAACCTCTCTCTAGGCGAGGCATCGCCACTACAAACATCTCTTGCCCCGGAATGGAAAAAATAATGCTCCCACCGAAGAAATAAATCATGGCTCTATAAGCTGCGAGCCAATCCATACCAATAATCACATCATGCTCGTGCATGTCTAAAACTAACATGTCTGCACGTAATATCAAGCTACCAATATCTACCCCCACTCCCCGGCATATAAAGAAAATAAGCTACCCACTCCCCAGTAGTGAGTCTACATATGTCACAGTGTTCTCTGCTATGGCTAATAACCCTAAGGCTTTCACAAAATAGGTAACTATCAAATAGTGCGTTGCCCCAGTATCAAACAAAACTCGACTCATAGTAACATGGATAGAAAAACATACCCTCAATCGCGGGTGGTGCCTGCGGAGCTACTGCCCGTGTGAAGTTATAGACACGTCCGCCCTGTAGCTTTCTCTACTGAACTGAGGCTGTTGGAAAGGTTGGTGGAGCTGGCTTCTGGGGTTCATTGTTAGCACATTCCTGTTGTGGGGCCCTATCCTTCTCTAGACAATCCTGACGCCTATGGCCATTCCTGCCACATTGGAAGCACCTCCCTCGAAACTGCTTCCCTTCCTTACGGTATTGACTAGTCGCGCCTTTTCCCTGGTCTTGCTGGCCTTGAGGGGATATCTGCGGAAAAACTATGTCAGGGCGAGGACAATCCATCCACTTGTGACCCGGTTGTACACATTTATAGCAGAGTTTCGAAATTCTTCGCTTGTCAGATTGTAGTTTATCCCCAGTCTGATTCGGACAAGATTTACGTTTGTGATCGTCCATTCCACAACCGAAACACCTCTTGGTGATTTCATTCTGAACCTGACTACGTTGGCCCTGACACTTTTGTCCCTGTACATAAATCTCGTTACTTCTGGAACTGACTCGATCTTGATTGTTTTGTTGTCGCAGATTCGGTGCCTTCGGACAATTCTCAACGTTAATCACATGCATTTGGTTAACCTCTCTAGATCTTTTGCCTCTTTTACGTTGTAGGCTACGTTCTTGGTATTGTAGAACTGCAGTGGTAACTGCTTGTGCCACGATACCTGCTAACTCGGCGGTTGATATTCTCCCTAGGGATACCTGAGGTGTGAGTCGATCTTGCTCGTTGACTCCCTTAACCATCTTAGCTAGTTCTTCTTGACGATCCATCTGAAAATTTAAGTAAATTTGGATGAGTTCATCATTCAAATAAACAAATTGCAGAAGTACGAATTCCCAATGTATAGAGATGAATACAACATTCCTAGTATTTAGGGCTCTATATCAAAGAAAGCAACGCTGAAAGCATAATAGGCCGCACAGATCCTAAAGGACACTAGAACTTGATGCTCTGATACCAGCTGTGACACCCCGCCTAATTAAATACCGGGCGATCACTCCTTTATTAAATTAAAATCAAGGTGAACAGTTGGTTCATTCTTATCATCACTGTCGTAAAAATAAACTTTTCCAAATTAACACCCTAATTAATTAAGCTAAGTGTCAAAACCATTTTAACCTTTCAAACCAAATTGTATTTAAAGAAAAATTATTTATTTATTTATTGACAACATTTCAACAATTAAGAATCACACGACAATAAACCTGGAACACAATTCAATTAATTTAAAACATTCGCCAATCGAATGTCAACATGCGAAATATAAAGTAACACAATTCAAACTGAATAAATCCCATAGTGATAATACTAGAAATAACTGAAGTACAAATGTCCCAATGACAATGAAATAATGAAAAGGGCGACACATGCCCAATAAATGAGAATGCTAGAAGTGGAGTCAATAAGGTAAGCCGTCTACGCAAGTGACCTGCAACTCCCACCAAAGTTGCAGAACGTTCCTTTCAAGGGATCCTAAGCAAGACGCCCCTGTGGCTGGGCACCTGTAATACATACATATATATACAAGAGAGAGAGAGAAAAAGAAACGGGTCAGAGCCCGATAGTGTGTTTGATTTAAAATACGTTTAGCAAGTATTTAAATTGATACAGGCCAATGCAACAACATATTAGTGCGACACTCTCTTGAGAAATTCTCACCTCTCTTCTAATGTGCACTCCTATCGCACTAACCCTCCTAATGGTTTATCTCATCATATAACACGCTATCTTTCCCCAATGATTTAACTTATCTTAGGTATTTCGCAGGATTCAAAATTTAACGGTACAATTGTTTGAAAAGAATATTTCAATTAATAACCAAAGTTCTCATTTTAACTTTATTAGTCAATAAATTTTTCCAGTGTCATACTATACTTTCTCAAAACAAGTATATACAATTTGAGTAATCAACCATATCCTACATATCAATTCACAGTAGGTAGTTCCAAATTTCAAAATTTCATATATATATTAACTACTCGTATAATATATATATTATAACAGCACCCCAAATAAACTATGGTGCGGGCATACTCTACTATCCAAAACCCCATATCACTCATATAAAGGGGAATACAATCGGAATCACTCTCGAATTGTATTAACACATACAGAAACAAAATTGCGGCGAAGAACAGATTCCAAGTCTCTAAGAGGAGGGCACATGTCTGCGTCTCTTAGGACCGTCTGAACCATCACGTCGATAGCCCGTACCAAGGACATCTAACTTCTAGGGTACAAGTCAATATCCCCCATAAAGGACCCATCGAGATAAGACTATCCCAGCGCGGTAACCTCAGGAATAGCAAGTAGCGTGGGCATGATTTTCACATGTATATAACATATGTACACACATTCATATAAATATACCACTTTTATCATATTAATGTAGGTTCCTCTCGTCACTCATAATTACAACATTTATCCTAAATTTCACATTATTAGTATTACGTATAAGGTTTCATCTCTAACCTTAACTCAAAGGGTCTTCTCACTTATTACGTGACACTCGTGGACTCTATCCTTCCAAGTAGAAAATTTTAGTAGGTATACCTCTATTCACTATCGTAGCTATTCGCCGTAGTCACTCACTTGAAATACGTAGTTTCATCGTTCATTATATAATTATCCCAAAAGTAAAATTCTCATCTTATAATAAAGTTCCCAACACTTATTCATATGTCCTACTGGTCTTTCCTATCTCCCAAAACATTTATTTAAGAATACCCAAGAATTATTTCACGATAATTTAATTTAACTAATTAAACAAGGGAAATAGGAGTCTTCCAGGAGGGTTCGATCGATCGAGGTCTGGGACTCGATCGATCGAACCTTCGATCCATCGAAGCTCTATGCTCGATCGATCGATAAAGCAGGTATTTTGATTTCTGCATAATTGCAGTTACGGGTTCTACCAATTTTCTTCATCCAAATCCATGTTTTCCAACCCCAAACGTCCCAAGAATTCTACTACTAACATTATAACAATATACCAGATGTTTCTAACGTAAGGCATGTACATATTCATCATTTAAACATGGAATTTCAACCCAAAATCATATCTAATTATCAAGAACCTTAGAATTTTCTTAAACAGTTTACTAACAAATCTTTCTCCAGAATTTCTTTCTTATAATCATCAAAATTTCGTGGTTAATTTCCTCTACATGGCAAGGGTTTCCAGAATCACCATATCAACCAATACTACATGGATTTTCCTATCACAAATTGGGTTTTCTTCCACATAACTCATCCCTAATCATTCCTAAACTAATATGGAGATTGCACCAACGAAAATAGCAAGATAAACACTTGCCTGGGATTTCAAACGTTCTGATTTGCATATGTTTTTGGTATGGTTGCGTAGCCCGTTGCGCGATCTACGCGGTGGTGGTGGTTGTGGTGCAAACGGATGACTTTTGGGCCTTGGATTGCCTTGGAGCTTTCTTCTTCCCTATCTTATGGCCGTCACTTGTGTTTAGAGTTTCTAAACCTAGATGACAATCCAGATATCTGATATAACCCTTGGTATTTTCGTGGGTTTCATTACCCAAAAAGGTAAAATGACCAAAATGCCCTCCCGGGTTACTAATTAGGCCTAAAAACGCCCCGAGACCCAAACTACACCCCGGGTACACTTTTCTGACTATCCTGACCCTTCCGTACGTGTTGGCGCACTCAAAACGACCATACGGGCAACTTATAAAATATTCACTTTTTATTTATCAAAATTTAGTCCCGACGCGACACGAGTGCGTTCCGACTTAAATTTCTGAAATTGTCATTTAACTCACTCATGACATTCAATATAACCAATATAATATATTACTTTGCTCATTAGTAATATTCAACAAATTTCCCATAATTACTAACTCTCGTCACGTTAATAATTATAACATAATTAATTTCCGGATTTTTATTAAATAATTTACTCACATTAAATTTAATAAATCCCCAAATTAATATAGCATAAAAATACGGGGTATTACATATGGCAGGTTTGCAAAGATGCGTATATCCCTCCGAGGTGAAAGACTTGATTGAAGAGATCCATGAAGGGTCCTATGGAGCCCATGTAGCAGGTCAGACGCTTTTGCAAAGGATGATGACGCAGGGATATTACTGGCCGATGATGAGGGCTGATTGTGTAGCCCATGCCAAGAAATGTGACAAGTGCCAGCGCTTTTCCTCCATCCGAAGAACTCCACAAGCATTATTGACACCCATCACTTCCCCTTGACCATTTGCCATGTGGGGAATAGATTTGGTTGGACCACTGCCAACGACTAGAGGAAGGTTCAAATACCTCGTCGTCGCAGTGGATTATTTTACTAAATGGGTGGAAGCTGAGCCTCTCATTGGTATGACGTACGAGAAGGTGTACCAATTTATTTGGAAGAACATCATTTGTCGATATGGTCTTCCTCATGCTTTCATCACCGACCATGGAACACAATTTGATAACGAGGAGTTCGCTGCCTATTGTCATCAATCAAATGTGTTGAAGATCCACTCAGCACCAGGCCATCCTCAAAGCAATGGACAAACTGAAGTGACAAACATAAAACTGCTGAATGGTTTGAAGAAAAGACTGGATGATCCGAAAGCAAATTGGATCCACGAGTTACAGTCAGTATTGTGGGCTTACCGAACTACTCCCCGAGTAGTAACTGGAGAATCTGCATATATGCTAGCATTTGGAAGTGAAGCTGTTATACCTGCCGAGTTGGGCCTCCCAAAACACAGGGTACTGAATTTTAATTCCCTTGTCAGCGACTTAATGAGAAGATTGTATTTAAACATGGTCGAGGAAGTTAGAGAAGAAGCAGCCACCAGAAATGCTGCATACTAACAACGAACAACTCTATTCTACAATAAGAGGGTGAAGAAGTGCGACCTGAAAGAAGGAAATTATGTGCTGAAGAAAGTAATTCAAAAGCATAAAAAACTGGAAACAAACTGGCATGGGCCATACCGAGTTACAGAAGTTGTTCGACCAGGAACTTACCGAATTGCAACTTTAGAAGGGGAGGAGTTTAAGAATGCATGGAACGCAGAGCACCTACGCAAGTATTATCAGTGATGTTTATTTTCTCCTTTTATTGAATTTTTTTTGGGGAATACTACTAGTGCTACACACTACTCGGCGAAACTTGGCAAAACTCGGGCTACTCAAAATTTTTCTCCAAAACACCAGCTAAGGTTGGTCGAGAAACAAATATATTCCTCCGGGAAGTAAAACTTATATTCCTCCAGGAAGTAAAGCTACATATATTCCTCCAGGAAGTAAAACTTATATTCCTCCGGGAAGTAAAGCTACCTATATTCCTCCAGGAATTAAAGCTACCTGTATTCCTTCGGGAAGTAAAGCTACCTGTATTCCTCCGGGAAGTAAAGCTACCTGTATTCCTCCAGGAAGTAAAGCTACCTATATTCCTCCGGGAAGTAAAACTTGTATTCCTACGGGAAATAAAACTATATGTTTCTCAGAAAATAAAAATATTCCTAAAAATGCCAACTTATGTCGGTTAGGAAATAAATATATTCTCGAAAAGGCCAACTTGAGTTGGTCGGGAGGTAAAATTATTTCAAAAAGTGCTAAAAGTTGCTCGCAGAGGAAAAATCCACTAACTATGGATGGTTGGGGTTAAAAACCCACTAACTGTAGTTGGTCGAGAAGGAAATTTACTACCTTGGTTGGTCGTAAACATTTTATGAATACTAGAAAATGATCAATCAAAATTATTGATACTCGTGACTTTTTAGAATTATTAGTAAGTCGGTCGAGAAACAACTTAGTGAGTTGGTCGAGGAATAACTTAGTTATTTTTATGACTACCACAAATTCAAGCTATTCGACAATAAGTTGATCGACAAACTACACAATATTGTTATCTTTTTAACAGATACACATGCACAGATATAAAGTGTTATATGACAATAGCAAATAGAAATGAAAGTCTTTCATTAAATCCAAAACAAATTACATTGATAATGAAATGAAAGTTACATTGATATTGAAATGTATACTAACTATTACATCAAAATTCCTACTCTACTGGTCTTTTCCCCTCTGCTTTTGACACAGGTTCCTCGCCAGAAGGCGGATCATTTAAAGCCAGGGGAGAATTTATGAAGTTGAGATCCTTTAACATCTTGATACTCATCACGTATGGTCGATCTAAGAGGTGCTCGGGACGAGATATCTCGGCATTTGAATGGAGATTGTAGTCACCGAGATATTTGGAAATCAAGCATCGAAGAATGGCCCGAGCAGGGATCCAACTCATATCCAGTTTGTATGGTGGCACAGGTAGGTCGAGCAGCCCAAGATCATGATAGTCCCATAGGTAATGACCCTGTTCGAGTTGCAGTACACCTAAGGCATTCAACCAGCCTTGCTTGTAGCCCTCATTATTGGCATTCTGGATACGATCGTCCAAGTGATAGAGAGCTTCGTTGTATCTAGCCATCCAGAACTCCCTGGGCTGTTTGTGGAATTGATATGTTAGTCTTTCCAGCTGCTCGTGGAGATTTTTGATGAAGATCTCTTTATTCTCCAATGTACACTTCTGCGTGGAAAGGTGATCTTCCATGTCCCTAATCTTCTTTGACATTTCAGCTAATGCCTGGTTCTTTGCCGTTAACTAGAAGGCCTGGTTCTCTAAGGAAGACTAAGTCCTTTATTTCTCGACAGGAATCCGAGCTGCTCTTGCTCGCCCCTGAGGAGCTCTTGCTCGACCACGAGAAGGTGTAGAAGGGCCAGACCTCTTCAAGGTTTCCAACTCGTCCCTCAAGTTGGCGTTCTCGACTTCCAAGAACGAGGACCCCTCATCAGTCACTAGGATTAAGGCTTTTGAAGTAGAAGCTACAAACTTCAACTGTAACAACTCTCTTTGAAGATTGTTGTTCTCTTGCTCTAACAATTCAGCTATTTGCCTGCATTCCTCGACCTCACCCTTTAGAGTTCTCTCCCTCACATCGTAGCCAGCAAAAAGTTTCTCGTAACCCTTGTTGTCGACAATGATCTGCTAGTACTTCTTCTCATAACCCTCGTGCAAGAGGGAAGTGGACTCTTTGTATTATTGCTAAAGATCTTCGAGGGTGCCTTGGAAATCCTCGATCATGTCGTAATAAGCCACATTATTAGCCACTGCTCGATCAAGTAGACACTTCAGATATTGGTATGCTTCAACTGCTTATTCAGAAGCATCTTGACCGAGGATGTCGACGACTTGTGCTGCCCTCAGATTTGTGTGACCGACTTTAAAATAATCATTGTATTGTCTTAGCAGCTTGGTATCGTGAGCAGATAATAATTCCATCCTAGCCAGAAACTAGCAAAGGATGAAAAAGCATTAATCAATAATCAAAACAGAGTATGAAGAAGAGACAACAGTATGAATAAACACAAGTTCAAGTTTTATTATATGATGAAGATCAGAAGTACAAGATTCAGAATTACATGTTCAGGATTACATTTGTTAAAGAAAAATATAAAGAGAAACCCGAACAACTCTATACCTTTTCCTTGTCTCCCAAAACCTTCTCGGGAGACTGGGACGAGGAAGTAGGTTGCTCGGAGGGAATAGAAAGTTGCTCGGGGAGCGCCGGCAGTTGCTCGGAAGAAGTAACGATTTACTGAGGTTCCTCGTTAGCATGCTGGATGGCTGGGGGATGATCTCCCATCACCATAGAAGACTCTTCAAAGGCAACTTCGTCCTCTTCTAAGTCTTCAGGAGTTAGAGGGGGACTAGGGATGTGTCACTGAAAGAGTTTGGAATTTTCATCCACTTTCATCTCCTGTAGAGCATCGACCCATCCATCCCTAAAGTACTTGAGGCTTCCATATTTAACTTGCGGCACCATGGCAGCCAATCCCTTGTTCCACCCCTTGTCCCAGTCAGCGTTGAAAGACTTCTTCACAGCCAATTTTCTCTTCAATTTCTCCGAGGAAAGCTTCTCGGACAGCAGGTTATCAGCAACTTTCAATTTTCTCTCAACCTCCTCCTTCTGCCGATTTACCTCTCGAAACTGACCCAACTCTTCCTCGGCAACCTTGAGCTTATTCTCAAGCTCTTCAGCATTCTTGAGCTTCCCTTCGAGCTCTTTATTTTTCTCCTCCAAGTCCTTTATTTTCTTCTCCAACCCCTTGGAGATTTCAGTAACTTAAGCTTTCTCCTGCTTGGTAGAGGCAAGCTTGTTCTCCCAGATTTCCTTGTCAGTAGCATATTTCTGGCGAGAATCTTCCAAAGACTTAATAGCTTCCTTCAGAGCTTCCTCCACACTAAATGAGGAGCATGAAGCTTTAATCGCCTCATCTTTATTCAAAATTATATTAAAGCAGCTCGTCAACTGTGAAAAGAAAATGAAAGCAAGTCAGAGATAAATATAACAAAGGAAAGATGAAAAGTTCAAAGCAACAAGACTTACAGAAGCAATATAGCGAGCACCCAATGATGTAACCATATCCCGAGAAAGGTTCTCTTCGACACCTTGGATCTCAGGAATGATCCAAGTCTTCACCGAGCTCATGGAAGAACTCGGGGGAACAAAGGTAGGAATACCAGTTCTAGTAGTTGGGGGCTGAGAGATGGTGTCAGCCAAATTGACCGAGGATCTCTTCTTCCTCGGGGGAGCAGGAATAGATTCAACCAAGGAAGAACTCTTGGTCGGTGATATTACAATCACTTCTCCTGGAGCAGCAGCCTTGCTCGGGGCTACTGGAGGCTTCTCGGCGACCTTAGCAGGAGCAGCTGGAGGAGCTACATAAACTTTCTTTGTCCCTTCTGGGACATCAGTATTACTTCTTTTGGCCTCTCCATCAGTAGAGGCAGGTTTCTCGAAGAGAGTGGGAGGTTTTCTTCTCTTCATCCATTCACTTAAAGGAATGTGTGATTCAGGCGAAGAACTTACAGAGGCTGGTACTGGTTCTGCTTCACTTATCACCGGACGAGCAGTGAAAGAAGTGGTGTAGCTCTTATACTGCAGCAAGTACGAGGCTGACCTAATGTGCTCGTCAGCAACACTCTTATGCAAACTCCAGATAAGTTTTAAGTGCCTTATATTTACATTTACTTCCTTTGGACACTTTCTTTTGTTGTCAACTGCAAATAAATAAGCATCACAATATCAGTGGTACATTTTGTCAAACAGAGAGGAAGCATAATTTCAAAATAAATATAATGAAATAAAAATAACCTATCCCATTGCCATAGGGAGGGCATTTGGGACCCTGATAAACTTCATCTCCAGATAAAGGAGCATGCTGCCAATTTTTTATGACAACCCCGTGCTCAAAATAATCCCCTATTACCATCCGGGAGATTGACTACTAAGGCCCTATTCAAAAATCTAGTTTTTAAATAAAAGGTGTTATCACCAACTGCCCATTTATAACAAAACATGATTTCTGGAATTCCTATGCGAGTTCCATGGATTTGATTTAACATATGAACCCCATTAACTATTCTCCATGTATTTGGGGCTATTCTTGCAGGAACAATGTCAAAGTATTGACAAAATTCCAGACATAAGGGATTGGGTGGAAAAGAAAATCTACACTCAGCAATAAAGAGACTGGGGAACCAATGTCCCTCAGCCAAACGAAAATAATCAGAAGGCTTAGAAAGCTCTTCCAAAACAACCCAGGAGGGAATAGAAAAATCAGAGCAAAACTTATCAAGAGATTCTACGGGATAAACCATGATGAAAGAAGGAAATGAAGAAGAAGGAAGAAGATCTTACAGAAAAAGAGTGGATCTGTTGGCAAGGAACGATGAAAAGGATGAACGCACAAGAGAGTAAGGTAATGGAAAATTCAAAAATATAAATTTGAAAAGGTAGAAGACGATGGGAGTGTCTGTGAAGTTTAAATACCTTGCCTTGGGAAATGGTAAAGTAATGATTACAAAAAGAAATAATTACGCTACCGGCGGTTAAAGGAACAAAAAGGGCATTGCAATCGAAGCGAGAAGAAACGATTACGCTATCGGCCGCTAGAAGGACAAAAAGTACACGGAGATCGAGGCGGTTATAAAAATTCAAAAAAACCTGATTCTACGAATTTGGAAGGAGAAATAAATACAAGGGAAACACTCCTAAAAATTAGGAGGACCATTTAAAGATATCATATTCCGTGAAAGAATGTTTCACACTCCTTAAATTTCGAACTATGAAACATTGGGGGCTTCTGTTGATACCAAATTTAGTCTGCTGACGTGGATCAATAAAGTGAAGACATGTGGCAGTCTACGTGGCAACAATAAACACTTCCGAGGAACTCACACGCTCCGAGGAACCATACTACAACGAGGAACACTGATTCCCCGAAGAACTCGTACGCTCCGAGGAACTCTTGAGTACCGAGAAGCTTAGGCGGTCCGAGCAACTCAGGTGGTCCGAGCTTCACCTCAAACAAAGCATTAATAGCGGGACAACCAACAGTTTGACTGTTTATTAAATGTTTATCATTCAGACGCATACGCTAAAGGAGCATTGAATGTATCACCCTTTCATATGTACATCATTTAATGTATTACCCTTTCACATTACAACCCCAGGGCTATAAATACATTGTACAATCCTCATTGTAAAAGGACTGGAATTTCTTCAGATAACTTGTAATCGAGAATTCCCATACAATCATCAATACCATAACAGTGGACGTAGGCCATTCTTATAAGGCTGAACCACTTTAAAAATTCTTTGTCTCATTTATTTATCCGTGATTGAATAATTAGAGATGATCTTTTTTTTACATCAACAATGTGTGTTTAAGAAAATGGTGTTTTTGGTTTTGAGAAAACGTGGAAAAAGACCCCATTGGAATTTATAAGTATAACCCTCTTTTTCTTGTTTTGGGTTTTTTCTATAAAAAATATATTATGTGAAATATTATTAATAAAGGATTGAATATCAATATGTGTATGACCTCAAGTAAAAGCTAAATTAAGAACTTATATAACTAATGCAAAAATAAAAGAAAATTAAAGAGAGAGAAGAATGTATGGATCTTCTTTGGAGACTCGGAGATTGATCTTGACTGTTGATGAACTTTCTTGGAAGTTGATGAAGAATGTTGGGGTATTTTTTCTAAATTGGGTGTGAAAGTGATGGAAATAAAAAGTGGAGAGAGGATCCAAGTAAGAAAATCGTTAGAAGAATATTGATGAGATCACCAAGTTGATATTTCTGAGATGCCTTTGAGGTGAGGTAACACTCTCCTTATATAGGGTCAAGGGACAGCCGATCGGCATTATCCTTTCCCTTCCTATCGGTAGGTAACCCTAGACACACTGCCGATAGGCAGGGAAATGGTCAATTAGCAGTTTGGTGCAGACTTTAGAGAAACGGTCGTGAAACGCAATCCGTAAGTCCAAATCGTGTACGGGGCATATCATTAGAAATGTTATTAATAGACCCTTGAGAATACTTTGGGACTATCCCGGTCCAGGATTTGAATTAGGGTCAAATGGGGCTTAGAAGCGCCTATCGGTCCTTTGGACGGGGAATCAATCGGACGATGATGGATCGTTCTTCAAAACCATACATTTGAATCACGTAAGGGGTAGACCGTTGGAAAGGTTATGTGAGGCACTTCAATTTTTCAAAGATATTTTCTTGGATTAGAGAGTTAACTTTGGTTAAATGGTGTTCAAAAGCGCCTGGTGACCCTTCGGAGTAAAATGGGATTTTCGTCCATACCGTAAGTCTGATTCGCATAGGGGTAGACCATTGGAAAGGGTATTTAGTTCCCTTAAAATATTCATTCAGTCTCATTCGAGCTGAAGAGTTAACTTTGGTCAAATGTAGTTCGGGAGTGCCTGTGGCCTCCAAATCAATTTTTGAGAGAAAACGAATCGTTTGTCAAAATGATTATGCCATTTTATGCACGGGGTGGACTTTTGAAAAGGGGTTTCAATGACCTTTAAAGATTCGGTGACCTGTTGCTCCGACGATGAAGTTGATTAGGTTTAAATCAGGGACTGGGAGCGCCCGATGAGCTCTAAATAAATTTTTGGTTATAAAATGGTCTATTCGTCCTCACCGTTATGCAAATTTGCGCATGAATCAGACCGTTGGAAAGGGGATTCAGAACCCTTCGAAGTTTTATTGAGCTTTCATTTTGACGATGAAGTTGAACAGAGTCAAAAGCTTCTCGAGAGTGCCCGATGGACTCTAGATTGGTACACGGGGTAAGACCTAGGTTTTTTGATAAATGGGCTGGTGATAGGGACTTAAGGAAGGACTTAGGGGGCCTATAATATGGTGTTTACCATAGCAAAGCAAAAACATACCAATGCTATTAGTAGGGGCTCCTATAGAAGAATTCATTGATGGAGTGGGATTTGAAGCGGTCGGCAAAGTTTAATTGGAAGTCATCGATGGAATATGACTTGATGTCACATGTAGTGGTGGCCTAGGACTTGTCTGTTGAATCAGTCTACCATTAACTCTCATCCATTTATGTCCAGGATCCATACTAACAAATAATATATATATATATTTCATATTAAGATACATAACAATACATAATCTTAGTACAATACTAATAAAGAATTACACATAAAAAAACATAAACAAATTCATTTATGTTATGAAGGATACAAAATTACTCAATATCACATCATAACTTAAATAACATGAAGTTGTAAGAACAAAAGCATAAAAATTCAACACCATTTAACCACATCACTAAGTTCAGTAATATGAAAATCTAGGAACAAAAGAACAAAAATTCAACTCCATTTCATCATATCACTAAATTCAATAACATGAAAGTCTAGGAATACAAGTACAAAAATTCAATCTATGTCACTATAATCATCATCATCCATGAGATCTTCAACATCACAATATTCAACCTATGTGGACAACTCTAGATATGAGTCATATTCTTTAAAAAGTTTTGTGAGTAAGTTATCTTGTAAAACTACCTAAAGTGCAGAAATAAAGGTTTTGCCCTTAAAAGGGATTTTTCCTCATATATATTTGTGATTGCATGCATAGATTATTTTATGTGTTTGGAACGATCATAATATGCAAAATAGTTTAATCAAATATTAAAATGTGGTAAAAATTGATTTTGTGTGCCTAGAGGCATGTAATTAGATAAATCCATCCATTAACATCGTGCGCACTCTCAAATTAGTATCAGGGTCGGTTACACAAAAATACAATGTGATTTTTTATTTGTAATTTTTTCTTTGATATAATTTTTTTTTGAAAAATTATTGATCTTGAAGAAGGCATGATTTTAATGGATAACTTGTATGATCGAATTCTCATCTTTGATGGTTCTGACTATGCATAATGGAAAGTTAGAATGAGGTCAACTTTAAAAGTTATTGATGAACGTGTCTATTTGGTTTGTAAAAGAGGGTGGACACCACCCATAGTGACTGTAGATGATGTTGTTGGCTCTAAACATGTCTTTCAATGGACAAAGGACGACTTTAAGTGGAGTAATTTTATCTCTTGTGGCATAACTATTTTTTCTGGAGCCATCATCCCTGACGAGCTTCGCCACACTATGATATGCACCACGTCTAAAGAATCTTGGGATACCCTCCATCTCACACACGAGAGAACCAATGCTGTGAAGGCATCCAAGCTACAAAATTTGACCACCCAGTTTGAGACTATTACTATTATAGAGTTCGCGTCTTTTTATGAGCACAATTTTCGGACATATTTAATTTTAGTATTGCGTTGAGTGAGAAAATTCCTGAGACGAGAGTTGTGAACAAAATTTTGAGGTCACTGCCTGCCCACTTTATTCCTAATGTCTTTGTACTTAATTCATTAGCTATCCTAGACACTCTTAGGTTATAATAACTTGTAGGAGATCTTCAAACATATGATATTGATAAGTTTCTTATAACTATTAAACCTAAGGAAGTATGGATTTCTTTAAAGACTCAAACTAAGAAAAAGAAGAAAGAGAAGTTTAGTGAGTCCGAATCTAAATTTGATTTTGATTTTGATGACTTGGCCCTTTTTTCAAAAAAATATAAAAAGTTTCTCAAATTTTCAAAGGAAAATTCTTTCAAAGAATTTTTTTTGATAAAAATAAAAATAAGAATGAGGGCATGAGTAGGGGAGAGAATGAGAAAGAGACTAGGTGTTTTGTGTGTGAAGGGAAAGGACCCAAGGCACATGAGTGTCCCACTAGGCTTAATAAAAAGGGCAAAAAAGTAGTGAATAAAGCCACACTTAGCAATAGTGATGTCGAGTCGGTTGATTCAAGGGGAGAATCACCACATGAACCTTGCGTTATGTTCATGGCTAGTCGCATTAGCACTTCTAGTTTTTCCCATGTCGATTAGGACATATCTAAACATGAAAGCCTTGATGATGTTTTGATTCATTTTGGAGATAGTAATGATGAAGATTTGAGTGAGGGAGAAAGTGATCTCCAAAAGGAATTTAGTGATCTCTGTACCGGGACCTTGAAAAGGAAAAAGATAAATAAATATTTGTCTTCTAGGGTATTAGATTTGGAGAAGGAGGTGAAATATTTGAGAGAGTGGGAGGCATCAATGAGTGAACTCGAGATGGTGAAGATTTCTTTATGTGAGCAGTCGATCATTTTAAGTAGGGAAAAGGCCAATCTTACGTGAGATCTTCAATCTGTATTAGAGACTTGTGAGAAACTTGAAGCCCGTGTATCTTAACTCAAGAAAGATCTCGAACATGCTCGGGAGGTCAATATCACTTTAGACGACACATCTAAGAAGGTTGGAAAGATGATCCTCAGTCCCGTGTTAGGTATTATTGAGAGGCAAGGAATCAATTCTGACAATGGAATCACTTCCCATGCCGCACCCCAGCCGATTCACGAGTTTTTGTTGGATCCTTATGGGCCACGACCTAACTCACCTAGGAGATCTCTTACTGGACATTTTATGAAAGGTGGACCCAAGATTATTTTTGTTTGTCCTATTTCAAGCAAAGAGGTCACCTTATAGAGTTTTGTTTTCAGCTAGGGAGAGTATCTTATAGGTATGTTCATCGGTATGCTCCTACACGAGTACTCACATGAGTTCCCGAATGCACTCCCACACATGTTACTCCGCGTGCTCCCGCACATCACTTGAGAGATTTTGAGAGTTTTCGAGAGCAAGTAGAGTATTTAGTCAAGACTTCACAAAATTTGTGGTGGAATTTTTTAGAATATCATCTTCTTTTGAGAGCTCCTCTGGGCTTAATGATTGAGTTTGAGACTTATTTTTAGGATTGGGGCCTTTCCATATATATGTCTTACATACCTATTGCTAGAGTGTACTATCATTTTATATTTATCTTATTCATTTTGATATATTTTTAAAAAAATAAGAAGAGTTTTGTTTGTTTGAATTTTTTTGAAAAATACAAAAAAAAAAAAGTTTTCTTTTAAGAAAAAGTGAAAAGGGAAAAAATATTTTAATTTGATAAAATTTTTGAAAAATACGAAAAGAGTTTTGTCATTTTTTTACACCTTATATGGATGAACATTAAAGATGTTTGAGTCATGCATTCATTCCATATCCACGTGATTGTTTTTTAGTATTTTGAGATGTGACATCATTTCATATATGTGCCTTATAATGTGTGGAGTCATTAAGTTGTGATTTGGTAATAACTTTCTACAAGTTTGACTCCTTGGCTTCTTTAATTCAAACGAGCAAAAGATTATATGAATATTTCGCATACATGTCACATGTCGATCATAGTGTTTTCATCTCAATATTACTTTACGACAAATCAAATATGGAAAACAAGATAAAAATTTGTGCATGTAAGAACCATTGTCATTCTGCATAAATACTTCTTATTTACCCCTGTTATTTGTTGACTTTTATATTTTCGTGTGGCCTAATTAACCTGGATTTATCTCACATTGATTTTACTAACCTTTTTTATAAGTATTTCTTGTTTTGTGTATGTCTCTCTTATTTTACAGGTATTTTGTGCAAGTTAATGCAAGAGGAAAACCAAAATAAAGAAGGAAATAAAGTCCATGGGTACTTAAGTAATTTTACATCCATATCCGAGCTTGAAGGTACGAGCATATTAGAAGAAACGACATCCAAATCTGAGCTACGATGAAGAAGTTATGCACCTTCAAAGTTGAGAAGAAAATTCAGGGGAAAATAGGAAATTAAGAAATTTATAGGGGCGAACCAGTCCCCCTCCCCCCCCCCCCCTGGCCCGAACTGATTCGGTCATTCAGAAACAGGATTTCTAGTTTATTCCTAGTTTTTAGCAAGAGAGTTGTATGGGTTTGGACTTCTTCCAAAACAACCTCAAATGGTTGTAACTTGTAATTATACTTGTTAGAGTTTAGTTTTGACCTAGTTTTTCCTATTTTAAAGGCAAGGAAGAAGGGTTGCAAGAAGAACAACAAAAATAATCCATTATTGCCATAGTTTTGCTCATATTCTTAATTCAAGTATTACCTGATTCACGTCTCTTATCAAAGTTGCATATTTAGGATTTAACGGTTCTTATTTTTGAGTTTGTGATTAAGTACATGTTTGCTTTCATACTATATATCATCATGCTTCCATGAAACGTAGAAACAATGCATAATGTTAATTATTCCTTGTCCGGATAACTTTTAAGAGGGTTGGGATACATGAACCCAACCTAGGTATTCCGAATGGATATAAAATTGGATTAAATTTAACAAATAATTTAGAGGTTTGAGATCTTGTTGGAACAAATATTGTAGGTCTTTTAATTTTGTTTGCCCTAGGTAATCGAAATATGTAAGAACATAATACGCGTGTCGATAATTTGCTGTTGACATTAAATATTTTTGACTTAATATTGTGAGGAGTGAAATTTTCATATGTTAAGAACTTAAATAAAATTGATGTTTTCTTTGAATTGTGAAATAAATTCTTTAATGTTTTATATCCGACGTAATTATCGATGGTTCGGGGAATCGTATTCCGACCTTATTTTCTCATATAGTCTATTTCAAAAATCAAAAAGTAGTTAGTAATTAATTTAGTTAGTTTGTATTCATTAATTAAGTTTCATTAGTTTGTAGTCACTCTCATAAAAAATTCATCACCTTTCATTTTCTCCTTTTTGAGTCATTCCATAGGTATTAGGATCTCGCTGTTAGTGTCGTCACGAAGTTTCGTCTTAGTCCCTGAGTTTGATACCTGAATTTCTCAAAAATTTTACTTATGTGATCGACTTATACTTGAGCTGAATTTACACGCACTAGAGACACATTTAGAGTTGCGTAAAGTTTTTTGCATCGTTGTCGGGGACTAGGTAGACACTGTAGGTTAGGTTGAATCCCCTTAGAACTTTGATTCTAAATTTCAAAAAATAAAAAAAGTCACAAAATCAATAATCCAAAATAAAAATAAAAATAATACTCTCTTGATCCTTAGATGCAACATAATCATCCGCATATAAACTTCCTAGAATCAATCTCACTCACATCTACGATAATATCTTAGTCGACCTCACCCCTTCTAGTCCACATACACCCAACACTCCTGCTTTGGGGGTTCCACCTCCCACACCGAACAGTTCTAGCACAAGTTATGCTTTGAGTCAGTCATTTAGGACCATCGATGAGGACACAGAGATGATTAGTGAGACCGTGATGTATGATAATGCCATCTTGGTACGGATGAGGGTGTTTTACCATATCTCCTCATTAGGAATATCCTATATCCCGAGAAAACTATTTCTTCAGGATGCATTATTTTCCCATATAATGTGGGGAAGTTCCACTTTCGTAATAGGATGATTCAAATTCTTTCAACCTTCTATGTTATGGAGCCGAATAAACCATACCTCCGCATCCGCGAGTTCGAAGAGGTGTGCAAAATGTATAACGATCAGATGTGCACTCAAGACATCGTTCACCTCAAACTCTTTATGTTCTCTCTGAGGGATAAGGCCAAGACTTGGCTATGGTCTTTGGCACCGAACTCAATAGAAATGTGGAGGGACATGTTAACTAAGCTTCTCCGTAAATTCTTCTCAGCGCATCAAACTAATTCTATTCGGGATCAAATTCATACAAAATGATGCCAATATGATACATACGATACTAAGAATGTGACATCAGTAAAATATGCACCAATATAGATACCAATTATGAATTAGAAGCATAGATGGACTAGAAAACAAGGAAAATCCATATAGAATACTTCGTATATGAGTACACAGTAAATATCATTAAAGAAATTTCACATATACTAGGTATAAACACCACACATGACACAAAATACAATAATCTTTTCACACTCGTATGGCAAAAATGTGTCATATGGAAACGGAAGTGTTGGGTTGTGAACTAGTAACAATTAAATTTAAACCCACTCACTTAAAATATGTTCATGGAGTTATAAATTAATTGCAAACTTCATCACATTTGAATATATCCTCATGTGACAATATAAATTGAACTTTATAAACAAACATACACAATGCATAGAAGCCTAGACTTTTGATGATTCTACGAGTCAATAGAGCCATTACTTTGAAAGTACAACTTAGATAAACGGACATTGTACAAACCATTGATATACCATCCAAAGTCCCTTATTTTAAGCATATAGAGTTTAATGTTTTGAACTAACAGATCAACTAAACATAGGCCTTGGCAATGCTTTTTTTTCTTTTTAATGCCATATCTTATTTTTAGGCCTTTTGACCACATATTTCTTTTAGGTCCAAGCAAATGGTGGCTTACTATTAGCAAAGGATAATAATTCCTTTCGGAGCCCTTCCCCGTGCACATTCATATATATCATTTTTTATATCTCACACATATCTCACGTGCAACGGATTTTGACATGCACTAGTCCTCCTAGGTGACAAATATGTAGATGACAAGATTGGTAGGAGAACACCTCACAAAGCTCAAATATAACATGTGACGATTAAATTTAAAAAGAGCTCGTGCATGTGTGAATAGAGGCACATAAAAATAGAATTCATTATATTAACACAAAATCCAACTACTCCACGTAAGCATGGTAAAGAACATTTTAAGGATTGACAATCTGAACCAAAAGTTCTAGCCACATGTGAGCGAAAAAGATGGGATTCAAACACAAGTATATACCACATAGAGTGTGTCGAACTAAAATACACAAAAAAAAAATCTTTATGAGTTTTTGACAATTTTTAACCAAAAATAAAAATATTTACTCAAAAGACAAGCAAAAATCTTTTGTATTTTTCATTAATCTTAAATTACTGAAAAAGTAAAACACAAATGATGAACAAAAATCTTTTTGTATTTTTCATGTAATGCAAAAAAAATGAAAGAAGTATAATACAAAATATACACAAACATCATAATTCTAGCATGTGATTAAGCATGGAGCATAGACTAGAAAATGATTAAAACGAGCATACATTTAGCATGATAATATGGCATGTAGTACAAAAGTTAAAGTATGAAAATAAAACTAACACATTCAACCTTTAGATTTTTCAAGGGAGTAAGCATGTGAAAGTAAATGAGAATAAAAAATCCTCTCTTGTAAAGCTACCAAGTCGGATCTCCAAACCCAAATTAATGATGAATTACGATCTTGGGAAGTTGTAATCTTGGCTACCTCGGTTGCCTTACCCACGGATTTTCTATGACCTCATTTAAGATCAAAACAAAATTTCCTAAAATGACCTTTTCGACCACAATGTGAGCACCTAAAGACTCGGTGAAAAGTCTTACCTAAGGAATGATCTCTAAAGTCTTTCCCAGGCGATTGTCCTAAAACATTGGTTTTAGCTTTATGAGTTGATTCATTACAAGTATCGATGCCTAAACCATAAGTGTCATTTTTTATTTAACCGTGCCTAAGATTTTATCTAATTTTTCAGACCTACACTCCAAATCAAATTTTACTTTACTAGAGTCTTTTAATTTATTTTCTAATTCTAAAATTCTAGACTCTAACAAAACATTTCTCTCTTCAAACTCAAGAAGATCCTTTTAAATTCATTCTATCAAACCTCTAAGGCTCTCTCTCTCCCCTTCTATATATTCAAGATTCTCTTGAAGAGTCCTCTCACGTGTCCTAAAGTCTTCAACCAACACACTATCATCAAAGACCTTGACACGCTCTCTTAAACTCGCTTCTAACTTCAAATTAGCTCTTTTTAATTTAATAGATTCTTCATAAAGTTCTTGAAAAGCATTTTGAAGTTCACTCACATCAACCTCTTCTTCATTTTCACTCCCTCTTTCTTCTCCACTCTCACTGCCATAAAAAATAAGGGAATCATAAACTTTGACCTTGGAAGTGTCATGTGTTAAAATTTCATCAATAGACGAGTTCTAACTATCACTCGCATGACTAGCCATAAAACCCATAAAGTTGGGCTTAGTGGCGGAATCGGGTCCCTCTTCATTATCACTATCACTAAGGATTGCGTTAAAAGAAAGTGGTTGCTTACCCTCTCTCCTTATTTCAGTGGGACACTCTTTTGCCCTATAGCCATACCCTTCACAACCATAGCATCTATTTGACTCATCCCTATTTAAATTTTCATTAATAGTTTTAGGGATCTTCTCGGCTTTGTCATGCGTAGATTGTCAAATTTCTTAAAATCATTTTTAAATTTATCTTTGTTAAATTTAAGAAATTTTTGAGACTTTCTAGCAAACATAGCCATATTTTTCGAGTCACTATCACTTTCACTCTCTACTACTGGTTTTTCCTCTTTTCGGGCTTTCAAAGCAATGCCCTTATCTTTTTTGTTTTCAGTTTTAGAGGGAAACATGTCTAGTTCATAGGTTTGTAAATCACCTACGAGCTCTTCTAATTTCGTAGAGGCTAAAGTGGGTAAAGAATTTAAAACGGTCACTTTTGGAATAAATCTATCGGGTAGGGGCCTTAAGATTTTATTTACTACTCGGTTGTCGAGTATTTTCTCTCCCAAATTAAAAGATGAATTATCTATATCGAAAAGACTAGCATGAAATTCATCAAAAGTTTCTTTTTCGTTCATTTTGATGGTTTTAAATATAGTGGTGAGGTTTTGGAGTTTCGAAGCTCAAACGACACTAGTTCCTTCATGAGTGAGTTGTAAAATATTCCAAGCTTCTTTATCAATTTCACACGTCATAATGCGTCGGAATTCATTCGTTGAGACAGCGCCAAACAAGGCATTTAAACCTCGAGAATTAAAGTTAGAAAGTTTAAATTCGTTCTCACTCCATCTATCGGTGGGTTTGGGAACACGCTCATTATCTACTAAATGTGTAGGTGGAGACCACCCATTAACGACAGATAACCAAACTCTCTCATCGGTAGATTTTAGTGCAGATTTTAACCGCGCTTTGCAATATGCGTAATTAGAACCATCGAAATTAGGAAATTTTGAAAATGGGGAAAATTCCATTTTAGCCAAAAAATAATTAAAGGATCTTAACGAAGTAATTTATTGTTTTGGCTCTGATACCACTTGTTGGAACTGTATGATCCCAATTTTTAGATTTTAACAAAAAGATAATTTCCAATTTCCATTTAAAAGATGAGGAGATAATTTCCTTTTATATGCGGAAGAGAAAGATGGTTCAATTAAACACAAACAACAAATTTTAATTTCTTTCAAATTAAAATTAAACCAAGTGAAATAAGATTAAACATACACATATTCTTAATTTTACTCAAACCAATTTAATTCAACCCAAGTCCTAGAAATTTGCCTAAGTCATATTTTCAATATTGCAAATTAGGCCAAACCAATTTTAACAGATAGGAGGATAAATGGTATCTAAACCTATTATTATCGTATCTTCGTTTTGGGAGATTTATCTTAGGGGGAGACGTCTTTCTAAATAGGTCATTTTTTATTTGTTTGATAAAGATAAAGGGGAGAATTAATTTAGGGGGAGTATTTATCTTAATTACATTTAATATTCTTGATATTGCCTATGAGTTTGATAGTTTGCTTAAGTGTGCAAGAATTCTTCTAAATGGCAACTTTCATCACCGGAAAAGATCGTGGTCCTTGGGTCTTGAGACAATTTTTGGTGGGATGTTTTATGTCTAGTGGAGCTTGATGTCCCTTTAGGATGTTTGTTTGGTTTTTGTCCCAGAATAGCCAAAGGGGGAGATTTGTAAGGACATAAATTTCCAATTGAGTCCTTTGTATTTTTGGCTCAATTTCGGACAAAAACATTTGAGTCATAGGATAGAGTTCAAGTTTATCTATTCAAGCCTATGACGTGTTTGTTGAAGACGTAGCGGCCAAGATATTAAAGCTTCATCAAATGCCGATTAAATGTGCCTCGTTTCTACCTCAAAAACATTGGTTCCATTGGTCCTAAGGTATGAATGCATTATAAATATATATATATATATATATATATATATATATATATATATATATATATATAGGAGATTGGAACATTGTTCTTTGGGTGAATTTTTATTTTAAACTCTTATTTGTTTTCGGGAAGTTTCTTTAAAACTTTAAAATAAAATTTCTGGGCTAAAATCGAATTTTTAGGCTTTCGGGATTTTCGTTCGAAGTTGTCGTTCGAACGAGTTTGTCGTTCGAATGAGAATTTAGTGCTAACGAGGTTTGCCAATGAGATTTCCCATCAGGCTACTATAACTTTGTTTGAAGGGTCATTCGAATGAGACTTCATTCGAATGAAAATCTCGTTCGAACAAGATTTCTGGAGGAAAATTAAAATGGGAGTTTTGGACAGATTTTCACCTCTATCCCACTACTTTTTTCCCACTAACTTTTGGCAGACTTATCTAGTGCGGGAACTAACTCTTTTGAACCAACTTTTTCACTATCCTCCATCTCTTAGAGAGAGTTTTTTAGATAGCAAAACTTCAAAAGAAAAAGTTCAAGTTTAAATGTTTATATTTCAAGGAAAAATATTTCAAACACTTTTGTTTACACCCATTGTTTGTTTATTCCAAGTTTCCATATAAATATCTTGTTGGAACTGTATGCCCCCAATTTTTAGATTTTAACAAAAAAATAATTTTCAATTTCCGCTTAAAAGATGCGAAGATAATTTTCTTTTAGATGCGGAAGTGAAAGATGGTTCAATTAAACACAAACAACAAATTTTAATTTCTTTCAAATTAAAATTAAACCAAGTGAAATAAGATTAAACATACACATATTTTTAGTTTCACTCAAACCAACTTAATTCAACCCAAGTCCTAGAAATTTGCCTAAGTCATATTTTTAATTTTGCAAATTAGGCCAAACCAATTTTAACAAATTAAACGAAGACTTGAATTAAATTAACATGTACCCAAATTGAATTTGCACCAAATTAAACAAGTTGTGATTTAAACCAATTTATCTTTTTACCTAAACATGCATCTAATGTGAGTTTTGCAAAAGATAAAATAAACAAATAACCTTTACGTCGCGATGTATGAGGAAAAACCCACAACGGGAAAAAACCTCGGACGACCCTAGCCTTAAGTCCACTAAGTATGGTTTTATAATTACAAGACCGATGACTTACTTCCTCGACTCGACCCCTTTCAAGCCTTGACGCGTCTTCTTGTAAATACCTCTGCCTAGTCGATAACCTCGGAGCTCCACCGAAACCTTGGACTTCACCAATGAGACATTAAGTACACCGTCAACCACACATGGTGCCTTTCACCATGTGAGAATGCCACAGTAAAAAAATGAGACTTGTTCTTTGAGGGATGTAGAAATAAACCCAAACTTCTCTTCTGCAAGGTGTAGAGATAAATTGGTGCCAAACACTCCAAGCAAGATATTTATATGGAAACTTGGAATAAACAAACTATGGGTGTAAGAAAAAGTGTTTGAAAGATTTTTCCTTGAAAAATAAACATTCAAACTTGAACTTTTTCTTTTGAAGTTTTGCTCTCTAAAAAACTCTCTCTAAGAGATGGAGGATAGTGAAAAAGTTGGTTCAAAAGATTTGGTTCCCGCACTAGATAAGTCTGTCAAAAGTTAATGGGGAAAAATTAGTGGGATAGAGGTGAAAAACTGCCCAAAACTGCAATTTTAATTTCCCGTCGGAAATCTCGTTCGAATGAGGTTTTCCAACGAGATTTCCCATCAGGCCACTGGAACGAAATTCCCAACTTTCCCATATTTCCCAACGAGGGAAATCTCGTTGGTAAACTTCGTTCGAACAAAATTCTCGTTCAAACGATAAACTTGTTTGAATGACAACTTCGAACGAAAATCCAGAAAGCTTAAAAATTCAATTTTAGCCCAGAAACTTTATTTTAAAGTTTTAAAGAAACTTCCTGAAAACAGACAACCATTTAAAATAAAAGTTCACCCAAAGAAAAATGTTCCAAGCTCCTATATATATATATATATTTAGAATGCATTCATATCTTAGGAGCAATGGAACCAATGTTTTTTACGTAGAAACGAGGCACATTAAACTCGGCATTTAATGAACCTTTAATATCTTGGCCGCTACGTCTTCAACAAACACGTCATAGGCTTGAATAGATAAACTTAAACTCTATCCTATGACTCAAATGTTTTTGTCCAGAATTGAGCCAAAATTACAAAGGACTCAATTGTAAATTTGTTTCCTTACAAGTTTCAACACTTAGAGACTAATCTAACCTTTCTTCCAATCGGCTATGACTATAATTCATGTACAAATCATAATTAATGCTACTATGGATAAATTATGGCAGGATACAGGATGTCGCATGCAGCCTATAAACCTCAAGGTCTACCTCACCCAAATCCTCAATGATTGTTCAACCAAGGCAACTAAACTTCCCTGCTATGTGAATATCACACCTTGTGACAATCTATGAGTTAACACGAATATATTAATCTTGGTAGCATACAATCATCAAGTATTGCCTATAAATACCAAGGTCCACACTATGGATGCCATACGAGATCCTATTCCAAGGAACAAATATGTTCTCATCGCAATTCAATAGTTATAAACGCCATTCACCCATTTAGTCTCCATACATGAGATACATGACCTTTACCACTGGGTCTCAGCGAACACTTTTCACTATTGCCACTAACAAGGCTACTCTCATCGCCAAAGTTATTTCATATTAGATCTCACATAAAGGGTTACGACATTGCCACTATTAATATATATAACCACATGTGTTCACCGAACTACCATCAATTGTGATAGCACCCCAAGGATCCACCGTTAACAACTTATAAGCTTCGTACTTAAGGTTTATATATATTTTAATCACCAGTCATTAGTGTCTAGTCGAGACATCTTAACCATCAACTTCTACCGTTGACTATATGCAATTAGTGCCACTTGCCCAATGAGCGTCATCCCATTCTATCGACATCTCACATAATTCTATGCCATTAAAATTTTAACAAAAACACCCAGCGGTAAAAATCACGGTGTCTCTAATCTAGGCTAACATCGACACCCATAAATTTTTACAATTCTAATCAGAAATGCGAAAGCGATTAATAATAATAAACTTAATGGTGTGCCACTAGGCACGAACTTACTCGTCATGCAAACCTCTTTAACTTTAGTGCCGAGAACACAAACCAAACTGTCATCAAACTGGCATGACCGACCCTACCTAATATTGACATCGAAATATCTAATACCGACCTCACCACATCACACCCATAAGCAACCTCGAACCACGAGCTCGGACAAAATTTATAACGCCTCGAGCCAGATTTATGGGTTACCCATAGTCAACCCAATCCAACCTGAGCATTCGGTGTGAAGTGGAATTAAATAACCTATGTAATGTTGCTAGTCCAGCTTTAATTTAGTTAACATTTCACTAGTCAAGGATGGGATTCCAATTTCAAAATAAACAACGTGATGTGAGGGACCCATGGGGAGCACCCTAAAGTCCAAGTAAATAAAGGTAGTACGTAGAAATAAATAAAGTACTTACTTGTATAATGCCCAAAAAATACAAAATCGCTCCCAACCTACTATAACAAACAGAGGGTGTGAGCCTAATCCTAGTGAAAAATATACAAATGAAACATAGAATCGAACGAAAGAAAGGAGACATGACGCTTTATGTCTACGTGCGCATGCAACTACATTGTATACATGTACATAGATACTTATACATAGACGAAATGCATGAAAGGTTTTTAATTACCAAAACCTTACTTATCTAGATAAATTTACTTGAATCTTGTAAAAACTTTATTTACTCATACTGAGCATTTCTCACTTTATTTAACACACCCGATTCAATACTTGAAACCACTACTCTTGATTTATCCAACCCCATTTCATTACCGGAATCACCCTTTTTATTCATTTAAACATACTTAAGTATTTTCATTGAAAATCACCATTTCAACACATGCATTCACCGTGTTAGAAAATACTTATTTGTCATTTGAAAGCCATTTTCAATACAATAATGTTTAAATTATGAGTTTAACCACTTAGGTTGCTTAATCACCCATTCACCCATTTTAGTTACACTTTTCCTTATCTTATGGACATTAATAGATTTACGCATTTACTTGTCCATTTCACCTTTACCAGAATATTTATTATATTCAATCAAGTTAGGTTGTATTAACACATTACCACACAACCCATTTCTTGACGTGTTCCAATTTTTCTTTATCTTTTCTCGAAATCTTTCAATACGGCATAATTACACGGGATCACCACCTCCGGATATGCGTACCATATTATCTGGCCAGTATTTTAGGGCTTTTTACCCAAGGGCTTCGGGCCCTTCTTGCTTTTATCACGACTTCATTCGAGTTCCCTTTTATGTTTTTTTAACATTTTACAAATGTCCACATTATTCTGCTTTTTCTTTTTACCTGACCGAAGCCAAAACTCGAGATTTTACCGCCCCATTTGTGTTACACTTTGAAAATCGACATTTCATGTCCTTTACACTTTAACCTTGATTTTTCTCCAAAAATCATATTCATTTAGGATCTTCTTGTGTAACACCTTTTCCAACATTTTTATTTCATAAAAATATTCCACTTTAAGTAAAATTACCATTTTACTCATCTGTTTCCAAAATCAATTTTTACTCCATTTTCACAAGTTTTAATTTCTCATAAAATACTATTAAGTTATTCATACCAACTTCTTAAGTGTTTAAAACTTTAACACATTTTTACACTTGGAGTAACATTCTTCTTAATTGGAAATATTTTAACACCTTTAAACCGTTTCAATTCCATAAGTGTTAATCCTTTACAACATTACTAACTTTTCTATGTTTACTCATTAACAATTAACGAATACTTTTATAAGACTTTTCACAAACCACACATTTCTTTGCTTTCTTTATATAAGAAACCCATTTACATTTAAGACTACTTTTATAAGAAAATACCATTTCTTTTTATAAACACATGTAGTCTTATAATCTCATGTTTATCATATTTTTTAGTACCAATTTCAACATTTTGATGACTAATTTTTAACGTTTATTATTTTATGTTTAAGCCCAGCAAAATGTTCTTTAAACTTGTTTATACACTTAATACCAAAATACTACAAGTTTATATCCATGACAAGATGAATTTCAAACCCAAAAATCCTATTATGTGGTTTAAACATACATTTCAACATGAGAAATCATTATACTTGCAAAAATACATTTCTTTAGGTAAAAAAAGACATTTTTATTTTGTCAACTTCAAAAAATGAGTAAATTATAGGCTTAACCACTTAGGTTGCTTAATCACCGATTTACCCACTTTCTTTGCACTTTTTCTTATCTTGTGGAAATTAATATATTTATGCATTTACTTATCCATTTCACCTTTATCGGAACATTTATAACATTCATTTAAGTTAGGTTGTATTAACACATTTTATAACACAACCCATTTCTTGACATGTTCCAAATTATTTTTTATCTTTTCTCGAAATCTTCCAATACCGCATGCCTCCGATCCCTTCTCACCTTTATCCCGATATCATCCAAGTTCCCTTTTATTTGTTTTTAGCATTTACATATGCCCACATTATTCCACTTTTACTTTTTACCCTGTCGAATCCAAAACTCCGGACTTTACCACCCCATTTGTGTTACATTTTAAAAATCGACATGTCATGTCCTTTACAATTTAACTTTGATTTTTGTTCCAAAAATTGTATTCATTTAGGACCGTCTTGTGTAAAATATTTTCCAATATTTTTAATTCATAAAACTGCTCCAGTTTAAGTAAAATTACCATTTTACTCATTTGTTTCCAAAATCACATTTTACCCCATTTTTATAAGTGTTAATTTCTCACAAAATACTATTAAGTTATTCATCCCAACTTCTTAAGTGTTTAACACTTCAAAACCCTTTTACACTTGGAGTAAAATTCTTCTTAATTGAAATCATTTTTACACATTTAACCCCTTTTAATTCCATAAGTGTTTATCCTTTACAACATTACTAACTTTTCTATGTTTACCCGTTAACACTTAACGAATATTTTTATCAACCATTTCACAAACCACACATTTCTTTACTTTCTTTATTTAAGAAATTCAATTACCTTTAAGACTACTTTTATAATAAAATAACATTTCTTTTTATCAACACATGTAGTCTTCTAATCTCATGTTCATCATATCTTTTAGTCGCAATTCCACATACTTTGAGGACTAATTTCTAACTTTTCTCATTTTATGTTTAAACCCACCAAAATCTTTTGTAACTAGTTTATGCACTTAATAAAAAAATATTACAAGTTTATATGCATAAGAAGATGCATTTTTAACCCAAAAATCATACTACATGGTTTAAGCATACATTTCATTATGAGAAATCATTAAACTTACAAAAATACATTTCTTTTGGTACATAAGACATTTTTATTTCTTTGACTTCAACAAATGTCAATTTTTCATAAAACCTTCATTTTTGCAAAAGCTTTGAAATATTATCATTTCATCAAATTTTCCAACAAAATCACATCATTTGCATACATTTATTTTCATAAAATATTTTTCAATAATATTTCTAGAATACACACATTTTCATAAAAGACCCACTTTTACTATTTCAAAACCTTAAAATAATTATACTCTTTATTTTTAACAAATTAACATCTTCCAGCATTTTTATTTCATAAAAATATTTATTATTTCCACACGGTACTTTTTTATCGTTTCACTAAATGAATCCCACTCATGTAATACAACTACCCTAACTACAATATGAAAATATATCCTAATGGCTTTAATGGTGGTGGAAATATTGGTCTAGAAGGAGAAACCCCCACCTTCAAAGGTGGTCTCAAGGAGTTACCAAAAGCATCCCCTAAAAGCTCCAAAATGAACTTCTTCTATGCTTCCAAGAAAGACCCTGTGAAAGCTACGTGATATTGAATAAACTGAATTCGCAAATTTTAATTTTAAACTTATGCAATTGGAGTCTATATTTATATAACCCTTAAACATGGAACTACATGGGTAAAATCAGACCATCATAAAATTTGTTGACACGCAGATTTCAGGGAAAAAAACAAAAGGAAAAACCCTTTTATTCCACTTAATAATACTCACTGGATTACAAGCCAAATTTGAAGTGAATATCCGTAGATATCCATAAGAACACTCAGTTCTGAATCAGCAATGAAATTTCGCAGCAACTCCACAAGACAATAAGGATCACCCACGACTACTCCTAAAGACCGCAGTCGTAATCAGCCCAACACCTCCCTCAAGCGACACCTATTTAGCAGTAGTAAATCTTCCCTATAAAAGAAACTCCAATAAAGATCATATATTGGGTTCCAAAACAATTCACTAAGCTATTGGGATTTTTTGTCAATTTAAAAAAAAAGGTTTGAACCTTAAATTGAAGAAGACAAAGTGTTTAGCTATTTTTCATTATTTGTAGAATGAAAAATGGTAGGTCTTCTTAAGAAACCGGGAGTCATTCAACACGCTTTATATATAAAAAATGAGTAAGCAACTCGCTCAAATGAAGTAAACTTGTCGCTCGAACAAAGAAGAATCTCGCTCGAACGGCTTCGCGCAACATGCCATATTCGTTTGAACGACACGACAATGCCGTTCGAATGACGGGAGCTTCAAATTTTTTTCACCTCAACACTTAGAAAAAATTCCATTTGAAGAAACACAACGTCTCAACTGATTAAAAATAGTTTAATTTTTTTTCCAACACTTAGAAAAATTATCCCAATATTTTAAATGAACCATAAAGGGACTTAAACACAACCTTCCTAAAATTAATCTTATAGAGGATATTCTATTGAAGAATGTTGATATTCGTATCTGTCTCGATGTAGGATTGATCTTCAATAAATCTTCAACAGTTGTAGCGGTATACAACATATACTAACGAAAATTTATACTTCTAAAATATGCCGTTATAAATATCCTCCTATGTCTGTGCTGGTACAAACTAAAATCATTCGGATTAAGAAATTAAAATTCCTATACAAATTTAATACCCTCCCATAAACCGAAAACTGAAAAGGTTCTAAAACTGCAAGTCTATAAACTTTCTTAAAAAATAATCAACTTGAAATCTTCAAATCTTATTTGTCATATCAGGGTGTGCAAAATATGATCTTTAATTTTGTCCATACACGCATGAGACAAGAAATAAATACCTTCGTGATGTAACGAGTTTTAAATGAGATAAACATAAATCAAAACATATCAAATCTCAATTCTCACTCATAATTAAAAACTCCCCCATCAAATCATAATTCGTTCTACCCCTTTTTATTTATCTGAAATAGACAAGGAAAATAATAAATAAAATAAACATGGAGTGTCACGATAAGCAAAGCAAGCAACTATGATCATCAAGGACGGTCATGAAGTATATCCTTGAAAGCATTTACCAACTATTTTTTATTTTTCAAACAAAAATGCAAAAATAATTTAACCAAAATCACATGCCATGAATTTACGCTAAGATAACCAAATCGAAAGACGGAATGAATAGGTGCGAGCAAATTCAATAGAAACATCAAGGCTACAAACATAACATATGTGCATGATGAATATGGATACTCCTAACGAATGATCTCAAAATCATCCTTAGGTGTTAAAAAAGTGAATTTATATGACATTGACTTAATTTAATCGACGCATCAAAGTATAAAATGATTTCAACACCAATAACATTTAAAACTATGTAAAGATTTTTCAATACTTTATCTAGATGTGCAAACCCGTTGATTACTCTTCCATTCGAACACCCTCATAAATAATACTGCCTTTATTTATTTTCTTTTGAGATGATCTAAACCTATTAGCCCCTTATTTTAGCATATTTATCTTTTAATTACCTTTAAATTTTTGTAGGTTCTTTTCAAATGGTGGCTTTCACGATGAGTTAATTTTGTACTCTCGTGGCCCTTTCTCATGTTCACTCATCATTTTTTCAAATTTAAACAAATTCCTCACAGGCAACGGTTATTACATGTACTACTTTAATTGTCAAGTTTTATCGTATTTCGTTCGTTTTAAAGATAGATTTGAGATGAAAACATGTCGATCAACATGTGATAAACAAGTACAATAACCACACGAATATGTGAAAGTGTGCATTAAAGGAGACTAAGAGTCAAACATGTAGGTAGTAATCTCACATTACATCTTAATGACTCCAAACATTATAAAGAACAAAAATGAAATGATGACGCCTATTAAAACATGGTCAAATAGTCACATGGATATGGAATGAAATTGTGACTTGGTCATCCTAAATATACATCCATAAACAGTGTAAACAAAATGCAAAATTATTTTTGTCTTTTATCAAATTAAAATCTTTTTGGCTTTTTCAAATTTTCTCAAAAAAATGAAAAACTTTTTGTATTTTTTCAAAAAATTTCAAAAACAAAAATCTTTTGGGTTTTTCAAAAAATATATCAAAAATGGAAAACATAAATACAAAGATGGTACGAAATAGAAATAGTCATAAGATATCATCATGAAAATCATCCTATGCTAGAAAACATGTCTAAACCTCAATTGTTAGGTGTGGTGGAGTTTTCCTAAGGCGGTGTCATCCTATGAAAAACATCCATCAAGTCATGTGAAGTCTTGACCAAAAATTGTATTTGCTCCCTAATATGTGAAAACTTTCTCGTATAATCATTCGGATTATCATGCGTGAGTGCATGTGTGTGAACTTGTGGCAAAACTCTATGCGACGCACCACCCAACTTAAACAAAAATTCCCCAAGGTGTCCTCTCTTCTTATAATGGGTGCAAACATACATGGGCTTAGGAACACCTCTCTCAAAATGTTTATGGAGCACTCTCATATCCTGGACGGGATGCCTAGAGGGATTAGGTTAAGAGCCTTATGGATCAATCACAAACTCGACAATTGGCTCAGTCGCAACTTGGGAAGTGGACGCACCGTCATGACCTATTCCTAGTCTCTCAACATTAGCCAAAGCGGGACTTAGGAACATCTTTCCTACCTTCTTAGATGTATCTTCTAAAGTGACCTGTACCTCCCGAGCATGTTCAAGATCTCTCTCTAATTATGATACATGGGCTATAAGCTCATTCTTCTCCCGATTTACAACGATTATCTTCTTACTCAAAGAAACCTTCACCTCCTCGAGTTAATTCATCGACACCTCAAATCCCGTCAAACTCTCAATATCTCTCTCCAAATTAATCACCCTAAGACCTAACTCTTTATTAAATTTTTTAGTCTTTAAGATCTTGTCATATAAATCTCTAAACGTAATTTGGATCTCGCGATCACCATCACTAGCACACTCACTCTCACACTTTTTGGAAACACTCAAACTATCCTCGGGGGTCTCACGTGCACAAGTAATCTCATCGTGGGAAAAATTCGGTGTGCTCACATGACTAGCTAAAAAGTCTACACACATCCTATGTGAAGATTCACCCCTGAATCTTTCACCTCTTCCTCACTTTCGCTAATAATAGTGGTTGGCATGGCAATATTTTTGCCCTTTCTCTTTAGCCTAGTGGGACACTCAAACGCCTTATTCCCCTTACCCTTACATTCAATACATATATCTTATTCCTATTTCTCTTTCTCACCCTATTTCTCACCACTCTCTTTGGCCTCATCCTTCATTTTATTTTTCTCAAAAAATATTTTAATGGAAGAATTTTCTTTGAAAAAGTTGAGAAAATTTTGAAAAAATTTCGCAACCAAGGCCATATCAAAATCAAATTCGCCCTCATACTCGGACTCATAAACATTCACTTTCCTTTTCTTATCTCTCTTGGACACTTACTATCCCTTACTAGATTCGGTTCTAAGTGTTATCCCTCTATCCTTAGGCTTTATAGTGTCAGGAAACATGTCAATCTCATATGTTTGGAGGTCTCCTATCAGATCTTCTAATTTAAATTTCTCAAATTACCTAAGGAATTCAAAATAGTCACTTTAGGGATAAAACATTTTGGCAGCGATTTCAAAATCTTTTTAACCACTCGTGCATCGGGTATGTTCTCCCGAAGATTGAAACTAGTATTGAAAATATTAGATAAACGTGGGTAAAAATCATCAAAACACTCATATTCAATCATGGTTACTGTTTTAAATTGAATAGTTAAATTTTAAATTTTAGACTCTTTGACCACATTTGAGCCTTTATGGGTAAATTGTAAAACATCCCATGCTTCTTTCGACTTGGTGCCCGTCATGATTCGTCGGAACTCCTCAGGAGTGATGACATAAAACATTACCCTTAGCCCACAAGAATTAAAAGTACTTCAGATAAACTCATCCTTAGTCCGGTCTACCACGGGTTTTAAATTAGTAACATTATTTGCGGTGACAATGGGAGGAGTCCAGCATCTTTCACAAATAACCCAAACATGCTCACCAATTGCTTTTAAATGCGATTTTATACGGGCTTTCCAGTAAGCATAATTAGACCCGTCAAAAATTGGAAATCGATTATATCAATTTTCATTCGAAAACATTGAGATTTTTCAAAATCAAAATTTTCAAAACAAAACTCAATATCACAAAATTTTGCGAAAAACAAGATCACTCGATAAATTAGAGATACCCGCTCTGATACCATTTTGTGATAGCTATGTTATATTTATTAAACCGAATTCGCAAATTCCAATTTTAAACTTATTTAATTGGAGTCAATTTTTATAGAACCCTTAAACATGCAACTACGTGGGTAAAATCAAACCATTGTAAAATTTACTGACACACATAATTGAGGAAAAAAATCCAAAAAGGAAAATATTTTTATTTCATTTAATAATACTCACAAGATTATAAGCAAAATCTGTAATGAATATCCACAGATATCCATAAGAACACTCAGTTCTGAATCAGTAATGGAATTCTGCAGCAACTCCATAAAACAGCTAGGATTACCCACGAGTACTCCCAAAGACCGCAGTCATAATCAGCCCAAAACCTCCCTTAAGAGGTGCCTAATCAGCAACATGAAATCTTCCCTACAAGAGAAACTCCAGCAAAGATTGTATCTTGGGTTCAAAAACAATTCACTAAAATTGTGGGATTTTTGTGAACTGAAAAACAAAGGTTTGAACCCTAAATTGAAGAAGACAAAGTGTTCTATTATTTTGCATTTTTTACTGAATGAAAAATGTTAGGTCATCTTAAGAAACCACGACTCATTTAACACGCTTTATATAAAAAAATTTCGTTGGAGACTCGCTCAAACGAAGATGAATCTCCCCCGAACGGCTTCGCGCGACATCCCAATGTCGTTCGAACGATCGGAGCTTTAAATTTTGCTCGCCTCAACACTTGGAAAAAATCCATTTGACGAAACGCAAAGCCTCAAATGATTAAAAACAGTTTAGAAAAAAAAATCAACACTTAGAAAAATTATACTAATATTTTAAATGAACCATAAAAGGACTTAAACACAACCTTACCAAAATTAATCTTGTAGAGGATTTTCTGTTGAAGAATATTGATATTCGGATCCGTCTCGATGCATGATTGATCTTGAATAAATCTTCGACACTTGTAGCGGTATACTACATCTACTGATGGAAACCAGGACTTATAAAATATGTCCTTATAGACCCACTTCAAACTCCACGAAAAACCATCTTCATCTTCTCCAAAATCTCCCAAATACTCCTCCAAAATTCGTAGCACTTCTTTGACAATGGTGAAAATGGCTATTTTGGGTTTGGATATGGTGAAACATTACATAAATAGTAGTGGAACCTCTCTCTCTCTCTCTATCTCTCTCTCTCTCTCCTTCTTCCATTTCTCCCAACAAAAATAACCAAATACACCGAACAAACCCTAATAAAACCTGGCTAAGTCTCCAAATACTCGTTTTTCCCCTTCTGGGAGGATCTGAGCTCAAAAACTCAAAGATCCAATGCTCCATATCATTACAGAACACAAGGGTAATCAGATCTAAAACCTTGACTAAGGTTGTTCGAACGACTTCCTCTATGTCATCCGAATGACATCACCTATATAACGACGTCTAAAGTCATTCAAACTATGGATCGCGCAACCCTTCATGCGACCTGATATTTTAAACCAGTAGCTTGTCATTAGATTCCCTACTTCTCAAGACCCTAATAGCGACCTCAATATGTCGTTTAAACGACAGGCCCTTATAATTTAAATGATCATTTTTCCTCTTCTTTTTTTCCTCTAATTCTTATCCATAATTCTTCCATAATTATAATTAACTCCTCTTTAACTTATAATCCTTATATAATTTAATTAATTTACCGAGGAATGATATTACAGACGTCCTTTCTTGCGGAATTACATCCCCAAAATTCTCTATCCATCAATCCTCAAACTTATGGGATCCACCAACTTCTATATTAAACCGTAAAATCCTCTATGGCCGACTCATTGAAGTCCTCAACACTAAAATCACCAAATATTTGACATGTCACATGTTCCAATGCCCACCATTTCGTCAACCATGACATTACATAATCAACTTCAAGTCTCCACTCGCCTTATGATCAAGTTCAAACCATTCCTTGCACTGTTTATTCTAGAACTTATGGTATATCGGTCCCTTATGGGAAAAACCTTTCTAGTGGTTAATTCTCACCCTAAGCAAATCATAATACAACCAACCGTCGTATATGTTACCAAAATTAATTCTAGGTTAGGGTTGTACATACTGCGTTTCACAACTCTTCATGTTATCCTAACTACACAACTCGTACGAGCTTGTCGAGAACCATACAATGATATTCTCCCACTCCAAGGAGAAATGACCCCATCAAATCATTACCATATGCCCCATTGTAAACCTTCTGCTGCGTCACTCCGATGAACCTAACACTACTTTAGGTGTGTCATCCGTGATTACTCACTAGAGTTTAACTTCAATCCACTTACTGTGGAAAAACAACATCGTGTGCTCAATTTTCCTTAATTTCCCACACTATACTGTATCCTCAAACCATCATCCCTCTCTTTGCAACCCGAGCCACTGATTTCCAAGTTGGCCAATCAAAAGCCCACTAGTCTAAGAGAGATTGATACTATGATCAAACCAAGTGACTAAAAGCGTATCCATCCCTACATAAAACTTTATGAAATCACAAGAATACCCCGATGGGAACACCCAGTATTCGAGCTGAATTGACCAAACCCAATCCAGTGCGCTCTCCCTAGCCCAATTCCACCCCATTATGACATAGAACCAATATGAGTCACCATACAGGTAAGAAAACTGATTCCCAATTATCGAAACCAAAAGGAATACAGGAGAGTCTGAAGGAACAAATAATTGTTTCCATAAATTTTACCCATAGACATCCATTTCCAACTTATGGAACCGTATACTTGATGTCATGTAACTCATTCTCAAAACTCTTATTGAGTACCACTTTTGGCCATATACCCTAGCCTAGGTCACGAGCCATGATGAATCGAATCACAACCATTCATTCTCACAATACAAACGCACTTTACAAAACGACAATCCTTTATAAAGCCAATGACCAATTTCCCTCCTTTGGATCAAGTCCCTACCTTTAACATCCTTGGTGTAAATTAATCATTCTGATAAGCAAACACCTCACCCCTCCAATCACTAGCGATGACGTCACTAACCTACTATACCTAGGATATCATCTGCTTTACCATATCATGATTGAAGTCCCAAATTTACATAGACATTAATTAGTTCAAGCGAGACACTCACCTAACCCTGTTCCGTATTGACCACACGATATTTCCAACCAACTTACCTTAGGTTTCTACCCACACAAAAATTTGGGGATGACAATACCTTCCGTCGTTGGCATTCTAAGGGTAGTAAGTACCACACTGGGCTACTTTTTCTAACACGTACTAACTTGGAAATACGTTCTAAGGACTAGTCCTTCCATTACCAAGGTTATCCTAGCATATACAGTCTATACCCAAACATAATAGTAATGCTTGGATGCTACTCCACCTTAGTTTCCATTTTTAAAATTTTCACATATCGCCAACACTCTAAGTCTCGAATACATCTCTATTGTATCCTGAAACCGATTATCAACACACCTAGATTAGTCATTCCATGATATTCGAGAACCACTCCTATAAGTACACAACTATCATCTTACCTTAAGGATTACACCACCCATCTGTGCTTATTGGAAGGCCCTACCTGACATGCATACTATACAACCAGCAATCTAGTATCATCATCTGACCTTCAACTTAATCATTACTAGAATGTTACTGCCTCTTTTTACAAGAATTAATTGTTCTTCCAAGAACACCAAACATATTTCATGCAAAAGTTCCACAATTCGACAAGGTTTCATCATCTATACTTTAATCATCATAGGTGCACTCTACAAACCTTTCAATACCCACATTTATATTACTGGGTTCTTGTAGATACACTAGTATACAAGATTCTAGATACAGTGCACCTTAATCCTCAATCATCTCAAGGCATCACAACATTCAATATTTATCCTCAATGATGGCACACACAATTTTCCCTATGGGCACGTCAACGTGGCTATGAACTACTCACACACTAGGATTACCTCACACCTAGCCATTACCTCAGTAGCTAAAATGAGTTTCAATACTTAGAGACTAATCTTACCTTTCTTCCAAATGGTTGTGACTACAAGTCACATAAAAATCATAATTAATGCTACTACCGATTATGGAAGGATACAATATGTCGCCTACAACTTATAAACCTCAAGGTCTACCTCACCCAAATTTTCAATGATTGTTCAACCATGGAAACTAAATTACCTTACTATGTGAATATCACACCATGTGACAATCTATGAGTTAACACGACTATATTAATCTTGGTAGGATATGGACATCGAGTAATGCCTATAAATACCAAGGTCCACACCACGGATGCCGTACGAGATCGTATGCCCCACTATCGTCTTATAATCAAGGCACACCTAACCTAAGTCCTCAACCAAGGAAATAATATGTTCTCACCGTAATTCAATACTTATGAATGCCATTCAGCCATTTAGTCTCCAAATAGTAGATACACGACCTTTACCACCGGTTCTCAGCGAACACTATTCACTTTTGCCACTAATAAGGCTACTCTCATCACCAAATTTATTTCACAACAGATCTCACACAAAGGGTTACGACATTGCCACTATTAGCCTACACAACCACATGTGTTCACCGAACTACCATCAATTGCGATATCACCCCAAGGATCCAATATGCATAATTACACCACCACCGTTAAAAACTTATATGCGTCGTACTTAAGGATTATATATATTTTAATCACAAATCATTAGTATCTAGTTGTGATATCCTAACCATCAACCTATACCATTGACTATATGCAATTCGTTCCACTTGCCCAATGGACATCATGCCATTCTATCAATATCTCACATGATACAATGCCGTTAAAATTTCAACACAAGCACCTAGCGCTAACAACCATGGTGTCACCACTGTAGGTTGACATGGGCCTCGTAAATTACTATAATTGTAATCAGAAATGTGAAAGAGATTAATAATAATCAACTTAATTGTGTGCCACTCGACACTAACTTACTCGTCGTGCTAACCTCTTTGACTTTACCGTCGAGGACACGGACCAAATTTTCATCAAACTAGCATAAACGTCCCTACCGAATAACGACATCGAAAGATCTAATACTGACCTTACCACATCACACCCGAAAGGAACCTTGGACCTAGAGCTCTGATACCATTTGTAACACCCCGACCCTGATTTACGGGTTACCTGTAGTCAACTCGGTCCGACTCGAGCGTTAGGTGTGAAGTGTAATGAAATAACCAATATAATGTTACTAGTCTAGATTTATTTTGGTTAACGTTTCACTTGTCTAGCATGTGATTCCAATTTCAAAATAAACTAAGTGACGTGAGGGACCCATGGGGAGCACCCCAATGTAAAAAAAAATGAGTTACTAATGTAAAAATAAATAAAGTACTTACCTATATAACGCCCTCAAAATACGATATCGCTCCCAACCTAGTGTAACAAAGATATGGTGTGAGCCTATGCCGAGTGGTAAATATACAAATGAAACATAGAATCGAATGAAAGAAAGGAGACTCAACATATTATGCATGCGTGCACATCCAACTACATTGTATACATATACATATAAACTTATACATATACGAAATGCATGAAAGGTTTTTAATTTCGAAAACCTTACTTTCTAGATTAATTTACCTGAATATTGTAAAAACTTCCTTTACTCCTACTTAGCATTTCTCACTTTATTTAACACACCCGGTTCATCATTTGAAACCACTACTCTTGATTTATCCAACCACATTCCTTTACGAGATTCACCATTTTTATTCATTTAAATACACTTTAGTATTTTCATTGAAAATCACTATTAATACCAAAATTTACCACCCTGAGTGGACCAATTACAAGCCAACACATGTCATCCAATGTGGCATAAGTCCAAGTCAGCCTGGTACAAATCCCCGACCAATAAGTAATCCCAACTAACAACATCAATTTCCAACAAAGCGATAGCAATCTTACATCCTGTATTGACAATGAAGTTACATCATTCATATATTTAATTCTCATTATGTATTGATGTGAATGCCTAACAAATGAAGTCAATTAATCCTTTAACATGACAACTATCAAGACCCCTCTTGGGCTATAAATACATTTTATCATCCTCATTGCAAAGGACCGAAAAAACAGCTCAAGGCAATCAATACATAATAATGGACATAGGTTATTCCATTGAGCCAAACAACTTTAAAATTTATCATGTCATGTTTGTTTTACTTATTTTATCTATGATAAATTAATTATGCCTAGTCTAGTTTTTTGCATCAACAGATTGGCGTCATCTGTGGGAATGCATTACTAAACGTTTTCACTCATTCATCATACATAGCTAATATTCCAGATTCAAGCACCAGAAATGAGGGAATTCTCCCTACTCCATTTGTCCTTCCAAATAACAATGATTTAATAGGAATTTTAGCTAGCTTGGCCAAGGGTTAAGATGCTATGCAGGATACGATACGACAGTTGGCTCAAACTCTGCCACCTGGAGTTCCTCCATAAGTTAATCAAAGGAATATGCCACTGCCGCCAATAAAGAGTGTTGGTCATAGCCGTTACAGAACATCTAGGGATCCTTCATACCTTCCTGTAGCAACTTCTTCTCTTAGGATCACTAATTCAACTGATGGATAATCCCCCATCCTAGAAAGATTCAATGCCTTAGAAAGGCTAAGTAGGGTCTCTCCTTTCGATCGTTTGGGACCCCAGGGAATTTCCCTACGGGTTGTGTCAAGAAATACTCGACGACTAAGCGACATAAAGGAAGTTTTATCCGAATATAGATTAAATACCCGGTGAACTAATAGGTCCAGTCAGATAGAAGGTTCGTAAGAAGAAATCTCAACACGATCAATTGGTCAGCATAGAAAAGTTATCACCCATAGATCTGATGTTGACAGTGATGCTTGGAAAGGTTCCATTCAACGTTTGGAAGACAGATTGGGAGAAATGGATAAGGCTAAGATTCCCCTGCAAAGAAGTTTTATTAAGGGATCCCCCTTTGTGCAAACCATCGTAGATTTCCTATGACGACATAGTTTAAAGATCTAGTGGTCACTCCCAAATATGATGGTAAGACTTATCCAGTTCTTCATATAGAACAATACCAAGAAGTGGATGATATCTATGATGTTCCTGATGAGATGAGATGTCATGCATTTTTAGGAACAATAACTGGAATTGCTTAAATTTTGTACAATAGTCTTCCTCGGGGGTAGATTTCTTACTTCCAACAACTCGCTAAGCTATTCATTGGTAATTTTTACTTTGTATAAAAACCAGTGAAGCGAGTACCTCATTTTCTTAGTGTAAGATAGAAGTAGGGAGAAAGTAGTAGGTATTACATCACTCGTTTCAACAATGAGAAACTAAAAGTCATTGATTACGATGAGAAGATTGCAATCACTGCCCTCATGAGTGGCTTGCTCCCCAACAAACTATACTATACTTTGGCTAAAGATCCCCCAAAGATGATGATAGAATTAATGGCCAAAGAAGCGAGTATTATGAAAGCCGAGAAAGCTATGGTTACCAAAAAGAATTCAAACGCAACGGTGGAAGAAAAGACATACGGGAAGTCAGATAAAAAGGAGCACAAGAATCACAAAGAACACATTAATTCGAAAGAAAAAGAAAGCCTATATCGGATCAGGAAATTCACATGTTACACTCCTTTAACAGTGGATATACATCATATTTTGGAAGAAATCAAGCACAATAATGATTTGAGTTGACCTGAAAAGTTAAGGTCACCTACTGATAAAAGGGATAAGTCCAAGTATTATGAATTTCACAAATATCATGGTCATATAACCAACCGGTGTATTGCCCTTCAGAATGAGATAGAAGCACTCATCCGGAGAGAAAAATTGGACAGATTTGTTGATCGACATGCTGGTGGAAGAACTGGAGGTCGACGGAGATCTAAATCACCAGTTAAGCCCAGAGAAGATAAGAAGAGGAACCACAATGAGGATCCAGAAGATGATCATGATCTTCCCAAGAATCCTAAACAATCGAAATGTGAGGTATTCACACTCAGTTTTGGATCTTTTGATCGCCACGTGATTATAGGTAGGTATGCAAGAGGAGGAGATCATACAGCTGAAAGGAAAGCTTGCCTCAATGATGTCGAGGCTTGCTCCTATATCCAACGAATCAACATTATCGAGGAAGACTAACTAACAAAGGTTAACAAAGATAAGCTCATAACTGGCTTTTCCAAGAATGATCTATCTGGAGTGTTGTGCCCTCATGATGATCCTTTAGTGATCAGAGTCAGGATGAAAGAAGTATTGGTGGCAAGAACGGCAGTGGATCACGGCAGTTCGATAAACATCATGTTCTATCCCTATTTTAATAGTTTGGGATTAAAACTCAACCAACTGGAGCCTTTCCATAGGCTGCTCTTTGGATTTTCTGGCTAGAAAGTATTTCCATTAGGGACAATCAAACTAAACGTGTTGATCGATACATGGCCGGCAAGCCGGATAAATAAAGTGAGATTCTTTGTAATGGAAAAAAATATTCATTCTGCCTATAACATGATCATGGAAAGATTTGGACTGAAGAAATTTAAAGTTTTACCCATTACTATTCATCAATGCCTAAAGTTACCGACCAACTTTGGAGTTGGAGTGATGAAAGGATATCATAAAGTAGCTCGAGAATACTACTATTCCTCTACCGAGGAAGAAGACATGTTGGAAACAAAGAGGAAAGCAACCGCTTATCAAGTGGATATATCTGAGCCTAACAGCGAATCTAAAGTTGAAACTTTAGATCCATGAGATAAATCTGAGTTGGTAAAAGGCCAAGTGATGGACACAAAAGAAATCACTGTTCAGTATGAGGATAAACCAGAACGAACTACTCAAATAGGAGCATCATTGGAATCGATCCTTAAAGAGGAGTTGGTAGCTTTCTTGAGACAAAGGAAATAGGTGTTCACGTGGAGCCATGAAGATATTCTAGGCATAGACCCAAATTTCCTATGCCATGAGCTTAATGTTAATAAGGAGGTTAAACCTGTGAAGCAGCGAAGAAGAGTTTTTAGCCTAGACAAAAACCAGGCTATACAAGAAAAAGTGGAAAAGCTTCAAAAAGCTTCCTTTATTGAAGATGTGAAGTACCCGGATTGGTTGGCTAATGTATTTATAGTCAAGAGGAAGAAAAGTAAGTGGATGATGTGTGTGGATTTTACTGACTTGAACAAAGCATGCCCAAAGGATCATTTTCCTTTGCCACGAATTAATCAACTGGTGGATGCTACTTCAGGGCACTAGCTGCTAAATTTCATGGATGCATATTCTAGTTATGACCAGATCAAAATGAAGCCATAAGATAGAGAGAGTACTTCCTTTATTACTCCCCGAGTAACTTATTGCTATTATATTATGCCATTTGGTCTATAAAATGCAGGTGCTACTTATATGAGACAAGTGAACAAAGTATTTGAGGAAAAAATAGGCAAGAACATGGAGGTGTGTGTTGATGACATGCTCACTAAGAGTAAAAAAGATGCTAATCATGTTTCCAACCTCAGCCAGAAGTTTGATCAATTGGAAAAACACCAGATGAAGTTAAATCTCACCAAATGTGTCTTCGGAGTTCAGGAGGGAATGTTCCTCGAGTATATAGTGAATCAAAGGGGCATTGAATCTAATTCAGAAAAAATTAAAGATTTGATTGAAATGCAGTCTTTGACCAGTAAAAAAGATATTCAGAGGCTAGTTGGATGTGTAGCAGCACTCAATAGGTTTGTGTCCCGAGCAATAGACAAATGTTTTCCATTCTTTAAGGTGATCAGAGAAACCTTCAAATGGAACGAATAATGTGAAAAAGCCTTCCTGGAATTGAAGAAGTACCTGGGAACACCACCACTACTCTCCTGACTAGTGTTAGGAGAAAAATTATATCTATAATTGGCAGTTTCTGAGTCAGTTGTTAGTTCTGCCTTGATCAGGGAGGAGAATGGAGTCCAAAAACCAGTTTATTACACTAGCAAAGCTTTTCAAGGAGCAGAAGTGAGATATCCCAGACTGAAAAAATTAGCACTGGCCTTAATTGAGGCTAGTAGACGAATAAAGTCATATTTTCAAGCCCACACCATAGAGGTATACGCTGACATGATATTAAGGCAAGCTTTGCATAAGACGGAGAAATTTGGAAGGCTGATGTATTAGGATGTGGAGTTGGGGGAATATGGCCTTGAGGACTGCTTTAAAAGGCCAAGTTGTGGATGATTTTATTATAGAATTCACTTACCTAGAGGTCCCTGGGCAACAAGGGACTCTAGATGAGCAACATGCAGGAGTCAGCAGACCTAGTAAAGATGCGCCTGACCAACTCCAAGCAAGGGAAACTACAAAAAAATTTACCACCAATCAATCAGAACCATCCAGCGGAGTACAGGAGATGAAGAAGAAATATGAGAAGGTTAAGGATAAAATCTTCCATCAAGGGATTCTAACAAACCAAGCGTTTGACAATAATATCCTCATATGGAGTTTGTATATTGATGGGTCATCATGTGCAACCGGGTGTGGAGCTGGAATCATTCTCAATACTTAAGAAGATATTGACATAGAGTATGCTTTACAATTCCAATTTCAAGCCTCCAATAATGAGGTAGAGTATGAAGTTTTAATTTCTGGTTTAAATCTAGCTAAATCATTTAATTCTGAACAAGTTGTGGTGTATAGCGATTCACAGTTCGTGATAACCCAGGTGTTGAACTTATATGTAGATAAAGAAGAACTGATGAACAGATAGTTAGCCAAAGCGTTGGAGATAATTTCCACTTTGCTAGTTGTCCAGAAGGTCAGAATTCTAAGATTGGAAAATGCCTGAGAAGATTCTCTTGCTTGGCTAGCTTCAGCAACCAGAATTGAGCTACGAAGAACTATTCCTATTGAGTTACTTGCTAATAGGATCATTGATGAAGATCTGATGGTCAATTTTATTTCATTTGATATGGAACCATCTTGGATGGACCCCATAAGAGTATATATTAAATAAGGGAATCTTCTATCCGACCTACTTGAAGCTAAGAAACTGAAATACAAAGCCGCAAGATATGTGCTAGATGATGGTGTGTTACATAGAAGAGGATTAACGACTGGTGTACAACGATGTGTGCATCCAGAAAAAGTGAAGGATTTTATTGAAGAAGTCCATAAAGGGTCTCGTGGAGACCATATAGCAATAAGAACACTGTTATAAAGAATTCATACACAAGGGTACTACTGGATAACTATGCGAGAAGATTGTGCAGATTTTGTTAAGAAGTGTGATAAGTGCCAGATGTTTTCTAGCATACGCAAGGCTCCACAAGCTCTCCTAACACCAATAACTTCACCTTAGCCCTTTGCTATGTGGGTAATTGACTTAGTTGGGCCTCTACTAACCACCCGAGAAAGGTTCAAGTACCTGGTTATAGCCGTTGATTACTTTACTAAATGGGTGGAGGTTGAACCGTTGATCGATGTGTCCTATGAAAAGGTTTATCGATTTATTTGGAAGAATATCATATGCAGGTATGGCTTGCCCTATGCCTTTATCACTGATCACGGCACACAGTTTGACAACGACAAATTTGTTGCTTATTGTACCTAATCCAACGTTTAAAAAATTCATTATGCTCCTGGCCATCCTAAAAGCAACGATCAAACAAAGCTAACTAATAAAACCTTGTTGAATGGTTTGAAGAAAAGGTTAGAATATGCCAAAGGGAATTGGATCAATGAACTGCATTCTATCTTGTCGACTTACTGAACAACTCCTAGAACATCTACTGGAGAAACTCCCTACCTATTAGTGTTTGGTACTAAAGATGTTATTCCTGTAGAGCTAGGTTTACCCACACACAAAGTTCTTAACTTCAATAGCCCAGTCAATGATTTGATAAGAAGGATGGATTTAGACATGCTGGAAGAAGTCCATGAAGATGAAACTTTAAGAAATGAAGCTTATTAACAATGGAATACACGTTTCTACAATAAGAGGGTCATGTCGGGCAACTTAAAATAGGTTAATTATGTTTTGAAGAAAGTAATTCAGAAGAGAAATAAGCTAGAAGCCAATTGGCATGGGCCTTATCGTATTACTACATTCATCTGACCAGGCACATATCGAATTGAGACTTTGGAAGGGGAAGAATTCAAGAATCCATGGAATGCAGAACACTTGAGGAAATACTATCAGTGATATAATCAAGTTGTATTAAGTTCATTTTAATATTAATGAGAATGCAATTTCCCCAAAATTGTTATTTTTTTTATTTTTGGAGTACTACTGCTATACACTACATTATGCATCTATAAAAAGTACCAACAAAGTTGTTCGGTGTCAACAAAGGCCACCAACAAAGTTGGTCGGCATCAACAAAGACCACCAACAAAGTTGGTCGGTATCAATAAAGGCCACCAATAAAGTTGGTCAGCATACCAACAAAGTTGCTCGGTATCAACAAAGGCCACCAACAAAGTTGGTCGGCATCAACAAATACCACCAATAAAGTTGGTCGGTATCAATAAAGGCCACCAACAAAGTTGGTCGGCATTAATAAAGGAACCAACAAATTTATTTGTCAAACATATAAAACCATGCAAGGAAAAATTATAAGTCCCAAATGCTTGGTTAACGAAGACCCGAACAAATAATTTTCATCTAAACTTGGCTAAAAGATGGAAAAATGTTCCACTCATGCCTAGGAACCGAGGTAACTAATGCAATTACCTAAAAACTTTATGTACATTAGTAGAACCATGGTGATGCATTGGTAATTGATATAAAAATCAAATAATCCTAAGGATATCAATAGAACCGGTGAAAAACTAAAGATTAACTACAAATTGATCCCTTTATAGTCAAAGACTAAAGAATACATTCATATATACAAAGATTGACTAAAAGTTGATATATTCGTAGAATAAGCTTTTCATTAAATTAAATAATTACTTATTGTTTCTTAAACACACAGAAACAAAATGCAAAGTCTTATTCTACAGGACATTTTCCTTTACCCTTAGAAATAGGATTCATGCAGGCTGGAAAATCTTCCAAAGTAAAAGGAGAGTTGATGAAGTTAAAATTTTGAAGCAGCCTGGTCTTACTGCTACTAAGACGATCAAGCAGATGACGAGGTCGAACGATATATAATTCATTATGTATTTTATAATCCCCTAAGTATTTTAAAATCAAATAGTGAGGAATACGGTTTACACGAATCTAATTAATGCCTAACTTCAATGGAGGATTATCAAGTTGCAGTAATCCCGGATCATACCAATTCTATAACGAGCTGTTCCAATCCACCTTCATCACAGTTAAAGAGTTCATCCAACCCCATTTATAGGATTCTTTCTGAAACTATTGAAGTCTATAGTCTAAACATCGTAAAGCTTCATTATACCCATCCATCCAAACTTCTCTTGGTTGTTTATAGAATTAAAAGGTCAATTTATCAACCTGTGACTGCAGCTTTTTCAGCACTCCATCCTTAACCTCTAATTGGGAAGATTGAGTGGATAACTGTTCAGATAAGATCTGTAGCTTTTGGGACATCTCGGCAATAGCTTGGTCTTTTGCTTTTAACTATGCAGTTTGATTGGAAAGGGATTGCTGGGTCGTCACTTCTTCTATAGTTCCTCGGCCGGGCATATTCCTTGCTCGGGAAGAGGATGCAGACTTTTTATTTTTTAAAACTTCCAATTAGTCTCTTAATATTCATTCTCATCCTCTAAAAAGGAGTAACCTTCATCCGTAGTAGCAACAACAACTCCATAAGCAGACTTCAAAATATTTACTTCATCCCTAAAATTATTATACTCTTCTTCCAGGATTTTGGTAATAGAACAGTTCTACTTTTTATTATAAATGAAGACAAATTTATCAAAGCCCCGACCTACACTCAAACTTCGATACTTCTTCTCGTAGCACTGATGCAACAGTGTAGTGGATTCCTTATGCTGTTCTTGAAGTTCTTCTATCATCTCATAGTAGGCAACATTGTTTGCTACCTCCCGATCAAGTAAGTACTTTAAGTACTTATAGGATTCTTTAACCTGCTCTGATGCATCATCACCGAGCAACTGAGTGATTTATTCTTCGGATAAGTTCGTATGACCATCTTTGAAAAAAGCATTGTACTTCTTGAGTAGTTCGGTATCATGGAAAGATAGTTGTTCCATCTTCGCTATAAACTAGCAAGAAGTAATAACCACCGATCAACAATAAGGATGGAGAATATGTATAATCAACAAGAGACAAAAGGAATGAAAGGTTCTTTTATTGATAACAAAGAATTAAAGTACAATTAAAATAAAGAAAAAGAAATAAAAAAGGGAAAGGGAAAGGGAAATGGAAAATGCCGAACAACTTTACAACTTCTCCCTATCATTATCAACCTTCTTGCCCTGCTCAGAAGAAGAGGCTACGGACTGGAGTTACTCAGTTTGCTCGGTTGGAGGAATAGAAGACTCTAAAATTTTAGGTTGGTCTGCAAAATATTCAACCACTAGGGAAGACTCTCCAAATCCAGCTTCATCTTCAACCTCCTCCTCAATGGCTGGAGGAGGACTATGAACGTATCTTTGAAAAAGTTCAGAGCCTTTAGCTGTGTTCAACTCCTAAAGGGTAGAAACCCAACCATCTCTGAAGAATTTTTATTCTATATACTTAATTTGAGCAGAAGCAGTAGAAATGGCTTTGTTCCATCCTTTGTCCTAACCAGCACTGAAGGAGTCCTTCATGATAGACTTTCTCTTAGATCTGGAAAAGGATACAAGCTCTTTATCAGCCTTTGCCCTTTGATAAACTTCCTCTGTCCCTCGCTCAGTTTCCTCTTTCTTGCCTTCAGCTTCCTCTTTCTGGCGCTCAGCCTCCTTTGCCCCGCGCTCTGCTTCAAGGGCATTCTCATCATATGTCTGTCGAGCAATCTCAGTTGTCTTAAGTTTCTCTGCCCAAGTACTCTTCTCAGTTTCCAAGGCTTGCTGAGATTCGATAAGAGAGTTCTTCAAACAAGCCAAGGCTTGCTCCACATCTTTTGAAGAAAAATAAGAAGCCTTAATTGCATCACCCTTCTCCAGCATATTATTGAAGTGTACCAAGAATTGCAAAAGATGAAGATCAAAATGAGTATATGAGAAATATAAAGGATAACCAAACCAAGAAACTGGAAACTACTTACTAATGCAAGGCTCTAAGAAGCCAATTTAGAACCCCTCGATCGAGGGAACATGGCATTCACCCCCCCTGTGGTCTGGAAGAGTACTAGACTTGATCAACTTCCTGGACAAACCAGTAGTGATAGTTGTTGGGGGAACATCATTAGAAGAGGTAAATTCAACCAAGGACATTTGATCAGTCACCTGGTCGACCTACTTCTCTGTAGTCCATCTCCTAAGTCTCCTCAAAGGAACATCATCATCCTTCAGAGCTACATCTTTGGGGGTTGGGTCCTTGGGAACTAGGGCCTTTATAGAATCCCCTATTTTCTTCTTGTATCCTTCAGCGGGTGCTTGGGAGCCTAAAGTTCTACCACTGAGGAGGTTAGGAAACTTCCTCTTCTTCATAATTTCAGATAGAGGAGTGTATGAGTCAACAAAAACCTCGTGATCAAGGTCAATCACTAGAACAGGAGAAGCAGTAGATCTGGCTATAAAGGAAGAAGCAGTGTTTCTGTATTGAAGAAGACAGGAGGCATACCTAACGTGCTCCTCAACAACTACCTCGTGAAGTCCCAGATAAACTTCAATACTTTCAAATTTACTTCACTCTCTTTGGGAGACTTTCTTTTTTGGTCAACTGCAATTCAATTTTTAAAACAAAAGTCAGTGTGACATTTTATCAAATATAAACAGGACAAATATATTAAAACACAGAACAACCTATCCTGTTGACAAAGAGAGGACATCCAGGTTCTTGGTATTTAGCACCTCCAGTTAATGGAGCACGTTGCCAATTTTTTTCAATTACCCCATGGCCAAAATAATCCCTATTAGAATCAGGGTGATTAACTACTAAATATTTACTAACTGCCCTAGTTTTTAAATAAAAAGTGGTATCACTAGTTACCCATTTATAACAAAACATTATTTCTGGAATACCTATATGGGTCCAATAGATTTGATTTCACCTATAAACTCCATTAATAACTCTTCATGTATTAGGAGCCACTCTTACAGGTACAATGTCAAAATATTGACAAAACTCCAAACACATGGGATTAGGAGGAAATGTGATCCCACACTCAGCAATAAAGATGGAAAGGAACCAATGGCCCTCACCTAGAGAGAAAAAACCAAATAAAAAAGTGGGATGTTCCAGTACAACCCAAGATGGAATATGAAAGTCGATTATGAACTTATCAAGTGACTCGGTTGAATAAACCGTGATGAAGAAAACAAATAGGAAGAGAGGAAAAATTCTTACAAAAGTTTAAGAATTCATCAAGAACTGAAGACTGAAAAGAAAACGATTGCACGAAGGTTCAAAGAACACAGGAGCAGAATCAGAAGTGAGAGGTAGCAAATGATCTAAGTTTTACCACTCTTTTTATAAGGCGCATCGAAAACTGCGAAAAGTAATTATTAAAGTGAACGCCGAATGAGTTTACAGCGGCTAACAAAGGAAAAGACGAAGATACACCATAAAAGTTAGCTAAAATTTGAAATTATTAAAAAAATTCCATTCGCACCCAAAAATCATCAATCAAGTGGATAAATTTTCCAAGTATGGAAGGTCTGCAGTCAAACCAAATAGCCCGAACTACTATTAAAGCGTAATATTTCACACTTTCACATCAGCTCTAAGTATAAAACAATGGGGTCCTATGTTGATACCAAAATTTACCACCCTACGTGGAGCAAATATAAGCCAACATGTGTCATCCAATGTGGCACAAGTCCAAGTCATCTTGGTACAAAAGCCCGACCAACTAGGAAGTCCAACCAACAACCTGTATTGCCAATAAAGCGACAACGGTCTTACACCCTGTATTGCCAATGAAGCGATTGCATTCATATATTTAATTCTCATTATGTATTGATGTTAATGCCTAACGAATGAAGGCATTCCATCCTTTCACATGAAAATTATCAAGACCCCTCTTGGGCTATAAATACATTGTATCACCCTCATTGCAAGGGATTGAATAAACAACTCGAGCAATCAATACATAACAGTGGACGTAGGCTATTCCAATGAGCCTAACCACTTTAAAATTTATTGTGTCTTGCTTGTTTTACTTATTTTATCTATGATCAATTAATTAGGCCTAGTCTAGTTTTTTGCATAAATAATCACCATTTCAACACACGCATTCACTGTGTTAGAAAATACTTATTTGTCATTTGAAAGTCATTTTCAATACATTCATGTGTAAATTGTAGGCTTGACCACATAGGTTGCTTAATCACCGATTTACCCACTTTCTTTGCAATTTTTCTAATCTTATGGATATTAATAGATTTATGCATTTACTTATCCATTTTACCTTTATCGGAACATTTATTCAATTCATTCAAGTTAGGTTGTATTAACACATTTTATCACACAACCCATTTCTTGACATGTTCCAAATTTTCTTTATCTTTTCTCGGAAGCTTCCAATACCGCATTCCTTCGAGCCCTTCTTGCCTTTATCCCGATGTCATCCAAGTTTTCTTTTATGTGTTATAACATTTTACATATGCTCATGTTATTCCACTTTTACTTTTTATCCTGTCAAAGCCAAAACCCTGGACTTTACCACACCATTTGTGTTACACTTTAAAAATCGACATGTCATGTCCTTTAAAATTTAACTTTGATTTTTGTTCCAAAAATCGTATTCATTTAGGACCTTCTTGTGTAAAACCTTTTCCAATATTTTTATTTCATAAAAATGTTCCAGTTTAAGTAAAATTACCATTTTACTCATTTGTTTCCAAAATCACTTTTTACCCCATTTTTACAAGTGTTAATTTCTCACAAAATACTATTAACTTATTCATACCAACTTCTTAAGTATTTAACACTTCAAAACCCTTTTACACTTGGAGTAAAAAATTTCTTAATTGAAAATATTTTTACACCTTTAACCCCTTTTAATTCCATAAGTATTTATTCTTTACAACATTACTAACTTTTCTATGTTTACCCATTAACACTTAACGAATATTTTTATCAACCTTTTCATAAACCACACATTTCTTAACTTTCTTTATTCAAGAAATTCATTTACCTTTAAAACTACTTTTACAAGAAAATACCATTTCTTTTTATCAACACATGTAGTCTTATAATCTCATGTTCATCATATCTTTTAGTCCCAATTTCACACACTTTGAAGACTAATTTCTAACTTTTCTTATATTATGATTAAACCCATCAAAATCTTTTTTAACTAGTTTATGCACTTAATACAAAAATATTACAAGTTTATATGCATAAGAAGATGGATTTTTAACCCAAAAATCATACTACATGGTTTAAGCATACATTTCATCATGAGAAATCATTAAACTTACAAAAATACATTCCTTTTGGTACATAGGACATTTTTATTTCTTCAACTTCAACAAATGTCAATTTTTCATAAAACCTTCATTTTTGTAAAAGCTTTGAAATATTATTATTTCACCAAATTTTCCAACAAAATCACATCATTTGCAAACATTTAATTTCATAAAATATTTTTCATTAATATTTCTAGAATACACACATTTTTATAAAACACCCACTTTTACTATTTCAAAACCTTGAAATAATTATCCATTCTTTGTTTTTAACAAAATAACATTTTCCAACATTTTTATTTCATAAAAATGTTTATTATTTCTACACATCAATTTTTATCATTTAATCAAATGAAACCCACTCATGTAATCTAACTACCAAGACTACAATATGCAAATATAATATAAATGTAAGAGTAAGGTTCTTTCCACCTCTAATGGCTTTAATGGTGGTGAAAATATTGGTGTAGGAGAATCAACCCCCACCTCCAAATATGGCCTCAAGGAGTTACTAAAAGCATCCTCCAAAATGATCTTCTACTATGCTTCCAAGCAAAACTCACTTCAAACTCCATGGAAAACCTCCTTCGTCTTCTCCAAAAGCCCCCAAATACTCCTCCAACATTTGTAAATCCTCTTTGACAATGGTGAAAATGGGTATTTTGCGTTTGGATATGGTGGAACATTATATAAATGGTAGTGGGTGGAGGAGGAAGACCACCCACCTCTCTCTCTCACTCTTTATCTCCTTCTTCCATTTCTCCCAACACAAATAACCCAAATGCACCAAAAAACCTTTATAAAATCTCACTAAGGCTCCAAATACCCGGTTTACCCCATCTGGGCTGATCTGAGCTCGACAACTCTAAGATTCAATGCTCCATATTGTGACACAGAACAAGGGTAATTAGATATAAAAACTCGACTAAGGTCATTTGTCGTTTTAACGACATCACCAATGTCGTTAGAACGACTTCTAATATCGTTTGAATTGTGGATCGCGCACGATCTACTACTGTAAACCAGTAGCGTGTCGTTAGATATACTGCCTCTTGTGACCCTTATCCCGACCTCACTATGTCATTCGAATGACGGGCCCTTGTCGTTTGAATAACCCTTTTTCTTTTTTCCCCTCCAATTGTTATGCACAATTCTTCCTTAATTATAATTAACTCCTCTTCAACTTATAATCCTTATATAATTTAATTAATTTATCGGGGGAGGATATTGCACTATTCTTCGGACTTGTATCTAAAATAAAAACTTATCTCTTCTTTTTCCTACCACATTCACCCCCCCTATTTCATTATCCGACCATTCCAAAATTCACCCCCTCAAATCTCCCTCAAACTCCACCCAAAAATCCATATTCACTCCCTCTACCAATTCCCACCATAACCCTTTCCAATTTCTAACCTGTCCCATAATTTCCCAACCTTTCACTACCTATAAATACCACCCTACCCACACCATTTTCTTCACACCTCTATTCTCTCTTTTTATTCTTCCCCAAAGTATATTCATAAAATCCCTTTCACCCAATTCAATCTTGTCTCGCTACATTAAATATGATTCCGTTGTGATTATCGATGAGGGAGAAAATGATGGTTTTCATTCTTGCCAACAAAGGAATTGGGTTTATGTGCATTTCGGTCCAACCCGGGTTGTTTTCATTGAGATGAAAGTCCAATGGTATGACCTTCCCTATGTGGTTACGACAGTTTTTAACCGCTTTGGGTGGTGTCATTTCTTGAATCCCCACCAACTCCGTTTACGACCCCGTGGTTCATATCTTCTATGGGACACTTGCTCGGAAGTTCCAAGGCCAATACGAGGTATATATCCATGGAAAGATGGGGTACCTATACCTTGCTATCATTCAAAGGAAAATGTGATCGGCGGGGGTGATTATTCCTCTAAATCCCACTTATCCAAACAACGCACCACTCATATCCAAACAAGAGTGCGTTGTGAGGTGGGAACCTTAGGAAGAATGGACAATGGATACCTTTTTTATTGGGTGACTTCCCGAACACACTCGGTATGCCCATAGCATTACTTGTGCTACCATTCTTCCTACCACCAATAATTCCCCATCCTCCTCCTGCATGAGACATTTCTTCACCACCTCTTAGACGAGCAAAGTCAAATTGGCCGTGCTTAAATTTATCTTTAAGAGATAATTGTCACCACCTATGATAAAAAATGAAAATTTTCTCTCCCCTATTCCATGTTGATTTCCTCTCTTTGCTTCAATGTACATGTACCCGACAGAGGTATACCTCCCGCCTCCCAAAGCCCATCAATGCCTCCTCATTTGAACGTAAAGTGAGGCAAATGCAGCGTTTCCATCCCGTCCTACTGTTTTTGAGGTTGTAGAGATGGATGACGAGGAGGAAGAGGGGGATGGTGAGAATGTTCAAGTTGGATAGGTAGTGAAGCAAGAGGAAGGTGAATCGGATTATGAGACTGACTTTGATGAAGGCGCTTTTCAATTGACGGTCATTAATCGCCGAATTGACGAGTTAGAGACTCATATAGATCATTTCATTACTGAGTTTTATACCGAGCGAGAGATCGATAGGTGTGACTATAGGAGGGACACAAGTATGATGATGCGATTACAAGCGGATATGTACCATTTGCAATTGTGCCCCAATATGCAATTTCCTTCTTATTTCTATAACCCCTACGTTTGTGATCTCAACGTTACCAGGTTGTATCACTAATTTTTATGGGTTACTTGTGGTTCTTTTTTATGTAGTTCTTAGGATTTTCACAAAGTTATTTTGTAAGAACTATGTAATGTCCATCTCTTTTTTATGCGTTGTATTTGTCGTTTTCTTTAATGAAAAATTGCATTTTAATTATTTGCTTGTTTTTATTTTTGCACTATTCTTTTCTTATTTAGATTTTTGTTCTTTTTATTGAGAACAATGAAAAATTCTAAGTTAGGGGGTGTAAGTGTGTCATTCAAACTTCATAAATTTCTAAATGCCCAAGAAAATCGAAAAATGTAAAAAAAAACAAAAATTTCCAAAATTTCCAAAAAAGTTCGAAAAAAATCAAAAATATTTTTCAACAAAATAAATAAAAATGGGAATTTTAATTCTTCAAAATTTTCAATAATTTTTTGTTTTAACTCTCAATTTGTAATGATCTAATGCACTATTGACCAAAAATGGAAATTGAGCAAAAACTGACAACTTAATGAATAAGTGTAGAGATTTTTTGCCTGGTGAGATTTTTTGGCCTATCACTTTTTTCGAGTAATTAAATCAATCCGAATTAAAAATTAACTCGAAGTTCTTTTTAGTGTTAAAAAGTCATTCATGATCTCTCAATTGTTGTTTTGACCAGTTACGAAAAATGAGTGAGATGTACTCTTGAAAGCGAGCTAAAAATGTCTAAATTAAATTCATCTTGAGACGCATATGGTTAATTAATTAGTAATTAGAAAAAGTGAAGTTAGGCCTTCGTTTATTACCCAAAAAGATTCGCCATAAAAAGTTATGAAAAATTATCCTTTTGCAAACCAATTTGAGCTCAATAAATTCGCCCCTTTTAATTTGTTAACCCAAAAAACCAATTAGCCCGGAGTTGCGAAAATCAAAAAATTCATCAATTAAGTCCATATGGTACATAAAAAGGGGCAAGGAAAATGAAACAAAAATAGAAAAAAATAGAAAAATGGAGTAATTATGAAAATTATAAGGAAAAAGAAAAAAATGAGCACATGCCTAAAAAAATGCCAACAGACATCGAAAGAAAAATTTTGAATATAAAAAATTCCCAAACGTTCCTATCTATACCCAAAACACCTTAACCCAAAATATTCATAACTGAGTCTGAATGGTGAAATTAATTATCGCGTGGAGAGATAAAACACAAAAAGATAATAAGGTCACAAAAAGGTAAAAATAAAAGATGATGTTTTTCTTTTTCCAATGACCATAACCTGTTCATGAGATATTTTCACCCAAGTATTCTAATTGTGTGTGTGAATTAGTGTCCATTATATTTAATCTTTATATCACGTAAACCAAGACAAAATAAACACATGCCGAGAGATTCATTTGTGAGAGCATCCCGTGAGAATTCGAATCAAAGCGAATTTTCGAAAAGTAACGTAATGATCAATCGGTGGAAATTCGCGATTTAATTATCGATTTTGCAGACACATACTTATGACTTGAGATTCTTGAATAAAAATTTAAAGTGATGATTTTTAAGAAATTTGAATTATATGATTTTTGAATTATTTGGATATTTTATTGAGTCATGTGAAAAATGAATTTTGTGGGTACATTCACTGCAAACCCTCACGATACACCACTCATCCTACTAGGGTAGCCTAAGGGTTTAACGGGTTATTGCATACACTAAATGCAATTGGTTGCCCGTGAAAAAGATATTCTATCCCAATAAATTTTTTGGAAGTTATGTTTAGGCCATACTATAATTTGTTTACATTGCTCGGGATGATCAAAGTTCTAAGTTACGGAGGACTAATTCGGAGTGAATACATCCTATTTACCCTCATTATTTAGTGACTTTTAGAGTTTTTTGTAGTGTAAATATCCTGAATTTATCTTACATTTATGCTATCGACCTTTTCGACAAGTATTGCTTGTTTTATGTATATCTCTTTTATTTTAAAGGGATTTCGTGCAAGTGAATACGAGAGGAAAACCGAAATAAAGAAAGAAAATAAGAAAAAAATTCTAAGGGAATTTAAGTAATTTTGCAGCCTGAACCCAGATGTAAAGCCTCAAATAAAGTTAAATAGCTAGAAGCTACGAACATACTGGATGAAGTGACATCCAAATCCAAGCTACGGTGAAGAAGTTATGCGCATTCGAAGTTGAGAATAAAATCTAGGGGAAAAAAAGGAGATGCAGAATTTTACAGGGGTAAACCGGTTCGCCCCTGGCCCGAACCGGTTCGATCGTTCAGATATGGAATTTTTAGTTTATTCCTAGTTTTTAAGTAGAGAGTTTTATGTGTTTGTATTTCTTTCAAAACGACCACAAGTGATTGCAACTTGTAATTAGACTTCTTAGTGTTTAGTTTTGACCTAAATTTTCACACTTTAGAGGTAAAGAAGAAGGGTCGCAAGAAGAACAACAAAAATCATCCATTATTGCCATATTTTGCTCATATTGTTAATTCAAATATTAACTTCTTCTATTTTCTTCTAAAAGATGCATATTTAGGATTTAATCATTGTTATTTCTTAGTTTTTCATTTAATACATGTTTGCTTGCATTCTATATATCATCATGTTTTCATGCAACATAAAAACTATGTATAAGGTTAATTATTCCACGTCCAACGAAGTTTTTAGAGGGTTGGTATACATCAACCCAACCTACGTATTACAAATGGATATAATATTAGATAAAATTAAATAAATAATTTAGAGGTTTGCGATCTTTTCAGAACAAATATTGTAGGTCTTTTAATTTCGTTTGCCCTAGGTAACCAGAATATTTAAAAATATAATACGTGTGTTGATAATTTATCATTCACATTAAATATAATTTTGACTAGATATTTTGAGTTGAAATCTTCATATGTTAAGTGATTATAAAAATTTGATGTTTTCTTTGAATTATGAATTAAATTCTTAAATGTTTTATATCCGACGTAACTGCCAATGGTTCGAGGAATTATATTCCGACTCTATTTTCTCATATAGTTTATTTCTATACTCCAAAATGAGTCTTGCATTAATTTAGATAGTTTCCATTCATCAATTAAGTTGCATTAGTTCGTAATCATTCTCATAAACAATTCATCGTCTTTTATTTTCTCCTTTTTGATTCATTCCTTAGGTATTAGGATCTCGTCGTTAGTGTCTTCACAAATTTTCATCTTACTCTTGATGTTTGAAATTCGACTTGTTCGAAAATATTACTTACGTGACCGACTTATACTTGAGCCAAGTTTACACGCACCAGAGACACATTTAGAGTCATGTAACATTGCCCGAATTCAAATCATTTTTTTCGACAAAATTGTTAAATATTAAGTAATGGAAAGGGGCTATGAAAGACAATGTATTTTCATAAAAAGCCACCATTTACAATGAAAAGAGCCTAAAAAGATTAGAGGCACATAAAAGAAGAAGTGCCTGATCATTTTGTTTATACATTGATGCTTCGCTACAAATGAGCATTAATTTTTTCAAAATAATTGAGAGTATTATTGGTATATGTGAGATTTTGGGGGAGTTAATTCAAAGATTAATGGGCTTGCACAAACTATAAAAATTTCAAAAAAACATTATATAGTTTTTGGCATCATTTGTGTGAAAATCACTTACAGTCTTGAATTATTGATTAGGTTAAGTCAATTTCACATGAGTTCACAATCTTTTACACCTAAGGTATACATTGATGTGAGTACCATGTTTATTTATCTCAGCCCAGAGAAGTAGTTAGGCTAAGACCTATCAAAAATACCGAAAGCCCGGCCCGAACTCCCAAGCCTTATAAATTGTTAGTTAGCAGTGACCCGTTCAACCCCTAAAATCTCTGAGGAGATATTCTAGGGATTATGGGCCAACATGGAGGTACCCAAAACCCCCACTCTCCTATAATTATATGTACATATTAAACCCCCCAGCCTAGGGCAAAAGGGATGTAATTTTTTAAACACTCCCCTGGAGAAAAGAGAAATATAATTAGAGAGCACCACCGTGGACGTGGGCCATTTTTGCCTAACCACGTAAATCTTGTGTCGTGTGTGATTGAAGCTATTTTGTGTTCTTTACTTTTCCTAATGCATTTGCTTATAATTTGTGTTGAGATTTATTGTAACCACAATTGGCGCCGTCTGTGGGAAGCGATTGTTCTTCCTTTAAGAAAGCTTTCACCAATAAGAACCTAGAATGTCTGGTAACAACAGCAATGAACCTCAAGCAGGGGATATTCAAGAGCAACCTACCCCTCGCAGCGTTAGTTCTGAAGTTCGACGCTTAAACCCAAGGTTTCACCCAGAACGAAAAGCGTCAGAAGAAAGTCAGGAACCAGTTAGGTCCATGCAAGTTTCCTGGCTGATCGACGCCTACGAGGCCAAGCTCCAAGAGTAGGAGGAAGCCACTCGTAATAAATAAGATGATAACGCCCGCCTCTAAAGGAGATTGGAGAAGATGGAGAGAGAACTCCATCGCAGCATAAGGCAACGTCATTATCGCACTCCTAGCCCTCAGCGAGCAGATCTCGTATCCAAGGACGGATCCCAAGACGTGGATCTGAAAGAATTGAAGGACACAGGTTAAATAATGACTAGTCTGAGCAACAACAATTAGCTCACCATTACAGGAAATTTGGTCTAAAGAGAAATGGACCAACACCCAGCAGATCGAGGTGCCAAGTTGACTAGAGAGCTAGCTAGGGGAGCTTTCAGGACCCAGATGCAATCCCCTTATTCAATAGAAATATAGGAAGAATAAGCCCCCAATAATTTCGTAATGCCCAAGTTCAATATCTACAATGGAAAGTCTGATCCTATTGACCATGCCAAGTAGTACAGGCAGGCAATGACCTTTTGGAACCACAAAAATGCATTAATGTGGATTTTTCCGTCGATTTTGGACCACATGGCCCAAAAGTGGTTCGAGAAACTCCCTCACAGATCCATTAGGAACTTCGAGCCCCTGGCAGAGCTATTTACAACTCGTTTCATTACCAGCAGCTACCATTCAAAGAGGGTGGTTGCTTCGTTGATAATGAAGAAGTAGCCCTAGGAGAGCCTCAGAGACTACGCAACGAGGTATTGGGAGCTATTCAACGAGGTCGATGACTTCTCAAAGCAGGTCACCGTGGCATCCTTTAAGATTGGTTTACCCAACTCCTGCCTCTTGCACCAGTCCCTCAGTAAAAAGGAGGCCACAACCATCGACGACTTGATGGCTCATATTGAAAAATATGCCAAAATTGATGATGTAACTCATCTCAGTGCAGGGTAAAATGGTCGCGTTAAGGTCTTCGGCATGGGAAGCAAAAAGAATGAGGGTCAGAAAAAGGGAAGTAAGAATGGGTGCAGGAACGAACCTAAGAATGAGTGTAAGAGTGATGCCTCGAGGGCATTCTAAATAGTAAATATAGTTTCAAGGAACCGATATATAAGATTCTGGCGAAGATTAAGGATGAACCGTTCATTAAGTGGCCCAGGAAGATGGGTGGATACCCTTCAAATAGGAACAACAACTAAGGTGTGCCTTCTATAAATAGGGCCTGCATAAAATCGAGCATTACAAGGCTCTCGAATCTCACCTTGAAGAGATAGCCTAGGCCGAACACCTAAGAAAATTTATGGAGCGTCCGACCTCAAATATATTCAAGGGAGCACGGCTCGAATGTAAGTTAAAAAAATTATATTAGTAATTCAAGCTTTTTAAATTGATCCATCCAAAATGCAAGAAGGGAAGCGTCGGTGAGTAGAGGATGCCGACTATAACAAGCACATTATTTTCACGAACGAAGATCTAGTGGGAGTAAGAACCCCAAATCATGATGCATTGATCATTACACTCAGGATAGCTAACTATGATGTCGGCAGGTTGCTCGTCGACCAAGGTAGCTCATTCGAAGTAATGTACCTCGACTAGTTCAGGGAGTTAAAATTGAGCATCGCTCACTTACAGAAAGCTACCATTCCTCTAGTTGGCTTCGCTGAAAACATAACCATCCCCTTGGGAAAGATTTTCTTGCTAGTAAGGGCAGGAAACATCTCGAAGATTATAAAATTTCTCCTAGTCGATATTAATTTACCCTAACAAGCGATCCTCGACAGAGGATAGTTGCACGCAATGAAGGTTGTTCCCTCTACCTACCATCAAAATCTCAAATGTGTGACTGAACGAGGAGTGGTGAAGATCCATGGAGATCGAGCGATGGAGAGAAAGTGATTTATAGTTTCCATCCTTCCTAAGCCAGAGAAGAAGGTCGAGAAAGTTATGAGCAAGGACAAAGAAAAAGAGAGGTTAATGCCCTCCAAATAGCAACTAAGATATGAGAGACCAGGAATGGAGGAGACCAGTCTCCTCCCCTCTGATAAGGTCATTGAGGACCTAGAGGAAGTCGCAACCAATGGCGACAATAAAGATAAGATGTTTTTTATCGGAGCCTCTCTCAAAAATCGAGAGAAAAAGGAATTGGCAGTAGTTTTGCAAAGTAACTTGGAAATTTTTACGTGGGAACCCTATGAGCTTCCTGGGATTGATCCCAGTGCAGCTTATCAACAGCTTCACATTTTTCCATCTTTCAAGCCGATCGCACAAAAGGCACGGTGTACTACCACCAAAAAGGCCAAGGCTATAGAGAATGAAGTGGAGAAGTTGTTGGATACAGGATCCATATAGGAAGTTTAATTCCCCAAGTGGTTATCCAACCCAGTAGTAGTCTCGAAAAGAAATGGAAAGTGGAGAGTCTGTATTGACTTTACTGACCTTAACAGAGCTTTCCCTAAAGACAACTTCCCTCTCCCAAATATTGAACAGTTGGTGGATGCCACAGCAACTCATGAAATAATGAGTTTCCTAGACGCATACTCCGGTTATCACCAAATCCCTCTACACGAGCCAAATCAAGAAAAAACAGCATTCATCACCACAGTTGGGTTATATTGCTACAAGGTCATGCCCTTTAGGCTAAAAAATGAGGGAGCAACTTACCAGCGGTTGGTCACCAAGATGTTCAAAGTCCAAATGGGAAGAAGTATGGAAGTTTACATCGATGATATGCTCATCAAGATCAATCTCAAAGAAGACCACCTCTTTGACCTATCAAGGACCTTCAAAATTTTCAGGAAATATTGAATGAAGCTCAACGCAAGTAAGTGTTCCTTCGATGTTCAGTCACGAAAATTTCTTGGGTACTTAGTTAGTAAGAGAGACCAAATTGATGCCATTAATAGGGTGAAATCCCCCTGTATGATAATAGACGTGCAAAAGCTCACGGCGATGCTCGCCGCCCTAAACGGGTTCATCTCAAAATCATCCAAAAGGTTCGAGCCGTTCTTTTAATTATTGAAGAAAAGAAAAGATGTGGAGTGGAATGAGGATTGCTCAAGGGCGTTAGAGGGGTTCAAATCTTACCTCAGCACACAACCCTTACTCGTAATCCCTAAAGAGAATGATCCTCCATACCTGTACCTTGCAGTATCCAGTCATGCTGTAAGTTTTGCACTGGTATGCAAAAAAATAGGGATCCAGCACCCAGTCTATTACACGAGCAAGACTCTCTTGGACGCCGAACAATGATACCTACCACTAGAAAAGATCGCCTTTGTGCTAGTGGTAGCCTCAAGGAAATTAAAACATTACTTTGAAGCCCACTCCATTATCATTATTACATACCACCCTCTTAAAGAAGTCCTGAGAAAAGCAGGCATGTCACGTAGACTATCAAAGTGGTCAGTCGAGCTTGGGCGATTTGACATTCAGCTCCAGCTAAGGAATGACATGAAAAGGCAGGTCCTCGCTGATTTCATTGTAAAATTTATTGGAGAGCATCTTTTTAACCAGAACCAAACCATTCGTTAGAGTGAAGTCCCCCCAGCGTCGGGCGCCTGGAAATTATTCATTGATGGAGCCTCCAATTCTAAAGGGGAAGGAGTAGGCATAGTGTTGATTACCCCTGATGATGCAATACACGAGCAAGGAAAAGGCTTGTATTTGAAACCTCCAACAATGAAGTAGAGTATGAAGCACTGATCGTGGGCCTACAAAAAGCACAAATTCTCATAGCAAAGAGACTCCAAGTGTTCCGCTACTCACAGTTGGTCTCCAACCTAATAAGTGGTGATTTTAACGCTAAAGATGAGAGGATGGAAGCCTATATCACCACTGATAAGGAATTAATAACCAACTTTGAACAAGTCAGCATCCAGCAGTTTCCCAGAGGACAGAACGACCATTATAATGCCCTGGTAGCCTTAAGCTCAACGATCAACTTCGACTTGAAGAGGAGAATCTAGATTAATTTCCTTGCCCAGTCAAGTATCAACTAGATCGACGAGCTGCCAAGCGTGGGGCATATTCTCCAGATTGAGACAGCCCCTGGTTGGATGGACCCCATAAGGGAGTATTTAAAAAGTTGGTGTGCTACCAGTAGACAAGAAGATCGCTCATCGGATAAGAGTTAAAGCTGCTCGCTTGCACTTATCTTCTAAGGGCAAGATGTACAAGAGATCTTTCACTAGATCGTACCTTTAATGCGTTCATCCAAAAGACATCGAATAAGTCCTGCATGAACTCCACGAGGGAATCTGTGGAAGTCACATTAGGGGAAAGTCGCTAGCTTTTTAAGCAATGAAAGAAGGCTACTAGTGGATGTACATGCAAAAAGATGCTAGTCTCTATGCTCATAAATGCGGAAAGTGCCAACTTCACGCACCTATGGTTCACCATCCAGCTAGCTACCTGAAGTCACTTACTAGCCCATGGCCTTTCGCCCAATGGGGTATGGACATCATGGGCCATCTTCCTACCGTAGCCAATAATCGCACGTATTTATTGGTCGCAACAGACTACTTCACCAAATGGATAGAACCAGAGCCACTGGTAAACATTAGAGATGCGAACATGATAAGATTCATATGGGGGAACATTATCACTCATTTTGGGATCCCCAAGACCATCATCACTAATAACAGAACCCGATTTGAAAGTGGTCTCTTCCAGGGTTTCTGCAGTGATCACGGGACCAGGCACTACTTTATCTCTGTGGCATATCCTCAGAGCAACAAACAGGCTGAAGCTTCCCATAAAATAGTGATTGATGAATTAAAGAAGCACTTAGAGCAAGCCAAGGGGGCCTGGGTAAACGAACTACCCCACATACTATGGGCTTATCGTACCACCCCACGACAAGCAACAAGAGAGACACTTTTCACACTAACGTATGGGATGGAGGAAATTATCCCCTTGGAAGCTGGCCTCCCTACTATGAGGTCTACCCTGGTCGACTAAGAACAGAACGACGAAGCATTGCTCACTGAACTTGACTTATCTTAAGAACGAAGGGAGTTTTCTCTAGTGAAACTAGCAGCCTACCAGCAACAACTAGCAAAGTACTACAACAAAAAGGTCAATCCAAGAGCATTCCAAGTTGGGGATTACATCCTGAGGAAAGTTCTTACCAGTGTTGTGAAACCATTGTATGGCAAGTTAGGACCAAACTGGGAGGGACCATTCAAGGTGATAAAAGACGACCTACAAGGAGCCTATCACTTAGAAACGCTAGAGGTCAGGGATATACCTAGAGCTTGGAATGTAACAAATTTGAAGAAATTCTACTTCAAGTCTTTCTTTTTTTATTTTTAAACTCAATGTTAAAATTTTCAATTCATTTTTTATTAATAAAGATTTGTTTGGTAGTGGCATTCTATGAAGTTTTGATTTTTCTCAACTACATTATAATTCATGCACATTTTCTAAGTTACAGGCTCCCTCTTAACATATAAAACTAAAATCACGAGATACATATTAAAGTAGGGTCAGTATGCAATGACCCTCCTCAGGCATTCGCCAGCAAACACAAATGACCTCCTAGCTTTCCCCTGGCAATATATGAAGCCATACAGGGGACCCTTAGGCAACATGGCCAACCTAGGTTAGTCACCAACATTATTTGGCTAAAAAATCCTACTCAGATAGAACATCCAATACCAGGTGTATCCTCTCCATTGACTCATTTAGGCCTAAGGAAGTGCGATGACACAACCTAAAAGGTAAAGTAAGATAGAATGGCACACTAAAAGCACAATGGACTGGGGGGATACTCACTCAATAAACCAACTCTGTCTAAATCAAGTCTAGTCGGCTAGAAGAGCCCAAGATAGTAGAACAATGAATCAATGAAGTAAAAAATACAAAACACATGTTTAGTCGGTAAATCACCTAAAATATAACTATTTTATTACATCATTACATATACAAGGAGTTACATATGCTGAGTAAATTAAATCCTAATGAGAACTATGTTACTGAGCAAGATAGTCAGACATTTGCGCTCTTCCATCTGGATGAGGAGATAATTTCTCCTCGACTTCATCTGAATTTGGTTCCACGACCTTCCTTGGGATTACATCTATGAGAATTCATTGATCATCCCTTATGAATGGGTTCGACATCAAAGTTAAGGGAGAGATCTCATGTCGATACTAGAGGATAGAGTTTATTGGGACCTGAAACTCCCTAATAGTACTCAACCACCCTCTTATGAAAGATAACTTTTCAACCGCCCTCAACTTCGTTAGAGCATTGGTCCAACCCTGGTCATAACCATTAGCCCACACCTATCGAGGACCTTTATTTAACAGGTGCCTCAGCGAGGTAACATCTCATTGAAGTCCGACAGCTATCACGTATGCCCTGTGAATGTCTCCCCGCAGCTCAGCAATTTCCCTAGTTGAGCCACTATCATCAGTGCAGCTCGCGGCCCAGTCGATGAAGAGGAACCACATAAAATTCGAGGGGAAATGCTCAGTGTATTCTCCTTAAGTCACGAGACTTCCCTCCTTAGAGCATCATTCTCTTGTTGAAGTACGTCTCTAACTTAAATAACCTCGGAGGCATCCGAAAGCTTAGCCTTCAGAGCATCCACTTCTTCTTGAACAGAAGAGAGGACCTCCTCCATCTTTTGAACCCTATCTTTCATCTTGGCAATGATTTCTGACTGGTCCTTATAGTCTTGATTCCTCGACCTAAGAGATTTGCAGATTCTTACAAAGGAACGATGAACTCGGTTTCTCACATCGAGACTAAGAATTTTTCTTAGTTGAGAGGTAGAAGGAATATATTCCTCAACATTAATGAGCTACAAACCATATAATCTTTAAAGAATAAATAAATCAATGCGCGAAAGGAAACAGAATTTCATTTCATTAAAAGGAAGTTTAATTACATCAGCAAAAGAAAGAAAGAACAATAGAAATGAAAAAATACAAAGGTCCCTAAGATGACTAGCTGCCGACCTCAGGCTGTTCTGAGGGTGATGGTTGCCTCCCCTTATCCACGGCAGCCCCAGGTGAAGCTCTCTCAAATGGAGCAGTCACCATCCCCTGATCAAGGGGAGCATCAGCAGAAGTAGTTGAGACAGCTGGGACACCTTCATGAGCAGCAAGAAGAGACACCTCATCCACAACAGGCTTGGGACTAGGGTTATGCTCTTCAAAGAAGGGGAATCAACATCCACCTCGACAGAGAGCAAAGCCCTATCCTAACTCTTCTTCAAGTTGAGGCGGCTGATGTAGTCAATCTGAGACTCGCCATCCTGATATGTTATGAGCCACCCAGCATTATACGAGCTCTCCTTGAGGGTGGAAGCCTAAGATTCCACCTTATTCACCTTCTCAGCAAGAACCTTATTCTCCTCAACCACCGCCAGTTAGCTTGTACAAACTAGGTCGTAAGACTGCCACAGCTCCTCGAGCTCCTTGGACTTTTCCTCTTTTACCTTATTAGCTTTTCCTAAAGTAACGTCGAAAGACTTTTGAGCAGCAAGAGAAGTCTTTAGGCTCGCTTCCAACTCGGCATTTCTCCTCGCCACCTTATCACGGCTACGATAGAGGACGGTGAAATCATACACAAGCTGTAGAGAAGAAAAAAAACATATAGGGAAGAAAACATTAGAAGAAGAACTGTAAGAGTAAAGAAGTAAAAATATATTTACCAAGGCTATCCCCTGACTCGCCTTCAAGGCTAGCTGGTTAGTCCCTATACTCGACGACCTCTGGCGATCAGCTGGCGAGACTACTGTCTCGAGCACCGCCAGAGCCAGCTGAGGTGAAAGAGCAACAGAATACCCCTCAGCCAGGGAATACATGGGCACCAAAGGCTTCCCCATCTTTGTCCTTATTTTTTCTCTCCTTCTCTATTCCTCTCTCTCATTCTTCTTCCTCTCTTATTCTTTCTTTCTTTCCCTCTCTCTAACTAACACCTCCTCTTTCTTCTTCCGCTCCTTCTCATGAGCAATAGACTGGGAGATAGTGGAGGTATCCCCACTCCCAGACTTCTACTTCTTCAACCTATGAGCAAGCTCCACATTGTCCTCATCATCGTCCTATATTAATTTTTTCCTAGGAGGGGCCATAGTTTCCTTGCTGGAGCTACCCGAATCCTCTGAGTCCTCCAAAACCTATGAACCCTCCTCCGAACTAGAAGATTCTTCATTGCTTGAACTCTCTTCACTAGAGTCACCTTTAACTTCACCCCTTCCAGCCTTTACGCTATCTTCACTAGAGTTTCTCTCCTCTTCGTCCAACTGGATTGGTTCAGCAATAACCTCTTATGTGATATTTAGTTGAGGAATACTATCCACAGGTCAGGGGGTGAAGCAAGACCTAATATTCTTGTACTCTCAAAGGAATGCAGCTAATCGTGAATACTAACCATCAGCTAGATATCCCCTGATCTTTTAAGCCTTGACTAGCTCAACAGCTCGAATTTTACGAAGTCCAGGTTCTAAGTTCTTGGTCTTCGCTAAAAAAAGTAAAATGTAAGAAAGACAGTACACTAACATAAAATCAATGAGTAGAATAATTGCTATGCCTACCTATGTACTCCTCCCTATAAAAGGGAATCGTAGGTCCTTTGTACCTCACCCCTTCAGTTTAGGGAGGGAAATGCCAGTTCCTGGAAATGAATCCCTCTTACCTATAGTCCTTGTGAGAATCAGGTAGATTGACTACCAACACCATGTAAGGACTCTTAGCCTTCAGATAGAGGAAACTAGAGCTTGTTCGAGAGAAGGAATAGAAATAAAAAAATTAGCAAGACCTAGATTGGTGCTATAGAGCTTTTTAATCCTATGTACACCATTCATAATTTTCCAAACGTTTGGAGAACATTGGGTAGGAACTATATAGAAATAACTAAAGAAATGCAAAAATAAGCGATTTGGGGGAAAGGTCAAACCCCCCTGGGACAACAGAAGAGTATGAATCCAATGCCCGTCCTCAATGTCTTGCACATTGCGAGGGACAGGGACACTTTCAATGTCCACCCAGTTTAGAATATTGTAAAACTCCCTAAACTCAGTTATCGACCTATTACCTATTCACGCCATAAGAAAAGAAAAACCCTAACATCAATAATGAAGAAATTTCAACGGAAAAGAAAGGAAGAGAAGTTTGGGTAACTTACGAATTGAAAATAAACTTGAGATGATGCAAAGACACAAGAAAGGAATATGGAAAGATAAAGAAGAAGTTCGAAGACGAAAGGACAGACCTGGAGATGAGAAAATGCAGTAGGAAGCATGAGATACCTTGAAAATTTGAGACTTTGTAAAACGAGGCTTCAAACAAGTTTTAAACCTTCTCAATCATGACACACAAAGAACGAAGTAAATCTGTTGTCGCCTGAATTTACTAAAGGAAGACATTTCAATCCCCAAGTCATCATGCAATTCACAAAAATACCATTAGAGCTCTTATTTAAAATTATTGAGCCCAAATTGTGACCCAAAAATTTTAGGGGCAATTGTGAGTACCACATTTATTTATCTCGGCCCAGAGAATCTGTCAGGGGCAAGCCTTATAAACGGTTAGTTAACAATGACCCGTTCAACCCCTAAAATCTCTCATGAGCTATTATAGGGATTATGGGCCAAGGTGGAGGTGCCCAATGCCCCCACTCTCCGAGAATTACATGTATATATTAAATCCCCCACCCCGGGGCAAAAGGGATGTAGTTTTTTAAACACTCCGCTAGAGAAAAGAGAAATATAATTAGAGAGCACCACCGTGGACGTAGTCCATTTTGCCGAACCACGTAAATCTTGTGTCGTGTGTGATTGTAGCTATTTTGTGTTCTTTACTTTTCCTGGTGATCGCATTTGCTTATAATTTTTGTTGATATTTCTTGTAACCACAGTTGATATCATTCTTTAGTGCTATCTCAATCCTTCGTGCACATGTGATATGATTTTCTACATTAATTAACCTGTGGGGTAAGTTCACACCCCTATATTTTGTTTCAATGATTCGTGTATTTTTGTGTTTCTCCATGATGTGTTGTAATTGAAACTTTTACACTTGAAAAAATTTCAAAAATAGTTTGTGGAGACTTTGAGATTATTGTTGCATGTTCATCATTTTCATATCTTTGTGATAATATATTCTTTTTATATGTGATGTTCTATGCATGTTATGTTTAATTTCTACTCCATATGTTTAGTTTCTACTCCTTTTTTTATTTCAGACAAAAAAGGGGAGAACAAATAAAGGGGGAGTTTGATTTTTGAGATTTACGTATTTTTATTGTATATTTCAAATTATATGCCTCACGCGAATTTTTCTTCCTTTCACATGTGTAAGTACCCAATCGAATATCATATTACACTGCATGAATACAAACTGCCCAAGGGAAGATCAAGAAGAAAAACTAGAGATCGAATCCAAGGTTTTTTTTTCTATGCCATTTCATTTCTAGGGTTTAGGAATGGTATTAAAATTTTGGGAATTTTTTTGTAATTTGGGTTTCGGCTAGTTTTGTACCATTTTGGTATTAAAATAGTTTAGATTATGCTTAGTATTTGGTTTATTATCCACTTTGGCTCATTTGACGTATCCCATTACAAATCGATACATTCTGACATGATGAACAAAATCTCAACATATCCAAAGTTTAAGACTTCTTCATATTATGAAGGTACAAGTCTTTTGGGAGTTTAAATATATTTACATTTATATTTGGGAGACTTTTTATAAAAGTTTTTATAAACATAAAGAAAATGTTTCATAGTTAAAAATTATTTTTTTATTGACCTCGTTCCAACGAGATGACAATCTCGTTCGAACAAAAAGGAAATTTTGTTTGGTTGCTCATTTGATCATTTCATCACACAAACATCCAACGAGTATGTTCTTTTTGAATTCGTTTGAAGGTCGTTAGAAGTTATGTTCTAACGAGATTGGAGTCTGATTCGAATGAACTCTATTTTCATTCTAACGAGATGACATTCTCATTCAAACAACTTTTATTCTCTTTCGAATGAATTCTGGCGCCTCGAATTTTGTGTGTGACCTATAAATACATGTTTTAAAATATTTTAAGAGACTTTTGAAAAATTCAAACTGCATATCTGTTACAAAAGTCCTCAATCCTTTTAGGTTAAAACACCCTTTTGATTCACAATACAACCTCCTCAATATACTTGTGAATCCTTTTAAAACCCTAATAGTTTGATACCTAATATATACCTATGGGGATAGATCTCTATTGCTCACCTTGTGACCTTAGTGATAAATGCTGAAAAGAAAAGTTGATCTGCGGATACCGAGGGTAGATTGCCACCTGTGGGTTGCTCTGGATTTGAGTGGTTTTATTTATAAAGTTTTGTGAGTAAGTTATCTTTTAAAACTATCTAAAGTGTAGAAATAAATGTTTATCCCTGAAAATGGATTTTTCCTCATATATGTTTGTGATTGCATGCGTAGTTTATTTTTTGTATTTTGAACGATCATAATATGGAAACCTAAGTTAATCAAAGATGAAAATTTGGTAAAAAATTGGTTTTGTGCGTTTGGAGGCATTTAATTATATAAATGAATCCATTAAGATCGTGCGCATTCTCAATATAAAAATATAATGGATAAACGTATGGGGTATTAAAGCATATTCTCGCATTTTTTTATGAAGTTAAGGATACAACGTTGTAAGGGATTCAAACATACACAGCACTACACTTCACATAAAAAATGCTTAATGGGGTTTCTCTTTTACATAAAAAATACATTAAATTTCGAATTCAAAAAGATATTCTAAATAGTGCAAAATTGCTTATATGAGAAGCACTTCTTCCATTCTATTATATCAAAATTATATTAATTTTTGAATTTAAAATACCAATCAAAACAATTCATAATTCTCTTAGCATATCAAAAACCTAATAGTCAAAATAGACTAGTCCTATTAATGTGTGCGTTACCTTGAATGAGATAAATACCAACATAATGCATTGTATGAGAAAAAAATGGAGTCCAAAAGGGGAAATTGGAGAGACCAACGACTGTGTGCGTGTGTGGTGTGTGTGTGTTATGTGCATGTGTGGTTTGTGGGTGTGTGGTGGGGACCAAAAGGGAAGATCACATACCTTCGTTTTTTACTTATTCAGACCGAAAGGGAAGATCGGAGAGAAGTTGTTGTTGTGCTTGTGAAGAAAAGAATTGTTAGGGTTTGGTTGACACTTGACTTTTATATTCAGACAAATGAATGGCTAACATTATATATATATATATATATATATATATATATATATATATATATATATATATATATATATATATTGTATAAATCTCTGGTGCGGACGAATCCATGCGAACTCAATGCGAACTTTGTCTTTTTCCCAAAAGTTGTTCCCTCATGGTCCCAAAGACAATTTTGTTATTTTCCTTAGTGGTCCCTCATGTCTTATTGTAAAATCTTATTTCAAGACTATATATTTAAAATATTTATATTTTAAGACCCAAAATTGGTATTAGAACTATAAGAGCTTTATAAGTCCGTCGAATTCCGACCCAACCCAACTCTGGTATCATAACTAAGACGCTCCTCTCCGACCCACATTAATAAAAGATTTTAATACCCTTGGAATTTATCCCATGCATGTACAAAGATATTTTTGGAACCCATCCAGACTACCAACCCATGCCCATAATTGATTTACACCCAGAAGGTTGCTTAACCTCTCACATAGACGGTTGTTCACATGTTGCACACATCCTAGCTAAATACACAGACAATAGACAAATCATTTCCGGTATTATTAATAATATACTATAGCAAAATAAGTGTACCCTACTTATTTTAAGACAATTATTTAAAGACATCCGAACCCTTGAAACATAGATAAAAATATATCTAAACGAATACAAGAAATAGATAGACAAATCCCAATTGACCTTTTACAAGTATTACAAGATATAAATATTAAGACTAATCACATAAAAATTCTTAACAAAGAAATTTCATACCTTAAGATTCTAACTAGAAACCAAGAAAGTGAGTTACTCAAACTTATTAAAGAACAAGCTAAGCTTATCCCAAGATTAGACAATTATCTTTCTAATGGAAATAGTTAGATCAGACTGGAATGAGGTACCTGAAAACCTCTCCATTCAAACCTTAGAAGATTTTTACCAAAGAATTCTAGAAAAGATAGATGATGGTAAATTTTATTATAAGATAAATAAAAATGAGATTGTTAATGATGCCAACACATCAAGACTTATACTAGAAATATTAAATTTAATCTCAACATCAATAGTAGCCAGACAAGACTAAAATAGCATCTTTGTTTAAGACTTATAATTATATTTAAAGGCTAAGACAGACAGATTAACCACCTTTTATATAGACTTTATTAAATTCCAACAGAATTTACCCAACTATCTTAATAATATGGAAAGCCATACCCTATCCATAATGGATAATATTGTTAATGAACTTAGAATGAATATAACCCATACAAAAGAAAAATACGAATAAATAATTAACGGAATTAAGGTTTTATATAGTAAACCTTACCAACTAGAATTAAACTCTCTATTTATTCTAACACGTTAAGATAAAATAGAAAAAACTGTAGAATATATATAAGTTAGAATGACATAAAAATATGTGCAACAATAAGAAAAAGATGATGACGTAAAAGACTCTATTGTAAAAGTTGCCAAATCTCTTATTAGTTCTCTTCCAATCATAATGAAGAAATTACTGAGAATACAAGAATATAGAATGAGATCTTTAAAGAAGAAATCCTTAGTCAGATAAAAAGATTATTTAGATTCCTTAGAAAGAATTGAAAAAGTACTTGAACAAAAACAGCTAACCACCTGTAAATTTAAATACTCCCCTCCTATAAGAGATATAGAAGGAAAGACCATAACTAGAAGAATCATAAATGATTGATTAGATAAGACTAGTAAGATAGCTAGACCTATCCTAAATATTGGACATAATACTTTTATGCTCCAAAGACTTAAAGATTTATCCTCCAATGTTAGAACATGGTGGAAAGAGAGAAACTTCACCAACCCTATTCAGTGGAAAGAATGGGGTGAAGTTGACTGGAAAATTATAGAAGACTCCATACATAATGGACAACTTCCAGCAGTTAGATATATAGACTTGTTTAAAGAAGGAGCCACTCCCCAAACTCCTAACTATAACATGACTTATCATTGTAGAAATCATGTGTTAAACAAGTCTTATACTGAGATTCAATTTTTTCACTCAGAATGATTAAGAGAAAGAGGAACTGATAGAAAATTCTAGTTCCTAACCTTTTTACTCTTTCAATTAAGAATTTAAGGTTTACACAGACCTCAAAATAATATCAACATATTATGTTGTTTAATAGATAAAAGATGGAAAGATTTTGAGAAAAGTCTTATTAGGATAGCCCAATTAGAAATGTATTACAATATACGATACTTTAATGTCATTCCGACATTTACAGTAACCGTAGAAACAACCAAACATTTTAAGTTAATCTTATATGCTAATGGCTATGACTTCTCTATTATTCACATTAAGGTAAGGGAAGCAAAACACCATTCCATACATCATATCTAGAGAACCTATGTTTTCTAACACTAATATTATCTCTTGTTTTATATTACAAACATAAGACTTAAATATCATGAGTTCCTCTGGAACAAATAGACTAGAAGACGTTGCAGACTATCTTAGACGCGTAAGATCAAATGCTGGAAAAATGCAAAGATAAACTCAGACTCATATTCAAGACTCTCAAGAAAGACCAATTTTGGAAATTTTTTATGACATTCTAGTTCCTCTAGAAAATCTAAGAATGAAATCATTGCCCAAAATAGACTTATGGAGAAAATGTATATTCCCCAATATAGACCAGACCAGCGATATTCAAACTTGATAAAATATAGACGTGAATTTTCTGATGATGAAAATACTCTTATAGAGGCGCTATGGTGGAATGTCAAAAATAAACTATGGGTATAATTTTCAAACATAATTTGGTAATTGTTGCCAGATTCATAAGGCTTTAAAGACATGCAGTAGCTCAACTCAGTAGTACTGCTACTCCTAGACCTCAGACTCAAACATATGCTCAGACTCTTAGAGAATCCTCCAAAACTAGACCAGTTGATAATTTTTATTATCAACAAAAGACTTTTAAGAATAAGATTTTTATACCATTTGGTCATAATAATCTTTGATTTTCATAAGACTGTCCGAAAGAAAGTGATAGCATTATTGAACATTTCAATATGTTAATATCTGATATTAATGGAGATCCCGTAATGATTAGAGGTTTCTTCAAAGATGTTCGAAATATTTATCTCTTTGAAAAAATAGACATGGCACAGATAACTTTGGAAGACCATGGGTTCATTGGACTCGTCCAGATATAGAATCTAGAATATGCTATTGCTATTAGAAAGATAGTCCATGATTATGACAAGAAAGTAAAAGAATTTCTTCCCCTGTTTGTCAGAATTTATCAGATTGCTCCATGTTCTTGTAGAGGAATGAGAGTTGAAGGATTTAGACTCATTAGAAACTAAAGACCTAACTGTTGACAAGTCCAAACTCCAAATTCCCCAAGCTACGGTGACAATAGAAATTATGGAGTTGTTAACAATTGAAGATAGATGGTTTACTGTTTAACATAAATAAGATTTGATCATCCAAGCAGATAAGCCATTCAATGGAAGGCTAAAAAAGGAATCCAAAGAAATGGTAGAGATAGCTTTATGAGCTTACATTAGAGTGGTGGGCCTCATTGATGAATATGTCGGCAATTATAATGCTTCATAAAAAAAGACGACAAAGAAAATTCAAAGTAAGACACATATAGGATAGAGACGGGTCCCACCTTATTCAACGAATTTTTGAAGAATGAAGATTCAATTATCTAGACTGTTAGACTACCTTTTTGAAAAGAAATGATTCGTTCAAAATTATTGCTAGAAGACAAAAATAGACAAGACACAAGACTTTATGCTTTTTGCAAAAGAAAAAGATTATTCATAATTATCGCAAGACGTCAAAATATTTTTAGACTCATCAGACAAGATAGAAGATAAAGTTTCTTTAAAGACTTTAATTATTGTATGTTTCCCACCAATTTACCTTTCACAACCGGTTGCAAGTCATTTATATGTGCCCTTATAATTATAAAAGGGAGCGTCTAATATGAATAAAGGGCCTCGGAAGATCTGGGTTGAGAAAGATATCTGAAGTTGAGAGAGAGAAAGAGAGAGAGCTGGGTAGAAAATAATATGTATATGAATGAGTGGACCTCTCATAGTTATGGGAGAGTTGTATTTACTTATGTTATGAAATAAGAGTATGTTCTTTTCCAAGAATCTCTTATGTTAAGTTGTTATTATTCTCCAAACGTCTCCAACTTTCTGTTCATTTAGGACTATTCTGTGGAACCTCTAGTGAAGCACGTAGGTGGTATACCGTTGAACTACCGTCAGGTACCAATTTCCAGTGAGCCATTAGCTAGGTGGGCATTAGGTGTGGTGGTGTACAGGAAATAAACAGATCCAATGCCAAACTAGTGGATTGAGGTGTGACACATAAAGAGATAGTTGTAGGAGACATAGACCGGGGAAGAATAGTTACAAACTGAAGAGATGAAGGAAAGAAGATAAAGGAATTGAAGACTAGACGAAAGGTATAAACTCAAACCAAACCCCTAACTATTTAAAAAAATATTAAATTTCAAAATTACTTGTAGACCTATCAATGGCTCGTGTCAGATCGTGTACGGGTCGGGTTAACGAGTGAAAATACCCTTAACCTATACACGACTCGTTAAGACTAATGGGTCCAATGATAATACCCAAACACGATCTGTTAATTTAATGGGTACATGACCCGAATCCTTAGGACCCGTTAATATTAACGAACCAGTTTGGGTCTAAACGAGTAATGAGTTAGGTCACCCTATAGTACCCTATAGTCTTCATTAGTTTAAAAATTATGGGTTTTAATGGTTATTCTTATTGGATATAGGTTGGGTGACCCTATAGTACCCATTAGTCTTAAATAATTTAGAAATAATGGGTTTTAATAGTTATTCCCATTGGGTACGGATTGGGTGACCCTATAGTACCCCTCAGTGTTAACGAGGAAAAATGGGTACAAGTAAATTTTCAAACCCAAACCATTAGTGTTAATGGGTCTACCGTGTTGTTGGAACACGAGCCCCCCCCCCCCCCCCCCCCCATTTTAAATAATTACAAAAAGATAATTTTAAACTCCTTTAAAGATGCGGAAGCGGGAGATGGTTCAAGTAAAACACACACAAACAACAAATTTTAATTTCTTTTTAAATTAAAATTAAACCAACTGAAATAAGATTAAACATATACATATTTTGAATTTCACTTAAACCAACTTAATTCAACCCAAGTCCTAGAAATTTGCCTAAGTCATATCTTCAATATTACCAAATTAGGCCAAACCGATTTTAACAAATTAAAAGATGACTTCAATTAAATTAATATTAATTTTACCCAAAATATTAATTAGCACCAAGTTAAACAAGAGTAGTGATTTAAACCAATTTTATCTTTTTACGTAAGCATGCATCTAAGGTAAGATTTGCAAAAGATAAAATAAATAAATAACCACTACGCCGCGATGTACGAGAAAAACTCCACAATGGGAAAAAACTTCGGACAACCCTAGCCTTAAGTCCACTAAGTATGGTTTTACCATTACAACATAGATGACTTACTTCCTTGACTCGACCCCTTTCAAGCCTTGATGCATCTTCTTGTAAACACCTCCGCCTAGCCAACAAACCCGAAGCTCCGCCGAAACCTTGGACTTCACCAATGAGACTTTAGGTACACCGTTAACCACACATGGTGCCTTTCACCATATGAGAATGCCACAGAAAAACAACGAGACTTCTACTTTGAGGCATGTATAAGTAAACTCAAACTTCCTCTTCAATGTGGTAGAGATAAACCAGGTGACAAACACTCCAAGCAATGATATATATATATATATATATATATATATATATATATATATATATATATATATATATATATATTTTGAAACTTGAAATAAACAATATGGGTGAACACAAGAGTGTTTTATGATTTTTCTTGAAAAAATAGACACTCAAAACATAAACTTTTTCGTTTTAGAATTTTGCTCTCAAAATCTCTCTTGGAGATGGTTCTGTGTGAAAAAGTTAACTCAAAATAGTTGGTTCCCGCACTTGATAAGGCTGTCAAAAGTTAGTGGGGAAAGAAGTAGGAAAAGTGGGAAAAATTGCTTAAAACTGCCAAATTAACTTTTCCCGCCAAATCTAGTTCGAACAAAATTTTTGTTCGAACGAAGTCTCGTTCGAATGACCCTTCTAATCATGTTACAGTGTATAAAATGTAAACTCGTTAGAAAACTCGTCAGAATTCTCGTTCGAACAATATTCTCGTTTACTCGACAATTCGAACGATGTTCCAGTGGCCAAGCAGGGAACTCGTTGGCAAAACCTCGTTCGAACGACAATATCAAACGAAATACCAGAAAGCTTAAATTTTGATTTTCAGCCCGAAAACTTTGTTTTAAAGTTTTAAAGAAACTTTCTGAAAACAAACAACAGTTTAAACAAAACTTACACCTAATACTAATTGTTCCAAGCTCCTATATAAATATATAATGCATTCATACCTTAGGAGTAAACGGAACAAATGTTGTTGACGTAGAAACGAGGCACAATAAACTCGTCATTTTGATGAAGCTTTAAACTTTCTCCCTACGTCTTCAACTTTAGTATTTCATAAGCTTGAAGGATGGTCAAGAACTCTATCCTATGACTCAAACATTTTAGTTCGGAATTGAGCCAAAATAACAAGGGACTCAATTGGAAATTTGTATCCTTACAAATCTCCCACTTTGGCTATACCGGGCTCTACTAAACTAACAAATATCCCACCCAAAATAAAAGAACAATATCTTGACTCAAAACAACCCAAGGATCAATATCTTTGCCAACGATGAAATTTTCCATTTAGAAGAATTCCTACACACTTAAGCAAACAATCAAATGCATAGGGAATATCAAAATATAAAATGCAATTAAAATAAATATTCCCCTTAAATTAATTCTCCCCTTTATCAACTATGATCAACCTAAGAAGATAGTGCTCTCCCCCTAAGTTAAATCTCTTAAACTTAGATAAGATTATAATTGAGTGGATACCATTTCTTCCCCTATCATTCTCCCCCTTTTGTTCAGGAATAGACAAAGGATAAAAGTAATTTAAAACAAGATGCTTAGAGTGATAATAGCATGAAAGCATATGGGAAACAAAATCATAACTAATATAATAAATAATAATGGATACCAACTAAGATGCAAGAATGATACCAATATGATACATAAAGTATTAAGCATGTGATATCAATAAAGAATGCAACAAGATAGACACCAGTCATGAAGTAGTAGCATAGATGGACTAGAAAGCAAGGCAAAGACAAATAAAATAACTTGTATATGAGAACATAATAAATATCATTAAGGCACACGCACATATACTAGATATAAACACCACACATGACACAAGATACAATAAGCTTTTCACACTCGTATTGAAAAAATATGTCATATGGAAACCAAAGTGTTGGGGTGTGAACTATTAACAATTAAATTTAGACCCAATCACATAAAACATGTCCACGGTGTTCTCAATTGATTGCAAACTTCATCACATTTGAATATAACCTCAGGTGATAATATAAATTGAACTCAATGAATAAACATACACAATGCATACAAGCCTAGACTTTTGATGATTCTATAAACCAATAGAGTCATGATATTGAAAGTACAACTAGGATAAACGGACATTGTGCAAACCGTTGATATACCATCCAATCTCCCTCAATAAGCATATATTATTTGAATGAATATATCAATAAAACAAGCCTTGGCAATTATTTTTCTTTTTAATGCCATATTTTCTTTTAGGCCTTTGGACCACGTATTTCTTTTAGGTCCATTTCCAATGGTGGCTTACTATTCACAAAGGATAATAATTCCTTTCGGAGCCCTTCCCCGTGCACATTCATATATATAATTTTTTATATCTCACACACGTCTCACGTGCAATGGATTTTGACATGCACTAGTCCCCCTAGGTCATATAATATGTAGATGACTAGATTGGTAGGAGAACACCTCACAAAGCTCAAATATACATATGAAGTTAAAATTTCAAGTGAGCTCATGCATGTGTGTATAGAGGCATATAAAAATAGAATCCATTGTATCAACACAAAATCCAACTACTCCATGTAAGCATGGTAAAGAACATAATAAGTATTGACAATCTAAATCAAAAGTTCTAGCCACATGGGACCGAAAAAGAAAGGATTCTAACACAAGAATATGCCACATAGAGTGTGTCAAACTAAAATACACACAAAGCAAAATCTTTTTTAGTTTTTTGAAAATTTTTAACCAAAAATAAAAATATGTACTCAAAAGACACACAAAAATCATTTGCATTTTTCATTAAGCCTAAATTATAAAGAATGAAACACAAATGATAAACAAAAATCTTTTTGTAATTTTCATTTAAAGCAAACGAAAATGAAAGAAGTATAATACAAAAGATAAACAAAAATCATTATTCTAGCATGTGATTAAGCATGGAGCATAGACTAGAAAATGACTAAAACGAGCATACATTTAAAATGATAATATAGAATGTTGTACAGAATCTAAAGTATACAAATAAAACTAACACACTCAACCTTTAGATTTTGCAAGGGAGGAAGCATGTGAAAGTAAATGAGAATAAAAAATCCTATCTTGTAGAGAGACCAAGTCGGATCTCCTAATCCAAACTAAAGATGAATGACAATCTCGGGGTGTAGGAATTTGCGCTACCTTGGTTGTCTTATGTTGGGATTTTCTAGGACCTTATTTAAGATCAAAACAAAATTTTCTAAGATGACCTTTTCGACCACAATGTGCACAAGTAAAAACACGTCGAAAATTGGTACCTAAGGATTGATCTCTAAAGGCTTTTCTAGGTGATTCTCCTAAAACATTGGTTTTGAGTTTATGAGATGATTTATTACATGTGTCAAAGACTAAACCACAAGTGTTATTTTTAATTTGGACCATTCCTAATATTTTATCTAATTTCTTCGAACGACACTCCAATTTAAATTTGACTTTGCTAGAGTCTTTTAATTTATTTTGTAATTCTAAAATATTAGACACTAATAAAATATTGCGCTCTTCAAATGAGAGAAGCTCCTTTTTCAAGGATTCCATTAAACCTTTAAGGCTATCTCTCTCGCCTTCTAAATATTCAATCTTCTCACGAATAGCTCTCTCACGTGTCCTAAGGTCTTCAACCAACACACTATCATCAACAACCATAACACGTTCTCTTAAACTAACTTTTAACTTCAAATTAGCACTTTTTAATTTAATAGATTCTTCATAAGTTCTTGAAAAGCATTTTGAATTCACTCACATCAACCTCTTCTCCATTTTCACTTTCTCTTTCTTCTCCACTCTCACTACCATAAAAAATAAGGGAATCATAAACTTTAACCTTGTAAGTTTCATGTGTTAAAATTTCATCAATAGAAGAGTTCTAACTATCACTCACATGACTAGCCATAAAAGCCACAAAGTTGGTCTTAGTGGGGGAATCGGGTCCCTCTTCATTATCACTATCACTAAGGGTTTCACTAAAAGAAATTGGTTGCTTACCCTCTCTCCTTAGTTTAGTGGCACACTCTTTTTCCTTATGGTCGTACCCTTCACAACCAAAACACCTTTTTGACTCGTCCCTATTTAAATTTTCAATAAATTTTTTAGGGATCTTCTCGGCTTTGTCATGCTTAGACTTTTCAAATTTCTTAAAAACATTTTTAAATTTAAGAAATTTTAAAAACTTCCTAGCAAGCATAGCCATATCTTCCGAGTCACTTTCACTCTCTACTACTTGTTTGTCCTCTTTAGGGCATTCAAAGCAACACCATTATCTATTTTCTTTTCACTTTTAGAGGGAACCATGTCTAGTTCATAGGTCTACGAGCTCTTCTAATTTCGTAGAGGCTAAAGTTAGTAAAGAATTTAAAATGGTCCCTTTTGGAATAAATCTATCGGGTAGGGACCTTAAAATTTTCTTTACTACTCGGTTGTCAGGTATTTTCTCTCCCAAATTAAAAGATGAATTAACAATATCGAAAAGTCTATCATAAAATTCATCAAAAGTTTCTTTTTCATTCATTTTGATGGTTTCAAATTGAGTGGTGAGGTTTTGGAGTTTCGAATCCTTAACGACACTAGTTCCTTTATGAGTGAGTTGTAAAATATCCCAAGCTTCTTTAGCGGTTTCACACGTCATAATACGATGAAATTCATCCTATGTGACCGCACTAAACAAGGCATTTTAACCTCAGGAATTAAAATTAGATAATTTAAATTCATTCTCACTCCATCTATCGGCGAGTTTGGGAACACTCTCATTATCCACTAAGTGTTTAGGTGGTGACCACCCGTTAACGACAGATAATCAAACTCTCTCGTCGATAGATTTTAGTGCCGATTTCATCCGCACTTTACAATACGCGTAATTAGAACCATTGAAAATAGGAAATTTTGAAAACGGGGAAAATTCCATTTTTAGCAAAAATATTTAAAGGATCTTAAACGCAATAATTTAGCGATCCCACTTTGATACCACTTGTTGGAACACGAGGCCCCCCAATTTTAAATAATTACAAAAAGACAATTTCAAATTCCTTTAAAGATGCAAAAGCGGGAGATGGTTCAATTAAAACACACACAAATAACAAATTTTAAATTCTTTTTAAATTAAAATTAAACCAAGTGAAATAAGATTAAACATACACATATTTTTAATTTCACTTAAACCAACCTAATTCAACCCAAGTCCTAGAAATTTGCCTAAGTTATATCTTCAATATTATTAAATTAGGCCAAACCGATTTTAACAAATTAAAAGATGACTTGAATCAAATTAATATCAATTTTACCCAAAATATTAATTAGCACCAAATTAAACAAGAGTAGTGATTTAAACCAATTTTATCTATTTACCTAAGCATGCATCTAAGGTGATATTTGCAAAAGATAAAATAAATAAATAACAACTAGGCCACGATGTACAAGAAAAACCCCACAACGGGAAAAAACCTCAGATGGCCCTAGCCTTAAGTACACTAAGTATGGTTTTACAATTACAAGACAAATGACTTACCTCCTCGACTCGACCCCTTTCAAGCCTTGACGCGTCTTCTTGTAAACACCTCCGCCTAGTCGACAACCCCGAATCTCCACCGGAACCTTGAACTTCACCAATGAGACTTTAGGTACACCGTCAACCACACATGGTGCCTTTCACCATGTGAGAATTCCGCAGCAAAATAACGAGACTTCTTCTTTGAGGGATGTAGAAGTAAACCCAAACTTCCTTTTCAATGTGGTAGAGATAAACCAGGTGCCAAACACTCCAAGCAATGATATATATATATATATATATATATATGTAATATGGGTGAACACAAGAGTGTTTTATGATTTTTCTTGAAAAAATAGACACTCAAAACACGAACTTTTTCCTTTTAGAATTTTGCTCTCAAACTCTCTCTTGGAGATGGTTGTGTGTGAAAAAGTTAACTCAAAATAGTTGGTTCCCGCACTTGATAAGGTTGTCAAAAGTTAGTGGGGAAAGAAGTGAGAAAAGTGGGAAAAACTGCTTAAAACTACCAAATTAACTTTTCCCACCAAATCTCATTCGAACGAAATTTTCGTTCGAACGAAGTCTCGTTGGAATGACCCTTCTAATGATGTTCCATTGTATAAAATGTAAATTTGTTACAAAACTCGTCAGAATTATCGTTCGAATAGTATTCTCGTTCACTCGACAATTCGAATGATGTTCCAGTGGCCAAGCAAGGAACTCGTTGGCAAAATCTCATTCGAACGATAATATCGAACGAAATACCAGAAAGCTTAAATTTTGATTTTTAGCCCGAAAACTTTGTTTTAAAGTTTTAAAGAAACTTTCTGAAAACAAACAACAATTAAAACAAAACTTACACCCAATACTAATTGTTCCAAGCTCCTATATAAATATGCAATGCATTCATACCTTAGGAGTAAACGGAACAAATGTTGTTGATGTAGAAACGAGGCACAATAAACTCGTCATTTTGATGAAGCTTTAAACTTGGCCGCTACGTCTTTAACTTTAGTATGTCATAGGCTTGAAGGATGGTCAAGAACTCTATCCTATGACTCAAACATTTTTGTCCGGAATTGAGCCAAAACAATAAAGGACTCAATTGGAAATTTATGTCCTTACACGTGTTAACCCGCTAATGACCTAAACCCAATAAAGGAAACCCCATTAACTTATATCTTCGTGTCGGATCATGTCGTGTTAACGAGTTATCGTGTTTTTTGACAAGTCTAAGTACTTGCACGTGCCTCCAAATTACTACATACTTTTTAGTGTTTGTTAATCAAACAAATCCAGACTTAACCACAGAAATCCAAGAGTGGACTCTTACAGACACTAAAGATAACTACTTATAGAGACTGCTTTATTATACGCAATGGGGAAGTTACAAATATATACACCAAATTATTGAGTGGTTAGCACAAGAAGTACCTAGAATATATATACTTAGAACGGAGATTTATGATCTCTTTAGATAAAACTTAAGAATTGCGTAATTTATAGAAGAACTTTCAGAACCAAAAAAACACCAAGAATATACTAGAATCTTAAAGATACTATAGACGTATTAAAATATATATTAGAAAAAAAAGGTTAGCTGAAATTAGAGACACCTTAATTAAAACATGAGTAATTTATCCACTCCTTAAATTCGTACAGACGGCTTCAACAAGAACATATAGAAGATTTTTGTCATCTTATGGTGAGAGTGATTTAGACGAATTTATACAAAACTATATAATTTATATTATTAATTATATATATAAAGAGATTGGATGAATAAAAACTCAATACCACAAAAGGTGTTTAAGATTAGATTATTTTCCTTCAAAACCTCTTGAAACCTCTAGACACCCTGAGGAAAATGTTTATATAGATAATTCTCATTATTCCGAATTACAGTACAATAGTGACGGAGAAAGTTTAAGAGGTATCTCCGAACTATTCCTCGTTCCATATTAATTAGACTTTAAAATAAGATTAAAGACTTTAAAAATTATTGAGGTAGAAATTTATATTCCCAGAGACCTTATAAAGAGAAAGTGGTCCTTAAGCAGTCCATAAAAGACAAATGCGGTCCAAAGACTTATTTGGACGATAGGTAATCCGCATACTTAAATCTGAACATGAGCCTGACCGTATATATATATAGGGAGAGGTTCACAAGTGAACCTAAAAGATGAACTTTTTAATGAATCTTAACAAAATAGCACCTAATAACTCATTAATTTTAATTTTAATTTCTATGTTGTAATTGGTCCGCGCCAGTGGCAAGAAACACGCGTGTCGATTGATCCCCCAACTCTCCCCCCCCCCCCCCCCCTCAACCACGACCATCACCATGGAAACCCTTATAGCAGCCCTTATGGCAGAAGGGCTGTCATGGGGGTTGGGGGGTGAGGTGGGGGGATCAATCGACACGCATGTTTTTTACCGCTGGTGCGGACCAATTACAACATAGAAATTAAAATTAATTGAGTTGTTGTGTTATTTTGTTAAGGTTCATTAAAAGTTCATCTTTTAAGTTCACTTGTGAACCTCTCCCTAAATATATATATATATATATATATATATATATATATATATATTACTTCTCTTGTGCGGACCAGTCCGCATTTTAAGAGTGCGGACCGAATATGTGTCACCTGACGATGAGTCCAAAAAAGAGAGAGTGTGCCTATAATTTAACAGATTATTTATAGGGTCACCTCCAGTTAACACATGTCTGGTCCACACTCTTAAAATGTAAACTGGTTTGCACAAGAGCAGTACTATATATATATATACACACACACACACACACACTAGGGTATGCCCGTGCCTGAAGGCACGCTAATAATTTTAAAAGCATAAAGTTGTGCCTTGGTTCGATGGCAAGTGCCCTCGCCAACGCTACAGTTGGACTCGGGTTCGAAACTCGGGAGCAACCTCTTCATATATGGGGGTAAAGAAGCCGACATTCACCTATTGAAAATCCGACAGTTAAGCGTATTGCCCTTTAACTGAAGGAACGAAGAATTTTTTTCAAAATATCAAGTCATGTATAACTTGAGTCTAATGTTTTTATATAAAATAAATAATCGTAAACAATTTAAAAAATTTGGGTGGAGTTTCGTTTTTTTATAGGATTATCCGCCCTATATAAGAAATAAGTACATCAATAATAAAACTAATAGAATTCATGAGTCCTTGATTGAGTTCCACAAAAGTAAAGATACGAATTAAAATGTATAATATCATTGTCAATAAAGTACAAAAGAGAGCCTTGCTCACAAAAGTAAAGATACGACTCAAAATGAAAACAACCGTAATAGTATTCATGAGTCGAGGACTTGGGCTGCTACACCTAATGAATACTGAGGTCTCCATGCAAATGGATGCAAACCTATTTCCAGATTGTCGTTTCCCCCAGAAAGTTCTTGATTGAGTTCCACATATATGCACCACATTTGCTTCCATAGGTTGAAGCAAGATTCATTTCAGATTTATTAAAACCTCCTAGTGATGAAAAAATTGGCCTTTGCGTGTTTCCCCAAGAGAAGCCAACTTTTCTATTAGAGTGCATTCTAACCCACTGATATGTTTTGGAATCTTTATGGCCCCCCTTATAGCGTCTTTGGCTTCTAAATCACACCCTACCCTCAGCAAAACCTTTGAATTGAAGACAAAAGGTCTTCCAAATCCCGAAAAATGCCCCTTCTTTGTATATAATTCTCCAGTCACTAAAGTTGAAACATAGTCTTCCTTATCAAAATGCTGAGTAACTTTATGTTCCAAAATATCTGGAAACAATCCAACCTCCTACAGAACACGGACATCTAAGATAGATATCTGACATCAAAAGATGATTCAAAGTTAGTACCAATTTGTTAAATTTTCCTTGTCAAAAAATGTAAGCAACTAATGCACAAATAAGCAATAGACATGGGTGTGTGCCGGAAAAAATAATGCACAAATAAGCTACTAAAATCTAGTTTAATTCATGTATTCATCCTATTTCAACAGACATGGGTGTGTTCCGGAGAAAATAATGCACATATAAAAAAAATTAGCCAACTTGAACTAAAACACTCTGTTAAACTTCAAATAGAGGCATCCATGGGTTGATTTTGTTTCTTCCCACTGTACAGAATACAAGCCTTACTCTAAAAACTTAATGAGGAATTAGACAACCACTCATCAACGACAATCGTTTGGGTTTTGAGAATTATTTGACTGGACAATTATTTGTTCCCATGATGGAATCACCAGACAATTCATATCATTAGAACTACAGAAAACATTGAGTACACAAAACATAACACATTTGAGTTACTCAGCATTCTCAGCCACAAAGTTTGGTAATGAGAGACTCTTTATCCGTGTAGGCTAACATTGAATGTGTCATGTAACAGAACATTAATAAATGTACTAAAGTAGCTTCATCATGTGTTTCCGGTTCAATATGAATCAAAGAATGAACTAAATTACTGTAAAAAAACTCATAGTTGTAAAGATCACACGAACCATATTAGTAGAACCAAATTGGAACTAATTGAATCAGACATTCACCAAAAAACATGTGATAAGTTTAGTCTACACATACCATGCCTCTTTTATATAATCCTCTTCATGCCTCTTTTATATAATACATATGATAAGTTTTCATCACTAAACCTCCACATACCATGCCTCTTTTATATAATACATATCATAAGTTTGAAAATAACATAAGTTCCACACCAAACCTGCAGCTGATCGAGCGCGAAAAGTAGCGTCGCGTCAGAACGCTAATCGTTGTTTTCGTTTCGCCTACTCAATAAAAAAACCTAAATTACGACGACACTTGCAAGGCAAGTATAGTGGTAAGTTAGGTATCGTAAGAAATCCACGGGGAGTGATTAAATTTTAGATGTTAATTGCTTTAAAATTTCAGGAATAAAAGTGTAAAATAAATAAAAGAAAAGGTGATAGTTGGGAATGGTGGAAAAAGAAAAGAATAAGTTATGCTACACAAAAGTAAAGCGAGGATCGGGATCGCATTCTACCACACGGATCGAAATAACTACTAATTAGAGTTAAGGCTCAAAAGCAATTTAATCGAGCATTTTCAATTAAGCATAAACATCACATAATAAGGAATTCAATCCAAAGTTGCGAGATTAAACATTTAACGGAAAATGGTCACACGCGGATTAAATTCGGAATATCGCTATAAACACTAACGTTGCGTGACAAAGAAAGTTAAACGCATAATAATCTGAATTTAATACGTGAGGTTTCAATTAAATGCAATTTTACACGAAACTCTAACTTTCGAGGTCCGAGGCCCGTTAATGGCGGAACACAATTCCGACCCTATTTATCTAACGGCTAAGCATGAATAAACTAATTAACAACTAATTAAACTATAAAATCAATAAATAACAACAAATAAATTGATCTAGGCAAGAAAGTAGAGAAATCAAGTAAATCAAAGCATGGAAATTAAGGAAGACAACTAAATTAATGAAATTAAAGTTAAGGTACGGCTTACAAAACAAAGAGTACAAGAGAGGAGTAGGATTTAGCTCCCAACTACAAACCCTAAAATATAAGACAAAATGAGAGATCCCCTCTTCAAAATGAAGAGAAAGTGTATTTATACATAAAAAATCCCATGGAAAACTTGTGAATAAAGAAGAAGAAAAACAAATATCTGCAGGACCTAATCGATTTGGGGTGTCCGAATCGATTCAGTACCTACAAGTATGAAATCTGCAGCTTTACCCTGTTTTACGGAAAATGCCACTATTTCTTCGTTATAGCTCGAAATTAGGCACGGTCAAAGTCTACGCGAAGATAACTCAGAGGAATACAACATCCAAGAAGACATTAGGCCAAAAAATCAAATTATGAAATGACTAAAATGCCCTTGAATGTGACCTTGAGTGTACTTTTGAAGTAAAAACCATCCAAAAAATGCCATAACTCCTTCTATACAACTCGGAACCATCCACCATCGGCGGCCACGCGAAGAGAAATCAAAGGGCTTCAACTTCCGTGAAGAGCTCGGGATTCAAACCCAAATGCTAAAATTACTAAAATTCCCCCGAAGCTGCAATAGTCGACGAAAGTTTCCCGGAAAGCGTATGAACTTCATACTAAGCATCCAAATACCTACAAAAGCTCAATTAACCCCTGCAAAACATGTTAACATAGAAATCTGAGGTTGTCTGGTTAATGAGCATAAATATAGGGATTAAGATATCCAAGGGGGCTAATAAGGCGTAGGTTAATCGGTGAAATACGCAATATTTGCGTCGTATCACACCCCCTAACTTCCACATTGCTAATCCCTAGCAATGAAATAGGAAACAACAAGAACTACAAGCAAACCAGAAGAAGGATACAAGTACAAAATGGTATGAAAAAGTAATAAAAAGATAAGGCAACTTTCGCGGGCGAACGGTTGCATTTAGCATATGCAATAAGCCGTTAAACCCCTAGGTTACCCTAGTGGACGAGTGTTGTCTCGTGAGGGTTTTCAGGGATGGAACCCACAAACATCATAAAGTTTCCTCAAAATATGACCGACCAAACATGCGACAAACTCAATAATAACGAAAGAGATTCCAAACGCGTTATTATCATATTGAATGAATTCAAGCTAAAGTCCGTTGATATTAACAGGTTGAATGCACCTCATAGAATTGAAACTTTAAAAGTGGGAGGGGGAGAGCAAATGCAAAATATGATTTGGTAAAAACTTAAATAAACCGAATAAACATAAAGCAAGCATATATTCTATCCTCACGGGCATTACGCTCATCAAATGAATTCACTCAGAACGGGAGGTAACACGGGGAATATGCGGGCATAAAGAGTAAATGTAAATGGAAACTAGGCCGCACACATATCACAAATGAAGAACACTATATAAGAAATGAAAAACTTGTAATCTCAATGAAAGATACCGCACACTGAAAGAGATGAAATGCATTTTCACAGATTATCAAAACTATTTAAACCTTTAATTACATGCACCTAAGATCACATAGGACTTTAATAGGGTTGTAATGTAGGCTTGGGGTTAGGGACGAAACGAAGGAATGTATGTACGGATTCAAAGTGTTCGGGATGAAAACTCAGGATAATGGAAAAATGTGGGCAATATCAAAAATGGAAATTAACTTCCAAACAAGCATTAGATATAACATTTGGAGAGTAACAAGGATTATTGAACTATATATAATATACAACCTTCTCTTTGTTTTCTTTTCTTCTTTTTCTCATGTTTTCTTTTGTTTTCTTTTGCTTTTTGTTTTCTCTTTTTCTTCACTTTTTTCACATCACTTTTCTTTACTTTTCAAACTCTCATATGCCTAAATTGCAACCGACATCACAACAGCATCATTCAATCTCAAGAAACATTCCAAACAAAGGTATGGAAAGTGTATGTATGGTTTAAAACTCCAATTTAGAGTTGCTTATGGGATTGGGGTTATGAAACGAAAGGCTATATTTAGGCTCAAAGGGGTTAACGAGGGTAAACATATAAGGGTGAGGTCAAGGATAATATGGGTGATATAAATAAAATTGCCTATGATCATTTCATAAAGTTTACGCAATTCTCAAGTCAAAACAATATATGAAAATCATGCTCAAGTAACACATTTCAAGACATACACTCAATTAATGAATGATCAATGAAAGAATAGAGAGATTACTGACGAATTCAACGTTTTCAACGAGGAAAGAATAGTGTATACACTCACAAATGAAGAAAGGTACAAAGCTTACTCGGTGTAAGTATATACAACGCAACAAAAGATTACCGAGTTATAAAAATCTTAATCCAAATCAATATAACAAGGAAAGTGCATATGCTCATGGAATAAAGTTTAATTCATGAAGTTATTCACAATATCAATGATTTAAGGATTAAAGTCTAATAACTTCTAAAATAGAGAACATGCATCGTTGAGTTATCTATTGGATCGGGAAATTATTGAAATTTATCATCGAAAACAAGGCAAAATGCCCAACAAAGGAGAAAAAAGAAAGAAAATATGTTTGAAATTTTTTAATTTTTTTAACAAAAAGCATACTAAGTAACTAACAAGTAAACAAATCAAAAGACTACACATGAAATGGATAGAATATCCTACACCCCCTAACTTAAATGTTGCATTATCCTCAATGCGCATTAAGAACACAACACAAAGAGAGGAAAATAACGATATTACCCAAAATTGGAGCGATCTCCATAAGCACGAGTCCAATGAAATCTACAAAACAAGTTAGTACCAAGCATAGCAAAAACAAATAACAAAAAGTTAACTAATTACACTATACTAAATAAAAAGGAAAGGAAAAAATTAAGGAAAGAAAATTAAAAAGCTAATTATTTACAACCTACTATTTAGACTACACACTAACTATACACTAGAAGTCTAAATAGTTGAGGGTCCACCCAAAAAGGGATTTGAATTTGAAAGATCAACAGTAGACCCTCCAAAGCGAACATGCCTCCCAAAAAATAGGAATTCTGTTTGAAAAACTGAAGGCATGTGTAAGGCGTAAGAAATGAACCATCGCCAATTTGAAATTTTGGGCGGACGATGGGGGATTTGGATACTATGGGGGATAAGACTACATTAGTCTCAGAAAAATCAAAATCACATCCCCAAGATTCTTCAATTGGAAGGGGAGGTGGGGCAAGTGCAACTGAAAAGCCCATGAGATGAAGCATCTCAAAATAACATTCTCGTTCAAGAATCGGGTCAAAGTCCTCAAGACTTTCAACCGATTCTTGAGATAAATTTAATTATTCGGGAACAGTAGGGAGTAAAGGAAAAGAAGGACCATCAACCTCAATATGATCGGAAGCATTAATAAGAGGTTGAAAATAGAAAGTGCTAAATCTTGGCTCACTCTCAATGATTTCTTCAAAAAAAAGGGGTGGAGGTGAAACGCAAGTTTTAACCTTTACCTTATTTTATAAAGAAATAATCTCATTGAGCATGGCATCATTTTCTAGAAACCAAGCATGAGAACTTTCGGATCGGTCATTCATTTCCTTAATCATTAACTCATAATCAAACGAACAAGAAGACATTTCATCTTCTTGTGCGGGTTGCTCATAGCTAATGGATTCCCCGCATTCCAAATTACCCTCACAAGGCGATGAGGGATTACTTTCATACGCTTGAATTTCACGCTCAATGCGCTCATCTTCAAAAATTTGTAGGCATTCTCTCATTGTTTTGGGAGTATAACTTGGAAAACAATTCTCATAACAATTAAGGTTATCTAAAGCGTAATAGCGAGACATTCCAAAATAAGTTATTCAATAAAGCGACAAGCACCAAAATTTCAATTTCTCGAAACAATCTAACACAAGTCAAAAAGAAAGGGGAAAATAAAGAATACAAATATGACTGAAAGAAATACTACGAAATAATAAAACAATTACAATCTAAAACACACTCCCGGCAACGGTGCCATTTTGATCGAGCGCGAAAAGTATCGTCGCGTCAGAACGCTAATCGTTGTTTTCGTTTCGCCTACTCAATACAAAAACCTAAATTACGACGACACTTGCGAGGCAAGTATAGTGGTAAGTCAGGTATCATAAGAAATCCATAGGGAGTGATTAAATTTTTGATGTTAATTGCTTTAAAACTTCAGGAATAAAAGTGTAAAATAAATAAAAGAAAAGGTGATAGTTGGGAATGGTGGAAAAATAAAAGAATAAGTTATGCTACACAAAAGTAAAGCGAGGATCGGGATCGCATTCTACCACACGGATCGCAACAACAACTAATTAGAGTTAAGTCTCAAAAGCAATTTAATCGAGCATTTTCAATTAAGCATAAATATCACACAATAAGGAATTCAATCCAAAGTTGCGAGATTAAAGATTTAACGAAAAATGGTCACACACGGATTAAATTCGAAATATCGCTATAAACATTAACGTTGCGTGACAAAGAAAGTTAAACTCATAATAATCTGACTTTAATACGCGAGGTTTCAATTAAATGCAATTTTACACGAAACCCTAACTTTCGAGGTCCAAGTCCCGTTAATGACGGAACACAATTCCGACCCTATTTATCTAAGGACTAAGCATGAATAAACTAATCAAAAACTAATTAAACTATAAAATCAATAAATAACAATAAATAAATTGATCTAGGCAAGAAAGTAGAGAAATCAAGTAAATCAAAGCATGGAAATTAAGGAAGACAACTAAATTAATGAAATTAAAGTTAAGGTACAACTTACAAAACAAAGAGTACAAGAGAGGAGTAGGATTTAGCTCCCAACTACAGACCCTAAAATCTAAGACAAAATGAGAGATCCCCTCTTCAAAATGAATAGAAAGTGTATTTATACATAAAAAATCACATGGAAAACTTGAAAATAAAGAAGAAAAACAAATATCTGCAGGACCGAATCGATTTGGGGTGTCTGAATCGATTCGGTACCTACAAGTATGAAATCTGCAGCTTTGCCCTGTTTTATAGAAAATGCCACCATTTCTTCGTTATAGCTCAGAATTAGGCACGGTCGGAGGCTACGCGAAGATAACTCAGAGGGATACAACATCCAAGAGACATTAGGCCAAAAAACCAAACTATGAAATGACTAACATGCCCTTGAATGTGACCTTGAGTGTACTTTTGAAGTAAAATCCATCCAAAAAATGTCATAATTCCTTCTATACAACTCGGAACCATGCACCGTCGGCGGCCACACGAAGAGAAATCAAAAGGATTCAACTTCCGTGAAGAGATCGGGATTCAAACCCAAATGATAAAATTACTAAAATGCCCCTGAAGCTGCAATAGTCGACGAAAGTTTCCCGAAAAGCGTCCGAACTTCATACTAAGCATCCAAATACCTACAAAAGCTCAATTAGCCCCTGAAAAACATGTTAACATAGAAATCTGAGATTGTCTAGTTAATGAGCATAAATATAGGGATTAAGATACCCAAGGGGGCTAATAAGGCATAGGTTAATGGGTGAAATACGCAATATTTAAATCATATCAGCAGCTAGATATGGACATACGTTCAATTAGGTGATAGAGTTATCTTTCAAATGTGGAAGAAAGAAGGCTCATTGAAGCTCCAACCAGCCTAAAAAAAGGGGAAAAACATTACGAAAAACATGAAAGCAGCTGCATATTGCCATTATGGGCGACAGCTGGAAGGCATTGTCGATTATAGCACCTAAGATGTTACAGTTTATCAAATTAACAAATAAATCCACAATTGGTAAGTGAAAATGTTTGTAAAGAATAAAAATAAATCCCAACATTACTTACTGAAAAAAGATAAAGGAAATAAGTTATTTCGCTCGACTACCAATTGCTTCTCAGCATATTGATCATCTCAGAGTCAACCCTCTCCTTCTTCTCTTTCCCCTCTCATTGATCGTCATAGGCCTTTTGAGCAGCTTCTTCCACCTTGAAATCCTTGGAAGTGATTGCTCTAACCATGGAGCGATGTTCCCACGCGAAACATTATAAATGTAACTCCTAGCAGTATCTTGGTGATAGCCTTCAGTTAGGAGTCATGGGGCTCTCCATTTTTGGGTTGAAATCAAATGGACACACCCCGGCCCGATTAGGACTTTGAGTTGGTCTTGGACCCAACCTCCTAGCAGTATCGATAATGTATTAGGACTTAGAGTTTGTATTGGATCCAACCTCCTCGGCTCGATTTGAAGATGTCGATGAGGCCTTTGCCTCGACGAAATAGATGGATTTATGCCTCGGGGACCTTGGTCCATACTGTTTATAATAAATAAATACACCAATTATCGAGCTTCATCAACATTTGTTATCAACCTTCATGAAGACAACACTCACAGCATGTAGCTGCATATATTTCACCTCAAATATATCTTCCTATTGATCTATGGGATTTTGGAAGAAAATTGAATCTCCCATGTCAAACGGACACTCATTGCGTCAGGACATCATGCACAAATGAACACAACCTCAATATTTGCAAAAAAAAAGTTAAAGGGAACACAAAATCAAAATTCCATATCTTTGCATTATATAATGCTCTCTTAAAAATGGATAAAAACTCAAATACACGGTAGATATTTCCATGTGAATCTTACAACTATTTTTTATCACTCAAGCGCCAAATTTAAATAACGTGATACAAATATAAACAATGTATATATGTACACATGTTAATTATAAAAGAACACTGGTTGTAAGATTGAGCGAAATCTTTCGGCACCGTAAGGACCAACGAAGTGTGACGATGTTAGCCTATAAGTTAATTTGACATTACTTGAGATAATGTGAATGGCATTATTTGAGATAATGTAGAAATCAATAAGAATATAAAGTAAATGGATTATAAGTTTTAATGATATAAAAAATAAAACATAAAAAAGTCCCAAACCATAACTACATCTGAAACCCATAACCCAATTCTAAACTTACAAAATTGAAATAATGATAATAACATCAATTTTAACCAAGCACAGAAAACATGAATGGCATTAGTAAATGGATTAAATAGAAAGTTGTAAACCGTGCAAAAATCCATGTTATCTAAACTAAACTAATCAATAAGATCCAATTAAAAATAAACATATTAAATATGGTAAGTGACTCAATTGGTAGGAGATACGTTGTGTAGTTTAATGCATCAAGGACTGTAACCATGACTTCAAATCAAGTACCATATCAAGAAATGTATTAAGGATTATATCAAATAATCTCCTACCAAAGGACTGTACTGATGCATCAAGGACCGTACCAGCAACATTATCACCATTAAAATTGATTTACCCCAAGTTTTACAATGGAACTATTTTTCACTTAAATTTGCGGCTTATCAGTGGACACATACCCTAGAAAAAGAACTTTCCAAAATATTTGTAGTCGATGGAAAGCGTAATTTTTATCTTTTGTCAAACGTGTCGAAGGTTCTGATGTACCATAAATAAATAAATCTCTAGTTCGCCCATCTGAACTTTTGATGGTTGATTGCGATATTAACGCGGTTAAATATGCTGCTGCTATGATAGATAGAGAAAAGGGTCATGCATCTTATCAGCTGTATAATTGTCTTATGGGTTATGACTATTAGTAAATTACAACTCCTCTGATATTGATGTCCCTTAAATAGTGAGGCGTTGAGATTTTGCTTTTCATGACGTATCTATTATCTAATTAACTTTGGTTATGCCTATTTTCAAAACAAATTTGATATTTACAAAACAACTTTAACTTTTTGAACGCGGAATCCATGAGAAAAATCACTGAAACTGCTGCTTTTATGGGTAAATCAACAGGTATGGCATTTATCGATTGCTCTGCTAATTCTGCAACTATTGTAGTGCTTATTCAAGTGCTAAACTTGGATCGTTGTTTTATGTGTGAATCCAACGGTTTGAAGCTCAATGGATGTTTTGAAATTGACGATTTTTTTGGAACAATTAATGGACTTATTCAAGAAACGTTTAATATGCAATGTAACATTTATGGTGTAACATTTCTAAAGAATAACTAAAGATGAAGTCAAAATATAGTAAAAAATAAATGATAGAAAGAAAAGAAGACAGTGGTATAGATCCCCTAATTTAGTACACATGTACTAACCTGGAAGCTATTTTTTTAGTGCACATTCCCCACCATATGGTCAACTAAATTATCACATATGTCCAGGCTCTCAACCTCTCCATACTTTCTCAGCTCCTCAAAGATTGGCCTCTTTTATAAGTATGTCTGAACATGGCATGATAAAGTCTGCACTTCTTGGATGCTATTACACCGGCTAGGATCAGCTTCCCTGTTTTGCATTGCTGCCACTGTTATATAATAATTCAGTTTACCCTAATGTGCTTTATCCACTTTGTTAACTGCTCAGGCCATACTCTACACTTGGCTTAGTGAAATAAATACACAAACATTGCATAAGAATTATACCAGACATTTGCAAGGAGAAAACGGATAATAACCAAACACTTCATAAGAGAGAATCTGAAATACAAATAGAAAATCGCCAAATGCCATAACAGTCATTGATCTACAACAATAAAATATGAACCTAAATGCCATTTTATTGCTCTACACCATTTTATTGATCTACAGTTGTAATAGAGTGATTGATTTGTTATTTACAGTTGTAATAGAATTGAAATGACATTGGTATATAGTGACATGCTAATTGACATTTTATTGATTTACAATTGCAATAGAGTTGAAATGACATGTTAATTTACATTTTATTGATTTATAATGACTATTGAAATAAATTGATCTATAATTGCAATAGAGTGATCTACACCATTTTATTGATATAAACGTCATTTTATTGATCTACAACAATAAAATGGTGTTTGCTTTTATTGATCTATAGGAATAAAATGGCATTGATCTACACCATTTATAGTTGCAATAAAATGACATTAATCTATAGTGATCAACGATAGATCACTCTTTGTAACTGTAGATCAATAAAATGGATTTTAGATCAATAAAGTAGTGTAGATCACTCTATTGAAATAAATTGGCGTAGATCAATTAGCATGTCATTTACAGTTGCAATAGAGTGATTGAATTAAAATTCTACCACAATTCACATTCATCAACTAAATCTGACGTCAAAGTCGAAACAACGGTCATTATATGCACTTAATTACTGGTAACCAATGTCCAAACATGTTACACAAATTTCCTAAGAAAAAATTAGATCCACATGCCATAAAAGTCAGGTCTAGGACTCATCTCTATTGAAACATCTTAAAAACAAATTCATTTGAAGGCCTAATCTCCAAGATGACTCAAAAATATGTTAAAATTGCGTAATTAATATATGATGGAGTTTGAATAACATATGGTTCCACAAATTGCAAATCACGATCACGATTGGAAATCACATCAGATCCATATCATTTCAAAATGAACACATTCAGTGTTTCTGAATATTAGAGAATTTGTGGAAGTTATTTCAAAATATGTAATTGTTATGAATTTCACTAATCTTTCAAGGTTTGGGGTATCAAACGACTCTAGGAATATTCAATATGAATAACCACTATAGTCTAGGCACCACAACGTAATGCACATCACAAAGTAATCAAAATATCATTAAAAAGGTACAAAATCTGATTTGTGCTGATATTTGCATAATACTCTATCCCATTCCGGATACATACCTCAATAAATAGATATTCATGAAAAAAATAACATACATATTATACAATATGAGTCCCTTTAACATATGAATATAAAAGCACATTATAATAACATACTAATATCCAAAGAATGATAATCTAGATTACTATGAATATATGTTCAATACCAATGCATGCAAGATCTTGCCCATCATGAACTTTCCAGTCCATGTCGAATTACATCAACAGGGAAATCGAGGTTGTACTGAGTACCTGATTTAAAAAAGAGACTAAAAAATGGGAATATTTGAAACCAATCTAAAAAATGACAAAGATAAGGAAAGGTGAAGATATTACCACAACATAGGTTGATAATGCAAGTCGACGGTCGATTTAGGAATTCCAGTTCCCTACAATCACAAATTTACAATAGTTTATATAAGTAATAAAACCCCTAAATAATATATAACTGGGAAAAAAAAACTCATCTCAGATTAAATTAGCAAACAAATCTAAATTATTCAACCAAAGTCTTTGATTCCCTCTTTAGTTTAAGTGAGTTACACAATCTAAGAAAGTAACCTCCCCAAAGTAAAAATATTGTGGTATGTGCGCTGCTACTGACATGCAATTCAAGCAACTATAAGTCACTAAGAATTTTGCCTAAAAATCAAAACTCATACGTGGAAGTGAGGGAATGGACAAAAGATTTGTTAGAAACCACAACAAAGATACACAAAAATAAACCAAAATAGACAATTTCATAGTTGTAACTTGGAAGCGAAACTTCAATCCCTAAATTTTACAAATCTAGAACAAAATAATGAACAAATTAGAACATGTAGTTGTTGCTCATACTGAAGCGTATCTCAAATGTCTCAAATTTGTTTTAGATCAAAGATAATGAGTAACAAAAATGTATGATGAGTAGATAATTAATGCATTCGATGTGTGAAAAGGTAAAATACATCAAATAAAGAATAAACATGTTTTGAAAAGATGACTTGAACCCTAAAATTCAAATCGACTCTATTCCCAAACAACTATAAAAATTCAAAAACTCAACACACCAAAGGATAAATAGATCTCAAAAATGCAAATGACATCGTCAATGGTTTGGAAAAAAATCATTCTTGAACCAAAATAAAGAAAAATGACCTATTCTTTTTAATGGATCTGTACAATACCTCGAAATCAAAAATAAAGAAAAATGACCTCTCTAAACTTTCAGAAAAAAGAACTCAGAAATCAAAGAAAAGAGACAAACTAAAGTAATAGAAATAGAAATGTTGTTTTTAGCTATAACAAGCACCTTGAAGAATGAGAATAATAGTATGAAAAAATAGATACAAAAACTTAAAGTTATATATTTCAATCAACCCAATGAAACGTATTGTGCAAAAATAAATAATCCTATCAAAATAACATATTATCACCCCATACCTTCTTAGGGCTTCTTGTTTTAATGAATTTGGGGTTTCAAAATCGGCAAAACATAAGAAAAACATTGGATCTCTAAGAAAAACGTTAGATCTGCAACTGAATAGCTGAATAAGTGCAAAGCATGGAATCCGCCCAGCGTGTGTGTGTGTGTGTTTGTGTGTGTGTGTGTATGTGTGGAAGAGAGAGAGAGATATATTACCTATAGGAGCCTAGCATCATAGGTTTGTATTATGGAAGCTTTGGAACTCGGCGTGGAAAGGATGAGGAAATGGGAGGGAGGATGTGTTGAAATTGAAGAGAGATGAGAGAATGTCGAGGGGTGGGAATAGTGAGAGGATGATAGCAAGAGTAAGAAAATGATATTAAAATGGTATAATACTATTACACCCTTGTTTTTGAATTTTAAAGAGAAGGGAAACAAATTAGAGTGTGTCAAAAAGGGGTGAATTCAAAATTTTCAAGGGCAAAATAGGAAGTGCAAAAAAAACCATCTTGATTACATCATTGTTCTATCTTATGACATACATAAGTTTCCTACTTTATTATATAGATATATATACACAACACACACACACACACTAAAGTAGCTCCATGTATGCATTCATGATATTTTAAAAATATATGCATGTTATATGTATGATATTTCATGCCTTCATGGGCATGCATGAAATATCATGCTAAAAGCTAATGGGTTGGGTCTTGGTAATAATGGGCTTGGGTTTTCCAATACGGGTTGGGCTTTTCTTTTCTTTGATTTTTTTATATATATTTTTTAAAATAATAATAATTTTAATTTTTTTTTTAATTCTTAAAAAAAAATTGTTCTTAGCCCAGGGGAAACTTTAGCATCGTGCCATCAGCACGAACACACACTTTTATTTGGTGTTTCCAACTTTTTTAAATTATATATATATATATATATATACACACACTAGGGTATGTCCGTGTCTGAAGGCACGATTAAAATTTTCCAAAGTATCAATCGTGGTCGAGTTATAAAAGTTTTATATTATAATATCAATTGTGGTCAATTTATTCGAAGACACGACGTATACTTCCAAAGTATTGAAATGACAAATTTTTTTGTAAAATAGTTTATATTATAATAAAAAAATACGTTATTTTAGAAATTTTGGATAGAATTTCATTTGTTTATCGAACTATCCACCTATTTTAAAGAGCAAAAAATAACCCAAAATAGTGAATGTGTAAACAATTTAGGTCTGAAAGTTTTTTAACAACAAAATGTGTAAACAATTTAAAACTTTTGGGCAAAATTCCTTTTGTTTATAGGACTATCTACCATCTTTAAGATAAAATGTACTCTAACAACAATACTCCAACAACATCGTAGGCATCAAATACAAATTTCATCATAAAGTTGATAACATACAACACTATAATCTATTACCTCCGCATAACCAAGTCAATACATTGATATGAACTCAAAATATATTAAAACATTTGTTCATGGTGCCAATAACCTTGAATGCCTGGTATAACCAAACTAAGCACTTATAATGTATTCCAAAATAATTAAAAAAAAATCCCACAGCAAACACAAATGATATTGTAAAATAGATATAAAGGCAACCTTTCTATTCTCTTCTTCCTTTATCATCTTTGAATCTGCACGTTTTCGTTCTCTATATGCCTTTTGTTTACCTTCCTTAAGCCTTTTCTTTACCTCCTCGGACTTTGAGCAATCCAAGCCCAACTTTGATTCATTATAGTCTGCCTTTAAAATCTCTACCTAAAGCCCAAATATCGGTTTCTCTATTTCATCTTTCATTTGTTCAGTCGATTGGTCAGTAGCTTTTACAATTTTTAATGCATCATCAGCTTTCTTCTTCTCAAAATTTTCTCGCATTCTCTCTTTATCAAGAAGATCCTTGAGCCGTTTTATTTATGTTTCAACTCTAAATACACCTGCTTGGGGAAGTGTTACAGATACATATATAAACATTGGAATTCGTAAGCAAATGAACATTAACTTCCCCAATACAAATAACAAATAACACACCAGAAACCAATCAAATGGGGAGAGATTGTATATTTAAGGCTATTGGTTGTTGTGTTATGCACAATTTATCAAATGTCCATAAAAAACCAACAACATTCGTTCATCGTGCATATCACAACCAATATAAATGAAGTTTATGCATAACACAACGGTCGTTCCAAGTGAACTTTATGCATCAGAAATATGGTGAAAAGAATGAAAAACATCATAGAAGTCGCAATATAAATGAAACATGAAGCTTAAAAAACTTGAAATTAATAGCAACACGAACCTCAAGTTTAAAAAGTCGCCACTAATCCACACATCACCGCATTAGCTTCTTGAAGTGTTATCATCCTGTGTTTTTCTTATACTATCCATACATAATCTTTCCAACCTTTCAAATAATAAATAAAATTTACATTTTTGAGAATATGTAACTCTTGACAGATGATAAACGGTTACGTATAAAAATGAGAAACGACATACATTACGTGTAGGTACTCGGTGCACAAATGATAAACAGTTACCTGCAAGTGCGCTTCAAGTTGTGTATATACAGTTACCTGCAAGTGTGATAAATAGTTACATGCAAGTGTGTTTTAGAGTACATTTTGCTAGCTCTTGTAAGTGCGCTTCAAGTTGTTTATATACACTATCTTTTCAGTCAGTCAGTTGCATACAAACGGGATTGAAGGATCATAAATGGACTAGTGCCAGCAAATCCTAAGATATGAGATTCACAACTATTATCACATACTTCTTTAATAGTTTCATATGCATTTCTACAGATCGTTTTCATATTTACTAAATAGATAAACAAAACTAATTAAGATCTTTATCCATTCACCTAAAGTTCATAGTATTCCTATATTATGTTCATAGAAATTTGGTATTACAGCTCAAACTTTCTTGTAACTTTTTTAGTTACATGTTAAATATACATCCTTAGCTAACAATACTACCAAAAAAGTTAATACCTGACCAGTATAGCTTTATGTTCTCCAAATTCAAGGGATAGAAGAAGATTGACTTGAGTGAGATGTTAATAACATATTTGGATGATTGCTTGTTCAGTTTGATCGAAATCGAAGAAATGTAATACCTGACCAGTATAGTTTCATTGTAATCTTTTGATTTAATCATGTCAAAATAAGGTATTAACTTTGTAAAATCCGAAAGCCCTTTGCTACCTTTGTAAAATCCGATAGCCTTGGAATCTCAAAAAATCTAATCTGATTTGCATAGTTGAAATAAAAATCATCGTCCAAGCCCGAACCTATGAAATTACAATCTTTAAAATGAAATAAAACTAAGAAATGCAAGGAATAAGAATATTCATCCAAATGAGATGGTTCAATTTCGGGTAAACTCCATAAGAATATTAATAAGTAACATCTCAAAGCACCTTTGATTTGCCAGCTACACTGTCAGCTACAATGTCATAGATCCTACCCCTCTCAAATACACTGTCATAGATGCACACCAAGAAATTAAGACAATAAAGATAACAAAATTTAACAAATAGAAGAAACAAAAAAAATTAAAAATTAAATTTGTTCTTATAGCCAAAAAGAGCCCATGTTTGGATCAGAATAAGAATGAATCTACAATTGACTGAAATTACTACAAAAAATGGCAAAGCATACCCGAATCCATGTAAACACAATTAAACCAAAAATAAAAAATTTAAACCCCATCAATGGCAAGGCTTTGAAAATGGCAGCGTCAAACGATCTTGAAGAAGTGTTGAAACCCTTTCACGAAAGAGCTTATGAGGTAAAGGATTTATAAGACCAGCGAGTTCAGTGGTTCACCCTTTCACCAGAAGTGTTGAAACCCTTTCACCAAGGTGTTTAGGTAGAGGATTTCTGAGGTAGAGCTTCCTTTGCTGTAAGAAAGATTCTGGAAATGATGAACTACTGAAGAAGGTTAGTGAACTTGACTTAAAGCTAGAAAGTGCAAAAGTTGATCAAGTTTTAGAAAGATAAAAGTCTCTTAAAGAAATGAAACATCTTAGTGAAGAAAACATAAATCTCCAATATCGTTTAACCCACCTCGTTCGAGCGTTAAAAGAGGTTGATAGCAAGTTAGCATCCAAGTGAGGTTGAATGATTTTCCAATGGATGTCCCTGCTTTATGAAGTTATTAACAGCGTTTCAATACACTTTAGGATTACTGAATTAATTTACGATGAATGTGAAATAGGAATCTTCATATTCACATGAAAAAAACTATGGATTCAGGAATTGAATGCTCTGTAAAAAACTATGGTAGAGACCTTAAAATGAGACCTTAAAAATGAGGCAGGAAGTGAACATGACACTTCTGACTCTGAGTGCAATCACAACATCCCTTGCTGCTACCCAAAATCCTTTGGTAGCTGATGTCCCCTACATGACTTCTCAAGTACTAATATTTCTTATGCACAGTAAAAATAGTTGAGCCTTGTGGGAGTTAACATAGTTTATCCTATCTTCAAATTTCATCGAGTATCAGTGAAAAAAGAGGGGAGCGAAAGAGGAAGATAATAGGTCAATCCCAACTGCTAAAATCTACAAAAAAAAATTACATTTATTAACTAAATGTCAAACATTTATAAGAACAACTAACAATACTCAGAGTACTTTTACTCGTAGAAAACAACAAAAATTTTATTGGGAATTTACTCGAGCATGTTATGTGAATAGTTTAAGAAACATAGAATCACGGAGAAGAAACAAAATAAAGCATCTTAATTCAACCAAGTAGTTTGGCATACTCACCTAAACACATCATGATTATGATTTTTCTCCCAAAGTAGGCAACTTCATGTGGTACAAAAATGGTGTCACAGAAGACCAAAAAAAATGTCATTTTCCAACAAAATGTGGCCTTGAAACAGTGACAAACACACATCTAAAGAAATAAAATGTATTAAAACTTTCTAACAGAAGGCCAAAAGAAACGTATTGACATTTTAATTCATGACTCTCATCTCCACTTCCACATATGCATACCTGATAAAAGGAAAAATGAATACATAAAATTCGTGCAACATATTTAATTCATTAGTTGGGGTATAAACCTCAAGTAAATATCACCCTCTTCCCATTCAGGCTCCATAAGTCCACCATGATCACGAACCATTTCCCCACCAAAAGTGTGACCATCCTTCAACTCTTTGTTGTAATTAAGATCATCCTCAAGGGCAACATCATCATTTTCTCCCAATGCATTATTATATAATAACAAATTTCCAAAATAAAATTCCAAATCGGCAGTACTTGTCTCCTAGTAAGTATGCAACCTTAAAGCTACTGGCTATTATTCTAGTAAGTCTGTTTGGGAGGATATTGGATCTCATAAACACTTAGGGTCTCTAGATGTAATCTGGTCTAACATAAACCTGAAGTGTGCAGTTATCTTGTGGCCGGTGTGTGTAAGAGTAGACCAAGATCAGTGAAAAATTAAAGGAATGGGGGAGTATCAATGAGGATGGTTGTGTCCCACCTATGTCGAAGAAACAGGGAGAACAAAAAACACTTGTTTACCAATACTTCTGCTACAAATTTGGGAAATTATGATGGATATCTCTCTATCTGACACAACATTAATGCCCACATCTCTGGCAGCAGCGAGTTTGGTGGTTCACAACCCTATGGTCTCCGGTAATGTCTTATGTGCGGTGGAAGGGCCAAACAATCTATCATCTACATGGACATGTATATCAGCCAGCCGTTGAATCTGCAAAAAAATAAAAACAAATGAAAAACTTTAGTACTTTTATAAAATAGTCATGGCTCAAATTTTTAAGCAATTAAAGGAATGACATAGTAAATATAACTTTACCAAAATCTCTAAAATCCCTCAAAATGGGAGGGCACTGCAGGGTGGGGGATCGACTCGGATCGTCCTGAAATCCGCTGATACCATAGCATGCAAGGGTCATCCAATGACATGTCACCATCGTATGGGTCTCTAGCTAAAGAAATATGTCTCATATCCCCCCACAACCTAATGTATCTGGCATGAAGTCAAGAAAAGTCACTACCGGTACATCCTTTCATTTTTTATACGAACTAAAAAGGGAGTACATGTGAAGAAAAAATGATGCATCAAAGCTTTAAATGGAACTTTGTTCCCTATATCTAACAATAAAACTTACGAATCAAATGTTAAAAAATATCTAAATGCAACAAAGTAATAAGAATGAAAACCAATACAAACCAACAATGCTGAAAAATTCAAGAAACCAGGCATCTTTTACCAAAAGTAAGCATAAAGAGAATAACAAATATCTAAATCAAAACTACTACCAGTAAACCATATATGACGATAGCATCGGTTGAGCTTCTTATACCTGCAAAAAAATGAATTAACATGAAGATTAATAAAATCCTAAAATGTATTATAGTTTTGAGGGGGTGGGTGGGTCTGATTCTAAAAACAATCAAGGTTCTTACAATTTGAACCCAAAAAAAATGAGACGGAAAAAAAATTGTAACGAACACATCTTGACATAACATGAGGTTAAACATAAATCAAACACACATGTATAAAATCACATAAACATAAACTTCTATTAATTTTAAGTAGTCGTATACAGTTAAATATGTTTCATTTCTACAGTGGAAAGCTTGAATTGAATTTTAAATATTCCGTTGGAAATCTATGAAGCTATATACGTGAACAATATATGGCACGTTTAGTACATCAAACCTATGGTTTCATTAATGGGATGTCACGTTCCTACAACATGACCATTTATTATTCGTGTGAGTGTAATTAAATATGTTTGAGGGATGCGAGCAGCCAAAATCCCAACTTCATATACAAAACTATATAATAAAAAAGATGGAATATAATTCAATGTAAATCTTTAAAAAAGTACTCACATTACTAATATCACCAATGGAAAATCTAAAATAGAAAACATTAAGAAAAAAAGGAAAAATCTATAAACCCCTAAACATAGAAAATATCACAATTGTGTTAAAAAGAACGGTGGGTTAGTGTCTGAGAGAGATGTTCAGGTATAAACGATGGATTCACAAATAAATAAGTCTTCACAATAAAAAAGTGAATAATGCTATACCATTTTGCAGACATGAACACATGAGACACGCACTTCTCAAGTGTACACCTATACCATGGGACACATCTCCAATTATATCAATTGTATCACCAAATCGTCTCTCTTCAGAATTCTTTTAAAAAAAACACCTTCGATTGTTAGAAATGGAGAAATCGATATACATAATTTGAATAACATATAATCCTTATTCTGAAACCCAAACTACACCTAATATATGTGCAAAACCAAACAATACAAAAAACTGAACAAAGACGTGCAACACATGAATACGTACAAAAAAGCAGAGTAAATAGTTAGAACAAACGAATTTAGGAGATAAACAAATTAGCACACTCTAAAGCCGAACATGTGAAGAAAAAAATCAATAGAAAAAATTAGGAGATAAACAAATTATGGATGAGTAAAGAGAAATCTACAACAGCATATACCTTTTTTATCTCTATAAACCTTTTCCCTCAATTTCCAAGCATTCGAAACCTAAATTAGGGTTTCAAAACACATAATCTTTAAAGATTTAAACAAAAAAAACTTGGGCTTCAGATTATGGTCGTTGGTGGTTTTTGTTGGTGGAAGTTCGCAATCGCAACCTGAAATATGCGAAGATTGTGTGTTCAGTAAATCTAAATTAAAAAAAAAATGAAACAACCGTTAGATGTAAAGGAAAATTACCTAAGAACAGCCATGAGATGTAAAGGAAAATTCGAACCTCATTTATTCCGGTTAGAAGAAATTTGCACCTCCGTGGCTTAGAGAGAGAGGATTTGTGGCTGAGTGAGTGTGTCCCAATTGAAAGAGAGCGCACACAGAGAGGGTTTGTGTCGTGAGCAGATGGAGAACAAATTTGTGTGCGTTTATGGGGTAGAAGTTTTGGAGAGTGCAATTTACTTTCTTACCCATGTTTTTGAATTTTGAAGAATGGGGGCAAATAAATTATAGTGTGTCAAAAGAGAGGGAATTTAAAATTTTCAAGGGCAAAATAGAAAGTTAAAAAAAATCATCTCATGACATCATCATTTCATCTTATGGCATACATAAGTTTTGTAACTTATTTTATATATATATATATATATATATATATATATATCACATCTTTTATTCGTTTAACTCGGTAACTTGGTTGATAATATGCGGGAATTTTCGTAAGTTAAATTCGATAAGTCGAATTTTTATGTCCAAAAATCAATATCAGTTAATTTTTTGTGCTATTTTGGATTTTGATAAAATCAATTTTTAATTTTTTATAATAAGAAATCATAACTATCTTTTTTGAAGACCAAACTCGTAACACTTTTGCTATTACGATGGATCCATGTCATATAAATGCAAACAAACTTGAGCATGTGATTAAGTGACAATAGAAGAGCGGGGATGAGAGAGAAATAACGTATTCCAAAATTAGTGCTACATGAACTTTAGTTCTAATTTCGTACCGAATACTGAATTGTTTGTCCACGATAGAATTCGTAGAGGTCAGAATTTAGGTAAAGGTTAGACAGGGCTTGTGGTGACCAGTCATGTGATGAAGTGTATGGGCAATTCAATAAAATTGGTTCTCTTTATTGGGTCACTAACTATGAGGCTTTGCCATTTGGCACGAGTGTAAAATGACCACTATGTTTATGACGGCATGTGATAAGGAAACAAAATATGGGGTCTAAAAAGGGGTAAGTAGGAACTATGGCTTTTCACTACCAGGATGGGACGTGGAAAAGAGGCTGATGCTTGTCCACATGAATTAGAGGGGATACTATAATTTGGTATGAGCTAGAAGAAGGGAAGGACTCAAATTTGGTTTTTGTGCAATTTGAGGACACAAAGTTGTCATCTTTAGTCTATTCACCGTTGTACAACAAAACAAGCCGGTGGGTCTCAATTGTCGATATTAAAGCTTATGTTCTGTTTCGGTCATCTCCTATTTGGTAATATTACGAAGGAAAACAGAGGAAAAATAAATTGGCATCATACTATTACTACCTGCTGCTCAACCAAAAATAAATTGGCATCATACTATTAAAGCTTATACTTATTATAAGGTATCGTGCAATGCAATCATGTATCATGGACCACTGATCTATATCACACTAAACGAATCCACTCAGACGCGGACATATTCTCCTCACCTGCTTGTTCAATTTGTACTATCGTGACTTGTGGGAATGGGTTATAATTAATGGATTCTTATTTTAGTTAGTTCTAAAGTTGGTGTTTAATAAAAAAAATTAATGTATTATATATGATGATTAACTTATTTTTGCTTATCGCTGACTTGTAAAATCATTTTTAACAATGCCATAATATTAATCAAGAACACATTAATTTGATTAAACTTTAACATACAATTTTTATTATTAATTTTTTTTTAATAATATTGAACCTCCACACGAATGAACCCTTGAAACTCCCCATGTGAGTTAAAGAGGGGGGGACGTTGTGTAATAGACAGTGGCGGATTCAGGAATTTTGGTCAAGGGGGCGAAAGGCAATTTTTTTTGAGTTATTTCGAGTTTTATACTTAATTAATTTCAAGAAATAAACAACGCTTAATTAATATTCACAATACCCAAATTTTAGTAGTGACAACAATTGAATTTTGATTAATATGAAGTAAAAAAATGAGTTAACTCACCTGACACTATTAATACTCAACTCATGTGGTATTATTTAACCAAAAACCTAAAGGTTAAAAATTTAATTTTTTAAACCTCAAATACCTAAGGATAACAAAACTCATACCCAAAAAAAAAATCCATGCATTATACATTATCTCTCCAAAACCTTATCTCCCCCACCATCCTATCCAACTTTATTTCTCCTGTATATATGCTAACACCAAAAGTAAAACCAAATAAACCCAATCCATACACAGGGTAACAACCCAAACTCCAGCAAACAACCTCCAACCCAAATGAAAAACAAGCCACGAACAAGGCAAAACTCAACCAAACCTTGCTCCTAAACAAACCCAGCTAAACTTTATCTTCCCCACCCCGAAAACTCCATGGGATAAAGCTCCCGGACTTTGGAGAGGCTCCGGACTAACCCTAAAAAAATCTCTTTTTTCAAATCTGAATCGGGGCGGTCACCCCGGCTCATCCTATTGTCCATCCGCCTCTGGTCATAGACACCCTAACACATGCCCGCCTAGTATCTGATATTCGTTGGTTGGGGGGGGGGGGGGGGGGGGGGGGGGTTGAACCCCAGACCTTTCGTCGAAAGAGCCGACCTCTTACCGCTGAAGCAACCAGGGTGGATCTTAGTAAAAAGATCTTGAATATTCATTTTTTCATAATATATGTCTAAACAACAGAAAAAAAAGACTTTACCTTGATATAATGCATTGGACAAGTTTGTCAAAGGAATCTCTTTGAATCGTCTTGATAATTGCTCCAGCATAACCTTCATCAATTTGACAAAAATAATAATGTTGGAATCTCATATTTTTTTTCTCTCTTGTCCAATATAGTGTTTTGTTATGTAGACTATTGAATGAATATAATCTACTATATATAGGGTGAGAGCGAACCCAATTTCCTAGTCAGACAAAAATTTTACCATTCATCACAGTATAGTTTGATTAAGAAACTAACTCACCATCATTATCCTTAATATAAATGACATATATAAAAGAATCCTATTAAATCTAAATTTTTATGTGGACCGCATTAAGTAGGACACTTGTATTTAATTAAATAATTAATTCTGAATTATCTTAATTTTGAAATTAAATTATTATTAAATATATTCAATAGTCTCCCACTTGGTCCATATAATAATGTCATTTTATGATTTGATTCAGAGAACGTAAGCCGGGCAATAAACTTTAGAATAATCATAATCCATCATTTATATTAATTAAATAATCCACCAATGTGAGTAATGACGGTTCCACACAAATATGTCATATTCGAATAGGTCTAAAATGTGGGATGTCAATAATGATTCCACAATGTCTTTTTAAAAGTACTATTTCTATCACATTCATTCATGCACATGAATGTATACAATAAAGACAAAAATAAATAAATTTGAAACACTTTGTTGATATCATAATGTAGTGTAAAAAAAGCACTACCAATCCATAACATCAAATCTATATTGACTATATTTAAGACTTATATCTTAAGCATGTGTCATTAATGTCTTTTGTTACAGCTCGTTTATGTTGATTTGATATGTTAATGTGTTCAAGTGACACTCATTGTTTCAGAATTTCTTCCTCAGTACACTTCTTTATAAATAAGATTTCAACAGCATTATCATAATATTTTAAAGGTATGGTAATATTGTTGACAACTCCAAATCCTGAAATGAAATTACGCTGCCATAATCCATAAGTTGTAGCATCAAAGTATGCTACAAACTCAGTTTTCATAATAGTTAATGGATTGTGTTGCACTCCTTCATTATATTATCCTTTAAACCAAAACAAACATACTTAATAAAGAGTGAACTTCATTTTATCCATACAACCAGTATATCCGAGTTGTAATTACTGATCATCTTTAAATGTGCAGCCTTCCTAAATGTGAGCATATATTATTTTAAATATCTCATGACTTCATACATCATACTCTTTACTTTTAATTCCTCGAATGTATAATAAGAAATTAAATATATAAAGTTATTCCCACTGATTATAAGGTGCATACAAATATACAATAATTAAAGACATAATGGTATTGCTTCTAAAAATACCATAGGTGGAAAACTTATCTAAGTTTATAAAATGATATCTTAAATATATACATAACATTTATTAAAATCCCATAAGAAAAGTTGTTTTCACACCCACTAAATGTTACTCTCAATCATAATGGGCTACTAATGCCATACGAATTCCATGTCCTTAGGTAAAAGTGATAAGGTTCAATTATAGTATTTTTCTCATTAATGGTGAAATATTTGACTACAAATTTAGCTTTATATTATTTAATTACTACTAGTATTGCATTTGGTCTTAATGACACACTCATACATGACTTTAGTGTATCAATTATATAATTAAATGAGATCCTGAACTTAATTATAGTCCATTAGTTTCAAATAACACTGAATTGCTACTTATCCCTATGTCAAATTCGTATTTTGTAGATACACCACATAATCATTCAGGATAATAGACTCCTTTTAGGATATTTTCAATACTATTCCTTGTGATTTTATCTCATGGTGATGATACCATTATTGAGTGGTTGATCATTTATTAGTACTTTGTTGTTAGACAATCTAACAACTAAAAGAACAAGTATTCAAGAATGTTATGGGTAATGGCATTAGTACCCTAGATTCATTTATAACCATATTTTATGATTTATACTCCCACTAATTTCACTATTCATAACATATTTTAGATTTTAGATTTTCTTCAATTCAATAAGTATGTGTCAATGACGATTATGTGATCTATGTAGGTCCTGTTTAAGGGAAGTTTATCATAATCTCCTACTTGGGCGACATATATCATCATGATATTAGACATCATAACACCATAAGAGCAGAACTCCACTATTAAGATTTATAAGAGATATTTCAAAAATCTTGTCAACAAAAAATATCAAAGGGAGTCTAGATTTAATTTATTACAAGATTAAAGAGTTTCATCAATAAGGAGACGATTATAATACATGATCAAAACAAACTTTAAAAGAAATATGTCCAAACTATATTTTATACAAAACATCAAAAGGAATACCATAACATTTGAAAAGGATATTTTTATATATACACTGAAAGATTATTTAGAAACTTAAATAAAAATCTCTCACGATCAAGTCTAGACAAACATTTCCCAAGAAAATTAAAAACATTGAGGGTTAACAAATGACGATTTTATTCCCTAAGAACATAAGAAAAAGAATGTTATTTACATTTTTGCTTTATTTTGTAAAGAATCCTTAAAGCTAATTTAAACATTTTTGTAGCGCCCCAAGTTTAATTTGAAACATACGCAAGTCAAATACTTATTATTATTTTTGAACTATACATTATGTTTCACATAATCTACCTTAACATGCTTGGATATGTTACATAATGGGAACCTACTAGTATGAAAATGATAGCTCATATATACATTAAATCTCTAACATTATTAGTCTGAGTATGCAATATCGTTTGTATTAAAATGACACTTAGTTTATTTAATCTCTTCAAGCATTATATGTAGTGTTCCACACATTATTCATTATCAATAGTGGGTTCATAATTAAAAGTTACATATAAAGATCTAACACAATAATTGAAACTTAACCTCTTTACTTCATTCAAATAAGTTAGTCTCGAGAGAATTATAACAAATGAGATATGTATTTTTAGAGAAACGAAATGAGATACAATATCATAATGAAATAATGATATAAATTGCTCAGGGCATTAATGTTTTGATTTAACATTATACACAAATTAATAATTTTATAATACATATAGTGCATAACCGTGATTTTTCTTCAGTAGTAACCATGAAATATCAATAATATGATGCTTGTAGATTACTTTATTGGGTATAATGTTGTTCCATTATATATACACGATATTTGTGGACAACTTATGTGATAATGTACGTGATTTTTTATGTTAATCCAATCACTTAAATCAATTCCATATAAGGAATAATCTTGCTTCAAGAAATAAACTCAATATACCCCATTGATATCTTTGCAATTATAAGCATATTGAGTTAAAACATCTTTACATTCAATATTCATTGTCATTTTAGTTGGGTCATTATGATGAGTACTAAATATTTCATAATACGAATATTACATTAAGTAAAGACTTCCATACACAAATTAATAAATTTTCAACTTATGTTCATTAACTATCACATGAGTAATGAACAAAATAATTTATGTTGATGTTTTCATCCACTTAATTGGTAATATAATAATGAAAGAAAATATGGCATCTATGTTTGATGACCTATATTTTCCTTCCCAAAATATATATCATCCCTTAATTTTTACTCAATCATTATAATTGGACATAAAGTCTACCGAATCAAAATGACTGAATAAACAGTAATATGTACGAAACACCGTAAAGAATTAACACCCTATTATTCAATATCATAAATGGACTCGTAGGGAACCAAAACATTCATGGTGTGAAAGCATAGGTTTAATATCTATCTCTTATAGAATGGAATGAACACCAAACCTTACATTATATAAATACTACAGATAAACATATGTATGCATAAACACCCATAATACACGAATAAATTATATTATTGTCTATTGTTTAATTTAAAATTCACAAAATATTTTAATGTGGCATAATGTGAAAATCAAATAGACAAGGGACTTGCACGAGATATTAGGTGAATAATAATAAATGAGTGAGACAAAAATCATTTACTTCCACTTCATCATGTATAATGTCAAAACTTATATATGAGGACTAAATTACACAAAAATGACCCAAAATCCTTCATGATTATATTAATACATAATAGTAACGTTAAGTTGTTGATGTTTTGAGGATACTTAAGTTGGCGACATAATTAATTTCATAAATTATGTTATATGTGTTTGATGTCCGATAAGTTCTTAATCAAAAGTACTACCACCTATTAATATTCAGTTAATTATAACTACCACACTTGTGGAATCTGCATTTGATGTTCAACAACATTAATTATGATTAAGTGAATACACATAATACACTAACAATTAATCTTTCACATACATGATTCTAATGTTCAAAATTTCAGATTATTGTTTGTGTTTGGCATCTAATCTAATCTAAATGTAATGAAATTTTTTCATATTGAGTCAATTTGTAGTATTGGCTTATTGTATTGGTCAAAACACGTAGTTTGTTAGGGTGTCGTATACTCAAACCTCCATGTGAAGAAAAGTTCGCAGCTATAATTATACAAGTCACGTTTAAATCTTTTGTCATATCACTTGGTCATTCCAAAAGGTATATGACCCTTTGATATTTAGAGAAAATCATTTTAAGGCTTTAGATGTTATTAAAATAGGTTCTTATAGATGTTTTGAAAATAATTTATTTTTAAAAGGTCATTCTAACGACTTGTACAAGGCTGTTTGAACAAGGTCTATACCTTCATTCGAACAAGATTCCTGACGAGGCAAAATTTTACAATTTTTACTCTCTCTGGAATCTCATTGGATACCTCGTTGAAAGATCGTTCCAATGAAATTCATAACCTTGATCGAACGAGCTTCAAACGAGGTGAATTCTTTAAAATTCTTCCCTCATATGGAATCTCATTCGATCTCTCATGAAAGAGATGTTCGAACGAGATAAGGCCCCTCGTTCTAATGGGATACAAATTCGTTCGAACAAGTCGACACGTTTTTCATAAAATTCAATTTTATAAATAGTTTTCCCCACTCTCCCACTACCCCATTAACTCAGAATTCTTCTCATATATAAGGAGGGTGTGGGAGAAGTTTTTAAGATGCCTTTTTCATGAATCATTCAGCCTAAACACTTTGAGAAAACCTTTCCAAATATCTTTGATCCTTTATGATCAATTTTTCTTTAAACCAGACCAATAAAAATATCTTCACGATATGTTTTGGTTGTGTGGGGGCTTATGCACTATTGGAGACGGTAAATGAAATTTGTGGATAAAGAGGTAAGGAGTTTCTGTGAAGCCTTATTTCATTGATGGAGCTACGGACAGAGGTTTTGAAGATTGCACCTGTGTAGGCTTATTGAGTCGAATTTTGTAAGTATTGAGTCTTCTTGTAAAACCATATATGTAGTGAATTTGTCTAGACCTGACAGTCCGAGGTTTTTCCCATATGGGTCTTCCTTGTACATCGGTATGTCGTTGTTTGTTTGTTTATCTTTAAAATTTTAATCTTTCATGCCCACGTAGTAATTAGTTTTAACAAGATTATAATTGGAAACTTTCGACACCTCATGCCTAGACTTTTATTTACTTGGTTCTAGTATTTTCATATTTGGATAAATTTAACGAAGTTTTAATTCCAATCTGGATAATCATTATTATATTGATTCATAGTAGAAAATTTGTAATTTCAATTAGTATCAGAGCGGGGTTTTTTAAGTTATTTAGGTATATTTTTTCTGGGTGAGTTTTTATGGACTCAATTAGTAGGTTATCGATGTTTGATGGGTTAAATTATGCATAACGGAAGGCCTGTATGAAAGTTGCACATATGTCGATTGATGAGAGAGTGTGGATGGAGATAATTAGAGGGTGGACTCCACCCACAACAATTGTTGGAGAGCTTACTCTCCCTAAATCGTTTGAGAGTTGGAGCGAGGATGAATATAAAATGTGTCATTTTAATTCAAGTGGTCTCAATGCTTTGTTCAGTTCTTTATCACCTGAGGAGTTCCGCTGAATCATGATGTGTGAAACGTGTAAGGAGGTTTGGGAAACACTCTTACTTATGTATGGAGGAACAAATATCGTGAAAGCTTTTGAGCTTCAAAATCAAACTAATCAATTTGAAACTATTCGTATGAGTGAGAGTGAAACGTTTGATGAGTTTTATGCCCCTTTCTCAGATATCATAACCTCTTCATTTAATTTGGGAGAAATAATTCCTGAAACTTCGATTGTGAAAAAAATCTTAAGGTCCTTACTGGAAAGGTTTAACCCAAAATTAATTGTCTTAAACTCATTAGGAAACACTGGCAATATGAAATTATAAGAGCTAATTGGTGATCTACAAACCTCCGAGCTCGACATGTTTCCTCCAAAAAAGAAAAAAAGAAAGATAAAAGAATTGCCTTAAAAGTCCGAAAGGATGAGACATCTGAATCTGATGAGTCTGACCTAGATCCCGAAGATATGGCCTTATTCGCTAAAACGATTTAAAAATTTCTCAAGTTTAAGCAATAAAATTCAACATTTAATATACACAAATTTGGTAAAAATAAGTATAATAAGGCAAGAAAATAATTTCAACGATCGTGACTTTGAGAAAAAATTGTTAACATTAAGAAAGAAGATTCTGAGAGATGTTACGAGTGTGAAAGTCGTGGTCATAGAGCGTTTGAATGCCCCACGAATCTTAAGAAACAATGCAAAAACAAAGTTGATACGTCATGAATATTGCATATTTGCATCCTTTATCTTTGTGCATTCTAGCACTTTTTGTAAGGACATTTTTGTCATGTTCGATATATTACATTTATGTATGTCGTACGCCGCTACATTTGGCACGCCTCTTCATGATCGTATACGATGGCCTCAATTCAAATTCTGAGAACCAAGCATTCAACATCTCCATAATGTGTCCCACATCTGACTCAACGACTTCACATTCCATGATTTTAGGGACTTAATACAAGTGGTACGCAAGAGAAGTCAAAACAGTGAAACAAGTCAAGATATGAAAGTTCAAGGGTATTTTTATAATTTTACTGCCACCGTCCGGAGGACCGATAAACTGGAAAGTTCAAGAGCTCGCCACAATGAAGATAGAAGAAATGGTACCTCAATTCCAGCTATGGTGAAGAAGTTATGGCCCTTTGAAAATGGAGAAAAATCCAAGAAAAACCCTTGAAAAAAATGCATAGTGTTTAAGCCCCAAGTTCCAGCGAATTTTTGTGAACTGAAGGCCAAACCTGTTCGAGGGGCGAATCGGTTCGCGCTACACCCGAACCAGTTCGGGGTACCTGATGCTGGCAAGTGTTTTAAAATTGTAAAACTCTTTTTGGTTTCCTTATAAAATTAAACTTTGGGGGAGTTATTTGATAAGACTTGGAGAGACGTTTTTTAGAGTTCTATTAGCTTAAGTCTTCACCTTTTTGAGTCCCAAGACTCATGTTTTGATTCACACATCATTGCCAAATCTTTGTGAATCCTTTTGAAACCCAAGAACACAACTTTATGTTTGTTCAACCTTTGTGGTGAAGCAGTTTTCTTCTTCATTGCTGGCCACATGGAGTTCCTGCGGGAGATTCCAGCCAACGATATTTCTAGCTGTTGCTTTGATGGTTTGACGAAGACACCGTGCGTTACACTTATGGGCGATTATTAGGTTGTATGTAAGTCAATGGTCTTGTAAATTCTTCAAAGTTCTAGAAATAAAAGGTTTTACCCGAAAGGGGTTTTTTCCTTAACTTAGTGTCACATGCTTTATCTATTTATGTTTGATGGGTTGATTTAGATGCATGTTTAGGGGCTATATTTATTTGATTTAAGTAGACTCTAATTAAATAAGGTTTACTTGGAATCTTGCGATTTAATTTAATCAATTAACACACACCGAATCTATTCTATTTTTCAAATTGGTATCAGAGCGGGGTACTCTAAATTATCGAGTGATCCTGATTTTTAAAGTTTTTTTTCCTGATAAAATTTGACTACCCATGTTTTCAAATTAGTATCAGAGCGGGTTATGCTAATTTATCGTGTATTCCTATTTTTCGTAAAATTTGTGTGATATTGATTTTTTGAAAAAATCAGTTTTTGTGAAAAATCGCAATTTTTCCAATGGAACGCCCATTTAATGAGGAGCCTATTTTTGAAAAAATTCACGACCGTGCTGAAAAATTAAAAAGTTTGAATTTGAAACTTTTCAAAATAATTAAAGTTTTGGAAAAAGAAAATTCTCGTTTTAAATCTGCGTTGGATCTTTTGCAAACGGTTCAAAATCAAAGATATTTTTTTCGTGAAAAATTTGTTTCCTTGGACCATAACTTTGTTGCTTTAAAATTGTCCAAGAAGGAGAGTGTGGATAGGGTCCTATTTTTAGAAAACGAATTGGAGGACCTTAAAAATTCAATGGTTTGTGTTTGTACCAAAGAGGATAAAAATATTTTAGTCAATGAGTTTGTGGCAGGTGAAGAGACTCTTAGGAAAAAGTTTGCTTTAATTGAGGGAGAGAGAGATAACCTTTTAGGAATTGTTGAAAATTTGAAAAAGGCGTCCCTCAAATTGGAAGAGTCTAATTCTTTGCTTGAGTCAAAAATTTTGAAGTTAAAAAATGATTTGACAGACTCGAGTAGGTTTGATAATAATGGTAATGGCTCATCTTGTTCTCATGATTCTAGTGCTAAAGCCAAAACCATTATTTGTTTTAGAGGGTCAACCAATTTTAAGGATGTTAGAAAAGGTCAACCCATAAGTGTCGTTCCACCCGTTTACACATGTTCATATTGTAAGGCCCTAAAACATGATTAGTAAGGTTAATTACATGATTAAGTATAAGTTATTAGTTATAAACTGGTTATGTGTTTTAAACATGTCAATTATCATGTTTAGGGGATGCATGCTCATGTGATATATACGTGGTTTATATTAGATGCTAATCGAGCTTATCATCGGTGATAATACTCTTAGAGTATATGACTAGTTATGTGGTTAAATGCATCATAAAATTTGTTTCTAATGCATGATTATTTTTATAAAAGTAAATTAGGGTGTTGGTGCGAAATTGGCAATATTTGGTCGCCAAATGTGGAAGTTTTGAGATTTTTGATAAATTATTATTTCCCTGATTCGAGCCCAAATTAGGCCTACTAGTTTTATGATTTGGGAAAACACAAAATATGTGAGTGGTAGATATATTAATTAGGGTTGTTACACAACAAACTATGTGTTAAACGGAGGTTCGAACGAGAAGTTATACCGAAAGTACGAAACAAGGGCAAATCTGTCCATCCCTTAAGTGATATTTGTCTTATTAGCACAACATGTGCTATTTTTTGATTAGTTAGAGGGTGGGTGATGGTTTGGATGAATTAAACTTCATAAAACAACCCCTTTATTCAGAAAATTCATCCATGAACAAGTGTTTGCCTAAAGAGAGAGAAAGAGAAGAAAGTTAAAGAAGAAATCTTCGAAAAATTTCTATAAATCGAGGAATCCTTGTAAGGTAATTACATCTTTATTAAAGTTGGTCACATGGATGAGTTATATACTTGTCATGTTTTTATTTTTGATTTAGATATATATTTTAATGATACCCATATTGCTGAATTGTGTTGGAACAAGGATGGGTTAAGAACATAAGTTAGAACTGGAGCTAGGATCGTAAATGCATACTTTAAAGTCCTAAATTTACATCATCTTTTCGTAAAGCATTTTGATTTAGAAAATTAATGATTATGATTTATATTTATGCTAAAACATGTTTATTATATGTTTCCATGAATTATACTCAAGGTCAAGGTTATTTAAGCTTAAAAATGTTAATTTATGCCTTAATGTTCTATTTTGACCTAGTTATGCTAAAAATGGCATAAATCATGGAATACTTATTTGAATTGAGTGATTAAAGTTGGAGAGTAAAATATACTCATACATGTATAACATATCCTAAAATTGTGTAAAAATACCAAGGAATGAACCCTTGGTGATAATTTGAAGTTTTGGTTTAAAATCTGTCCTAAAGGAGCAAGAATGCATACCAGGTGTTTGACGTTTTGCTGGACATAGAAAATGAGCCCTAAAAATTATGAAATATTAATTTTGTATTATTCAATATGTTTACTGATATTGGGTGGAATATCATGCAAAGTTATATTGTATAAAAATTATGAAAATTCCAGGAAGTTGAAGTTTCTTTGTTGTTTTTCTTGAGAAACGATTTGGAAAAGGTTGTAATAAAATGGTCATAACTTTGTCTAGCGAATTCGTAGATTAATTCTGTAAATTTGTGTAGTATTTATAGGTTACATGTAAATGTAGTTATGTTTTCATCTACACGTACCTTTGAAAAAAAATCTCATGCTATTTTTTCTTAGAGATTTAAATTAAAGCATTGTTTATTGTTTAAGGCAATTTATCGCTAATTAACAAGGATGAGTTTAACTTGATTAAGTTGGGGCGCGACAAATTGGTATCAAAGCATGGTTATTAGGTTCTGGATAGGGTGTGAGGGTCTATATTGGCAGTGGACACTAGAACGTGAGTTTGTTATGTGTTTGGATTTTGACTAACAATGTTAATATTAAACTGCTACTATTGTATTTTGTTTAAGTTAATTATATTGCAGTGAGTGATGGATCCACACGAGCCGAATGATAGAGTAGAGGGTGAGGCATCTTATGTACCTAATAGTCAGCAAGGTGATAGACATATTGAAGTGGATGAACCAGAGGTGCAACAACAACCTATTGATGATGTGGAAAGAATATTACGTGCTGTGGCACAATTGGCGAAAGAAGCAAGAGGTGGAGTATATGGCAGTGATAGGGATAAATTTCATGAGAGGTTCATGAAGTTAAGTCCTCCATCATTTACGGAGACTACGGATCCGTTAGTGGCAGAGGGGTGGATTCAAAAAATGGAAACAATATTCAAGGTGATGGAAGTGCGAGATGAACGAAAGGTTTTGTTAGCAACCTTTAGATTGGAGGATGATGCAAAGTTATGGTGGGATGCTACATAAAGGTTACTTACTACGATTGGGGGGGGGGTAGTGCCAGCAAATCCTCCACCAATTACATGGGAGAGGTTTGTGAAGGTGTTCTTTGAAAAATATTTCCCAAGGCTTTATAGGAAAGAGAAAGAGTAAGAATTTATCACGTTGAAATAGGGGAACTGAACAGTGGCAGAGTATGAAGCTTTATTTATATCCTTATTTAGATTTTCACCTGACTTGATGGGGACAGAAGAAAGTAAATGTGATTGGTTTCAAACCGGGCTGAGTGTAGAGATAAAAAGCATGGTTGCTAATAGGAAGATTACGGAATATGTGGACTTGGTGGATAGGGCCATGGTGTCAAAAAAATCAATAAAAGAAATGCAAGTTGAACACTCGAAGAAATCTAGACATGATGGTATAAGATCATATGGATGGGAGATGGGAACCTCAACTCAGAGTATAGCACGAGGAGTACCTAAGGGCTAAGAATTTAAAAATAATAGAAATGCACGTGGAAGATTTCAAGCTCGAGGTGGAAGGACTGGGATGAATCGGTCAGAAAATGCATCTGTGATGGGACCAAGGGTCGTGCTTTGTTTTAGATGTGGTGGTCAAGGGCACATGTCTCGAGAGTGTACAGTAGCTGAGACGAAACCTTTGTGTTTCCATTGTCATCAACCGGGGTACTTACGAAAGAATTATCCAGCGATGGGACCTACAACTTCAGTTGGTAGTGTGACACTAGGAGATAGGATTTCTACACCGAAAGTAAACAGGAGAGGTAGAGGAGGCGTGTCTCAAAACCAAGGCTAAGGCAGAGTGTTTGCACTGACGCAACAAGATGCACAAGCTATGCCTAACGTAGTGACAGGTACACTTACTATTGGTGATAAAGATGCTTATGTGTTGATAGATCCTGGTTCAACACATTCTTTTGTGTCTTTGCTTTATCTGTTGCATCTTAATAAACCATTATCATCATTAGATTCCGGTTTAGATATTGTTACTCCAGTGGGGGGGTTAGTTTTTATTGAGAGGGTATATAGGGAGTGTGTGGTGCGAGTGGGTGAAAAAGAATTACTAGTTAACTTATTACTTCTCGGTATGCATGACTTTGATGTGATACTGGGTATGGATTGGTTAGCCTCATATCATGTATGTTTAGATTGCTTTAAAAAGGAGATAGTGTTTCAGTTACCGGGTGAATTTAAATTTATTAGGGAATGAAATGTCACTCCAACTTGTTTGATTTCTGCTACAAAATGTTATGAACTGCTAAGGAAAGGATGTGACGGTTATCTTGCCCATGTGGTGGACATACGACAAGAGGCTAGAAAACTATCAGATATACCAGTAGTTAATGAGTTTGCAGATGTCTTCCTAGAAGAACTCCCAGGGTTAGCACCAGACCGTGAGGTAGAATTTGCGATTGAATTGGTACCAGGCACCGCACCGATATCTATTGCACCATATCGTATGGCACCTGCCGAATTAAAAGAGCTAAAGATACAATTGCAAGATTTGTTAGATCGTGGTTTTATAAGGCCTAGTGTATCACCGTGGGGAGCCCCAGTATTGTTTGTGAAAAAGAAAGATGGAACCATGAGACTTTGCATCGATTATCGTCAATTAAATAAGGTGACTATCCGTAACAAATCCCACTACCCCGAATTGATGACTTGTTCGATCAGTTGTAAGGAGCCAAAGTGTTTTTCAAGATCGATCTCAGATTCGAATATCATCAATTGAAAGTAAGAGACTGTGATATTTCTAAAACTGCTTTTCGTTCCAGGTATGGACATTATGAATTCCTTCTCATGCCATTTGGGTTAACAAATGCACCAGCTGTATTCATGGATTTGATGAACCGTATATTTCACCCATACGTGGATTCTTTTGTTATTGTCTTCATTAATGATATTTTGATATATTCTCATAGTAGGGATGATCATGAACACCACCTGCGTGTTGTTTTACAGACCTTGCGAGAGAAACAGTTGTATGTTAAATTTTCTAAATGTGAATTTTGGCTAGATAGGGTAGTATTTTTGGGGCATGTTATTTCTATTGATGGTATTTATGTTGATCCCAAGAAGGTAGAAGCAATAATGAATTGGGAAAGGCCAACTAGTGTGACAGAGGTACGTAGCTTTTTGGGATTGGCAGGCTATTACAAAAGGTTTATACCAGGGTTTTCTTCTATTGCATTGCCATTGACTAAGCTTACCATAAAGGAGAACAAGTTTGTGTGGAGTGGTGATTATGATAAAAGCTTTGAAAATTTAAAGGGTAAGTTGACATTAGCTCCAGAATTGACTATCCCAACAGGTACAGAAGGTTTAGTTATTTATAGTGATGCTTCATATCAAGGACTTGGATGTGTATTAATGCAGCATGGAAAGGTAATTACTTTTGCTTCTCGACAGTTAAAGATACATGATTGCAACTACCCTACTCATGATCTCGAGTTAGCTACAGTAGTTTTTTCATTAAAGATCTGGAGACATTACTTATTTGGTGTTAGTTGTGAAATTTTTACTGACCATCAAAACTTAAAATACTTGTTTACTCAAAAAGACTTGAACTTGAGGCAAATAAGGTGGATGGAACTTATAAAAGATTATGATTGCACGATACATCACCATCCGGGTAAAGCTAATATTGTTGCTGATGCTTTGAGCAGAAAATCTCGAGGCATAATATCTTGTATTTATTGTATTTGAGTTGACCTGCTGAGAGAGTTAGTTTTAATGGGGGTGGAATTAACTTTGAATGAGTCTTACGGAATAGTAGCGCATTTAAATGTTAGACCCACGTTGATAGACTGGATAAAACAAGCACATGCAGGAGATACAGAATTGGAGAAAGTTAGAGATAATATGAAAAAGGGTCAAGCAAATGAATTTTCTATTCGTGATGATGACATTGTTATGTACGGAAACCGTTTGTGTGTACCTAATGTGCCTGATCTAAGAGGAACAATTTTAGAGGAAGCCCACTGTTCTTTATATGCTATGCATCGAGGGAGCACGAAACTGTATAGAGATCTAAAACAATGTTATTGGTGTCCGGGAATGAAACATGACATTGCAAATTTTGTTGCTAGATGTCTAGTTTGCCAACAAGTGAAGGCAGAGCATCAGAAGCCTAGTGGTCTACTACAGTCCTTACCTATTCCTGAGTGGAAATGGGAGCATGTTAATACAGATTTTGTTATAGGTTTAATAAAATCATCCCAAGGATTTGATTCTATTTGGGTTGTCATTGATAGGTTGACTAAGTCTGCACATTTTCTTCCTGTTAAAACTACTTACTCCATGGATAGATATGCCAAAATATATGTGGATGATATTATTGAATTGCATGGTGCACCAGTTTCTATTATTTCTGATCGAGGTCCTAAGTTCACTTCTCACTTTTGGCCTAGTTTACAACAAGATTTGGGGACTAAATTGAAATTTAGTACAACTTTTCACCCTCAGACTGATGGGCAGTCAGAAAGAACGATCCAGACATTCGAAGACATGTTACGAATTTGTGTATTGGAGTTCAAGGGTTGGGATGAACACTTGCCACTAATAGAGTTTGCTTATAATAATAACTATCATTCGAGTATTGAGATGGCTCCTTATGAAGATTTGTATGGGAGAAAATGCAGAACTCCAGTGTGTTGGATTGAAGTAGGAGAACGAAAACTTCTTGGGCCAGAAATTATACAACAGACTACTGAAAAGATCAATCTTATCCATAATCACTTAAAGGTGGCGCAAATTAGACAGAAAAGTTATGCAGACAATCGAAGGAAAGAATTGGAATTTGAGGAAGGTGATCGAGTATTCCTACATGTTTCTCCTTGGAGAGGGGTTATGAGATTCAAGAAGAAGGGAAAGTTAAGTCCAAGGTACATTGCCCCTTATGAGATAGTGAAACGGGTTGGAGCTGTAGCTTATAAGTTGGTATTACCACCAGAATTGTCTCGTATACACGATGTTTTACATATATTCATGTTACATAAGTATGTGCCCTATCCTTCACATATGTTTATTTCACAACCGATAGAGCTTCAAGATGACTTAACCTACATGGAGGATCCCATTGCTATTGTAGATCGAAAGGATCAAGTGTTACGTAATAAAACCATTTCACTAGTTAAAGTGATGTGGAGAAATAAGAATGTGGATTATTCCACCTGGGAAGGAGAGAATAACATGAAGAAGCAATATCCTCATCTATTTGGTAAGTTTCTTATGCGTTAAATTTCGAGGACGAAATTTTTATAAGAGGGTAGAATTGTAAGGCCCTAAAACATGATTAGGAAGGTTAATTACATGATTAAGTATAAGTTATTAGTTATTATTTATAAATTGGTTATGTGTGTTAAACCTATTAATTATCATGTTCAGGGGATGCATGCTCATGTGATATATACGTGGTTTATATTAGATGCTAATCGAGCTTATCATCGGGGATAACACGCTTAGAGCATATGACTAGTTATGTGGTTAAATGCATCATAAATTTTTTTTCCAATGCATGATTATGTTTATAAAATTAAATTAGGGTGTTGGTCCGAAATTGGCAATATTTGGTCGCCAAATGTGGAAGTTTTGAGATTTTCGATAAATTATTATTTCCCTGATTCGAGCCCAAATTAGGCTTACTAGTTTATGATTTGGGAAAACACAAAATATGTGAGTGGTAGATATATTAATTAGTGTTGTTACACAACAAACTATGTGTTAAACGGAGGTTCGAACGAGAAGTTATACCGAACGTACAAAACAAGGGCAAATATGTCCATCCCTTAAGTGATATTTGTCTTATTAGCACAACATGTGCTAGTTTTTGATTGGTTAGAGGGTGGGTGATGGTTTAATCGACTTAAAATTCGTAAAACAACCCATTTGTTCAGAAAATTCATCCATGAACAAGAGTTTGCCTAAAGAGAGAGAAAGAGAAGAAAGTTAAGGAAGAAATCTTCAAAAAATTTCTATAAATCGAGGAATCCTTGTAAGGTAATTACATCTTTATTAAAGTTGGTCACATGGATGAGTTCTATACTTGGCATATTTTTATTTTTTATTTGGATATATATATTAATGATACCCGTATTGCTGAATTGTGTTGGAACAAGGATGTGTTAAGAACATAAGTTAAAACCGGAGCTAGGATCGTAAATGCATACTTTAAAGTCCTAAATTTACATCATCTTTTCGTAAAGCATTTTGATTTAGAAAATTCATGATTATGATGTATATTTATGCTAAAACATGTTTATTATATGTTTCCATGAATTATACTCAAGGTCAAGGTTATGTATGCTTAAAAATGTTAAGTTATGCCTTAATGTTCTATTTTGACATAGTTATGCTAAAAATGGCATAAATCATGGAATAATTATTTGAATTGAGTGATTCAAGTTGGAGAGTAAAATATACTCATACATGTATAACATAGCCAAAAATTGTGTAAAAATACCAAGGAATGAACCCTTGGTGATAGTTTGACGTTTTGGTTTAAAATCTACCCTAAAGGAGCAAGAATGCATACCAGGTGTTTGACGTTTTACTCGACATAGAAAATGAGCCCTAAAAATTATGAAACATTAATTTTTTATTATTCAATATGTTTACAGATATTGGGTGGAATATCATGCAAAGTTATATTGTATAAAAATTATGAAAATTCTAGGAAGTTGAAGTTATGTTGTTGTTTTTCTTGAGAAACGATTTGGAAAAGGTTGTAATAAAATAGGCATAACTTTGTCTAGCGAATTCATAAATTAATTCTGTAAAGTTTTGTAGTACTTATAGGTTACATGTAAATGTAGTTATGTTTTCATCTACACGTACCTTTGAAAAAAAAATCTCATGCTATTTTTCCTTAGAGATTTAAATTAAAGCATTGTTTATTGTTTAAGGCAATTTATCGCTAATTAACAAGGATGAGTTTAACTTAATTAAGTCGGGGCACGACACATATTGTGGTAGGAAAGGTCACCTTAGGCGTTTTTGTTTTGATCTTGGAAAATGTCCTAGGAATTTTTTGTCTAGTGTTCCTGTGGTTTTCAAATCCCCTACGGGACGTTTCAGAACTATTTGGGTTAGGAAATCACTTTTAGCGGCACTAGATTTTAGACATGTTGATTCTCGTTTGCTCATTATTCTTCTCTTTCCATATCATATATATGATTGTGTTTGCATGTTTGTCATACGCTAGTTATGCTTTTCGATATATTTTTGCTAGCGTGGTGACATGTACTTCTTGTATAGATTTTTGCTTTTGATTTTTTTTTTGAAAAATACAAAAAGATTTTATTTTGATAAAATTTTTGAAAAATCGAAAAAGATTTTTGTATTTTGTTTGCACCGTTTTATGGATGGAAACTTAGTATGACCAAGTCACAACATCATTCCAATTTTTTAATGTGACTATTTGATTGTGTTTTGAGACAATATATCATGTCATCTTTGTGCTTTATAATGTTTGGAGTCATTAAGATTTAATTGAGTGTTACTTCCTACATGTTTGACTCATGATTTCCTTTATTACACACGTGCACGGATTTGTTTGATTATTGTTCTTGTCTTATCACATGTTGGCTAGGTGTTTTCACTTCAATCCTGTCCTTAAAACGATCCAAGCGCGATAATTTTTTATAAGAAAACTGTGCATATAAGAACCATTTTGTGAGTTTGTGTGCGTTGTTTGAAAACGAGGAAGGGCTGCGAAAGGTTCATTTTGCCTTTGCGAATACTAAGCCACCGTTAAATTGGACCTAAAAAATAGAGGAATTTTATTATCCAGGGTCCAAAGAGGTTTAAAAGAGCCTAAAAAAATTTAAAGGCAATAAAAAGAAATTCATGCCAATTATGGGCCATTTAGGTTTTTGTTCCAATTCTCCAAAGTTTGAGAATTTAGTTTATACACCTCTAAAAGAAAATATATATGAGGGTGTTTGGATGTTGAATTAAAATGGGTTTGCGCGTCCTTAAAAGTCTTGAAAAAGCGCAACATAGTTTTGGACGTTATTGGTGTGGAAATCACTTTGACTTTGATTTGTTGATTTGCATAAGATGATGTCATCTAAATTAAACAAATTTTTGCACTTAAGGATACTTTTGATGCTTATTCGTTAGGAGTACACATATGCAACATGCACATATGATTGACTGAGTTTATCTACCTATCGAATGTGTTCACACCCATACATTACATTTCCATGACTTGGTTATTTTTAGTTTAAATCCATGGTGTGATTTTGTTTGTATTCTATTTTGTACGAAAAATTTGAAAAATAAAAAATACTTGCAAGAGCACATTTTCCATTTGATTGATGCTTTGTTTTGAATGCCGTGACACCCCGACTTTGCTTGTTTGATTTATTCTTCTCATCTGTTTATTTGGGGACATAATAAAAAGGGGGAGAATGAATTATCATGTTATGGGGGAGTTTGAATTTTGGGGGAGTTTTGAGATGTTGATATGTGTTTTAAGATGGTATCTATGTTTATCTCTTTTCAAACTCGATACGTCACTTGGTATTTGCTTTATCTCATGTGTGTAGGTACTACATTGATGATCTCTAAATTACACACCCCGATGAGAAAAGTTTTGAAGATTTGAAGATCAAACGATGAAGAGTTATTCATTTGTATCTTTCTTGTTTTGGGTTCATGGAAGGGTAGATTTGTATAGGAAATTTTTTATTTGATAATTCGAATTTTTTATGTATGTACCGGCATATACATTGGGGGATATTTGTAAGGACATCTTTATCATGTTCGATATCTTACATTTATGTATGCCATACGCCGCTACATTTGGCACGTCTCTTCACGATCGCATACGATGGCCTCAATCCAAATTTTGGGAACCAAGCATTCAACATCTCCATCTTTTGTCCCACATCTGCCTCAACAACTTCACGTTCCATGATTTTAGGGACTTAATACAAATGGTATGCAAGAGAAGTCAAAATAGTAAAAGAAGCAAGATATGAAAGTTCAAGGGTATTTTGGTAATTTTACTGCCAGGGTCCGGAGGACCGATCTATTGGAAAGTCAAAGAGCTCACCGCAATGAAGATACTGGAAGAAACGACACCTCAATCCGAGCTACGGTGAAGAAGTTATGGCCCTTTGAAAATGGAGAAAAATATAAGAAATACCCTTGAAAAAAATGCTAAGTGTTTAAGCCCCAAGTTCCAGTAAATTTTTGTGAACCGAAGGCCAAATCAGTTTGGGGGGCGAACCTGTTCGTGGTACACCCGAACCGATTCGGGGTACCTGACACTGGCAAGTGTTTTAAAATCGTGAAACTCATTTTGGTTTCCTTATAAAAGCCAACTTCTGGGGAGTTATTTGATAAGACTCGGGGAGACATTTTTTAGAGTTCTATTATCTCAAGTCTTCACCTTTTTTAGTCCCAAGACTCATGTTTTGATTCACACGTAATTGCCAAACCTTTGTGAATAATTTTGAAACCCAAGAACACAACTTTATGTTTGTTCAACCTTTGTGGAGAAGCCGTTTTCTTTCTCATTATTGACCACCTAGAGTTGCTGCGGGAGATTCGAGCCGATGATATTTCTAGCCGTTGCTTTGATGGTTTGACGAAGACACCGTGCATTACACTTGTGGGAGATTATTAGGTGGTATGTAAGTCAAAGGTCTTGTAAATTCTTCAAGGTTCTAGAAATAAAAGGTTTTACCCAAAAGGGTTTTTTTTCTTAACTTTGTGTCACATGCTTTATCTATTTATGTTTGATGGGTTGATCTAGATGAATGTTTAGGGGCTGTATTTATTTGATTTAAGTAGACTCTAATTAAATAAGGTTTACTTGGAATCTTGCGATTTAATTTAATTAATTTTCACACACCGAATTTATTTGGTTTTTCACTTTTACGTTCTTAATTTCTATATTTATTCTCGTTAACCAGACAACCTAGGATTTTGAAATATATATGTTTTGTAGTGGTTAATTGTGCTTTGTAGGTATTGGAATTCTAAAAGTGAGTATATTTGAATTTCGGAGAAGTTTCATCACCGAACGCTACTTAAAGGGAATTTTAGTCAATCCACACTTCATCTCTGGCTTATGGAATTTCCACAGATGCATAGTTCGTTGAGTTAGCATCGCGTGGCCGTAAACAACGCGTCGTTTCGAGTTCGGACGAAGAAGTTATGACCATTTTCGTTTTGAATCTTTCCTCCCATGTGAAGACCAAAAAGCACCAGAAAATAGAGTACCAGTCGACCGCACCCACGGGGATGATCGACCACGTCTTGGTATTTTTCCTTACGAGGGAGACAGTGGGCTTGACTTAAAGGACCGGTCGATCGCCCCTGGTCCCGATCGACCGATAGCATCATATATTTGCCAACTTGTTCCTTTTCTTTTCTTTTTTCCTTTTCTTTTATATTTTTATTCCTAACTTACTATATAAGAGAACCTTTGTTCTCTTTTGTAAAGATCTTACATTTTACATTAGGTTTAGGGTTTGTAAGTAGATTTGTCCCTTCTCCATTTTCCTTTGGGATTTGCCGATTTTTATGTATGTAAGTTTACTTTTCATTGTCTCTTTTATTTGTTTATTGCTTTCTTTACATGATTCCTTTCATTTCCATGCCTAGTTAATATCCATTTCTTGTTATTTATTGCTTTCATAATTATTCGTTGCTTAATTAGTTAGTTAGTTTAATTTATGTTGTTCTTCATGCTTAGTGGCTAATTTAGTCTAGGTTGTGTTGGATTGAACTCACCTACGGGTTGACGGGTTGCTTTGCTTTGGTGATTGAGTTTTACGTGTGTATTTCGAGTAGGTTGTTCTAGTTATTACTCCTAGGAGATTTAATGGGGTATATCATGTATGCTCTGTATTTATGACCTTGCGTGAGTAATTTTCGGGGTATTTGTTGACGCCAAAATCTTATTAGACTTTTATGTGAATTTAAGGGTGTGACAACTCTTAATTTAATTAACTGTCGAAACGAGACTCAATCTTAATAACTCGTGAGCCCATGTAACCATTTTATACTAATTAACTCTAGGTTTTACACTTGCCTAGTGTAATCTTTGCTCTTTATTATCTTTTATTTTTTTTGTTAGAAATTATCTTTTACACTTTTATTGAGAAGTAATAAACCAATTAAATTCTAGCAACTCGTCTCCGTGTATTTTTCGATACTCGGACTGGCCGCTATTCTCCCTTAAAAGAGTGTAGTCATAGTTTAGGTTTTTGTATAGAGTTGGTGAGCCGAATATAACAAACGATCGACGTCGGTGATGCGACACCACGAAAAAACCCTGCCGGTCAAATGGCGCCATTGCTGGGGATTTGTTTGTTTTAGAATTTATTTGATTTAGTATTTCGTAGTACTTTTTTTGTTAACAATTTTTGGAGGACTTCTACATTTGAGAGCCACATAACTTTGTGGATTTTTCCACTTCGAGCGATCTTTAGGGTAAGCATGTCTTATTCCAATCCTTTCGGTAATCATTATGATAATTCTCAAAATCCCCGTAAACCTATGACTTTTAGTCAATACTTAGAGTCCTAAAAAATTATAAATTTAAAAATTTTTGGGAGAGTATTATAAAAGTCAAGCTTTGGAGTGCGTGCCTTTTTAGGAGGATGATAAAGATTTTGGACCTCTTATTCCTTATAATAGGAATTTTGAAACAAATTGCAATAGTTTTCAAATTTCTTATAATAATGAGTTTGAGTATAGTTCCGATAATAATTTTCAAACTTCTCATTTAAGAGAATCCGCACCCCGACCAATGACTTTCGGTGAGGGTTTGTTCATTCTTGAGAATGAGAGGTATGAAGACCGTTATCAAGAAGAAAATCGTCGGTGGGAACATGAATTGGATTTATTATTTGAATCCAACGAAAATTTTTCTTCCGACACTTTTGAAGTCGAGTAATGTTTTGAACCAAGTGAGGATTTTTTGCCTACTTTGAAACAAACCATTCTTAAGTTGGCCCACGGTTTAATCGAGAATGAAAGTGAGGATGAAATGGATGTAGTATCCATTTGCAATGAAATGATTTCGTCTTTGGATCCCAAAGAAGAAAGTTTCATTGAAAATGATCCTATATTCTTTGAAATTCCAACTTTGAGCGATGATAACTCATCTCTTGAGTTTGAATTTCTTTCCTCCCCCTTTTCATTCTCCGTTATCACACCGTCACAAGTACCCGATGAATCGGTGCCGAACTTTAAACCCTTTCACTGATGAGGAGTACTTACTTGAGTTGCTTTCCATAAAGGCATCTTTGCCTCCTTGTGAACCCCCTCTCATTCCAATTTCAAATTACTTGGGAGATGATTCATTTTTTCTTGGCCCCCGTGTGTATTTGTCACCCGTCTTATCCAATCGCCCATCCTCCTGCCAAAAATTATAATTGGGGATGGTTAATTTCTTACGCCTTACACATGCCTTCCGTTGTTCAAATGGAATTATTATTTTTTGGGAGGCATGCATGAGAGGGAGGGTAAGCTGTGGATCTTTAGAAGACAAATCGTATTTTGGGTGAACCCTCAAAAATTTCAACTTCTAGTGTATTGTTAGTTAGGAGTCTAAATGGTAGGTTGTACATAGTTCGTTTATTTTTCTTTTTACTTATAGTCTAGCGTAATTAGTTAAAGTTTTTTTTCTTCTTTTTTGTTATACTTTGGTACTAACATGTTTTGTAGAATCATTGGACTTATACTTTCTGGAGATAGCTCCATTGTGGGTAATATCGCTCTTTTCCTCTATTTAACTTAGTTCTTAATTTTCATTGAGGACAATGCCAGGTTTTAAATTAGGGATTGTGGGATATTCTATCCATTCATTGATAATTTCTTTGATTTAATTATATGTTATTTTCATCCATACTTTTCTTGTAAAAATTAAAATTTTCAAAAATATTTTCTTTCTTTTTTCTCCTTTGTTGGGCATTTTGTTTTTCTTTTCGATGATAAATTTTAATAAATGCCCGATCCAATTGACAACTCAATGATGCATGTTCTCGATTTTAGAAGTTATTAGACTTTAGTCCTCAATTATTGATATTATGAATAACTTCATGAATTAAACTTTAATCCCATGAGCACATGCGCTTTTCTTGTTCTATTGATTTGGTTTAAGTTTTTTATAACTCGGTAATCTTTTGTTGTATTGTATATACTTACACCGAGTAAGATTTGTACCTTTTGCTGTTTGTGAGTGTATACACTATTCTTTCCTCTTTGAAAACGTTGAATTCATCGGTAATCTCTCTATTCTTTCATTGATCATTCATTAATTGAGTTTATATCTTGAAATTTATTACTTGAGCATGATTTTTATATTTTGTTTTGACTCGAGAATTACATAAACTTTATGAAATGATCGTAGGACATCCTTGTTATATCACCCATATTAGCCTTAACCGCACCTTATATGTTTTCCCTAGTCAACCCCTTTAAGCCTAAATATATCCTTTTGTTTCATAACCCAAATCCCAAAACCAACTCCACATTGGAGTTATAAGCCATACATATTACCTTCCATAATTTTGTTTGGAATGTTACTTGGGGTTGAATGATGTTTTTGTCTTGGGGTTGCAATTTAGGCATGTGAGAGTGTGAAAAGTAAATAAAAGAAAGAAGTGAAAAGGAGAAATTAGAAAAGAAAAGAAAAGAAAACATGAGAAAACGAAGAAAATAAAAGAAAGAGAAATATGTATATGTTGTGTATAGTGTTCAATAAGCTTTGTTTACTCGCCCTATTGTTATATTCAATGCCTTTTGTGGAACTTTCTTTCCAATTTTTGAAATTTCCCGTATTCTTCCCATTATTCTAAGTTTTCACTCTGAACACTTTGAATCCGTACATATACCTTTCATTTCGTACCTTAACCCCTAGCTTACATTACAACCCTATAAAGTCCTATGTTATCTTAGGGTGCATTTAATTCAAAAGTTGAAATAGTTTTGATAATCTGTGAAAATTCATTTCGTCTCCTTTAATGAGCGGTATATTTCATTGAGATTACAATTTTGCATTTTCTACATAGAGTTCTTCATTTGTGACATGTGTGCGGACTAGTTTCCATTTACATTTACTCTTTATGCCCGCATGTTCCATGTGTTAACTCCCTATTTCGAGTGAATTCACTTGATGAGTGTAATGCCCGTGGAGATTGAATATATGCTTGCTTTTATGTTTATCCGGTTTATATAAGTTTTTTCCAAATCATACTTTGCATGTGGTCGCTCCCCTCCCACATTTTAAGGTTTCAATTCAACGAAGTTCATTATATAATGTTAATAATACGAACTCCTATATGAATTCATTCACTGTGCTAATAATGCGTATGAAATCTTTTTCATATTGTTGGGCTTGTTGCATGTTGGTTTGGGCATATTTTGAGGAAGCCATATGATGTTTGTGAGTTTCAACCCTGAAAACTCTCACGAGACGACACTCGTCCACTACGATAACCTAGGGGTCTAACGGCTCCTTGCATATGTTAAATGCAATTGTGTTCCCTACGAAAGTGGCTTTTATATTTTGATGCATATATACATTTTGTATCACCTTCTGTGGACTGGTTTTGTTTGTTTCATCACTAGGGACTAGCAATGTCTTAGTTAGGGGTGTGACACGTCACGAATATTGCATATTTGTGCCCTTTATCTTTGTGCATTCTACCACTTTTACATTCTTAATTTCTATATTTATGCCCGTTAACCATACAAACTTGGATTTGGACATATATATGTTTTTGCAGGGGTTAATTGTGCTTTTGTAGGTATTGGAACCCTAAAAGTGAGGATATTTGCATTTCAGAGAAGTTCCATCATGGGACGCTAATTCAAGGGCATTTTAGTCAATTCACACTTCATCTTTGTGTGACAACCCGCTCATCAAAATAAGGGGTGTCCAGCCCGATACTCCAATAATAAAGGGAATCATAGATAGACCATTCTCAGCATCACAATAATACAATAAGTATACGGGATAACCACCATATATTTCAGAAAAACGGGTTGCCAAAAATTTAATTTTATATGTTAAGGAAAACATTTAAACAACCCAATTTGAAAAGAAAGTGGAAACCCAAAAGGACTTATATTACATCTGCATCAATTGTACAATAAGGGGACCGAATATGCTGTCGGTCAACAGTCTCTTACAATAATATTCAACAAGTTCATTAAGTTACATAATACATTACAATAAGCAAATACAAAATCTTGGGCCACACGCCCGAGTAAATGACCCGATCATAACTAGAGTACAAAAATGAAGGCGTCTATAACAACATATCCCGTAATATCCACAAAGTGCCGCGGCTCCCCAAAAACACTGGAATAGGAAAGTCAGAACGGGCATCCTTGCGGCGGAGCACCTGAGCGAATATAAGATTCATGCATAATAAGAAATATGAACGGGCCAGGGCCCGGTTTTATATGATACCAGATGAATAAAGAGTATGACAGTTATGAACAGTTAATCATGATTGATAAAGATAATAATCTACCGACACAATCTCAAGGCATAAACTAAGGCAGTTAAATAATCATAAGTTTTATTTAGTTATGCAAGAGGATATGAATGAATAACATTAATTAAAAGCCTCCATTGTTTACACTGTTCCATTTCATCGTTCCCTTTCTCATTATTAAACATAATCACAGTTATTTTCTCTTTATGGCATTTATCATAAATCAAGTCCAACTTGAATAAGAAGAGTTATATTCATCTATATATAACGATTCTAAGACCGCCCGTCCGGGTTTCCCCACTATGCGCGCCCCTAAATGACTATCATCTTCTAGGGCCTATCAACTAAGATAACCTGGGCATCCTAACGCAATGTCGGGAAGTGGCCATATACCTAGGTGTGAGTCATAACCACACCTGGAATTACCCCACATCGCACAATAAATACAACATACATAATAACCGGTTATATGGCCGAGGACTATATTCACCTTGCATTCACTAGTCAGGGGACTTCACCTCATGCACGTTCTTCCCTTATGATAGCATTTAGATAGTTGTGTTTAAGTAAATTATTATTTACCATTTTCATTTTCATTTAAATATATACATCACATTTTATCCGGAGCCATACATATTTCATGCCATCATTATAACTTCAATGATTAATGAACCTCTTATTCATACTCCAAGAATTTATGGTGTCATTATAAACCACCAAGTCTAGCATACCTCAATTGAGCTTATAAAGTCTCCCAATATAACCTTACAACTCCTAGTCTTATAATAATTAACTAAAGGAAAATAATGCCTTAACATCAATTTGGACACCCCCGGAATAAGCCCCATTTAATCCATGTCTAATGTAGGGTAGTTAACTAACTCATCTAGGACTCTAGGACTCTAAGTTTACTTCATACAAGAAGGTTCCTAAGTCCTAAACCTAAAGAAAAAGGGTGAAAATTGAGTTAAAAAAAAATAACTCAAAACAGGATGATTTCCGAATCGATTCGCCCTAGGGCCGAATCGATTCACACCATGTAGCGAATCGATTCGCCCAAAAGTGAATCGATTCGGATGGAGAATACAAGTTTCTGCCTCAGTCAAATCGATTTGGCCTTAACCCAAATTGATTCGGGTTTGCAGACCTGTAACCTGACCCCTTAGAAAATCGATTCGCCCTGGAGCCGAATCGATTCACCCCTGCAAATTTGCCAAGAATGGGCTATGGGTTATGAACCCTAGTTTTCCCCCAAAACCAATTTCTCCTCCTTTTTTACACACATCAACCACCATTAATATGCCCAAAACCATCCTACATGTTTATCAACTACTATACTCCACATAATTATCAATTGAAACTATGATTACGGATAAAACACCACAAAATCCATTTGTTCATTTGATCCCAATACACAACTACCAATACAATTTATTCATCTTAAATCACATATTAGCAAGTAGAAAACATGCCTTGAGGTTGAAATCTCAGATTTCCTTTGATAGCAACTACTCCAAGCTTCAATCTCCAATCTCTCTCTTTTCTCGTCTTTTCTCCACAAATTCTCTTCTTCTTTCTTTCTCTCTAGGTTTAGTAATGCACACTTAAGAGAAATAAATGAGGTGCAAGACTAAATCGTGCCTCTCTCCTTAATTCCCAACTTAAATGGTTAATACCACATTAAAATGACTCATAACTACACATTTATGTTAAAACTAGTCAAAAGTGCTCGAAACCCAAAAATACAATATGACACTTATTTTGACTATCTAGCACATTTCGGGACTAACTACGCCCTCTAAATTGGCATCTGGCAATTTTATAAATCATTTCAAGTTCCGATTTCATTTATACCATAAATGTCATTAAAAGCATATGACACTATAAAACGTAGCATGATTATATTTACATACACATACAGTAAATATGCAACAATCTAATAAATATTATCTTTTAACTCATTCAATTAATATTTACTCCATTTTCCAACATTTATATAATTACTTCACACAGTAAATTAATATAAAATAAGTTCTCAAAAGTGAGGGTTGTTACACATTGGCTCATGAAATTTCCACGGATGCTTAGTTCGTTGACTTAGCATCGCATGGCCGCAAACGATGCGTCGTTTTGAGTTCGGACGAAGAAATTATGGCGATTTCTGTTTTGAAGCTTTCCTCCCATGTGAAGACCAAAGAGCATGAGAAAACAGAGTACCGGTCGACCACGCCCAGGGGGCCGGTCAATCATCCCTGGCTGCGGTCGACCGGTAACATTAGATATTTTCCAACTTGTTCCTTTTCTTTTCTTTTTTTATTCCCAACTTACGACCGGTCAATCACCCCTGGCTGCGGTCGATCGGTTAAAGGACCGGTCAATCACCCCTGGCTGCGGTCGACCGGTAACATCAGATATTTTCCAACTTGTTCCTTTTCTTTTCTTTTTTTATTCCCAACTTACGATATAAGAGAACCTTTGTTCTCTTTTGTAAAGATCTTACATTTTACATTAGGTTTAGGGTTTGTAAGGAGATTTGGCCCTTCTCCATTTTTCATTGGGATTTGCCCATTTTTATTTATGTAAGTTTAGTTTTCATTTGTTTATTTCTTTCTTTACTTACATCCTTTCATTTCCATGCCTAGTTAATATCCATTTCTTGTTATTTATTGCTTTCATAATTAGTTGTTGCTTAATTATTTAGCTAGTTTAATTTATGTTGTTCTTCATGCTTAGTGGCTAATTTAGTCTAGGTTGTATTAGATTGAACTCACCTACGGGTTGACGGGTTGCTTTGTTTTGGTGATGGAGATTTACTTGTGTATTTCAAGTGGGTTATCCTAGTTATTATGCCTAGGATATTTAACGAGGTATATCATGTATGCTCCATATTTACGACCTTTCATGCGTAATTTTTGGGGTATTTGTTGACGCCAAAATCTTATTAGACTTTTATGTGAATTTAGGGGTGTGACAACTCTTGATTTAATTAACTGTCGAAATGAGACTCAATCTTAATAACCGACGCAACCTATAGTTTTTATTCTCTATATTAATTTAGTTTATTTACACTCGCCTAGTTTATTCTTTTCTCTTTATTATCTTTTATTTTTTTTTGTTAGAAATTATCTTTTACACTTTTTTTGAGAAGCAATAAACCAATTAAATTCTAGCAACTCATCTATGTGGATTTTTTGATACCCGGACTGGACACTATACTCTCTTAAAAGAGTGTAGTCATAGTTTGGGTTTTTATACAGAGTTGGTGATCCAAATATAACAAACGACCGATGTCGGTGACGCGACACCGCGGCAAAACCCTACCTATCAAAAGTACTTAACAATGCCACTCAAAGGAGTCACATGATTAAGGTAAGTGTTCATCTTCTAAATGAAACTTCACTGCGTTCGCAGCGAGTCATGTCAATAATTCTAGTATTCTCTTCCTAATGATGACAATATTCTACATGACGACCTCGACTCTAGGTCTATCCATTCCCAAGACAGTGAAAATGTCTATCATTTCAGTGATGGAGATATCGATGAAGGTGATCTACAATTCACCTATTCAGAATTCTACACTAAGTCCTTAAAAATTCAAAAGAAGAATAAAAAGTTGACTATTAAGGTGTTGATGCTTCGAAATGGGTTGGTTTCCATGAAGGAGAATGAGGCTTTAGTGATCCAACTCGAGGCAGATAAAGTTTCTTTTTCTAAGAATCTTATTTTGATGGTAAAAGATAAGGATGAATTAATTTCTAAATTCCCAACACTTTCTATCGATCTTTATGAGTCTTTAAAAGTTCATGAGAAGCTGGAAAACGAAATTGAGAAACTCAATAAAGATATTGAGGCTTCTCGTGAGGTAAAAGTCTCCCTAAAGGACAATTCCTGGAGAATAGGGAAGTTATATCTCGGACCTGTCCTTGGGTTTTAGGATAAAGGCTATCAAGAAAGAAATGGTCTAGGATATGTTGAGGGTGAAACTTTCAAATCTAAATCTATACCTATTGCCAAGCTTGTGTCTGTAACAAACACTCCTAAACCAAACTCACCTAAAAGAAACCTTCCTAAGCAGACCAATATGAAGAAAACGATTCAACCCTATGTTTGTAATTAATTCAAAGTAACGGGTCATCTTTTTTTTTTCTACAGGCTTGAGAGGTATTCTTATTCTCATATTCCTGCACCCCACTATAGCCACCTGGCTAGATTGTAAAAAAAATTAACTATCTCGTTCATACTTCAAAAGGGTTAATGGAAGAGTTCAAAAGGTTGTCTATGCCTAATGGAAACTCATTCAAACCAAATTCTAGGAACAACAATAGAAAGATCAAAAGGAAGGAACCACCTTGGCATTGCACTCCTTCTTGGGTTGTGAAAGAAAAGGACAAAAAAGGCTCTTGTTGTTCATGTTTGTCTCAAAGATCATAATACCTCCCAATGGTACTTTGATAGTGGTTGTTCAAGGCATATGATAGGTGATAAATATCTTTTTATCAAACTTGAGGATCACAAGGAAGGTAAAGTCACATTTGATGATGGGGGTCGGTCTAGTGTGTTGGGAAGGGTAACCATTGAAATCTTGGGGTTCTCAAATCTGGATAACATACTATATATTATTGGGTGGAAGTAAAATTTGATTATCATAATCCAATTGTTTAATGAAAATCTTATGGTTAAGTTTAACCAGTCTGAATGTTATGTCTACAATGATTTGGGTAAAATAGTACTGCAACTTGTGAGGACTTTCGAAAACTGGTATGGAACCACTCCAATATCCATATTGTTTTTGTAATAGTGCTAGGGTACCCCCTATAGACCTCTTGGCATCAAAGACTAGGTCATGTGAACAATATAGATCTTGATCGTCTTATTAACAATGACCTCGTATGTCGCTTACCATCTCTAGGAAAACCAACTTCTGTGGTTTGTGGTCCGTGCGAGGATGGAAAACAAATCAAGAGTCCACATAAGAAGTTAAATACAATTACTATATCCTTTTTATTGCAGTTGATGCACATGGATCTTATGTGTCCAATGCGTATGGGGAACCATGGTGGTAAAGAGTATATCTTAATGATGGTCGATAATTTTTTGAGTTATTCTATGTGGTATTCCTTAGGGAAAAATCAAATGTTGTTGTGTTTCTTATAACCAAATGTCATGTGTTGAAAAATCAACATTGTACCACTATAAATCGCATTAGAAGTGATAATGGAACGAGATTCATTGACCCCAGTGTTGGAATGTTTTGTGATGAATTAGGCATCAAACATGAGATGTGGTCCATGGTCAAAATGTTCCTAGGCGATTTTGGGCTAAGGCAGTTAACACAGCATGCCACACGATGAATAGGGTATATCTTCGTCCACACACCATTAAAATGCCATATGAATTTTGGATCGAGAAAAAGCCTAACCCATCTTATTTTTCGAGTCATTGTGAGTCCTTGCTACATTCTTCACGATATTGAGCACCTAGGAAAGTTTGACTCTAGGAGTGACGAGGAAATATTTTTAGGTTATTCATCTAGCAGTTGAGCATATAGGATTTACATCCTCAAAAGCTCTAGGATCATGGAATCAATAAATGTCACTATTAAAGATGGTTCTCCCGTAACATTTGTTGATTATGATCTCATTTATGAGAATTATGCATCCCTGATGATGATCCCATTATTTCTCACATAGATATGATGTACCTCTCTCTTAATAAAGAGCATCATCCATCTTGGGTTCGTAAGAGTCATGATCCCAGAAACATTCTTGGATATCTCAACTAAGGTGTCAAGACTCGTGCTCAATTAGAAAATGAGGTTAGCTATATTTTTGCCACTTCTTAAAATGAGCCCAAGAACAACATGGAAGCTCTAAAAGAGGAACATTGCATTAATACCACACAAGAAGAGTTATTTCAATTTAAAAAGAATGATGTCTAGGAATTAGTTCCCCGACTTAGTGGTACGAAGTGGATTTATAAGAACAAAATGGATGAAAATAGTGTCATTATTCATAACAGAGATAGGCTAGTTGCTCAAATTGAGGGTGTTATTTGACAAGACATGTTCTCCTATAGCAAGGCTAAAGTCTGTTCGCCTTTTACTATCCAATGAATGTAATATCAAATTCAAGCTTTATCAGATGGATGTACAATGTTCCTTCCTTAATGGAATTCTATAGGAGGAAGTCTTTGTGAAACTATCAAAAGGATTTGAAGAATCAAATTCCCTAATCATGTCTTTTATCTTAAGAACGCCCTATATGGTTTGAAACAAGCACCTCAAGCTTGGTATGGGAAGCTTACTTCCTATCTCCTAGACCTTGGTTTCTATGGGAGTTAATATGACATTATTCGTGCCTAGACAGAAGTAGGATATTTTGGTTTCACAATTCTATGTCGATGACATAGTTTTTGGTTCCACTTGTGACCAACATACTCATCGTTTTGGGGAGGAGATGACTAGTGAGTTCAAGATGAGTATGGTAGGTAAGATTACATTATTCTTAGGTCTTCAGTTTCATCAATTAGAGAATAGTATTCTCATATCCCAAGCTAAGTATATGAGAGATCTAGTGAAGAATTTTGGGTTAGACACAGCTATGCATGCATGCACACCCATGAGTTCAATCGCTAAGAATAACAAAGACATCGAATGTAAGAACGTATATAACAAACTCTTTAGGATCATGGTAAGTAGTCTTCTCTACTTAATATCTAGTCATCTAGACATTTCCTTTAGTGTAGGAGTTTGTTCCCTTTATCAAGCATCCCCAAAAGAGTCACACTTACTTTCAATCAAAAGAATAATCAAATATGTTAGTGGGACCCTATTGATTAGTCACAACTATTGCATTAAAACCCCATTTATTTGCATTCCCACACACGTTATTCCCGAAACTTATGCTCATTTATTGGCTAACCCCTAATTTCATCATATATATGTTGTGCGTGGTTTATTTGGGCTTTTATAGGTGTCGGGAATGCACGTCTTGAAGTTTGGTTGAATCTTAGGAAACTTCCATTGAAATTTGCAAAGTCGGGGGCATTTTAATAAATTTATCATTCGAGTTTTGATCCCAAAATCTTCATGAAAGTTGAAGCTCTTCGAGACATCTTCGTGTGGCCTCTGATGGTGCATGAATTTGAGCTAGAACGAGGAAGTTACAGAAGAATCTTTAGAGCATGTTCTTTAAGACATCCATTGCAGCCCCTACCTCATGTTGGAAGTAGGTCCGAATCGATTCGGGCCTCTGGATGAATTGATTCGTTTTCAAGCAGTGAAGCTATTTTTCATATGTGAATCGATTCTGGTATCAGGCCGAATCGATTCGGCTCTATATCTATGTAATTACTAGTCTTCCCTTTTTGATATTTTGGTGTATTTCCCTTTGGTTTTCCTATTATAAACGAGAGCTTTCTTTTATTAGAAACTTTCTAAGTTTAGAAACCTCTCTTCTCTCTCCTAGGCTAAGTTCATTTATGGTTTCTTCTTACATGTAAAGCATTGATTAAATTCAAGTTAGTTGGTGTTAATGAAAGCTTTTTTCAACCACTTATTCCTTACTTACTTCATTAGCTTTAACTTGTATTTATTTCTATCTCTTGTATTAGTTTATGTATAACTAGATGACTTGGTTAGATATGTTGTTCTCTTATACTCTTAACTTAGTTTTTTTATTATGAATAGCTAGACTTATGTTTAGGGATCATGATCCCACCTTGGATGCTTGAACTTCATATTTAGGGTTTGATTCATAATTGTTCTAATGGAACTTTATGTGTTGGTATTGGAGTATCCTAATTTCTTAACTTCCCTTGTCATGAAAGGGCAGTGTTTTATGCTTTAATACGACCCAATCCATCTAGCACCATAATTAATTAATCTATAATCCTCCATTGATGAGTTTGGTATCAACATAGTTGATGTTCGCACTTAATTAGTTATGATCGATTAGAATTAATTTAAACCAAGTCCCATCATCTTCTTTGCGGATCCAAGGTGGGGAATGATCCCAAATCCCCTTTATCTCTTGTATCTTCATAGTTCACTAGTTCTCCTTTAATTAAACCCATGTTAGGATAGCAGTTATTAATCTCACAACTTCAAATAACAAATCATCTTTTATAATTTCCTTTTTGTGATGTATAGAGAATATCCTTTATCACACTTTAGTTCTCTTAGGAGCGTTCAATCCCTGTGGTATATGATTCCAGACTTACCAAGATACTACTTGTTGCCAAAGATTTACACTTGAATCACACACTTTTTATAGAGCATCATGTTTTTGTCTCCGTTATTGGGGACTGGCAAAAATTATAGGTTATAATACGTTCTCTTTACAATCTTCTGTTCCCTATGGTCGCCATTCCCTATAACGTCGCGCAATCCATTTCCGAAATGGAATGATTCAATTATTACCTACATACCACAACATGGGAAGTGAGCAACCATACTTACACGTGCGATAGTTTTAGGAGTTGTGCACTACCTTTTGCAATCAAAACTATCCTCTTGATGTCACACGACTCAAACTCTTTCCACTCCCTCTCAAGGACAAAGATAAAATTTGGCTTTGGTCCTTAGCTCCAAATTCTATAAGAAGTTGGCGCGATATGGAAGCCCAATTTTTGAAAAAATTCTTCCCTACCCACTGAACCAACTCTCTCAAGAGCCAAATTCAAACCTTTTCCCAAGGTGAGAGTGAGACTTTTGAGAGATGTTGGGAAATATTTAATGATATATTAAGTAAGTGCCCCCACCACGATTTCGAGAAATTAAGACTCCTGTCCTGTTTCCACAATGGGCTTACGCTAAATGCCAAACAATGGAGACAATGTGTTCTAGGGAATTCTTTGGGTTGTATCTGGATGATGCGAAGTTACATTTCAAGTATTGTGCCAAAACTACCCAATCTTGGGATACTTCAACCCCCCAAAAAAAATCCATGATCTTCCATTCCACCCTCCTCTAGCCCTGGGATATTTCACCTCACCGATGAGGATGAAAGGAAAATGAGGATTGATAAGTTATTGAAGAAAGTTTAGGAGTTTGACTCGCAGAGTCGATCTCCCGTTGTTTCAATGACTTCATAATTGAGTGGTTGTGTTCCATTTGCGACACTAGTGTTCATATAACCAAGGAGTGTCCCATTATCCCATCCTACAAGATTATCCTTAATGATCAAGAAAATGCGATGTTTTTTTTTAGAAGATCACAAAACATTCCTCCGAACCATGGGTACAACCCATCTTTACGTAACCAGTACGGTTACCAATATGGACACACTCAACAAGCTTAGAATCCTCCGCTTCCTGATTTTCCATAGCCCTACTTACAATATCCTCCCCCCTATTCCCCAAATTTAAGTCCATCCGACCATTCCTCCTTATGTGCACCCACATAAGAGGAGCATCGAGGACAACTTGCATGCATTCATACAAGCGCAAACGACCATCAGTAATCAAACCGCTAAGCAAGTGGTACTCATTAAGTCGCAAATTGAAAAATTGATGGCGTTATTGGACCCTCGAGAAAAAGGAAAAGCCACCACTCAATGCCAATCATTTGAACAAGACAACTCCATCATAACTCTTAGGAGTGGGAAAGTGATTCAAAATCATATTCCATCTTCCTCGGAAGAATAGGAAGAGATTTCACCAACTCCCTAAAAGAGTAAAGTGACTCCAAAAAAGAGTAGTGACAATTTGCCGACCAAGGAGCCAGAAGCCTCAATCCCATGTCCCTTTTCGGTGCCCTACCCTCAAAGGATCCTTACCATATATAAACCCAATAATGATTAAGAAATCATGGACATTTTTAAGCAAGTAAAGATCAATCTTCCACTCCTTGATGCAATCAAGAAAATCCCATCTTACGGGTAGTTTTTAAACGACTTATGTACCTTTTAGAGAAAATATATTTCTAAAAAAAAGTAGAGTCGATCTAGTAAGTGATATCCATTTTCCAACTCAACATGATTCCGAAATTCAAGGACCTTGGTTGTTTAACAATTTTGAAAATTTTCTATTAATAATGCCCTCCTTCACTTGGATCTAGCGTTAACCTCTTGCTTTATTCGGTCTATATCCAATTGGGCCTAGGTGATCTTAGCGCAACCAAGACGAGAATCCAATTGACCGACGGTTTAACCAAAATTCTTAGGTGTGTGTTAGAAGATATCCTTATCCAAATTCACACTTTTGTCTTCCCGACCAACTTTATTATTCTTGATACTCATCTTGTTTTAAGCCCCAACGCTAAACCTCCTGTCATCCTAGGATGACCATTCCTCCCAACAGCAAACGCCTCGATCAATTATAGGAATGGGAAAATGAATCTATCCTTTGGAAATATGACATCAGATGTCAGCAATTTAAATATGTCACACCTCTCGACTGATGATGATGAGTGTATAAAAAAAGTGAATTTTGTTGCGGATGTGTTTGAGGAAAATGATCAAAGCGCGAGGGATGCAATTGAATGGTGCGTGTGAGATGCATGTTTTAACATGATAGGAGATGTGGAGGTAAGTGAAAACATATAATTAGGTAAAAGTAATCCTAGGTTGTGAATTCACAACAATTGATGACTTGAGTATATCTGAAACAACCATTTAGGTAAAGTCGTCAATCCCGATTGAGGAGCATTTTCTCGAAGAAGTTAAAGTTATCGAGGTAGTTTTCCAATTATTCTTGAAACTACCCAACCTTAACTGTACAAATCCACAGCCCCCACAATCGAATGTCTATTTGTGCGAGAAAACTAACCGCGGTTCCAACGACCATATTTATAAAATTGTGATATGCATCAAATCATCGGATTTAGAGCTCGACATACATGCTAATCGGTGGAATTTACAACGGAACGCGGTTTTGAAAATTGAGGGAATTGTAATCCATTTAGGAAATTTTATCCATGTTATATCCGTGGATTTTTTGCTGGACATCGCACGCAATAACCCTGTTTACGGGGTAAAATAGGTTCCTCGGAGTCTAAATTTTTGTACCGAGCAACCCTCGGCATGTGAGGGGTTGAATTTTTTTGCCTTAGACCCTTATACCTATCATATACATCGATTTGGTCTATGAAAACCAATCAAAACCATCCCTTGTGTGTTTTTCAAGAGTTAGCATAAGCAGTAGGAGGCAAAACACAAAACAAGCAGCTGTGAATTGATTCAGTGACCTAACGAATCGATTCCATTTGATCTAGTAGAAATATATTTTATTTGGGAATCGATTAGGTGTCTGACTGAATCTATTCTATTCATTCCAGTGCCATACTTTCCTTTTGGGAATCGATTCAGTCCCCAATCAAAATCGATTCGGTTTAAGAAAGTAAAGATTTTGATTTTTTCGAATCGGTTTGGTTCCCACGCCGAATCCATTCGTCCCTGGTAGTCCCTTAATATTCCCCCATTCTTTTTGTAAGAGGTTAGTTCAGATTAGATGGAAGCATAACCCCTTTTTCAGTATAGTAGTGATAAGTTAACTAATCACGCCATCACTTAACTACAAGACATGCAAACACAACTTAGTGAAGATAAACTCAGTTTGAACTCACAAATCTCTCGTGTATAACTCAAAAGATAATAATGAACTCATAAGTAACTCATTTGGAGGGAAAAAGAACTAAGCACCCCAGATACACCTTGGCAGGCAACCAAACACCCCAACCACCCTCAAGGATCTCCATCAAGTATTAAAATCTTCGTAATAAATGACAATGGTGGGTGAGTAAAAACTCTGTTTCGTAATAAATCTCTCTCTTATGTATATTCCCTCTAGTAATAACTTTTGAACTCGCAATAAGGAACATTCTATCCCCAGAGGTTGTTGGGATCCTTAAATAGCCCTCCACACTACCCCCGAGGCAACTCAGTCATTAATGCCTGTAAAAGACATCCCTCATACCTTATGTCACAAACATTAAATACCTGATGCACGAGTTATCTCCATGTCAAAAACATTAAATGCCAAGACATGCCTTTTGCCTAACCACTGTGTGTCAGGGTGTGTCGTTACAAAGGTGGCTCACCAACTATCTAACAGCCCCAAATACCACGGTGGTTTACTCAAATGAAGATCTGACATTGCCTAGCTGGTTAGTCACATCACATAAAGTAGATGTGACATTAAGTAGAGGGTTGTTTAGCTCACAACTCAATGCCCGATGGAACTCAAGGATGCTCCCCCCGAGGTTCCACGGTCAAAGTCTTTTGGTGTCTTACCAGGTGTATCTAAGATGGTCAAGACGAGCCCCAACGGTGCCTCACTTCTCAATCCTCCAAACCAAGTCCCTCTGAAGTTCCCACGGTGAGGTCTTTCGATAGAGCATGAAAGCTCTCATAGGCTTTGCTAAGCTTGGTCTCTCGTGAGTACCGTTCGACCTCACATTAAAAATTATTATAATCATTACAACTCATGGCAAATGTAAATAAAGAGATACAACAAGGACAAGTAAAATAATAGAACTAAAGGATCATATCTCTCGGCCAATTTCTTCATTGGAGATCCCTTTGGGCTGCCATGCTGACCTACCTCACTTGAGCTACATCACTGCCTTACTGAGCTGCATCACTTTGTATTGTACTGCTACCTTACTAAGCTGCATCGTATTGACCTATCTCACTGAGGTCCATCGCTTTAAGCTGCAACACTGCCTTAATACCAAATATTGTTGTTAATGGGGAAATTATCTCTAAACTCAAGATTACCTTCAATGCCCCTCTACATTTACCTGTGGGAACAAGAAATGTTTACACGAAAACTTCTCAATCCGATTAACCTTCTCTGCATGAAATTTTTTTGGCATCTTTTCTTTCGTTACAACCACTGTGGTTACCTCCTCCAGGAAAAAGTAAAATTCTCCCCAATGTATCTGAGTCGAAGCGCTGCGTCTTAATGACGCTTTGGCGAAGGGACATCACCACTTTTTCCTTTTCACTGAGCTTCAACCATTCTGACGTGACTATTTGAAATTCTCAAATACCCATTTTGACTCTTAGTAAGTGAAATTCTCCCGTTTATGCCGTTGTGGATTATAGTTATAGGCGCTGAGTTTGTCGGTAGGACTGTCCCTATCGTTGCAGAAATGCCCCCCGATGTAACTGAGTCACAATTAAACAACGTTTGGACTTGTGGCGAGGGGACATCGTGGCTTTTTTGAACCGTTGGGGCCGCTTATTCGTTAGGAGTTAATGGATATGTCTGACAAAAATTATGGCACCAAAACTCATACTTGCCTAAGAAGGAAACCCTTTTTGTCCCCTATGTGTCACTTCAATAATGATGTGGCATTATCTTCTCAACTGTCACGACACTTCCCGAAGTGCCACATGTCAATTTGAAATGATTACAGGCATCTTGGCACATGTGGTGGTGGGAAACTCAAAAGACGGGTTAAGAGATTTCAAACGTCTATTTTTCAAAAAACTTTTCTTTTCTTCGTCTTCTTCAGACTCCCGTCTTCTTTAGAGAGAGAAACTCTGCCAAGACTCCATTATTACCAAGCTTGTCTCCTCCTTCTTTTCCTCTCAAATCATCCTCGCTTTCTAGCCATTCCATTATTATTTCTCTGGTGCGTTTTCTAAGCTCTTATTTGTACCTGTCATATTTAATGGCCTCCTCAAGCAATACTACCATGTCTACCACCAATACTCCTGCTGCCATTACTGGTGCCACCACCCTGGACGTTGCTCATCGAGAGCAGCTAAGTTTTTACCGTCGATCTCCCATCTTTGGCAAGGATGATGAGTTCTCTGATGCGAGCAAGACTTGCCACTTTTTGGCCCAGTACGACCATTTTCTGCTGGGTGATGAAGATGAAGATTCATCAAAGTGGGGATTTCTTCCTCCATAGGGGACTCTACACTTTCTATTGGACCGTGGCGACTTTCCTTAATCCTAGATCGATCTCGAAGCACCTGGGGGGTCACCAGCTCATTTTACTGCCTGGGATGCACATATGCAGAGCTTTCACACTCCATCTCTTGCCAAAGTTGGTCTTCATCGAGCTAACTGGTTTGGGCAGTTCACTCTTTCCGAGCACAACGTTGTGCTCCAAGTTGCAGGTGTGAGGAATAAGACTCTGGGTACCAAGTCCCAGAGGAAACGAAATCTAGATGTACATCTCTCTCCAGCTCCCTCTGATACTGCCTCCTTTCCTCCTTCGCTAGTGGTTATATCCTCCCATTCTCCCTTTGAATCCGAGGTATGTATGTGTGTTGTTGCTCTTACTCACATTTTTTCTAAGGCAATCTGAATATGTTTAACTCTTAACCACTTTGGTGCAGGAAGTTGAAGAAGAAATACCCAGCCCCCCTGTGAGCCCTTTTGTGGGGGGGTGTTTCGGTTCCTCTCAAACCAATGTAACTCCTCCCCGTTCCCTTATGATCAAGCTTACTTACTCCCGTTGTTCGGCCTCACAATGTGTAAAATATGCTTCTACAGGGGTGATTCCATTGAGTCTGTGGGCATATCTTCTCAACCATAGACAACTTCCCCATCCCAATCTGAATTATCACCTCAACCCGAGGTCGTTCTACCCATCGTTCCAACTGTAGAAAGTGTCCTCGAGGTAACATATTATCAATTACTTATTAGGTCTCACATCTTTTTTTCTCGATCCCCTTTCTTTTTTTAACATGCTAAACTTTAATATGTTGGGAGGCCTTAGGTTGAAATGGCGTCTTTGTTAGCTAACATTCTTCTTCCCCCCTATTCTGACGAGACCCCAAGCTGCAGTTTCCCTCTTTGTTGCCATAACTGAGGTAAGTAACACTTAGAGGTATTTATCACTTCTTCTGTACTTATTTCTCATTTTTAACACTTAGGGTCCGTTTGGTTGGCCAAATTTGCCGAGCCAAATGCCAAAAAGTTGGCAAATACGAAAATTTGTCCACATTTTGGCTGTTTGGTTGCACAACTTGCCTAGGCATTATTTGTTAATATACAACACCTCCTATGCACAATTTGTGGGCAAATTTTGCTTACCTATTTGAGTGGGAAATATTTGCCAACAAATGTGCCAACTTCTTAAACGGTTTTAATGTTTTAAAAAATAATTTAAAAAATGTTTTAAATAATAAAAAAATTGTTATGAATATTTAAAAATTATTTTGCAATGTTTTAAAAACTGTTTTTAATATTATAAAAAATTGTTAAGAAAATGTTTTACAATTTTTTAAAAAAATCGTATTAACAAAATATTGTAAAAACTGTTTTTAACATTTTTAAAAACTGTTTTGAATATATTATAAAAACAATTTTAAAGTTTTAACAAATAATTTTAAAGATTGTTTTAAATACTTAAAAAAACTGTTATAAATATTTAAAAATTATTTTGTAATGTTTTGAAAACTGGTTTCAATATTAGAAAAAAATGGTAAGAAAATGTTTTACAAATTTGTTTAAAAACCGTATTATAAAAATATTGTAAAAACTGTTTTTAACATTTTAAAAACTGTTTTGAATATATTATAAAAACTGTTTTAATGTTTTTAAAAACATTTTTTATAACTATTTTAAATAGTTTTAAAAAACTGTTGTGAATGTTTAAAATTTGTTTTGTAATATTTTAAAAACTGTTTTTAATATTATAAAAATTTGTTAAGAGAATGTTTTACAAATTTTTTGAAAAATCGTAATATAAAAATATTGTAAAAATAGTTTTTAACATTTTTAAAAACTGTTTTGAATATAATATAAAAACAGTTTTAAAGTTTAAAAACAAAATTAAAAAATATTTTAAATAGTTAAAAAAAACTGTTGTGAATATTAAAAAATTATTTTGTAATATTTTAAAAACTGTTTTTAATATTATAAAAAATTGTTAAGAAAATGTTTTACAATTTTTTTAAAAAACCGTAATATAAAAATATTGTAAAAACTGTTTTTAACATTTTTGAATATAATATAAAAACTGTTTTTAAATAAATTAATTGGATTGACTTTAATTTCGCCTAATGGTTGTTTGATAGCGCCATGTGAAAAAAACTAGGTAAAATTTGCCTAGGCAAACTTTGTCATGCCCACTCTTTTACCTATATGCAACCAAACGGACCCTTAGCTTTATTGTTTTTTTTGCAGTTGTCCCCAAATCCTACCCCACCCACCTTTCTTGGTGGGTTGCCTATTCCCAAGGCCAAGGTTGAAATTCCTGCCCAGCGTGGTGGTTCCTCTGCATCCACCAACATTGGGGCATTACTTGGAGGTCCAACATCCTTTTCAATTGAGGATCCAGTATTGGCCTTGGTACCTTTTGTTAGGGAAGGAGTTTTACCGTCCGTTGAGGCTTCTTTAGTTAGGGGTACCGTTGAGGCTTCTGAAGAGGTAAGCCTACCCCCAACAGTTCTCGTTGTTATGGCCTCCTTGGTGACACCCGTTATTTCTCCAGCCACTGCTGAGGTAGTTCGCTAGTTTCCCTTTGTTTCTCGTTGTTTGTCTTTTATTCTTGACAGCGTACAATCTAGAAGATTCATCTTTCCCAAACTTTCAAGCTTCACCTATAACGGTGACTTAATCAATGAAAACACTTGTTAAGATTTTTCACAAACTCCACCTATATTGGTAACTTAACAACGAAAACGCTTGTTAATATTTTCCATAAAATCCACCTATAATGGTGACTTAACAACGAAAACGCTTGTTAAGATTCTTCATAAACTCCACCTATATTGGTGACTTAACAATGAAAACACTTGTTAAGATTTTTCATAAACTCCACCTATATCGGTGACTTAACAATAAAAACATTTGTTAAGATTTTCCATAAACTCCACCTATATCGATGACTTAACAATGAAAACACTTGTTAAGATTTTCCATAAACTCCACCTATATCGGTGAATTAACAATGAAAACTATTGTTAAGGGTTTTTCATAAAATCCACCTATATCGGTGAGGGTGACTTAACAATGAAAACACTTGTTAAGATTTTCCATAAACTCCACCTATATCGGTGACTTAACAATGAAAACACTTGTTAAGATTTTCCATAAACTCCACCGATATCGGTGACTTAACAATGAATTCATTTGTTAAGTCTTTTTTCAATTAACTCATTATTTCTTCTACATGTTCTCAGGTTGCTCATGAATCCTTTCCGGCGGAAGAGAAACCCGCACCAGTTATTTTGTCCATCGCTTCACTCCATCGAGAACCCTCTATCTCAGAAGATTCTGATCACGAAGACCAAAGTTCAACAACTGGTGCTGTTGCTGATAGTGAATCTGGTTGTGAGCTTCCTTTGCCCAACTTAGCTCCTCATGAATTTTGCCTCATGGTCCTTCAACACTCTCCTCAAATGCCTGCCAACCATCATTTGGTAGTTTAGCGGCTTGCAAGTCACCATCCTGAGACTTTTACTATGGATTACCTGCGTTCCAACGTCCCCGTGATGAGCTATAGGCTTCAGGGCATAGTGACTGTTGTTACTGATATCGTCAGCACTCCTACCCCAAACATTACCAGACTTCTCCTCAACTAATTCCTGGGCTATATGAGGGAGTTAGGTCCCGATGGCTTCCATTTTGACTGGTTGATTGCGCACTTAAAGACCTTGAAGAGCTAGCGACTGGACAGTTAGAGGGAACTGCTACATAAGCATCAGGAGGATCAATGGGATGAGGAAGCTAAGTTGGCTGAGATAGAACCTCTTCTTGAAGCTATTAATAAGGAGGTAGAGGATGTCGAAGAAGCTCTACGTCTGGTGAAACTTAAACTAGATAAACTCCTCATCCAGCGTACATAAGCGCAAATGAGACTGGAGGTTTCTATTAATGCCCAACAGTCTTACCTAGCAGCTTCTTCGGGCTATTCTGGAGATTTTTTCTCTGCTCTAGATCTGTGGTTCCTCTTAAGCTAATGATTTTTTTTGTATACACTGTATTTTATGTAATTCTTGGGTAGTAGCTCCCAATTTTATAATGCCCCAAAGTTTATGAATGAATGAAAAAATTATATGTTTTTCCATGTCATTTCTTTGTGCTATAACTGTTTACATATATTATGAAGTTCTACAATTCTTTTATCTCCACTTGAGTTACAATAAAAACTTGTATATTCATAACAACAGTTAGATACAACAGTGGTCTAGACTTAATTGCTTATACATTATAGACTTTCAACCATTTATTGTTAATTTTGAATGGATTGTGTTCTTCCATCTTAGAAATTAAGCAATACCCTGAGTCATGAGCTTGTTTTATAATGAAAGGTCTTTCCCAATTCACTACAAATTTAGGTAGGGGAAGCCCCCTGATGTGCTTCACTGCTGCTTTCAAAATGAGATCTCCCTCCACGAACTTCCTTGGTCTCACCAAGTTATCATATGCCTTGGAAAGCTGTTTCTTATACATTTAAAAATTCTACATCGCATTATCTCTGTGTTCATCCAATGCTTCCAACTACACATGTCTGTTCTGAGGGAGCATGCTACTTCGTAAGGCATATCGAGCAGAGGGAACTTCTAACTCTATCGGAAGAATTTCCTCAGCCCTATAAATAAGGGAGAATAGAGTGTACCCTGTGGGATTCCTTTTGGTTGTTCGATAGGACCACAATACAGTTGTTATCTTGTCATTCCACGATCCTGTAAAATCATCCATCGTTTTAGCCAAAATATTAACCAAGGTTTTGTTAGTTGCCTCAGCTTGACCGTGGCCCTTTGGGTATGCCACCGTTGAAGTATGATGAATAATGGAGTACTTGTCTGTGAGAATTATTACCTCTGAATTGACGAAAGGGGTTCCGTTATCTTAGAGAATAACCTTTGGAATCCCAAAACGGCAAATGATGTAAACTCTGATGAAGTTGCTCACCTCCCCTGTTGTTTCCCTTCTTAGTGGTATCGCTTCAACCCACTTTGTAAAGCACTCCGTTGCTACTAGTATCCATATCTTCCCCCTCGAAGAAGGATATATTGCCCCTACCAGGTCAAACGCCCAAGTGTGAAAAGGATAAGGCATTGCTAGGGAGCGTAGGACCACCGATGGGGCAGGGATTATATTTCCATGAAGTTGGCAAGCCTTGTATTTTTGAACAAACTCGGCAGAGTCCTTCTCCATCGTTGGCCAATAATACCCCAACGTCATTAACTGGTCATACAACTTGGCCCCTCCTATGTGAGATGGATCATACGCTTATTTGAGGACCTCTGCTGCTTCTTCCTTCGTGATTCAACGCAATGGCCTATTAAAGTAACCCCTTCGGTGAAGCTACCCTGCCTGAACGCAGAACCTCGGGGACCTTCGCTTGAGTCCCATCGCATTAATTTTCTTTATTGAGACAACTCCATCTTTGATGAAGTCAATATAGGGTTGCCTCCAGTCTGATTGAGCTTCAACGAAATAACATTCAGCGGCCTCGAAGAATAACAGGGACTTATTGCACTTTCGTCGTAACTGTGCTGCGTCCTGCTTCATTCTAGGCCAGAAATATCCCTCCCTTTGAATTCTCCTGTAAAGAGGTATCTCAGTTATTTTGCAATACTCTTTATGTGTTTTCTTCAACCTCCGCTTTACTTCTTCTGGGTCGATACATCTAGATAACCATCCTCCTGCATTTTCGAAGTAAAGGTTTCCCTGGTTTGTAAAGTATTGTGCTAATTCCCTCAGCTCCATCGCTCCTTCCCTAAATTCCAGTTGCTTTCTAATCTCTCCCCTCCACTCAGCGTCTTCCTCTATCGGCAGAATTGACTGTACTACCGAAGTAGTTATTCTTCATTGAATCAAATTGTACTTGTATCATTCCTCATAACTATTTTCTAGGTGATGGTGGCATAGGCATATGAATGGCGATTCATCATTCGGGGGTGTCTCTTAATTTTGGTTTGATGGAACTGGCTGAGGAGCCTCTGAATGATTGTTCGGTATGGCGCCAGGCTTAGGTGTCTCAACGCATATTCTCTAGTCACTTGCTGAATTACCAAGTTCAAATCACCTTTGATGCAAAGTGAACGAATTCCCCTTCGAAGGGCCTCCAGCAACCCCAGTACTAACGCTTCATACTCTGCTTCATTATTGGAATAAGGGAAATCTAATTTGTAGGAAAGACAAATCTCATCTATTCCTTTTGAAAGAATAACCCCTGACCCTCCTTTATTTTCTACTGAAGATCCATCAAACTGCATCATCCATTCTTCATCACTTGCATCTAAGTAATTGGACTACAAGTCGTCCCCTAGAATACTTTCTTTAAGTGGCTCAAATATCCCAGAGGGGAAGATTGCTAATAGGTCAGCGTACGCCTGTCTCTTAATCGCGCGAGGAACTGCATATTTTAAGTCATATTCTAAGATGATGAGGGACCACCTAGCTGCATTCCAATTAATATGGTTCTTGCCAATAAAAACTTAATGGGATCACATCTCGTTATAATATGGATTGTAAAATACAACATATAATGTCTAAGTTTTTGTGCTACAAAGACTAAGGATAAATAATGCCTTTCCAAGCTACTATACCTGACCTCTGGCCCATGTATGATTTTGCTGAGGTAGTAGACTGGACGTTCTTTCCCGCCAATCTTTTGTGCCAGTAGAGCTCCAACGGACCTCGTGGTGAATGTGACGTATAGCTGCAACGGTATTCCTGCCTTTGGGGAAACCATGGTCTATGGTGAAACGAGCAGCTTCTTCAGCCCAGTAAGAGACTCCTGGTGAACCTCCTCCCACTTAAATCTCATGTTCTTTCGCAAAAGCTGCATCAACGGGTGCATCATTTTGGCCAATCCAGACACAAATCTCCTAAGGTAAGAAACTTTATCGAGGAAACTCTTCAGCTCCTTCATCGTTCTTGGATTAGGCATCTCAAAGATCGCTCGCTCTTTGTCTTGGTCCATCTGCACCTCCTGCCGATTAACCACTAAACCTAAAAACTTTCCACTAGTTACTCCGAAGACGCATTTTAGTGGGTTCATCTTCAGTTTATACTTTCTGCACCGAGCAAACACCTTCCTCAAATCTCTTAGATGGGACTCCTCCTTCCTTAATTTGATGACTAAATCATCCACCTAAAATTCCATAAACTTATTATATAAGTCATGGAAGATGGCCATCATTGTTCTTTGATAAGTAGCCCTAGAATTCTTGAGTCCAAACGACATTACTTTGTACATAAAGTTGCCCAATAGGGTTCTTAATGTCGTTTTATCTGCATTCGTAGGGTCCATCTTCATTTGGTTGTACCATACATACCCATCCATGAAGCTGTACATCTCATGACCAGCCGTTGCATCAATCAGGCTATCGATGAAAGGTAAAGGGAACTCATCTTTGGGGCAAGCCCTATTCAAGTCTTTGAAATCCACACATATCCTTATTTGATTTTATCTTTCTTACCCACTGGGACAATGCTAGACAACCAGAGTGGGTGATGTATCGATTTGATGAACCCTGCCGTCAGTAAGCATTGAACGTCTTCCTTGATCTTCAAGTTTAGCTCAGGCTTGTAAGTTCTTGTGGCTTATTTCACTAGAATGGCTGAAGGCATCACGTTCAACTTGTGGCAGCTTACTTCTTCATCCAGCCCTTCCATCTTTGTGTACTTCCATGAAAAAAAATTATGAACTATTGAATCAACTTAACCAAAGCCTCTCATTTCTACTTACTGAGATCATTCGAGATGAAGATGGGCATTGGATCCTCTCCTTATTTCGCCGGTTTTAGCTTTTCCAAATCTTGTACCTATGGCTTTGGTTGATCTATCATGTAATCTGGTTCTTTGATAACATCTTCCACGAACTCTTGTATGTTGGAGTTGTCTATCACCATATATTACCCCCGCTGATCTATTAAAAAACACTCATATATTAGGTCAGCCTCCTTATCAACTTCTTTGGCAGCCCGTTCACACCATTATAAATGATACACCACTTTTCCTTCTTCGATAATCGCCTTTTTGCATTATCTGTTGGTAATCGCCACTGCCTTCCTCTTCTTCTCTCTAGAAGCCTCAGTCACTCTTCCTCCTGAAAATCGGTTCAGGACACTCTGTCGTTGGACCTCATACTCCATTGGGTCCACTCTAGGTCCCATCCTGTCTTTGAGATGCTTCGAGATATTTTAGGGACGAGGGGCCACCTTGTGGGCTTTTTCTATCATCACTCCTTTGCTGCTTGTAATTTCATTATTCTGCTCATTCAAGGGCCCTATCCTCTCTCCGATCAAGGGAACCCAGGCTCCCTCCATTATTCTCGTTAGGACTCCTACGTCCTCCTCTAGTTCTGTGTGAAAGGCTGCATCTACCAGGTGAGATTCTTCGACAGTGAAAGGCCTCTTCGTAGCTCTAATGGTCACCTCTGTTCCCTTGATATTTGCCTTGGAACATTGGTGATACGTCGAAGGAACTAGCCCTTGGTTGTGCATCCACACCCTTCTTATCAATAGATGGTAGGAAGTTGCACTCTCTATTATGCAGAATTTGATGTGGGAAGTCAGATTTCCCATCACAATCCCAACGTTCACGTACCCAATGGACTTGGAAGACTGGTTGTCGTAACTTGAAATTACCAAAGGCATGCGGACTAACCTTTCCTCCGAAATATTAGCTGCGTGGAAAGAGTTTATTGATATGATATTGATGGAAGCTCCCCCATCCATAAGAGCCCTTATAAAACTAACCCCGTTAATGCTGGTAGTCACATACAATGGCCTATTATGAGGTAACCTTATGACCCTATCTGCGTCGCTAAAAGTTATCTCCGATATGAACCTCTTTACCAACTTAGCCATGGGTACCTTCCATCTCAATGAAGGGATTACGTTTTTCCTCGCAATGTTAAGGATTGCCTGGGTTATTTCCAATCTACTCTCCTTTGGTATCCCTACTTAATTGAAGAGCCAGACAAACTTTGGGGATTTTGAAACTGCACAATATTATATGGCTTGGTCTGCTTCCTTACCTTCAACGCTATATACGTCCTCCACATCTTTAGCACTTGCTTTATCATAAGCTAATACTACCTTAGCCATTCCCTTAGTACAATCTTCCAAAGCTTCTTCAAACTCCCCCTGCTTCGTCATTAGTTCCCTTTCTTCTCTCTCTACCTCCTCATCATAAGCCACCACCAGATTGGCCCTATGCACTGGGAGTGGGTTGTTGTTAACGTTCTGTGGAGGGGTTTGCAACGTTCATGCCTTTACATATTTTTCACTGATTCTTCTTAGCGTGAAACATCTCTCCGTTGGATGTTGGATCCCAAATAGCATTGCAGCGTCCTAGTTGCAGCGTCTGGTTCCCCAACGGGGATGCCCTTTGGTTTGTACACTGTTACTCCTTGAACCATCGCATTATAATAGCTGGAAACCTCTTCTACTGTACAAGGCAACGGTGGTGGGTCTTCCTTATCTCTTCCAAACTTCCTCTTATTATCCTTCTTCTCTACCTTGCCCCCATATGCTCCTTTGGTTTATCCTACCCGTGAGGGCTGAGACCTCCCTCCCACAGGTTGTATCGATTGCCTGAACATCATAGGCACCACCACTGGGTTTGATCGTACAACTAACGAGATATTCCTTACTGATTTTAGGAATGCCGCAAAAGTCCCCTCACGCGTCTCGTTGATAAGATGGCAGATGTACTCAAGAATCAGTCCCTCCGCACAAATCTACAATAGCTTGAACTCTTTAGCCTCTTCCCTCACATCGAGGGACCTTTCCCTGAACCTTCGAATGTAATCCAATACTTTTTCCTCGGGTCGTTACTTATCCCTCCCTAGTTAGGTCAAAGTAAACCCATCTTCCACCAGAAAGAACTTCTAGACGAACAAAACGTGCATCTCCTCCCATGTGGAAATACTCTTGCCATCTAAGTGAGAATACCAAGTATATGGTTTATCAGTTAAGGATTTAGAAAATTCCCTTAACCTGAGTTTCCTGTTATTGCAATGCGCCCCCAAGTGCTCAACGAAGCATTTAATATGTTCCTTCGAGTTTCCACCCTTTGCTTTTTATTTTTAAAATATAGGAGGAATATAATCTTTTGGGTAGGGCTCATCGTTGTATTCCTGGGGGTAAGGCGTTCGAAAATCGTCATAGACCGAAGATACCTCACCCGCAGATTGCGAGGAGGCTTGTATGAATTTCAGCATCTTTTTCTTCATCTCTTTCCTCATCTCTTCCATGAGTGATTCCGTTGAAGCGATGACCAACGGGGCCATAGGCTAATGCCTGTTGTAGCTGGAGAAATCATCACCGTTAGAGCTATTAATATTCTTAGGGTTCCCACTGTTGGATTTACAACATAGGGTATACATACTGGGATCATTCCCATTATGACTGTACTTGGTGGGTCCATTGGGGCTACCCCTGGTGTCACGAAGGAGTTGGATTCAAATCCTCCCAACACTGTTGAAGCTACGGGAGTTTGCAAAAACTCAAAAAATTTATTCATGAGGACTGCCACTTGTGTTGGTACCAACCCAGCGCTCCTAGAAGCTTGTGCCACCGCTGGGACACCTGTTGCCATTTGTACTAGAGGTACCTCTAGTCGAGGGGCTCCATCCTTTGAAGCCTCCAGCTCTCTCACCGACTGTTCTTCATTATGTTGAATGTCATCAAAGTTAAGCCTTTGATTAACGTTATCCTGCGCTATATTCCTTGCTTAGAAGAATGCCTCTCCACCAGAGTCACCAAATGTAAGAGGGTGGTTCATATTAGATGGAGGCATAACCCCTTTTTGAGTATAGTAAGGATAAGTTAACTAATCACGCCATCACTTAACTACAAGACAAGCAAACACAACTTAGTGAAGATAAACTCAGTTTGAACTCACAAATCTCTCGTGTATAACTCAAAACATAATAATGAACTGAGAAGTAACCTTATTTGGAGGGAGAAAGAAATAAGCACCCTAGATACACCTTGTCAGGCAGCCAAACACCCCAACCATCCTCAAGGATCTCCGTCAAGTATTAAAAGCTTCATAATAAATGACAATGGTGGATGAGTAAAAACTATGGTTCGTAATAAATCTCTCTCTAATGTATATTCTATCTAGTAATAACTTCTGAACTCTCAATAAGGAACATCCTCTCCCCAGAGGTGGTTGGGGTCCTTAAATAGCCCCCCATACTACCCCCGAGGCAACTCAGTCATTAGTGTCTGCAAAAGACATCCCTCATACTTTATGTCTCAAACATTAAATACCTGATGCACTAGTTATCTCCACGTCATAAACATTAAATGCCAAGACATGCCTTTTGCCTAACCACTGTGTGTCAGGGGGCTGTCGTCACAAAGGTGGCTCACCAACTGTTTGACAGCCCAAAATACCATGGTGGTTTACTCAAGTGAAGATATGGCATTGCCTATCTGGTTAGTGACATCACATAAAGTAGATGTGCCATTAAGTAGAGGGTTATATGGCTCACAACTCAACGCCCGATAGAACTCAAGGCTGTTCCCCCCGAGGTTTCACGGTCAGGGTCTTTTCAGTGTTTTACCAGGTGTATCTAAGATGGTCAGGACGAGCTCCAACGGTGCCTCACTTCTTAATCCTCCAAACCAAGTCCCTCCGAAGTTCCCACGGTGAGGTCGTTCGATAGAGCATGAAAACTCTCCTAGGCTTTGCTAAGCTTGGTCTCTCGTGAGTACCGTTCGACCTCACACTAAAAATTATTATAATCATTACAACTCATGGAAAATGTAAATAAAGAGATACAACAAGGACAAGTAAAACAATAGAACTAAAGGATCATCTCTCTCGACCAACTTCTTCATTGGAGATCCCTTTGGGCTGCCATGCTGACCTACCTCACTTGAGCTACATCACTGCCTTACTGAGCTGCATCACTTTGTACTGCACTGCTTCCTTACTAAGCTGCATCGTATTGACCTATCTCATTGAGGTCCATCGCTTTAAGATGCAACACTGCCTTAACACCAAATACTGTTGTTAATGGGGAAATTATCTCTAAAATCAAGATTACCTTCAATCCCCCTCTACACCATTATAATCCCCATTCTTCCTCTCTTCTCCACACCTAAGACCAACGAAATATTCTTATTCATGCCCCCACTCAAAATATTCTTATTCAAGGTAACCATCCCAACATTCTATTGTTGTTTTCAACATATGATTTGTGTTGTTTGTTTTCAAAGTAGGGTAAAAGGTCAATATATTCAATTATTCATTGTGCAAATGGAATTTTGACCCTAGTTTGAACACATTGCACAGTACGTGTTCGATAAAATGGGCATTGTGTGCACAAAAGCTTCATTCTTGCACCCATTATCGCTCGTTTATGTTATTTATCCTTATTTTGAGTGTGGTGCATGTCGATTACATTTATCCAACCGATTTCTCCCGACGTGCACCCTCCGAACCATATTGACCTCGATTTTCATGCATAACTTAATTTTGTACATTGCGCTAATGGCTTCTATATTGAATTGATGTTTAGTAGATTTCTATGTATTATAAACCAACCTCTAATACAGTTATGGGTTGTAGGGTTTTTGATACTTTTCGATTGAAAAAAGAGAGAGATTGGTTCCAGGCAAAGTTCAAATCGAGCTGCCCTATTACGATAGAAAGGCAAGTTTACTTTTATTGAGTTTACGGGCCTTCGTTAGGCATTTCCTAAACGAGTTTTCATGGGGGGTCCAATTGGCCAAAGGCGAGGAGGTGAACGAGGAGCACGTACTTCGGTTTTATGCTTCACTTGTCTCAACGGGAGATGACACCTATAAGGTGTACGTGAAGGGTAGGAGAATTTTGATTTCAAAGCCCATCTTGTCATTATAACTGAGCGGGGCAGTAAACCCTGATGATTGCGGTTACCCCTTCTAAGGTGATGGAAAGGTATCAAATGACACCCTAATTGCACATCTGGAGCCTAGGAAGGTATGGGCTGGGGACACTTTCCCCACTTATGGCATGCCCGATATACACCGTCTTATACATCTCGGGACCGTCAACACCATCATTCCGACCCAAACCAGAGTTGTCCTCCGATCCAAGCAAGACCATTTTTTATACAATCACTTAGATGCTAATGCCGTCATCAGCTTTCCTGCCTTAGGCATCAGCTTTCCTGCCGACTATTGCGTTCCTGCCGACTATTGCGACAAGGGAACGACTACTCTCCCTTATGCATGCCTTGTTTCCCGAATTTACAAAAATGTCGGATGTGAGGTGTTACCGAGTGATAAGATTCCTTCCCTCCCTAAATTTCTTAACACCAAGGCTATTGGGAAGAGTTTAGGTGAGGATTACTGGGAGAGGAGGAAGAAGAGAATGATGGACCACCTAGGACAGAGGGTCGATCTTGATGATGCTGATGCGCCGATGAATGACGTCCCGGAGGTTTTACCTCCTGTTGATCCGATTCGAGACTTAGGAGTTAGGATGGATTCATTCCAGTCGAACTTTGCATCGTTTGGAGGGGATTACTAGTGAGACATTTTAATGATTATCCATATGCAGATGGATATGTTTGCCCACATGCAAGGGGGGGTGTGCCGGTACCACCCTATTTCTATGATCCTTATGTGTCGCCCGCCCATAATGCATCCGGTTCTTCGAGTCGCCCATAGGAGTTTCTTTTGTCTTTGTGCTGCTTTGTTATTAAGCTTTATCATGTTGCTAGAGTTTTTTATTGGTTTATAGTTGTATATTTTTTAGGGATGTGAGAAATATCTATTGTTTGTATTTCTCTCAATTTGGATTGCGAACCCTTTGTACACAACATTATGATATTATTGAAATGAATACAGTTTCTTTTCTTATTATCATTTGTATATATCGTTATTATATATATTACTATTTTTTTAGTACTAACATGTTTATAGGTATGCCATTGTGCTTCTCGGACTTTGCTCCTTACGAGGTGACATTTTCTCACTCGCTTTCCATTTATGTCATTAATAACATTGGGGACAATTCAGCTTTCAAGTTGGGTGCTTGATTTACATTTCTCCAAGTGATTGACATGTTATTATTAATTCACGCATTTATTTATTTATTATTATTATTATATATATATATATATATATAATTCAAATTCTTCATTTTCTCCCATATCTCCAATGATTACATATATGACCGCCCTACCCTTTTATATAACAATGATGCATGTTTAGAATTTTTAATTTATTAGCCTTTAGTGAGTGTATTGTTAACATTGTGAATAACTTCATATATTAAACTGTGAAGCCCATGAGCACCTTAGACAAATAATTGTTTATGTTTTGGTTTAAAGCTTTTCTAATTCGTTGATCATAAAGCGCATGCTATACACTTACATAAACTAAGATTCGGGATATACCTCCATTTGTGAGCGTATACCATTACTCTTTCTCTTTATTGAAAAATATATCTTGTTGACAATCTCATTTTCTTTTCATTGATTGCATATTAATTGAATTCATCTTGAATATGACACTCGAACAAGATTTTCAAAAGTGTTGAGTCCCGAGAACGACATGGAACCCTAGGAAAGGATCATAGGCCTTCTTTGGTATATACCCCATACGACCTTAGCCTTACCGATATACATTTCCCTACTCAACCCCGTTAAGACCTATTATAACCTTTCTTTTCATTCCCAAATCCCTTAACTAACTCCATATTGAAGTGTTTACCCTTATATACACCTTTCGCACCTTTATTTAGGATTATTCGCGGGATTGAATGATGTTCATCTTATGTGGATTGCAATCAGCAAATGAGTGGACAAGAAAAGAAAAATAAAGAAAAGAAAAGAAAAAGAAAAAGAAAATAAGAAAAATGGAATAAATGGCATCGAGATACGTGAATTCCATTTCATCACGTGTATGTAAATAACTATCTTACTCTCATGAATCTCTTGCTTATGGAAGTTGAGATCCAATTTTCAAATTGTGCACTAATCCCATTATCTTGCGTGTTATTCCCAAATCCCCTTTGCTCCCGTAAATAGACTTTCGTTTCCAAACCTTAGCCCAACCAAAGTTACAAACCTGAAAAGTCCTATTTGATCCTAGGGAAAAATTGATTCAAAGGTTGAACATTTGTGATAATCTGTTAGAGTGCATTCCACCTCGGTTAATTTGTAATATCCTTTCATGAGATTGTATTTTTCACTTTTACATATCATTCTCTAATTGATGACATGTGCATGGCCTAGTTTCCTTTTACAATTACTCCTTATGCTCGCATGTCCCATGTGTGTTACATTCCGTCTCTGAGTGCTTTCATTTATTGAGTGTAACAACTAGAGATAGCTTGATTCATGCATGCTTTAGTGCCTACATGGGTCATAAAAGTTTTGCCAAATCTAAATTACCGTACGAGTCCGCTTATTTCTCATTGTTTTGGTTTTAATGTTTATTGAAGTTCCTCGTATAATGTCAATAATTGTAAACTCTTATATGAGCATTATTCATTTTGTCGACAAATTATGCATTCTTTATTATTATTGAGCTTTGCATCAGTTTTGGGTAGCCATTGTATGAGTAGACTTGATGTTCGTGGGTACCATCCCTGGAAACCCTCACGAGACAAAACTCGTCCCCTAGGGCCGACTAGGGGTTTAACAACTTATTGCATATGCTAAATGCAATCGTGCACCCGCGAAAGTGGCATTTTTATTCTTTGTGCGTATTTCATCCGTTGTGGTTGTTTTTGTGGATCTATTTCTTCATACTTCATTGCTTGGGACTAGCAATGTGTAAGTTAGGGGGTGTGATTAGTTATGATTATTGCATTAAATCCGGTTTATTTGCATATTCTAGCATTCACGTACACGTTATTCTCGAAACTTATGATTGTTTATTGGATAGCCCCTAATTTCATCATATATATGTTATGCGTGGTTTATTTGATCTTTTATAGGTGTCGGGAATGCATGTCTTGAAGTTTGGTTGAATCTCGAGAAAATTTCATTAAAAGTTACAAAGTCGGGGGAATTTTACTAAATTCAATATTCGTGTTTTGATCCCAAAATCTTCATATAAGTTGGAGCTATTCAAATCATCTTCGCGTGGCCTCTGATGGTGCATGAATTTGAGCTAGAATGAAGAAGTTACGGAAGAATCTTTGGAGCATGTGCCTTAAGCCATCCATAGTAGCCCCCACATCATGTTATAAGTAAGCCTAAATCGATTCAGGCCTCTCGCCGAATTGATTCGATTTCAAGCAATGCAACTATTTTTCCCATGCTAATCGATTCGGGTATCACGCTGAATCAGTTCACCCCTATTTCAATGTATTTACTAGTTTCCCATTTACGAGATTTTAATGTATATCCCTTTGTTTTTCCTATTATAACCACGATCAATATTTTATTAGAATTTTTCTAAGTATAGAAACCCTCTCTCCTCTCTCCCAGGTTAAGTTCATTTATGGTTTCTTCTTACATGTAAAGCATTGATTACATTCAAGTTAGTTGGTTGTAATGCAAGATTTGTTCCACTACTTCTTCCTTACTTACTTCATTAGCTTTAACATTGTATTTACTGCTATCTCTTGTATTGGTTTGTGGGTAACTAGATAACTTGCTTAATTATGTTTTTCTCTTTTATGCTTAGCTTAGTTTCTATTATGAGTAGCTAGACTTATGCTTAGGGATCGTGATCCCACCTTGGATGCTTCCGCTTCATATTTAGGGTCTGATTTATAATTTTTGTAATGGAACTTTATGTGTTGGTATTGGAGTATCCTAGTTTCTTAACTTCCCTTGTCATGCAAGGGTAGTGTTTGATGCTTTAATATAAACCTAACCCATCTAGCACAATAATTAATTACCCATAATCCTCTATTGATGAGTTTAATCACTACATGGTCGATGTTCGGACTTAATTAGTTATAATCGATTAGAATTAATTTGAACTAATGCCCATAATATTTTTAGCTAATCTAAGGTGGGAGAATGATCCTCAATCCTCTTTATCTCTCATATCTTCATAGTTTACTCATTATCCTGTAATTAAACGCATGTTAGGATATCGGTTATTAATCTCACAACTTCAAACAACAAATCATCTTTTACATTCTCCCCTTGTGACGTATATAGCATATCCTTTAGCCCACTTTAGTTCTCTTAGGAGCGTTCAATCCTTGCGGAATACGATTTCGGACTTGCCCGAATACTACTTGTTGCGAAAGATTTACACTTGAATCACACAATTTTTATAAAGCATCACAAGTCTTTTGGAATTTAATATTTCTTTGACCCCAATGATTGTCTATCGTCTTATTCGGATGCCAATTGGGTAAGAGATATTGGCGGGTGCAAAAGCACCTCTAGTGGGTGCTTTTATTTTGGGAGTGCTCTTGTCTCTTGGATGAGAAAGAAGAAAAACTCCATCTCCTTGTCCACGGCTGATGTCAAATACGTTGTCGTCGGGAGTTGTGGCATACAACTCATTTGGATGAAGCAAATGTTGGAAGATTATGAGATCTCACAAGGCACAATGACTATTTACTATGATAATACGAGGGAAATTCATATCTCTCATAATCATGTCCAACATTCTCGAACAAAGCATATTATGATTCGTATTCTCGTTAAGGAGAAGATAGTTTCCGTAAGCATTTTTAGCATCGAACGTCAATTGAGAGATATTTTCACAAAACCTCTAGATGCCCTTAGGTCTGAGGTTCTTATGAAATTTATTGGGGTTTGATCTAATTGAGTTCGGGGTAGAACTGGTTTGGGGTGAATTTCAATTATCATTCCATATCCCCTATGAACTAGATTATATATTTGTATATATTTTTTTGAACAATAAAAATATTTCTTTTTGTTTCTTTCATTTATAAAAATTCTCAAAAATATTTTTTTGTTTCTTTTTGGATACGTAATTAAGATATTCATAACTTCATTTCATTCCATGTTCACGTGACTTACAATAGAGAGAAAGACTATATTTCATCCTACTTGTGATTAATTATGCATTGTCTTGAAGAATGATGCCCTTTTATGATATTTTCTTCCATGTTGGTCTCATCTTGTCACCTTATATGCACACACCTTACGCGGTCTCTTTAGAATGTTGTACATGCTTTGCTTGTGCTAGGTGAAGTATGGTGTTGTCTTATCAATTGTCACTTAATTTTATATGCGATAAGCAAAAAATTGTGCATGTAAGAACCATTGCCCGTTATTAATTATTTTATCAAACCCGAGTGAGCAAAGGAAAGGGGCTTCGAAAGGAGAAATCTCCTTTATGTTAAAAGATTCCATTGAAAAGAGCCTAAAAGAATATTCAACATATAAAAATAGAATTCCCAATGCCATGCACTAAAGTGGTGTGCTATGAACTACCGCTCAAATAGTTAGTTATGAAATCTTATTAACTCTACACAACACTTTAATGCAATTGGAGTACAAAAGTCTTGATACTCATAGCATTACCCTAAGCATAATATGTAGTTGATATTGGGATTTTTCTCAATTAAAATTAAGGTTAACTAAATATTCAACTCTTACATCGCTACTGATAATAAGGCATGATAACATACGGTACACATGTACAAATTAGAATTTGACAAGCATTTTATTTCTATATTTCTTCAACCCTAAGTCACAAAATGTTCACTTCTCTCGCAAGTGGCCAAGTCATTCTCGAGCACCTATATTCGATAAGCAACCGTGTAGACATAATCATTAGTCACGTATATCAAAATTTGTACAACCAAACCAAACCATACGCAACAAAATTCCCCATGCATTGACATGATTAGTTAAATATAATAACTTATTTGGCCCAGCTAATAAGAACTCAAATTTGTTAAGGCTCAACACATTAACTAATATTTTTGTCATCGTGTCTTGTTGCATTTTGTAAAGTTTAGCTGTGAGTTCTCAATTGAAAATAAGTGATTTCCCTATTTTCACCTGGATAAAATAACTAATTGTATTAGAAACATGACAGTGGAAAGGATCCATTCAAAAAAACACATGGATAAACAGAAACAAGCAAAGAATAAACCATTCGGTCTAACTTTATCATATTAAACAGATAATTGAATAAAATCATTATATTCCTTGTGTGTATAATATAAACTACAAAAAAAAAATCATTTCCCCAACCTTACAAAAAATCTTTAAAAAATGAGAGCAATCCCCCCCCCCCCCCCCCGGCCAAAAAAAAAACAAGTAACTAACAAGTATAAGACTTCCTTGTTCTATATATATGGAAAAATTGTTGCAAAAATAAGAATATTTTACATGGAAGGACAACTAATTGTTCTTGATAGTAGAGTTCACAACAATCTTAGTAAATCATGACCATCACGAGAAAAAATAAGATGTTCAGATTTTAACCAATCTTAGTATGAAAAAAACAATCAGATACCTTTACCTGAGAAAAGAGAGAAGAGCAGCAACGAAGATGGAGTTGGAGCGGAGACGAAGATGGTGACGTGTGTCGAAGATGGTGATGGGTCCTCTACAAAAGAGATAAAGATGTTTGTCGAAAAGGGTTTGATGACCTTTACAAAAGCAGGAATGATGAAATAGTGAAATATTTTTTAACACTTTATCGGCAAAAAAGGTAAACAGGAGAGAATCACGTGTACTATACTCCCTATTGTGTGTTATATTAATAATTTTGTATCATTCATGAACATTTACAAATTTTGTAAGTGGCAAAAATCATTATAAATTTTGAAAGTGTCCTGAACACTTATAAATCATTTTTTCAATTAGTTATGAAATAACAAGTTTGGTGCAGTGACATCAAGCGCATAGTCTCCCAAATACTGTCTTATCAAACTTATTGAAATGGAATCCACTGGATCCACAAGGCATTAAGCTTATAAGGGGGTTGTTGATAATCAGGGCAACCAGGATCATACTAATACAATAGTTTAGAATACTTTGGCACATTCGCAAAAACTAAGGTATTGAGCCATCCAATTTTATAGGTAGTGTCTGCGTATCAGTCAAAGCATAGTTATAATTGTGAGGAGCCTCATTATAGCCGTCATTCCACACTTGTTGAGGTTGCTTGTGGAATTGAAATCTAAGATGATCAAGATTCTCAAATAGACACTTGATGATCACCTTTTTTTATCATGAAAAGACTTTTGGGTCTTATCCAGCTTTTCTCTGAGCTTACCATTCTTCTTTTTGAGAAAAAAAGATCCCTCGCCAATTTTATTGTCTGGTAAAAACTTTTTGGCTCTCCTAAGCTTGGCTCTCAATTCTTTTATTTCATTATCAAGAAGAACAATTACCTTAGATCTGCAACATATAAGTCTTTTTAGTATCCATAGACTAAAAATTGTCCAACTTTTGGTCAAGACCTCCAAACTTAGTAAGCTCGTACATATCATTATCAAATTTAGCCCTCAAATTGTCTAAGGATTCATTGTGAGTGGCTTAATTGACATGAATCATGTCATAATAAACGGGTCATCACAGCTAAATGGAAAAGTCAACGCAGATGTGAGTAGGCTTCTTTTACTCGCAAAGATGCATCAGAACCAAATATCTCATCGAGGTGATTATGTCATCATAAATAACAACAAGTAGTCTTGCATGACTTTCTTCAAAGTCGTGATAAGCAATGAGGAGTGATACATATCTTGCATCAAATTAAAAAGTGCAAAGATAATTAATTAGTCATTCAATCTCGGCAAAAGAAAAAAATGTGGAGAACATTAAAAGATAAATAAACAAACGGGGAAAACCTTTACATCACAAGCGCGAAGAAATCCAAAAAGATATAATATCGCTTAAATTTAATTGGAACTCGAAGTGGCTTTCTCTTTCACCTTTACCTGCTCGACAGCCTTAACAACAACAATATCTTCCAACTTGTTAGCCCTATTCTTAGTGTTGATGTATAAATTTGGAGAAGGTATTTATGGATTGATCTTAGATTTCATTATTCAAACTTATGATCATAGATAAATAAGAAAAGATGAATAATATAAAAGGTGCAAGAGACACAAAAGTTTTACGTGGTTCAGATTTGTCAATAAGCCTACATTTATGGGGAAGGTTGGTTAAGGCCTGTATTGCTATCACTAGGATACAATTACAAAGTGAAATTACGTTATAAAAACTTGCTTGCCCCCTTAGCTAGGGGAAATGGGGTATTTATAGTAAATAGGAAGCTAAGAGGTGGAATGCCTTTATGGATTCAAGCATTTATACCTTTACATAGTCGTACACAATGTGACACCCCGACTAATTAAATACCGGGTAGCTACTCCTTTATTCAAATTAATACAAAATGCCAAGTTAGTTCAGTTCATAGCATCACTGTCGAAAATGTTTTAACAATTACTAGCCACCTAATATTTAAAAAGTCAGTTGTCAATTTTAATTAAATCTGATTAACATACAATAAGTGAATTATGAAATGCTAACATAACCACCACAACATAGTCACAATAGAATAACAAAAAAATAGTAATGAGTCTGGAGGAATTCTCCTCACAACAATTCGAATACTGAAAATAACAAATACCAAGTCTGCATCACTAAATTAATTACAATCCAAAATCTGAAATAACTGAATAAGTAAGATGTCTCTAAAAGAAATGGGGTGACATGCCCAACAAATGTGGAGATCTGATAATATAGAGTCAAGACCGAAGATAGAGGCGTCTAATGTCAAGGTCCTGTAACTTCCACAGCAGCTACAGTACGTCATCTGAATAGAACTCCTATGCATGGTGTCCTTGTGGCTGGGCACCTAAAAGGTTTTTACAAGAAAATATATTCATAAGCAAACGGGTCAGAGCCCGATGGTGAAAATAGTTTAAAAGATAGAAAGTTTTTTAAAGACATTAAACAATGAATGCAAAATACATGTTAGGACGTGCTCTCACATGAATTACTCGCCTCTCGACTATTTGTTTACTCCTAACGTATCCGTAACCAAATCGAGTTATTCCCATATCTAACTAGTCCAAAACAAAATCTAACGTTACTATACGATTCACTCTTTAATTCCGACATCTTCATTTAAACATAGAGCTTTAGACTTATACTCGGTATCCCCATATTAGTAATACTACTTACTAGAGATTTTCCATCTTATCTTTACATAACGTTGCTATTATTTACTCACATATATACATGACAGTTCATTCCAATTAACAATATATTATTCTCATCATAAATATACAATACTAGCACCCCGAGACTAAGCTGCGGTGTACACATACTCTGCTATCCAATCCCGGTACATCGCGTACATAAGGACCACGTATTTCGAATCTCTCCGGAATCGTGTCAATAAATAACAATCACAAATAATGGAGGCGAACATAGTTCACATCACATGGGTCACGCACATACCTACGCTCCCATTATCAGCAGACTTATTAACTTCTCAATAAATCCTTCTCTCACCTATGTCCTCGAGCTACCAATCTAAATCCCCCCGTAGGCACACAAATATTAGATGGCCCTGATCGAACGCCAACCTCCCATGATAGCAAGTATGGTAGGTATGTTATACACAAATAACTACATATACTAAGCATTCGCACATATTAGATATCACAATATTTTAATAGAGGTATACTTCTCATTCTTATACCATCATTTAATGTTATACGTTTATAAGTCCCCGATTTATATACATTAAAGTTGTCAACTCTTCTCACGTCGTAATTAGGTACTCGTTTCCTAATTCATAAATGTCATTCGATTTACTACAAGATTCTAAGTTTTGCCACTCAACGTACTAAAATCTCTCAAATATACCCACTAGTCAATAAGGAAAGGTTATTACTCTATTAAATAAGTCTACGGGATAATTGAAATAAAAATCAGGCCAAAAAGGCCATTCTGTCAACTCGTTAGAAGTCTCGTTCGAACGAGGTCGTTCGAACGAGTGTCGTTTGAACGAAAGGCTTCAAACGAACTACCAACTCGTTAGAAGGGATACTGTCATCTCGTTAGAAGCTCATTCGAACGAGGTCGTTCGAACGACCTGGGCAGGTCTTCTAATGAGATGGCAGAACACGCCCAGAAACTGGATATCCATTTTTTCTTCCTTTTTCACTTTTCTAAATCCATCCTAGGATCGTCCAAATTAAGTTTTAATGTGTTTAAACTACGCTAAGTCCTCCTAGGTCACTTTCTAACATAAATATGGGGTCAATATCTCCTAAATAAACATGTAATCATCAAAATTCCCAATTCTTGTCCCAAGCCTTATAAACATGAACACAAAATTTAATGTCTACAATTTCTCCTTATAAATCCGTTTTTAAATAATCAAAAGGTATATTTTGGATATGGAATTCATTCACAATCATTCTACATGCAATCCCTATTTTAGATTATGAGTTCTATCTCCAATTTCATGGGTTCTTCATCAAACTTTCAATACAAGACATATATTCAATTCTAATCATGGAGGAAACATTCACTTGAATTCATGTAATTAAACCACTTGCCTTAGATGTTCTGATCTGATGTTGAAGAATGAATATTGATTTCCCTCTTTCTCTCTACCGATTTCTCCCAAAGATGGTGATGGTGGCTAGGGGTTTCTTTTGGAACCTCTTAAGACTCTCCCTATAACCCCCGTAGCCCACTACTTGTTAAATACTGATATTGGACTTAGTGGGTTTATTTCTAATATAAAATTAACTCCTAAAATTCGTGGGTTTTAATTCCCCTATTTTTAAAATTACCAAAATACCCTTCTACGTTGTCAGTATGGCCCAAAAAGGCCCCGGGACCCAAACTAAACCCCCGGCTAGTGTTTTCTGACTATTTCGACCCTCCCGGACACGTTGGCGTACTCAAAATGACCATTCGGTTGATAAAAATATATTTAAATTTTCAATTCAAGTAATTATATTCCTGTAGCAACTGACACGCGCGTCCCAACTAAATTTCCCAAATTGTCGTATTTCAGTCTCGCGAAAATTTTAATATTTTCAATATTCATATATTACCATACATACACATCATAATCAAATACCAACTCACATCTCGCTAGTATTTATATCCGGATTAATTCTCAATTAATTCTCATTTAATTTAATTAATCCCTTAAATAAATATCAATAAAATCATGGGGTATTACATACTTCCCCCCTAATAACAATATTTCATCCCGAAATTCGGAACTAAAGAGTACCTGGTAGAAATAACTCTGGATAATGCTCGCGCATCTCATCCTCGCGCTCCCATATGGACTCCTCGGCATTATGATGCCGCCACTGAACACATACTAATGGTACTACCTTTGACCTCAGTTTTCGCTCGCTTTAGTCAAAAATAGCAATCGGCCCTTCCTCGTAGGAACTATCAGGCTGAAGATCGATGTCCTCTATAGCAATGTGGGTATGGGACAAATCATCCCTAAGATATTTCCTTAGTGAGGAAATATGGAACACATCATGAATCTTATGCAAGTGCTCCGATAATCCAAGTCTATACGCAACTGGCCTAATACGCTCGATGATAGGAAATGGCCCCACATATCTTGGTCCCAGTTTCCCCTTCTTACCAAAATGCATAATCCCCTTCATAGGAGATACTCTCAGTAACACCTGATCCTACACTTTGAATTCTCTGAAGAACCTCTTGGCATCAGCATAGCTCTTCTACCGGTCCTGAGCTACCCGAATACGGCTCCGTATCATCTCTATCCTTGCCGAAGTGTCCTGAATCACTTCCGACCCAAGGAGTCTGTTATCCCCCACTTATAACCAACATGCTAGGGAACGACAAGGTCTACCGTACAACGCCTCAAATGGATCCATGCCAATGGTGAACTGGTAGGAGTTGTTGTAAGCAAACTCCACCAGTGGAAGGTACTGCTCCCAACCCCCTCCAAAGTCTAGTATGCACATGCGCAACATGTCTTCCAACATCTAATTTATTCGCTCGGTTTGCCCATCGGTCTGCGGGTGATAAGCCGTACTCAACCGCAATTCAGTGCCCATGGACTCCTGGAAACTCTCCCAAAACCGTGAAACAAATATCTTGTCTCGATCAGACACGATATTTAAAGGCACACCGTGAAGTCTCATTATTTCCGCAATGAAAATCTGGGCATATGTTCGGGTAGTGTAGTCTGTCCTTACGGGTAGAAAATGAGCAACTTTGGTCAATCGGTCCACAATTACCCAAATGGAGTCGCGACCCCTCTGTGACGTAGGTAACCCCGTGATAAAATCCATGGATATGCTCTCCCATATCCACGTTGGAACCTCTAATGGCTGTAGAAGTCCTGCCGGTCTCTGATGATCCACCTTTACTATCTGACAAGTGGTGCATTTAGAAACAAATACGGTAATATCTCTCTTCATCCCGCTCCACCAATACTGTCGTCTCATGTCTTGGTACATTTTATCCCCACCAGGGTGTACCGTGAACCGTGAGCCGTGCGACTCTGCCATTACCTCGTGTCGCAAGTCTTCCCCTTCTGAAACGACCAGTCTCCCATTGAAGAGTAATACCCCGTCTGAGATAATGGTACAGGACTCGGCTCCCTCTGCTAGTAATCGAACTATCTGCTCCTGACAGAACGAGTCAATTTCCTGGGCCTCTATCACACTCGTAACAATCTGAGGTGTAATAGTCATCACAGACATAAACGATCGGGCCACTGCATCCAGGTGTCCCAACTCCTTCCACTTAGCTTTCCACACCTCGGCCACCTCATCTACTGGCCTACGGCTCAACGCGTCTGCTACCACGTTATCCTTCCCCGGGTGATACTGGATATCAAACTGATAATCCTTCACAAACTCAAGCCACCGTTGTTGATGCATATTCAACTCCTCCTGCGTGAAGAGGTACTGTAGAGACTTGTTGTTCGTGAACAACCAAAACATCTCCCCCAGGAGATAATGTCTCCAAATCCGAAGGGCAAATACAACTGCCGCTAATTCCAAGTCATGGGTGGGGTAATTCTTCTCGTGAGGCTTTAGCTTACGGGAAGCATAAGCTATGGCCTGACTCTCCTGCTGCAATACACCTCCAAGTCCTTGTAAGGACGCACCGGTGTAGACTAGATACTCAACTCCCGATCTCGGCAATGCTAACACAGGTGCTGAGGTCAACTTGTCCTTTAACTCATCGAATGCCAACTGACAGGCATCGCTCCAGATGAATGGCACACCTTTGCGAGTCAGATGTGTCAAAGGACCCACTATCTTTGAGAAACCCCGAATAAACCTCCTGTAGTATCCTAATAGTCCCAAAAAACTACGGATCTCAGTCGGTGTCATGGGCTGTCCCCACTCCCTCACTGCGGATACCTTCCCCGGATCAACAGATATCCCCCGGTCTGAAATGATATGCCCCAAAAACTGAACCTCCTTCAGCCAAAACCCACACTTCTCATACTTTGCATAAAGCTCGTTCTGACGTAGCGTCTGCAAAACCTGCCTCAAATGCTCGGCGTGCTCCTCTTCTGTTTGGGAGTAAACCAGAATGTCATCAATAAAGACAATGACGAACTGGTCTAGGAACTCTATGAACACCCTATTCATCAAGTCCATAAACACGGCTGGAGCGTTGGTCAAGCCAAAAGTCATAACCCGAAACTCGTAGGAACCATATCTCGTCAAGAAAGAAGTCTTCGAGACGTCCTGTTCCCTGATACACAACTGATGGTATTCCGATCTCAAATCAATCTTTGAGAAGAAGGAAGCTCATCTCAGCTGGTCGAATAAGTCATCGATTCGGGGAAACGGATACTTATTCTGTATCGTGACTTTATTAAACTCCTGGTAATCTACACACAACCTCAACGATCCATCCCTCTTCTTTACGAACAACACAGGGGCACCCCACGGCGAAGTACTCCTCCGGATAAACCCCTAACCTAACAACTGCTCTATCTGATCCCGTAGCTCTCTCATCTCTGCTGGAGCCATACGGTAAGGTGTGCAGGCAATAGACCGAGTGCCCGGCATCAAATCGATCACAAAATCTATCTCTCTACTCGGAGGTAGTCCAGGTATATCCTGAAATACATCAGCAAACTCCCTAACAACTGAAATCGCATCGAGTGGTATCACCACTTCCTTAGAGGTCTACTCCTCTATATAGTACAAGTGAGTGGACGATCCTCCCTCAGGGCGAGGCATCGCCACTAAAAACATCTCTAGCCCGGGAATGGCAAAAATGATACTCCTACTGAAACAATCAATCATAGCTCAGTACGCAACTAGCCAATCCATACCAACAATCACATCATATTCTGTCATCTCTAATACTAACATATCAGCAGGTAACATAAATATCCCGACTACTATACCCACACTTCTATAAATAAGGGAAATCATTGAACCCCTACTCAACGGTGAATCTACACAAGTAACCGTGCTCTCGACGGTGTCTAGTAACCCAATAGTACATGCAAATCTCGTGGCAATAAAATAATGTGTGGCCCCCGTATAAAATAAAATACATCCCATAGTCCCCTGAATAGAGAACATACCCTCAATGGCAGGTGGATCCTGTGGGACTGCGGCATGCTGGAGCTGATATACTCTCCCATACTGAAGTTGTCCCTGCTGGACTGGGACCGCTGGAATGGGTGGTAATGCTGCCATCTGTGGTGGTGCTGGGAGGGCGGCGGGAAACATAGGCCTCTGTGGCTCGTGTCGAGCACCCTGCTACTGCTGCGGTGGGGCCGTGCCCCTATCAGGACAATCCTGCCATTTGTGACCAATCTTTCCATAAACGAAGCACTTCCCCGGGAAGTTTCCCCCTCGCTGTCCCTGATGCCCACGGCCCTGATGGCCGTTGCGATTCCTACCCTGACCATGCTGACCCTGTTGAAACTGCTGCTGCTGACCATTCTGGCCCTGCTGGCCATTCTAACCCTGATGGCCATGATGAAAACTTCCCTGTCCATTTCTAAAACCCCCATATCTGAACCTCTTAGAATCCCCCTACTGGGAACCCTGATCTCCCTGCCTATGCTGACCCTGAGCAGATTGTGCCCCATTGGCACCATTTCCCCCGGTCCGGGCCTGATGACTGGACTCTCCTGATCTCTTACTCTCAATCATGTGAAATCCTAGCAATGAAGCAGTGCTGCATTAACCACATCAGAATAAGTGGCCAACGAGAGGTTTCCCAACAAGTGCTGACGGATTCTCCAAGTCAATCCATCCATAAACTTTTGAATCTTCTTATCCTCAGTTGGAATTTCATCAGGAATAATGTTCAAGAGATTAGTTAATTTGGCCTCATACTCGGCCACGGTCCTCCCCTTCTGCTTGAGGTTCATTAACTTCCTCCTCATTTCAGTGTGAACAGCTGATGGAAAATATTTGCGGTCGAACCGCACCCAGAACTCCTGAATAGAAAGGACGTCTCTCTCCTCCGCGGTGGTAATAGACTCCCACCACTACAACGCAGATCCTACTAGCTTGAAAGTAGCCAGTATTTGCTTCTAAACATCTGTGCACTCGTACATCCTTAAGTTCCTTTGAATGTCCTTCCTCCACTGACTGGATACCACAACGTCGGAGCTACCTGCAAACTCCGGAGGGTGCGCTTTCTGAAAAGCATCACGAACGCGTTCCCAAGAAGACGGGAATGCATGAGCTTGAACTGGCATAACTATCGGTGCCTGGGGTGGTGCCTGCTGCACAACTGCGAGGGCGGCATTTACCGCTTGGGCTACTATAGCAACAACCTCTATGGCATTCATGGTGCCCTGAACTAGTGCAGGTTGCGGCTCGGGCTGAGCATCCCTGGGAACTCGTTGCGCACGTCGTGGAGGCATCTGAAATGAGAGTAAAGTCTTATAAGTTCACAGTTATTATCTCAAAATAGCTGAAGAGCTAAGCATACACAAAAGAATACGACAATCCTAAAATATAGGGCTCTACATCAAAGAAAGCTCAGGGAAAACATAATAAGCCGTATAGATCCTAAGGACACTAGAACCTGATGCTCTGATACCACCTGTGACACCCCGACTCATTAAATACTGGGTAGCTACTCCATTATTCAAATTAATATAAAATGCCAAGTTGGTTCAGTTCATAGCATCACTGTCGAAAACGTTTTAACAATTACCAGCCACTTAATATTTAAAAAGTCAGTTGCCAATTTTAATTAAATCCGATTAACATACAATAAGTGAATTATGAAATGCTAACATAACCACCACAACATAGTCACAATAGAATAACCATAAAATCATAATGAGTCTGAAGGAATACTCCTCACAACAATCCAAATACTGGAAATAACAAAACCAAGTCTACATCACTAAATTAATTACAACCCGAAATCTGAAATAATTGAATAAGTAAGATGTCTCTAAAAGAAATGGGGTGACATGCCCAACAAATGTGGAGATCTGATAATATAGAGTCAAGACCGAAGATAGAGGCATCTAATGTCAAGGTCCTGTAACTTCCACAGCAGCTACAGTACGTCATCTGAATAGAACTCCTATGCATGGTGTCCTTGTAGTTGGGTACCTAAAAGGTTTTTACACGAAAATATATTTGGAAGCAAACGGGTCAGAGCCCGATGGTGAAAACAGTTTAAAAGATAGAAAGTGTTTTAAAGACATTAAATAATGAATGCAAAATACATGTTAGGACGTGCTCTCACATGAATTACTCGCCTCTCGACTATTTGTGTACTCCTAACGTATCCATAACCAAATCGAGTTATTCCCATATATAACTAGTCCAAAACAAAATCTAACATTACTATACGATTCACGCTTTAATCCCGACATCTTCATTTAAACATAGAGCTTTACACTTATACTCGGTATCCCCATATTAGTAATACTACTTACTAGAGATTTTCCATCTTATCTTTACATAACGTTGCTATTATTTACTCACATATATACATGACAGTTCATTCCAATTAACATTATATTATTCTCGTCATAAATATACAATACTAGCACCCCGAGACTAAGCTGCAGTGAACACATACTCTGCTATCCAATCCCGATACATCGCGTACATAAGGACCACATATTCTGAATCTCTCTGGAATCCTGTCAATAAACAACAATCACAAATAATGGAGGCGAACATAGTTCACATCACATGGGTCACGCACATACCTATGCTCCCATGATCAGCATACTTATTAACTTCTCAATAAGTCCTTCTCTGACCTATGTCCTCGAGGTATTAATCTAAATCCCCATGTAGGCACACAAATATTAGATGGCCCTGATCGAACTCCAACCTCCCATGATAGCAAGTATGGTAGGTATGTTATACACAAATAACTACATATACTAAGCATTCGCACATCTTATATATCACAATATTTTAATAGAGGTATACTTATCGTTCTTATACCATCATTTAATGTTATACGTTTATAAGTCCCCGATTTATGTACATTAAAGTTGTCACCTCTTCTCACGTCGTAATTAGGTACTCGTTTCCTAATTCATAAATGTCATTTGATTTACTACAAGATTCTAAGTTTTGTCACTCAACGTACTACAATCTCTCAAATATACCCACTAGTCAATAAGTAAAGGTTATTACTCCATTAAATAAGTCTACGGGATAATTGAAATAAAAATCAGGCCAAAAAGGCCATTCTGTTAACTCGTTAGAAGTCTCGTTCGAACGAGTGTCATTAAAAAAAAAGGCTTCGAACAAACTACCAACTCATTAGAAGGGATACTGTCATCTCGTTAGAAGATCGTTCGAATGAGGTCGTTCGAACGATCTGGGCAGGTCTTCTAACGAGATGGCAGAACACGCCCATAAATCTGCAAATCCATTTTTTCTTCCTTTTTCTCTTTTCTAAATCCATCCTATGATCATCCAAATTAATTTTTAATGTGTTTAAACTACGCTAAGTCCTCTTAGGTCACTTTCTAACATAAATATGGGGTCAATATCTCCTAAATCAACATGTAATCATCAAAATTCCCAATTCTTGTCCCAAACCCTATAAACATGAACACATAATTTAATGTCTACGATTTCTCCTTATAAATCCATTTTTAAATCATCAAAAGGTATATTTTGGATATGGAATTCGTTTACAATCATTCTACATGCAATCCCCATTTTAGATTATGAGTTCTATCTCCAATTTCATGGGTACTTCATCAAACTTTTAATAAAAGACATATATTCAATTCTAATCATGGAGGAAATATTCACTTGAATTCATGTAATTAAACCACTTGCCTTAGATGTTCTGATTTGATGTTGAAGAATGAAGATTGATTTCCCTCTTTCTCTCTACCGATTTCTCCCAAAGATGGTGATGGTGGCTAGGGGTTTCTTTTGGAACCTCTTAAGACTCTCCCTATAACTCCCGTAGCCCACTACTTGTTAAATGTTGATATTGGACTTAGTGGGCTTATTTCTAATATAAAATTAACTCCTAAAATTCGTGGGTTTTAATTCCCCTATTTTTAAAATTACCAAAATACCCTTCTAGGTTGCCGGTATGGCCCAAAAAGGCCCCGGGACCCAAACTAAACCCCCGGCTAGTGTTTTTTGACTATTTCGACCCTTCCAAACACGTTGACATACTCAAAATGACCATTTGGTTGATAAAAATATAATTCAATTTTCAATTCAAATAATTACATTCCTGAAGCGACTGACACGCGCGTCCCAACTAAATTCTCAAATTGTCGTATTTCAGTCTCGCGACAAATTTTAATATTTTCAATATTCATATATTACCATACATACACATCATAATCAAATACCAACTCACATCTCGCTAGTATTTATATCCAGATTAATTCTCAATTAATTCTCATTTAATTTAATTAATCCCTTAAATAAACATCATTAAAATTACGGGGTATTACAGACAGTCGGGCATCCTTTCACGCGTATGTGCATAGTGACTGTTGAATATTCCTCGTGTGGCTTTCCATCCGATTGATGGTTCAACTTCTTGGAGGTGGTCGACTAGGTAGTTGACTAATAAGTACTAGCACCGACCAGGTCTGATCCAGCATGGCATGTCTCGAGGTAGCATTAACTGGTGTCACTATGTTATTGGTCTACATGGTTAAATAATTTTAACCTATAACAAAATATCCTAGTTCTCCATACGTGAGGATTTATAAAAAGAAAGAAATATTTACTTGAAGAAGTTGCTCGACAATCAAAAAGGTCGAAGGTCGATAGCCGACCTATCTGACTTATAAATCTTTTAATATTGTACTAGGGCGATATCACTTTTGTAAATAACTTGAAAAAAGGCAAACCGTCGGAGGGTACACTGGTCTTTTTGTTTCCTTGGGATTTGAAAAGCCGTCGAAAGTTCAATCGTTTGGTTCAATAAATCATTTCATATCCCAGAAATTGAGGGTCATCTCTGTATCTATAAAATATGGATTTTCCCTCCCTTTTCTTAACCTCAGCATTCTCGAACTCTTTATTTTCTACTACAATACTTTGTCCTTGCTGCTTAAGAGCTTTTCGTCCTGATAGTTGCAACTGTAAGACTTTTCTCTCTTCACCTTTTTCTTTCTCAATATGGTTTACATAGTTGATGAAGGGTCTTTGGAGGAATTTAAGGAGAGAAAAAGGATTCTTAATGGGGTAATATTAGAAACGGTTACACATCCAATGGATCTGTGTGCCTTATATGAGGGTCATTAGTTGGCCATAATTTTTATAGCTGAGTGTGGAATCACTATTCCCCCCAATAACCTATTTCTGGAATTTTATCAATATTTTGATATGTCATTTGCTAAGGTAGCCCCCAATAGTTGGAGGGTAGTAAATGGTGTCAACCATCTTAATAAATTATACAACACCCATATAGGAATAAAAGAATTAATGTACTATTATAAGTGGGGAACCATTGAAGGTAATACTTATTACTTGAAGACTCATCACAATAGGGCTTTAGTAGTTAATTTTCCTAATTCCAATAAGGATTATTATGATTATGGAGTCATGGTAAAGAAATAGAAACATGCCCCCATTATTGAAGGGGTAAGGTACAATGGGCCCAGATGCGCCCGGGAAGAGCGTGGCATAGGTTAGCGCCACAAATTACTTGTTTTTTCTTTAGGCCTATTTGATATTTTTTTTATATTCCAACTAATATATTATGCCTTTTTACAGAGAAAAGGAAGAAAGATTGTCCTCATGACTCAGAGGTGAAATTTTGAGAGCTGAAGTTTATTTGGTCCATTCAGTAAATAATTCGAGAATATTACCCTAGGTAGGCATCTATTTTGTTGGAGTACAAAAGATCTATCACCTCCTTTGTAGCTCGACCTACAGAGGACATTCCCTCATCCCCCATAGATTTAGAAGACTCTAATCCATCTATTGTTATATATGAGTCTCCTTTTGAAGAAGAAGAAGAAGATATTATTTTAGGAGGAATTTCTTCCTCTTTTGAATCCTTTGACCTAGCTGTAATCTTGACTGAGTCTTCATCCCCTAGCAAGATAGTGAAGAGAAAAATCCTAAATTTGATGTCTAGAGCCATATCTCCCCCACCTGTTGAGAAGAAAAATACTACTCGTGAAGGCTCCAAGAGGCGAGTGGTTGTACCACTCAAGATATTAGGAACACTGAATCTCAATTTATGAGATTGAAAAGAGGTTCTGCTACCCAACAGGAATTGGTATAGAAGACCAAGGCTGACCAGGCCCCTACTGCATCTAGCTTCGTGGCAGTGAATCTTGGTTTAACCAAGGTTTGATCCATTCTGGAGTATTTCCCAGGATAGGTCAGTGGCTACTCCCATGTCAAGGGCCAAACTGCTGGAGAGGTCCAACTAAAATTTAGCTCTGATAATTGTGTACATAATTTGACTTCTTTAATTTCTGCTCTCCATAATGATTTTTAATGATTGTGTTATATTGATATTGTTTTTAGTTTTTTGTCGATTATGACCATTTTCTGACAAGGGATGATCAATTGAGGGAATCATATGTGGATGTTAAAGAGGCCTTTAAAAGCTTGAAGGGTTCCTTTTATGCCACTAAGGAGGCCCATAAACAGGAAAAATGGAAAAGTCTCTTGAATAATATCGAGAAATAAAAAAAGGACACTGAGAAGGCTGCTGTTGATTCTACTTTAGAGATTGTCGAAGAAAAGAAGAATTTGCAGAAATTGAAAGCCATTGGGAAGAAGGGAAAAGAAGACGCCTTCAGTAGGGTATATGATAAGGGCTATACTGATGATACTCTTCAAATTGAGTATATAAAGAAATTTGCCTTTAAGGAAGGGTGGACCATAACTCTGAATCAGGTTGGCACTGCTGTCGACTCTAACCTCTTTAAGTGGTATAATTATGGCACTCCTCCTAATATTGATTAAGGTAGGGATGATGAAAAATGCATTGGTGAATCTTCAATGGTTATATAGGCCTCTATGATGGTTGCTCTCTCAGTTGAGGAAGATGCACATGACAAGGGGAAGGTGTAGCTTCTTTGGCTAGTTGGAAGTTGCTAGTTTCACTTTTGTAATGCTTAATGCCTTTTGTTATAATCTGGAACAATATCTTTTGTACTGTAACCTTTTTGTTGAAATAATAAAACCTTGTGTTGGGCTTTCATATTGTTTCTTCAGAACTTATTCATCAACTATTGTGCTCATAGTTTTGTTTTTCGATTTAAATCTAGGAGAGATGCTATAGTAACTGCTGAGAGTGATCTTTATAAGAGAAGTGTTTGGCTATTTGGAATTGGTTATGAAGATTTGGATGAATCCAAGCTAGAAGAGTTGCTCAACTTAAATGCTTCAAACCAAGTGAAGGAAGCGTATCTTCATCTTCACGAACTCTTTGACCAGGCAGTGGAAAATAATTCTACTTATTATGAAATGATTGAGAAAATACAGGAGGATTATAAGGTTTCTCTCACTAGATTTCACGTTGATTATGAATAAAAGTATAACTTATTGAGTACTGGGCATGGTTTTGATAAAAAACTTCAAGATATTTCTTTATCCAACTAGAAGAAAGAATTCATGTTGAATCATGAAGTGGACAGTGCTCAGGAGGTGGCTAACATGTTAAAAAAGGAGAATAATACCATTAGAAATGAACTATAGAGGCTGAAAAATTCCTTGAGGGTTATGCAAGATGAAGGTCCCTCCTTATTGGAATAAGAGAGTGATAGGTTGATAGAAGAACTATAAATTTTAAAGAAAACCAAGTTTGGCCAGTCATCTTGACAAATAGTATTAGCTCAGACAACTATTGAGAAAGAGCGGACTAATAAGACTAAACCTTAATTAAGAGTAAGGATGTAGCCATTAAGAAACTCACTGATAAGGTTAATCGGCTAACCTTCCATTTCCATAAGTAACCCATGGTAGTTTGGACGAATAGCTATGATGAAGCCTTAGCGCATCTAAAAGATGAGTTAGCGAAAGCCCGGGATGAAGGTTATAAATAGGGTTGGCTGAATGCACTAACAATTATGAAGGTTCCCTCAAAATGATTCCCTTTGGTACTGGACAGATCTCACGTCACACCCCGTGTAATTCTGGTGTCGGCCGCCATCAAAACTATATGGGGCACGAACTAAATAAAATATCATTCTTAGCATGTGACATATATGAGACATATAAATTCATTTCCACAAGATTATAATGAATCAATCCCAAAAATAATAATCTTCAAAGCGATATAAAATCCATCACCATTCTAAACTCCAAATAATCCAATCTCCAATAATATAAAACGGAATAAAATCCAACTGAGAATATCTGAATAAAAACCATACAACTGTGGAACCGAATGGCCCACCAAAATCATAAACCGAGTCTCATTATGAATGCGAAGGAATATAAACTAAACTAAACTAAACTACTAATCATAAAATGAATAACTCCATTTGCACGTCCAAGATGATCTCCAATAAGTCCTATGCAACTACTCCAAAACGTATTCCTGAAAAAGGTTAGTCAATGCACGGGTTAGAGCCCCGATCATGAATACACACTACTCCACTCAATTAGGGTCCATGAGCCCAGACAGTAGCACTATACATGATAAATATCACAATAGGATATTTTAAGCTTAGACGGGATAATTAATAACGATGCGAGTAAATAACCAACATAAGCTACAACATGAAATAAGTTACCTCCAAGTCATAATTCCAACTAATTAATTTAAATTGCCCGATTAAAATATATTAATATAAATCTTTATCTCATACTCCTCATTTAGTGCGGTACTCTCGTTGTTATACACCACACACATTCCCCTCGCATAGCCAGCCTATCCGTTTAAACTGTCAATCCTATAATTATGACGAGTTTCAACGCACGACACGTCTTCGTAGCCAGCCAACTCGTTTAAACTGTTAGCCCTACAATTACTCAAACACCACACACCCACACATCGCAATGGCTAGCCAACCCGTTTCTAACTGTCGGTCCTGCAATTATTACGCCGCCAATATATTTTAATACTCATTTCATTATCTTAGGTATTTATTCACATATTCTCATTTTCCTCATTATTTTCTTAAATCACCCCACCCTTTTTATCGATGTGAGATCCTCAAAAACACCCTTAGTCCCATACCTAAGCGTCCCCAAAATACACATACGTCTTATCCTATGTATAGAGTGGATTTTTCGCATTAATCTCATCCTAGTCTTATGCCTAGGCTAGCGCAACAATGAAAAAATATAAAAAAAAATCAGCCCCACCCCAGAATCACCCATCCGTAAAAATCTACACTCACTAGTCCCATACCTAGAAAGGATAAATCGCACCAAAGCCTACCCACTAGTCCCGTACCCAGTAAGCCTCCTAAAAAAAGGTGAGAGCATACTACCAAATTTATATTGTGCCCGCAATGATAAATATAAATATCAATCAAACACATAATTCAACAGCACATATAAACAAAATCTCAAATATTTTCGTGATGGCATAATTTAATTAATAATATCGTCGTCGCTCTTAACACATTTATTTCCATTTAATAATTTTAGATCACTCAACATGTAAGTTTATTCAATATATAACAATCATCCACTTTTAACAACTATATAATATTTATGAGTGTGTACACGTCCCGATTTGATTTAAATAACCCCCATAAAATTTTTACATGCGATCGTACACCCATAATAACCAAAAACTAATACTCTCTCCTACTCACCCAATGGTTTCAAATCTTATTTTATATTAAAAGTTTTCACAAAATTGTCCCAAACTTAATTCTCCCCTTTCCTAATTAAGTTGCTAATTTATTTTAAGAAAACATGGAATTAATTATTTAGGCGACACTTAAGACGTATAATACTAAAGGAAAGGAATAGAGTATTCATGCTTGGAAAAAATCATCACTTGAAAATTCTGAATATTTGGTTGCATTCGTCTCGCGAAAATAAGCAAGTTTCGTTCTTGGGACTTTTTAAAAATATTTAGTTTAGACCTCCCAAAATATGATTGGAGTTTTGTTTAATGGAGGTTTGGAGTTGAAATATAAGGGTCTGAGTATTATGTGTTGTTTCGGGAAGAAAGAGTTTGGAAGTAAAAGTGACGTGACCTGTTCTTTTAAGAACCATTGCCCGTTATTAATTATTTTATCAAACCTGACTGAGCAATGGAAAAGGGGTTTCGAAAGGAGCAATATCCTTTGTGTTAAAAGTTTCCATTGAAAAGAGCCTAAAAGAATATTCAACATATAAAAACAGAATTCCCAATGCCAATTTTTTTCTTATTGATGCTTCAAAAGCAAACTTAAAATTATGATATATTCAAAATATTGTTTGAGATTAAAAAATGGTTATCCTTGAAGGTATTATAAGTCAAATATGAATGGGCTTGTACAATAGGTCCTCATACTACTTATTTGAGTGACGCTATTGGCCAGAGAATCACCGATCTTCTAGGCATTTCGTATAACTGCGTTCACTTCTAATGAGTCCAAATATTTCTATGCTAAGGTTAAGTTGAGTGATTAACATTTAGGAATGTTTTTTGACATTTATTACTTGTGCATTATCTTTTGTTGATACTCCCGCATGTTTCATTCACACGCCTACATTCCACTCGAATGTTTCGGGTATTTTTTTACTAATCCCAAGGATTCACCTTTCTTAAAAAGTTAAAAAATGTTCTCAAATTTTTAATATTAGTTTTACACCCGCACCTTTTCTTTGGGTTTGTAATCAAATGCTCGCGTACTCTTTCGAATGACAAGAAGCACCTCTTTTGAACAAGGTCAAAATTTTGCGCTTATGCCCTACTTTTCCCTGCACCGCTTTTCATCGTACTCCCTCTTGTCTCTCTTCCATGACTTCTTATCTTCTCTCTAACCACAAATTCTCCATTAAACCTCCAATATCTAAAGGTTTGATCTCCTTTACCTTCTCTACATTCCATTCTCCTTATCTTTTCTATTTGTGAAATATTTTCACCATTTGAGGGCTTGTCTTCTTGCAGTTTCGCTTGTGGATATCGATTTTTTTGAGTTGCGCAACTTCACTGAGCCCCTCATTTTAGTTTCAAGTTTGTTGAAACTGCATTGGGGTTTTGCATTCGTGTTCCATATTCTAATCAAGGTATTTATTTTATTTTTTGCGTCTCTAGATTATTATATATATGGGTTTCATCCTTCATGTAAACATACACGCAAGCTTATTTTTCTCAATATTTTTTCTGTGGGCATATCCATTGTTTTCCTCTCTCTCTCTCTCTCTCTCTCTCTCTCTCTCTCTCTCTATATATATATATATATATATATATATATATATATATATATATATATATACATCTCTTTCAGTTCGGGGATTTTTTTTCCTTCATAAAATCACTCATTTTTTTGTTTCCCCCTTTTCATGTGTGTAATATTACCGCTTTTCACTCGAATTTTTCTCTACTTTAAAAAATTTTGTACCGAAAGAGTAATATTTCTTTCATGTTTGTCATTTGTTCTATCTATTTTTTTCACTAATTATCTATATTTTTGTTGATTGGGTTGGTTCTGCTGTAATGGATGTTATGGGCAGTTCGGTTGGACTATTGATGGTGTAGGATTCATAGACCGTATTTTACACTCCTCAGTTTCCCTATTCTTTTTTTAATCGTAGTATCCTTTATTTTTGTGCTATCATGCCTTATCGTCGTCGTGCCTCCGATAACGATGAACCTGCAAAAGGCTCCTCCTCCCAGGGCGATGCGTGCATTTATTATGTTCGCATGGGATGATAAACATATCGGGCATGGCCTCAGTTCCTTTCCCTTGGTTTTCATGTATGGTCCATCATTCTTGAAAAGGTAGTCAATCTTGCATCTTTGTTGGAGACCACCACTGTCGGTTGGTTATCTCATCGTGGGCGGGATTCCTTGTTTACTCTTTGTGATAATGATTATCCTTACTTAGTCCAAGAATTTTTCTTTAGTATAGTTGTCTCTAGGAAGGGTCTTATCTCTATGGTTTGGGGTCGGGAGATCATCATTACTGTTGATTCGATAGCCTCCCTTATCTTTCTTCCTAGTACTAACGATGCTACCTTTCTTGGTCCAACCATCAGAGCCCCGATATTGACGATACCAAGTCTATAGTGTTAGAGCAACGTAGGCCCAACACTTTCACCATATTTCACAAAGACCTTAGAGATGACTTTAGGATCCTTAATTCGATTGTTTGTGCGCGTCTCATTCCACATATAAACCATACACAGATCATATGGGATTATGTGCGCCTTAGGTATGCAATTAGTCAGGGTAATATTAATGACATCCCAACTCACATTTGTTTATTTTGAGTCTAGTTCAAAACTCTCTCTCCTCTCCTACTAGGCAGGCCCTTTCATTTGTGTTTATCGTCACTCTTCATTGTATAACTTCTTGGTGTCCCATCCTTCCATTGGATGTTCCCATGATGACATTCCAGATGGTTGATCTCTATTGCTTGAGTAGGTCCAGGAGATATCTTCCTGATGCCCAGACTCATTATCATGGCGTCCCTCCCTCTCAGTCAGCGTCCTCCCAGTCTACATTCGTTTCCTCACCTACACAGATTATTCCCTCCCATCCTCCCCACATTCCATTCGTAGAGTCTGAGAAGCTTCGGAATTTTTATACATAGGTACAAAAAATGGACTCTGAGTGCTAAGAGGACAGCCAACTGGTTCATGAGATGTTAGCGCAGATGCAGTAAGATAGGTTACGATAGGCTCAGATAGACTCTATGATGATGCAGTATTGTAAGGACATGCGCCATCGGGAGTAGCACTGAGGGTCGGGTTCATCTCATTTAACACTGAGATGTGATGATGGTACAAATGATGCTGGTAGTGGTGGATTTCAGTTATTTTTGTCTTTGAGAGTTCTTAATATCTTTTACTTTAGAGATCGGTTCAAAATTTTTATTATTCATGATGTGTTTTGGTTCTCTATTGTACTTTATTTGTACTTGATATTATCAGATCACTTTTTGTACCCATACTTTGATGTGATTATATATATTCCTACTGCGCCTCTTATTGTGTATCATTTCTTTGCATGCTTCTGTGTGGTGATTTTATCTTTCATATTATTTCATTCTCAGACGTAATGATATTTCACGTCCTATTTCTTATGACGTACCATACTTTCTCTCTTATATACTAACCTTGTAGGTTCGTATTCTATCCCTTTGTCTTTTCCGGGTAAAAAGGGAGAACAACTTCAGTGGGAGTTTTGTTATTTTTTTAATTTATTTCTGTTTATACTCCTATACATCACATGTAGTTAGTTACATGTGCGTAGGCCCTTATTCTACATGCACGTCTTATGGAAGCATCGCATATATCATTTGTTGGAGCTAGGTTTTTAGGAAGTCTTGTGCCTTTTCTTTTTAGGTTTAAGATGGACACTATGATTGGCTTGATGGCCCGTCTTAGTGAAATAATCTTTTTCTTTTTGTTGCATTTTTTCCCGAAATAGCCAAAGGGGGAGATTTGTAAGGAAAAATTTCCACATTTAGTCAATTTGTAGTATTGGATTATTCCGTTAGTCAAGACACATAGTTTATTAGGATGTCGTATACTCAAGCCTCCAAGTGAACAAAAGTTAGTGGTTGTTCTTATGCAAGTCACGTTAAAATCTTGCATCATACCGCTTGCTCATTCCAAAAGGAATACGACCCTTTGATATTTTGAGAAAATCATTTAAAGGCTTTGGATTTTGGTTAAAATAGTTTCTTAAAAGTGTTTTGAATTTTTTTAAGGTCATTATAACGACTTGTACAAGGTCGTTTGACCGAGGTCCATACCTTCATTTGAATGATATTTCCAATGAGGAAAATTTTCTCAATTCTTACTCTCTCTGGAATCTCGTTGGATACCTCGTTAGAAGGTCGTTCCAATGACATTTTCACCCTCATTAATATGAGCTCAAATGAGGTGAATTCTTAAAAATTCTTTCTTCCTTTGGAATTTCGTTCGAACTCTCGTCAAGGAGACATTCTAACGATATAAGACCCCTTGTTCTACCGAGATACAAATTAATTTGAACGAGTCAACGCGTTTTAAAATAATAGTTTTTTAAACAGTTTTTTCCAACTCCCCCACTACCCCATTAACTCAGAATTATTCTCTTATATAAGGAGGGCGTGGGAGCAGTTTTTAAGATGCCTTTTTCATGAATCATTAAGACTAAACACTTTGAGAAAACCTCTCCAAATATCTTTGATCCTTTATGATCAAGTTTTCTTCAACCAAACCATAAACACATCTTTATCATATGTTCTTGGTTGTGCAGAGTATTCTGTACTATTCGATATGGTAAAGGAAATCGGTGGATACAGAGGCAAGGAGTTGCTGTGAAGCCGTGTTGGATTACACAGAGCTATAGAGAGAGGTTTTGAATACTGCACTTGCGTAGGCTTGTCAAGTCAAGTTTTTTATGTACTTTGAGTCTTCTTTTAAAATCGTATTTATAGTGAATTTTTCTAGGCCTAGTCGTATGAGATTTTTCCCTTTTGGATTTTTCTCTTACATCGGCGTGTCGTGGTTTGTTTGTTTATCTTTACAATTTGAACCTTTCATGCTCATGTAGTAATTATGTTAACAAGATTAAAATTGGAAAGTATTGACATCTCCTTCCTAGACTTTTATTTACTCGGTTCTAGTATTTTCATATTTGGGTAAATTTAACAAAGTTTTAATTTCAACGTGGTAATCATTTTAGAAACTGATTCATAATAGAAAATTTGTAATTTCACTAAAAATAAGCATTAGAGTTAAGACTTTATCATACATCTAATATCCACACATATGAATTATAGTCTATTTTTAGCATCTAATCCAACTTAAAGATGAATATTAGTATCAAAACAAAATTATAAATCAAGTATCCACACATATGAATTGTAGCATGCGTTTGGCATTTAGTTTATCTTAATATGAATAATAGCATTAACAATGAACCGTACACCCAATATTCATACATATGAACATAGAATGTGTTTGGCATCTAGTCCAACTAAACATGAATATTGATACTAAAAATGAAATCATAAATCTAATATCCATACATACGAATTATTGCATATGTTTGACATCTATTTCAACTTAAACATGAATATTAGTAATATAACTTAATCATGTATTTAACATTTACAAATATGAATTATAACATCCGTCTGAAATATAATTCAATATAAACATGAATTTTAGAATCAATGTGAACAAAAAAAAAACATGGTGGAAAAATACATAATATTAGGGAAAATTGTACTTTTTGCAAAAAGTAAAAATTTGAGTTAGCGTCATAAGGATGTAGATAATTATACCTGGATCTCAAAACAATTTGCGGCATTCAAAAATTAATTTTCTGGATTGAGATATTGACGCCAACATTACTACTAAATATGGAAGAAATGCAATTTTAAGGGCCTAAACGACATCAAAATGCAAAAGTAAGTCTGTGCATATATTTTGCAATGGGTTTTGTTTTATTTTGAAATTTCTAGTCTACCATGTGAGTTTCATAAAATTTCGAGAAAGTTTAGAGTTTGAATTCCAAGTAGTGAGTATTTGCGACAGAAGAAAAACGTCACATAAAGTTCCATGCAAACAAAAGCAATTAAATGTAGATTTCATCATAGGAAAACATCAATAAAGGAAAATCACGAGATTGTAAAGTTTAGCTCCGATACCACATGTAAAATCATTCTTAAGAGCACCTTAGTATTAATCAAAAGGATATTAATTGTAATAAACATTCATATACAATTTTTCTTAATGAAGGATCTTGGATCTTCATATTTTCACAAAATATGCCTAAGCGATAGAAAAAAAATGACTTACCCTGATCTAATGCATTGATCAAGTTTGTTATAGAAATTCCATTAAATCATCTTGATAATTGCTCTAGCATAACCTTTATCAATTTGACAAAAACAATAATGTTAGAATTTCATAATTTTCTCTCTCTTGCCCAACATAGTGTGTTATTATATAGACCATTGATGAAATATAATCTAGCATATATAGGGTGAGAGAGGACCCAATTTCCTAGTTAGACTATATTTCTACCATCCATAATAATAATATTTGATTAGGATGCTAACCCACCATCACTATCCTTAATATTTAAATGATTTAACTAAAAGAATCCTGTCAAATCCAAATTCTTATTTAGACCACTTTGAGTAGAAAACTTTTATTTAATTAAATAAATAATTCTCAATTATTGTAATTTTGAAATTAAATTATTATTAAATATTTCCAACATAACTATGTCAAATTCATCTTTAAGATATAATTTGACTAATAAAGAAATCTCAAATTTTAAAACTGATATGATAATACTTTTGGAAATGTGATTGTCAAATAGAAAATTACTTTTGTCAAACTAAATCTTTCCTTACATGTGAGCTGTTAGAGATGTAACATGAAATGAGGCTTTCAAACTCATTCGTCATAAAATGAAAACATGAGCTAAATATATTTCAAAGAGTAAATTTCTTTTTAGATACAAATATTTGATCCGTTTATAACGTTGTTGGATGATGTTTTAATTTGATACATTCAAACATCATGTTTTATGGAACATCATCTAATTTTTTATGGAGTTAGAAAAATCTTTTAAAGTGAAGGATATTTTAGTGATTTTAGATTATCTCGATCTTAACAGTCTTGTACTAAATCATGACTTCGGCTAAAATAAAGAAGAATTCTTAATTCAAATAATATTAATAAATATCCCAATCAATCATTTAAAACTGGTTTTATTTCAAATGATTCTAGCACACGTTGTTTTTCTTGATTTATAAACTTCAAATTTATATATTAATTCCAATATGATATTTTCTAATACAATTTTTATAAGTTGTGCATCTAACTTAACTAATATTTCTTTTACCACTACTAATCTCAAGAAGGTTTCTTAAGTTAAAATATATCCTGAATCAATTACAACATAAAATTTTAAAATTATTGGGGTCATGGATCTCCTTTCATGAACATTAGATTTCATTCACGTGATTAAACGGTGGAATTTTTATTTACATTTGCTAGTTAGATTGTAATGTTATTAATCTCAAACTGATTCTCCAAATCATATCCAATTGACATGGAATAAAAATAAAGTATTATAGCATGTTTTTTATACAATAATTAATACAACACTTACTAGTATGCATAATAATTTTGAGAAGGATTTAAGGATAATTTTGGGGAGGATTGGTTGATGATTTTAATACTCGTATCAAAATTTATTTTTAAATATATTGGTCCCATCCACTTGTGCATTAGTTCATTTATTTCAGATTTATGTCTTCACCAATCAATACTTTTATTGACCTAATTACCTTCTTAATAGCCTAAAAGATGCTTATTTTGTCATAAATTATTAGTAGCAATTTAAAATTCAAGTATTAAAGAAAAATATGTTCCAAATTTATGCTCCTAATAATGACGAATACCTTTGAACACAACACTTACACTTAGATGCTAGTTATTCAATGTGTATTGTTTGGATGGGCGACTTTTGTAATCTCATCAAATTTTATATAATATTTCTAGAAACAAGACTATAAATTTGGGATGGACTAAAAAGGAAAGAATAATTATTAATTTGACATGGAAGGAGGATTTTAATTTTGAGGTTCCAAAGTTTGGATAATCTATAAGCACCATATTACTAGTTGGTGAGTAATTGCGTTAACAGCCGTTATTGAATTATCTCATTTCCACTTGTTATAACCCAAATAATTTGTGATCATAAGGAAAAAAAATAAATGACTTGCCTATTGTGCATTCTCCCATTATACAAACTTTTTAAATTTACATAGTGCATGAAATATGAATCTATGATTGGTATGGGGATAATTAGAGGGGAAATTATAATTTGGTATGGTTTAGAAAAAGGAAAGGAATATAATTAGGTTTTTGAAATTTAAGCACGCATGGTGGTCAACTTTAGTCTATTCACCATTGTACTACATATGGGGATTAGCTCAAAATAAACTTGATCCTCCTATTTTTCACTACAGTGGCGGGCATCGTTGCAGTGACGATCTTCTTCGCTGTAGCGATGGAGGTCGCGAGGTTATCCAGAGTTTTGGGTGGGATGTCATTTGGAGGTCGCCGCCAGTGATGCAGGTTCTCTGCAACGAAAAGGCATTCTAAAAGTGCGAAAAATGGGTTTTAAGTGAGGGTCTTTTGGACATTTCTCTCATGTTTGCTCCCTTGTATAAATAAAACATTTTAGTGATCTAGTTTTCAACAGTCATTACTTTGTATTGTTTTCTCTTAATCTTGTGTTAGAGAGAGAATTGAGCATTCTTTTATTATGTTCCAAAATATAGAATTTGTGAGTGCTCACATTTGTAGATTGGTTTCTTTGGGAACCAATTTGGGTATTCACTATTGATGATTTTGGTAGAATATTTGTGAAGAGAATAATATTTTAGTGATTCTTCCAATATTTATGAGCTTGTGAGAAAACATATTATTTGTGTATGAGTAAGGAACACATTATCCTTATATTTGTAATCTTCTTCTATTAGTGACATGAATTGCCTGTGGACATAGTCAAATTGGTGAACCACCTATCTTTATGTGTTATTGCACCTTTTTTCTAATTTTATTATTTGGATTTCTATATTTGGAGGATTGTTTATTGGCCACGGTGCCCTTGTTGATCACTATACACCGTGCTCCTGCACAACAAATTGGTATCAAAGACTAAGTTACAAACCAGCGTCTATTTTTCTTATGATATCCAAGAAAAATTTTGATGTGGAGAAATTTGATGGAACAATTTTGGCCTTCGATAAATCGAGGTAACGAACATTATTATAAAAGAGGGTTTGATCCAAGCTTTATAGGGAAAACTCGACACAATGAAGGATGATGAGTGGAAGAAGATATACAGGGAGGCTTGCTTTAGTATTTGGTTGCATTTGTCTAAGGATATTAAACACAATGTTATGATATAGACTTAAATTAAGGTTATTTAGGAAAATCTTAAGAATCTTTATTTGGAGAAGTCTTTAACAAATCAGATTAATCTCAATTTTTTTTATTAATTTAATATGGGCCCAAGTAGTTCATTAAAAGACCACCTCAATGAGTTTAATAAGCTTCTATCGAAACTATTAAACATAGAGGTGAAGATGTAGGAAGAGGAAAAGGTTGCAGTTTTATCGATTCTCTTCTCGATAGGTACGATCGTTTGCGACTACGACGACGTGCGAGAAAAATAGTTGATTTAGATGAAGTCACATCAACACTTCCCTCCAATGAGAATATGAGGAAAATGGTTAAGGGTGACGGTGATGCCATAGGACTAGTCGTATGTAAAAGATTGAAGAACCAAGGTTCAAAGAGCTCAAGGTCCAAGTTAAAGGGGCATAATGACCGAGAGTGTTACTATTGTCACAACGTTGGTCACATCATTGCCACTTGTCCCAAACTTAAAGACATGAATGTGAAAGGAAAAGAGAAGGTTCAAAATGCATCAGCAATAGTGGTAGATGTAAGTAATTCAGAGGATGTCAACTATTTCGATCTCGTCATAATCTAGTTTGGCGAGTCATTTGATGACATTCGAATTATTAATTGTGGTTGTTCAATTCATTTGTGTCCCAATTGAGATTATTTATCCTCCTAAAAAAAGTTGAAAGTTTGTTTTATTTTAATGGACGATGGGAGTTCATTCAAAATTTTAGGAATTCTATCAACCAATATCAATACATATGATTGGTTGGTTAGAACTCTATGTGGTGTGCGACATGTTCCGGGTCTTAGGCTGAACCTTATGTCTGTGGGTGTGCTAGTTACCATGGGTTATAAGGTGGTAACGTAGGGTGGAGGTATGACGATTGTGGAAAGCTCTTTTATGGTGTATAGGGTCACCAAGGTGAAGAACTTATATATTTTCCAAGGGAATATGGTAATGGGTGGAGCATTTGTGGGGTGTTATATTTTGGCAAGTGAAAATTCACAATTGAAGTTTGACATTGGAGGAGTAAGCAAGTGGGGCTTGAATTTTGGCAAGATTGGAGGTCTTTAATCTTATTTGGGCTATGAGGGGACTAAACAACATTTTGGGAGAGTAAAATCCTCTTTGACATGGAAACAAAAAATGCAGAATTCCTTAAAGGGAGGCAGACCTATGAGGACATACATGACAGTAGATTGCAGCAGTATTAGTGGCGTTGAGTTAGTTCATTAGGGAGCCACGGTGATAAGGGGTAGTAAATTATTGGGTCATGTTAGAGGTGAAAAGGAAAGTATACGATGTCCTTTCCTCTAAAAAATGGAGAAGATGACTTTCAATTATGAACTGGATGTTTGGGTCGATTGGCACTGGTTGCTAGGTGTGACGTCTAACCCAGGGATTTCGAGGGTGCTATGGACCATTGTTGGTTTGACAGAAATGGTGATGGAGTTTTTGTGGATTAATAAGATATGCATCGGTATAAGGATAAGCCAATGATGCTATGGAGCATCGTGGGTTTGACAGAATTGGAGGCGTTCTTGTGATTACATAAGATATTCATTGGTTGAAGGTTAAGCTAAGGGTTAGGTTTGAGAAGGCCTCAAACCTAGTCCAAAATTTTCATTAGTGTTTTAATGGTGACGATCGTGTATTTTGGTGATATCCCTCACTTAATGTGGGTTTTGTGGAAGACTTATTGTGTTGTGGTGGTTGTTTTTGCCAAGGTGGATATTTATAGAGATTAGCTCAAAAGAAACCTATTGCCTCTATTTTTTGTTACATCGATGATTGTCTTCACTACAACAATAGAGGTCGCACGATTGTCCAAAGTTTTTGGTGAGATGAATTGTGGAGGTTGCGACCAATGAGGCCAAGTTCACAGCAGTGAAAAAGAATTAAAAAAAGTGCGAGAAATGGGTTTTAAGTGTGTATTTTTGGGCATTTCTCCCATGCTTTCTCCCTTGTATAAATAGAACTTTTCAGGGGATTTTAAACCTAGTTTTGTGCATCCCTTACTTTGTATTATTTGCTATGGCTCTTGTGTTAAAGAGAGAATTAGTCATTCTCTTCTTGTGTTCCAAAATAGAGAATTTGTTATTGAAAATTGAATGTTCACATTTGAATATTAGTTTCTTTGGGAACTAATTTGGGTATTCTCTATTGGGAATTTAGGTAGAATATTTGTGAGGAGATTAATATTTTAGAGAGTTTTCCAATATTTATGATAAAGTTATTTTGTTTGTGAGAAGAGATATTATTTGTGTGTGAGAGTATTTGTACTCCTTTTCTATTAGTGACACATATTGCCTATGGACGTCGCCAATTTGGTGAACCACGTATATTGTTGTGTTCGTATATCTATTTTCTAATTTTTTTATTTGGATTGATATAATTAGGTGATTATTTATTGGTCGCATTGCTCTTGTTGATCACTATACACCTCGATGCCACACAACACTACGAAGCAATACGATGGGTATCAATTGTCAATATTAGACCTCATATTCTATTTAGGTCATCTCCTATTTCATAATATTACAGAGGAAAACAAAGGAAAGATAAACTGGTATCAAATTACCCTGCTCAATCAAAAAGGTATCATAATATCGTTCATCACTAATTTATATTACGCTAAACGAATCCTCTCGCATGTGGTCTCTGGGCATGGATTATAGTTAATGGATTCTTATTTTATTTAGTTTGAAGGTAATATTAGAATATAAAAATTAATGTGTTATATATTATAATATTTAACTTAATTTTTTGCTCGTCATTAACTATGTCAAATTCATTTTAAAAATAAAATTTGATTAATCAAGAAACTCAAATTTCAAAACAAATGTGGTAATACTTTTGGCAATGTGATTTTCAAATAAACATGGACTTTTATTAAAATAAATCTTGCCACATATGTGAAGTTGGTAGAGAGGTAATGCAAAATGAGGTACCCAAATTCAATCATCATAAGATAAAAACATGAGTTGGATATATTTTGAAGGTTTAATTATTTTTTAGCCCCAAATATTTAATCCATTTATTTCAATGATGTATGAATTTTTAATCTTGACACATTAAATTGTAATGTTTTTGTAGGTATGAAACATCATCCAATCGTGATTGGAGTTAACAAAACCCATTAAGTTGAAGGATATTTTAGCAAATTTATCTTATTTTGACCTTAATAATCTTGTACTAAATCGAGAATTCGATTAGTTTCTCAGTATACAAATAATATATTTCATTTATCATTTGGTAGATGAAAGAAATCTACGTGCCTATACATCTAGGATTTATTTGAGATCGTGTAACTATTCCAACCATATGCTTTGACACAATCCATTAATAAGAGCCAAAAAAGTGTGCATGCTTGGAACAAAAATCTTTGTTTTCATGTACTTCCACATTTTAAGAGCCACTTCAAGCTCATCCTTCCAGTAAAACATCTTTATCATCATAGTATACGTGTCTGCATTTTACTCACAAACCTTGATCATCCTCCGAAAGACCTTAAAAGCCTCATCGATCTCTCCACGTTGTTTCAATCCATTTAGAATGATATTATATGTCCTCGAATTTAGGGTCATACCCTTGTCATACATATCATTCAAATCCCTATTGACATTATGGAACTTGTTCATTTTACAGAAAGAACTAATTAAGGAATTATAGACTGCGAGGTTAGGTTTGACTCCATTCCTTTCCATTTCAAAAAATGTATCGACAATATCTTTGATCAGATTGTTTATCCCATATGTATGAACGAAAACACTATATATGAATGAAGAGGGACCACATCCCCTAGAACGCATGTCCTTAACAATGTTGACGGCTTCATCAACCCTCCGGGATTTACAAAGAATATAAACCATTATATTGTATATCACAATATCAGGGTGACAACCCACTTCAACCATACGTCTAAAAATTTCTCTAGCTTTGGGAAAATTAGGATCCCTTCCCCACCCCTCAAGTAATATGCTATAAGTTTTCGAATCAGGAAGAAATCGATCTTTCATATTATCAAATATCTCGTGGGCTTTTCTAACATTTTTGGACTTACATAAAGCTCTCAACAAGGTGTTAAAAGTTGCCCAATTTTTTGGACATAATGGAAATCCTAGTATGGATAAAGTGGTATTGGAGGGTATTGAACCCTTCATCTTCAAGGCAATGCTTCAGCTTATTTACTCGGATAAGCTTCCAAATCTATAAGAAATTACCAGTTCGACCTCTACAAGAAAATCTACAATTATATTGCAGCATCTGATGGCTGTTACATACATACATAGTAATATTATTGCTATACAGCTATAGCTTCTATATAGCTGAATTACTATTATATAACTGCATATAGATGCATAAGATGATCATTTTTTCCTAGGGTTGTAGAGTAATTGCATGTATTTTATGGCTTGTGTTGTTAGTCTCATTCGAGTTTCTAAAATTAAAGAAACAAATGCTTCAATTCTTGATTGATCCTTGAATAGAACTGAAATATTTGATATTATTGTGAGAAGAATTCTAAAGTGCATGACCCAAAATCATGTGACTAGAAGAATCTTATTGTAATAGCTATAATAGGAATAACCTACTAACTCATGATGATGCTTTTTTAACCATTGAAACAAGGAGCTGAATATAATTTAAAAATATGACGATAATTTGACTGTGTAGTCACAGGTCACCCGGTTTGAGAATATGACGATAATTTGAAAATATGTAGATTAGGCTTAAAAACAAGACGTTAAATGGTGAAATCCCAAACTAGCTCCCAAACGGCCCCCTGAGAGGCATGAACACCTCGCACGGGACCAATGTAACTTGTAGGAACTGACCGTGTAGTCACGGGTTTACCTATTTGAGAATATGAGAATAATTTGAAAATATGTATATTAGGCTTAAAAACAAGCCGTTAAATGGTGAAAACCCAAACCAGCTCCCAAACGGCCCTATGAGAGGCACGAACACCTCGCACGAGACCAATGTAACTTATAGGAACCGACTATGTAGTCACGAGTCTTCCGGTTTGAGAATATGACGATAATTTGAAAATATGTAGATTAGGCTTAAAAACAAGCCGTTAAGGGGTGAAATCCCAAACTAGCTCTCAAACGGCCCCGTAAAAGGCACAAACATCTCGCACGGGACCAATGTAACTTTTAGGAACTGACCGTGTAGTCACGGGTCTCTTGATTTAAGAATATAACGATAATTTAAAAATATGTAGATTAGACTTAAAAACAAGCCGTTAAACGGCAAAAATCCAAACCAGATCCTAAACAACCCTGTGAGAGGCACGGACACCTCGCACGGGACCAATGTAATATGTAGGAACTGATTGTATAGTGACGGGTCTCCCGGTTTGAGAATATGATGATAATTTGAAAATATGTATATTAGGATTAAAAACAAACCGTTAAATGGTGAAAACTCAAACCAACTCCCAAACGACCCCGTGAGAGGCACGAACACCTCGCATGGGAATAATGTAACTTGTAGGAACTGACCGCGTAGTCACGGGTCTCCCAGTTTGAGAATATGATGATAATTTGAAAATATCTAGATTAGGCTTCAAAAAAGTCATTGAAGGATGAAAACCCAAACCAGCTACCAAACAACCCCGTGAGAGGCAATAACACCTCACATGGGACCAATGTAACTCGTAGGAACTGACTGCGTAGTGGCGGGTCTTCCAATTTGAGAATATGAATATAATTTGAAAATATGTAGATTAGGCTTAAAAATAAGCCGTTGAAGGGTGAAAACCCAAACCAGCCCCCAAACGGCCCCGTGAGAGGCACGAACACTTCCCATGGGACTAATGTAACTTAAAGGAACTGACCGCATAGTCGCGGGTGTAAGGACACAAGTCTTCGATTGAGTCTTAATGTTTTATTGTCTCAATTTCGAACAAAAACATTTTATTCATAGGATAGTGTTCAAGTTTATCCATTCAAGCCTATGACGTGTTAGTTGAAAACTTAGTAGCCAAGATTAAAGCTTCATCAAATGCTGAGTTTTTTGTGCCTTGTTTCTACATCAACAACATGTGTTCCATTTACTCCTAAGGTATGAATACATTACATATTTATATAGGAGCTTGGAATAATTTTAATTGGGTGTAATTTTTGTTTAAACTAATGTTTATTTTCAGAAGGTTTCTTTAAAACTTTAAAATAAAAGTTCTAGGCTAAAAATAAAATTTTAAGCTTTCTGGAAGTTCGTTCGAAATTGTCGTTCGAACGAGTTTTTCGTGCGAACGATAATGTCATTCGAATGAGGTTTGCCAACGACATGCCACTGGAACTTCGTTAGAAGTATCGTTCGAAGAAGCCTTCGTTTGAACGAAAATCTCGTTCGAATGATATTTGGCGGGAACAGGTATTTTGGCAGTTTTTAACGGTTTTCTAAATTTTCCCACTTCTTTTCCCCACTATCTTTTTCCATATTCATAAAGTGCGAGAACTAACATTTTTGGAACTAACTTTTTCACATACTACAATCTCCAAGAGAGAGTTTGAGAAAAAAATTCAAAAAAGAAAGAGTTCATGTTTTGAGTGTTTATTTTTCAAGAAAAAAAATTCTTAAAACACTTTTGTTTCACCCATAGTTTGGTTATTCCAAGTTTCCATATAAATATCTTTCTTGGAGTGTTCGGCAACGGGTTTAGTCTACCGAGTTGAAGAGTTCGTTTGGGTTTACTTCTACATCCCTCAAAGAAGAAGTTTTGTTGTTTGTTGCTGCGGCATTCTCATACGGTGAAAGGCACCGTGTGTGGTTGATGGGTTTCTAAAAGTCCGATCGGTGGATTTTGAGACCGCGGTGGAGATCCGTGGTTATTCTCTAGGTAGAGGTGTGTACAAGAAGGAGCTTCAGGGCTTGGACGGAGTCAAGTCGAGTGTTGTAAGTCTTACTGTATTGTATTTGTAAAATCGTACTTAGTGGATTTGAGGCTAGGGCCGTTCGAGGTTTTTTTCCATTGTGGATTTTTCATCGTACATCGCGGCGTAGTAATTCATTTGTTTATTTTATCTTTTTCAAAATTCACCTTAGATGCATTCTTAGGTATAAAGATAAAATTTGGTTTAAATCACTACTTACTTAATTTGGTGCAAATTCAATTTGGGTAAATGTTAATTTAATTCAAGTCATCATTTAATTTGTTAAAATTAGTTTGGCCTAATTTGGTAATATTGAAAATATGGTTTAGGCAAATTTCTCGGACTTGGGTTAAATTGGTTTTAGTGAATATTTTGTGTTGTGTAATTTAATGAAATAAAAATTTGGTGTGTAGTTATTTTATTGAACCATCTCGCTTCCGCATCTTAAAAGGAAATTACTTTTGGTAAAAGTTTTTAAAATTTGGGGGCCTTTCACACTAACAAGTGGTATCAGAGCCAAAATGATAAATTACTTCATTAAGATCTTTTTAACTATTTTTGGCTAAAATCGAATTTTGCCCATTTTCAAAATTTCCTATTTTCGATGGTTCTAAGTACGCGTATTGGAAAGCGCGGATGAAATCGACACTAAAATCTATCGATGAGAGATTTTGGTTATCTGTTGTTAGCGGGTGGTCTCCACCTACACATTTAGTAGATAATGAGCGTGTTCCCAAACCCGACGATAGATGGAGTGAGATTGAATTTAAAATATCTAATTTTAATTCTCGAGGTTTAAATGCCTTGTTTAGCGCTGTCACACCGGATGAATTCCATCGCATTATGACGTATGAAACCGCTAAAGAAGCTTGGGATATTTTACAACTCACTCATGAAGGAACTAGTGTCGTAAAAGCTTCAAAACTCCAAAACCTCACCACTCAATTTGAAATCCTCAAAATGAATGAAAAGAAACTTTTGATGAATTTTATGCTAGACTTTCCGATATTGTTAATTCATCTTTTAATTTGGGAGAGAAAATACTCGACAACCGTGTAGTAAAGAAAATTTTAAGCTCCCTGCCCGATAGATTTATTCCTAAGGTGACCGTGTTAAATTCTTTACCCACTTTAGCCTTTACGAAATTAGAAGAGCTCGTAGGTGATTTACAAACCTATGAACTAGATATGTTTCCCTCCAAAACTGAAAAGAAAATAGAGAAGGGCATTGCTTTGAAAGCCCGAAAAGAGGAAATACAAGTAGTAGAGAGTGAAAGTAAGAGTGACTCGGAAGATATGGCCTTATTTGCTAGGAAGTTTCAAAAATTTCTTAAATTTAACAAAGATAAATTTAAAAATGATTTTAAGAAATTTAAAAAATCTAAGTATGAAAAAGTCGAGAAGATCCCTAAAACTTTTAATGAAAATTTAAATAGGGACGAGTCAAATAGGTGTTATGGTTGTGAAGGGTATGGACATAGGGCAAAAGACTGCCCCATTAAACTAAGGAGAGAGGGTAAGCAACCAATTTCTTTTAATGCAACTCTTAGTGATAGTGACAATGAAGAGGGACCCGATTCCCCCACTGAGCCATACTTTGTGGCTTTTATGGCTAGTCATGTGAGTGATAGTGAACACTCATCTATTAATGAAATCTTACCACATGACTCATCCAAGGTCAAAGTTTATGATTCCCTTGTTTTTTATGGTTGTGAGAGTGAAGAAGAGACAGAGAATGAAAATGATGAGGTTGATGTGAGTGAACTTCAAAATGCTTTTCAAGAATTATATGAAGAATCTATTAAATTAAAAAGACTAATTTTAAGTTAGAAGCTAGTTTAAGAGAGTGTGTGAAGGTTGTTGAGGATAGTGTGTTGGTTGAAGACCTTAGAACACGTGAGAGAGCTCTTCGAGAGAAGCTTGAATATATAGAAGGCGAGATAGATAGCCTTAGAGGTTTAATGGCATCAATGAAAAAGGATCTTCTTGAGTTTGAAGAGAGAAATGTTTTGTTAGAATATAGAATTCTAGAATTAGAAGAACAATTAAAAGACTCTAGTAAAGTCAAATTTGATTTGGAATGTAGGTCCGAAAAACTAGATAAAATCTTAGGCACGGTCCAAATAAAAAATGACACTTGTGATCTAGGCTTCGATACTCGTAATGAATCAAATCATAAAGTGAAAACTAATGTTTTAGAAGAATCGCCTAGGAATGCCTTTAGAGGTCATTCCTTAGGTAAGTCTTTTCACCGAGTCTTTAAGTGCTCACATTGTGGTAGAAAAGTAATCTTAGGAAATTTTGTTTTGATCCTAAACGACTGTAACACCCCACGACTTTGGAGACTGAGAAATTTAATTTTGGGAAAATTAAATTTAATTAAATTGGAGAATTTAAAAATTTGGGAATTTTGAGTCCAAAAATAGGGGATGTTTTAAAGTATTCCGGATGATGATTTTGAGTGTGCCATCGATCCCAGAAGGGTCGAGATAGTCAAAATGACTGTCATTGGGTTTTATTTCGGCTCCGGAATATTTTTAAGTCAGTTTGACTCTAATTGGTCTAAACGAGTCATTTAAAGTGTGTATTAACATTTAAAACTGGGTTTGTTGTTTTAAAGGATTTAAGGCTTACGGATGAAGCCTTCTCAAATAGAGAAAGAGAGAAAGAAAAAGGAAGAAAGAAAGGAAGAAGGAAAAGAAGAGAGAGAGGAAGAAAAAGCTTGGGATTTCCGGCCCAACCACGACATCGAGGATGATCCAACCTCTACAAATCTGAGGCAAGTGTTTAATCTTGCTAAATAGCTATTTGTGTATTTCATTTCATAAATTGTGGGTTAAAGAAATGGATTTTTGGGTATTAATGTCAAAACCTAGATTTTAGGTTTAAATCTTGAAATCAATGATTAAATATGGAATTAATGACATAGAAATGATTGGGATCAACTTTGGGTTGGTTAATGGGTTTAAAATCATGATTTGATGAAGGAATGGGGGTTGGAATGAGAAATTTAGGGTTTAGAATTCGTGGGTTTTGAAGAAACAGATGAAACCTTCAAAAATTGCAGGTCCGAATCGATTCGCCCCCTCTAGCGAATCGATTCGGTTTGGTAAAATTAGCAGGTCTGCATTGACCGAATCGATTCGGACCCCAAGCCGAATCGATTCGGCCTATTGCAGAAGCCCAGGTCTTTGGACCCGAATCGATTCGCCTGGGAGGCCGAATCGATTCGGAAACAGGGCATTTTGAGATTTTTCTCCATAGTGAATTCAAACCCTTTTTGGTTGGGTTTTTTTTTATTTGGGGCCTTCTCTTATGATGTAAGAGATATGTTCTTGGAGACACATAAGGAGTTTCTCACACATTAGAGTTTTGGGGACTCCTTAGGGTAATTTGGGAGAAATGTATCCATGTATGTATTTGGAGTTATGTATAGAGATTTTGGGGGAAAACCCTTTGGGATTGGGAGTTCTAATTGTAGATCAAAAGTAATTGTAGATGTGATGTGAGGCTAAGAACTCTTAGAGAGATCTTAGATTAGGGTATTCACAAAAGTGATCGAACCATAGTCGAAATCGAGGGAAATGAGATTATTTGATGATTGAAAGAATGAGCTTGAGGCTGATAGACTATTAGTTATATGTATACCGATAGTCAAATGATTACTGGATTCTTTAATGTACTCGGAGATATAGATGATATGTGTAGTGAAAGATTCCTACACAAACTCTTGGGTGATAGCCCTAATGTTGAATATATATAGGTATAGATATATACATATGGTTTTGGGAGACTATTCATCATAGGAAAATGATCGAATATGTTTCAAGTATGGGATTATATTCACGTATCGAGGTAAATTTAATGGAAATGGTAGTGACGGCTTGTATATTGAGGACTATGTATACTTATAGCCAGGTATATATATATATCTTATACATATGAACGAGAATTAGTTTATATATATATAGATAAAGGATATACGAATAGGTGTTGATGTATATATATATGTCTGTATGTATATAGATATATGGATATTTTTATGTTGTGGACATACATGGTATGGAGATTTAAACCGTATATGATGGTTTATTATTTGATCATATGATTGGATCATATGGATTATATATATTATGCATGTATATGATATATACTTATTTGGTTAAGCATACCCCGCTCAGGCTATCATTGGGAAGTTGCGCGCGTAGAGGGTGAGCATCCTTGCTAGAAAAGCAGGGTGTGGATATTCCCCAGGTCATAGTCGTCCCGTGTGTTACTATATGATATATATATTTATTTTGGGATGAGACGTGGTGGGTATGTTTCGTCTCATTGCCGGTTTGGAGCTATGATCGCTTCCCGGGACGTCGTGTGCGTGAGTTTACCACGAGATGGGTGTCGTTTAGTCCCACCATGGTGGCCCCAGTATTGCTACGTGAGCCGGGCACTGGGAAGATGATAGCATTGATGCAGTTTATCGGCGATATATATAGCCGGGTATATTATGTGCATGGCCTTGTACATCATATGTAGTATGTACACTTGGCTATTGGATTGATGATGATATATATATACGGTTAGAAATAAATACCTATATATATATATTTATATATATATCCTATAGACGAAAGGATATGGACTTTTATGAAGTACATCTTAGATGATAATGGTGTACTAGACTGATGGGGGTTGATGTATCGCACATAAGGTATTCTTTCGGTTACATCATCCCAAGGATATTATTGGAGGTTCTTTTATTTTATTTTATTTGTTTTCTTTTTCTTTTCTTCTTTCTTTCTATAGTAGTTATAGATAGTAATAATGGTAGTATTTACTTGTATGTTGAGGATTATGGATCTCTAGGATCGACATTGCCCAGGAGTAGTGTAACGAGGTGGTTCCTTGTTTGGATTTCGCTTTGCGAGACACCTCACGCATGAAACGCAGTGCCATGTCGAGATTTGAGAGAAGTAATTCCATAAGTGGCATCACGGATCTCTGGTCTTGACCATGTCAGGAGTAGTGTAACAGGGCGGTTCCTTGTTTGGATTTCGCTTTGCGAGACTCCCCACGCATGAAACGTAGTACAATTTTGGGATTAGAGAGAAGTCTTGCCAATATTCCATGTGCATATTATTAAGTATATTAATTCTTACGTTTTTTAGCCTATATATATATATATATATATATATATATATATATATATATATATATATATATATATATATATATATATATAGGGGTAATGTTTGAGGAATTATGATAATTATAATTCATGAAATTATTAATCGGAATTCATTAAGCCTTTTATGGCATAATTGTTGTAAGCATAATCTAATAGGATTAGAAATGGGTGGATCCTTAGATTATGACGGGAAGGTAGCTCTCGTGGATATAGGCTAGGCCTGATAAGTTAGGTTGTCCTAAAATAAATGGGGGTAATTTAACTAAAATTTGAGGACGCGAATAGGTGCGCGCCTTTAGATGAGAGGTGAGTTGGGGTTCTACGAGAGTGCGGTCTCACTTATTTATGAATTAAGTACACCTGTATTTATTATGCACGATTAACACACTTGCTAAATATTTTACACATTCGGGGCTCTGACCCGTTTACTTTTCTCTCCTCCTTGTATATATATATGTTACCACAGGTATCCTACCGCATGGATGCCGGATGACCTTCTATCCTGAGTCTTGGGAGCCGTGACAGGTGCGGACTGTTGTGGGATGTTTCATGTAGCCGCTTCCTACTTCTTTAAAATTCTAGGTAGGATCCATATTGTATATCGGGTTTGTACCCAAGGGATATTTATATATATGTTTATATGCATTCCATTTCAGTTATTGTATTTGCTGTGATCCGACAGCTTATTCGGATCTACTTTTTGTAGTACATTCGGTTGTATTTAATTAGTTCATTTTATTTATTATAGTTCCTTCCTGCATCTCTCCTATTCATTAGTAGTTTTATAGTGTAGGGTTGTTGTATGTTGCAAGTTTTAAATTTTTATAACATCTCGCTTATATGATTTCGGGTAGTTAGTCCTATATTATATAGTACCGTTAGTTGATGTTGAGACTGGACCATCTGGAATTCCTGATTTAATATAGTATAGGGCTGGCCACCCGTTATTATTTTAAGCGGGGTGTTACAACGACGTCCTAGAAAATCCCAATTTAAGGCAACAGAGGTAGCCAAGATTCCTACACCCCGAGATCGTCATTCGTCATTAGTTTGGGTTAGGAGATCCGACTTGGTATCTTTACAAGATAGGATTTTTTATTCTCATTTACTTTCACATGCTTCCTCACTTTCTAAATCTAAAGGTTGAATGTGTTAGTTTTTTGCATACTTTTGCTTATGTACTTCATGCTAACTGTATGATTATTTTAATCATTATTCTAGTCTATATTTCATACCATATCACATGCTAGAATTATGATGTTTGTTTATCTTTTGTATTATAGTTCTTTCATTTTAGTTTGCATTAAATGAAAAATACAAAAAGATTTTTTTTATCATTTGTCTTTCATCTTTTTGTAATTAGGCTTAATGAAAAATACAAATGATTTTTGTTTGTCCTGTGGAGTAAATATTTTTGTTGTTTGGTTAAAAATTTCAAAAAACTAAAAAAAGATTTTTTATTGTGTGTATTTTAATTTGACACACACTATGTGTCATTATTTGTGTTTGAATCCCTACTTTTTCGCTTTCATGTGGCAGGAACTTTTGGTTTAGATTGTCAATCCTCAAAATGTTCTTTACCATGCGTACATGGAGTAGTTGTATTTTGTGTTGCTATAATAGATTCTATTTTTATATGCCTCAATTCACACATGCACGAGCTCACTTGAATCTATAACTTCATATATATATTTGAGCTTTGTGAGGTGTTCTCCTACCAATCTTATTTTCTACATGTTATGTGACCTAGGAGGACTAGTGCATTTTAAAATCCATTGCACGTGAGATTTGTGTGAGATATAAAAAATTATATATGTAAATGCGCACGGGGAAGGGATCCGAAAGGAAAAATCATCCTTTGCGAGTAAGCCACTGTTTGCTTGGACCTAAAAGAAATACGTGGTCCAAAGGCCTAAAAATAGCATATGGCATTATAAAGAAAAATAATTGCCAAGGCCTATGTTTAATTGATATATTCATTCAAAAATATATATGCTTATTGAGGGAGATTGGATGGTATATTAATGGTTTTCACAATGTCCGTTTATCCTAGTTGTACTTTCAATGTCATGACTCTATTGGTTTGTAGAATCATCAATACTCTAGGCTTGTATGCATTGTGTATGTTTGTTCATTGAGTTCAATTTATATTGTCACATGAGGTTATATTCAAATGTGATAATGTTTGCAATCAAATGAGAACTCCGTGAACATGTTTTAAGTGACTGGGTCTAAATTTAATTGTTGCTAGTTCACACCCCAACACTTTCGTTTCCATATGACACATTTTTGTCATACGAGTGTGAAAAGCTTATTTTATTTTGTATAATGGGTGGTGTTTATACCTAGTACATGTGCATGTGCGTTAATGATATTTATTACGTACTCATATACGAGGTATTCTATTTGTCTTTGCCCTGCTTTCTAGTCCATCTATGCTTCTACTTCATGATTGGTATCTATCTAGTTGCATATTTTGTTGATATCACATGCTTAATACTTTATGTATCATATTGGTATCATTTTCTTACATTTTAGTTCGCATCCTTTATTCTTTATATGGATTAGTTATACTTTTGTTGCCTATATGCTTTCATGTTCTTATCACCTTATGCATCATTTTTTTTAAAATTATTTTTATCCTTAGTCTATTCCTGAACAAAAAGGGGGAGAATGATATGGGGAGAAATGGTATCTAATCCTATTGTAATCTTATCTAAGTTTAGGAGATTTAACTTAGGCGAAGAGCACTATCTTCTTAATATTGATCGTAGTTGACAAAGGGGAGAATTAATTTAGGGGGAGTAATTATTTTAATTGCATTTAGTATTTTGATATTCCCTATGCATTATTTTAAATGCTACCATCTATGACACCCCTCCTAATTAACCTCGGGTGATCAGTCCTAAATTAAATTAGAACAGGTTTCTAAGTTGGTTAATTCTTAGCATCATTGTTGCCTTTTTAATTACTAACCACCTAAGTGAGAAAAATTAGAATCGTGCCAAATTTTATCTTTTAATTAAACAACCAATAACATGTGAAAATATAATATGAGTCATACACCACGACTGAAATAAATCAATTGCATAAATAATAAACTACATGCCGAATAAACCATCGGTCAGCAAAGTAAATAGTCCAATACAAACATCCAACACGTGAATAAATAAATCTGAAAACTGTACTGAAAAGTCTGAGAGACAAGCCCTAAATATAACTGAAACTGATAGATAATTCCTACTCTAGGAAAGAATGAATGAGGCGTCTAATCCAAGCTCCTGCTAGCATCCACATATGCCGCATCTCCGTGTCCCTGGAATAGAATATCAAATCTGGCGTCCCTGTGGATGGACACCTAAAAGGTTTTGAAAATAATTTTATAGCAAGGGTTAGAACCCAAAATACTTTGAAAATATTTAGAAAATGAATTAATTGCAGTAATTAAAAATATATGAATGCGCTTCATACTTAAGTTAGTGTCGCACTCTCTTGAGGACATACTCACCCCTCCACTATTGTGCACACCTAATGATTTTCTTAATCCCACCTAGTTGTACTACCCCGTCCAACTAGTCCTGGTATTACCTCCCATTTCCATTCTACTCTAAACCGAGTATTATTATTAATAGGTTATAAGTCATCTCACCAATTAACTTAATTAATTCCTTTTAAGTAATATCATATAACTATGACACAAGTTATATAAAACAAATACATCACACATTGTATTATTACCCGCATATAATATTTACTACCATTATATACGTACTTTTACTAAAAACACCCACACATATTTTATATGTATATCCATCACTCCGAGTATACTCTCGCCGAATAATTTTCCTCTAAAGTGTTATCTCCCTAGGTGTGCTCACATAACCTAGTTCCCCAAGTTGGAATCGCTCGCCAAACTGGTCCAAAATATAAACGTAGTGGAGGCGGTCATATTCTTTCCCTGAATGTGAGATAAACCCCTCACCCATATACTGGACGCTATGACCTGGGGATATACTCACCCTAATCCTCAAGCTAGGGGATTCACCCACATCGCGCAACCTCCCTTGATAGCAGTAGAGTATATAAATTAATTAAATATCTAGTCACTGATATTTAATAGCATACACAATATATACAAACATATATATATACTATCACCACACCGTATGTATATAATATAAACTCTGACTTTACCGTGTACTCATAAACCCGTAACACTAGCCTGAAATTTCTCGAGTCTCTGTCCTGACTCAACTTAATTAATTTTCTCACTTATCAATTTATCATCTTCCCGAGTCTATGGTCCGACTCTAATTTATTTAATTCATACATCAATTAATATAATATTTGGTGTCGCTCAACCAATATTCCTCGGACTCGCCCACTTGACCCGTACCATCGTTAATACCCGATTCTATATTTTGCCATAACTATTTAACTATGCGTCAATTCCTTTAATAATGTAGTGCCACTCAACTACAATACCAGAACATTTTCCCTCGTTTCAAAAATCAATACTTACGAATTATTTCCCAAAATTTAGGGGGCTTTATTCTTTATATGGATTAGTTATACTTTTGTTGCCTATATGCTTTCATGTTTTATCACCTTATGCGTCATTTTTTTAAATTACTTTTATCCTTTGTTATTCCTGAACAAAAAGGAGGAGAATGATAGGGGGAGAAATGGTATCTAATCCTATTGTAATCTTATCTAAGTTTAGGAGATTTAACTTAGGGGAAAGCGTTATCTTCCTAAGATTGATCATAGTTGATAAAGGGGAGAATTAATTTAGGGGGAGTAATCATTTTAATTGCATTTAATATTTTGATATCCCTCTGTGTTATTTTAATTTCATTTAATATTTTGATATTCCCTATGCATTATTTTAATTGCATTTAATATTTTGATATTCCCTATGCGTTTGATAGTTTGCTTAAGTGTGCAGGAACTTTTCTAAATGACAACTTTCATCGGCAAAGATATTGATTCTTGGGTCTTGAATCAAGTTTGGGTGGGATGTTTGAGTCTAGTAGAGCTTGACGGCCCTTTAGGATTTTTGTTGGTTTTTGTCCCGGAATAGCCAAAGCGGGAGATTTGTAAGGACACAAGTCTCCGATTGAGTCTCAATGTTATGTTGGCTCAAATTCGGAAAAAAATATTTGAGTCATAGGATAGTGTTCAAGTTTATCCATTCAAGCCTATGACCTGTTAGTTGAAGACGTAGCGTCCAAGATTAAAGCTTCATCAAATGCCGAGTTTTTTGTGCCTCGTTTCTACGTCAACAACGTGTGTTCCATTTACTCCTAAGATATGAATGCATTATATATTTATATAGGATCTTGGAACAATTTTAATTGGGTGTAATTTTGGTTTAAACTAATGTTTATTTTCAGAAGGTTTATTTAAAACTTTAAAATAATGTTTCTGGGCTAGAAATAGAATTTTAAGCTTTCTGGAAGTTCGTTCGAAATTGTCGTTCGAACGAGGTTTGCCAATGACCTGCCACTGGAACTTCGTTAGAAGTATTGTTCGAACGAGCCTTTGTTTGAATGAAAATCTCGTTTGAACGAAATTTGGCCGGAACAGGTATTTTGGTTGTTTTTGACGGTTTTCCTATTTTCCCACTTCTTTTCCCTGCTATCTCTTGCCAGATTTATAAAGTGCGGGAACCAACATTTTTGGAACTAACTTTTTCACATATTGCAATCTCCAAGAGAGAGTTTGAGAAAAAAATTCAAAAAAGAAAGAGTTCATGTTTTGAGTGTTTATTTTTCAAGAAAAAAATCCTTAAACACTTTTCCTTCACCCATAGTTTATTTATTCCAAGTTTCCATATAAATAACTTGCTTGGAATGTTTGGCACTGGGTGTAGTCTACCGAGTTGAAGAGTTCGTTTGGGTTTACATCTACATCCCTCAAAGAAGAATTTTTATTGTTTGTTGCTGCGACATTCTCATATGGTGAAAGGCACCGTGTGTGGTTGATGGGTTCCTAAAAGTCCGATCGGTGGATTCCGAGATCGCGGTAGAGCTCCGTGGTTAATCGCTAGGCAGAGGTGTGTACAAGAAGGAGCGTCGGGGCTTGGACGGAGTCAAGTCGAGTGTTGTAAGTCTTAATGTCTTGTATTTATAAAATCGTACTTAGTGGATTTGAGGCTAGGGTCGTCCGAGGTTTTTTTCCGTTGTGGGTTTTTCCTCATACATAGTGACGTAGTGATTTATTTGTTTATTTTATCTTTTGCAAAATTCACCTTAGATGCATGATTAGGTAAAAAGATAAAATTTGGTTTAAATCATTACTTACTTAATTTGGTGCAAATTCAATTTGGGTAAATGTTAATTTAATTCAAGTCATCATTTAATTTGTTAAAATTGGTTTGGCCTAATTTGGTAATCTTGAAAATATAGTTTAGGCAAATTTCTCGGACTTGGGTTAAATTGGTTTTAGTGAATATTTTGTGTTGTGTAATTTAATGAAATTAAAATTTGGTGTGTACTTATTTTATTGAACCATATCTCTTCTGCATCTTAAAAGGAAATTACTTTTGGTAAAAGTTTTTAAAATTTGGGGACCTTTCACACTAACAGCGGGATTCCCGATTTGAGAATATGACGATAATTTAAAGATATATAGCTTAGGCTTAGAAACAACCATTGAAGGGTAAAAATCTAAATCAACCCGCAAACGGCCCCGTAAGATGCACTAACACCTCCCACGGGACCAATGTAAGTCGTAGGAACTGACAGCGTAGTCAAGGCTCTCGATTTGAGAATATGATAATAGTTTAAAAATATATAGATTTGGCTTAGAAACAAGCTGTTGAAGGACGATAATTTGATAATATGTAGATTAGGATTAAAAACAAGTCGTTAAATGGTGAAAACCCAAACCAGCGCTCAAACAGTCCCGTAAGAGGCACGAGCACCTCACATGGGACCAATGTAACTTGTCAGAACTGACCATGTAGTCATGGGTCTCCTGATTTGAGAATATGATGATAATTTAAAAACATGTAGATTAGGCTTAAAAATAAGCCATTAAATGGTGAAAACCTAAACCAGATCCCAAATGGCCCTGTGAGAGGCACGAACACCTCGCACGGGACCAATGTTACATGTAGGAACTGGTCGTCTAGTCACGGGTATCCCGATTTGAGAATATGACGAAAATTTGAAAATATGTAGATTAGGCCTAAAAATAAGCCGTTAAACGGTGAAAACCCAAACTAGCTCCTAAACAACCCCGTGAGAGGCACGAACACCTCGTACAGGACCAATGTAACTTGTAGAAACTGACCGCATAGTCGTGGGTCACCCGATTTGAGAATATGATGATAATTTGAAAACATCTAGATTGGTATTAAAATAAACCGTTGAAGTGTGAAAACCCAAACCATCTCCCAAACGACCCCGTGAGAGGAAATAACACCTCGCACGGGACCAATGTAACTCATAGGAACTGACCGCATAGTCGCGGGTCTCCCTATTTGAGAATATGATGATAATTTGAAAATATATAGATTAGACTTAAAAATAAGCCGTTGAAGGGTGAAACCTAAATCAGCCCCCAAACGACCCCGTGAGAGGAACGAACACCTCCCACGGGACTAGTGTAACTTGTAGGATCTGACCGCATAGTCACGGGCCTCCCGGTTTAAGAATATGATGATAATTTAAAAATATATATCTTAGGCTTAGAAACAAGCCATTGAAGGATGAAAACCCAAATCAACCCCCAAACGGCCAGTAAAAGGCACTAACACCTCCCACGGGACCAATGTAAGTCGTAGGAAGTGACCGCGAAGTCACGGCTCTCGATTTGAGAATATAATGATAATTTAAAAATATATAGCTTAGGCTTTGAAATAAGCCGTTAAACGGTAAAAACCTAAACTATCTCTCAAACGGCCCTGTGAGAGGCATGAACACTAGGCACAGGACCAATGTAACTTGTAGTAATTGATCGCGTAGTCGCGAGTCTCCCGATTTGAGAATATGATGATAATTTGAAAATATCTAGATTAGGCTTAAAAATAAGCCGTTTGAGGGTGAAAACCCAAACCAGCCTCCAAACGACCCCGTGAGAGGCACGAACACCTCGCACGGGATCAATGTGACTTTTAGGAAATGACCGCGTAGTCACGGGCCTCTCAGTTTGAGAATATGATGATACTTTGAAAATATATAGATTAGGCTTAGAAACAAGACGTTGAATGGTGGAAACCCAAACCAGTCCCCAAAATGACCCCGTAAGAGGCAATAACACCTCACACGGGACCAATGTTACTTGGAGGAACTGACCGTGTAGTCACGAGCCTCTTGGTTTGAGAATATGACAATAATTTGATAATATATGGATTAGGCTTAGAAACAAGCCGTTGAAGGGTGAAAACCCAAACCAGCCCCAAACGATCCCGTAAGAAGCACTAACACCCCACACGAGACCAATGTTACTCGTAGGAACTGATCAGAAAGTCATAACTTGCGTAAGATTTTTAATTTTAGAATATAATAAAAATTGCAACTCCTATATGTAATTTTTTTTCTTGAGTAAGCTTTTTTTATAAATTACTTAGTTACTAATATCGACTCTTTTTTGTATCCTATTTTTTTTTCAGGATAACATTTTATCGTTAGCATTTATTCAAGTGGAACACACTGAGAAGTTAATGGTTTACAACAAGGGGTTTATTTATTTAATATCGTTAATATTCATGATTCTATTTTTTTGTGTTATGGTCGTGCGCGTTTTGTAGTTTTATGGTCGTGCGGGATTTTGTAAGTTTATTGTTATATTGTGTGGTCGTGTGGGCTTTATATTACGCAGGTTTTATATTAGCAGGTTTTAGAATGTCCAAAAAATAGAGAAAACTCTGCCCAATTTTTTTTTGGGTCTGTGAACTACTAAGGACTTGTAATATTTTGAAGTTTGTATATACAAACGTACAAGATTTGCAATTTGTGAATTTTCTTGTTTTCAAATAATTAATTTTTTTCTTTTATCCAAAAAATTGGCATAGTTCAAAAACGTGCCAAGAGTGTATCAAATTTTGGCACGGTTTTGAACTGTGCCAAAAGTTTATCAAAATGCGCTCAATCTGGAACAATTCAAAACTGTGCCAAAAGAGTGCCAGAAATATCGAATTCTGGCATGGTTTAAAAGTGTGCCAGAAGTGTTCCTATTTGGTCAAATCTGGCACACTTTTAAATCGTGCCAGAAAAAATGGCCATTTTGGAACACCTGATTCTGGCACAGTTCAAAACCGTGCCAGATTCTTATTTTTTGTGTAGTGTACCAGGAATTGATCACGTCTTAAACTTCAAAGCCTCGTATCTTGCTTGTTCGGGAGACACGCGAATTTTACTGTGAATAAGCATCTGCTTTAGACCATGGCAACCTACATCGCTATATCATCGGTATATAGGAGCTTACATCTGTATATCATCGGTATATCTACATCGGTATATGGAAACATAATGAATCATTTAATCCACATGTTAGATAGTGATTGACATCAAAGGCATTTAATGGAAGTTGCTGCTAAGCTTGAACTTAAGAAAGCAACCTTCATGCCTGTTGTTAATTATCAACAACGGACCTGTTTGAGATCTTCGTCATAATCATTGATGTTAAAAATTATATCTGCGTCAAATCCGTGGAACTTAATTGCAACTCGATCATATGCCCTTACAACATAAGCAAATTCAACATCCGCAAAATATCCACCAAAAACCGACTATAATACCAACACTAAAATCCAATATTTGTAACTGTTGTTAGTAGTTACGAATCTAATATTTATAACTGCTCTCAGTAGTTATGAATCTGTAATACCCCGCATTTTTATCTATATTTATTTATGGGATTAATTAAATTAAATGTGAATTAATTGAGAATTAATCCGGATAAACTACTAACGAGATGTGAGTTGGTATTTGATTATAATGTGTATATATGGCAATATATGAATATTGAAAATATTGAAATTTTCGCGAGGCGGAAATATGGCAATTTGGAAAATTTAGTTGGGACGCACGTGACAGTCGCGTCAGGAATGTAATTATTTAAATTAAAAAGTGAATTTTATTTTTATCAACTGTATGGTCATTTTGAGTGCGCCAACGAGTCCGGAAGGATCGAAATAGTCAGAAAACACTAGCCGAGGGTTTAGTCTGGGTCCCAGGGCATTTTTGGGCCATACCGGCAACTTAAAAGGGTATTTAGGTAATTTTGAAATTTGGGGAATTTTGACCAACGAATTTTGGGAATTAAAAATAGGGAATTTAATGACCCACTAATCCATTACCAGCACTTAAGTGATTAGAGGGCAATGGGAGTTAGAGGAGGAAGTTAGAAAAGTTCCCAAAGAGAAAACCTTAACCTCCATCTTCAACCTTCAACCTTGGGAGAGAAAGAGAGAGAGCAACCTTCATCAATTCAATAGCAAATTCAGAGAATAATCCAAGGCAAGTGGTTTAATTACGTTAATTTCAAGCGAATGTTCCTTCCATGATTAGAAAATTTCATAATCGCATTGTATTGGAAGATTTATAAAAACCCATGAAATTGGTGTTATAAATTCAGATTTTGATACAGGTTTGCATGTAGAATTGTTATTGGGTGATTGAACTAGAGGAATTACTACTCTTTATGTTACAAAAATGGATTTATTTATGGAAATTTATGATTTTTATTCTAGGGTTCATACTCATAAGATTTGGGGAAAACTTTGGGAGATTTGATAATTAGGTGTTGTATAGGAAGATTTATCCCATGAATGTGTTAAAATACGACCTGTGTATGTTTAAGAATGATTAGAAACCTTGAAATACTGTTGGGACAAGTTTTAGATGAGATTAGAGGTGAAGGAAATTGAGAAAAACGAGATAGGAAAATTCTGGGCTCGAAACTGTCACCTCGTTAGAAGGCCTGCCCAGGTCGTTCGAACGAGCTTCTAACGAGTTGACAGTTTGAATTCTAACGAGTGGGATGTTCGTTCGATGCCTTTCGTTCGAACGATATCTCGTTAGATGCCCACTTTGTTCGAACGAACTCTCGTTCGAACGAGACTTCTAACGAGTTGACAGATTGGCCTTTTTGGCCTGATTTGATTTCTAATGTCCCATAACCTGGTTTAATTGTAGAGATAACATTCCCTTGATGACTAATTGATATAGTTGGGATATTTGGGATATATTGAGGAGTAAAACATAGAAGTGTGATTTATGAAAATTGTGGATTAGGACGTGAGTGACTAATTACGATGTGAGAGTAATTGACGATTTAAATGTTAGTATTAACCGGGGATATGTGAATTGCGTAACATTATAAGTTGGTATAAGAATGAGAAGTATACCACTTATAAATTATAGTAATTACTAAGATGTGTGCATGCTTAGTATATGTATATGATTTTATGTGTATGACATACCTACCATACTTGCTATCACGGGAGGTTTACGTTCGCTTAGGGCCATCTAATCTTTGTGTGCCCGGATTTAGATTGGTACCTCGAGGACATAGTTCAAGAGAACGACTTATTTGTGAGTTAATAAGTCAGCTGACTATGGAGCGTAGGTATGTACGTGACCCATGGATATGTTGAATTATGTTCGCCTCCATTTTTGTGTGTTGTGCTTATTCTAAAAATTCCTGAGAGATTCGGAATTTGTAATCCTTATGTACGTGATGTACCGGGATGGATAACAGAGTATGTGTGCACCACAGCTTAGCCTCGGGGTGCTTATATTGTATATTTATGATGTGAATAATATACGGTTAAATGAAAAGGAATTGTTATGTTTAATTGCGTGTATGATTGTAGTAACGTCTTGATAAAGATAAAAAGGGATAACCTGCTGTGAAATGGTAATGCTGATAATTGAGAATCCGAGTTTAAGTAAAGCTATCTATTTAAGTGATAACGTTGGGAATTCATATTGTGAATTGAGTAGGAAGGTTAGAACTTATGTCGGTTTAGTTAGATATGAGAATCACTTGAATGGGTACGGTACGTTAGGAGTGCACAATTAGTCGAGAGGTGAGTATTTCATGTGAGTGCGCGTCCTAACATGTATTTTACATTCATTGTTTTAATGTTATTAAAGCACTTTCTATTTTTAAAATACTCTCTACTTTCGGGCTCTGACCCGTTTGCTTTCAAATCTATTTTTGTAAAAACCTTTTTAGGTGCCTAGCCATAAGGACACCATGCATAGGAATTCAATTCAGGTGACGAGCTGTAGCTGTTATGGAAGTTACAGGGCCTTGACAGTAGACGCCTCTTTTCTAGTCTTGACTCCATATTTAGTTCCACCATTTGTAGGGCATGTCGCCCATTTCTTTTAGAGACATTTTACATTTCAGTTATTCAGATTGTGGATTGTAATTAATTCAGGATTCAAACTTGTTTTATTATTTCAGTTGTGGGATTGTTGTGAGGAGTATTTCCTCTAGACTCTTTATTACATGTTGATTTCATTATTGGTACTTTATTGTGTATGTTTATGTTAAATTTTTTTTTTATTCTTCACTTACTTCATGTTAATCAGATTTAATTTAAAATTGGCAACTCGCTTTTTAAATACTAGGTGGTTAGTAATCATTAAAATGTTTTCGACAGTGATGCTATTAACTGAACCAACTTGGAATTTTGAATTAATTTAATAAAGGAGTAGCTACCCGGTATTTAATTAGTCGGGGTGTCACAGAATCTTATATTTGCAACTGCTATTGGCGGTTATAAAATTGACAGTAGTGACAAATTTGTGACTGCTATTAGCAGTTACAAAAGTTGAATTTGTTAAATGTGGTAAGAGTTATTACAAATATATTTATATTTTCACAAAATGATGAAATGGTGAAAGTAGAATAAATATCATGAACATGTGGCTACTCTAAAAAAAATCAAAAACATTTCATTTATTTATTATATTCTAAATATTGGGTACACATAAAACTTGTTTAAACTTAATTTAACATCAAACAACCCCTTCTTGGGCGCCAAGTACAAAATGAACATAAAATAAAAAATAGACTAAAAAGAATAACAACAAAACATTTCGATGACATGAAATGTCATGACATGTAAAAAATCATTATAAACCTATACCAGGGGTCACCATGCGGTGGATACGCTTCTTAAAGTCTAGGTATATCAACTGTGGGGGGTATTGATATCCTCCCTCATGTACTCGGAGTACGCTTGCTGAGCAAGTTCGATGGACTCAAGTTTTTTTTAATACGACACCTCTGTATCCATTGACTTGTACTTGTGTTGCTTACCACGTTGTGTAAACACTTGAATTTAGGCCTTTGAATGCTACGTATGCTAGATATGCCATGCGTATGTTTGCAAACAATAAATGTAAGTATGTTAATTACACTAATAGTAACCGTAGTTAATGGTAAATAATAGACCAAAAGTTCTGTAAAAGAGGAATATAAGAGCAACTATGGTATATAGAGGAATAGAAAAGTAGCTATGGTATATAGAGAAACTATGGTATATATAGGTATAAGAGCAGCTATCACAATTAAAAAGTATTATTGACCAGGGATTAATATGGAAGGCTCGCGAATTAAAAAGTTAATGAACTTTTTTTTATAAGAAACTAGCGTCTATAAAAAGAACCCGCCTAAGGGACGGAAGCCCATATACAAGACATATACAAAGTTCTAAAAAAACTAATTTAGTCATATACAAAGACCACAGATGTCCTGAATTTAATATTCAGAACAAAATATGCCTACTGAGAACTGAGGAGTACATGTATCAAGATACAAAGAGCTCAAGAATGTAATACTGAATTCTTTTAGAGCTCAAGATGGTGCATGATGTTAGTATATTTTTTTTAGTTTTCGCATTAGTATATTTTTTATGTTCCATAATTATGGTTCACGGCTTTCTATAAGTCATGAGAAACAGAATAAAAAATAGAGTACCCTATTTAATTTTTCCATGACAAAAGAATATCGTAAATTTGAAATTAAAGTACTGAACTGAACATGAAATTGCCTTCCAAACTAATAAACAGATATCAAATTGTCCACAGTGTATCATGAAGTTGGAGAAATTGTCGCCCTAATTGCTATCTTATTGTTAGTCTGAACAAAGCCTGGACATAGCAAATTGTAACATCTAGTTGCTTGATATGCATCAATCTGAAAATTGACAGTAAATGTTTAAAATTTTACAACATTTAATTCATTTATATATTGGAGTGAGAAAAGTAAATCGCTAAAATATAAATAAAACTTACAGTTAAGAAAGTGAAGAACCTAGGATAGTTGTCCCCATATAACTCTGGGCTAACCTGTGAAAAATAAATGAATTAGCATACCATTTCCATCCCAAAATTTCAACCAGTCTGGTTCATACCATTTGTTGGTCTTGTAAAGTTTAAGCAGTGTATAATGAGTAATTCTGATTCAATGTCAAATGTTCTCATTTTAAAATGTACTAGGTGTAATCCCACGTGATGCGCAATTTTGAGATTTTCTTATACTCTCAACTTTAACATCTCATTTACATAACACCATCTTTTCACGCACCGTAAATTCAACCCATATATCATCAAAATATAAACAATAGTAAATAATTAAACATTTATAAACTAATTTTTCAGGAACCAAAAATAAAGATTGAATCTAATCCATCGAAATTAAAACTAATTTCAAAAATTTCAAACACACCAGAAATGGAGGAATACCGAAGATGGATGGAAAAGGAGTATTAAAAGAGAGACAAAGAGAAATACAAAAGATTGTTGTTGTAGACGGTCAAGAGGAATGTTGGTTTGGGGGCTTGCAGTGGTGTTTCCTGTTAAGAGAGACAAAAAGAGTTTGTAGTTAAGAGAGAGAAATATGCAATCGCAACACACAAATGAATACATTAGACTCTAATGATTAGAGATTTAGAAATGTCCATAGCTATTGTTTTAGAAGAAAAAGAAAAAAATGCTTCAAGAAAGCATTACAAAATCACCTAACTTTTCGTGCAGAATATTAGTGCATAGGTAGCAAAGTCAACTTAATACATTTGCCCAATGACTGGAAAATAAAATCACACTCTTCAAATGCAGATTAATCATTAAGTGAAAGTAGAACACAAAAATAATTTCCGTACAATGCTCATCCTAACCTAAAATGCAACTAAAAATGATTTAATCCACCGAAGTTCTAATAAATCTTTAACATGTTTCTCTGTAAGTTTTATCAGTATCAAAATATTAAGCTTATTTTAACTTGAATCAAAACCCCTCCTGTTTAGAGTCACTAAATTAGTAATAATAAATTGTTGTACCACGAACGTAAAAGAAGTAAATCAATCAATTGGATGGACCAAAACCATGAGCATGTGCACTGTGTGTATCCTTATAATTGCATAAATAGGGGGTTGTGACAACTACCGTCAACCCTAATGGCCAAATTGAAGAAGAAGTGTGAGGTTGTACCTACAGTTATATATATTTGGGTTTTTTGGAAGTGTACCACGTGACCCATCTCAAACTCGAACCCACTGCCAAACTCGAGCCAATCGACCAACATGCTCAGACTTAAATCCAGCAGAAACACAATCCACACCTTGACCCAATAACCCATAATATTCTGTTCAAACCCATTTTAACCCAAGAACACTTGACTCGTATTCTAAACCCATCTCCCATATCTGTTAAAATCCAAAAAATATAGTTTTGTTCGGGTAGAGGACAAGTAGGTATGGAGTAATAAACTTCATAATTTACTAGAGAGTAGGCCAACGACCATGATTTTCGTTACAGAGATGCCCAAATTAGCGAAAAAAATTGATCGTTCAATTCATTGGGTGGAGGAGCAGCAAATGGGGATGTGGATGTGGAGTCATCGGACGTAAAGAGATTGGCAACAACAGATATGCGTTGGAAAAAGGCTAGAGGAAGTAATACGTTGGTAGGAGAGAGAAGGCAGAGTTTTTTGTAGAAGAAGCAGAAGAAGATGATAAAGAGGCAAGAGTTGAAGTCGTTTTGTCTCCTGCAATGTTTTCATATAATAAAATGGAGAAGTCGGGGGATATAGAGTTAATTAGAGAAAGGGAGAGAAAATGTGTGTACCAAAAGCAGAGAAACTGGAATAAGTTTATCAATGCCATGTGGATACACTCCAATGCGCTCTACATTAATTCCATGTATAGCATTTTATAGTAGTATATACATTATAACTAAACCATCTCACTAAATTCACAATTGAGAAAAAAACTTCTCCTGATTTCATACACCCAATATAACTAGGAGGCTTATCCAAATGATTAGCAAGAACAATTCCGAGGGCATATATATCAACAAGAATAATTTAGAAGGGTAAGCATGGACTCAAAATTAATAGCTTAACACTCTTATACATATCAAAGGAAGACAAAGAATGTCTAGTGTTAAAACAAACCACCCTACTCGCGCATACCTCATGTCAAAAGATAACCGCAGGACAATCATACACGAGCTATAATCATCAAAGAATTCAACTTAAAAGGAAAAAATAAAAGATCAATGAATTAAATTCAACATTTGAGGAAATAAGAGCTAGTCATGAGAACAAGACATAAAATAAAATTCCTCCATTTGACTTCAATTCCTTTTACAATCAAGGTTAAATTTAGTTGGATACATTCTAGTCATACATAAGAGTATTAATATAAAATATTCCAATGAATGGAACAACAAAAACACAACCTTAGGCAGAAACAAAAGAAATTATACTGGTAAATGATAAGAACACACAGAAAAATAAACACACAAGGTAAAAGAAAATAAATTGAGAAGAAAGTTGATCGTAATCAAGGTTGGACATGTAGAGCTCCTTGCATATCCGATAAAATAGGTGAGGTCTATAGACGTCGTTAGATAGGCCGTAAACAGTGAGGTCTTTTGATAAAACAGGTGCCTCAATTAAATTCGATATTTTATTCTCAGTATACATAACCTAGTTGAGCTCCTCAGAGAAGTCAGCATTTTCTAAGTCAAATATTATAGAATTATTCATGAGATCAGCCCTGGTTATATTTGAGACTGATGGGTCCTCTATAGGGATACACATCATGGTATTTTCATCAATTACTGGGAGAAATAACTTTCCATAACAATAGATTTCATAATGTCATTATAAACCTGGAGATGGAGATTTAAACAGCCTTGGGTGATATCTGGACAGTTATGGTCGGGTTCAGCTGCTCCTTAAAATAGGTGATAGGCAAGTATGCCTCATGGTCATTTCTAGCATAATGGTTCTCACATACATCAAGAAGTGTGTTATACATCAACCATATTCTACCATGCGGACCTGGTTCAATCATACCATCAATTGTTATAAAGACAATTAGAAATTTAGAGAAAGGTTCCTGCAATATTTTTAATTCGATAAGGCTGAATTTAATACCTGGGACCAAATGGGGATGATGATTGGGGTGTGAATGCATATGTGGTGACGTTTTGATTCCTTGTGCTTATCAAACATTATGTTCATAACACGAAAAAGCTATAATATGCGTTCATCAATTCTAGCATTGGTGGTAAAAAACGTCTCGATAATAAAATGTTGTTAGGATCCACAGTAGCTAAGTGTCAAGCATCAAAAACTGCTCCCATGCCTTCTCAAAATGGAAATATCAGCCCCAACTCTGTCCACTTTACTGTATGATCAGGTGCTACTTCCTAAAAAAGAATTTGTCGTATATACAATAGTGCAGAAGAACACTTAATAAAACTTGCATAATAGGCACCTAATAAATAAATTAACTATTGTAATAATGGGATATGGGACCAAGATACAAAAAATGTTATGCGTATGGACAACAAACAATTCACACAGTACATATGTATACATATACAAATCCACATAATAATCCACACGTACACAGGTATACTCACACATATCCACATAATAATCCACGAACGATGCACAAAATATACACATATATACCCATATGGTCAAAGTTATTATTTAGTTTGGTGATATTGGCAAACTGAATCTCTCAAACAATAGACCAATTTAAAAAACGTGAGTCAATATTCATTTATTACACCACTAATTTGTGATACATTTTGAGCTAAAAGGAACTCACCGGTTACATTTATGTTAAAATTAGAGAAAGATTTGTTGGAAAAATTAAAAAACTAAGAGTATTAACTCAACCATTCATAAAACTCAACTTAATAAAGCCTTTTCCACAAACCAACTAAAATAGTCATACAATACAACCAGTTTGAATGTTTAAAGCGTAACAAGGTACACAAAACCAACCATTCATAACCTTACTTATCTCCATCTTAATTGATCAAGTCATTATTCTCTCCTCGAACATGAATAACAATCCCCAGGTTATGATCCGAAACGAAGCACAATTTTATCGCTGAAAAATACACACATAAAATTGTCAAGTGACTTATAAAAATAAATAAACATAAAAAAAATCACACTAAACCAATCTCAAAAGAGGGAATTTACCATTATTAATATGCAAGTACTTTCTAAAGTAATTTAGCAGTTAATTTACCATTAGGACCAATATGCAAGTACTTATTATTAAATTTATCATTAGTACTTTAGAAAGTACTAATGTTAGATTAACTACTATAGCAGTTAATATACCATTAGAACCAATATGAAAGTACTTAAGTACTAAATTAAGTGCTATATATAAGGGAAAATAGTGAGAGTAATGTATAAGACATGGTTTGTCAAATACAAAGTTGATCTTGTGTTTGTGGGTCATGTTCACGTATATGAATGATCAGAACATGTGTCAAACATTGAAAAGGCGCCTTGTAACCAAAATCTTGGAGAGATAGATATGGTTAATTTTATGAAAAAAAATTTGGGGTATTTTAGTTAGGACATTATGCAGATTAAAAAGGATGTTACAATATCCTTTTGAGCTTAAAAATAAGTATAATCCCACTTTGTCTGGGATTAAGAACGATATGCTTGGATAGAGTTTACTTGTCAATAAGTATAATACCTCAAAAGCCTACTTCTAACTCCAACATGAACGTTTACTAGTAAATTTTGAAAACCAGTAGTCCGATAAGGACACGGACACTTCTTACAAGTTAGTTTTGTACATATACGAATTTTCATGCCTCTTTTCGGGACACTCGATTACTATTTTGAGTTTTCACCCCTAAATCCCATTTTAAGCCCAAAACGATCGTATACTAATCAATTTTGAAATCCGATATTCCAATTTGGACATTGGAACTTACCTTAAATTGCTTTGGTATCTTCTCGGTTATGCATGCCTTTTTAGGGACACTTCATTGTTGTTTTTTACTTTTCACACGCCCAATGCCCTCTTGTAACCCCAAAACGAATGTCTACTAGTCAATTTCGAGAACCGAGAGTTATATGAGGACACTGACACTTCTTGTGATTTACTTTTATACCTCTTAGGATGTTTGTTGGTCTGTCTAGGCCACTCGATTGCTATTTCCAGTTTTCACCCCCCCCCCCCCCCCCCAATCCCATTTGAGCCCCAAAGTGAACACTTACTAGTCAATTTAAAAAATCAGGAGTCTGATGAGATAAGTCACTTCCTACAAGCTACTTTATAACTCTTGGGGTGTATATACATCTATCCAATCCACATGATTGTTATTTTGAGTTTTCCCCACCTAAGTTCCATATTTAACCCCCAAAAAAATGTCTACTAACCAATTTCGAACAATCGGGAGTCCGATGAGGGCATAGACACTTCCTATAAGTTACATTTGAACCTCTTAGACCAACCCAAACCCGACCAATCTATGACCTCAGCCCATAATCGGCACGCCCAAAACTGATCCAACCTAGATTTGACCCGCCCAAACTCACCCAAACCCATCAAACTGCTAGTGCTAATTGATATGTTCAAAGTTTTGTGATAACTTATGTTTTCTTATTGCACTTAACAATTACATTTCCCTTTACCTTTAGTTCATAGTCAGAGTTTTCTAGCACCCTTTACCAGTAGCTTCTATTTCTTCTCATTTCAAATCATAATGTTAGATAAGTGTGCATATCATATAGCTAATGCATATTTGGAGTTAATCCATACTTAATCACACAAACTTTCAATACAAACACTTACAAAAGAAGGTGGAATTTAGATAAAGGTCCAAACTTAAAGTAAGCATAATAACCGCATACACGAAGACATGTGAATATGTTAAAGTGAATATATAAAAACATATATGTGTATCTTTTTGTGTTTTTTGTGGGTATATAGATGTGTACCTGTAAAGAGTGGGATTAGAAGGATCTTGCTTGATTGCTTGAGATAATCTGCGACATTGAAATAGTTTCCATCTTTGAAGAATTCAACAGGTTAATGTTTGTCTCTAACGTGGAAATTAGGGCTTTTACGATTAAGGTTATGTAGAGAGAGGGATTTTTTTGGACAACGAGGGTTTAGGGGGAATGTGAAAATGGTGGGAATGATGAAACTAAAAAAAGTGGGAAAGGATTAAGCCAAAATTTGTGACTGCCGGAAGCAGTTACAAATTTATGACTGTTTATAGTAGTTACCAATTAAGTGTTAGGGTAAAATTTGTGACAGTTACGAGCAGTTATAAATTTATGACTGTCGATAGCAGTCAAAAATTTAGTATTAAGTCAAAATTTGTGACTCCTCATGGCATTTATAATTTTGTGACTGCTCAAGAGGGTCATAACTTAGGCCTACTGATAAATTTATGACTGCTTGCGATTGTTATAAATTTGTGACTACTTATAGGAATAACAAATTAATTATATGGCAATATTTGTGACTCTTATTAGCGGTGACAAAGTAATTGACTCAATTTTTTTTATTACCCATTGATTTTATCAACCCCAATGGGAGTTACAAATAATTTTTTGATTACTCCAGGAAGTGATAAGTTTGTCACCCCTATTAGGAGTTACAAAAAGGCAGTCACAAAATTAACATTGGCAACATTATCTATATAATAAAGTAGCAATCTTATATATGTCATAAGATAGAATAATGATGTCATGAGATGTATTTTTTTTGCAATACCCATTTAACCCTTAAAAATTTTAATTTCCCCCTTTTTTTATACACTCTAATTTGTTTCCCCCTTATCTTCAAAATTCAAACATAAGGGTACAATAGTATTTTGCTTCCAATGATTCTTTACCTTAACCTCATTATCCAAACAATACTAACTTTACCCTCTTCGTCCCTCTCTCCACTATTCTCTAGCTTTGCAAAAAAAAAACGATCTCCGGCAGACACTCTCTCCCTTTCAACGACACTCTCTTACTATTTCTCTTCCTCTCACTTTACCCTCTTCGTACCTCTCTCCCTTGCAACGATCTCTGGTAATTTTTTTTAGCTTTCTAATCATTTTTTGGGCTGTACGTTCTTGGTTATCCTATTTTGAAACGATCTCTTCCTTTGTTTTTTTAAACGAACAACCATATCTACCTTTGTTGGATTTGTTTGAACCGAACAGCTACACTATTTTTGGATTTTTTTGAAACCAAGACCTATTTGGGTTTTTTTAAACAATAATGTTTCATATAGTTTTCTTCCAAGTTCAGGTATACAAGGGACAGATACATACAGGAAACAAAGGTTTCAAATTTAAACCTTCTTTTTAGTAGAAAAAACAAACGAATGTTTCAACTGTGTAAGTCTTTCATCTTCATCATACATATATGCTTATTGATCTAAATCTACAAAATATTACAATATATTAGATCTGATGTCAAATGTGTAAATCTACAAAGGTTTCAACTTCATCATATGAAGGTTTCAACCTCATCATACGAAGGTTTCAACTGTGTAAATCTACGAAGGTTCCAATGTTCGGATGATGCCATTTTTTTTCAATTTCTTTGGTTTTTGATGTCAACTGTATAAATGTTACATGTGCAGGTATTCATTTTTTCTGGGTTCGGTTTTGGGCGAAGGTATGCAGCTGCAGGTATTGATTTTTTTCGATTTTCATTTTTTTTTCATTTCTAACCATTGTTTTTCCCATTTTCTTCCCATTTTCATTTTTTCCTTTTGATTTCTAACCTTTTATTTGGGTTTTGATGGATTAGAATAAGGTCTGCAGGTTTAGACCCATTATAGAACCATTTGGTGTATGAGTTGTGTATTAAAAGGGTATAATCAATCAATTAATGCCTTTTATATTTGTTCTCCCTTAAAAAATTTGTTCAATTGTTATATGTCAGTTTCTAATATTTGTTGTTTCGGATATCATCTTATGTCTCCAAATTTTTAAGAGGGTCCTCAATTTATTTTTTGTGAGAGCATTCCAAAGGCGAGCTTTGTGTGGATACTGTTTCAATTATACCCAATAATTTGAAAGCATGTTTTTACGACAACATCAAGGAAGAGTTTGAAGTAAAAGTAATATGCATGTTTTTTACGACAACATCAAGGTTATTATGATGTATGCCTCTTATGTTTCCTGATTAGAGTCAAGGGCGAACATGTATACTCAAAGAAAGATTTTTTTTTTGTAGCTGTGAATATTTAGTTTCCATGTATTTCAGAAATGTATTTGGTTAGTTTATCCCCCCTTTAATTTTTGTCTTATTTGTCTTCTCAGATTTGTTATAGGACATCGATTTTGCCATTTTCCAAGAATTACAGTATATAGAGGTAGATAAAGAGAAGAGAATATGGGTTTACTTGGTTTTAAACCATTCAATTGCAGTAGATAAAGTCACTAAACCACCTAATAATTTTTATTTGGTTTTACTATTGATTCCAGTAAGACATGTCTACTGTGTTTGCTAATATTCTTTGAAAATATTTTATAGTGCATGATGTTTAATTATTTGCATAAGGTATGACAACTTATGTGATATGAAGATTCAAATAATCTAAAACCAGACTTTTAATTTATTTTGCATCTATATTGTACTAAAATTCATTAAACCACCTAATAATTTTTATTTATTTTTACTTTTGATTTTAATAAGATACCATCAAAATAATTTACTTTGCATTTGGTTTTACTTTTGATTCCTATCTAAATAATTTTCAATAACATGAACTGTTTGGATGTAATTGAATCATGTTATTAAATTATCAAAATAGTGCTTTTAATGTGGCAAAATTCATTTCTTTTTTTGGGGGCAAGTAATCAAAATAGTAGAGGTGCAACTAGCCTACGACTAGCTCACTCACTATTCATCCATTGCGTCTTGGACCCCAACCTAGCAGACAATCAATGACAAACTTTGGAACTCAACAGCTGGCCAACATTAAAATATTTACTTTCAGTAAAAAAAGTATGGCTAGGATGTCTTTTAGATTATTGATGTGATAGCTTGATGTAGGAACCTTATAAAGCTGAAGAATCAACTGTTCACAAATGAAATGACAAGTCTCCCAAATATTCAAAAGATAAAACAAGTTCACTCAAAGCATTAAAGAATGCTATATCAAGAACGTTGGAGTTAAACTATCAATGCCAGCCGTTACACACTCTTTAATTCCAGCTGTTACAGACTCTTTAATATTAAGAACGTTGAAGTTGAACTACATCAAGAACGTTGGAGTTAAACTATCAATCCAAAATATTTAAAAGTTAAAAATTTAAATAACGATCAATGCTAGCTGTTACCATTTCAAAAAATACCGTTGGATTTAAACTACACGACTTCGTTTTTAAAATAAAATGCAAACCAGCTCTTACACTCATCAAAACCGTTTGCTTTTATCAAGAACGTGTACTGCTGGGCTTAATAAAAACGAAGTCGTCCCTTTTTAAAAAAAAATGTGTGGCTATCCCCATACCTGAATTTCTTCCCCCACACCTTAAGACCAAAATGTCCTCCCACTTTTAAAACATAAAATATTTTAAGTAAGATGACATAATTACTCTTTTTTCTTTAAAATATAATATAATTTTAAAACATAACATTATTTTCGATAAAATAAAATTTACACTTTAAGATAAAATATAATTTTATTATTATTATTATTATTATTATTGTTATTTCGATTTTTGACTTTAACACATTATTAATTATTTTGGTCAGACAATAGTACTTTTTTTTAATTTATTAGACTTTGTTATATTTTTTGTCACTAAATATGAATTTTTTTCACGAGAAGTGATATTTGGTGACATTTAAAGAGTTTTTAACACAAAACAGTTTTTAACAAAATAAATAGTGTTTATAACAACAAAAAGTTAAAAAAAATAACTTATAACAAAAAAAAAATCTGCTTTTAACAGAATAAAAACAGTTTATAACAAAAAACAATATCTTTAAAAAAAATAGTTTTTAAAGAATAAAAATATTTAAAAAAACAGTTTTTAGAAAATAAAATCACTTTTTTGAAAAAAACTGTTTTTAACAAAAAATCAGTTTCGAAAGAATAAAAATAAATTTTCAAAAATATTTTTTTAACAAAATAAAAAACAGTATTAATAATAAAAACTTTCCGTGGAGAAATTTTCAAATTTAGCAATGAAAAATGTACCAAAGTATATAACATATTGATTAATTTGTAGTAAGGTCTAAAAAAAATATCATGGGTTAAAGTCAAAAAATTCAAATAATAATATTAATAACAACAATAATTATAATAATTATTGTAATAACCATACATGTAATACACGATGTTTTTAAAACTATTTTTTTCTTCACTAAGGTGTTTTTACTTTTCTAAAAACTGTTTTTTTTAATATTTCTTTGTTATAAACTCTTTTGTTTTGAACGATTATGACCTATTGAACTACAAACTTAGTAAACGAGACTAATTGGTAAAAACACTCCCAAAAAACTAATTGGTAAAAAAACACCCAAAAAATTGTTAAAAAAAACAATTGCTAACAAAACAAAATAGTTTTTAAGAAAATAAAAACACCTTAGTCACATGGTGAAGAACTATAGTGATAATTACAATATCGCTGTTTCATTTACTAAATAACTTCTTAATATTTATCACCATGCTATGAGCATGGGTATTTAACATTTTTTTAAATATTACTCTTTTTTTTATATAAGACAATTAAAACGGTAAGATTTTTTAAAATATTTTTAAACTCTATAGTTGAAAAAAACTAAAAAGTGTACATTAAAAAAAATAATTAAATGAAATAATGATTTGGTAAATAAACTTGAGCATTATTTTTCTCATCATTTTATTAGTAAAGTTGTTAATAATGATTTTTTGTGTAATTAAGTTTATATAATATTTGGGGTGGACTATTTGTATTGTTGTTTAGTTTTGATTTTCTTAAACATGTGGATAGTCCTCTAAATAAAGGAAATTTGTCCAACTGTTCTAAATCCTGTACTCATTTTTGTATTTATAATAAATTCTATGATTACAAGTTTTAGTCGACACTGTTTTTTGGAAGTGTTCGTCGTGCCTTCAGGAACAGGCATACCCTAGTGTATATATATATATATAGGGAGAAGGAGAGAGAGATGCTCTCATACATCCCACCAAGTTCTACGCTCTCTCGAAACCTTTTATTAAATTATTTATTTTCTATTGAAATTAACCTTTAAATAAACACATGTTCAAAAAATAAGGTCAAAATAAATCTTAGCTATTTTTAAAAAGTTTATTTTAACCCAATATTTTGAACATGGGTTGATTGTAAGGTTAACATGTGCGGACCGGACATGTGTCACCGAACCGTGCGCTTAAAAATTATCGCCTAAATTATATGCAGACTCTATCTTTTTTGCGCTCATCGTCAGGTGACACATGTCCAATCCGTACTCTAAAAATGCTGACTGGTCTACATAAAAATAGGACTATATATATATATATATATATATATAATTTGTTGCATTTATTTGTCCATATAGAATGATTCATAATAAAATATAGGGGCTTTAACAGTCTAGTCCTTGGACTAGCAATTTTTGACAAAAAAACAGGCCCAACAAATTTTAAACGATTAGGTCCAACATATAAATACCACGAAATTAAAACAAACACGCACTATTCAGAAATCAAAGCGCCAAAAACACTGTATTCTCTCTTTAATCAAAACCTTAATCATACCATCTCTTCGATCAAAACCCCAAAACGAATCTATTTCTCAATCAAATTTTGGTCAACAACAACATATAAATACTCCTGATCGAAGCTCTAGAAACTCTGTTCGATCAAAACCCTAACTCTCTTCGATCAAAACCCTAACTCTCTTCAATCAAAACCCTAGCTCTCTTCTTTCAAACCCTAATCGTTGAAGTTCTACATTTTACATTCTAAATCAAATTCTTCCAAACAGCACTAACAAGTATGTATACATTCTCTTATCACCTTTTTATCCTTGTGTATTTTGTGTTCTCATATGTATAAATTTGTAGACATATGGACTGATGAAATCACATTCTTCTTTTTCATGATATGTATTTCATCATATATTTGTTTCCCTCATTTTAATTGCAAAACACACTTTTCCATGTTAGATATATGTATTTCATCATTGTACTTTTCCTCCTGTATACATCATTTATCGAGGATTTATCAAGGACTAGGAATATATACATGATTGGAATATGTACATGTACAAGCTCTATGTTGCGTGTACTATGTGTATTTTGCGTGTACTTTTTAAAAGTACACGCAAAATAAACAGAGTACACGCACATTGAAAATGAATTTCTCAATTCATTATGCGTTTACTTTTATGTTTTATACGTGTACTCTATAGAATATGTACATGTACAAGCCCTGTGTTGCGTGTACTATGTGTATTTTGCATGTACTTTTTAAAAGTACACGCAAAATACACAGAGTACACGCATATTGAAATTGTATTTCTCAATTCATTATGCGTGTACTTTTATGTTTTATACATGTACTCTATAAAATATTAATTTCAAATCCATATTTGATCAATCATATGTTATTTTGGTCCGCGCCAGCGGCATTTGAATGATATTCCATGAGTTTTTAAGAAGTATTATTATTTTGTTAATATTTAGGAGTGTTGTTTGTCCAATAGCCAGCTGCATTTGAATGATATGTTATTAGGTAATAATTAGTTTTATTGCGTGTACTTTTTCATTTTTTGCGTGTATTTTGTTGAAAGTACACGCAAAAAATTCAGAAAGTACACGCACATTGAAATTCAATTTGTTCAATCCAATGTCCATGTACTAATGTGTATTATGAGTGTACTATTTTGTATTGTTGTGTTATTGTTTAGCAATCGTATGATCAAGCATGTTCAACTACAAAACTGCTGCTTGCACGTTCGAAGATCTTAACAATACAAAGCCTTTCACATTGACAGTGAATAGTACTAATGATGACGAAATTCATTTTTCCTTTCGCATCAATGATAGAGCTAAAAGGTTACTTGGTTTCTACTACTACTATGAAGACATTTACTGCACTTTTGATGTGCAATAACTTTAAGTAACTGAATCGAAAGCGAAGGATTTAACTAAACGAATTGAGCAATATTGCGTAAGGGGTTTTGATAATGTTGGAGCTTTTAGCATTCAGCTATTGTATCACTTCTTTACTGAATATGTTAGGAGTAGAGAATCTTGGTTTTTGACTTATCGAACAACCTCTGTTAGGTATTATCATGAAACTGACGATATATATTATCGCCTTTAGCATGTATTTTGATGAGACTTGTATAAATTGTTTGTGAGAATATTGCATGTACTTTTGTTAAATACGCTTGTATTTTATTATTTTAGTCTATGTTTTATTCTAATTCGCATGTATTTATTTTCTGTACATATCATTATAGGTTAGTAATTTAAATTTTGTTTATAGATCAATATAATGGGGATGAAGATGAAGGCAAGAAGAGGAAAGAAACAAAAAAAGAGCAGTTCTGATGATAGTTCTTCATCCAGTTCCAGTTCTAGTGTGGCATTGAAAGCTAAACGTCCTGCAAAGAAGAATGACCAATATCGATCAAATATTGTTAGCTTTCTCCATGATTTGCATCAGATTAAAGATAAAATAAACAATAGCCATATTGAACTTCTTAAGAAGACTCCATTTTGGGAGCTTTTCAATATCTACTACAGTGAGAAAGTAGTAGAAGTGGACCACAAGAAGACGGATAAAAATATTTTATCAATTATCGAGCTATACAATACGGAAATCAAAAGTTTCCGTATGAAGAGTAGTATTCCAATAATGTCAATAGATATAAGTGAAATATTTGGCATACCCCTGGTTGAGGGTTTAATATCAATAGAACTGAAAAAGCGACTGAATACTGCTCAAAAATCTGGATTACAAGCACGATACTTCTCAAAAAGAATAGGAAAGTCAGAAATTTTGAATGGTTTGAAGAAATCAGTTGAATTGGAGACAGATGAAGGAATTACTGATTTTGTTAAAATTGTGTGTCTCCACTTCTTGAACACGTTATTTTTCTCCAACTCAAACTTCACCCTTGGAGAATTTTGGTTGAAATACATTGAAAATATTGAGGAAATGAATAAATATGATTGAGCATCTGCTGTGCAAGAGTTTCTCATACATTCACTTGACAAATCAGCAAGTTCAAAACCTAGCACAGTTACTGGATGTGTCATTTTCCTACTGGTGAGCAAAAAAACATTTTGATATTTCAAAATTTACATAGCAATACTCACGTGTATTTTCAAAATACACGTGATATTTTCACGTGTATGTTGAAAATATACGTTTATTTTAACGTGTATTTTTAAAATACACGTGATAAATTCACGTGTATTTTGAAAGTACACATTTATTTTCACCTGTATTTTTAAAATACACTTGATATTCCTGATATTTCAAAATTTACATGCCAATACTTACCTGTACTTAGAAAATATTATGTGTATTTTCAAAATAAATGTGATATTTTCTCTTGTTCTTTCAAAATACACTTGATATTTAACGTGTATTTTGAAAATACACGTCTTAATCACGTGTATTTTGAAAATACACGTCTTATATCATGTGAAAGTACACTTGTATTTTACAAAGTACACGTGTACTATGTTTTGTAAATATAACCAGTGTACTCTCAAAATACTCTTGTTATATCTTTTGTCAATATTATAAATGTACTTTAGAAAGTACACGTGAACTTATATTGACAAAGTATAAGTGTAATTTAAAATGGTAACGTGTACTTTTAATATACAATTGTAAAATTTGTAAAGTACACGTTTAATTTTGCGTGTATTTTGAACAAATTTCTTGTACTTTCCATTATGAATCCCTAGGTAATACAAGTATTAAATTCATTTTGTTTTTTGTATGATCACAGTATTGGGCATGTGAGAAATTTGAAATTATTTCTCCTGTTGAAGAATATAAAGAAAATACTCCAAAATTTCTGAAGTGGAAGTTGTCGTCTTTGAAACAATGGTTTGTGAAGAATGACATCGCAACAGCAACTTTGAAGCAGGATACAAATAAACCAGCTTGTAAGGACTGTCCTGCACAAAAGGAATCTCAGTTTGAAGGGCCAAGTTACTCTTTCACTACACCAAAAACAGGAAACTGGCACGGTTTAAAACCGTGCCAGACGCAATCTGGCACGGTTTTAAACCGTGCCAGAATCAGGCGTGCCAGATTTTCTGGCACGGTTTAAAACCGTGCCAGATTTTCCAAACTGGCACGCTTTTAAACTGTGCCAGTTTTTTAATCTGGCACGCTTTTGGCACGCTTTTAAACCGTGTCAGATGTTAAATCTGGCACGCTTTTGGCACACGCCAAAACCGTGCCAAATTATCTATTTTTTGGCACGCTTTTGGCACGGTTTAAGACCGTGCCAGATTTTTCAGTTGATTAAAAAAAATAATAATAGGAACCAAATCTGGAAAATCTGCAAATTCCAAATTCGGTAGGAAAAATATTTATTATTTGCAAAAACAAAATCAAAAAAATTCACAAATTATGAATATCGCAGGTTGTTGATAAACTAATGTGCATACAAACTTCAAAAAATTACAAGAGATAATACCAATATAAAGCAACACATGACCATAAAAGTCGATAATAACTTCAAAAAATTACAAGAGTTAATAGTTCCCATATCAAAAAAAAATTGGGCAGAGTTTCCTCTATTTTTTTAGCATTCCAAAACCTGCTAACATAAAATCTGCCCATATAAAGCCCGCACGGCCATAAAAGTCAACAATAAAACTACTATAGCCAGCACGACCATAAAAATAAACCATAAAACTACTGAAGCCTGCTCGGCCATAACACAAAAAATAGAATCCTGAATATTAACGACACTAAATACACAATCCCCCTGTTGTAAACCATTGACTTCTTCGTGCGTTCCAAGTGGATAAAAGCTAACGATTGAATGTCATCCTACAAAAAAAATAAGACACAAAAAAGATACAATATTAGTAATCAAGTCAATTTTAAAAAAATCATATTCAAGCAAAAAAATTGCATATACAACTAGAAAAATTGCATATACGACTACGCGGTCAGTTCCTACAAGTTACATTGGTCCCGTGCGAGGTGTTCGTGCCTCCTAAGGGGTCGTTTGGGGGCTGGTTTGGGTTTTCACCCTTTAACGGCCTGTTTTCAAGTCTAAGTGTGATTTTTGCAAATTATCGTCATACTCTCTAATCGGGAGACCCGGGACTACGCGGTCAGTTCCTATAAGTTACATTGGTCCCGTGCGAGGTGTTCGTGCCTCCTACGAGGTCGTTTGGGGGTTGGTTTGGGTTTTCACCCTTTAACGGCCTGTTTTCAAGTCTAAGTGTTATTTTTACAAATTATCGTCATACTCTCAAACCGGGAGACCCGGGACTACGCGGTCAGTTCCAACAAGTTACATTCGTCCTGTGCGAGGTATTCGTGCGTCGTTTGGGGGCTGGTTTGGGTTTTCACCCTTTAACGGGCTATTTTCAAGATAGTGTGATTTTCGCACTGGTTTGGGTTTTCACCCTTTAACGGGTTATTTTCAAGATAGTGTGATTTTCGCAAATTATCGTCATACTCTCAAACCGGGAGACCCGGGACTACGCGATCAGTTCCTATAAGTTACATTGGTCCTGTGCGAGGTGTTCGTGCCTCTTACGGGGTCGTTTGGGGGCTGGTTTGGGTTTTCACCCTTTAACGGCCTGTGTTTCAAGTCTAAGTGTTATTTTTACAAATTATCGTCATACTCTCAAACCGGGAGACCTGGGACTACGCGATCAGTTCCTACAAGTTACATTCGTCCCGTGCGAGGTATTCGTGCCTCCTACAGGGTCGTTTGGGGGCTGGTTTGGGTTTTCACCCTTTAACGGGCAGTTTTCAAGAAAGTGTGATTTTTGCAAATTATCGTCATACTCTCAAACCGGGAAACCCGGGACTACGCGGTCAGTTCCTACAAGTTACATTGGTCCCGTGTGAGGTGTTCGTGCCTCCTACGGGGTCGTTTGGGGGCTGGTTTGGGTTTTCACCCTTTAACGACCTGTTTTCAAGTCTAAGAGTGATTTTTGCAAATTATCGTCATACTCTCAAACCGGGAGACCCGGGACTACGCGGTCAGTTCCTACAAGTTACAATGGTCCCGAGGGAAGTGTTCGTGCCTCCTACGGGGTCGTTTGAGGGCTGGTTTGGGTTTTCACCCTTTAACGACCTGTTTTCAAGTGTCAGTGTGATTTTTGCAAATTATAGTCATACTCTCAAACCGAGAGACCCGGGACTACGCGGTCAGTTCCTACAAGTTACATTGGTCCCGTGCGAGGTTTTCGTGCCTCCTATGGAGTCGTTTGGGGGCTGGTTTGGATTTTTACCCTTTAACGGCCTATTTCCAAGTGTAAGTGTGATTTTTACAAATTATCGTCAAACTCTCAAATCGGGAGACCCGGGACTACGCGGTCAGTTCCTACAAGTTACAATGCTCTCGTGCGAGGTGTTTGTGCCTACCACGGGGTCGTTTGGGGGCTGGTTTGGGTTTTCACCCTTTAACGGCCTGTTTTCAAGTCTAAGTGTGATTTTTGCAAATTATCGTCATACTCTCAAACCGGGAGACCCGGGACTACGCGGTCAGTTCCTACAAGTTACATTGGTCCCGTGTGAGGTGTTCATGCCTCCTACGGGGTCGTTTGGGGGCTAGTTTGGGTTTTCACCCTTTAACGGCCTGTTTTCAAGTCTAAGTGTGATTTTTGCAAATTATCGTCATACTCTCAAACGGAGAGACCCAGGACAACGCGGTTAGTTCCTACAAGTTAGATTGGTCCCGTGGGAGGTGTTCGTGCCTCCTACGGGGTCGTTTGGGGGCTTGTTTGGATTTTCACCCTTTAACGACCTGTTTTCAAGTCTAAGTGTGATTTTTGCAAATTATCATCATACTCTCAAACGAGGAGACCCGGGACAACACGGTTAGTTCCTACAAGTTACATTGGTCCCGTGCGAGGTGTTCGTGCCTCCTACGGGGTCGTTTGGGTGCTGGTTTGGGTTTTCACCCTTTAACGGCTTGTTTTCAAGTCTAAGTGTGATTTTTGCAAATTATCGTCATACTCTCAAACCGGGAGACCCGGGACTACGCGGTCAGTTCCTACAAGTTACATTGGTCCCGTGCGAGGTGTTCGTGCCTCCTACGGGGTCGTTTGGGGGCTGGTTTGGGTTTTCACCCTTTAACGGCCTGTTTTCAAGTCTAAGTGTGATTTTTACAAATTACCGTCATACTCTCAAACGGGGAGACCCGGGACAACGCGGTTAGTTCCTACAAGTTATATTGGTCCCGTGGGAGGTGTTCGTGCCTCCTACGGGGTCGTTTGGGGGCTGGTTTGGGTTTTCACCCTTTAACGGCCCCTTTTCAAGTCTAAGTGTGATTTTTGCAAATTATTGTCATATTCTCAAACCGGGAGACCTACGCGGTCAGTTCCTACAAGTTACATTGGTCCCGTGCGAGGTGTTCGTGCCTCCTACGAGGTGTTCGTGCCTTCATGGGTTAATTACGTCTTGATTAATAGCATAAGATCACGTAACTTTTATTTTACTTCCATAACAAAACTTCAAATATGAAAACACCTAATTTAAAAAAAAAGAGTGTTAAACCCCATAACCATATATACACTAAAGGACACGCATATATAAAGTACTGCACATATATAAAACTATATATCTTATTAGAAGTAAAATATAATACTAGAGTTTTACCTATCCAGTAGCGGGTTAGTGAGATTCTGCATGTGAAAGTTACATTACTTGTAATTCCTTGACCTTGGCCTTGCTCTGAAGCTACTTTTACATATAAACCACTAACATCCTGACCTACAATACGTTAATGTGATCATAATTAACCAGAGAATAAACTAGAAAGAAGTCAAGTCCAAAGGGTATGAACAATAAGCTTACCTTTCTATCCATGCTAACTAGATCCTTAGCACAAGTGAACAGTCCAAATGGATGACAGCCAACTGCCAAAAGAAAATTTACAAACAGCCTTTCATTCATGTTAGAAGACTTTTCATATGGTGCACTCAATCAACCCACAATAGAGGCGAACCCACCCAAAATATGTCATTGCACTTGTGATGGAACAACATGCCTTCTCTCTGTTTCTGAAACATAATTGTCCAACAAACAAACTGACAGATAAGAAAAAAAAGAAAAAAAAGTGAGAGATAAGTATAATCCAGAAGAATCAAGTATCTACATCATTATATATAATTCAATTATAGAAATTTATTGAATGGTTTCTTAATAGACAATAAAAAGAAAAACAAATAAAGAATGGAAAAAATAAAGAAAAATTCCATATAGTGAATACTTACTTACAGTTATTGATATGCCCCCCAAGCCCCCGGTGATTGCTCACAACAACGTTCCAGCCACGTTTTGCAACAAAGTTTGGCACCATTTCATCTACCAAACATAGAGCTAATAAATTTAAAGTGTATAATTACATGTATATATATACATGTGCAAATATTCATATTCATACCAATCAAAACCTGATCTTTAGTGCACTTCTTCCCTTCCACCTTCAAGTACACACTATGTGCACGCACACATATATACATAAACAATCAATTCATTGATGAGACACTAAGGTGTTAAAATGACAATATACAAACATATATACACACACACACATACGAGTTTTGGCAATTAATTCTAATTCTAATTCTAAATTTCTCTATAAACCTTTATTTCTCATTTTTTTTCCTAAAGTTTTAGTGAAATAATCTCATTTTTATTTCATTTCCACCCTTCCATCTCCAAATCTACACACACAGACAATCAACTCATCAACGAGACACAGGGCTGTAAAAAGGAAAACATACAACTATACGAACACACACACTGCGTGTGACAATTATTTCTAAATTTGGATTTCTCTATAGGCCTTAATATTCTGATTTTTCCTCAAGCTTCAATGACAAAATGTTATGGGTCCATTTGGCAATTCAATTCCAAAGCTGGAATTGGAATTGGAAGGCCAATTTCAATTCTGTGGAATTCAAATTGGCCTTTCAATTCCAATTCCAAGCCTTGAAATTGGGTTGCCAAACGGGCCCTATATGTATTTCATTTCTTCCCTACCAACTCCACACAGTGTGTTTGCGCACACATACATGAACAATCAATTCATCAACAAGTCACAAAGGAGTTAAAAAGAAAATCTATAATCACAGACACATATATATATATACAAGTACACAACAATTCAATGAGAAAGTAAGGAAAAAATAAAAAACAACCAAGAGAGCAGCAAAGATAACAAAATCACATATCTACCTCAAAATTTTCAATGTTGCATCTGAGATCAGTTCGAGCTCCATGGTCAATTAATATCTCAGCTATTCCAGGAGTGTGTCTATATTCACAAGGAACATTCAAATCCACAGTCAGACTTGTCGCTCCTGTGACGAGTGCACGGGCACAAGTATATGACCTATACTCGCAAATCGCCCAAAAAAGTTTAGGTGCACGCATAGGTATACACACGTGTACGCACAGGTAATCACTGATGATGGAGGCGGCAGTGAGGATGAGGTGTCGGGTAGTGTGGATCGTGGAGTATGGAGGCGGCGGGAGGCTACGATGAAGAGGCGGCGGCGAGAGGCGGCGATGAAGAGGCGGCGACGGGTAGGGTTGATCGGGGTCGCCGGGTAGTGTGGATCGGGGAGTCACCGAGTATAGAGAGAGAGAGAGAGGGAGATTTAGTCTCTTGAAAAAAATAACGATTTGGTCTCTTGAAATTTTGGTTGCCCCCTCAAATTTTGGGGTGTTATTTTTTTAATGAACTGTACTCATATTTGGCACGGTTTAGAACCGTTCCAGAATCTGACACTGTTTTAAACCGTGCCAGATTTTGGCACGCTTTAAAACCGTGCTAAAATTTCCTTCCCTCAATGTGCCAGATTAGCATTTTTGGTGCAGTGTTTGAACATATCTACAGAAAGTCCTATACATGCTGATTCATCATCAAAAAATGTTGCTGAAGATATTAATGACAATGAGTTTTCACATGGTTGGAATATTCCCCTTAAAAACATTGTGACTCCAAAGAAAAAGAAGGGAAAAGATCAACCAAAGGTTAATTTGGAGGAACAAATTGTTGTTTTGAAAAGGAAATTGTTGGAAAAAAATAACCAACTATCTAAAGCAGCTGGAGACATTAATGGTGCACTTGAGAAGGTGACCTATTTGGAGGTGGAGAGTGTCATTTTGAATGCACAGTTGCAGGTAGATCGTGATTCACTTTTTGAAGCCCATGAGGAAGTGAAGAACTTAAAGGTGGAGAATTCCAACCTTTTGAAGGAAAAAGAGTTATTAAATAAGTTGGAGGTAGAAAATGCCCAACTAGTTGAGTTAAACAATTCTTTAAAAGAAAAGCTTGATCAAGTCACAATGAGTGACTCGGATAGAATTAAAGAATTGGATGAATCATTGAAAAAACAGGCAGAATCAACACGAATTTTGGAACAAAAGAATGGATATTTGTCTCTGACTAATGAAGATCTAAAAAAAAGTATGATGATACATTGCAACAATGGAAAGATGCTGACATAGAAAAGATGACATTGAGGCAGAATCTTGAGGAGTCATAGTGGAAAAGAACTCAACAGGTACTTTTGAATGCAGAGTACACGCAGTTTTCCTAAAGTACACGTTTAAAGTACACGCAGTTTTCCAAAGTACACGCAGTTTTCCCAAAGTACACACAGTTTTATTTCATAGTATTTTTAATGCAGTTTTATTTTATATTAGATATAATGCAGAGTACATGCATTATTTTATTAAAAATAATGCATTGTTTATAATGTAACATTTTTTTTGTATTACAGGAAAACAATAATAAAATTCTTAATGACGAAATTTCGGAGTTGAAGAAAATGCTTGAAGAATCAGAATTAAAAAAAACTGACCAGGTATCTATAAAATACAATAGATATTTATTACACGCTACACTTTCTTAATTTTATTATAAATTTTATGTATATTATAAATTTTATAAAGTACACGTATTTTATAATACATGCGTGTACTTTATAAAATACACGCATGTATTACAATACACACGTGTATTATAAAAAATACACGTAAGAGAAAATGAATCATTGTTTCAAAAAATGCTTACAATCCAACATTCCTTGTTCAATATATCAGGAAAACATTAAAAAACAACTCATGGACGAAATTTCGGGTTTGAAGATTGAACTAGCCTTAAAGAAAGTTCAGGGCAGCCCCAAAATATCCAAAACAAAAGGGCCTCTTACTAGAGGGCAGAAGAAAAGAAAAGATGATGGTAAAACCGAAAAGCATGAACCAATTAAGAAACAAAAAGAGTCAAAGCTGAGAAAAGGTCGTCTAACAATAGCTGAACAAATGAAGGAAACTCACGTCAAGCTTGAAGCAATCGAAGCATACAAATATCTCAATGAAGCTTCGAAGAAAAAGATTGAAGAGTTTATTAAAATTGCTGAGCCAGGGTAAAGTTTATTGTTTATGATTTATCACTTCGCTAATTTATATTTTTTTTGGTGCAAAAGAATAAGGTTATTATTATTATACAATTCTTATTGATTATATAAAATGCAGGGAATTTATTTTCCAAGTGCTAGTTTCGTATGACCCGTGGGAAGATTTACTTGAAGTCCTCAACAATCAAGAAATTTCAAGCCAAGTATGTAGTCCAAATATTAGACATCCATTATATTTCAACATTATTATTTCCTCACCATTTTATATTGTGTGAAACAGATAATACTTGCCTTTAGTGAAGTATTGAGGTTAAAATTGTCAGAGGAAGGGCTCTCCTACTCACACACTTTTTATGATTATTGTTGGGTAAGTACAAATAAACCGAAAGTTTTGAGAAACAAAATTTCAGTTTTTTTATTAACACTATGTCTATAATTTTTATTCAGATAGAAGCTTGTAGCACAAATGGAGTCAATAAGAAGGGGGAGTTATACAGAGATTTATTTGAATACTTAGGCACTTGTAATAATTTGTTCATTGTACTAAGACATAGTGTAGGACATTTCACATTACTTGTGATATACAAAAAAGAAAATAAAGTGGTCCATATGGACCCCCTTCGACCGAACGACAAGGAAAAAAATACAACATTCTTCGATGATGCAAAAAAAATTGGTTAGTGCCTAAACTTAATTAGTAATGTTACTTGTACTTATATTATACACGTGTACACGTGCATTATATAATGTGTGTACTTTGTATTAGTTGTACATAATTACCCAGATTATCAAAGTACACGCATCATATTTTAAAATACACGTGAAATGAACCAATACAAGTTACGTGTACTTTAATATTATGAGTGTACTTTTAACTCTTTAGGAAAAATACACGCATCATATTTTAAAATGCACGTGATAGATAAAAATAAAATATGCATGTACTTTAATATTATGCGTGTACTTTTAACTCATTAGGCAAAGTACACGCATCATATTTTAAAATACACGTGATATTTTAAAATAAAATATGTGTGTACTTTAATATTATGCGTGTACTTTTAACACATTAGGCAAAGTACACGCATCATATTTTAAAATACACGTGATATGAAAAAATAAAATATGCGTGTACTTTTATATTATGCGTGTACTTTTCACTCTTTAATCTTCATATACTCTTTTATTTGTATACCCTAAATATTTGTCTTCTTAACAGTTTTTTGTCTTCCAAAAAACACTGTGCCTATTGAAGACTGAAGCAGAAACAATGAAAAACAATGGTTTCAAAATTCAGAGGAAATTTGATGAAGGTACACCAAATGAGTTTACATTGGATGATGATCCATTGACAGAGCAAGAAAGAAGGACTGTAGATTTCTTGCTGGAAAGTGATCTCAAATTTGACCTAATAAGAGATCATGAATGCCCTAAACAATATAATGGGTAAGAAAAACTTCATTTCTAAAAATTACTAATTTGTATCCTTTCAAAAAATTTCGTCACATCATACTAATTTGTATATTTGTTTTATTGTAATTTCAGGGTTGACTGTGGGGTGTTCTGCATGTACTGCATTGAACAAATAAGGAGAAACAAGGAAATGCAAAAATTGTTTCAAGACCCCGACATGCTAAAACAAAGAGCATATGTACTCGGGGAAATTCTTCTGTCAAAATATTTCTTCCCCCGAAAGGAGAAAAAAACATCTATAAATTGTGATTCAAATTCAAAACATATATTTGTAATTTGTTTTGTGTTATATTGGTTATTGTTTACAATATTTATTAAACCAAAATGGTTTTTTCCCGCTGGTGGGGACCACAATCCACGTAAGGTTTAGACAAACAATGCATCTGATTGTTATGAAACAATGTACAAGCAGTTTTCACGAAAAATACAAGTCATAATTACTAAGTACACCAATGAATTCTTCAAAGTACACGCATTTTTACTAAAGTACACGCACTGGTTAATATAATAATTATTTATTATTTTAATTGAAAACTACTTTGAAGAATTCATTAAGGACACAATAACCAAAATCAATTTATGAAGCTCAACTACTCACTTCCCAACTACTTCTGGTCAAGAAATAAATAACTTTCACTTTTCCTATAAAAGAGTAATATTTGTTCCTTTCTTAACCATTACATCTAGGGTAAAGATAACATAATGGCTATTCCAGCAGAAAACTTGCGAGAAACTCTTGAGAGAGATGAATGAAATAAAAAAAATAAGGCAAATTGAGGAAAATATTTCCTCATATGAAACTGCCTTTGAGTAGTTTCAAACATATGTGAGGGAAGGCTATTCTGGACTTTCACACAATCCCATACATTTATTTGATGTGGATGAGGACTCTCCTCAAACACATGAAGAACTCATGTCTTTCTATACACAAGAAGTTCCCATGATAATCGCAAAGCTGAAGGAGAAGAAGGCTCTCCATGAAGGCCTTGTAGCTGTCATAAAAGAAGAAATTCGACACTGATCGAATTTAATTGACTCTTTCCCTGACACCCTGCATGCCTTTGACAAACATCCCTACTAGAAGCCTTGTTTAGTTTTTTCAGCTTTCTTTATTTGAAAAAATTGTACTTTATTTTTTTATTTTTAATAAAAAATTTATTTCTTTCATGAATGTGTTCTGAGTTATGTCATACAACCAATATAGTAAAGTACACGTGAACCCTTATAAACATGATCACGTGTTTTGTTAAAAATTTTAACATTAATAACATTTCATGTAAAAAAATTATATAAATGCGTGTACTCTATATATTACACATGTACTTTATAAAGTACACGCATAGTCTATAAAGTACACGCCTATTGAAATACTTGTATAATAATGCGTGTACTCAAGATATTGTCCCAAAACATTATATAAATGCGTGTACTCTATATATTACACGTGTACTTTATAAAGTACACGCATAGTCTATAAAGTACACGCCTATTGAAATACTTGTATAATAATGACGCTGGCGCAGACCATAATACCCATAGGAGTTTAAGAATATGAGTGACCCAAATGTCTTTTATAAAGTACAAGCACATTGTAATGTCAAAAACCATTTTCCAAATAGTACATGCATTTATATACGTCTACTTGATAAAATTACATGCAGAATACATAAAGTACACGTATATTGAATTAGATTTTTGTCATATCAATATGCGTGTACTTTGCTAAAACATGCATGTACAATTATATTTAAATGCGTGTACTTTAATTATCAATGCGTGTACTTCATAAAGTACACGCACATTTCATCAAGTACACGCATATTATATTTATATTATGCGTGTACTTCATGCATGTACATTAAGTAAAGTACACGCATGCTTTTATAAAGTACACGCATATTGAACTGACCAAATCCATTTTAAATGCGTGTACTTTATTAATATACGTGTACTTAATGAAGTACACGTATATTTAATCAAGGACACGCATTGATAAAATTTCTTGGGGACTTTGGCATTTAGTCCCAGTTTTGATCATCATCTTTCCTCCGATCCTAGATATATCATTTGTTGTTGTTAGTCCTATTCAATGAATGTGGAAATTAAAATGCCTCTGAACAATAATACAATCACACCCCATATAGCAGTCCACGTTTTTCTTGGAATGCAGTTGTAACCATCCACAACTGCTGAATGGGACTAATTATGAATATAAAAGTCAAATGGGATTAGGACAAACAAAACCTTCACAAATGGGACTATTGCTAAAATACCTAAAATTTCTTTGGACATCAAAATGCGCGTGTACTGTACATAACATGCGTATACAAAGGTAAAGTACACGTGAACACAAGGAATAATGATCATGTATGTTTTATGAAAAATATGTGTACAGCAACACAAAAAACAAACTAAAGAATGAGACTTACAAATAAATTACATTCATTTATGTGAAACAAATGGTTTATTAATTAATTTATTCAATCAAATGGTTAAAATGAATGAATTCAACAATTTTAAAAATAGTCAAATGGGTTCCTTACAAGTAGACCTGTAATGACCCGTTTTACTACACCTCGAGCAAGTAACTTCCCTTACGGTGATCTCACCAGAAGACTTTATTCTCTTATTTTTTGGCCTGCCTGTCGGTCTCTTAGTCATTGGTGGAAGGATAGATGGATTTTCAGGAATAGGAATATTTAAGGAAATCAAATCAGGAAGAGGAACTATAGGTATCGAGTATGATTTTCTGTAGAAAGATACCTTATAGTACTCCTCAATATAATCATAAATACTGATCCCTTTCCTCCGCACAACACAAACAACATGAGAACATGGAAAATATCTAATCTGCCAACTCTTACAAGAACAAGTCCTTTCTCCTAAGTCAACTGTTGCTTGCACTTCTGAATGAACTTCAAATACATTTTGACTTGAGCGACTAATAGTCCAATGTCGACTTTTATTCCAATTTTCATTCAGTAACTTTTGAAAAAAAGGACATAGCTCATTTGTCCAAGTGTCAGACTTAACAAGTTTGTTTGCATTGAAATTCATAATCTTCACTCTCAATTTATCAAGAATATTCATTACTGGTAAATGCCTTTCCTCCAATATCCATGAATTGAATGACTCCGCAACACTAGATGCCATGTCACCATACCGTTTACCAGGAAAATATGCACATGACCGATTCTTGGGAGGCAAACTATCAATGAAATCGACAATAGCAGCTCCTCCTTCCTTCTTCAATGCTTCAATATTCTTGTGAAATACATCTACTGAGACAGCATATGCATAAGACAAAAAATCTTTAACAATTTTCTTTCGAAATCCAGCACAATTCTCACGAATTTTCTTTTTTATATTCCCTTGTAAATGATGTATACAGTAGGAATGTTAAGACAACGGGAAGACCCTCGAAACAGCTTCAAGTAATCCATTGTTTCGATCTGATATAAATGTTATGTTTCGATATTGCTCAACTACTGCACTATGCAAATTGACTAGAAACCACATCCAGTTATCTTCGGTTTCGGAATGAACAACAGCATATGCAACAGGAAAAAGTCATGAAATATAAAAATATATTAAAATTAAAATAAATAACATATCCATGTACAACACTTTGTATATTGATGCTGCTGACGCAGACCCTAAAACACATGGGAAATATATTGTGTTTAATTTAAATTGTTTGTAAATAACAAGACAAAACATAAAAATGTACCGTACACATGATAAAGATAAAAAGACATGCACGTTTACTTTCCAATCTTTTGCTTGGCTTTATTATTAACAAGACTAACATCAACATACATGCATAAAAATATAAAGTACAGGTGAACTAAACAAAAACATTCAAAGGTACTTTACATTTTTAACATGTACTTTGCTTTATTATTTCTAAATAACAACACCTATCATCAAAGTACACGCATAAAAATGAAAAGTACACGTGAAATTAAGAAAAACATTCACGTGTACTTGACATGTAAAATGCGTGTACTTTAGTTTGTATTCAACATAACATCATCATCAAAGTACACACATAAAAATGAAAAGTACACGTGAAATTAACAAAAACATTCACGTGTACTTGACATGTAAAATGCGTGTACTTTACTTATTACTACACATAACATCATCATCATCAAAGTACACGCATAAAAATGAAAAGTACACGTGACATTAACAAAAACATTCATGTGTAATTTATATGCACTATGCGTGTACTTTACTTAGTATTACACATAATAAGACATATCATGACAATACACGCAGAAAAATGAAAAGTACACGTGAACTAAAACAAAGACCTTCAAAGGTATTTTATATTTTTATGCTTGTATTTTGATGATATGGAATGGAACAAACAAAATCATCATCATCATCAAAGTACACGCATAATAAGACATATCATGACAATACACGCAGAAAAATGAAAAGTACACGTGAACTAAAACAAAGACCTTCAAAGGTATTTTATATTGTTATGCTTGTATTTTGATGATATGGAATGGAACAAACAAAATTTCAATGCAATACACAAAATAAAATATTTAAAATTCATTTACCATTGTTCCCATTCCTTGCAGTAGCTGATAGTATTGTTCCACGATAACGGCTCTTCAAAAAGGCACCATCAAGAAATAAAACAGGTCTGCAGTATTGAAATCCATAAATACATCCTTTAAACATTATAAATGTTCTCTTGAATTTTTTACTCTCATGTTCCACGTCAAGGATGCAATGCGACCCAGGATTATATTGCAATAGAAGGTCACGATAATTATTCATTAATGCATAAGAAACCTTTTCATCACCATGTATATCAACAACAGCCATCTCTTTCGCACGCCATGCATATTGATAAGCTATATCAAGACCATAATTCTTCTTCATATCTCTAACTACATCAATTGGTCTCAATAGTGGGTTATCTCTAAGATCATCAGCTACTAATGTTGAAACCAACTTGGAGGCTATCATTTTGGCTGATGGACTACGAAAGACACCTCTACATGTATGCTCATTATTCATTGCACGTATGTAAAAGTATCAATTTATTGTAGATAATGAAGCATGAATTCTCCATATGCAATTCTCAGTAGTCTTTTTAGAGCATTCAGCCGTCACTCGAGTTTTATCATTCTTCAAATACACATACTTGAACTCAACCTCAACGGCATACTTTCGCAATTTATCCCGAAATTCCACTACACCTCCTTCAAAACACTGCTGCTCATGACTTATATAAGTCTTCCAATCATTCGAAAGATAGACTTTCGACTCCACACCTCCAAGATAAAAGTCATTTTCAATGCAACTATTAAAGTCATTTTTAGTGCCTGATGATAAAGACTCTAACCTCTGTGTATTTGTATCACCACTGTCAACCCTCTCAGAACTTGTATTACTGCAGTCAACCCCTTCAAAAATTCGATTAGAGCAGTCAACCTGTTCACGACATGTATTACATGAAAATGGTAATGAATCAATGACATATATCCAAATGAAATTAGCTTTCACGATCAATTGGGACCACAACATACAACAAACATCGTTGTCACAAACCAACATGAACCGACATTCATCACCAAATGAATACCTCAATGAAAAACTCCCACTTCTTAAATTAGTAAACCTAATACACAACTCATTGCATATGAAATCTAATGAGCTATCTTCAAATATTTCAATACAAGTCATATTATCCAAATAACAACACCTTGCTATTACACTACTTACCATAATGTCCTGCAGTAAAACAGAGACGAAAAACATTTACGTTAAGGTCAACAATTCTAAAAATGTGTGCAATAATTTAATGCATGAAATATCAAAATATTTATTTATAATTAATATAAACTTACAGGCACTTTTTAAAAACCTATACATGAAGCAATAAACCACACACATATTATCAAATAATCAATCACGTGTACTTTATAAACACTGCGTGTACTCTGAAAACTGATATCGAACTGGTTATTTCCGCTGGCGCGGACCTATATCAATAAGTGAGTCAATACCAAATCAAAATCAAGTACTCTTAAAATTAGAATGAAACATCAATAATATTCATTCAGCACATTCAACTAACAATTACAAATATTGATAAATATAACTTATTTATTAAGAATCCAAACATAAATGCATAAAAAACACAAATTAAAAACATATACATAGATAACATATAAAAAGCTATTCAATCACATGAATGAATATTACAATGAGTCTCTTGAATTAAAACAAAGGACATATACTTATTGTAATCGATCGAAAATAGAAAAATCAACTGTTGATAAAGATAAACTTACAAATGATAGCGCCAAGTGATACAGGTAGAATCGATTAAGAACACTGTAATCGATTATAGGACAGACGATCAAAAGCATAAGATTGATGTTATTTTCGATTTCGGAGAATAGTCGTTAGTTGCAGAGAAAACTCCAATAGCCGATTAGGTTTATGATTTTCTTAAATTGGGGATATTTATATGTTGGACCTAATCGTTTAAAATTTGATTCACCGATTTTTTTATTCAAAATTATTAGTCCAAGGACTAGACCGTAAAAACCTATAAAATATATGTTTAATTTGAGGACCTTTACGTTAACATATGTCCATTAAGGGAGAGACACTGTACGTTGTTTTAATCTTCTAAAATAGTACAATAGAGAAAGTTGTGGACCCATTTAGAGGTGTCCTAATCTTTTAAAAGAAGAATTGGATATACATAAAAAAAAAAAGGGCACTACTCGAATTTTTCACAACGTAAGATAAGTAGTATAGTATTTGGATGGAGGCTAGTCTTGCACGTCAATGGACTTCAATTAGAACACCTTCTCGAGAGAGCCAGATACCAGCATATGTGCGCACAACACGACGTCTATTTGGCATCTCCTTCACCAGTCTCTCATCCTTCGTTGCTAAAACGTGGCCCTACCACTTCTTGCCATATCAGCAACCCAGTGGCCCCACACCTTTTATTGCAACCCAAACCAAAACTCGAGCGGTCACTGTTGCTTTCCTCATGTGGTGGACTTACTTTTTGGTTCTCACCGAAAGTCAAGAGTTCACAATCCACTGCGACGCACTTCCACATACTGCTACTGTAATAAGAGAGAGAAAAGATGCAAATATAAAAAGCGACCCTCTATCCCACATCTCATAATGCTTCGCCCCCATTATTATTCTTCAAGTCTTCTAATTTTTTTTTTCTAAATTAACTTTAAAAATAAATAAATAAAAAATTATAACAAACTTTGATAAAAAAAAAATACAATCAACTAACTACATCTAATTTTGATTAAAAAAACAGTTAACTTTCACATAAAGAAAAGGGTACTTCTAACTATAATTAAAAAAAATTATAATTAATTTTGATAAAAAAAAATACAACCAATTAATTATAGCTAACTTTTATTTTAGTTAGCTATAGTTTTTTTTTTTTAAAGTTAATTGTAATTTTTTTATCAATTTTTTTTAATTAAAGTTACTTGTTATCTCGTTTTTTATTCATCAATGTTCGTTGTAATTAGCTGGTTATAATTTTTTTTTAATTAAATTTAGTTGTAGTTTTTTTTAATCAAAGTTAATTGCAGTTTTTTTTAATCAGAGTTAGTTGCAACTTTTTCTTTTATTTTATTAAAGTTAACTTTAAGTTTTTTTTTTGTTTTTTTTTATCAAAGTTAGCTATAATTAGTTGGTCGTATTTTTTTTATCAAAGTTAATTGCAATTTTTTAAATCATAGTTAGATGTACCGTTTTTTTAAAATGAAAGTTAGCTATTTTTTCAATCAAAATTAGATGTAATTAGTTGGGTTTTTTTTTTAATCAAAGTTAGTTGTAATTTTTTATCTATTTATTTTCAAAGTTATTTTAGGAAAAGAAAGTTAGAAGGCTTGAAGAATAGTAATGTCTTTATATATTGAAAGGGTGTGGAGGGAGCATTATGGGGTATGTGGATAAACGGTCCCTATAAAAAACTCTATTATGTCAAAAGTCGTTAGGTCTTGAATTTGTTTTTCAAAGATTACTGAGTTCATTTACGATCAGGACCAAACGAATTAGTTTCGAGTTGTATCCAGACTGACTTGAAAATTACTCTTCATTACAAAAATAAAATAAAATATAAAATTATAAATTAATGAACTTATAAATGTACACTCAACAAAATGCATTTGTCAAAACAATACTTTGAGTTAAGAAAATTTTTAACATCCGATTACATCCGTATGTATCTATTAAAATTCGTTAAGACAATCATAAGTCTTTGTTGACAATTTATCATTGATACATTTTATGATATTTGTAAATTGAGGTAAAAATATTTTGGTTTGCGGAGCCTACAATTATCAACATTAGAAATTTATGATGTAAGAATAATTTATGTTTTGATTTGATGGAGAGTTTCATCCAATATTATTTCATATATAAAATTTATATTTTGTGAAAGACTTATTTTTAGCTTTTGATTTGTAAATAATGTGTGGACTTGCTAGATTTAAGGGGTTAACGATAAAATTAAAGAGCCACCCAAATCGATTTGAAACAGATTTATTAATGAATGGTGTATAATTTGAGTGATTTGAAACATGAATCCGGCGTCACACGTTACCATAACCACCATTCACAAACAACTGGTTGCCAAGTTTAACTCTATACTAAGTCAAGATGTTTAACAAAGAATATTGGGATACACCCTAACAAGGGTGTTTCTAAGCAGCAGTGTATAACTTTTGGCATACTGTATTTATTTTCTTCTAACCACTAACCTTCCACGAGCTCGAACCGTTATTACTTTAAAGACCACACCCACATGTCTAAATATCGATCAATTTTCAAGACATGGGCAAACCAGGAGCGTAAATATCAAAATCAACGGTGGATATCAAGCCGTCACCAAGAGATAAGGATAAAACCCAGTATGATACCCACAATTGGACGTCAACTTGTTGGTGACCCAAAACTATCTTGACGTCAAACTGTTTCTACGGATAATTTCTAATTTCGCTCTTCTACGTCCACTCTTCCGCGTACATGTATATAAACCCCTCACTCCTCATTCTTAAACAAACCCAAAACTATTTCAAAAAAAAAAAACGACAACCCAAAGCCCAAACCAAACTTGTTCAGTTTAAATATTGAGTTTTCTGATATGGAGAAATTGAATTTGGATCCGAGTTGGGTTAGAGGGAGTTGTGTAGGCAAAGGTTCTTTTGGGACAGTGAGTCTGGCGCTCGACAAATTAGACGGTTGTGTTTTTGCGGTTAAGTCAGTTGAACAGAGCTTGTGTAAATCCTCTCAAGTAGAGGCTTTAGAGAAGGAAATTCAGATTCTTAAATCTCTTTCTTCCCCTTATGTGGTGGAGTATCTTGGTGACGATGTCACGAGGGAGTCTACAACTACGTCGTACCGGAATTTACACATGGAGTACATGCCAGGTGGTACCGTTGCTGAGCTGCTAAAACATTCCGGCAGTGATGTGGCCTCTTACACATGGTGCATCGTCTCCGCGTTGAGGTACGTTCACTCCATGGGAATTGTGCATTGCGACGTTAAAGGGAGAAACGTTTTGGTTGGGTCCACAACAGGAGCTGCCAAGCTAGCCGATTTTGGTTCAGCTAAATTCACCGCTTTAACAGCGTTGCCACGTGGAAGTCCATTGTGGATGGCACCCGAGGTTATAAGGCAAGAATATCAGGGGCCGGAGTCTGATGTTTGGTCACTTGGGTGCACTGTTATTGAGATGTTTACGGGAAAACCGGCTTGGAAAGATGAGGGATGCGGCACACTTTTTAAAATTGGTTACTCAAATGAGTTACCGGAATTTCCAACTCAGTTACCCGGACTTGGACGTGATTTTCTTGACAAGTGCTTGAGAAGAGATCCAGAAGAAAGATGGAGTTGTGATCAGCTTTTACAACACCCATTTATATCAACATCTGCACCACCAAATACAATGACGAATCGGTCACCAAGATGCGTGCTTGATTTAAATTTCTCCGATGAGGAGAATGAACCAACAACTGACACTCAAATTATGAGTTCAAACGCGAAAGGTATAATTGGTGAATTAGCTTCGAGCTCAGGGGTAAATTGGGAATCAGACGGATGGGTGACGGTGAGGAATCTGGAGGTTTCAGATGGGTGTAGTGGAGAAGGGACACGTTCGGCATATCCAAATTTGATTAAAAATGAGGAGGAAAGACAGTGGACTCATTCAGAATATTCGGATTCCATTGGAATTAGCGAAATAAGTGAAAGGACAAATTCGGAACATTTAGATTCTAGTGGTAATTATTTACAGAAAGCTGGTTCGAACTGTAGTGGGTTTGGGTGTGCGTGGTCAACTTGGGATTGGGCGGTGGAGAGTGAGGAGAAGAGCATTCACAATTGTAAAATTTTATTATTATTTACCTTTTTATTGTGTATGTATAATTTTCATATGCGCAGTATTCATAATATATTAACAATTACTTGGGAGTTCAGTTAACACCTTGCATGTGACCCGCTTTTATGGGTGATTTGTGTGTTGATGTCACTCCTCTGCCTCTTCCAGTGGATAGAAAGTCGTACAACAAGGATCCAACTTGGAAGTGGGTGGTGGGCTGTGATTAGGCACACTGATCTGATTAGAATATGAGATTACTCCAATTGCTTTTGCCTTTTCGTATGATTCATTTTTTGTATTTTATATCTTAATGGAGAAGAAATTAAAGTTAGTTTCCCAGGGATAAGGGGTTTCACATCAAACAATCGATCAACTCACTTGGAGGAATAGCTTTACCGTGCTTAGCTCTAATAAAAACCATATTGTTAGAGCATCACAATCACAATGGAGATGCATAATGTCAAAGAAATTTATAGTTTTACAAAATTCTTGGTCGGTAATGGTGGACAATTTAAATGCAGAATTTCCAAACACTTCCTATTAACTTATGAAGTTCGTAGAAATTTCAACGGAGAAAAGAAGTTTGTAGAAAAGAAGTTATTTTTATTATATATTTAAATTCTTACAAACTTATGTTGTTATTAATAATTCCTATGAACTTCTGTTCTTCGTAAGAAATATTATTTTTATTTCCTACGGAAAACAGTTGTTCGTAGGAACTGTAATTACAAATTATATTTCATCACCATTATGAGAGCGTACACTTCGTGATAGGTAAAACGCCTTTTTAATTGGTAAAATACCTTTCATCTGTCTCTCCATTACAGATGCTCTTAAAAGTGTAGTCCAATCAACCAATCTTTCTTTTCTATTGCACGGTATTTATGATGGAGTTAGTTCTTATTTTAAAAAAGTATTAGAGTTACGATCTATTGTATTATTTCGACGACATATTTATGTGGTCCATAAGATGAAAAATTTAATAAAAAAGGCTATAAAATCGTTGTAAAGTCAACTTGAAAAATATAGTAAGCTGGGGATCTGAATTTCTTTTGTATATATTTTAGCTTGTTACATAATTGAAAAGAACTTAGTATGCTTCTACAAAAGCCGTCGATAATTTTGTGTGTTTTATAAAAATATGGATATATCATGGGTTTGTTAAATTACGTGCACTAGCTGGATGGTAGAAAAAACAATTGTTTAATGTATCAAAATTTGATATTATTTATGTATTTAGTTTTGGTGAGACAAAGATTGCTGTTTCATAATTGATGATAAAAAGGGCTAAGGTTTCCTCAACTTGCTTGGGCTTGTTTTTTATCCTTATCCCAGTCTTCTCCAACTAGAGCCAAGTTGGCCAACATGTTCGGCTTGACCTTTGGATCACGGCTCATATCTGACCTCGAACCTTTCACGCCTACTTCAGTCTTTGCAAAGTTCTTACAATTGATTCTTTTACATTTTTTGTTGTTTATTAAAATAGGTCAAGGTCAACTTTGGCTATATGTACATTCTTAGTGGTTTTATAAAAGGTTTCTTAGTCATTGTTATTAATTCAGTCACCTAATTAGGCCCAACTGCTATGTTGTAATTAACATTCTTGATTGGATACTTCACCAAGTTTAAAAATTTGTGTTTCCTCCTCCAGCTCTCCAGTTTTAATGACTAGAATTGAAATAACAATTTTCCCACCGCATATGATTTCACATGTGATCTATAAGCTTGGAGTGGTCAGTGTTATAACAATATATTGAAAACAATTGATTCCATATGGACCCTTATTACTTAGTTATTATCAATTTAAAGTGTGTTGTTAATTACATTTTCGATTTGGCAATGGTACATTAGTTACCATAAAAGCTAATCTTGTTTGATGGTTCATACACAGAATATCTTTTTGGATCTCCCTTCATATTCCTAGAATTAAGAAGGCGTCTACTCCGAAAGTTAACCAACCCATATTTTTCAAGTCAATGCGACCGTACTTCTCTGTAATCATTAAATCCTTTTTTTTAAGGGTAATTATAAGAAGACACACATTGAAAACATGATTTGAGTAAACACAACAAGTGCCCTATATCATTAATGAACACTTAAACGAGATACATTTTACTTAATTGTTCACAAATAATACAAGAACCCATATATCATGCAAATATATTTCAAAGTGTGTCCCTCTATCAATCATTTTTCAAAGACAATTATAACTTATAAGTACTATTTCAACCACTACGGTGCATGAATAAAAGACATGAAAATGTCAAAATGTACTGTTGCCAACTAATACCCATATATATATATATATATATGTATATATAAAGATCTGGTTCTAGTTTGGATTTCATTAAGTGTCCCTCTTTGTAATAAAATTAATTCACTATATCTGACAGATGCTAGCAATTAGCCAATTAGCAATCGACAACGAGCATTCCCACCTGTTGGCATTGATTTTTTATGCAATTCTAAATCATGTGTTTGATTCTAACTGGTTGTTCGGCTCCATTTTTTTATGCCAGTCAACTACAATACAAAATTATTAACTTTCCTGGTGTGGTACTGCTGATCAAGTCAGTCTTTCATAAGGCATGCTTGGCCCAAGGGAGCAACAAATTACAGTTGTTGCTGGCTATTAATATTATTATATGTAACACTTTTTTAGATGGTAGATCTGTTCATGTGATTACACAATGGCAGCTTCTCATGGCATGTCTCTCTTTGCTTTTAAGATTTAATCCACTGGTTGTTATATGCGTATATGGGAAAACTAAAAGGATAGTAATAAATTGGAACGATTTATCTGGATGCTGAGGTGTGTGTTAGACACACAGTCCTAAGACAGAAATATCGCCCGCACGATAATCAATGATGCTTCGAGCCTCAGATAACTGTCCCCAGGATTCAACAGCACAGTTCATCCGATTGAAGCACTCAATGGATGACTTTAAAACCACAAGAGATTATGCCCAGAATTGGAGTATGAAGAAGGACGTTTTTTGAGAGAGAGAGAGATTGAAAAGTTATTAGAAACTGATCTGCATATCCCTCATATAAAGGGATGCAGAAACCACCCACTTCCCCCAAAACGTGGGTGACCACTTCTCCCACTAAACCACTCCCAACGGCTAATTAAAAAAAAAACGTGTTTTAAGTTTAATCATAGAATAATTTTTAATTAATTAAATAAAACAATTTTTAATATTAATTAAAATAATTTAATGACGAAATTAAAATTAACTCATTATTAGGACCCAAGACCAAGTCCCCAAGTCCCAAGTCTTGATATATAATATAATAATTATATATCTATTTAGGTATAAATACCTCAAATCCTCTTAAATTCCCTTAGTGGGACTTGAACCCATGACCTCCTTTAAAGGGGACTCAAAAGTTATCACTAGGCTACAAAGTCTTATTGTGAGTATATCATTCACACCAATAGTTATACACACACACACAGGTCACTGATGTACTGATGGAGCTACCCATTACACAGGCTGTGCGATTTGTAATATTAGGTAGGTAGGATCCTTAATTCACCGCATCAATCCGAATATTGGGATAATAGCCTTGCATAGTTGCACCAAGCAAACTCTTTGACAGCTTCAGCAAGCCATGAATTTTGCCATTGAATGTCGGGATCGTATAAATCATCTCCAGCAGGGCAAGTTTTTGTCAAGTGCAAAATATAAGGCTTATTTCGTATTCTTTTGACAATATATATGCTGGATTAAAAAAAAGCAAATTTCATTCTCGACCGTGTTGGGGATTGTTTTCCATTTTCTTTTTCTTTTTCGTACAAAAGATTTATTTAAGAATTAATTTGATTTCAAAATTAATTTTGGGATGTTCAATTTACACTTTGTCACCCACTTTTTTTGTTTTATTATATAGATGAGTTACCTATTTTGAATGAAAATCGTTTGGTCAAAATAACTAATTGTTAGCTCTAACAATTTTTTGGTATAATCTAAAAATATTATTTTATTTTTCAAAATAATAAATTACCTTTAATCCTCAATTATTTTTTAATAACAAATAACCTTTTCTCTTCAAGTTAAATCTTTAACAAACAAACACATACACACACACACAAATAACCTTTTCTTTTCAAGTTAAATCTCTAACACACACACACACACACACACACATATATATATATATATATATATATATATATATATATATATATATATATATATATCAAGGTTCTAAAAAACGCGGGGCGTGATTGAGGCGTGGAGGTCAAGCCTTAAGCCTTAGAAGCCTACGCCGACCTAGGCGTAAAAATGCGTGAAAAGGCGTTTAGGCCTTCTTAATATATTTTAATATTTTTTAACCATAACAAGGATATTAAAATACAAAAATTGCACATATCATAAAAATATGTCTGAATATATGCAAATTAAAATACTATTTGATTATTTTGGATGAGATAATGGTCCGATTTGTAAACAAATTCTTTAAAAGGCGACATCGTTTCACTAAATCATTGTTGTTTTTAGAAAAAAGTGCGCGTTAAGGGTTTTACCATGAATAAGGCGTGAAAAGCGTAAGGCGAGGCGTTTCTCCCAAACCTTAAGGCTAGGCGTGCCTAAGCGGAGCCTAGGCGGGTTTTTTAGAACAGTGATATATATATATATATTACAATAAAATACATTCATATTTAAAAAGACAGCTTTAAATTTTAAATAACAGTTTATTTTGTAAAAACAATATTTTATATAAGAATGTTTTTAAAAAAACAATTGTATCATTCTTCACGTTTATTACATTATGAATTGTCACAAATTATATATTGGTTTGCAATGTGCGAAATTGTTCTAGGAATGTATGAGCAATACTTAATATATGCACACCTGTATATATTCAATATTTTCTCTTCGGATATGTATGTTATGTTTGTAATATATGCTACAGGCACACATTTCAATTAAAAGAAGAATTCCGGATAGAGGTAACTATCTAGTACCCTTTCTTTGCACTCGTACAGAGAACTAGGAACATTAATAGTCATGGGATTTTGATTCAAGTAAGCATCATCTTGTATTTGGTTAAGTTGTCTTTGAAGTACGTGATTTTTATTTATTTTTTTGGTTTTTATAATTTATTATTTAGGCTGAGACATAATGAAATGGATTGGGATGGTACACTAGAAATTTCTGTTCAAGTAGAAGTTCTATTTAATAAAATGGGAAAAAAACGTTTGCTACATTAAAAACTATTTCTAATAAAGTATATTTATATAAAAAACATTTTTGTATTAAGTAAACTATTTTTAAGTAAAAAAAAGGTCTTTTTAAATACGAGTTGGCGCTCACATCCGTTGCACGTGTGACTCACATTAGATTGATTCACATGTAAGGAGGGACATGAGTGATGTCAGAGTTTATTGATATTAAGAAAGTGTGTATTAAGAAAATGTCATCCTTTTGTCATTTAATAGCCACAATTTTTTTATATTCTTTTGACAATATATATGCTGGATTAAAAAAAAGCAAATTTCATTCTCGACCGTGTTGGGGAGGGTTTTCCATTTTCTTTTTCTTTTTCGTACAAAAGATTTATTTAAGAATTAATTTGATTTCAAAATTAATTTTGGGATGTTCAATTTACACTTTGTCACCCACTTTTTTTGTTTTATTATATAGATGAGTTACCTATTTTGAATGGAAATCGTTTGGTCAAAATAACTAATTGTTAGCTCTAACAATTTTTTGGTATAATCAAAAAATATTATTTTATTTTTCAAAATAATAAATTACCTTTAATCCTCAATTATTTTTTAATAACTGTTGATGTAAAAAATTAGATTACTCTAATAATTCAATCACAGATAAATAAAGGAGACAAAGAATTTTAAAGTGGTTCAGCGTTATAAGAATGGCCTACGTCCACTGTTGCTTTATTGCTGAGTGTTTGGAAATTCTCGATTATAAGTTCTATCAAGAAATTCCCTTTTGGATTTGAAGTCTAGGTCCGGATTCAGATCCCTTTACAATGAGGATTGTACAATGTATTTATAGCCCTGACGCTGTAATGTGAAAGGGTAATACATTAAATGATATACATATGAAAGGGTAATATATTTAATGCCCTCTTTGCGTGTGCGTCCAAATGATAAGCATTTAATGAGCAGTTAAACTGTTGGTATCCTGCTTCGAGGTGCAGCTCGGACCGCCTAAGCTTCTCGGTACTCAAGAGTTCCTCGGAGAGGCATTGTTCCTCGGAGCTTGTGAGTTCCTCGGGGAACTAGTCTTCCTCGTTGTAGTCTTGTTCCTCGGAGCGCGTGGGTTCCTCGGAAGTGTTTGTTGTTGCCATGTAGATAGCCACGTGTCTTCATATGATTGGTCCATGTCAGCAGATTAAATTTGGTATCAACAGAAGCCCCCAATGTTTCATAGTTCGAAATTTGAGGAGTACGGAACATTCTTTCTCGGAATATGGTAGCTTTAAATAGTCTTCCTGATTTTTAGGAGCGTTTCCCTTGTATTTATTTCTCCTTCCCAATTCGTAGAATCATGCTTTTTTGGACTTTTCTGCGTGCTTCGATTCTCGCATCACTTTTCGTCTTCTTAGCCGCTGTTGTTCGCTTTGATTCCCGCGCCACTTTTTATCTTTTTAGCCGCTGTTGTCCGCTTTGATTCCCGCACCACTTTTCATCTTTTTAGCCGCTGGTAACGTAATCATCCTTTTTTGTAATCATTACTTCACCATTTCCCAAGGCAAGGTATTTAAACTTCACAGACACTCCCATCGTCTTCTACCTTTCAAATTTTTATCTTCGAGTTTTACGTCATCTCTTCCTACTCTCTTGTGCGTTCATCTTTTCCGTCGTTCGTTGTCAACAGCTCTACTCTTTTTCTGTAAGGTCTTCTTCTTTCTTCTTCATTTCTTTTATTCATCATCATGGTTTACTCTGTTGAGTCTCTTGAAAAGTTTCGCTCTAATTTTTTCATTCCCTCTTGGGTTGTCTTGGAAGAGCTTTCTGAGCCTTCTGATTATTTCAATTTGGCTAAGGGACATTGGTTCCCCAGTCTTTTTATTGCTGAGTGTGGGTTTTCTTTTCCACCAAATCCCTTGTGTCTGGAATTCTGTCATTATTTTGACGTCGTTCCTGCGAGAATAGCCCCCAACACATGGAGAATAGTTAATGGGGTGCATAAATTAAATCAAGTCCATGGAAGTCGCATAGGAATTCCAGAAATTATGTACTGCTATAGATGGGCAGTTAATGATAATATTTTTTTATTTAAAAACTAGATTTTTAAATAGAGCCTTAGTAGTCAATCTCCCTGATGCCAATAGGGATTATTTTGAACATGGGGTTGTCATAAAAAATTGGCAACACCTTCCATTAGTTGGAGATGAGGTTTACCAGGGTCCCAGATGCCCTCCTTATGGCAATGGGATAGGTTATTTTTATTTATTTTATTTATTTTTAAATCATGTTTCTTTTGTGTTTGATAAAATGCGTCACTGATAACAATGTTTATTTATTTGCAGTTGATAGCAAGAGAAAGTGCCCAAAAGATGCAGATGTATATAAGGCATTTGAAACTTATCTGGAATCTGCATCAAAGTGTTGCCGACGAGCACATTAGATCAGCTTCGTATCTGTTGCAGTACAAGAGCTACACCACTTCTTTCACTGCTCGTCCAGTGATAAGTGAATCAGAGCTAGTACAGCTTCCACAAGCTCATCGCCTGAATCTCATATTCCTTTAAGTGAAAGGATGAAGAAGAGAAGACCTCCTACCCTGTTTGAGAAAACTGCCTCCGGTTCTGGGGAGGTAAAAAGGAGTAGGATTGATGTCCCAAGGGAGGGGACGAAGAAGACTGATGCAGCTCCTCCAGCTGCTCCTGTTAAATTTGTCGAGAAGCCCGCAGTGGCTCCGAGAAGGTCTGTTGCTCCTGGAGAGGTGATTGTGATATCACCGACCAAGGGTTCTTCCTTGGTTGAATCTGTACCTGTTCCCCCGAGGAGGCTGAAGAAGAGCTCCTCGGTCAATTTGGTTGATACCATTACTCAGCTCCCAGTTACTGGAACTAGGGTTCCAACTTTTGTTCCCCGAGCTCTGCCATGAGCTCGGTAAAGTCCTCGATCATTCCTGAGGTACAAGGTACTGAAGATAACCTTACTCGGGACATGGTCACCTCACTAGCTGCTCATCACCTTGCTTCTGTAAGTCTTCTTACTTTCAATTTTTCATATTTCCTTTGTCATTTCTGTTTCTAACTTGCTTTCTTTTTCTGTTCACAGTTGACGAGCTGCTTTAACATAATCCTGAAGAAGGATGAAGCGATTAAGGCTTCTTGCTCCTCGTCTAGTGTGGAGGGAGCTCTGGAAGAAGCTACCAAGTCTCTGGAAGATTCTCGCCAGAATTATGCTGATGACAAAGTTTTCTGGGAGAAGAAGTTTGCCTCCTCCGAGCAAGAAAAAGCTCGGGCTATTGATGCCTCCAAGGAGTTAGAGAAGAAAATAAATGCCCAAGAGAAGGAAAATAAGGAGCTTGAGGAGAGGCTCAAAACTGCTGGAGAGTTTGAAGATAAACTCAAAGCTTCCGAGGAGGAGTTGGCTCAACTTCGGGAAGTAGGTCGGCAGAAGGAGGAAATAGAAAATAAATTGAAGGCTGCTGAGAACCAGCTGTCCGAGAAGCTCTCCTCGGAGAAATTGAAGAGGAAGATGGAAGTGAAGAAGTCTTTCAGCTCTGGCTAGGACAAGGGGTGGAACAAGGGGTTGGCTGCCATGGTGTCGCAAGTGGACTATGGCAGTCTCAAGTACTTTAGGGACGGATGGGTTGCTGCCCTTCAGGAGATGAAGGTCGACGAGTCTTCCGAGATCTTCCAGAGACATATCCCTGGTCCCCCTCCAACTCCAGAAGAGTTAGAAGAGGACGAATCTACCTCTGAAGAATCTTCGATGGTAATGGGAGATCATGCCCTAGCCATCCAGCCTGGTGCTGAGGAAAATCAATAAATCGTTTATTCCTCCGAGCAACTGCCTATTCTCCTCGAGCAACTATCCCTTCCTTCTGAGCAACCTACCTCTTCATCCCAACCTCCCGAGAAGGTTTTGGGAGATAAGGAAAAGGTGTAGTGTTGTTCGGGTTTCTTTTTATTTTGTTTCTCTTTATCAAATGTAACCCAGAAAATGTAACTCTGAACTATGATCTAATAAAACTTGAACTTTTTTGCATACTGTTGTCTATCTTTCATTCATACTCTTCTTATTCTTCTTATTGATGATTGCTCTTCTTTCTCTGCTAGTTTCTGGTTAGGATGGAACTGCTATCTGCCCATGATACAAAGTTGCTGCGATAATGTAATGAGTACTTTAAGGCTGGTCACACAGACCTGAGTGTTGCACAAGTTGTCGACATACTTGGTCATGATGCTTCAGAACAGGCAGTGGAAGCATATCAATATCTGAAGTGTCTTCTTGATAGGGTTGTAGCCAATAACGTTGCCTATTACGAAATGATTGAGGATCTTCAAAGCACCCTCGAGGACCTTCAGCTTCAATACAAAGAATCCACTACTTTGTTGCATGAGGGGTACGAGAAGAAGTACCAGCAGATCATTGCCGACAAGGGCTACGAGAAGCTTTTTGCTGGGTACGATGTAAGGGAGAGAACCTTAAGAGGTGAGGTCGAAGAATGCAGACAGATTGCTAAGTTGCTGGAAAAGGAAAACAACAACCTGCAGAAGGAGTTGTCACAATTGAAGTCTGCAGCTTCCAATTCTAGTGCCTTGATCCCAGTGACCGATGAGGGATTTTCATTTTTAGAGGTTGAGAACGCCAAGTTGAGGGACGAGTTAGAGACTTTGAAGAGCTCTGGCACCTCTTCATCTTCTCGTGGTCGAGCAAGAGCTCCTCGGGGGCGAGCAAGAGCAGCTCGGGTTCTTATCGAGGAACAGAGGACTCAGTCTGCCTTAGAGAACTAGGCTTTCCAATTAATGGCGAAGAACCAGGCGTTGTCTGATATGTCAAAGAAGATTAGGGACCTGTAAAAATAGCTCTCTGCGCAGAAGTCAGTCTTGGAGAATAAGGAGCTTTTCATTAAGAATCTCCACGAGCAGCTAGAAAAGCTAACATATCAATTCCACAAACAGCCCAGGGAGTTCTGGATGGTTGGATACAACGAAGCACTATTCCACTTGGACGATCGTATCCAGAATGCCAACAATGAGGGCTACAAGCAAGGCTGGCTGAATGCCTTAGGTGTGCTGAAGCTCGAACAAGGTCATTATCTGTGGGACTACCATGATCCCGGGTTGCTCGACTTGCCTGTGCCACCATACAATTTGGACATGAATTGGATCCCTGCTCGGGCCATTCCTCGGAGCTTAATTTCAAAGTATCTCGGTGACTAAAATCTACATTCTCAAATCGAGGTATCTCGTCCCGAGCATCTCCTAGATCGACCATCCGTGATGAATGTCAGGATGTTGAAGGATCTCAACTTTATCAATTCTCCTCTGTCTTTAAATGATCCGCCTGCTGGCGAGGAACCTATGTCAAAAGCAGAGGGGAAGAGACCAGTAGAATATGAATTTTTGATGTAATAGTTAGTATACATGTGAATGTAACTGTAATTTCATTATCAATGTAATTTATTTTGAATTTAATGAAAGACTTTCATTTTTGTTTGCAAATCTTGATTGCTATTGTCTTGTAGTTATCAAACACTTTATATTTATGCATATCTGTTAAAAAGATAACAATAATGTGTTGTTTGTCGACCAACTCAGTAATAATTAAAAAGTTTCAAGTTTTAATAATATTGCTCGATCACTTAATAATAAAGTCACGAGTATAAAAACTGTTTAAAATTTTTCCAACCAACCAAGGTCGTTAAATTATGCTTGTCGACCAATTACAATTAGTGGGTTTTTATCCCCGACCAGCCATAATTGGTAGACTTTTCTCTTAAATGTTTCCGACCAACCAAGGTCGGTAAATTTTCTTTGTCGACCAACTACAGTTGGTGGGTTTTTATCCCCGACCAGCCATAGTTAGTAACTTTTCTCTTAAATATTTCCGACCAACCAAGGTCGGTAAATTTTCTTTGTCGACCAACTACATTTGGTGGGTTTTTATCCCCGACCAGCTATAGTTAGCAACTTTTGCACTTTCTGAAATAATCTTACCTCCCGACCAACATAAGTTGGCATTTGCGAGAATATTTTGTTTCCTAGCCAAACAGGTTGGCATTTTTAGGAATATTTTGTTTCCTAACCAACCGAAGTTGGCATTTTTAGGAATATTTTGTTTCCTAGCCAAACATGTTGGCATTTTTAGGAATATTTTGTTTCCTAGCCAAACAGGTTGGCATTTTTAGGAATATTTTGTTTCCTAACCAACCGAAGTTGGCATTTTTAGGAATATTTTATTTCCTAGCCAAACAGGTTGGCATTGTTAGGAATATTTCGTTTCCTAACCAACCGAAGTTGGCATTTTTAGGAATATTTTGTTTCCTAACCAACCGAAGTTGGCATTTTTAGGAATATTTTATTTCCTAACCAACCGAGGTTAGCATTTTTAGGAAAATTTTGCTGCTGAGCAGTCTGAGCTTTGCCGAGTTTTGTTGAGTAGTGTGTAGCACTAGTTGTTGATACCAAAATTAGTATGCTGATGTGGACGAATAATAAGAAGACATGTGTCAATCTACGTGGCACAATAGCAACGAGGAAGATCATTCCCCCGACCAACATACTCATTCCGAGGAACACCAGCCCACCGAGGAACTCTTGTCCTCCGAGGAACTCCAGTGCTCCGAGGAACTCTTGAATGATGAGCAACTAAGGCGGTTCGAGCTGCATCTCGACCACAGCATTGATTTCCAGATAATCAACAGTTCAACTATTCATTGAATGCTTATCATCTTGACACACACGCTTGAAGAGCATTAAATGAGTTACCCTTTCATACGTATATCATTTAATGTATCACCCTTTCATGTACAGCCTAAGAGCTATAAATATCTTGTATCACCCTCATTCAAAGGGACCGAAATTTCTTGAGAGCACTTGTAATCGAGAATTTCCAAACACTCAGCAATAACATAACAGTGGATGTAGGCCCTTCATATAAGGTTGAACCACTTTAAAATTCTTTGTCTCATTTATATTTATCTGTGATTAAATAATTAGAAGAAATTTAGTTTTTTACATCAACAGATTGGCGCCGTCTGTGGGAAGCGACTGTTGTTATCGTTTTTCACCAAAATTCATTCATCATCAATGGCAGATAATCCAGAATCTAGCAATCAAAATGCTGGAAATCCTCCAAATCCCTCTGCACCTCCAGATCTGGCCGGAATAATGACAAATCTGGCTCAAGGACAAACCGCCATGCAAGAAACAATGCGTCAACTCATTCAAACCCTTCATGGCGGTGCACCTGCACATTCGGGACAGAGAAGTGGTCAGAGGAAAACTTATTTACTTTCTTCACGATCCAGGCGTACTGAGCCACATCGTAATGAGGAATCTGATGACTCCTCTTATCAACCTGGACGAACTTCGTCAATAAGGGCTACAGACATTGATCAACGTATCACTCTTTCTCCAGAGATTCAGTGCCTTGGAAAGATTGAACAGGGTGTCTCCTTTCAGTCGATTAGGCCCTAGGAGGAATAGGAGTCCTCCTAAAACTATGTCGAGGAGTTTTCGACAACCATCAGATCGAAGAGAAGGATCAGCGCAATCTCGACCAATTTCTCGTCGAGATAGATCTCAAGAGGCCACTTCAGAACAATCAATTGCTCGAACTAATAGGCCCGAGGAAGGAAATGATGCGTGGAAAGGGTCCCTTCAGCGGTTAGAGGATAGATTGGGAGAAATGGCTAAGGCAAAGAATCCCCTGCAACGAACTTTTGTTCAAGGGACACCTTTTGTCCAGGCCATTGTGGATTTTCCTACACCGTCAAAATTTAAAGCTCCTATGGTGACCCCCAAATACGAGGGAAAGACAGATCCTGTTCTTCACATAGAACAATATCAAGCTGCTGTCGACATCTATGCTGTCCCTGACGAGATGAGATGCAGAGCATTCTCGGGAACTCTTACTGAATCTGCCCAGATATGGTACAACAATCTTCCTCGGAGTAAGATTTCAACTTTCTTTCAATTGGCCGAGTTGTTCATCGGCAATTTCTATTTTGGAGCGAAGCCAGTAAAATGGGTAGCACACTTGTTAAGTGTTAGACAAAAGTCGGGTGAGAGTACTAGAGATTACATAACTCGTTTTAATAACGAGAAGCTGGAAGTCATAGATTATGAAGAGAAGACAGCAATCACCGCCTTGATGAGTGGATTGTTGCCTAACAAGTTGTACTACACTTTGGCCAAAGATCCACCTACAACTATGTCAGAGTTGATGGCAAAAGCGGCCAAAATCATGAATACCGGGGAGGCTATGGCAGCAAAGAAGAATATGGATAAAGAAACCAAGGTGGAAGTCGACAATTCTAAGAAGAAAGAGCATAAGGGCAATGGCGGTGACAGGCATTCCAAGAACAACAAGTCGTCATGGGAAGTACTAAAGAAATTCGATAATTATACTCCTCTGAAAATGAGTATTAATCATGTCTTGGAAGAAATCAAGAATAACGAGGAGATAAAGTGGCCGAAGAAACTGAGATCAGACCCTGATATGAGGAATAAGGAAAAGTATTACGAGTTCCACAAGGATCATGGCCACATGACAAAAAATTATATAGCTCTTCAGAACGAGATTGAAACACTCATCCGAAGAGGAAAGCTAGCAAAGTATGTTGATCGGGGAGGGGAAAGAAGAAACAATGACCGAACCAGAGAGAGGTCCATATCTCCTCGTCGAGCAGAGGAGAAGAAGAAGAGAAATCATGAAGATGATACAGAGGATGACCCCGATCTTCCCAAGAAACCAAGGCAGCCAGAACGAGAGGTATTTTCCATACGTTTTGGGTCATTTGATTGTAATGTTATTACAGGAGGAGATGCAGGAGGAGGAGACCTTACTGCAGAAAGAAAGGCTTACCTCGGAGAGGCCCAAGCTTGCTCGTACATTCAGCGAATAAATTTGGCTGAAGAGGATCGTCCGAGGAAGGTAAACAAAGAGAAGCTGGTCATTGGTTTTTCAAAAAACGACCTGGCAGGTGTTCTTTACCCGCACGACGACCCTTTGGTGATCAAAATGAGAATGAAAGAAGTAGTGATTTCAAGAGTGCTGGTCGATAACGGTAGCTCGGCAGATATCATGTACTATTCGTGCTTTGATAGTTTAAATTTAAAGCTATCTCAATTGGAGCCTTATCACAGACCTCTCCTGGGTTTTGCTGGCGAGAAAGTTTTTCCACTTGGGACGATCAAGTTGGATATATTCATTGGAACTTGGCCTGCTTGTCGAACAGAAATAATACGCTTCTTTGTGATGGATAAGAATGTGCAATCAGCTTACAATATCATCATGGGAAGAGTTGGTTTGAAGAAGTTCGAAGCAGTTCCATCTACAGTACATCAGTGCTTAAAATTCCCAACAAATTTTAGAGTAGGAGTTGTGAAAGGTGATCAAAAAGTATCTCGGGAATGCTATTATTCATCTGTCGAGCAAGAGGAGCTCGAAGAGTCAAGGAAAAAGACTACTACCTACCAGGTGGAGGAAGGTACAGAAATTGAAACACTTGATCCCAGAGATGAATCCCAACTTGTTAAAGGACAGGTGGTGGAATCTACAGAAAATGTTATTCTGGACGACGAGCACCCTGAACGAGTAACCCAGATAGGTTCGTCATTGGATGCCTCGATAAAACAGGAGTTGATAACTTTCTTGCGAAACAGGAAGAAAACTTTTGCATGGAGTCATGAAGACATGCCAGGAATAGATCCAAACTTCTTATGTCATGAGCTCAATGTGAATAAGGAGATCAAGCCTATAAAGCAGAGAAGAAGAGTATTTAGTCCCGAGAAGAATCAAGCTATACAAGAGGAGGTCGAGAAACTCCAAAAAGCTCAATTCATTGAAGATGTGAAATATCCAGACTGGTTAGCAAATGTGGCGATGGTAAAGAAGAAAAACAATAAATGGAGAATGTGTGTTGATTTCACCGATCTCAACAAGGCATGCCCAAAGGATCATTTTCCATTACCCAGAATTGATCAACTAGTGGATGCTACCTCGGGACACGAGCTGCTCAGCTTCATGGATGCTTACTCTAGCTACAATCAGATCAAAATGAAACTTGAAGACAGGGAAAGTACTTCTTTTATTACCCCTAGGGGAACTTACTGTTATAATGTTATGCCTTTTGGTTTGAAAAATACAGGAGCGACATACCAGCGGCTGATGAACAAGGTTTTTTCCGAACAAATCAGTTGCAATATGGAAGTCTATGTCGACGATATGCTGACAAAGAGCAAGAAAGCTGCTGATCATCTAGGTGACTTAGCTCAAACCTTTGATCAACTAGATAAATACCAAATGAAGCTTAACCCGACGAAGTGCACATTTGGAGTACGAGAAGGAATATTCCTCGGATACATCGTCAACCAGCGAGGTATTGAGGCAAATCCAGAAAAGATCAAAGCTCTTTTAGGGCTACGATCTCCAACGACGAAGAAAGAAGTGCAGAGTCTTACAGGACGAGTTGCAGCGCTCAACAGATTTGTATCTCGAGCAACTGATAGATGCCTTCCATTCTTCAAAACACTCCGGAAAACTTTCGAGTGGAACGATGAATGTGAAAAAGCCTTTCAAGACTTGAAGAAATATTTAGGAGCACCTCCACTGTTATCCAGGCCAGTAACGGGAGAAAAGTTGTACTTATACCTGGCAGTATCAGAAAATGCAGTCAGCTCGGCATTGATCAGAATGGAGAATGGAGTCCAGAAGCCAATTTATTACACAAGTAAGGCTTTCCGAGGTGCAGAGATCAGGTACCCAAAGCTGGAAAAATTGGCATTGGCATTGATTGAGACAAGTAAAAGAATGAGGCCATATTTTCAGGCCCATACCATCGTCGTGTATACTGACATGCCATTGAGACAAGCCCTTCATAAGCCAGAAAAATCAGGGAGACTGATGTATTGGGCAATAGAGCTCGGTGAATACGATATTGTGTATGAACCCAGATCATCACTAAAAGGGCAAGCTGTAGAAGATTTTATAGCAGAATTTACATATCCTGATACCCCTTAGGAATAAAAGTTGCTCGCTGATCAACCTGTGTATGTTACAGGATCAACAGACATAAGTTCAGATCAACTCCGATTGGTAAAAGGGCTTGTGGATGTAGAAAGATCATCAAATTCAAACCCAGACCAACTCCGGTTGGTAAAAGGGAGAGAAGATATGGTCGACGAAGAACGAAAAATACCAGGGGAGGATGAAAGGAAACAACGGATATTTCACCGAGGAACTCTATCAGATAAGAAATTTGAAGACGAGTTACCTACATGGAGATTATATGTAGATGGGTCATCTTGCACAACAGGTTGTGGGGCAGGGATTGTTTTGAACACCCCATGTGAGATTGACGTGGAATATGCCTTACGATTCCAATTCAAAGCTTCCAATAATGAGGCGGAGTATGAGGCCATTATAGCAGGTCTTAATTTAGCAAAGATTATGGAAGCACAACAAGTGATGGTATTCAGTGATTCTTAATTAATTGTGAATCAGGTAATGGGAACATATGCAATTAAAGGAGAATTAATGATCAAGTATCATGCAAAGGTGATGGAGTTATTGGCAGAATTTGATGCCATTCAATTGATCAGAATACCAAGAATTGAAAATGCACGAGCAGACGCACTGGCCCGATTAGCATCAGCTACTCGTACCGAGATGCGGAGAACGATACCAATTGAAGTACTAGAAAGTCGGAGTATAGATGAAGACCTGACGATGAATATTATTACCCTTGATTTAGGACCATCTTGGATGGATCCCATCAGGGCATATATTGAGGAGGGAAAATTACCGGAGGATAAGCTCGTTGCCAAGAGATTGAAGTTTAAAGCTGCTCGGTATGTACTAACCAATGGTGTTTTGTATAGACGAGGGCTTATGGCAGGTTTGCAGAGATGTGTACATCCCTCCGAGGTGAAAGAATTGATTGAAGAGATCCATGAAGGGTCTTGTGGAGCCCATGTAGCAGGTCGGACACTTTTGCAAAGGGTGATGACGCAGGGATATTACTGGCCAACAATGAGGGCTGATTGTATAGCCTATGCTAAGAGATGTGATAAATTACAACGCTTTTCCTCCATCAGGTGAACTCCACAAGCATTGTTGACGCCCATAACTTCCCCTTGGCCATTTTCCATATGGGGAATCTATTTGGTTGGACCACTGCCGACAACCCGAGGAAGATTCAAGTACCTCGTCGTCGCAGTGGATTATTTTACTAAGTGGGTAGAAGCTGAGCCCCTTATTGATATGACGTACGAGAAGGTATACCAGTTCGTTTGGAAGAATATAATCTGCCGATATGGTCTCCCTCATGCCTTCATCACAGACCATGGAACACAATTTGATAACGAGGAGTTTGCCGCCTATTGTCATCAGTCGAACATTTTGAAGGTTCATTCAGCACCAGGCCATCCTCAAAGCAATGGGTAGACTGAAGTGACGAACAAAACATTACTAAATGGTTTAAAGAAAAGGCTAAGTGAGGCTAAAGCTAATTGGATTAATGAACTACAAAATCAGTATTATGGGCTTACAGAACAACTCCCCGAGCAGCAACTGGAGAATCACCATATATGCTAGCATTCGGAAGTGAGGCCGTAATACTTGCCGAGCTGGGTCTTCCAACACACAGAGTGCTGAATTTCAATTCCCCAGTTAGCGATTTGATGAGGAGGTTGGATTTGGACATGCTCGAGGAAGTTAGAGAAGAGGCGGCCATTAGAAATGCTGCTTACCAACGACGAACATCTCTGTTCTACAACAAAAGGGTAAAAAAATGCGATTTAAAAGAAGGAGATTACGTGCTAAAGAAGGTCATTCAGAAGCACAATAAGTTGGAAGAAAACTGGCATGGACCCTACCGAGTTACAGAAGTTGTTCGACCAGGAACTTACCGAATAGCAACTCTAGAAGGAGAGGAATTTAAGAATGCATGGAATGCTGAACACCTACGCAAGTATTATCAGTGATGTAAAATGTAAAGCAATTCCATCAATATGAATAAAACAATGATGTTTCACAATCTTCTCTCCTTTTATTGAAAGTTTTTCGGGGAATACTAGTGTGTTTAACACTATGCTGCTCGGTACGCAACGCTGTTCGACAGTAAAAAGTGGACACGATAGTTCAAACCCATGACCAACTCCGGTTGGTAAAAGGGCGAGAACAAAGTATACTCCTTTGGTTAGGAGGCGTACACTAGCGTGACCAACTCAGGTTGGTAAAAGAACTAGTGGACACGATAGTTCAAACCCACGACCAACTCCGGTTGGTAAAAGGGCGAGAACAAACTATACTCCTTTGGTTAGGAGGCGTACACTAGCGTGACCAACTCAGGTTGGTAAAAGAACTAGTGGACACGATAGTTCAAACACACGACCAACTACGGTTGGTAAAAGGGCGAGAACAAACTATACTCCTTTGGTTAGGAGGCGTACACTAGCGTGACCAACTCAGGTTGGTAAAAGAACTAGTGGACATGATAGTTCGAACTCAGACCAACTCTGGTTGGTAAAAGAGCGAGAACACAAGATGATCGACGAAAGGCCAATCTTGGTTGGTTAGGAAACAAAATATTGTCTCAAATGCCAACTTATGTTGGTCGGGAAGTAAGTTTATTACATAAAAGTTCCTCGAAGAACAAATATTCCAAACTGAACCAAGTATAGTTGGTCGGGGGTAAAAACCCACTAACTGTAATTGGTCGACGAGGAAAAATCATCGACCTTGGTTGATCGGGCACATTTTATGAAAAAGACAAAAATTTACCAAGTATAGCTGGTCGAGGATAAAAACTCTCACTAACTATAATTGGTCGACAAGCACAATTTAACAACCTTGGTTGGTTGGAAAAATTTTAAACATTTTTTTACTCATTACTTTATTATTAAGTGATCGAGCAACATTACTGATACTTGTAAATTTATCTATTACCAGGTTGGTCGATGAACCACACAATATTGTTATGCAATCACAAATATAAAGTGTTTGACAAATACAAGAGAATAGCAATACAGATTTATAAACAAAAATGAAAGTCTTTCATTGAATTCAAAATAAATTACACAAGTTTATTACATTGATATTAAATTGTGTACTAACTATTACATTAGAATCCCCTATTCTATTGGTCTTTTCCCTGCTGCTTTTGAAACAGGCTCCTCGCCAGCAGGAGGATCTTCCAGGCAAATGGGAGAATTAATGAAGTTAAGATCTCGCAGCATTCTGACGTTCATTATTGAAGGTGTATCCAGTAAATGCTCCGGACGAGATAATTCAACCTGCGAATGAAGGGCATAGTCACCAAGATACTGGGAGATCAAACAACGAGGGATGGCCCGAGCAGGGATCCAACTCATATCAAGCTTGAATGGTGGATTTGGTAGATCGAGCAGTCCTGGAGCATGATAATCCCTTAAATAATGGCCCTGCTATAGTTTTAATACACCTAGGGCATTCAACCATCCCTGTTTATAACCTTCATTATTAGCATTTTCAATGCGAGCATCCAAGTGACAAAGGGCCTCATTGTAGCCTGCCATCCAGAACTCACGAGGTTGTTTGTGGAATTGAAAAGTTATTCTCTCTAACTGCTCGTGAAGGTTTCTGGAAAAAACATCCTTGTGATCCAAAGCAGACTTTGTCGAAGCAAGTTGATCCTCCAGAGTTTGGACTTTCTTGGACAGTTCAGATAAAGCCCAATCTTTTGCATTCAATTGAAACGCTTGGGTCTCCAATGTTGATCGAGTACGAGCTTCTTCAACATTACGACTAAGAGCTCTTGATCCTCCCCGAGCAGGTCGAGAACTTGGTTCCTCGATGACATTCTGAGCAGCTCTTCCTCGACCACGAGAACCTCTTCCTCATCCCCGAGTAACAGCAGAAGTACCAGATCTTCTCAAGGTATCCAACTCTTGCCTTAATTTGGCATTCTCAACCTCTAGAAAGGAAAATCCCTCGTCAGTCACTAGGATTACAGCTGTTGAAGAAGATGCTGCAGACTTATACTGTGCCAGCTCTTTCTGGAAATTATTATTTTCTTGCTCTAGCAGCTCGGCAATTTGTCTACAAGCTTCAACTTCACCCTTTAGGATTCTCTCCCTGACATCGTAACCAGCAAGAAGCTTTTTGTGGCCTTCCTCGGCAGAAAGTTGCTGATATTTCTTCTCATACCCCTCATGCAACAGAACAGTTGATTCATTATATTGCTGCTGAAGTTCATCGAGAGTACATTGCAGATCTTCAATCATTTCGTAATATGCCACATTGTTGGCCACAGCTCGGTCAAGTAAGTCTTTCAAGTACTGGTAAGCTTCAACTGCCTGCTCTGAAGCACCATGACCAAGGATGTCGATAACTTTTGATACACTTAATTCAGTATGACCAGCCTTATAATATTCATGGCATTGCTGCATCATCTTAGTATCATTAGCAGATATCATATCCATCCTGGCCAGAAACTAGCAGAGAAAGAAGATCAAGACAGAGTACAGAAAAGAAAAGAGAAAAGTATATGGAAGAAAAGAGCTCAAATTTTATTAGATCATGGTAAAAAGTTACAAAGATATTGGTTACACTTGAAAAAGAAGAAAAATAGAAAGAGAATACCGAACAACGTCACACCTTTTCCTTGTCTCCCAAGACTTTCTCGAGAGGTTGGGATGAGGAGCTCGGTTGCTCGGGGGGAACAACGAGTTGGTCGGCAGAAGTCAGGACTTGTTCAGGAGGAGGAGGAAAAGACGAGATCTCCTCGGTGGCTGTCTGATTGGATTGTGGAACAAGGACTTGATCACCTATTATCATTGAAGACTCCTCGGATACAGCTTCGTCTTCTTCCTCATCTTCAATTGCAGGAGGGGGGCCAGGAAGATGTTGTTGAAATAGTTCAGAGTCCTAGTTAACCTTCAGTTCCTGCAGGGCAGCAACCCAACCGTCTCGGAAGTATTTCAAACTCCCATACTGCACCTGGGTCATCATTGCAGCTACCCCCTATCCCATCCTTTGTCCCAACCAGTTCGAAAGGATTTTTCACAGCCACTATTCTCTTCATTTTCTCCGAGGAGAGCTTCTCGGATAGAAGATCCTCGGTGGCTTTCAACTTGGCCTCCACCTCCTCCTTCTGGCGATTTATTTCCTCAGCTGATTTCAACTTATTCTCAAGCACCCCAAAACTTGTGAGCTTCTCGGCATATTTTTTATTCCCTCTCTCCAAGTCCTTCACCTTTTTTCCCAACTGTATCTTCTCTGCCTCGGACGCAGCCATCTTCTTCTCCCATTCACCCCTATCCTCGTCATATTTTTGACGAGAATCCTTCAAAGATTGGGCCAAGCCCTGGAAAGCATCCTCTACTCCAAACGAGGAGCTGGAAGCCTTGATTGCTTCATCTTTCTTCACTATGGTGTTAAAGCAATTCACCAGCTGAAAAAAAAAATAATGATAAGTCAGTGCCGAGACACATATATTGACTGAAAGAAAGAAAAATTCAGGATAAGAGAAACTTACTGAAGCAATGTGACGAGTAGCTAGGGATGTCAGCATATCCCTAGACATGTTTTCTTCAATTCCTTGGACTTCAGGAATAGTCCAAGTCTTTACCGAGCTCATTGCAGAACTCGGGGGAATAATGGTTGGGACACCAGCTCCACTAGCTTGGAGCTGGGGAATGATTTCAGTCAAAGTGACCGAGGAGGATTTCTTCAATCTCCTCAATGGCACTTCAGCAGTTTCAACCAAAGAACTTTTGGTTGGGACCACTTCTACAGGTGCACTTTTCTTGCTCGGAGCCACTGGGGGCTTCTCGGCAGCCTTCTGAGGAGCAACAAAAGGGGCAGCATCTACTTTCTTTGTCCCCTTTGGGACATCATTCTTGCTTCTCTTTCCATCTCCAGCAGAGGAAGTCTCCTCGAAGATAGCAGGAACTCTTCTTTTGCCCATCTTCTGACTTAGAGGAATGTGAGATTCTGGTGAAGATTCCTCAGAAGCTGGCAATGGCTCACTAATGCTGACCACAGGACGAGCAGTAAAGGATGATGTGTAGCTCCTGTACTGCAACAAATATGAAGCAGACCTGATGTGCTCGTCTGCAACTCTTCGATGCAAATTCCAGATATGTTTCAAATGCTTTATATTAACTTCTGATTCTTTGGGAGTTTTTCTCTTACTGTCAACTGCAAACAAATACATAGTGAAATATCAGTCATACATTTTGTCAAACACAATGAAATCATAATTTCAAAAATAAAATAAGATGAAAATAACCTATCCCATTGCCATATGGGGGGCATCTGGGACCCTCATATACTGCATCTCCAACCAAAGGGGCATGTTGCCAATATTTTATAACCACCCCATGTTCAAAATAATCCCTATTTGCATCAGGGAGATTGACTACTAAGGCCCTATTCAAAAACCTAGTTTTTAAATAAAAAACATTGTCTAAAATAACCCATCTGTAACAGTACATAATCTCAGGAATTCCTATACGAGTTCCATGAGTTTGATTTAACCTATGCACCCCATTAACTATTCTCCATGTGTTGGGGGCTATTTTTGCAGGGACAACATCGAAATACTGACAAAACTCTAAACACAAAGGGTTTGGTGGAAAAGAAAATCCACATTCAGCAATAAAAAAGCTAGGAAACCAATGTCCCTCAGCCAAATTAAAATAATTTGAAGGCTCAGAAAGATTCTCCAAAGTTACCCAAGAAGGAATTGAAAAGTCAGAACGGAATTTCTCAAGAGATTCGATAATATAAACCATGGTGAATAAAAAGAAATGAAGAAGAAGGAAGAAAATCTTACAGGAAAAAGGAGATCTGTTGACAAACAAACGAAGAAAGGGATGAACGCACAGGAGAGAGAAAAGCTATAGAAAACTCGAAAGCAGAAATTGAAAAGGTAGAAGATGATGGGATTGCCTCTGAAGCTTAAATACTTTGCCTTGGGAAACGGCGAAAGAAATGATTACAAAAAGGAAACTAGTACGCTACCGGCGGCTAATAGGACAAAAAGTGCACGAAGATCGAAGCGCTTATAAAAATGCAAAAAAGGCGGATTCAGCGAATTTGGAAGGAAATTCAAATACGAAGAAAAGGCTCCTAAAACCCAGGAAGGTCATTTAATATTGCCATATACCGAGAAAGAATGTTCCATACTCCTCAAAGTTCGAAATATGAAACATTGGGGGCTTCTGTTGATACCAAAATTAGTATGCTGATGTGGACGAATAATAAGAAGACACGTGTCAATCTACGTGGCACAATAGCAACGAGGAAGATCATTCCCCCGACCAACATACTCATTCCGAGGAACACCAGCCCACCGAGGAACTCTTGTCCTCCGAGGAACTCCAGTGCTCCGAGGAACTCTTGGACGATGAGCAACTAAGGCGGTTCGAGCTGCATCTCGACCACAGCATTGATTGCCAGATAATCAACAGTTCAACTATTCATTGAATGCTTATCATCTTGACACACACGCTTGAAGAGCATTAAAAGAGTTACCCTTTCATACGTATATCATTTAATGTATCACCCTTTCATGTACAGCCTAAGGGCTATAAATATCTTGTATCACCCTCATTCAAAGGGACTGGAATTTCTTGAGAGCACTTGTAATCGAGAATTCCCAAACACTCAGCAATAACATAACAGTGGAGGTAGGCCCTTCATATAAGGCTGAACCACTTTAAAATTCTTTGTCTCATTTATATTTATCTGTGATTAAATAATTAGAAGCAATCTAGTTTTTTACATCAACACTAGTATTCCCCGAAAAATTCTCAATAAAAGGAGAGACTTTAGCAGAATATCTTCATTTTATTCATACTGATGGAACTGTGTTACATATACATCACTGATAATACTTGCGTAGGTGCTCTGCGTTCCATGCATTCTTGAACTCCTCCCCCTCTAGAGTTGCTATTCGATAAGTTCCTGGTCGAACAATTTCTGTAACTCGGTATGGTCCATGCCAGTTTGCTTCCAGCTTATTGTGCTTTTGAATTACTTTCTTCAGCACATAGTCTCCTTCTTTCAGGTCGCACTTCTTCACCCTTTTGTTGTAGAACAAAGTTGTTCGTTGCTGGTAAGCAGCATTTCTAATGGCTGCTTCTTCTCTAACTTCCTCGAGCATGTCTAAATCCAGTCTTCTCATTAAGTCACTGACAGGGGAATTAAAATTTAGTACCCTGTGTGTTGGGAGGCCCAACTCGGTAGGTATGACAGCTTCACTTCCAAACGCCAGCATGTATGGTGATTCTCCAGTTGCTACTTGGGGAGTAGTTCGGTAAGCCCAAAGTATTGTTTGTAGCTCGTTGATTTAATTCGATTTTGCATCATCTAGTCTTTTCTTCAAGCCATTTAGTAGCGTTCTGTTTGTCACTTCAGTTTGTCCATTGCTTTGAGGATGGCCTGGTGCTGAGTGGACCTTCAAAATGTTTGACTGATGACAATAGGCGGCAAACTCCTCATTATCAAATTATGTTCCATGGTCTGTGATGAAGGCATGAGGTAGACCATATCGATAAATGATGTTCTTCCAAACAAATTGGTACACCTTCTCGTATGTCATGTCAATGAGTGGCTCGGCTTCTACCCATTTAGTAAAATAATCCACTGCGACGACGAAGTACTTGAACTTTCCTCGGGTGGTTGGCAGTGGCCCAACCAAGTCAATTCCCCACATGGCAAATGGCCAAGGGGAAGTTATGGGTGTCAACAATGCTTGTGGAGTTCTTCGGATGGAGGAAAAGCGCTGGCACTTGTCACACTTCTTGGCGTAGGCTATGCAATCAGCCCTCATCGTCGGGCAGTAGTATCCTTGCGTCATTACCCTTTGTAAAAGCGTCTGACCTGCTACATGTGCTCCACAAGACCCTTCGTGGATATCTTCAATTAATTATTTCACCTCGGAGGGGTGTACACATCTCTGCAAACCTGCCATAATTCCTCGTCTATATAAAACACCATTAGTTAATACATACCGAGCAGCTTTAAACTTCAATTTTTTGGCAGCGAGCTTGTCAATTGGCAGTTCTCCCTCCTCGATATACGCCCTGATGGAATCCATCCAAGATGGTCCTAAATCAAGGGTGATAAAGTTCATCGTCAGATCTTCATCTATGCTCCGACCAGCTAACACTTCAATTGGGATTGTTCGTCGTAGCTCGGTGCGAGTAGCTGATGCTAGTCGAGCTAGGGCGTCTGCTCTCGCATTCTCCATTCTTGGTATTCTGACCAGCTGAATAGCGGAAAATTTTGACACCAGCTCCTTTGACTTTGCATGATATCTGATCATTAATTCTCCTCTAATTGCATATACTCCCATCATTTGGTTTATGATCAATTGAGAATCACTGAAAATAATGACCTGTTGTGCCTCCATAATTTTTGCCAAATTAAGTCCTGCAATTATGGCCTCATACTCAGCCTCATTGTTGGAAGTTTTGAATTGGAAACGCAAAGCGTATTCCATATCGACCTCATCTGGAGTGCTCAAAACTATCCCCGCGCCACATCCTGTAGTACAAGATGAGCCATCTACATATAGCCTCCATATAGGTAACTCATCTTCGAATTTATGATCAGTTAGAGTTCCTCGGTGAAATATTTGTTGCTTCATTTCATCCTCCCCGGATATTTCTCGCTCTTCGTCGATCATTTTTTCTTGCCCTTTTACCAACCGGAGTTGGTTTGAGCCCGAAGTCAATGATCTTGTAACATCCACTTGCCCTTTTACCAACTGAAGTTGGTCTGAGCTAGTGTTTGTTGATCCCGTAACATCCACAGGTTGATCAGCGAGCAACTCTTGTTTCTCGTCCGGAGTCCTCACAACTATCTCTGCGTCACATCCTGTAACATCCACACGCCCTTTTACCAATCGGAATTGGTCTGAGCCTATGTTTGTTGATCCTGTAACATCCACAGGTTCATCAGCGAGCAACTTTTGCTCCTCGGCGGTATCAGGATAGGTGAACTCCACTATAAAATCTGCTACAGCATGTCCTTTAAGCGATGATCTGGGTTCATAGACTAGATCATATTCACCAAGCTCTATTGCCCAATACATCAATCTTCCTAATTTTTCTGGCTTATGCAGGTCTTGTCTCAATGGCATATCAGTATACACTACTATGGTATGAGCCTGGAAGTATGGCCTCATTCTCCTACTTGCTTCAATAAGCACTAGTGCTAACTTTTCCAGCCTTGGATATCTGATCTCTGCTCCTCGGAAGGCCTTACTTGTGTAGTAAATTGGCTTTTGTACTCCATTCTCCTCTCTGATCAACGTCGAGCTAACCGCATTCTCGGACACTGCAAGATACAAGTACAATTTTTCTCCCATCACTGGCCTGGGCAACAGTGGAGGTGCTCCCAAGTATCTCTTCAAGTCTTGAAAAGCCTTCTCGCATTCATCATTCCACTCAAAAGTCTTTCTGAGTGTCTTGAAGAATGGAAGACATCTATTAGTTGCTCGTGACACAAATCTGTTGAGTGCTGCTACTCGTCCTGTGAGACTCCGTACTTCCTTCTTCGTCGTTGGAGATCGCATCCCTAATAGAGCTTTGATCTTTTCCAAATTTGCCTCAATGCCTCGCTGATTGACAATGTATCCGAGAAACATGCCTTCTTGTACTCCCAATATGCACTTCGTCGGGTTCAGCTTCATTTGATATTTATCCAGTTGATCAAAAGTCTGACTTAAGTCAACTAGATGATCGGCAGCTTTCTTGCTTTTTATCAGCATATCGTCAACATAGACTTCCATATTGCAACTGATTTGTTTAGGAAAGACTTTGTTCATCAGTCGCTGATATGTCGCACTTGCATTTTTCAAACCAAAAGGCATAACATTATAATAATAAGTTCCCCGAGGGGTAATGAAAGAAGTACTCTCCCTGTCTTCAGGTTTCATTTTGATCTGATTGTAGCCAGAATAAGCATTCATGAAGCTCAGCAACTCGTGTCCCGAGGTAGCATCCACCAGTTGATCAATTCGGGGCAGTGGAAAGTGATCCTTTGGGCATGCTTTGTTGAGGTCGGGGAAGTCTACACACATCCTCCACTTATTATTTTTCTTCTTTACCATTACCACATTAGCTAACCAATCTGGATATTTGACATCTTCAATGAAACAAGCTTTCTGGAGCATCTCGACTTCCTCCTATATAGCTTGATTCTTCTCGGGACTGAATACTCTTCTTCTCTGCTCCACAGGCTTGATCTCCTTATTCACATTGAGCTCGTGACATAAGAAGTTTGGGTCTATCCCAGGCATATCTTCATGACTCCACGCAAAAGTGTGTCTTCTGCTTCTAAGGAAAGTTATCAATTCCTGTTTTAATGAGGCTTCCAACGACGAACCTATTTGAGTAGTTCGCTCAGGGTGCTCGTCGTCCAAAATGATGTTTTCAGTAGCTTCCACCACTTGACCCTTCACGAGTTGCGACTCATCTCGAGGATCCAATGTTTCAATTTTTGCACCTTCATCCACTTGATAGGTAGTAGTCTTTTTCTTTGATTCTTCCAATTCTTCTTGCTCGGCGGATGAATAATAGCATTTCCGAGCTACTTTCTGATCACCTTTCACAACTCCTACTCCAAAGTTTGTTGGAAATTTTAGGCACTGATGCACTATAGATGGTACAGCCTCAAACTTCTTCAATCCTACTCTTCCCATGATGATATTGTACGATGACTGGACATTCTTATCCATCACGAAGAAACGTATTCTTTCTGTCCGACAATCAGGCCACGTACCAATGAATATATCCAACTTGATCGTCCCAAGTGGAAATACTTTCTCGCCAGCAAAACCAATGAGGGGTCTGTGGTAAGGCTCCAGTTGAGATAGCTTTAGATTTAAACTATCGAAACACGAGTAGAACATGATGTCTGCCGAGCTACCATTGTCGACCAGTACTCTTGAAATCATGACCTCCTTCATTCTCATTTTAATCACCAGCGGGTCATCATGAGGATATAAAACACCTGCAAGGTCATTTTTTGAAAAACCGATAACCAATTTCTCCTTGTTCACCTTTCTCGGGCGATCTTCCTCAGCTAGATTTATTCGCTGAATATACGAGCTAGCTTGAGCCTCACCGAGGTAAGATTTTCTTTCTGCAGTAAGGTCTCCTCCTCCTGCATCTCCTCCTGTAATAACATTACAATCAAATAACCCAAAGCGTATTGAAAATACCTCTCGTTCTGGCTGCCTTGGTTTCTTTGGAAGATCGGGGTCATCCTCTGGATCAACTTCATGGTTTCTCTTCTTGTTCTCCTCTGCTCGACGAGGAGATCTAGACCTCTCTCTAGTTCGGTCGTTGTTTCTTCTTTCTCCTCCCCGATCAACATACTTTGCTAGCTTTCCTCGTCGGATGAGTGTTTCAATTTCATTCTGAAGAGCTATGCAATTTTTGGTCATATGGACATGATCCTTGTGGAATTAGCAATATTTTTCCCTATTCCTCGTGTCAGGGTCTGCCTTCATTTTCTTTGGCTAGTTTAACTCCTCGCTGTTCTTGATTTCTTCCAGGACGTGGCTGATATTTGCCTTCAAAGGTGTGTAATTATCAAATTTCCTCAAGACCTCCCATGACGACCTATTTTTGGATTGTTTGTCACCACCATTGTTCTTATGTTCTTTCTTCTTAGCTTTATCACCTTCCACCTTGGTTTCTTTGGCATCCATATTCTTCTTCGCGGACATAGCCTCCTCGGCATTCATAATCTTGGACGCTTTTTCCATCAGGTCCGACATGGTTCGAGGTGGATCTTTGGCCAAAGTGTAGTACAACTTGTTTGGCAGTAGTCCACTCATCAAAGCGGTAATCGTTGTCTTCTCCTCATAATCAATGACTTCGAGTTTCTCGTTATTAAAACGAGTTATATAATCTCTAGTACTCTCACCAGCTTTTTGTCTAACACTTAACAAATGTGCTACTCGTTTAACTGGCTTTGCTCCAAAGCAGAAATTCCCAATGAATAGCTCAGCCAGTTGAAGAAAAGTTGAAATCTTACCCCGAGGAAGACTATTATACCATATTTGAGCAGATCCGGTAAGTGTTCCCGAGAATGCTCTGCATCTCATCTCATCTGGGACAGCATAGATGTCGGCTGCAGCTTGGTATTGTTCTATATGGAGGACAGGGTCAGTCTTTCCATCATACTTGGGAGTCACAACAGGTGCTTTGAACTTTGATGGTGTTGGAAAATCAACAATGTCCTGGACAAAAGGTGTTCCTCGAACAAAGGTTCGTTATAGAGGATTCTTGGCCTTAGCCATTTCCCCTAATCTATCCTCCATCCTCTGAATAGATCCTTTCCATGCATCATTTCCTTCCTCGGGCCTATTGGTTCGAGCAACTGATCGCGTTGAAATGGCTTCCTGGGATTTATCTTGACGAGCAGCTGGTCGGTCATAGGATCTATCTTGACGAGCAGCTGGTCGCGACTGGGCAGATCCTTCCCTTAAATCTGATGGTCGTCGAAAGCTCCTCGACACTGCATTAAGAGGACTTTTGTTCCTCCCAGGGCCTAATCGGTCGAAAGGAGAAACCCTACTTAATCTTTCCAATGCGCTGGTCCTTTCTGGGGAGAGGGTGACACGTTGTTCAGTATCTGTGGCTCGCACCGACGAAGTTCGCCCAGGTTGATAAGAGAAATCATCAGATTCCTCATTACGCTGTGAGTCGGTAGGCCTAGTACGTGAGGATGGTGCACGGATATTTCTTTGAATGTTTCGTGATCCAGAATGGGCTGATGCACCGCCATGGAGGGTTTGAATGAGTTGTCGCATTGTTTCTTGCATGACGGTCTGGCCCTGAGCCAGATTTGCCATTATTCCAGTCAGATCTGGAATAATTGGTGGAGCAGATGGATTTGGAGGGGTTCCAGCGTTTCGATTGCTGGATTCAGGAATATCCGCCATTGGTAATGGATTATTTTTTATGAAAAACGATATTATCAGTCGTTTCCCACAGACGACGCCAATCTGTTGATGTAAAAAATTAGATTACTCTAATAATTCAATCACAGATAAATAAAGGAGACAAAGAATTTTAAAGTGGTTCAGCCTTATAATAATGGCCTACGTCCACTGTTGCTTTATTGCTGAGTGTTTGGGAATTCTCGATTATAAGTTCTATCAAGAAATTCCCTTTTGGATTCGAATTCTAGGTCCGGATCCAGATCCCTTTACAATGAGGATTATACAATGTATTTATAGCCCTGGGGCTGTAATGTGAAAGGGTAATACATTAAATGATATACATATGAAAGGGTAATACATTTAATGCCCTATTTGCGTGTGCGTCCAAATGATAAGCATTTAATGAGCAGTTCAACTGTTGGTATCCTGCTTCGAGGTGCAGCTCGGACCGCCTGAGTTGCTCGGACCGCCTAAGCTTCTCGGTACTCAAGAGTTCCTCGGAGAGGCATTGTTCCTTGGAGCTTGTGAGTTCCTTGGGGAACTAGTCTTCCTCGTTGCAGTCTTGTTCCTCGGAGCGCGTGGGTTCCTCGGAAGTGTTTGTTGTTGCCATGTAGATAGCCACGTGTCTTCATATGATTGGTCCATATCAGCAGATTAAATTTGGTATCAATAATAACAAATAACCTTTTCTCTTCAAGTTAAATCTTTAACAAACAAACACATACACACACACACAAATAACCTTTTCTTTTGAAGTTAAATCTCTAACACACACACACACACACACACAAAAATATATATATATATATATATTACAATAAAATACATTCATATTTAAAAAGACACCTTTAAATTTTAAAAAACAGTTTATTTTGTAAAAACAATATTTTATATAAGAATGGTTTTAAAAAAACAATTGTATCATTCTTCACGTTTATTACATTATGAATTGTCACAAATTATATATTGGTTTGCAATGTGCGAAATTGTTCTAGGAATGTATGAGCAATACTTAATATATGCACACCTGTATATATTCAATATTTTCTCTTCGGATATGTATGTTATGTTTGTAATATATGCTACAGGCACACATTTCAATTAAAAGAAGAATTCCGGATATAGGTAACTATCTAGTAACCCTTTCTTTGCACTCGTACAGAGAACTAGGAACATTAATAGTCATGGGATTTTGATTCAAGTAAGCATCATCTTGTATTTGGTTAAGTTGTCTTTGAAGTACGTGATTTTTATTTATTTTTTTGATTTTTAAAATTAGAGAATTAAGGTAAAGGTCATGTTCCTTTTTATATTTGAATTTTTAGGACAATGTTTTTCAAGTTTATAAATCTAGTCTCTGTGTTACAATAGCATTTATAAGTCTAGTCCATGTGGTACAATACCCTTTATATTTTTGGTCCGCGCCAGCGGCACCATTTTTCATGGTATTTTTAGTACAGAGACTAAATTTATAAAATTATATAAAGTGTCCTATTTTTATACACTTTAAGCCTTGTGAGGACTTTTTTCCAAAATTCCCTTTTATAATTTACTAGTTGTGCCCACGTGCGTTGCACGTGTGGTCGTTTTCGGATATTAATCTTTCACTGCAAATCTGTGAAAGACAAAGTAATAAAAATACTTGCAACATATTATGTAGAATCTGTTTTGTTAGAATATAACATAAAGTACCTAGTACGAAGCATCAATCATTACCCCCAAAAATCAAACCTCCATTCAACTATAAACTATACAAGATATTCCTGTGAAATACTCTAAATCTATCATAAACGAACTCATAACTCCCTACTCAAAAGCAGGAAGAAATACACACAAACATGCATGTATATATAATCCGAATAAATATATCACAATGAAATTAGCTTGAAATGATTTATATGGAAATATCATTAAAAAAAAGTTGAAAAAAGCTTCAGCAAGCAAATTCCAAATCACAGTTATTGAAAGATGACATTTGATCAAAACAGTGTGTAATCAAAAAAACTAAAAATTTAATGCTTAAATATGTTGCTTTTGACGTTTGTTAGGATTCAAAGGTTCTTCTTCCTCTTCAACTTTATGAGCGACGAACGTGGATGACATTATCCTAAAAACCTTTGTACAACATTCTTATTATGTTACATAATCCAATTGATGGATTTATATTGCATAGAAGAATGATTGGATAATTATGTTTAAGTTTGAATGCGTGTGGTGGCAATCCATTCGGCAACAAAGAATTTAAAAATTCTTCTTGGTAATAGTTGTGCGTATCATCCACAGCTTCATCAAAGATATTTAATATTTTCAATTCTCCAGGGAATATATAGATCATCATATCATTGAGTGAGTCTACGGCTTGTTTGTTGTTGCAAGAATTACTCGAACTGTCAAGAAGTTTGGAGAGTTGACATTTATATTTAATGATGGGAAGATAACATCAATGAGAGACTGTTCGGGGCCCTCATCATATGTTGATGCTCCCGTCCCATTGCCAATCTAGAAGGAAATCACTAAGTGAGGAATTGATACCCAAATGTTTTAATAATTAATCATCACTATGAAGTTAAACAGGGCATTAGTTCTTTTTAGTAATTACATTTACATAATATGAAGGATGGATTATCAGTCTTAACATATCAATACAACAACTTATAAAGATAAATTACGTGAGACAGAGAAACTGCATTCATGTTCATTGAATAGAAATTACAAAATAATAAAGAGAATTTATCCAGTTAATAAGTATGGCCAAACCTAAGTTTTCAAGAAATTAAAACAATTTACTCAACAATAAGATGAATTGAAAACAACAATTGTAAATTAATTTTAAAAAATTAAAAAAAAATTATGGTACTTGAATAAGTGCAATGTATTCCTAAAGTATCCATAGACCATGAACTAAATAAGTAACACTCAGTACTAAATATTAAGAGCGGGGAAGAATAAACTTTAATTCTTTGAACACTATGCATCTAAAGATACTAAAGATACAGTTTAGAGTGTGTGTTTGAGTTAACAAAGATAATTCAACCAATGCATGTAATTGCAGCTTCAGTAAGGTAATTTGGACTCATTTTGCTCACTTATTTGGTTGTTCTTAGAAGTTATGTTTTTCTTAGGTGGGAAGTTACAACCTGAACCGACGTACGACTTAATAAGAAGAATATATGTATGTAGAGAGACAAAATGAATACACTGAACCATACAGTGTGAAAAAATTCCAACACAGAGGAAGTTGGAATTAAATTAGATTACAAAAACACTAACAATCAAAAGATTTGAGATTTTGAATTCTCAAACCAAAAAATCTAACATCATGGTATTTATTTTAAATAAATAGAAAATAAAAAATATTCCTTTTATTCCTCTTCATTGAAGATTTTACCTAAACATGTTATGTGTAATCTGAAAGATAACATTAAACTTAAAGAGTAACAGTAGCTACTTAAGAAATATTATTACTTTATAATACAACTATACATCAAATTATAAATTAATTATGGAGTTGAGTTTATATCAAACAGGAAGCATGTAGGAGTTTGTGTTTGGTACATTTGATCCAACATAGCATACAGATATGATAATATAACATAAACCTAAGACATATACAACAAAATAGTAAGAAGAGCGAACTGAACATCATTATCTATTGAATAATCACAAAAAAAAATGTCAATTGAAATCAGTTTAAAGCATATAATAGGTTAATACCTCCAGCCGAAATAACTCACAATCAATCCTCAAAATTTTCTCCTCGACAAACCACAATGAGACATTTAGAATCCCTATAACTACAACAGAGGTACTGCCAAAACTCTGGTAAAAATACTTCTTCCGAGTGGTTGAGACGATTTATGTGGCTCATCAAATGGGTAAAAATGAGGGGATGTTAATATGGTGTATAAAATTTGTTCGTAGTTAGATCTGGGAAAGGCAATTTTCTCAGGCTTAATAATGACTCTAGAATTAAGGATTTGTTACCCAACAAAAGCCTTTGGAGATTCGAAAATAAATCAATCTCTTGTTGAATTGGCCCTGTAACCCCACAACACAAAGTCAATACAGGTAAATTTTGGCAGTTTGAAATTCCCCTAGGTTATTATCCTCTGAAATCATTTTTCGATGGGTCCAGAGTTTGTAAAGTGAAATTTTTCGTGAGTTACACTATGCTTCCTACTCTGTTCTCCGATTCCCAAAACTCTTTCAGCTTCTCAATTTCAAACCCTAAATCTACATTCAATTTGTTAGCGCTCATATCAACATACTGAATATTAGAGCATACATCAAGAAAATTTCCTATCTCACCAGTTAAATTATTACTCCAAATATTCACAACAACCAAGTTGTCACAAATTCTACGAAAATGTACTGAATTCCACCATGAATTATATTAAGTGAAAGATGCTAAGCTCAATAGTAAACCAACTTAGAAGACAATACAAAATAAAATTAACACGGCATGACTCAAAATCTTAATTTTACGTAAAATAAATATGACACATATGAAAGTGAGATGGCACGACACAAAATCACTTTTTTTACGAAATGTGAACACGACCCTCTTGTCGTGTTGCATTTTAAGTGGGTTGTGTTAGTGCTTGGTGAAAAATGAGATTTCGTGTTGTGTCATATTACTTTTATAGGTAAAAATAAGATTTTGAGGCGTGTCGTGTCATTTTTATTTTGATTAGGTTCGTGTTTGGTTAAAAAAATAACATATATTGTGACATGACACTTTTACTTGGTTTGTGTTCGTGTTTGTAAAAAAATAATATTTTATGTTGTATCGTGTAACTTTTATTAGGATCGTGTTCATGTTTGCTGAAAAAAAATTATCGCGTCGTGTTGTGTGGAGTTGCTTTTATTTGAGTCGTGTTTGGTTATAAAAATAATTTTCAATTTAAAAAACAATTTTTTATTTGTTAATTTTTTCCCAATTTTATGTAAAAAAACATTTAAAAAAATATAGTTTTTAAATCTATCTTAAAAAAACTTATATAAAAGTATCATAACAGGATTTTAAATAAAAAAGGATTTTTAAAACTATCATAACAGTTTTTTTAACAGTTTTTATAAAAATAGTTATTTTTTAATTTTAAAAATTAAAAAAAATGTTTTAAAAAACTGTTTAAAATACTATTTTTTATTGAAAAAAAATAACAAATAAAAAAGTATTTGTTTGATCTTTAGAGCAAAAGCAAGTTTGTCTTTTAAAAAGTAATTGGAGTGTTTTAAGAATTTTTAAAATCTGAAAGAAATAAACGTGAATACAAACATGTCCAACTGGGAAATACATATGAATGTATAAAAAATAATAATCTAATAAGGTGTGAACTTTGTAATTCCTTAACTTAAAAAATATATATATATTTTTTGAAATTAACATTAAATTTAGAATTATTATAAAATATGAATAGAACAACAATAAAATTGAAAATACAAAATCTGAGCACAAAAGAGAGACAACATTCATGAATGAGATAGATATAATTACAAAAATTATGTATTTGCTTTCAAATTAAAAAATGCATACTTTTGATGGCAAATGAAAAAGGAGTAAAAAATTAGAGAGGAAATTAGGAGTATCGATCTTGTTTTATGGACAAGAAACAACACTAACGAAGAAACCATACAATATGAATCTAATGGGAAGATGAAGGAACTTGGACAGCTGACTTTTGATTTCTAGGGTTTCAAGATGAATGTATTTGGAGGTTTTGTTAGATGAATGTATTAGGAGAGAGAACGTATCTAGTTAAGATTCATGGAATGATTTTAATTTAATGAATATGTGAGACTAATATTAAGGGTATGATAGAAAATGTTAATTTAATGAGGGTAATTTAGTACTTTGAAATTTGAAGAGAAACTTCTCTCTTTTTAAGTAGTAGAGATTATTTAGGCTGAGACATAATGAAATGGATTGGGATGGCACACTAGAAATTTCTATTCAAGTAGAAGTTCTATTTAATAAAATGGGAAAAAAACGCTTGCTACATTAAAAACTATTTCTAATAAAGTATATTTATATAAAAAACATTTTTTTATTAAGTAAACTATTTTTAAGTAAAAAAAAAGTTCTTTTTAAATACGAGTTGGTGCTCACATCCGTTGCACGTGTGACTCACATTAGATTGATTCACATGTAAGGAGGGACATGAGTGATGTCAGAGTTAATTGATATTAAGAAAGTGTGTATGAATATCCTTTTGTCATTTAATAGCCACAATTTTTTTTATACTTAAAGTCCGTTTGATTCACAAATTTGCCATGGCAAATGTCAAATCAGTGGGCAAATATGACATTTGCCAACTTTTTGGTCTGTTTGATAACAAAATTTGCCTACAATCCATTTGTCTATGTACAACACCTCTAATGCATGAAAAGTTGGCAAATTTTGCTTTGCTATTTGGGAAAGAATTATTTGCCAAACAGTTTGCCGCTTCTTACAAGTGCTTTTTTTTATATTTTTATGCTAAAATATTTTAAAAACTATTTTACAAACTGTTTTATAAAACTGTTTTATATAAAAAAACAGTTTTATAAAAAATGTTTTAAAACTGTTAAAAAACTATTTTAAAATAATTTAAAACCTGTTTAAAAAAATATTTTTTAAAACTGTTTTATTAAAAAATCTGTTTTAAAACTGTTTAAGACACTATTTTAAAAGGTTTAAAAACAGTTTTGAATAATTAAGAAAACAATTTCGAATATGGTAAAAATTATTTATAAAAATGTTGTAAAAAAAATGTTTTAAGAACTGTTTTAATAATGTTTTTATAAAAACTGTTTTTGAAATGTTTAAAATAAACTGTTTTAAAAACTGTTATAAATAAAAAGAAAATATTGTTTTTCAAAAAATGTTCCAAAAATATTTTTAAAATTTTTAAGACTGTTTTAAAAACAATTTAAAAACGATTTTAAAAAAATATTTTATAAAACTGTTTTATTAAAAACTTGTTTTAAAACTATTAAAAACACTATTTTAAAAGGTTTAAAAATTGTTTTGAATAATTTAAAAACTGTTTCAAATATTGTAAAAATTATTTTAAATAACTATTTTACCAAAATAAAAAAGGAAAAACTGTTTTAGAAATGTTTTAAAAATTGTTTAAAAACTTTTTATAAAATATTTAAATAAACTAATTGAATTGACTTTAATTTCACCTAATTGTTGTTTGATAGCTTCGTGTGAAAAAACTAGGTAAAATTTGCCATGAAAATTTTTGTCATCTCCACTTTTGCTCACTTTTGAATCAAACGGACCCTTATTTATTCATAATACCAACACCAATTGCAATCATTCTTGCCTGGCTTCACTCACGCTCCGACAACTGCTATTTAAGTACTCATACCACATTCAAGGTCTTGACACATGTCAATTGCTTGTGTAGCTATTTTGTATTGGGAAATGCTATGTGTCCCAAACAACTCTCCCAAATCGTCCCCCAAATAGCTTGAAGTGTTATGCCTTGTGGTATGGTCCCGCCGGGGCACAACTCATTAATGCTATTTGGGGGAGATTTGGAGGAGTTGTTTGGTACCCATTTACAGGCTTGTATTTCCATGTGGCTAGACTTTATTGATTGGTAATAATATGGTGTAAACACATTTACTTTATGAAGTTTAAATTAAAACAAATGACTCTAAGATATCTTCTAAATGCATCACTTGCTCGTTGAGATTGTTTCTAAAACAAGCATTGTTGAAGGAACACAAACCATTTTTGAAAAATAAAAAGTAAAATTTATAGTAAACTTAATCGTCTAATTGCATAGAAAACGAAGAGGTATCAATTAAGAATAATGAATTGAAATGCTTAAAATGCATCTCAAAGATTACAAAACACATAAGAAAAGAAAATCAATGAGATCCACATTAACTAATAATTAAGAACTCAAAAAGTGTGAAGAAAAAAAGTGAATATCATATGTATTTGGACAGAAATTATAAGAAAGTGCCCAAATTGAATAACACAATTAACAAACATGAAAGCAGCTAAATGAAATTCCTCATTGCGTATAGAAAATCAAAATTGTAAAAGTAGTGGATAATTGAAACCCCGTATTTGGGTTTAGTTTTTTTTCATCATACCACCAAAAAAATTCAGTCACCCTATATAATACACCCTATTTTTTTCATAGAGATAACACTGAGTAAATGACTAGAAATCAAATTGTAATAATAGATTTGGTACGACAAATTCACTTTAAATCAGCATCCGAGGACGCTTCAATGGTTGTGAACCAAATCCCGCTGATAACCAAATAAAGAGATAATTAACAATATTTTGTAGGTTTATGATTCGGTAACTTGGTATCAAAAGTGACTTAAAAAAACTAAAATCAAATAGAAAGAGAAAATAAAAGAAAAACAATCATGGCAATATAAAAAGTGATAAAATTGATGAACTAATTTAACTTCATAAGGATTTCCTCTTAGGATTAGTTGCAAACTTGAGAATAGTTAAAAGATATATTACCTCTAACTTTGGTTGCATCATTGTCTATAGCTCAAATTGTGTTCAGAACTATAGAAATAAACATTAATAATTAATTAATTATGGATATGAGACCAGTTACTTTTTATAGAATGTCAATAATTAAGCAACCTATAATCAAATTGCAATTAAAGAAGGTGAATCTTCTAGTGTGCATGTGAATGTAGACTCATAAAAGTAATTACAACCTGTTTGGTTTGCAATTATAATTTTGTTTTATGTGTTTAAATACAATTCTCATAAAAACTTACGTTTGACACACCTATTTTTAAGCACTGAAATATAATATTTTTGTATTATAATCAAGTTTTCCAAAAAACAACAAAAGAGTGTTTTCTAACTTCTGTTTTTTATGTTTTAACTCTGAATTATCCATTCTTAATATTGTAATGCATTTATACCTTAATGTATAATATACATTCATAATACATTAATGTGTGTGTAATTCTTATTTTATTTATATATATATATATATATATATATATATGTAACATGCAATTCATAATAAAATTATATACATGCATGAATTGATAATATTTTTAAATACATATGTACTAAGATCCATATGTTAAATAATATTATGAATAGATATATTTTTTTTCTTATGTATGTATGTTTATATATATAGTCAAACTCTCCACTATACCTCGTTAAATATACATAAAAAATACATGATATATTTATGCATTTATGATGTATGTATCTATGTATCTATGTATATATGTTGTAAAGAGTGCCCAATATATGTGTGTTTCAAACAAAACCATTTTTTCTCCGAAAAAGATCCAACTTTTAATTATGCACCAAACCAAGTTGTGAAAACCCAATTCTTACTTTAAACCATTTTTATCTTGATTAATCCTAAACATGCATCTAGTGATTAAAGCAAGTAAAGTAAAGTAAAGAATACTCACAACGCCAGATGTACGAGGAAAAAACCCAAAACAGGAAAACAACCTCGGACAGCCCAAGCCAGACAATCACTATGAACAATGGTTTTACAAAGACAGATTAGCCTTACACTAAGACTCGATCCCCACGGGTCTTGACGCTACTTCTGATCTTCAACCGTTCTTCAATAGTGCCCACATAGAAATTCCGTCTACCATGATACCTGTCCACAACACACGCGTCCACGTATGTCTCGGTGTCCACCGATATGGCTTTGATTCGTCTACGATGTCGAACACGATGTCCGTCGCTTCTTTACCGCAAAATCCTTTGATGTTCAATGTGTAGAACAAACAACATTGGTGAAGCAAGATCACTTAAACATATAAGAATGATAACTCAGATCTTTGCAAACTCTAAGGATGTGTTTAAGATTTCAAACAAGGTTCTGGTTCGTAAAACTATTTTCCAGAAAGCACACTTACGAAATTCTGATGCAAACACTGTTTAAATAGGATTTAAACGCCACCTCGAAAAATGTGTCATTCGAACGACTTAAGCATGTCGTTCGAGCGACATCATCATCTCGTTCGAACGAGATCTGTTGTCGTTCGAGCGACAGAGTTGACTTTTTGACATTTTGTTCAAAACGTCTCTTCAAAGAGAGATTTAAATAAGTCAAACTCCTATTCGAACTTATCAGAATAAAAACGTAGTATAAACCTTTTACAACACTTTAAAACATTTCAAAATATTTTTCTTTATAAAAATTACATCCTTATCTTTTATAAATAATTCCGAGCACCATTAATTATACGCATTCATACCTGAGTGATCTCGAAATGCAATTAACTTTGAAGACGATTAAACTTGCACCAATTAAACTTCGGCATGATTAAATCTTTGAAGCTTTGCCGCAACGTCTTCAATTTTCTTCAATACGTCATAGACTAAGTGGGATACACATATAAACATCTCCCTATGACATATTACAAACACAGTTTTGTTCACGGAATTAAGTCGAAACAATACAGGGACTCAATTGGAAATTTATGTCCTTACAAATCTCCCCCTTTGACTATTCCGGGACAAAACTAAACCAGTGAAATGCCTAATCGGGCCGTCAAGCTGTATGACGCCTAAATCCCATCCCATAAACCAAAAATAAAAAAATACAGGACACGGACTAGAATATGTAGTACCGGTAAGCATGAACTGTCTGAATGTGATGTAGACTTGAAATCTCGAATCGCTGAAAGCATACCTACACACATGAAATAGACAAATAAATACCCAGTGAAGTATGGAGGAACAAATGATACCAATTTATATTTCTAATAAGAAAAAATCATTTGAAACATGTGAGCAATTATTTGATACCAATTTGAAACAAATATAATCAAACAATATGTAAATCCATATATCAATATCAATAGTAGCGCTCACAAATCTCCCCCTACATCACATACATCTCTCCCCCTTTTTGTCTCGAATAGACCATCTAGTGAAAAGATAAACCAATTATGAAATATCTAGCATGAGAATATAAAACCAATTTGAATCAAGTTGATATCAATTTGAGAATTGAAAACCGCTAGATAATCATGAAACAATCAGCTAAATATGATCAAACAATGATAAATTAGTAGCTAGTAAACCAAGAAATCACACAAAGAGTATACCATTCAAATCAAGTGTGATAAACGGACTCCTATGCAAAATACCAATTTGGAACATAAAAGAACCTGCATATAAACCAAACAGTCCAGAAATGCTTCCCGCAGTACCAAAAATATATCAAATTGAACCTGAGGACTGCAAACCAATCAGAAGCCATTTTTGATTCTGTCGTTCGAACAAGCTAGGGACTTCGCTCAAATGAGATGAGGAAGTCGCTCGAATGAAGTACATAAGTCGTTCGCACGAGATGAGATGTCGTTAGAACGACTTCGCGCGATCTGCCAAAATTTCCCAGTTTCCCAAAAATATTATACAGTATTGCCCAGTGAAAAAATTTCACAAAAAAAATTCTAGGAAGGGCCCGACAGATGCAAAACAGTGCTAAAACAGTAGGCTTTTCGCACAAAATGCAAAAACTCATAAAAACTAAAAATGCAAGTTACATGCAAACATAGTACCGATGTGCTCAAACATGTATATGGAATGAATGGGCGTGAAACTACAACAAATGAGTCATAATTCCAACACATCGAAACGATCAAGAAGCTGTAATTGATAGCTATAAATCATCAAACTTTATCATAACCATGTGACAATTAAAGTGTGAGCTTAATGAACTAAACATACTACATGCACATAAATCCAGAATTTTGACGATTCTACAAACAATAGCGTCAAATTGCAATGTTTCAACATTAGGATTAGAAGTGCAAACCCGTTTAAATTTTCTCCCACCAAACACCCTCATATAAACATACTTTTTCAAGTTCTTTTGAGGTTTCTATCATTCTCAACTTAGAGAAAATCTTATTGGTCCTTTTCTTAGCATATTGCTTTTTCTTTTGGGCTCTTTTAAACGGTGGCTTTCACGACGAGTTAATTTTGAACTCTCGCAGACCTTTCCCGTGAATCACTCATCATTTTTTTAATTTTAAATCCTCATGGTAAACGGTTATTACATGCACACTTCTCCTTAAGTCTACTTACGCATAGATGACAAGATTGAAATAAGAATGCCTCACCAAATTCAAATATGAAAGAGAAGTCAAACATCCATATAAACTTGTGCATGTGTGCGATGTTGGCATATATACAAAGTCGAATCAAAATGTATATCAACTTCGAAACAACCCCATATAAACAATGGTTAAGATCATTCTAAGCATCGATAATAATGACCAAATGTCCTAGCCACATGGATAATGAAACGATGGGGGGGGGGGGTCCAAGCACACCAATATGCCACATCAAACATGTAAACTCAAAAACAAAAAAAACAAAAATCTTTTTGGCTTTTCAAACATACTTTGACTCAAAGAAAAGCAAAATCTTTTTGGATTTTCAAAAGTTTTCTCAAAAACAAAATCTTTTTGTATTTTTCAAATAGGACTCAAATAAATGAAAACTATGATACAAAAAGATACACATGTCATAATACTAGCAATGAATATATCATGAAGCAAACTAGCATATGACAAACATGGCAACACTATCATCCTTTAGATTTAGCATGGGAAGAATCAAGTGCACCCAAATGAGAATCATGAAGTTTAATTCCTAAAGCCATTAAATCCGATTTCCTAACCCAAGTAGGTGTAACACGACGCATGGGGGTTTGGGTAACCGGGGCAACTTTATTCTTAAACTTCTTAGGAGCTTGTCTAAGGTCGTAACAATAACTCCTAAGGTGACACAAAACGTGCAAGTGTAGCGGTGGTGGGAGTGATTACCTTTATGTGGACCTTTTCTAACCATCCTAGTGTTTCTCACATGTGCGGGGGGAATGGGAACAACTCTCTCATCAAAACCTATACCTCCCCTATCTCCCTTAATTTGGACGGTGCCTAGGATCTTATCTAACTTCTCCGACCTAGCCTCCAAATCAAACTTGACTCTAGACGAGTCTCTCAATCTCTCCTCCAACTCATGAATCCTAGACTCGAGTAAACGCCTAGACTCCTCAAACTCTAAAATCTCCTTTTTTAAGGACTCGATCAATCCACGAAGATTATCTCTCTCTTTCTCCACAAACTCTAGTTTCTCCCTAAACTTCTTCTCTTGTGCCCTAAGATCCTCAATCAAACTATCATTATTTTCTATGGCACGCTCATTCAACTTAGATTACAATTTTGAGTTAGCCTTTTTCACCTTCACCGTTTTGGCATACAACTCATTAAACGCTTTTTGTAATTCTTTCACATCAACCTCCTCCTCGTCACTCTCTTCACCCTCACTAATATGGGATTCACTCAAAACCTCCTCGGAAATGTCATTCACATGAGTTGTATCGTCGTCACTCACATGACATGCCATAAACGCAACAAAGTTACGCTCAATAGGGGAACTCTCTGCCTCTTCTGGTTCACTATCACTTAAGGTGGCATTATAGACAATGGGTTGCTTGCCCTCTTTCTTAAGTCTAGTGGTATACTCCTTAACCTTGTGACCGTACCCCTCACACCCAAAAAACTTATCCGACTCATCTCTCTTAGGCTTTTCAAACTTATCTTTAGAGGCGGGATCTACTTTGTTGTTCATAAATTTTTTAAATTTCTTGGCATCTTTCGATTGCTTTTGAAACTTAATAAATTTTTTAAATTTCTTTGCCAGCAAAGAAACATCCTCAAAATTGGAATCGAAATCGGAATCAGAATCCAAAACTTTAATTTCCTCCTTCCGGGTTTTCAAAGCAATACCCTTTTCTTTCTTAGGCACTTGCTTGGAGGTAATCATGTAGATTTCATAGGTTTGTAAGTCACCTACAATCTCTTCTAGTTTTGTTGACTCTAATCTACCCAAGGAGTTTAAAATGGTCACTTTCGCATCAAACCTACTAGGCAAAGACCTAAGGATTTTCTTAATGACACGGTTGTCGAGAATTTTCTCACCTAGGTTAAACGACGAATTGATAATATTGGACAACCTAGCATAAAACTCATCAAAGGTCTCACTCTCTAACATCCTAATGGTCTCAAACTTTGTAGTGAGATTTTGAAGTTTTGACGCCCTAACCGTGCTAGTGCCCTCGTGAGTGAGTGCCAAAATATCCCAAGCCTCTTTTGATGTTTCACAAGTCATAATTATATTATATTCTTCCTGTGTGACATGTGAAGAAATAACGTGCACACCCTTAGAATTATATTGTGCAAGTCTTTGTTCAGTTTTGGTTCATGACTCAACAGGCTTTAAACTAGTGACCTCACCTACAATAGTGACAGGGGGTGTCCAAACTTTCTCAACTGCAATCCAAACACGCTCATCAATAGATTTTAAAGCACATCTCATTCTCATCTTCCAATAGGTGTAATTTATGCCATCAAAAATAGGAGTTCGAGAAAATTCATTATATCCAGACTTCATCTTTGAAAACACACGGGATCATAAAACAAATAAAAATATTTTCTAGCTCTGATACCAATTTGTAAAGAGTGCCCAATATATGTGTGTTTTAAACAAAACCAATTTTTCTTCAAAAAAGATCCAACTTTTAATTATGCACCAAACCAAGTTTTGAAAACCCAATTCTTACTTTAAACCATTTTTATCTTGATTAATCCTAAACATGCATCTAGTGATTAAAGCAAGTAAAGTAAAGTAAAGAATACTCACAACACCGGATGTACGAGGAAAAAACCCAAAACGGGAAAACAACCTCAGACAGCCCAAGCCAGACAATCACTATGAACAATGGTTTTACAAAGACAGATTAGCCTTACACTAAGACTCAATCCCCACGGGTCTTGACACTCCTTATGATCTTCGACCATTCTTCAATAGTGCCCATGCAGAAATTACGTCTTCCACAATACCTGTCCATAACACACGCATCCATGTATGTCTCGGTGTCCACCCATATGGCTTTGATTCATCTACGATGTCGAACACGATGTCCGTCGCTTCTTCACCGCAAAACCTTTTGATGTTCAATGTGTAGAACAAACAACTTTCGTGCAACAAGATCACTTAAACATATAAGAATGATAACTCGGATCTTTGCAAACTCTAAGGATGTGTTTAAGACTTTTAAACCTTAGAAAACATGTGCAAACAAGGTTCTAGTTCGTAAAACTATTTTCCAGAAAGCACACTTACGAAATTCTGGTGCAAACATTATTTAAATATGATTTAAATGCCACCTCGAAAAGCGTGTCATTCGAACGACTTAAGCATGTCGTTCGAGCGACATCAGCATCTCGTTCGAACGAGATCTGATGTCATTCGAGCGGCAGAGTTGACTTTTTGACTTTTTGTTCAAAACGTCTCTTCAAAGAGAGATTTAAATAAGTCAAACTCCTATTCGAACTTATCAAAATAAAAACGTAGTATAAACATTTTACAACACTTTAAAACATTTTCTTTATAAAAATTACATCCTTATCTTTTATAAAATAATTCCGAGCATCATTAATTATACACATGCATACCTGAGTGATCTCGAAATGCAATTAACTTTGAAGACGATTAAACTTGCACCAATTAAACTTCGGCATGATTAAATCTTTGAAGCTTTGCCGCAACGTCTTTAATTTTCTTCAATACGTCATAGACCAAGTGGGATACACATATAAACATCTCCCTATGACATATTACAAATACAGTTTTGTTCACGGAATTAAGTCAAAACAATACAGAGACTCAATTAGAAATTTATGTCCTTACAAATGTATATATCTATGTATCATGTATGTATAGAAATTTTATGTACGTGCTTATATATATATATATACCCATAGATATATGTATAATATAAATTTATATGTTTGTCAAGTTTGTCTAATTTTCAAAAAACTATATTTAAAAACAAGTTTATCAAATGCGCACAAATATTTATAAACACAAAAAACTGAATTGTAAAAATGTACTGAAAAATAGTGTTTAATCGAGTTTTCTAAATATAGTAAGTCTGATTTTTTTTTTTTATTTATTTCAATGTAAAAATACAATATTTAAATCATACTCGTCTTTTCATGAAAATAACACTTAAATGCTCTGGGGGAAAAAATTAATAGGTGAGATATAATCATTGGTATTTTTTTATCTGATTAATTAAAAATAGATGCTTGGTACTCATTATATATAGGAATGAAGTCATCTTATCGATATATAATTCAATCTCCTCCTATCTAAAATTTCCCACTTAAAATATATTAACATAAATACTTTTCAAACTTATACAATATTTGTCGTAAGTTTAAGTTCCAATAAGTGGCAAAAATTGCAAAAGAAAGTGAACTTTTAAATCCTTCCCATAGCTTTCTATAGACAATAGACTCACTATTGAATTTAATGGTATTTCGAATGGTATCCAAACAAATAATTTAATGGTCTAAAGCCTTGTGTGACACAACATCGACATTTGCTACATATATCATTAAATATATAAGACAACCCAAGCGAGGAAGGGTAAACAACCTCATGGTCATTCACAATTGTAATCTGGCTAAAATTTATACTACATGGATATATATGTTGGAAATAATATCTGCAGAATAAACGAAAAATCCCAATTCGAAATAGATAAAATTAGAAGAACTTATCGATCGAGGTTTGTGTTGGACACAAAGTCCTAAAGATGAAATTGCTCGCTGATATTTGTAGCTGTCAGCCTCGTGAACATACACCTCCTAGGATTCAACGATCAGATTTACACACCAGCTTTGTGTTAAATCTTTGAACTCTCAGGATAATCCAGCATTCCCAAAAAAATAACAAAAAGTAGAAAATAACAAAATTATTTTTGCAGAGAAAATGAGAGAGATTGAATTTTTTCTGTGTTATTTTCTCAAAGCTGTAGCCATTGTTATATACAGAATTTGGTAAAAAACGTGGGTAGAGGTTTTAGCCAACTAACCCACTAATATCTCCACTAACGGGTAGTTTACTTAGAATAGGAGACTAAGTCAAAAATGAAAAACGAATTAATAAAAGGGTAAAAATTCTGGGCACTCAAGAGAAGCCCAAGCCCTAAAGACATTAATGCCCAAGGCCCAATAAAAAACTATTAATGTTTAGTGTCCCTCCTAGGGATTGAACCCATGACCTCAAGCACCAAACCACATAAACTTACCACTAGGCCACTTACCCCAACTTATTTAGTTCATTCAAAATAAATATATATACCAATATGCCCAACAATCCCCCACATGAATGAAATAAATAAATAAATAAATGAAATAAAACGGCGCTCTAGAGTATCATAAGGAGTGATGTATCAGGCAAAGGTGTCATTCGACTTGAACCTTGGCTTTGTGTTGAACTATTGAGTTTACCGGTTAATAGTGAACTAATGTTTTGAACTATTGCACCGTTGTTGTAAACTTAAGTCAATAGAACTTACACGTGACTCCCAAAAATCATCATCAATTTCCCACAGTTGTGCTCGTTTCGGCCTTAAGCATGCCCAGATTTCTTGAGTGCTCTAGAGAATCAGCCTTAATTCTCATAGGAAGCGACCCCACTACCACACTCATGTAGGTGCTTCTATCAAGAGTGTATTGTATCTCACACCCCACTGAATAACATCTATAGAAAGCATTAAGAGATTAAATCTCATCCTCCATCGATACAGAGGTACTACATCATAGGAATGGGTTTTAAGTAAAACTTAAATTTGTACCCCCACAAATCACTCGTATAACTTTGTTATTCCATTGAACCCAGATCTTAGGATCTCCAGTCATATGGGTTGGGTTTCCATTATAGGTGATTTAGATATTAATAGGATTTGTTTGACAAACTAGCTCTCTAGCTAGACCTTTAGTCAATGGATATGTCAGGTTTTCCTTTGAGTTGATATAGTCAACTACTATGACTCCATCTTTCAATAGTTGTCTCATTGTTTTGTGTCTCCTCCTGATATGTCTAGACTTTCCGTTGTACGAGTTATTATGTGCTCTTGTGATCGCTGCTTGACTGTCACAGTGAATGGACAAGGCTGGAACTGGTTTAGACCACAAATGAATATCTAATATGAAGTTCCTTAACCATTCAGCCTCTTCACTTGCTTTATCCAACGCTATGAACTCAGACTCCATGGTGGATCTAGCTATGCACTTTTTCTTGGTATATTTTCAAGATATAGCGCCTCCTGCTAAAGCAAAAATATAGCCACTTGTAGACTTACATTCATTAGTATCAAAAATCCAATTAGCATCACAAAAGCCTTCAATTACAGTAGGATATCTAATATAATGAATACCATGATTTATTGTGTATTTTAGATATCTCAAAATTCCAATCAAAGCATCCCAATGTTCATCATTAGTATTACAAGTGTATCTGCTAAGTCGACCCACAACATATGCAATATCAGGTCTAGTGCAGTTCATAAGATACATTAGACTACCAATAACTCTAGAATATTCTAATAATGATACACCAGGACCCGAATGTTTCCTTAAGTGACAACTAGTGTCATAAGGTGGATTAGCAGGAATACAATTAAATTGTTCAAATTTTCTAAGAACTTTCTCTACATAATGAGATTGGGTTAAAACAATTCCTTTGGAATTTTTAATGATTTTAATTCCAAGTATAACATCAGCAACACCCAAATCTTTCATATCAAAGTGATTATTAGGGAAATTTTTAGTTTTATTAACTGCATCCATATCAGTTCCAAAAACAAGCATATCATCCACATATAAGAAAATAATCATGCCACAATTATCCTTGAATTTTCTATAAATACATTTATCCGCTTTATTAATGTTAAAACCATTAGAGATCATTACTTGATCAAATTTTTCATGCCATTGTTTAGGAGCTTGTTTTTGTCCATATAAAGATTTTTTAAGTCTACACACTTTATAATCTAGTCCTTGGACTACAAACCCCTCGGGTTGATCCATATAAATTTCTTCTTCAAGATCTCCATTAAAAAAATCCGTTTTAACATCCATTTGATGAATTATCAGACTATGTAATGAAGCAATAACAATTAATAGCCTAATAGATATAATTCTAGGAACAGGAGAGTAAGTGTCAAAAAAATCATTTCCTTCCTTTTGCCTATAGCCTTTAGCTACCAATCTTTCCTTAAATTTATTAGTAGAACCATCAGCATTTAATTTCTTTTTAAAAATCCATTTGCATCCAATAGTTTTACATCCATTAGGAAAGTCAACTAACTCCCACGTGTTGTTATAAATAATAGAATCATATTCACTATTTATAGTTTCTTTCCAAAAAATAGAATCGGGTGAGGACATTGCCTCACTAAAAGTGACGGGGTTATTTTCCATTAAGTATGTTAAAAATTTAGGACCAAAAGAAGTATCTATTCTAGGTCTTTTACTTTTTCTAATTTTAATTTCTTCTGAATTCGAAGATTCATTTCTAACACTAGGACCCACTGGAACAGAACTACTAGTTCCCTCACTTCCCATTTTAAAAGGAAATTTGTCCTCATAAAATTCAGAATCTCTTGACTCAAAAATAGTGTTTCTATCCATATATTGATTTTTAGAATCAATTACAAGAAACCTATATGCATTACTGTTTTTAGCATAACCTATAAAAACACAATCAACTGTCTTTGGGCCAAGTTTAGTTCTCTTAGGTAGTGGTATTGAAACCTTAGCAAGATACCCCCACACTTTAAGGTGTTTATAAGAAGGTTTTTTTATTTTTCCACATTTCATAAGGAGTTTTATCATTATTCTTAAAAGGTATTTTATTAAGCATATAACAAGCAGTAAGGAGTTCCTCACTCCACATATTATAAGGTAATCCTGAAGTGCTTAACATAGAATTTACCATATCCTTTAGAGTTCTATTTTTTCTTTCAGCTACACCATTAGATTGGGGTGAATAAGGAGGATTAACTTGATGAATTATTCCATTTTCTTTACAATATTTATCAAGATCACCGGTGTATTCTCCTCCCCTATCGAATCTTAATGTTTTAATGGATTTTTTCAATTGTTTTTCAACTTCTAATTTATAAGAAATAAATTTTGAGAAACTCTCATCTTTACTCGTAAGGAGATAAATATAACAATAACAAGAGTAATCATCAATAAAAGTAACAAAATATTTATTTTCACCACGTGTCACATAACCTTTTAAATTACAAAGATCAGAATGTATTAAACATAAAACAATTGAACTTCTTTTGACACTTGGAAAAGGTTTTTTAGCATATTTTGATTCAACAAATATTTCACATTTAGAGTTGGTAGAAATATCAGATTTTGGTATGTTTCCCAAAAATATTAATTTTTTAATAGATGCCTTATTTACATGACCAAGTCTAAAATACCACATCTCACAAGAGTCAATCAAATAAGTAGAAGAAGTAGATGTTTTATTATTATCATCCACGGTTACATTTAGTTTGAAAAGACCCTCATGAACATAACCTTTCCCCATAAAAGCACATCCTTTAGTCACAACTACCTTATCACTCTCTAGAACAATTTTAAAACCCTTCTTAACTAAGATAAAATCGGATACCAGATTCTTCCTAACCTCAGGGACATACAAAACATCTTTCAATGTGAGAACATTTCCCGAAGTGAACTTTAAAACTACGGTTCACTTGCCCTCAACCTTAGACGAAGAGGAGTTTCCCATGTACAGACGTTCATCCTCACCCACAGCAATGAAGGTAGTGAAGGCACCTCTTGGGCCGCAAATATATTTGGTGGAGCCAGAATCAAGCCACCAGTCTGTCATGTTACTCACAATATTTTCCTCGGTCATAACAGCAGAAAAGTTGCCCTCCTCGGTTACATTTGCTTGAGGCTTCACATTTCGACTCTTCCTAAACTTGCAATCTTTAGCGTAATGACCTGGTTTTTGACATACATAGCATTGACCTGCAGGTTTAGATTTAAACTGAGGTTTAGAATTTTTATTCTTATCGTTAGGTTTGAATTTATGGTTGGACCTCAAATTCTGGTTTGGTTTATGGTGCCCATGTTTTTGGTTTGAATGGTTAGGCTTAGACTGGTTCTGTTTTTGGTTTCCATGTGATTTTTCCTCTACCAAATTAGCCTTAGAACTGAATTCATAATTTTTCTCCCTAAGTTTTTCATTCCTATTATCTTCCTCAATTCTCAAATGAACTATCAAATCTTCTAGTGACATCTCCTTTTTCTTATGTTTCAGACCGTTTTTGTAATCTTTCCAAGAAGGTGAAAGTTTTTCAATTATAGCAGACACCTGAAATCCCTCACATATATTATAACCCTCGGCCATAATTTCATGAATAATAATTTGTAGTTCTTCCAATTGCGACACAACAGATTTATTATCTTCCATTTTCAAATCTAAAAATTTTCCAACCATAAATTTTTCAGACCCAGCATCTTCAGTTGCATATTTTTTATCCAGTAAGTTCCATAATTCTTTCGCAGTAGGACATGACCAATAAACATCATACAGTTCAAGGCAGAGACAATTTAGAATATGATTCCTACACATATAATCTATTTGTTTCCAAACAACTAGTTCTTCAGGTACAGATGGTCTATCAGATGCAATAACATCAACGACCTTAAGAGTTGTTAGGTAAAATTGCAGTTTCATTTGCTGTCTCTTAAAATTCTTTCCATCAAACAATTCAGGTTTTTTAGAGTATTTTGCATTAGGATTTTCCATAGAAGATTGTAGAATAACAACAGAATTTCACCATTAGATTGTTGGAAATAATATATGCAGAATAAACGAAAAATCCCAAATTCAAAATAGATAAAATTAGAAGGACTTATCGATCGAGGTTTGTGTTGGACACAAAGTCCTAAAGGTGAAATTGCTCGCTGATATTTGTAGCTGTAAGCCTCATGAACATACACCTCCCAGGATTCAACGATCAGATTTATACACCAGCTTTGTGTTAAATCTTTGAACTCTCAGGATACTCCAGCAATCCCAAAAAAATAACAAAAAATAGAAAATAGCAAAATTATTTTTACAGAGAAAGTGAGAGAGATTGATTTTTTTCTGTGTTATTTTCTCAAAGCTGTAGCCGTTGTTATATATAGAATTTGGTAAAAAATGTGGGTAGAGGTTTTAGCTAGCTAACCCACTAATATCTCCACTAATGGGTAGTTTACTTAGAATAGGAGACTAAGTCAAAAATTAAAAACGAATTAATAAAAGGGTAAAAATTCTGGGCACTCAAGAGAAGCCCAAAGGCCCAAGGCCCAATCAAAGACTATTAATGTTTAGTGTCCCTCCTAGGGATTGAACCCATGACCTCAACCAAACCCCATAAACTTACCACTAGGCCACTTACCCCAACTTATTTAGTTCATGCAAAATAAATATATATACCAGTATACCCAACAATATAAACATCAATGATATAAAAAACAACAAATTTAAAACTCAAATTAGGAATGTAAGTTAACATTTTTTAATGTCAAGATTCAAAAGTGAATATCTTAGTGGTTAAACATACAAAGATTTTGATAAGAAGGAAAGAGGTTGGTCTTCAATTTGAAAACGATGAAGTATTTCTCTTATTTTTACATGCTCAATTATTTTGTACTATTATAATGTCTTAGAACATGTCTTCTGTACCAATTGATTATGTGTAATAATTAAGCAAGGGTCTCATTGTTTGTGGGTTTATATGCTTATATGTGATGCATCATGATAAACTATTCTATTGCATAAATAAGGAAAAATGAGATCCTACTTCTAATAATATAAATTTATAAACTTCTTGTGTTCGAAGTTCAAGAATCTTGACATATACCGACAACACTATGATGCCATTAAAAAACCTTAATATACCAACAAACACGTCATAACCATTCTAATTGGGTATCTTTATAGTTCGAGGAAAAAAAGATGTGAAAAACTATCATATGAAAGGGTGATACATTAAATGATATACATATGAAAGGGTAATACATGTACTGCCCTTTAAGCGTGTGCGTCTAAATGATAAGCATTTAATGAACCAGTTGAACTGTTGGTTATTCGTCAATTAATGCTCTGTTCGAGATGCATCTCGGACCGCCTGAGTAGCTCGGATCGCCTAAGCTTTCTGATATTCAAGAGTTCCTCGGAGAGGTCTATTCCTCGGAGCGTATGAGTTCCTCGGAGAGGTCTGTTCCTCGGAGGGTATGAGTTCCTCGGAGAGGTCTGTTCCTCCGAGCGTATGCATTCCTCGGAGTAACATGGTTCCTCGAAGCGTGTGATTATCTCGGAAGTGCATGTTGTTGCCATGTAGATAGCCACGTGTCTTCATATGATTGATCCAAGTTAGCAGATTAAATTTGGTATCAACAGAAGCCCCCAATGTTTCGTAGTTCAAAATTTGAGGAATATGGAACATTCTTTCTCGGAATACAGTAGCTTTAAATAGTTCTTCCTGATTTTTAGGATCATCTCCCTTGTATTTATTTCTCCATCTCAATTCGTAGAATCATGCTTTTTTGGACTTTTCTGCTCGCTTCGTTTCCCATGTCACTTTTCGCCTTTTTAGCCGCTGTTGTTTGCTTTGATTCCCGCATCAATATTTAATGCTTTTTAGCCGCTGGTAACGTAATCATCCTTTTTGTAATCATTATTATGCCAGTTCCCAAGGCAAGGTATTTAAACTTCACAGAGACTCCCATCGTCTTCTATCTTTTCAAATTTTCATCTTCGAGTTTTTCATTGTCTTCTACTCTCTTCTGCGTTCATCTCTTCCGTCGTTCGTTGTCAACAGCTTCAGTCTTTTTTCTGTAAGATCCTCTTTTTTCTTATTCATTTCTTTTAATTCATCATCATGGTTTACCCAGTTGAGTCTCTTGACAAATTTCGATCTGATTTTTCCATTCCCTCTTGGGTTGTCTTGGAAGAGCTTTCTGAGCCTTCTAATTATTTCAATTTGGCTGAGGGACATTGGTTCCCTAGTCTCTTTTTTGCTGAGTGTGGATTTTCTTTTCCACCAAATCCTCTATGTCTGGAATTTTGTCAGTACTTTGATGTTGTTCCTGCACGAATAGCCCCCAACACATGGAGAATAGTTAATGGGGTGTATAAATTAAATCAAGTGCATGGAACTCGTATAGAAATTCCAGAAATCATGTACTGCTATAGATGGGCAGTTAATGATAATATTTATTATTTGAAAACTAGGTTTATAAATAGAGCCTTAGTAGTCAATCTCCCTGATGCCAACAGGGATTATTTTGAACATGGGTTGTTGTAAAAAATTGGCAACACCCTCCTTTAACCGGAGATGAGGTTTACCAGGGTCCCAGATGCCCTCCTTATGGCAATGGGATAGGTTATTTTTATTTTATTTTATTTTATTTATCTTGAAATCATGTTTGTTTTATGTTTGATAAAATGTGTTACTGATAACAATAAATGTTTATTTGCAGTTGATAGCAAGAGAAAGTGACCAAAAGAAACAGATGTCAATCTAAGGCATTTGGGACTTATCTGGGGTCTACATCACAGGGTTGCTGACGAGCACATTCGATCAGCCTCCTATCTGCTCCAATATAAGAGCTATACAACTTCTTTCACTGCTCGTCCAGTGATCAGTGAAGCAGAGCCAGCACCACCCTCTGCAAGTTCTTCGCCAGAATCTCACGTTCCGTTGAGCGAAAGGATGAAGAAGAGAAGGACTCCTGCTCTGTTTGAGAAAACTGCCTCCGGCTCTGGGGAGGTAAAAAGGATTAGGATTGACGTCCCAAGGGAGGGAACAAAGAAAACTGCTGCAGCTCCTCCAGCTGCTCCTGCGAAGATTGTCGAGAAGCCCGCAGTGGCTCCGAGCAGCTCTGCTGCTCCTGGAGAGGTGATTGTGATATCACCGACCAAGGATTCTTCCTTGGTTGTACCTGTTCCCCCGAGGAGGCTGAAGAAGAGCTCCTCGGTCAATTTGGCTGACACCACCATTCAGCCCCCTGCTGCTAAGACTGGGGTTCCCACATCTGTTCCCCCGAGCTCTGGCATGAACTCGGTAAAGTCCTTGACCATTCCCGAGGTGCAAGGTAATGAAGATAACCTTACTCGGGATATGGTTACTTCTTTGGCTACTCGTCATCTTGCTTCAGTAAGTACCTTTACTTTGAACTTTTCATATTTTCCTTTGTTATTTCTCATATTTGTTTCTGACTTTTCTTTCTTTTTCTGTTTACAGTTGACGAGCTGCTTCAACATAATCCTTAAGAAGGATGAAGCAATCAAAGCTTCTTGCTCCTCGTTCAGTGTGGAGGGAGCTCTGGAAGAAGCTACCAAGTCCTTGGAGGAATCTCGCCAGAGGTACGATACTGATAAGGCAGTCTGGGAGAAGAAACTTGCTTCCTCCGAGCAGGAGAAAACTCGGGTTGCTGAGGCCTCCAGGGATTTGGAGAGGAAAGTGAATGCCTTGGAGAAGGCTAATAAAGAGCTCGATGTGAAGCTCAAGACTGCTGGGGAGTTTGAAAATAAACTCAAGGTTGCTGAGGAGAGGTTGGTCCAACTCCATGAAATAACTCGGCAGAAGGAGGAAGCTGAACAAAAACTGAAAGCTGTTGATGTTTTGCTGTCCGAGAAGCTTGCCTTGGAGAAGGCCAAAAGGAAAGCTTCCGTGAAGAAGTCCTTCAGCTCTGGCTGGGACAAAGGTTGGGATAAGGGATGTGCTGCCATGGTCTCTCAAGTGGATTATGGCAGTGTAAAGTATTTCAGGGACGGATGGGTTGCTGCCCTTCAGGAATTGAAGGTCGACGAGTCATCCGAGCTCTTCCAGAGACACATCCCTGGTCCCCCTCCCACTCCAGAAGAATTAGAAGAGGACGAAGCTACCTCTGAGGAGTCTTCAATGGTAGTGGGAGAACATGCCCTAACCAGCCAGCCTGCTGCCGAGCAAGTAGTTTCTTCTTCCGAGCAACAATTGGTGCTCTCCGAGCAAGTCACAGTTCCCTCCGAGCAACCTGCCTCCTCTTCCCAACCTCCCGAGAAGGTTTTGGGAGATAAGGAAAAGGTTTAGTGTTGTTCGGTTTTCTCTTTCTATTTTTCTTTTTTGTCAAATGTAACCGAGATCTTTATAACTCTGCACTATGATCTAATAAAATTTGAGTTTTCTTCCATACGGTTGTCTCTTTTCTATTTGTATTCTGTCTTGATCTTCTTTTTGATGATTATTTTTTCTTTCTCTGCTAGTTTCTGGCCAGGATGGACCTGCTATCTGCCCATGACACGAAGTTGCTGCAACAATGTAATGAGTACTTTAAGGCTAGTCATACAGACTTGAGTGCTGCACAAGTTACTGATATCCTTGGTCATGGTGCTTCTGAACAGGCAGTCGAAGCTTATCAGTACCTGAAGTGTTTACTTGACCGAGCTGTGGCCAATAATGTGGCTTACTATGAAATGATCGAGGATCTTCAATCTACCCTAGAAGACCTTCAGAATCAGTACAAGGAATCAACTTCCCTGTTGCATGAGGGGTATGAAAAGAGGTATCAGCAACTTTCTGCCGAGAAGGGCTACGAGAAGCTCCTTGCTGGGTACGAAGTCAGGGAGAGAACCCTAAGGGGTGAAGTTAAAGCATGTAGACAGATTTTCGAGCTGTTGGAGCAAGAGAATAACAATTTACAGAAGGAGCTAGTGCAGTTGAAGTCTGCAGATTCTTCTTCAACAGCCCTAATCCCAGTGACTGATGAGGGATTTTCATTTTTAGAGGTTGAGAATGCCAAATTAAGGGAAGAGTTGGACACCTTGAGGAGGTCGGGCACTTCCACATCTCCTCGAGGACGAGCAAGAGCTCCTCAAGGTCGAGGAAGAGCAGCTCGGGTGTTGGTCGAGGAACAGAGGACAGCGTCTGCCTTAGAGAACCAAGCATTCCAATTAATGGCTAAGAACCAGGCTTTGTCTGACATGTCATAGAAGATAAGGGACTTGGAGAAACAGCTCTCTGCGCAGAAATCAGTCTTGGAGAATAAAGAGCTTTTCATCAAGAATCTCCACGAGCAGCTAGAAAGACTAACATATCAGTTCCACAAACAACCCAGGGAATTCTGGATGGCTGGATACAACGAAGCACTATTCCATTTGGATGATCGTATCCAGAATGCCAACAATGAGGGCTACAAACAAGGCTGACTGAATGCCTTAGGTGTCCTGAAGCTCGAACAAGGACATTATCTATGGGACTACCATGATCCCGGGTTGCTTGACCTGCCTATGCCACCGTACAATTTGGAGATGGAATGGATCCCTGCTCGGGCCATTCCTCGAAGCTTAATTTCAAAATACCTCGGTGACTATAATCTTCACTCTCAGATCGAGGTATCTCGTCCCGAGCATTTATTAGATCGACCTTCTGTGATGAACGTCAGGATGCTGAAGGATTTGAACTTCATCAATTCTCCTCAGTCTTTCAATGATCCGCCTGCTGGCGAGGAACCTGTATCGAAAGCTGAAGGGAAAAAACCAATCGAATAGGAATTTTTAATGTAACAGTTAGTATACATATCAATGTAATGTAACTTGTAATTTATTTCGAATTTAATGGGAAACTTTCATTTCTGTTTGCAAATCTTAATTGCTATTGTCTTGTAAATATCAACACTTTACATTTATGCATATCTGTTAAAAAGATAATAATATTGTGCTGTTCATCGACCAACTTAGTAATAAAAAAGTTACAAGTATCAGTAATGTTGCTCGATCACTTAATAATAAAGTAATGAGTATAAAAATGTTTAAAATTTTTCCAACCAACCAAGGTTGTTAAATTGTGCTCGTCGACCAATTATAGTTAGTGAGAGTTTATCCCCGACTAACCATACTTGGTAAATTTTTGTCTTTTTCATAAAATGTGTCTGACCAACCAAGGTCAATGAATTCTCCTCGTCGACCAACTAAGTTGGTACAGTTTGGAATATTTTCTCCTCGTAGTCTGCCGAGTGCCGAGTAGTGCATAACACTAGTATTCCCCGAAAATTTTTCAATAAACAGAGAGACTTGCATAATATTTTCATTTTATTCATACTGATGGAAACTGCGTTACATATACATCACTGATAATACTTGCGCAGATGCTCTGCATTCCATGCATTCTTAAACTCCTCGCCTTCTAAAGTGGCTATTCGATAAGTTCCTGGTCGAACAACTTCTGTAACTCGGTATGGTCCATGCCAGTTTGCCTCCAGTTTATTATGTTTTTGAATTACTTTCTTCAGCACATAGTCTCCTTCTTTCAGGTCGCACTTCTTCACTCTCTTGTTGTAAAACAAAGCTGTTCGCTGCTGGTAAGCAGCATTTCTAATGGCTGCTTCTTCTCTAACTTCCTCGAGCATGTCTAAATCCAGTCTTCTCATTAAGTCGCTGACAGGGGAATTAAAATTCAGTACCCTGTGTGTTGGGAGACCCAACTCGGCAGGTATGACAACTTCACTTCCAAACGCCAGCATGTATGGTGATTCTCCAGTTGCTACTCGGGGAGTAGTTCTGTAAGCCCAAAGTACTGATTGTAGCTCGTTGATCCAGTTTGCTTTTGCATCGTCCAGTCGTTTCTTCAAACCGTTTAGCAGCGTTCTGTTTGTCAATTCAGTTTGTCCATTGCTTTAAGGATGACCTGGTGCTGAATGAACCTTCAAAATGTTTGACTGACGACAATAGGGGGCAAACTCCTCATTATCAAATTGTGTTCCATGGTCTGTGATGAAGGCATGAGGGAGACCATATCGGCAAATGATTTTCTTCCAAACAAATTGGTAAACCTTCTTGTACGTCATATCAATGAGTGGCTCAGCTTCTACCCACTTAGTAAAATAATCCACTGCGACGACGAGGTACTTGAACCTTCCTCGGGTCGTTGGCAGTGGTCCAACCAAATCAATTCCCAACATGGCAAATGGCCAAGGGGAAGTTATGGGTGTCAACAATGCTTGTGGAGTTCTTAGGATAGAGGAGAAACGCTGGCACTTGTCACATTTCTTGGCATAAGTTATACAATCAACCCTCATCGTCGGCTAGTAGTATCCCTGCGTCATCACCCTTTGCAAAAGTGTTCGACCTGCTACATGTGCTCCACAAGATCCTTCATGGATCTCTTCAATTAAATCTTTCACCTCGGAGGGATGTACACATCTCTGCAAACCTGCCATTATTCCTCGTCTATATAAAACACCATTAGTTAGTACATACCGAGCAGCTTTAAACTTCAATTTCTTGGCTGCGAGCTTGTCAATTGGCAATTCTCCCTCCTCGATATACGCCCTGATGGGAACCATCCAAGATGGGCCTAAATCAAGGGTGATAAAGTTCATTGTCAGATCTTCATCTATACTCCGACCAGCCAACACTTCAATTGGGATTGTTCGTCGTAACTCAGTGCGAGTAGCTGACGTTAGTCGAGCTAGCGCGTCTGCTCTTGCATTCTCCATTCTTGGTATTCTGACCAGTTGAATAGTGGCAAATTCTGACACCAGCTCCTTTGCCTTTACATGATATCTGATCATTAATTCTCCTCTAACTGCATATACCCCCATCATTTGGTTTACAATCAGTTGAGAGTCATTGAAGATCATAACTTGTTGCGCCTCCATAACTTTTGCCAAATTAAGTCCTGCAATCATGGCCTCATATTCAGCCTCATTGTTGGAAGCTTTGAATTGGAAACACAAAGCGTATTCCATGTCGACCTCGTCTGTAGTGCTCAAAACTATCCCCGTGCCACATCCTGTATTGCAAGATGAGCCATCTACATATAGCCTCCATATAGGTAACTCGTCTTCAAATATCGAATCAGTCAGAGTTCCTCGGTGAAATATTTGTTGCTTCTTTTCATCCTCCCTAGATTTTTCTCACTTCTCGTCGATCATTTCTTCTTGCCCTTTTACCAACCGGAGTTGGTCTGGGTTCGAATTTAATGATCCTGTAACATCCACTTGCCCTTTTACCAACTGGAGTTGGTCTGAGCCAGTGTTTGTTGATCCTGTAACATCCATAGGTTGATCAGCGAGCAACTTTTGCTCCTCGGGGATATCAGGATAGGTGAACTCCGCTATGAAATCTGCTACAGCTTGCCCTTTTAGTGATGACCTGGGTTCATAAATTATATCATATTCTCCGAGCTCTATTGCCCAGTACATCAATCTCCCTGATTTTTCTGGCTTGTGAAGGGCTTGTCTCAATGGCATATCGGTATATACTACTATGGTATGAGCCTGGAAATATGGCCTCATTCTCCTACTCGCCTCAATCAGCGCCAGTGCCAATTTCTCCAGCCTTGGATATCTGATCTCTGCTCCTCGGAAGGCCTTACTTGTGTAGTAAATTGGCTTTTGTACTCCATTCTCCACTCTGATCAACGCCGAGCTAACTGCATTCTCGAATACAGCAAGGTATAAATACAATTTTTCTCCCATCACCGGCCTGGACAACAGCGGAGGTGCTCCCAAGTATTTCTTCAAGTCTTGAAAAGCCTTCTCGCATTCATCATTCCCCTCAAAAGTCTTTCTAAGTGTCTTGAAGAATGGGAGACATCTATCAGTTGCTCGTGACACAAATTTATTGAGTGTCGCTACTCGTCCTGTGAGACTTTGTACTTCCTTCTTCGTTGTTGGAGATCAGAGCCCTAATAGAGCTTTGATCTTTTCAGGATTTGCTTCAATGCCTCGTTGATTGACAATGTACCCGAGAAACATGCCTTCTCGTACTCCAAAGATGCACTTCGTCGGGTTCAGCTTCATTTGATATTTATCTGGTTGATCAAAAGTTTGACTTAAGTCAACTAGATGATCGGCAGCTTTCTTGCTTTTTGTCAGCATGTCGTCAACATAGACTTCCATGTTGTCACCGATTTGTTCATCAAAGACCTTGTTCATCAACCTCTGATATGTTGCACCTGCATTTTTCAAACCAAAAGGCATAACATTATAACAATAAGTTCCCCTAGGGGTAATAAAAGAAGTACTTTCCCTGTCTTCAGGTTTCATTTTAATTTGATTGTAGCCAGAATAAGCATCCATGAAGCTCAGCAACTCGTGTCCCGAGGTAGCATCCACCAGTTGATCAATTCGGGGCAATGGAAAGTGATCCTTTGGGCATGCTTTGTTAAGGTCGGTGAAGTCCACACACATCCTCCATTTGTTGTTTTTCTTCTTTACCATCACCACATTGGCTAACCAATCTGGATATTTAACATCTTCAATAAAGCAAGCTTTCTGGATCTTCTCGACTTCCTCCTGTATAGCTTGATTCTTCTCGGGATTGAATACTCTTCTTCTCTGCTTCACAGGCTTAATCTCCTTATTCACATTGAGCTCGTGACATAAGAAGTTTGGGTCAATCCCAGGCATATCTTCATGACTCCAGGCAAAAGTTTGTCTTCTGCTTCTAAGGAAAGTTATCAATTCCTGTTTTAGCGAGGCTTCCAATGATGAACCTATTTGAGTAGTTCGTTCAGGGTGTTCGTCGTCCAGAATGATATTTTCAGTAGCTTCCACCACTTGACCTTTCACGAGTTGTGACTCATCCCGAGGATCCAAGGTTTCAATTTCTACACCTTCATCCACTTGATAAGTAGTAGTCTTTTTCTTTGATTCTTCCAATTCATCTTGCTCGGCGGATGAATAATAGCACTCCCGAGATACTTTCTGATCACCTTTCATAACTACTACTCCAAAGTTTGTTGGAAATTTTAGGCATTGATGCACTGTAGATGGTACAACCTCGAACTTCTTCAATCCTACTCTTCCCATGATGATATTGTACGATGACTGGACATTCTGATCCATTATGAAAAAGCGTATTCTTTATGTTCGACAAGCAGGCCACGTACCAATGAATATATCCAACTTGATCGACCCAAGTGGAAACACTTTCTCGCCAGCAAAACCGATGAGGGGTCTGTGGTAAGGCTCCAGTTGAGATAGCTTTAAATTTAAACTATCAAAACACGAGTAAAATATGATGTCTGCCGAGCTACCGTTATCGACCAGCACTCTTGAAATCATTACCTCCTTTATTCTCATTTTGATCACTAGTGGGTCGTCATGAGGATATAAAACTCCTGCAAGATCATTCTTCGAAAACCCAATGACCAATTTTTCTTTGTTCACCTTTCTCGGGCGATCTTCCTCAGCTAAATTTATTCGCTGAATGTACGAGAAATCTTGAGCCTCTCCGAGGTAAGCTTTTCTTTCTGCAGTAAGGTCTCCTCCTCCTGCATCTCCTCCTGTAATGACATTACAATCAAATGACCCAAAGCGTATTGAAAATACCTCTTGTTCTGGGTGCCTTGGTTTCTTGGGAAGATCGGGGTCATCATCTGGATCATCTTCATGGTTTCTCTTCTTTTTCTCCTCTTCTCGATGAGGAGATCTAGACCTTTCTCTAGTTCGGTCATTGTTTCTTCTTTCGCCTCCCCGATCAACATACTTTGCTAGCTTTCCTCGTCGGATGAGTGTTTCAATCTCGTACTGAAGAGCTATGCAATTTTTTGTCATATGGCCATGATCCTTATGGAACTCGCAATATTTCTCCCTATTCCTCGTGTCAGGGTCTGACTTCATTTTCTTTGGCCAGTTTAACTCCTCGTTGTTCTTAATTTCTTCCAGGAAGTGGTTGATATTTGCCTTCAAAGGCGTGTAATTATCAAATTTCTTCAAGACCTCCCATGACGACATACTTTTGGAATGTTTGTCACCACCATTGTTCTTATGCTCTTTCTTCTTAGCTTTATCACCTTCCACCTTGGTTTCTTTGGTGTCCATATTCTTCTTTCCAGACATAGCCTCCTCGGCATTCATAATCTTGGACGCTTTTCCCATCAAGTCCGACATGGTTCGAGGTGGATCTTTGGCCAAAGTATAGTACAACTTGTTTAGCAGCAGTCCACTCATCAAAGCGGTAATCGATGTCTTCTCCTCATAATCAATGACTTCGAGTTTCTCGTTATTAAAACGAGTTATATAATCTCTGATACTATCCCCAGCTTTTTGTCTAACACTTAACAAATGTGCTACTCGCTTAACTGGCTTTGCTCCAAAGCAAAAATTCCCAATGAATAACTCGGCCAGTTGAAGAAAAGTTGAAATCTTACCCCGAGGAAGATTATTATACCATATCTGAGCAGATCCAGTCAGAGTTCTGTAACAACCCGCGTAATTTTGGGCTATTTTAATTAATTTCTGGAAAATGGAGAAAAATAAAGTTTTTGATAAAATTATTTTTATTGCTCAAATATGTTGGTTATTATTTTTAAAGGCGAGAATTTCAAACGGTTTCGAAAACGGAGTTAAAACGGGTTTTAAAATGATTTTTAAATGTTTTTAACTCTTGGAGTTGTTTTGACTTCCAACTCTTCATTTCTTTGCCTTATTTAAAGGAGTCTGTTGGATTCCAACTCTTCATTTCTTTGCATTATAAAAGGAAGTCATGGGCAACCCTTTTAACATACTTTTGGCACAAATTTTGGCAGCAAATATATTTTATATTCCTCCTCTTTTTATATACACATTGGCCCTTGAGATTTGTGAGTTCCAACCTTAGATTAGAGGTGTTCTTGGGGCTATTTTGTTGGAGGTTCTTGGAGGAGATTTTGTAGTTCTTTTGAGTTGATCTTGAGGATGTGATCATTGATTTCTCATCATGGTTTGAGGCATGGGGTTTTACACAATATGCTCCTTAAATCTCACGAGTGTCATTCTCTTTGAATTCTTGTTAATTGAACTCATATTTGAATTGATAAATTCATTGAAATCTTGAAAATAATTGTTGAAATTATTTTGATTCATGTGGTATCATTATATTGTTATTGAGCACATTGTCATGAGATTTTAATATGGCACGGATGTTGGGCACCCGCCAAAATTCCTGTTTCCCGGGCTATGGCTTTATAAAGCATATACGGATGTGGTGAGGCCTGGTGACCCATGGATGTGTTGTTGAAAGATTTATTGATAAATGCTTTGAGATTTGTATTTTGATTTGAATATTCGTACTCGTGTTGTTACGCTTTATTCATCGCTAACATATATTTGTTGAGCATCATTCCTGTCGTATTGTGTACTTCCCCATAATTTCTTTTAGTTGGCAGGTTAGCGTGGATTTGAGCGCTATGAATTATTGGGATTATTTTAGCGTGGATTATTTGGGAAGAATTTTAATACAAGTTGGAAGATTTGTATTATTTTGATGTATAGAGCTTTGGAGATTTGTATTTTATTTTTCGAGTTAGATGTTGTATTTATTTCAAGAGAATTTTGGTTGTATTTTATTTGAAGAGATTTGAGATCAGTGGTTTCCTCTATTGTTGTTGTGGGATTTAGATGCTCTATATCTTATCACTTGTGGATTTGAATTTATTTTATTGCATTAGCGCTCCGTTCGCTCTCCCCGGGCGGGCGGGGTGTTACAAGTTCCCGAGAATGCCCTGTATCTCATCTCGTCTGGGACAGCATAGATGTCAGCAGCAGCTTGATATTGTTCTATATGAAGGACGGGGTCAGTCTTCCCATCATACTTGGGAGTCACAACAGGTGCTTTGAACTTTGATGGTGTTGGAAAATCAACAATGTCCTGGACAAAAGGTGTTCCTCGAACAAAGGTTCGTTGTAGAGGGTTCTTGGCCTTAGCCATTTCCCCTAATCTATCCTCCAGCCTCTGAATAGATCCTTTCCATGCATCGTTTCCTTCCTCGGGCCTATTGGTTCGAGCAACTGATCGCGTTGAAGTGGCTTCTTGGGATTTATCTCGACGAGCAGCTGGTCGATCATAGGATCCATCTTGACGAGCAGCTGGTCGCGACTGGGCGGATCCTTCCCTTAAATCTGATGGTCGTCGAAAGCTCCTCGACGCTGCATTAAGAGGACTTTTGTTCCTCCTAGGGCCTAATCGATCGAAAGGAGAGGCCCTACTTAATCTTTCCAAAGCGCTGGCCCTTTCTGGGGAAAGGGTGACATGTTGTTCAGTATCTGTGGCTCACACAGACGAAGTTCGTCCAGGTTGATAAGAAAAATCTTGAGATTCATCATTGCGATATGAATCATTACGCCTAGTACGCAAAGAAGGCGCACGGGTATTTCTTTGGATGCTTCGTGGTCCGGAATGGGCTGATGCACCACCATGGAGGGTTTGGATAAGTTGTCGCATTGTTTCTTGCATGACGGTCTGGCCCTGAGCCAGATTCGCCATTATTTCAGTCAGATCTGGAGCAATTGGTGGAGCAGATGGATTTGGAGGGGTTCCAGCATTTCGATTGCTGGATTCAGGAATATCAGCCATTGATAATGGATTGTTTTTTATGAGAAAACGATTTTACCAGTCGATTCCCACAGACGACGCCAATCTGTTGATGTAAAAAATTAGATCACTCTAATAATTCAATCACAGATAAATAAATGAGACAAAAGATTTTAAAGTGGTTCAGCCTTATATGAATGGCCTACGTCCACTGTTATTTTATTGCTGAGTGTTTGGGGTTTGGGAATTCTCGATTACAAGGAATTGCGTTCTGGATCCCAAAGTTTGGATTCAGAATCCGATCCCCTACAATGAGGATTGTACAACATATTTATAGCCTTGAGGCTGTCATATGAAAGGGTGATACATTAAATGATATCCATATGAAAGGGTAATACATGTACTGCCCTTTAAGCGTGTGCGTCTAAATGATAAGCATTTAATGAACCAGTTGAACTGTTGGTTATTCATCAATTAATGCTCTGTTCGAGATGCAGCTCGGACCGCCTGAGTAGCTCGGATCGCCTAAGCTTTTTGATATTCAAGAGTTCCTCGGAGAGGTCTATTCCTCGGAGCGTATGAGTTCCTCGGAGGGTATGAGTTCCTCGGAGAGGTCTGTTCCTCAGAGCGTATGCGTTCCTCGGAGTAACATGGTTCCTCGGAGCGTGTGATTATCTCGGAAGTGCATGTTGTTGCCATGTAGATAGCCACGTGTCTTCATATGATTGATCCAAGTCAGCAGATTAAGTTTGGTATCAACAACTCTAATAATTTAACCCTGCATATTTTATCAAATAATTGATTTATGATTTATCGAGTTTTACTACAATCCGAACCCAACACGGGCTGAGATATTATTATGCGCAATTTAATATATTGCGCATTTGATGAATTACACTAGATAATACTTAATATATTCATTTAATATGCCATCACATATATTATGACAAATGAAACCATAAATATTGGTCATTTCATTCCATAGAGAACATGACATGTGTTAAGCCCACTTGAGGCACTTTTGCTATAAAAGAGAGTATTCCCCCTCATTTGTTGGATGATGGTCTTGGGGGCAAAGTAAGGAGCGAAAATATATCTCTCCTCCCCCACGCACCTTTGGAGCTCCGTCTCGGGTTTGATAGAGACGAGCGGATTTTGGTAGTTTCATTATACGATATATGGGCGTTTGAGAGGCGGATAGTCGGATTTCGCACCCCCACGCACCGAAACTACCAAGAGTGGGCGTCCGAGAGGTGGCTCGCCGGATTAGGCACCCCCCACGCACCAAAACGGAGCTCTCTCCGACGTATCGTACGGACCCACGAACTGCACAGACTTTGATTCCGTAAAAATGGATACGTAGGCGCAACCACGTTGCTCAAGTCTAAAACACGCTCGACGCGATACCTCCTCAAATATGCACTCACATTTTACATTTGGCGACTCTGCTGGGAAGATATTCATGATTTCGATTGCGTAACGCCTTGTGCACACACACGGAGAACTCGGTGGCGGTGGAACACTTTTTTTCAACAAAGATAAGGCTTAATTCTCATATTCTATCATTTGCTTCGTTGAATATTCCATATATATATTTCTTTTATGAACATCATGAATCATATTTATTGGGTTACAAGATGAGTTGATATTTATCTCAAATAAAAAATAGTTTGATTATTTAGATTGACAAAATTAAAAATATGTAAGAAAATGCAAAAACTATTCTATTACAATGAAGAAATATGAGTTGTTGTTACTATCGTTAATTTTTATCCAACAAAGATGGATTAATAAATATATATAAAGATGTATACTTCTCATTAAAACTATGAGCCACACAAATTTGTAAAGATACTAACTGTTTGGGTGTACAACATATTGGCCGAATACCCCAAAATCGTATGTCAGATTTCAATACCCCAAAATCGTATGTCAGATTTCAATAAAATGTAATGTTTTTTTTTTTTTTGATTAAGAAGGGTGATCCCGGTCCAGCTTGCGCGCACCTCGGACTAATCCCTCCTTCCCCGAACAAGGCTTTCTATAACAGGCGTTTAATTCCTGCGATCCGTGGCCCCAAGACGCAGCTGCCAAGTTTCAAACCCAGGTGCCTGAGTTTACAGCTACACCCTGTCTCTACCAAATGTAACGTGTGTGTGAGTAATATTAAGATAGGCACTCTACCAGGTACAAACTGATTTTGCGTATAAAAAATTTATTTATGCATGTAAAAGCAACCTTATGTCTTGTCAAAGTTTTGAATCACAATTTAAGAGCTGCAAGAGTCGAAAGTAGAGTTGTCCCTGTTGGCGTGTTAAGGTGTTAGATACTTAAAGACGTGATTGGATGGTACAGTAAATAAAGTTGAGTGACGAGCATTGAATCGGGTTGTACTTAGGGGTGTTCAAAAAAACCGCCCGACCCGAAAACCGAACCGAACCGGCCCGAACCGAACCGAAACCGCCGGTTTTTTTTAGCCCGGTTCGGCCTACGGTTTACGGATATAAAAAACCGACCATGTCGGTTCGGTTGTCGGTTTATCCGTGGGAAAAACCGACTCAAACCGAACCGACCCGAAACCAATATATATATTAAAAAAAAACTAAATAACTTATATTTTATATCCAAAAACCATTACCCACCCTTAAAAACCGACCCAAACCGAAAACCGACCTTAAAAAACCCGGCCCAAACATAAAACCGTTGAAAACCGACCCGAAACCGAACCGAACCGAAACCGCCTTGAACCGAAACCGACGGGTTTTTTCATAGTCGGTTCGGTTTCGGTCTGACCTTTTCCAAAACCGAACCGATCGGTTCGGTTTGAATTAGGGTCCAAAACCGACCCGAACCGACCCGTGAACACCCCTAGTTGTACTACACATATATAATTGTATTACTCTTTTTTTTGTTTGGCTGGAAACAATCCACGTCATTAGAAAACCCCCATATGCATGGTGCCTCAAGAACCCACCACAACGGTACACCCATTTACAAAAATCAGGCCAAAATACCACTTCTGCGTTTTGAACGCTTTGCCGAGAAGCCATTTAGTACTACGAACCAAAATAAGTCTCCAAATGACTCACAAAATGATAAACATATGAAAAGGGGAAAACGACTCATACCGGGAATGACCCGGTTGCAGAAAAACCCTTACAGGTATTGAAAAATAGTACCAAATATCACAGTCCAAAAATCGACACAGCTCAGCATTCGAACTAGTTCAAAATTCTACCCTGTGCAAAAATCTTGATCTCCTAGAACCTTACTTCCTAATAGGTTACCGAAACAAAACCCACCTCCGATTCTAAGCCATCTGACCCTTGAGTCATCAGACGCCATCTGACCCCGAGTATCTTCGACCTCCATAGTAGCTCGGAACAACGAACTGACCCAACTTCCATAAAAAAAATGGGTATACATGAGATTACATCTGAGAAATCAAACGTGATTCACTTCATCTGAACCACTTGGTCTTCGAATAGTTACATGCGAACAACCATCTCTGAATAACTTCGGATCTCTGAACAACCACCGATCTCTGAGCTTCCTGACTTTCGAATAGCATAGGTATCTTCGAGTTACCTGAAGTTTGAACAAGTAACCGGAATGGCTTCGACCTCCAACACCCTTGACGATTTGACCTCCGAGGCAAGAACTCCGAGCAGCCCCCAAAACATCCTCGAAATGCGCGAGCTACCTCCAGTTCACTATCAACTCGAGTAATTAGTTTTGTGAGCTGGGATTACGAACCATGTGGACTTTAAGTAATTGTAGTGGGTTTTGTGTTTTTATATAAATGCCTCTGATATCAATGTACTCGAGTTACATTATTGATTAAAATTCCGTCTGAGGCACCATGGTGCTAAATTTGTTTTTTTTATTAGGCATGATGTTGTTTATATGCCACAGTTGCTGAAAATTTGTTGATTATGTGATATTGAAAGAAAAGTAGGCCAAATGAAATATATTGCCTATTTTATTTAAATTTGGAGGTTATGAATTTATTTGTACATCCTGGAAAAAATAATATTCAAAATATTCGTAGTCTTGCACGAATTTAAGTTGCTCGAGTAGAAAAAATATTTATTTATGAAAAAATCATATACCTCTTGAAATTGTGAATATTTTTATATTATCCCACGAGGAACCATTTAAAGACTTAGTACGAGCATGTACTCGAGCAGCCTTGCTAAAATAAATTTTTTGGGCAATCATGTCAAAATGGCATTCTTCGAACAGCCATATCAAAAATGATATTTTTTGAGTGGCCTTGACAAAATAATATTTTTGCGAAAATTTTGCTCAAGTCTTAGAACCTCGAGCAGTCTCGGGGAACATCCTCGAGCCGCCTCTTTGAGCAGCCTCGGAGGACCCTCCTCGAGCAGCCTTAGAGGGACCTCCTCGAGCAGCCTCGGGGGAACCTCCTTGAGCAACTCACAAAATAATAAAATATTTTTTAAAACTTAGTATTTTCTCTCAAGTCATGATACCTCGAGCGACCTCACCCGCGTCGCCTCGAGCGACCTCACCCGCGGTGCCGAGAGCAGGTACCTTGAGCGATCTCACCTGCGGTGCTTCGTTCTAGTGCCTTGAGCAGCCTCCCCCTAGTGGCTTGAGCAACCTCATCCCAGGGACTCGAGTTGCCTCATTCACTGTTGCTCGGAGTAACCCCCTGAAGAACCGCATCCATGGTCGCCTGGAACAAGCTATCTTGTATTCGATTTATGCTAAACTATGATTTATTCACATGATATGAAATTTGAAAATTGATATTTATTACTCACCTCGAGATGACCGAGCATGCTTATTGACTAATTTATTCCATAAATGATTGAATGGACCATTTCTGAGTTTTCTTAGCTTTGATAAAATAGTGGGGGCATGAGATAAATAGTTCACTGCATGATATATCTAGACTCTATCAACTGCATATTGTAGCATATAAAATTCGCATCATATAGATTGCACAGAACAATATGCCTATGATTCCTCGAAGCACGTTTCTGAGTTTATTTTATTCTATCGACATAAAATAAAATAAAGGGAGAAAATATACCCCGCATGATTATAAAGGGCACTTTAATATGCCTTATGAGTTACTAATGATTTTTGTGCAAGAATCCGGGTCGAATTATTATCCTTGCAGATATTGAACGCACATGATCAAATCGATCTCGAGCAATTACATCAGGTATCACAGATGTCAAGGTCAAACGCTCAAGAGATTTTTCTTACTGGGGGCAAACACCCCATGAAATGTATTTAACAGCTTTCAACTCTTTGATGGCATCGTAACCAATTTTTTATTTTTCTTTGCTTTACTTTATCTTGAGATAAAAGACAAAGCAAAGTAAAGAGGGGGAAAAGTACTGTATCGTGTACCACTTGTAGTTAGATGTAAACACGGGTGACAAGCATGCTAAGATTCGGCCCTAAAATGGCCATCATTGATGAAGCATCCCCAAAAGAAACATCAGAGTTGCTCAGCTTAGCCACCAGATGGCTCATATATAGCCCTGGCTACATTACTTATTTTCAACAAAGAGACAAGAGGCAAACAAAATTGCCCGCAAAACCTGGAGCATAGATACAGAATTTGCATACAAACCTTACCAGTATTGTGGCAAGTCACCCACAGAGGTGCATTATAGTTCTCACAAATCTTACCAGTATTGTGGTAAGTCGCCCACAGAGGTGCATTATATTTCTCACAAACTTTACCAGTATTGTGGTAAGTCGCCCTCAGAGGTGCATTATATTTCTCACAAACCTTACAAGTATTGTGGTAAGTCGCCCTCAGAGGTGCATTATATTTCTCATAAACCTTACCAGTTTCGAGGTAAGTCGCCCACAGAGGTGCATTATATTTCTCACAAACCTTACTAGTTTCGGGATAATTCGCCCATAGAGGTGCATTATAGTTTTCACAAACCTTACCAATATTGTGGTAAGTCACCCACAGAGGTGCGTTATAGTCCTCACAAACCTTGCCAATATCGTGGTGAGTCGCCCAATGTGGCGCATTACAGTTCTCATAAAATCCTACATTACTAGGCCCATCCGACCCTCAGTTATGGGAGATTTTGCCTATAAGACTAGGTCTGCTTGACCCTCGGTTATGGGAGATTATGCCTATAAGACAAGGTCTGCCTGACCCTCGGTTATGGGAAATTATGCCTATAAGACTAGGTCTGCCTGACCCTCGGTTTTGGGAGATTATGTAACATCCCGCCCGCCCGGGAGAGCGAACGGAGCGCTAATACGATAAAATAAATCTAAATCCACAATACACAAGGTATAGAGCATCTAAATAACCCACAATAATATAAATCCACTAATCTCAATTCTTCAAATACAACAAGTCTCTCGAATTAAAATTACAACTATCTAACTCGAATAAAAATAAAAATCTCCAAAGCTCTATACATCAAAATAATACAAATCTTTCCCAAACGATCCTCGCTAAAATCAATCTCCATAGCGCCCCAAAATTCGCGCTAACCTGCCACTAAAAGAAAATATAGGGAAGTACACAATACGACAGGAAAGATGCTCAACAAATATATGTTAGCAATGAATAAAGCGTAACAACACGAGTACGAATATTCAAATCAAATAATGCAAATCTCAATAGAATTTTATCAATATAATTTCTCAACAACGCATTAACCAGGTCACCAGGCCTCACCCCATCCGCATATGCTTTATCAAAACATAGCTCGGGAAGCAGGAATTTTGGCGGGTGCCCAACATCCGTGCCATATTAAAATCTCATGACAACGTGCTCAATTACAACATGAATAATTCCACATGAATCAAAATAATTTCAACAATTATTTTTCCAGATTTCAATGAATTTAACAATTCAAATATGAGTTCAATTAACAAGAGATCAACGGAATAAACTCTCGAGAGATTTAAAGGAGCATATTGTGTAAAACCCCATACCTCAAACCATGATGAGAAACCAATGATCACATCCTCAAGATCAACACAAAAGATCTACAAAAGCTCCTCCAAGAACCTCCTCAAACATAGCCCCAAGAACACCTCTAATCTAAGGTTGGAACTCACAAATCTTAAGGGCCAATGTGTATATAAAAAGTAGAGGAATATAAAATATACTTGCTGCCAAAATTTGTGCCAAAAGTAGGTTAAAAGGGTTGCCCACGACTTCCTTTTATAATGCAAAGAAATGAAGAGTTGTAATCCAAAAGACTCCTTTAAATAAGGCAAAGAAATGAAGAGTTGGAAGTCAAAACAACTCCAAGAGTTAAAAACATTTAAAAATCATTTTAAAATCCGTTTTAACCCCGATTTCGAAACCATTTGAAATTCTCGCCTTTAAAAATAATAACCAACATATTTGAGCAATAAAAATAATTTTATCAAAAACTTTATTTTTCCTCTTTATTTTGAAAATACCTCAAAAATTACGCGGGTTATTACACTTCCCCACTAACAATGGAATTTCTCCCTCGAAATTCGCCGAATGCTTAACTCTCAAAATCAGGCCAACAATCTCCAAAATAATCTCGTCTCCAAAAATAAATTCCTCACATCTAATCTCGAAACCTATCACGAATATCACCTAAAATTTTCTGTCTCCAAAAATAGTTATCCACGCAATGAACCCAAAACCCAAGACCCGAGAGTTGCCGTATACCTAAGCTCTGATACCATTTGTAACACCCCGCTCGCCCGGGAGAGCGAACGGAGCGCTAATACGATAAAATAAATCTAAATCCACAATACACAAGGTATAGAGCATCTAAATAAACCCACAATAATATAAATCCACTAATCTCAATTCTTCAAATACAACAAGTCTCTCGAATTAAAATTACAACTATCTAACTCGAATAAAAATACAAATCTCCAAAGCTCTGATACCACCTGTGACACCCCGACTTTTTAAATATTAGGTGGCTAGAAATTAATAAAATGTTTTCGACAGTGATGCTACGAACTGAACCAACTTGAAATTTTGTATTAATTTAATAAAGGAGTAGCTACCCGGTATTTAATTAGTCGGGGTGTCACAGATTATGCCTATAAGACTAGGCCCTCCTGACCCTCGATTAAGGGAGATTATGCCTATAAGACTAGGCCCTCCTGACCCTCGATTAAGAGAGATTATGCCTATAAGACTAGGTCCGCCTGACCCTCGATTATGGGAGATTATGCCTATAAGACTAGGTATGCCTGACCCTCGGTTACGGGAGATTATGATTTTAAAGTCGTACATTACTAGGCTCGCTTGATGCTCGGTTATGGGAGATTTTGATTTAAGACCAATATGACTTGGCCCGCCTGACCTTCGGTTATGGGAGATTTTGATTTTAATGTCCTACATTACTAGACCCGCCTCACCCTCGATTATGGCAGATTTTGATTTAAGACCAATATGACTTGGCCCGCCTGACCCTCGGTTATAGGAGATTTTGTTTTTAAGGCCAATATAACTTGGCACGCCTGACCCTCGCTCATGGGAGATTTAAAGTCCTATACTACTAGTCACGCATAACCCTCTTAAGGGAGACTTAAAGCCCTACATTACTAGGCATAAATATAATTTACGAGAAACTAAAGTCCTATATTACTAGGCACGCTTAAAAAATTCCAGTTCGCTTGAGGCACTAATATTTGCTCGATCGAGTACTCTCGATAGGTTTTGATCTCATGATTACAAAAGATTCACTATACTTATACAAACACCAATTGGTTGCTCGGGCCAGTACATCTGACAAGTTTTTTGTTCAAAATATTTGAAGCTATCATTCACAACTGGGGGTGCATTATCTCTTGTCCCACATTGGAAGAGTATTGAGAATTTGAAGAGTTAATAAAACCCCAAATATGGACTAAGTCTTGGATGCCTTTGGGGTATCTCAACTCTTTTAAGGATAAATGACCTACACTATGCAAGTGTTAGGCTTGGGCCAAAATCTCACACATGCGTGCATGTGCACCGCCCGTTCGGTCGGTCGACTTGGCTCGGCTCTATTAGGGCTTGGGCTTGGTCTTATAAAAATCCCTAAAATTTTTAGGCTGTATTTAATTAACTATATGGGTTGTAATTAATTAATTACGAAATTAATTAATTAAACTGTTTGACAATTTTTGTCAACAGTTAGCAGTTAAATCGAAATTAACTGTTTTGATAGTTTTTTCCCAAGAGTCAATTCACTACTATGTACATATCTGCTATCCCTTCATTTTTAGACTAATGAGAAAATCTCACATATCACAAAATGTAAATGTCTCAAATTCATACAAACCCAAAAAATTTCTTAAACAAAAAGAACACCAGCACACTTGCCACAATAGGAGGGCTAATCCTAAATCCACAATAAAAATATTCCTGCAAAAAATTGGACAATTAAAATTTAACAATCCTGAATGCCTCTTGTTCTCTCTTCTTTATTTCCTTTTTCCCAACAGAAACCAAATAGGCTAAAGGTGTATTCCAACCAATAATTACTAAGGGTGTTTAACATAATTGGAATTGGAATATTTTTCAGTTGAAAATATTTCAGTTCCAATTTAATGCATGGAGTTGGCATTCCCTAACATCCCTAAGTTACGGGTGACAATATTTGACACGACACGATAACACAACTTAAAGTCAACGCAAAGTTAGGGGCTGATCGTTTCTTGATACAAACATAAAATTGACACAACCCGCCAACACGAATAGTGGACACGTATAACCATAAAAAGACACAAATAAGGCCTACTTAGTTAATATTCTATGAATAATGGTTTGAATAAATTTTATGTATAATTTGCTATTATATTGAATTCTTCTTATAGAATTATATGACATTTTACTATTTTCTTGCTATTATTTAAATTTGATGAATTTTTAATTTATAGCTGGTCTATGAGATGATTTGTTTATGTTTAGGTTAAAGGGTTATGCGTGCCAACTCGAACACGACACGCTTAGTACATGTATTGAATTAATGTTACATTATATGACATAATTAGTTAAACATATTGGGTCAGGGTTGATTTATACTTGACACGAACACAAAATTACACTACACGATATTGACACGACACACTACAAGTGATCTATTTAGCATTCCTAAACTCAAGGTTTTATTACTTTAAAAATATTACTGGTTACTTTTTTCCTCATTAATAATCCATTAGAAAGTCAAAAGCCTAATAAATGCCTCAATTTCCTTACCTTGAGATTCATCTATACCCCACGGCGGTACTCTAGTTGTTTAAAATTTTCTAGTAATACTTCCCGAATATAATTTGCCACTACCTTGAAGCCTTCCATAGCTAGCTGCATTACATTTTTAAAGATATCCATTGATAACTTTGCATCCATTTGAAAAAATTAATTCATTGTCAAATGACTACATTTCATTCTTATGGGGGTTGCTTCCGCTGAAGAAGAGTCACTTTGTCCAGCTTAGGTAGAATTCCTACCGTGACATCAGCTCCTCCAGCGTTATCTTCTACATAGTTCAGATTCAGCAGGGGAGTGCTATTTAGAAAACCGGAACTACAGGAAGTAATAAGATCATGCATCTAAATCCCAACATCGGCAAGGGCTAAAGTTGTAGCATTTATGCACGCTGACCTCCTTCCTCCATCTGCTTGGAGAACTTGGACGAAAATGTCTATCTGAGAACGAGGCATTAGGTAATAATTTACTTAAAATTCAGTCTAAAATTTATTAATTTGGCCATTCTCCTATCAGAGATAAAACTGAGATTGACTGCCAAAATAAATTGATTGAGGCCTTAAACTTTGAAGAAAAATTATGGAAGGAAAAGTCTAGAATAAAATGGGTTAAAGAAAGAGATGTTCACAACTTTTACATAAATATTTCCATCAAAGAAGAGCAATTCATCTAATTTCTCACTGATCGAAAGCTAATTAAAAACCACATTGTCTCTTATTTCACTCATCTATATTATGATGGTGTAGAAGTTTCTTCAAATAAAATTTCATTCTCTATGGTTTTCATATCAGTTTCTTCTCTTGAGAATGATTGTGTAACACCCCGCCAAATTCTGGCATCGGCCGGCAACAAAACTGAGTCGGGGGTTAATAAATTTAATATCATCCTTAGCATGCGACAAATGTGAGACATATTTATTTTAATCCACAAGATGAATATTTTAAACCAATCCCAAATATTTAGAACATCCAAATGATTTAACCAAAGTGAGAAATAAAGTCCATCACATGAAATCTTCGAATATCTCAATTATTACGATAAACCAAACCAAACGGAAATCTTAAGACAACTTTGGAACCGAAAGGCACAATAAAAACCCAAATGTAGTCTCATAATAAATACGACTGAATAGGAGAAGAAATAACTTACTAAAACAATAATATAGCTCCAACTGCACTTCCAAAGGATCTCCAATAATTTTTATGCAGCTACTCCAATTAAATCCCTGAAAATATTAGTCAACGCATGTGTCAGAGCCAAGGCACTGAGCATGAATACCGGCTACTCCTTTCAAATAGGGTCCTTGAACCCAGACAATAGTGTCATACATATCGACCATAACAATAGAATCTTTTAATTAAAAGAAAGTCTATAATCATTAACCGTAAATTTCTAAGTACCCACAAGGTTTAAATGTACCACACCAATATTATTTTAGATTAACCCAAATCCCACGATGTTAATGTGCTTGAATTAACCAGGATGATTTGTTCTCACTTTATTATTAGGTATAGCGGTCCTCCCGCCACGGGTGATTTACACCAAAATGACATTATAATATTACCAACACCCATCCCCTTGTCAAGTTCGCCGTCTGATCCATTTTTATTCTGTGACCCTTGCTATATGACAAGGTTCCACACACACACGCATCCCCTTGTCAAGTCCGCCGTCTGATCCGTTTTTATCCCGCGATCCTCGCGATATGACAAGGTTCCACACACGACACAACATAAATCGTCCTCTGACCCGATTAAACTGTCTTCCCTGGACACATTATGTCGCCAATAAATTTTAATACCAGTTTCAGTCTTGCGGTATTAATTTTCCAAAATTTCTCATACTAGTTATTCATATAAATTTTCCCCACCCTTAAAAGCGATGTGAAAGTCCTCAAAATATTCCTTAGTCCCAACTAAAAGTTTTCGAAATACAATTTCATCCCATCATTAATAAATGATGATTGTAACAATTTTTACTTCACGTAGATATCAATCCTAGGTTATCACAACAATGGTAAATATAGAGAATTTTCCCCTACCCCAATTTATATAACCCGCATAGATTTATATTAACTAGTCCCATACCTAATTAGCAAAAACCGCAACTAAGCCCCACTTATTAGTCCCATACCTAAGAAGTGTATTATAACAAGGAGTGAAAACCAATTATCTAAAATACCAACGTTTTCGAGATATTTTAATATTTCATAAGTGACACAATTTACAATTTATGATAATATTCTCAACAACACTAAATTCCAAATAAATAATTTTTAATCTAAATATGGGGAAATTAAGAACCCGTAATTATTATGATTTTTCCGAAGCATTATTACTCGCAAGTTCCATATTTAGTTATTATTTTTCTAGCACAAGTAATTTAATTAATTTAAGATTTTTTACATAAACATCAAAATTAAATTACTAATGGCTCCTTTACATGTATATGCCCACAATATCATCAACTAAGTAAAAATAATCCAAATAACAATAAAGTTATAAATATTTGGTATTATAAAATATTTTTACAAAACAACACGTAATTAATTTCTTCAAAATATTATTTTCTTAATTTATTTTAGAACACATGAGTATTAATGGACTCTATAATCAAGACACATAACAATAAAGGAAAAGAATAGGATAAACATGCCTGTAATTAAATTTAGAAATTAACTAGATATCCGAGTTCCTCTTAAAAAGTTGAGCAGAAAGCCCTCTTGAGCCAGCTTGGGACAGATTTGTTTAAGCGTCCAAAGTTGCACTTGAAAGTGGTTTTAAGGGTGCTTTATGGTGGCTCAAGGGGTGGTCACAAATTTTAGATTTACTACTAGTTTGTGAGAGCTTAAGGGAGTGGGAGAGATGGCAAAAATCTCTTTGCTTTCTTATCTCATCAACCCACATGGTTAATAGATTATATAACTCCATAATTCATTAGTTTATTCATTAATTAACTGCAAAAATCTTACACCCATCCAATGTTGGTGAGCTTATTCAAAGGGGCAGGTGAGGGAGGTATATACTAGGGGTTGAATGAATGGATGGCTTGGGATTAAGCCAAAATGAAAAATAAAACCCCAAATTTATTAATATTTTTATTATTTTTACAACTGAAAATAGCTCTAAAATGGGTATAAATGATGTTTTTTAAAGAAGTCAAAAAGAGAAAGTTGCTGAAAATTAAATTTTAAGTTGATCTGAAAGTTTTTAGAATTTTCTGAGCATTTTATTTTTTGACGAAAAATAATAATATTTTATTTATTTATTCATTTTTTTGACTTTTGCCCCATGACACTCTTAGGCCTATTTTTAGCATCCAATAAATATCGTCAAATTATTTTTAACTCTAATAAAATGTCCTACAAAAAATACACAAGTTCGCGTCCTACGCGACACATGCTGACAAAAGTCTTGTTAATTGAACCATGACCGTGCCACAATCATTCCTTAGAATTTTTGCATCAAACTTGACCAACATTTTATTTAATCAAAATTATTAAATTCTAAATTTTTATTTTTCTCGAATATTCCAAATTGTTAATTAAATTAATTAATAAAAATACGGGGTGTTACATACTTCCCCACTAATAAGAAATTTCGTCCTCGAAATTTGACGAAAACTTAAACGCATAAAATAAGGCTCACATATGCCTACCCGTAGAGTGCCAAAATCGGGAGCCCATACAACCAATCCTAGCCGCACAAAATTCGACGGTAGAAACTATATTGCATATCAGCCATATATTTATATATCACCACCTGATTAAATCTCTAAAATTCATCTAAACACCAAGGTCCTCAAAGTTTCTTTACATCACAAAAATCGATACTTACAATAACCAAAAATTGCACTAACAATATCCAAAATAACCCACATCTCCAAATCACCTCTAAAGATAGTCACTTAGAAATTAATTATTTTTAACCTTAATTACCACAATCAACACAAAACTCTTAGTCATCCTAATGCTAACACATCCTTCTCATCGACCTTCCAATTTTAAAACTTCGCTAACACGTATGCTAGGACCACTATTTTAGAAGATATGAATCAACAAGGGGAATCAAATATCGGTAACGCGAAAGCTAAACGGACTCACAACCTACGAGACCTAAGTTCATGCCCTGATACCATCTGTAACATCCCGCTAAATTCTGGCGTCGGCCACCAACAAAATTGAGCCGAGGGTTAATAAATCTAATATTATCCGTAACATGCGATAGATTTGAGACATATTTATTTTAATCGACATGATGAATATTTTAAACCAATCCCAAATATTTAGAACATCCAACTGATTTCACCAAAGTGTGATATAAAGTCCGTCACATGCAATCTTCGAATATCTCAATTATTACAATAAACCAAACCAAACGAAATCTTAAGACAACTATAGAACCGAAATACCCAATAAAAATCCAAATGTAGTCTCACAATAAATACGACTGAATAGGAGAAGAAATAAATTAGTAAAACACTAATATAGCTCCAACTGCACATCCGAAGGATGTCCAATAATTTCGATGCCGCTGCTCCAATTAAATCCTTGAAAATTTTAGTCAACGCATGTCTAAGAGCCAAGGCCCTGAGCATGAATACCGGCTACTCCTTTCAAATAGGGTCCTTGAACCCAGACAATAGTGCTATACATATCGACCATAACAATAGAATCTTTTAAATAAAAGAAAGTCTACAATCATCAACAGTAAATTTCTAAGTACCCACAAGGTTTAAATGTGCCACACCAATATTTATTTAGATTAATCAAAGTCCCACAATGTTAATGTGTTTGAATTATCCAGGTTTATTTGTTCTCACTTTATTATTAGGTATCGCGATGCTCTCGCCACGGGTGATTTACACCAAAATGACATTATAATATTACCAACACCCATCCCTTTGTAAAGTCCGCCGTCTGATCCGTTTTTATTCTGCGACCCTCGCGATATGACAAGGTTCCATACACACACATCCCATTATCAAGTCCACTGTATGATGCATTTTTATCCCTTGATCCTCGCGATATGATAAGGTTCCACACACGACACGATATATATCGTCCTCTAACATAGTTAAATTGTCGGCGCTGGACACATTATGTCGCCAATAAATTTTAATACATGTTTTAGTCGTGCGGTATCAATTTTCCAAAATTTCTCATACTAGTTATTAACATAAATTTTCCACACCCTTAAAAGCGATGTGAAAGTCCTCAAAATATTCCTTAGTCCCAACTAAAAGTTTTCAAAATACAATTTCATCCTATCATTAATAAATGATGATTATAACAATTTTTACTTCACCTAGATATCAATCCTAGGTTATCACAACAACGGTAAATATAGAGAATGTGCCCACACACCAATTTATATAACCCGCATAGATTTATATTAACTAGTCCCATACCTAATTACCATAAATCGGAACCAAGGCCCACTTATTAGTCCCATACCTAACAAGTGTATTATAACAAGGAGTGGAAACCAATTATCTAAAATACCAACGTTTTTGAGATATTATAATATTTCATAAGTGACACAATTTACGATAATATTCTCAACAGCACTAAATTCCCAATAAGTGATTTTTAATCTAAATATGGGGAATTTAATAACACGTAATTATTATGATTTTCCTGAATCATTATTACTCGCAAGTTTCATATTTAGTTATTATTTTTCTAGAACAAGTAATTTAATTAATTTAGGAATTTTTATATAAACATCAAAATTAAATTACTAATATCTCCTCTACATGTATATGCCCACAATATCACCAACTAAGTAAAAACAATCCGAATAACAACAAAGTTATAATTATTTGGTATTATAAATTATTTTTACAAAACAACCCGTAATTAATTTCTTCAAAATATTATGTTCTTAATTTATTTTAGAACACATGAGTTTTAATGGAGTCTATAATCAAGACACATAACACTAAAGGAAAAAATATGATAAACATGTCTGTGATTAATTGTAGAAATTTACTAGAGATCCAAGTTCCTCTTGAAAAGTTGAACAAAAACCCCTGTTAAATCAACTTGGGACAGATTTGTTTAAGCCACCAAAGTTGAGCTTGAAAGTGATTTTAATGGTGGTTTATGGCGGCTCAAGGGGTGGTCACAAATATTAGATTTACTACTGGTTTGTGAGAGCTTAAGGGAGTGAGAGAGATGGTAAAAATCTTTTTGCTTTCTTATCTCATCAACCCACATGGTTAATACATTATATAACCCTAAAATTCATTAGTTTATTCATTAATTAACTCCAAAAATCTTACACCGATCCAATGTTGGTGAGGTTATTCAAAGGGACAGGTGAGGGAGGTATAAACTAGGGGTTGAATAAATGGATGGCTTAGGATTAAGCCAAAATAAAAAATAAAACCCCAAATTTATTAATATTTTTATTATTTTTACAACTGAAAATAGATCTAAAATGGGTATAAATGACGTTGCTGAAAATTAAATTTTAAGTTCATCTGGAAGTTTTTCGAATTTTCTAAGCATTTTTATTTTTGACGAAAAATAAATATATTTTATTCATTTATTCATTTTTTTCACTTGTGACCCTATGACACTCTTAGGCCTATTTTTAGCATCCAATAAATATGGTCAAATTATTTTTAACTCTAATAAAATGTCCTATAAAAAATACACAAGTTCGCGTCCTACGAGACACATGCTGACGAAAGTCTAGTTAATTGAACCATGACCGTGTCACAATCATTCCTTAGAATTTTTGCATAAAACTTGACCAACATATTTATTTAATCAAAATTATTAAATTCGAAATTTTTATTTTTCTCGAATATTCTAAATTATTAATTAAATTAATTAATAAAAATATGGGGAGTTACATACTTCCCCACTAACAAGAAATTTCGTCCTCGAAATTTGACAAAAATCCAAACGCTTAAAATAAAATAAGGTTCACATATGCCTACCTGTAGAGTGCCAAAATCGGGTGCCCATACAACCAATCCTAGCCGCACAAAATTTGACGGTCGAAACTATATTGCATATCACCCATATATTTATATATCACCACCTGATTAAATCTCCAAAAGTCATCTAAACACCAAGGTCCTCAAAGTTTCTTTACATCAAAAAAATCGATACTTACAATAACCAACAATTGCACTAGGAATATCCAAAATAACTCTCATCTCCAAATCACCTCTAAAGATACTCACTTAGAAATGAATTATTTTTAACCTCAATTACCACAATCAACACAAAACTCTAAGTCATATTAATGCTAACACATCCTTCTCATCGACCTTCCTATTTCAAAACTTCGCTAACACGTATGCTAGGACCACTATTTTAGAAGGTACAAATCAACAGAGGGAATCAAAGATCGGTAACGCGAAAGCTAAACAGATTCATAACCTACGAGGCTTAAGATCATGCTCTCATACCATCTGTAACATCTCGCTAAATTCTGGCGTCGATCGCCAACAAAATTGAGCTTGGGGTTAATAAATTTAATATCACCCTCAGCATGCGACTGATGTGAGACATATTTATTTTAATCCACAAGATGAAGATTTTAAACCAATCCCAAATATTTAGAACATCCCACTGATTTCACCAAAGTGCGATATAAAGTCCATAATATGCAATCTCCGAATATCTCAATTATTACAATAAACCAAACCAAATTGAAATCTTAAGACAACTTTGGAACCGAAAGGCCAAATAAAAACTTAAATGTAGTCTCACAATAAATACGACTGAATAGGAGAAGAAATAAATTAGTAAAACAATAATATAGCTCTAACTGCACTTCCGAAGGATGTCCAATAATTTTTATGTAGCTACTCCAATTAAATCCCTGAAAATATTAGTCAACGCATGTGTCAGAGCCAAGGCCCTGAGCATGAATACTGGCTACTCCTTTCAAATAGGGTCGTTGAACCCAGAAAGTAGTGCTATACATATCGAACATAACAACAGAATCTTTAAATTAAAAGAAAGTCTATAATCATCAACCGTAAATTTCTAAATACCCACACAGTTTATATTTGCCACACCCATATTATTATAGATTAATTCAAGTCCCACGATGTTAATGTGTTTGAATTAAGCAGGGTGATTTGTTCTCACTTTATTATTAGGTATAGCGGTCCTTCCGCCACGGGTGATTTACACCAAAATGACATTATAATATTACCAACATCCATCCCTTTGTAAAGTTCGCCGTTTGATATGTTTTTATTCTGCGACCCTCGCGATATGACAAGGTTCTACACACACAAACATCGCCTTGTCAAGTCCGCCGTCTAATCGATTTTTATCCTGCGATCCTCGCGATATGACAAGATTCCACACACGACACGACATAAATCGTCCTCTGACCCGGCTAAACTGTTGGCAATGGACACATTATGTCGCCAATAAATTTTAATACTAGTTTTAGTCTTGCGGTATTAATTTCCCAAAATTTCTCATACTAGTTATTCACATAAATTTCCACCACCCTTAAAAGCGATGTGAAAGTCTTCAAAATATTCCTTACTCCCAACTAAAAGTTTTCGAAATACAATTTCATCCCTTCATTAATATATGATGATTATAACAATTTTTACTTCACCTAGATATCAATCCAAGGTTATCACAACAATGGTAAATATAGAGAATTTTCCCCCACCCCAATTTATATAACCCGCATAGATTTATATTAACTAGTCCCATACCTAATTACCATAAATCGCAACTAAGGCCCACTTATTAGTCCCATACCTAACAAGTGTATTATAACAAGGGGTGAAAACCAATTATCTAAAATACAAACGTTTTCGAGATATTATAATATTTCATAAGTAACACAATTTACAATTTATGATAATATTATCAACAACACTAAATTCCCAATAAATGATTTTTAATCTAAATATAGGAAAATTAAGAACACGTAATTATTATGATTTTTCCGAAGCATTATTACTCGCAAGTTCCATATTTAGTTATTATTTTTCTAGCACAAGTAATTTAATTAATTTAAGATTTTTTACATAAACATCAAAATTAAATTACTAATGGCTCCTCTACATGTATATGCCCACAATATCATCAACTAAGTAAAAATAATCCAAATAACAATAAAGTTATAATTATTTGGTATTATAAAATATTTTTACAAAACAACACGTAATTAATTTCTTCAAAATATTATGTTCTTAATTTATTTTAGAACACATGAGTATTAATGGACTCTATAATCAAGACACATAACAATAAAGGAAAAGAATAGGATAAACATGCCTGTAATTAAATTTAGAAATTAACTAGAGATCCGAGTTCCTCTTGAAAAGTTGAACAGAAAGCCCTCTTGAGCCAACTTGGGACAGATTTGTTTAAGCGTCCAAAGTTGCACTTGAAAGTGGTTTTAATGGTGCTTTATGGTGCCTCAAGGGGTGGTCACAAATTTTAGATTTACTACTAGTTTGTGAGAGCTTAAGGGAGTGGGAGAGATGGCAAAAATCTCTTTGCTTTCTTATCTCATCAATCCACATGGTTAATAGATTATATAACTCCATAATTCATTAGTTTATTCATTAATTAACTGCAAAAATCTTACACCCATCCAATGTTGGTGAGCTTATTCAAAGGGGCAGGTGAGGGAGGTATATACTAGGGGTTGAATGAATGGATGGCTTGGGATGAAGCCAAAATGAAAAATAAAACCCCAAATTTATTAATATTTTTATTATTTTTACAACTGAAAATAGCTCTAAAATGGGTATAAATGATGTTTTTTTAAAGAAGTCAAAAAGAGAAAGTTGCTGAAAATTAAATTTTAAGTTGATCTGAAAGTTTTTAGAATTTTCTGAGCATTTTATTTTTTGACGAAAAATAATAATATTTTATTTATTTATTCATTTTTTTGACTTTTTCCCCATGACACTCTTAGGCCTATTTTTAGCATCCAATAAATATCGTCAAATTATTTTTAACTCTAATAAAATGTCCTACAAAAAATACACAAGTTCGCGTCCTACGCGACACATGCTGACAAAAGTCTTGTTAATTGAACCATGACCGTGTCACAATCATTCCTTAGAATTTTTGCATCAAACTTGACCAACATTTTATTTAATCAAAATTATTAAATTCTAAATTTTTATTTTTCTCGAATATTCCAAATTGTTAATTAAATTAATTAATAAAAATACGGGGTGTTACATACTTCCCCACTAATAAGAAATTTCGTCCTCGAAATTTGACGAAAACTTAAACGCATAAAATAAGGCTCACATATGCCTACCCGTAGAGTGCCAAAATCGGGAGCCCATACAACCAATCCTAGCCGCACAAAATTCGACGGTCGAAACTATATTGCATATCAGCCATATATTTATATATCACCACCTGATTAAATCTCTAAAATTCATCTAAACACCAAGGTCCTCAAAGTTTCTTTACATCACAAAAATCGATACTTACAATAACCAAAAATTGCACTAACAATATCCAAAATAACCCACATCTCCAAATCACCTCTAAAGATAGTCACTTAGAAATTAATTATTTTTAACCTTAATTACCACAATCAACACAAAACTCTTAGTCATCCTAATGCTAACACATCCTTCTCATCGACCTTCCAATTTTAAAACTTCGCTAACACGTATGCTAGGACCACTATTTTAGAAGATATGAATCAACAAGGGGAATCAAATATCGGTAACGCGAAAGCTAAACGGACTCATAACCTACGAGACCTAAGTTCATGCCCTGATACCATCTGTAACATCCCGCTAAATTCTGGCGTTGGCCGCCAACAAAATTGAGCCGAGGGTTAATAAATCTAATATTATCCGTAACATGCGATAGATTTGAGACATATTTATTTTAATCGACATGATGAATATTTTAAACCAATCCCAAATATTTAGAACATCCAACTGATTTCACCAAAGTGTGATATAAAGTCCGTCACATGCAATCTCCGAATATCTCAATTATTACAATAAACCAAACCAAACGAAATCTTAAGACAACTATAGAACCGAAATACCCAATAAAAATCCAAATGTAGTCTCATAATAAATACGACTGAATAGGAGAAGAAATAAATTAGTAAAACACTAATATAGCTCCAACTGCACATCCGAAGGATGTCCAATAATTTCGATGCAGCTGCTCCAATTAAATCCTTGAAAATTTTAGTCAACGCATGTCTAAGAGCCAAGGCCCTGAGCATGAATACCGGCTACTCCTTTCAAATAGGGTCCTTGAACCCAGACAATAGTGCTATACATATCGACCATAACAATAGAATCTTTTAAATAAAAGAAAGTCTACAATCATCAACAGTAAATTTCTAAGTACCCACAAGGTTTAAATGTGCCACACCAATATTTATTTAGATTAATCAAAGTCCCACAATGTTAATGTGTTTGAATTATCCAGGTTGATTTGTTCTCACTTTATTATTAGGTATCGCGATGCTCCCGCCACGGGTGATTTACACCAAAATGACATTATAATATTACCAACACCCATCCCTTTGTAAAGTCCGCCGTCTGATCCGTTTTTATTCTGCGACCCTCGCGATATGACAAGGTTCCATACACACACATCCCATTATCAAGTCCACTGTATGATGCATTTTTATCCCTTGATCCTCGCGATATGATAAGGTTCCACACACGACACGATATATATCGTCCTCTAACATAGTTAAATTGTCGGCGCTGGACACATTATGTCGCCAATAAATTTTAATAGAAGTTTTAGTCGCGCGGTATTAATTTTCCAAAATTTCTCATACTAGTTATTCACATAAATTTTCCACACCCTTAAAAGCGATGTGAAAGTCCTCAAAATATTCCTTAGTCCCAACTAAAAGTTTTCAAAATACAATTTCATCCTATCATTAATAAATGATGATTATAACAATTTTTACTTCACCTAGATATCAATCCTAGGTTATCACAACAACGGTAAATATAGAGAATGTGCCCACACACCAAATTATATAACCCGCATAGATTTATATTAACTAGTCCCATACCTAATTACCATAAATCGGAACCAAGGCCCACTTATTAGTCCCATACCTAACAAGTGTATTATAACAAGGAGTGGAAACCAATTATCTAAAATACCAACGTTTTTGAGATATTATAATATTTCATAAGTGACACAATTTACGATAATATTCTCAACAGCACTAAATTCCCAATAAGTGATTTTTAATCTAAATATGGGGAATTTAATAACACGTAATTATTATGATTTTCCTGAATCATTATTACTCGCAAGTTTCATATTTAGTTATTATTTTTCTAGCACAAGTAATTTAATTAATTTAGGAATTTTTATATAAACATCAAAATTAAATTACTAATGTCTCCTCTACATGTATATGCCCACAATATCACCAACTAAGTAAAAACAATCCGAATAACAACAAAGTTATAATTATTTGGTATTATAAATTATTTTTACAAAACAACCCGTAATTAATTTCTTCAAAATATTATGTTCTTAATTTATTTTAGAACACATGAGTTTTAATGGAGTCTATAATCAAGACACATAACACTAAAGGAAAAGAATATGATAAACATGTCTGTGATTAAAAGTAGAAATTTACTAGAGATCCAGGTTCCTCTTGAAAAGTTGAACAAAAACCCCTGTTAAATCAACTTGGGACAGATTTGTTTAAGCCACCAAAGTTGAGCTTGAAAGTGATTTTAATGGTGGTTTATGGCGGCTCAAGGGGTGGTCACAAATATTAGATTTACTACTGGTTTGTGAGAGTTTAAGGGAGTGAGAGAGATGGTAAAAATCTTTTTGCTTTCTTATCTCATCAACCCACATGGTTAATACATTATATAACCCTAAAATTCATTAGTTTATTCATTAATTAACTCCAAAAATCTTACACCGATCCAATGTTGGTGTGGTTATTCAAAGGGACAGGTGAGGGAGGTATAAACTAGGGGTTGAATAAATGGATGGCTTAGGATTAAGCCAAAATAAAAAATAAAACCCCAAATTTATTAATATTTTTGTTATTTTTACAACTGAAAGTAGATCTAAAATGGGTATAAATGACGTTGCTGAAAATTAAATTTTAAGTTCATCTGGAAGTTTTTCGAATTTTCTAAGCATTTTTATTTTTGACGAAAAATAAATATATTTTATTCATTTATTCATTTTTTTTCACTTGTGACCCTATGACACTCTTAGGCCTATTTTTAGCATCCAATAAATAAGGTCAAATTATTTTTAACTCTAATAAAATGTCTTATAAAAAATACACAAGTTCGCGTCCTACGAGACACATGCTGACAAAAGTCTTGTTAATTGAACCATGACCGTGTCACAATCATTCCTTTGAATTTTTCCATAAAACTTGACTAACATATTTATTTAATCAAAATTATTAAATTCGAAATTTTTATTTTTCTCGAATATTCTAAATTATTAATTAAATTAATTAATAAAAATATGGGGAGTTACATACTTCCCCACTAACAAGAAATTTCGTCCTCGAAATTTGACAAAAACCCAAACGCTTAAAATAAAATAAGGCTCACATATGCCTACCTGTAGAGTGCCAAAATTGGGTGCCCATACAACCAATCCTAGCCGCACAAAATTCGACGGTCGAAACTATATTGCATATCACCCATATATTTATATATCACCACCTGATTAAATCTCCAAAAGTCATCTAAACACCAAGGTCCTCAAAGTTTCTTTACATCAAAAAAATCGATACTTACAATAACCAACAATTGCACTAGAAATATCCAAAATAACTCTCATCTCCAAATCACCTCTAAAGATACTCACTTAGAAATGAATTATTTTTAACCTCAATTACCACAATCAACACAAAACTCTAAGTCATTCTAATGCTAACACATCCTTCTCATCGACCTTCCTATTTCAAAACTTCGCTAACACGTATGCTATGACCACTATTTTAGAAGGTACAAATCAACAAAGGGAATCAAAGTTCGGTAAGGCGAAAGCTAAACAGATTCATAACCTACGAGGCTTAAGATCATGCTCTCATACCATCTGTAACATCTCGCTAAATTCTGGCGTCGATCGCCAACAAAATTGAGCTTGGGGTTAATAAATTTAATATCACCCTCAGCATGCGACTGATGTGAGACATATTTATTTTAATCCACAAGATGAAGATTTTAAACCAATCCCAAATATTTAGAACATCCCACTGATTTCACCAAAGTGCGATATAAAGTCCATAATATGCAATCTCCGAATATCTCAATTATTACAATAAACCAAACCAAATTGAAATCTTAAGACAACTTTGGAACCGAAAGGCCAAATAAAAACTTAAATGTAGTCTCACAATAAATACGACTGAATAGGAGAAGAAATAAATTAGTAAAACAATAATATAGCTCTAACTGCACTTCCGAAGGATGTCCAATAATTTTTATGTAGCTACTCCAATTAAATCCCTGAAAATATTAGTCAACGCATGTGTCAGAGCCAAGGCCCTGAGCATGAATACTAGCTACTCCTTTCAAATAGGGTCGTTGAACCCAGAAAGTAGTGCTATACATATCGAACATAACAACAGAATCTTTAAATTAAAAGAAAGTCTATAATCATCAACCGTAAATTTCTAAGTACCCACAAAGTTTATATTTGCCACACCCATATTATTTTAGATTAATTCAAGTCCCATGATGTTAATGTGTTTGAATTAAGCAGGGTGATTTGTTCTCACTTTATTATTAGGTATAGCGGTCCTTCCGCCACGGGTGATTTACACCAAAATGACATTATAATATTACCAACATCCATCCCTTTGTAAAGTTCGCCTTTTGATCTGTTTTTATTCTGCGACCCTCGCGATATGACAAGGTTCTACACACAAACATCCCCTTGTCAAGTCCGTCGTCTAATCGATTTTTATCCTGCGATCCTCGCGATATGACAAGATTCTACACACGACACGACATAAATCGTCCTCTGACCCGGTTAAACTGTTAGCAATGGACACATTATGTCGCCAATAAATTTTAATACTAGTTTTAGTCTTGCGGTATTAATTTCACAAAATTTCTCATACTAGTTATTCACATAAATTTCCACCACCCTTAAAAGCGATGTGAAAGTCTTCAAAATATTCCTTACTCCCAACTAAAAGTTTTCGAAATATAATTTCATCCCTTCATTAATATATGATGATTATAACAATTTTTACTTCACCTAGATATCAATCCAAGGTTATCACAACAATGGTAAATATAGAGAATTTTCCCCCACCCCAATTTATATAACCCGCATAGATTTATATTAACTAGTCCCATACCTAATTACCATAAATCGCAACTAAGGCCCACTTATTAGTCCCATACCTAACAAGTGTATTATAACAAGGGGTGAAAACCAATTATCTAAAATACAAACGTTTTCGAGATATTATAATATTTCATAAGTAACACAATTTACAATTTATGATAATATTATCAACAACACTAAATTCCCAATAAATGATTTTTAATCTAAATATAGGAAAATTAAGAACACGTAATTATTATGATTTTTCCGAAGCATTATTACTCGCAAGTTCCATATTTAGTTATTATTTTTCTAGCACAAGTAATTTAATTAATTTAAGATTTTTTACATAAACATCAAAATTAAATTACTAATGGCTCCTCTACATGTATATGCCCACAATATCATCAACTAAGTAAAAATAATCCAAATAACAATAAAGTTATAATTATTTGGTATTATAAAATATTTTTACAAAACAACACGTAATTAGTTTCTTCAAAATATTAGGTTCTTAATTTATTTTAGAACACATGAGTTTTAATGGACTCTATAATCAAGACACATAACAATAAAGGAAAAGAATAGGATAAACATGTCTGTAATTAAATTTAGAAATTAACTAGAGATCCGAGTTCCTCTTGAAAAGTTGAACAGAAAGCCCTCTTGAGCCAACTTGGGACAGATTTGTTTAAGCGTCCAAAGTTGCGCTTGAAAGTGATTTTAATGGTGCTTTATGATGGCTCAAGGGGTGGTCACAAATTTTAGATTTATTACTGGTTTGTGAGAGCTTAAGGGAGTGGGAGAGATGGCAAAAATCTCTTTGCTTTCTTATCTCATCAACCCACATGGTTAATGGATTATATAACTCCATAATTCATTAGTTTATTCATTAATTAACTGCAAAAATCTTACACCCATTCAATGTTGGTGAGCTTATTCAAAGGGGCAGGTGAGGGAGGTATATACTAGGGGTTGAATGAATGGATAGCTTAGGATTAAGCCAAAATAAAAAATAAAACCCCAAATTTAATAATATTTTAATTTTTTTTACAACTGAAAATAGCTCTAAAATAGGTTTAAAAGATGTTTTTTGGAGATGTACAAGAAGAGAAAGTTGCTCAAAATTAAATTTTAAGTTGATCTGGATTTTGTCAGAATTTTCTGAGCATTTTTATTTTTTGACGAAAAATAATAATAATATTTTATTTATTTGTTATTTTTTTTTACTTTTGACCCCATGGCACTCTTAGGCCTATTTTTAGCATCCAAGAAATATGGTCAAATTATTTTTAACTCTAATAAAATGTCCTACAAAAATTACGCAAGTTCGCATCCTACGCGACACATGCTGACAAAAGTCTTGTTAATTGAACCATGACTGTTTCACAATCATTCCTTGGAATTTTAGCATCAAACTTGACCAACATATTTATTTAATCAAAATTATTAAATTTTAAATTTTTATTTTTCTCGAATATCCAAATTATTAATTAAATTAATTAATAAAAATACGGGGTGTTACATACTTTCCCACTAACAAGAAATTTCGTCCTCGAAATTTGACGAAAATCTAAACGCAGAAATCAAAATAAGGCTCACATATGTCTACCCGTAGAGTGCCAAAATCGGGAGCCCATATATCCAATCCTATCCGCACAAAATTCGACGGTCGAAACTATATTGCATACCATCCATATATTTATATATCACCACCTGATTAAATCTCCAAAAGTCATCTAAACACCCAGGTCCTCAAAGTTTCCTCACATCACAAAAATCGATACTTACAATAACCAACAATTACACTAGCAATATCCAAAATAACTCTCATCTCCAAATCACCTCTAAAGATACTCATTTAGAAATTAATTATTTTTAACCTCAATTACCACAATCAACACAAAACTCTTAGTCATCCTAATGCTAACACATCCTTCTCATCGACGTTCCTATTTCAAAAATTCGCTAACACATATGCTAGGACCACTATTTTAGAAGGTAAGAATCAACAAAGGGAATCAAAGATCGGTAACGCAGAAGCTAAACGGACTCATAATCTACGAGACCTAAGATCATGCTCTGATATCATCTGTAACACCCCGCTAAATTCTGGCATCGGTCGGCAACAAAATTGAGCCTGGATTAATAAATTTAATATCATCCTTAGCATGCGACAGATGTGAGACATATTTATTTTAATCCACAAGATGAATATTTTCAACAAATCCCAAATATTTCGAACATACAACTGATTTCACCGAAGTGCAACATAAATTCCGTCACATGCAATCTCCGCATATCTCAATTATTACAATAAACTAAACCAAACTGAAATCGTAAGACAACTTTGGAATCGAAAGGCCCAATAAAAACTCAAATGTAGTCTCACAACAAATACGACTGAATAGGAGAAGAAATAAATTACTTAAACAATAATATAGCTCTAACTGCACTTCCGAAGGATCTCCAATAATTTCTATGCAGCTACTCCAATTAAATCCCTGAAATTATTAGTCAACGCATGCGTCAGAGCCAAGGCCCTGAGCATGAATACCGGATACTCCTTTCAAATAGGGTCCTTGAACTCAGACAATAGTTCTATACATATCGACCATCACAATAGAATCTTTTAAATAAAAGAAAGTCTATAATCATCAACCGTAAATTTCTAAGTACCCATAAGGTTTAAATATGCCACACCAATATTATTTTAGATTTATCAAAGTCCCACGATGTTAATGTGTTTGAATTAACCAGGTTGATTTGTTCTCACTTTATTATTAGGTATCGCAGTGCTCCCTCCACGGGCGATTTACACAAAAATGACATTATAATATTACCAACACCCATCCCTTTGTAAAGTCTGCAGTCTGATCCGTTTTTATTCTGCGACCCTCGCGATATGACAAGGTTCCACACACACACACACACATCCCCTTGTCAGGTTCGCCGTCTGATCCATTTTTCCTGCAATCCTCGCGATATGATAAGGTTCCACACACGACAAGACATAAATCGTCCTCTCACCTAGTTAAACTGTCGGCCCTGGACACATTATGTCGCCAATAAATTTTAATACCAGTTTTAGCCTTGCGGTATTAATTTTCCAAAATTTCTCATACAAGTTATTCACATAAATTTCCCCCACCCTTAAAAGCGATGTGAAAGTCCTCAAAATATTCCTTAGTCCCAACTAAAAGTTTCAGAAATACAATTTCATCCCATCATTAATAATTGATGATTATAACAATTTTTACTTCACCTAGATATCAATCCTATGTTATCACAACAATGCTAAATATAGAGAATTTTCCCCCACCCCAATTTATATAACCCGCATAGATTTATATTAACTAGTCCCATACCTAATTACCATAAATCGCAACTAAGGCCCACTTATTAGTCCCATACCTAACAAGTGTATTATAACAAGGGGTGAAAACCAATTATCTAAAATACCAACGTTTTTGAGATATTATAATATTTCATAAGTGACACAATTTACAATGTATGATAATATTGTCAACAACACTAAATTCCTAATAAATGATTTTTAATCTAGATATGGGGAAATTAAGAACACGTAATCATTATGATTTTTCTGAATCATTATTACTTGCAAGTTCCATATTTAGTTATTATTTTTCTAGCACAAGTAATTTAATTAATTTATGAATTTTTACATAAACATCAAAATTAAATTACTAATGGCTCCTCTACATGTATATGCCCACAATATCACCAACTAAGTAAAAACAATCCAAATAACAACAAAGTTATAATTATTTGGTATTATAAATTATTTTTACAAAACAACCCGTAATTAATTTCTTCAAAATATTGTGTTCTTAATTTATTTTAGAACACATGAGTTTTAATGGAGTCTATAATCAAGACACATAGCACTAAAGGAAAAGAATAGGATGAAAATGCCTGTGATTAAATGCAAAAATTGACTAGAGATCCGAGTTCCTCAAGAAAATTTAAACAAAAACGCTCTTGCACCAACTTGGGGCAGATTTGTTTAAGCGTCCAAAGTTGATCTTGAAAGTGGTTTTAATGGTGGCTCAAGGTGTGGTCACAAATTTTAGATTTACTATTGGTTTGTGAGAGCTTAAGGGAGTGGGAGAGATGGCAAAAATCTCTTTTCTTTCTTATCTCATCAGCCCACATGGTTAATACATTATATAACCCCATAATTAATTAGTTTATACATTAATTAACTCCAAAAATCTTACACCCATCCAATATTGGTGAGGTTATTCAAAGGGGCAGGTGAGGGAGGTATATAGTAGGGGTTGAATGAATGGATGACTTAGGATTAAGCCAAAATAAAAAATAAAGTCCCAAATTTATTAATATTTTAATTATTTTTACAACTGAAAATAGCTCTAAAATAGTTCTAAATAATATTTTTTTGGAGATGTCGAAGAAGAGAAAGTTGCTCAAACATAAATTGTAAGTCGATCTGAAATTTGTCAGAATTTTCTGAGCACTTTTATTTTTTGAAGAAAAATAATAATAATATTTTATTTATTTATTTATTCATTTTTTTTACTTTTGACCCCATGGCACTCTTAGGCCTATTTTTAGCATCCAATAAATATGGTCAAATTATTTTTAACTCTGATAAAATGTCCTAAAAAAATTACCCAAGTTCGCGTCCTACCCGATACATGCTGACAAAAGTTTTGTTAATTGAACCATGACAGTGTCACAATCATTCCTTGGAATTTTAGCATCAAACTTGACCAACATATGTATTTAATCAAAATTATTAAATTCTAAATTTTTATTTTTCTCGAACATTCAAAATTATTAATTAAATTAATTGATAAAAATACGGGGTGTTACATACTTCCCCACTAACAAGAAATTTCGTCCTCAAAATTTGACGAAAACTCAAACGCAGAAAATAAAATAAGGCTCACATATGCCAACCCGTAGAGTACCAAAATCGGGAGCCCATACATCCAATCCTAGCCGCACAAAATCCGACGGTCGAAACTTTATTGCATATCACCCATATATTTATATATCACCACCTGATTAAACCTCCGAAAGTCATCTAAACACCAAGGTCCTCAAAGTTTCTTCACATCACAAAAATCGATACTTACAATAACCAACAATTGCACTAGCTATATCTAAAATAACTCTCATCTTCAAATCACCTCTAAAGATACTCACTTAGAAATTAATTAATTTTAACCTCAATTACCACAATCAACACAAAACTTTTAGTCATCCTAATGCTAACACATCCTTCTCATCGACCTTCCTATTGCAAAACTTCGCTAACACGTATGCTAGGATCACTATTTTAGAAGGTACGAATCAACAAAGGGAATCAAAGATCGGTAACCCGGAAGCTAAACGGACTCATATCCTACGAGGCCTAAGATCATGCTCTATACCATCTGTAACACCCCACTAAATTCTTGTGTCGGTCTCCAAAAAATTGAGCTGGGGGATAATAAATTTAATATCATCCTTAGCATGTGATAGATATGAGACATATTTATTTTAATCCACAAGAAGAATATTTTAAACCAATCCCAAATATTTAGAACATCCAACTGATATCACCAAAGTGCGATATGAAGTCCGTCACATGCAATCTCCGAATATCTCAATTATTACAATAAACCAAACCAAACTGAAATCTTAAGACAACTTTGGAATCTAAAGGACCAATAAAAACACAAATGTAGTCTCAGAATAAATATAACCGAATAGGAGAAGAAATAAATTACTAAAACAATAATATAGCTCTAACTGCACTTCCGAAGGATCTCCAATAATTTCTATGCAACTACTCCAATTAAATGCCTGAAAATATTAGTCAACGCATGTCAGAGCCAAGTCCATGAGCATGAATACCGGATACTCCTTTCAAATAGGGTGTTTGAACCCAAACAATAGTGCTATACATATCGACCATAACAATAGAATCTTTTAATTAAAAGAATGTCCATAATCATCAACCGTAAATTTCTAAGTACCCACAAGGTTTAAATGTGCCACACCAATATTATTTTAGATTAATCAAAGTCCCACGATGTTAATGAGTTTGAATTAACCCGGATGATTTGAACTCACTTTATTATTAGGTATATCGGTCCTCCCGCCACGGGTGATTTACACAAAAATGAAATTATAATATTACCAACATCCATCCCTTTGTAAAGTCCGCTGTCTGATCCGTTTTTATTTTGTGACCCTCGCGGTATGACAAGGTTCCACACACACACACATCCCCTTATCAAGTCCACCGTATGATCCATTTTTATCCTGCAATCCTCGCGATATGATAAGGTTCCATACACGACACAACATAAATCGTCCTCTGACCCGGTTAAACTGTCGGCCCTGGACACATTATGTCGCCAATAAATTTTAATACCAGTTTTAGTCTTGCGGTATTAATTTCCCAAAATTTCTCATACTAGTTATTCACATAAATTTCCCCAATTCTTAATAGCGATGTGAAAGTCCTCAAAATATTCGTTACTCCGAACTAAAAGTTTTCGAAATACAATTTCATCCCATCATTAATAAATGATGATTATAACAATTTTTACTTCACCTAGATATCATCCTAGGTTATCACAACAATGGTAAATATAGAGAAAGTGCCCACACCCCAATTTATATAACCCACATAGATTTATATTAACTAGTCCCATACCTAATTACCATAAATCGCAACTAAGTCCCACTTATTAGTCTCATACCTAAGAAGTGTATTATAACAAGGGGTAAAAACCAATTATCTAAAATACCAACGTTTTCGAGATATTATAATATTTCATAAGTGACACAATTTAAAATTTATGATAATATTGTCAACAACACTAAATTCCCAATAAATATTTTTTAATCTAAATATGAAGAAATTAAGAACACGTTATTATTATGATTTTTCTGAATCATTATTATTCGTAAGTTCCATATTTAGTTATTATTTTTCTAGCACAAGTAATTTAATTAATTTAGACATTTTTACATAAACATCAAATTAAATTACTAATGGCTCCTCTACATGTATATGCCCACAATATCACCAACTATGTAAAAACAATCCAAATAACAACAAAGTTATAATTATTTGGTATTATAAATTATTTTTACAAAACAACCCGTAATTAATTTCTTCAAAATATTATGTTCTTAATTTATTTTAGAACACATGAGTTTTAATGGAGGCTATAATCAAGACACATAATACTAAAGGAAAATAATAGGATAAATATGCATGTGATTTAATTTAGAAATTGACTAGAGATCCGAGTTCCTCTTGAAAAGTTGAACAAAACCCATTCTTGAACCAACTTGGGACAGATTTGTTTAAGCTTCCAAAGTTGAGCTTGAAAGTGGTTTCAATGGTGGTTTATGGTGGCTCAAGGGGTGGTCACAAATTTCAGATTTACTACTGATTTGTGAGGGATTAAGGGAGTGGGAGAGATGAAAAAAATCTCTTTGCTTTCTTGTCTCATCAACCCACATGGTTAATACATTATATAACCCCATAATTCATTAGTTTATTCATTAATTAACTCTAAAAATCTTACACCCATCCGATGTTGGTGAGGTTATTCAAAGGTTAATGTGAGGGAGGTTTATACTGGGGGTTGAAAGAATGGATGGCTTAGGATTAAGCCAAAATAAAAAATACAACCCCAAATTTATTAATATTTTTATTATTTTTACAACTGAAAATAACTCTAAAATAGATCTAAATGATGTTTTATGGAGACGTCGAAGAACAGAAAGTTGCTCAAACATAAATTGTAAGTCGATCTGGAATTTGTCAGAATTTTCTGAGCACTTTTATTTTTTGACAAAAAATAATAATAATATTTTATTTATTTATTCATTTTTTTTACTTTTGACCCCATGGAACTCTTAGGCATATTTTTAGCATCCAATAAATATGATCAAATTATTTTTAACTCTAATAAAACGTCCTACAAAAATTACACAAGTTCGCGTCCTGCGCGACACATGCTGTCAAAAGTCGCTTTAATTGAACCATGACCGTGTGACAATCACTCCCTGGAATTTTTGCATCAAACTTGACCAACATATTTATTTAATCAAAATTATTAAATTCTAAATATTTATTTTTCTCGAATATTCCAAATTATTAATTAAATTAATTAATAAATACACGGGATGTTACAGATTGTTTCAGTGCTATTACTTATGAACTTTTACACCACAAATAATGAAGATATATGCGACCAAAATAGATTTTATTGTGAATGATAGCTGCCAAATTATCAGTAGTACATATAGGATCATCTGACATCTTCACACTTTGTGACACCCCGCCCAATGAAATATAGGGTGATCAGTCATCTACCAATTCAAAACAGGATATTCAGTTGGTTCATTCTTAGCATCACTATCGAAAAACTTCACCTAATATAAAATTAAGCTAGGTGTCAAAACATTTCCAATTTATTAAAACCAAGTAAATTCCATTTCTTTCTGTCTTAAAATACAAACCATTTAACTCCATAACAATCCAAGAATGAATTATAAACCATCAACATACACAGGAATATAATAAGTACTGTACAAGAATCAAATACTGAACTAAATAAGACTGGATCAAACTCCCAGTTCAAAACTCCAAACCATAAACTAAACTGAATACAATAACTCCGATGAAGAACTAGAAGTGGGTGAAATATGCCCTAAACAAGAAGTATAGATGAAACTGAATGGAAAAGATAAATGCGTCTACTGCAAGGACCTACAGCTTCAACAATAGTTGCAGCAGGTCAAGCAATCCAAATCTCTAAATCTGATACTCCTGTGGCTGAGCACCCGATATAATACATATATATAGCAAAAGAGTGAAGAGATACAAGAAACGGGTTAGAGACCGATGTGTAAAAATGATTTAGCAAGTATTTAAAACTGGTTCTTAAAACAAGTCTTATACGCATGTTAGTCATCGAACTCTCATATGAGTTTCGCACCTCTCGTATATTGTGCACGCCTAACGTACATCTAATCTCCCCTTAGTTATACCTCCCAGTCTAACTAGTCAGGATCCATACTAATACTAACTATGCTCCCTAGTAGTAATCCCGTACCGCCCATATAATACGCTATTTAGATAGTTTATCTCACATAATAAGTTTCATTACTCACCATTTGAATGGTTAATCTTTTATTCACTAAGATTATTTTATTTCTCATTTATTTTATATCTACTAGTTTCACAAAGTAGAAAGTTACCCAAGTACACTTATACATATATATAGTCTCATCATCCCTATATATATACACTAATCCTGCACCCTTAGGTTAAGACCACTCGGTGCAACGTAATGATTATTATTATTACCAATTCTACTAATTTCACATAGTATAAATATTCACAAGTTCATATATATATATATATATATATATATATATATATATATATATATATATATATATATATATATAGTCACATCATCCCTATACATACATATATACTAATCCTACACCCCAGGCCAAGACCCATTAGTGCACCTATCCGGAAAACCCTACATCCTTGGGTTAGCAACCATATTAATGCACCTATCCATAATAATTCAGCACCTCCGGGTTATCACCCATTAGTGCGCCTAACAATAGAATCTTACATCCCCGGGTTAGCACCCATTAATGCACCTATCAATAATAATCCAACACCCCCCGGGTTATCACCCATTAGTGCGCCTAACAATAGTCATCCTTGTACCCCCGGGTTATCACCCATTAGTACACTTAACGATAGAGTTTCTGCACCCCCGAGTTATCACTCATTAGTGCGCTTAACTATAAGATTCTTGCACCCTCGGGTTATCACCCATTAGTGCTATTAACAATAATATCACATAATAGGCATACACACATCCTATTATAATTTATAGGTATTTCTCCAACCTACATATATACCCCTCATACGTATTTTAACCTCATCACTACGTATAGTATAAATATTTAGATTACTATCTCTCTCGTAATCTCCAAGGTGCATTCTCTCTATATCGAAATAATTAAAGTATTAATTCTCACATACTTCTCCCGAAATTCTATCCTATTTGAATTTACTATTTGGCAATTTCTCTCACTCAATTAAATCGGCAAACTCAAAACTAGACTTTGAGAAAATCCCCAAAAATTCCCTCTGTCGCTCGAACCAGAAGGGTTGTCGTTTGAACGACTTCCACATGTCGTTCGAGCGACTTCGCGCGAGATGCCATCTCGCTCGAACGACTTCGTGCGAGATCGCGCGAGATGTCACTGTTCGTCTTCTTTCCCAGAATTCTGCGTTTTTTCACCATTTATGAACCTAGAAACCTCTAAGATTCAACACCCAATGCCTCATCATCAATAGCCATCAACCCTAACAGGTTATCAATCATTTCTACCATCATAGGATCCTTAATTTGTCATTAATCATCATAATTACATAAAATCCCCAAATTAATTCACATGAACCCTAGTTCCCAAAATTCCAATTAAAGAACCTAATCAACCCAGATTTGTTCATTAATATATAATCAAATTTCGTAGTTCATCCTCTACATTCATGGCAAAATATTAACCACTAAACCTCTAATCATCATTTATCCTCCAATTTTTACCCAATTAACATGTAAATCAAGGATTGAATTAACCTACACTAACATGAGTATGATTATTGCTAAAGAAAACAAGTAATAAACACTTGCCTCGAATATGACGGCCTGATCCGTTGGTGATGTTGGTATATACGCGTTCCTCTCTTCTCGATCTATGCGTTGGATGCCACGGTTATGCAAGGTGAGGATAATTTGGCCTGTTTCTCTTGGAATTTGGTTCTCCCTCACACCCTCCATGGTCGTTCTTGATTTGTGTAACTTAACCCCAATGGAAACTCCCATAGAGGATATAATTATCCTCTAATTTTCGTCCATTAATTAAACTCAAAAATACAATTTACCATAATGCCCTCTCGGGACGCCGGTTAGGCCTAAAATTGCCCCAGGACCCAAACTAAACATCCGGATATACTATTTTGACTATCTCATCCCTCTCGGACTCAACGGAGCACTCGAAATGACCATGCGAGTTAATAAAAATAAATTCTCTTTTTATTCCATTCAATTAGTCCCTACACGACTCACACACGTGTCAGACTTAAATTATCAAACTGTCCTATTTCTCACTTTCGACAATTTATCAAGTATCATAATTACATATTACATATCACACAGTAATATTCAATAATTCTCAACAATAAGTATTAACCCTTAGCACGCTAGTTAATAATTATTTTAATCCGGATTAATAACAAAGTAATTTCTCGCATTTTAATTTAATTAATCCAACAACAATAATTAATCGCATACTTATTCCCATAATAATAATTAATCACATAATTATTTAAATCGTCAAAAATACGGGGTGTTACATACTTCCCCCCTTACAACGGAATTTCGTCTCGAAATTCGGAAAAAGTATACCAGGTACAGACAATGCTGTAAAAATATTGCGCATCGCATCCTGGCGCCCACAAGTAAGCTACTCCGTAGCACCCATATAGTACGCTACCGAATACCCTTAATAATGAACACTTCACATGTGTTTGCTTTAAACTCCAGGTTACCCTATCATATAGGCTCTTGCCCAAGCCTTTCTGCTTAAGTTTCACTACTTCAACTTTATTTTAGATATTCACTATCTAGCTTTCTACTATTTTCACCTTAGTAGATTTATCCTGTTTTCATATACAGACGACTTCATCTCGTGTCGTTCATACAAGTAAATTAGTTGTGCAATATATATTTCACACACAATATATACGATAATATCGATTCTTCTCCGGCATTTGTAATCATAACTGGTTCCTCATCTTTAACTATCAAGTAGGACAACAACAAAGATTACCGTGCCATACTTCTACTAGCACTCTGCCCGAACGTGAACTTATAGGAGTTATTTGGACACAAACTCCACTAGTGAAAGGTACTACTCTCGTCCTCCCCTAAGATCTAAGGGTCCACATAAAATATTCTCTCCCGCATCCGATTAGACCGCTTGTCCTGCCCATCCCTTTGTGGGTATTTGGCCGTACTCAATCGCATTTTAGTACTTATAATCTCACCATCTCAGCTATATGAGAAGATCCTTGGGGATACTCTTCCATTCTCTGGTGGAAGAAGCCCCTACTGGTTTCGAATTGTCCACCATTTTTCAACAGTCAGGTGACCCACTACAAGACTATCCTTGCAATATTACCCTACATCGTAACCCATCACCATTGTTGTTTGTATCCTGATACATCTTATCTTTCTTGAATGTACTTCTAATCATGATACGTGTGACTTTGTCGTATTGCATGACACAAGTCTCTATTCCCGCTCCAAACATCTCAGTTCATATTGAAATGTAAGTCTCTAACAAATCTTACGGATTAATCTTCGGCTTACCCGACTACATGTTATCAAATTCACAAGATAATCATAATCCACTGTTTGATTCAATCACCCAGGGCGCCCATACACCCTATGCCTCGCGCACCATTATACAAATGACATAAAATTTTCTTTCCTCAATTCTTGCACACTCGGTATACTGATGTGGTTGGGGTACACTCAACCACCCCACTAGTCAAAACTTAATCAATCCTTCAATGCTATCATTGCTCTATTCAGAATGATACTAACACTAGTTGACTCTATTGGCCTAAAGTCATAAAAGAATTATCAACTCTCAATTATATTCTCCTTTAGGTTCAATAACCAACATACAAAACTTATGTACTATCGACCAAACTTCTCTCCAACTCCCGACGTTCGCTAGTTTCATGCGTGGGATGTCTCGCAAAGCGAAATCCAAATAAGGAACCCCCTCGATACACTACTATCTAACCTAGCCGGTTGCCGAGGTCCGTAAGGCCTTCAATACATACTATGTACTTTCCCACAATCTATGTATTGTGACACAAAAGTCTACTCGTCCACTCTATGTCCCTAAAAAATGTAACATGAAGCATGGTGCCCTCACTATCCCAAGTACTTGGTGCTATAAATATATATTACGAGCTATACTTTTCTGCTCGATAAGAACACAATGTATTCTAAGTTTTAACAGACAATAAATTCCTATGCTCGGGAATCACATATAATTAGACACTATACTCGCTGAGGTCTATAATACCATAAAAGTTTCATATATACTCATATCTGGGCCCAACCCTATTTCAGGTGGCGCCGCACAAAATAAGGATAACTCTTCCCAGAGTATCCGGCACGACAGTCATATATCTACATTTTTACTACCGTTTAACCATACGGTAATTAATCACTACATATTACCATAATAAACTCTACTAAAGATGACTCAATGAAGTAGTAAATTATAACAACAAAACATATTCTTAGGGCCCACCCGGTTCACTCACGAGCAATCATCAAAATACCCCGCTAACAACGAGAAATACGTTTGTAACAAGACTGTTAAAACTAACGTTCCCACTAAACTCGACCCGCACGCGAAGTTTAGGGTTTCCAATTTACATAAAAGTTGTGGCACACCCATGTCACTAGAATCTATCCTTTTTTTTTCACAAGGAAGAAACAAAACCTCGCCATTCTCGCCAAATCACAGGGTCTCAGTACGTGGCTGCCATCACAATCCATGAACATCTGCAATCATCATACATCCTAGGATTTCATCCTATGGTTGTCCTCTCTCATCACGGACAATTTATTCCATCATGTGGGTTTCACGCCCATTATTGAAACACTGGCCCAAAATCTCCAGGCCTCAATTATAGCTTTATTAAACTCCTGTTTACATCCCGGGTCCCATAGACCCTGACATACTATATGCTACTATTAACGAGGACTCTACTGGTCCAGCCTAAACCCATCATTCTCGAGTTATAAATTTCCTGTGCCTAATTCTCTTGACCCCAAATCCCTTCGCTGGAAGTTTCACTCCTCCAGTTGTTATGCCTAACTGGCACGGTTTACTATTTCTAATCTTTTCGGTCTCACTTCTCAATTGTGGACACCTTCAACACTTGTAGTTTTACTTCCTTCACATAAGGAAAACTTCATGAACCATTTTCCCATCACTGGTCCCACTGACCATTTTAAAATGTCCTTCGCTCGGACTGAGTAGTCTTAACTTACTGGCTACGCTGGCCTTTCGGAACTATGGTTGGACTTCGCGGCCCAGACTGACTTTATCGTCTCTTTGTAGTAAGTTAATCAATCAAACTCACCTAAATGAGTTCCCTATTGGGCACATTCTCAGGTGGTGTTTCACTAACACCGTTATGTTCAGTTCTGGCCTTCAGACGGATTCTTTAGCCCTCTTTGCTCACTTCTTCTGGTAAAACTATAATCACTAACAACCGTATAACTTTGACAACATTAACATTAGTCATCCTAGTTGGATTTCTCATCTATGCTTGTATTCTACTCATAGGTTCTTTATCAACTATGGACCCTTTGGATAATTTATGCCCCTCTACCAGGTACGGAGTTCGTTATGCAATTTAACCTTTCCCTCACGATCGGTTTCTATCTTACCCATTGCTAAACATCAAAATTTCACTTGTATTTTATTACCACATCGAATGGAAGACCTCATGGTCAAATCGTACCCAAATTTCTCTCTAAATTTCAAACACACTTCTTTATATGTAGTGATTTCCTCTAATCACTACAGGATGCTCCTAAGAGCTATAGCTTTTAACTCCCAAATTCAATTTTGAGTGTCGTCACACCCCACTCTACACCATTGCCATCGGATTTTCTACTTCCACTGGTCTGTTACATTTTCTCGTTTTCTTCTCCGCATCTTCACCGATGGGTTTTCAAAAGAGTACCTCTAATTTCTCCCTTATCGACTATGCTAGGTGGTACTGAAATCACTCCACCGTTATCTATGACTATGTCCTGGGAACCCACAGTTCTCAAGTGATGATTTTTACTATCTCTTGCTTAAGTAATCCTCATGGTGATTTTTGTCCCAATCAATCTTACCCGATTGCTCTATGTCTTCTGTTGAGCTTCTTCTCACACAGTTCTTTTTACGGCCCTTGCTGGTCGTCCTAAAATGTTCGGTGTTCGAATCACATAGAATTTTGTATAATGAGTCACATCCATTATAATTCGCAGCAGGAGAACGTCAGTTGCATACGTAAGGGAACACAACAATCCTATCATAAGGTTCTACATCAAAGAGCGATGCGCTAAAACGTAATAAGCCGCACAGATCCTAAGGACACTAGAACCTGATGCTCTGATACCACCTGTGACACCCCGCCCAATTAAATATAGGGTGATCAGTCATCTACCAATTCAAAATAGGATATTCAATTGGTTCATTCTTAGCATCACTGTCAAAAAACTTTTTAACATATTAATCACCTAATATAAAATTAAGCTAGGTGTCAAAACATTTCCAATTTATTAAAACCAAGTAAATTCCATTTCTTTCCGTCTTAAAATATAAACCATTTAACTCCATAACAATCCAAGAATGAATTATAAACCATCAACATACACAGGAATATAATAAGTACTGTACAAGAATCAAATACTGAACTAAATAAGACTGGATCAAACTTCTAGTTCAAAACTCCAAACCATAAACTAAACTGAATACAATAACTCCGATGAAGAACTAGAAGTGGGAGACATATGCCCTAAACAAGAAGTATATATGAAACTGAATGGAAAAGATAAATACGTCTACTGCAAGGACCTACAGCATCCACAACAGCTGCAACACGTCAAGCAATCTAAATCTCTAAATCTGATACTCCTGTGGCTGAGCACCTGATATAATACATATATATATAGCAAAAGAGAGAAGAGATACAAGAAATGGGTCAGAGCCCAATGTGTAAAAATGATTTAGCAAGTATTTAAAACCGGTTCTTAAAACAAGTCTTATACCCATGTTAGTTATCGAACTCTCACATGAGTTTCTCACCTCTCGTCTATTGTGCACCCCTAACGTACATCTAATCTCCCCCTAGTTATACCTCCCAGTCTAACTAGTTATAAACCATACTAATACTAACTATTCTCACAAGTAGTATTCCCGTATCGCCCATATAATATGCTATTCAGATAGTTTACCTCACATACTAAGTTTCATTACATACCGTTTGAATGGTTAATCTTTTATTCACTAAGATTATTTTATTTCTCATTTCCTTTTTATCTACTAGTTTCAAAAAGTAGAAAGTTACCCAAGTACACTTATACATATATATAGTATCATCATCCCTATATATATACACTAATCCTGCACCCTTAGGTTAAGACCACTCGGTGCAACGTAATGATTATGATTATTACCAATTCTACTAATTTCACACAGTATAAATATTCACAAGTTCATATATATATATATATATATATATAGTCACATCATCCCTATACATACATATATACTAATCCTGCACCCCCGGGCTAAGACCCATTAGTGCACCTATCCGGAAAATCCTACATCCCTGGGTTAGCAACCATATTAATGCACCTATCCATAATAATTCAGCACCTCCGGGTTATCGCCCATTAGTGCTCCTAACAATAGAATCTTACACACCCGGGGTAGCACCCATTAATGCACCTATCAATAATAATCCAACACCCCCGGGTTATCACTCATTAGTGCGCCTAACAGTAGTCATCCTTGTACCCCCGGGTTATCACCCATTAGTACACTTAACAATAGAGTTTTTTCACCCCCGAGCTATCACTCATTAGTGCGCTTAAGTATAAGATTCTTGCACCCCCGGGTTACCACCCATTAGTGCTATTAACAATAATATCACATAATAGGCATACACACATCCTATTATAATTTATAGGTATTTCTCCAACCTACATATATACCCCTCATATGTATTTTAACCTCATCACTACGTATAGTATAAATATTTAGATTACTATCTCTCTCGTAATCTCCAAGGTACATTCTCTCTATATCGAAATAATTAAAGTATTAATTCTCACATACTTCTCCCGAAATTCAGTCATATTTGAATTTACTATTTGGCAGTTTCTCTCACTCCAATAAACCGGCAGAATCAAAACTAGACTTTGAGAAAATCTCCAAAAATTCTCTCTATCACTCGAACCAGAAGGGTTGTCGTTTGAAGGACTTCCACGTGTCGTTCGAGCAACTTCGCGCGAGATGCCATCTCGCTCGAACGACTTCGCGCGAGATCGCGCGAGATGTCACTGTCCGTCTTCTTTCCCAGAATTCTGCGTTTTCCACTATTTATGAACCTAGAAACCTCTAATATTCAACACCCAATGCCTCATCATCAATACCCATCAACCCTAACAGGTTATCAATCATTTCTACCATTCTAGGTTCCTTAATTTGTTATTAATCATCATAATTACTTAAAACCCCCAAATTAATTCACATGAACCCTAGTTCCCAAAATTCCAATTAAAGAACCTAATGAACCCAGATTTGTTCATCAATATATAATCAAATTCCGTAGTTCATCCTCTACATTCATAGCAAAATATTAACCACTAATTACCCCAACCTCTAATCATCATTTATCCTCCAATTTTCACCCAATTAACATGAAAATCAAGGATTGAATTAACCTACACTAACATGAGTATAATTATTGCTAAAGAAAACAAGTAATAAACACTGGCCTCGAATATGACGGTCTGATCCATTGGTGATGTTGGTCTATACGCGTTTCTCTCTTCTCGATCTATGCGTTGGTGGTCACGGTTATGCAAGGTGAGGATAATTTGGCCCTTTTCTCTTGGAATTTGGTTCTCCCTCACACCCTCCATGGCCGTTCTTGATTTGTGTAACTTAACCCTAATGGAAACTCCAGTAGAGGATATAATTATTCACTAATTTTCGTCCACGAATTACACCCAAAAATACAATTTACCATAATGCCCTCACGGGACGCCGATTAGGCCTAAAATTTCCCCGGGACACAAACTAAACACCCGGGTATACTATTTTGACCATCTCGACCCTCCCGGACTCAACGGCGCACTCGAAATGACCATATGAGTTAATAAAAATAAATTCTCTTTTTATTCCATTTAATTAGTCCCGACACGACTCACACGCGTGTCAGACTTAAATTACCAAACTGTCGTATTTCTCACTTTCGACAATTTATCAAGTATCATAATTCTATATTACATATCACACAGTAATATTCAGTAATTCTCAACAATAAGTATTAACCCTTGGGACGCTAGTTAATAATTATTTTAATCCGGATTAATAACAAATTAGTTTCTCGCATTTTAATTTAATTAATCCAACAACAATAATTAATCTCATACTTATTCCCATATTAATAATTAATCACATAATTATTTAAATCGTCAAAAATACGGGGTGTTACACACTTCTCCCTGCTGACTTTATTCATTACATATTCTTTACTATAGGCCGCTTATTCGGATTATTGGTAACCGATTTCTCTGACAAGTGAAGAGTTCCATTATGTCAACATTGAGCATCATGATACAAAAGGGTGGGATGAACCTTAAGACTTTTATTCCACAACTTCAAACAACATTCTTTAAGTGTTTACATGACACTACAAGGTTGATATTTCTTAATAGTTGTACTGATTTTGAACATTAATTATTATGTATATCTTAGATATATTTAAAGGAAAACAGACACGCGCACACAGAACTCATGATCTATTTATTAGTAAAAATTAATAATTTACTAATTATCGTTTAAATGCAGGACTGTTCGTTGTAGTGTTGCCTTAGCACCCAGGAAGCTTAGTGTTCTCAGTACTAGGGCTGACCATTTAGTTGGCGATCGTCTAACTAGTTTGCAGGTAAATCTCGTCTCCTTTCATCCTTGCTTCTCATCATGAGCCAAGCGATGCTTATTAAACTAGCTGCTCTTATAGACATCTTCTTTGCTTCCAAATCCCAGTTTTCATAAAATGATCTAAGTTATAATGTGTATTGTGCCTGCATTCTCTGTTTGTAGGCTGATGTGGAAATAGTGAAAATACAAGAAAATGTAAAACTACAATCTGCTTTGTAAGAGATGCAACTTCATTTCAATAAAGCCAAGTAAATGCTCAAGAAGGAACGTGAAGCTATCGACAAGGCAGCATATTGGGGTAAGTCATAAACATTTGTATATGGGACGTTATTTTGGTCCATTTAAAGCTTGAATCGCAACCTTAAACCTTGAAAAACAACCTCAATTTCGATAGACTTTCTCCATTTAAAACTCTAGCTATTTTTGAGTTAATTTTTATGTTTAAATAGGTTGGTTTTCATGAATAAACAAAGGAGGTGTTGATACCAAATTTAGTCTGCTAACATGGCTCAATTGGGTGAAGACACGTGGCAATCTACCTGGCAACGATAAACACTTACGAATAACACCTCGACTCCGAGGAACCATACTACAACGAGGAACTCTGCTTCCCCGATTAACTCAGACGCTCCGACCTACAAGAACTCTCCAAGGAACTTTTGAGTACCGAGGAACTTAGGCGGTCCGAGCAGCTTAGGCGGTCTGAGCTGCACCTCAAACAAAGCATAAATAGCAGGATAACCCAACAGTTTGACTGCGCATTAAATGCTTATTATCATACAGATGTATACGCTTAAGGGGCATTTAATATATTAACCTTTCATATCACAGCCTTTGGGCTATAAATACATTGTATTATCCTCATTGTAAGGGGATCGAAATTTCTTGAGAAAACTTGTAATCGAGAATTCCTAAACAGTCAGCAATAACAAAAACAGTGGACGTAGGCCATTCTTATAAGGCTGAACCACTTTAAAAGTTCTTTTTCTCATTTTATTTATCTGTGATTAAATAATTAGATATCATCTAATTTTTTACATCAACAGATTGGCGCCGTCTGTGGGAAACGACTGGTAATATCATTTTTCATCAAAAACAATTCATCACAAATGGCTGGTATTCCAAAAGCCAACAATCGAAATGCTAGAAGCCCTCCAAATCCATCTGCTCCGCCAAATATTCCAGATCTGGCTGGAATAATGACAAATCTGGCCCAGGGCCAAACAGTCATGCAAGAAACTATGCGACAACTCATACGAACCCTCCATGGCGGTGGACCAACCCATTCAGAATCGCGAAGTATTCAAAGAAATACCCGTTTACCTTTTTCACGTACTAGGCGTACCGATTCATATCGTACTGAGGAGTCTGAAGATTTTTCTTATCAACCTGGACGAACTTCGTCAGTACGAGCCACAGATACTGAACAACGTATCACTCTCTCTCCAAAAAGGACTAGTGCGCTAGAAAGATTAAGCAGATAATCTCCTTTTGATCGATTAGGTCCTAGGAGGAGCAAAAGTCCTCCTAGAGCCGCATCGAGGAGTTTTCGCTGACCATCAGATTTAAGGGAAGGGTCTGCCCAGTCGCGACCAGCTGCTCGTCAAGATAGATCCCAGGATGCCCATCAACACGATCAGTTGCTCGAACCAACAGGCCCGAGGAAAGAAATGATGCGTGGAAAGGCCCCATTCAGAGGCTGGAGGATAGATTTGGGGAAATGGCTAAGGCCAAGAACCCTCTACAACGAACTTTTGTTCAAGGAACACCTTTTGTCGAGGCCATTGTAGATTTTCCAACACCATCAAAGTTCAAAGCACCTGTTGTGACCCCCAAATATGATGGGAAGACCGACCCTGTCCTTCATATAGAACAATACCAAGCTGCAGCCGACATCTATGCTGTTCCAGATGAGATGAGATGCAGAGCATTCTCGAGAACTCTTACCGGATCTGCTCAAATATGGTATAATAATCTTCCTCGGGGTAAGATCTCAACTTTCTTTCAACTGGCCGAGTTATTCATTGGGAATTTCTGTTTTGGGGCAAAGCCAGTAAAATGAGTAGCGCATTTGTTAAGTGTTAGACAAAAAGCTGGTGAAAGTACCAGAGATTATATCACTCGTTTTAATAACGAGAAACTCGAAGTCATTGATTATCAGGAAAAGACAGCAATTACTGCCTTGATGAGTGGATTACTGCCCAACAAGTTGTACTATACTTTGGCCAAAGATCCACCTAGAACCATGTCAGATCTGATGGGAAAGGCAGCCAAGATTATGAATACCGAGGAGGCTATGGCTGCGAAGAAGAATATGGATGCCAAAGAAACCAAGGTGGAAGGTGATAAAGCTAAGAAGAAAGAGCATAAGAACAATGGTAGTGACAAACACTCAAGAACAAGGTTGTCATGGGAAGTATTGAAGAAATTTGATAATTATACTCCTTTGAAGAAAGACATCAACCACGTTCTAGAAGAAATCAAGAACAACGAGGAATTAAATTGGCCAGAGAAAATGAAGGCAGACCCTGACAGGAGAAATAAGGCAAAATATTACGAGTTTCACAAAGATCATGGACATATGACTAAAAATTGCATAACTCTTCAGAATGAGATTGAAACACTCATCAGATGAGGAAAACTGGCAAAGTATGTTGATCGGAGGAATGATAGAAGAAACAACGACCGAGCAAGAGAGGTCTACATCTCCTCGTCGAGCAAAGGAGAACAAGAAGAGAGACCATGAAGTTGATCCAGAAGACGACCCCGATCTTCCAAATAGACCAAGGCAGCCAGAACGTGAGGTATTTTCAATTCGCTTTGGGCATTTGACTGTAATGTTATTATAGGTGGAGATACAGGAGGAGGAGACCTTACTGCCGAGAGAAAATCTTACCTCTGTGAGGCTCAAGCTTGCTCATACATTCAACGAATAAATCTAGATGAGGAGGATCGCCCGAGAAAGGTGAATAAAGAGAAATTGGTCATTGGTTTCTCGAAGAACGACCTCGCAGGTGTTCTATATCCTCATGATGACCCATTGGTGATCAAAATGAGGATGAAGGAGGTGATGATTTCAAGAGTACTAGTAGACAATGGTAGCTCAGCAGACATCATGTTATACTCGTGCTTCGACAGTTTAAATTTAAAGCTATCTCAACTGGAGCCTTATCATAGACCCCTCCTCGGTTTTGCTGGCGAGAAAGTATTTCCACTTGGGACGATCAAATTGGATATATTCATTGGTACGTGGCCGGCTTGTCGAACAGAAAGGATACACTTCTTCATGATGGATAAGAATATTCAATCATCATACAATATCATCATGGGAAGAGTAGGATTGAAGAAGTTCGAGGTTGTACCATCTACGGTACATCAATGCCTAAAATTTCCAATAAATTTTGGAGTAGGATTTGTGAAGGGTGATCAGAAAGTAGCTCGGGAATGCTATTATTCATCTGGCGAGCAAGAGAAAATGGAGGAATCAAGGAAAAAGACTACTACATATCAAGTGGATGAGGGTGTAGAGATTAAAACATTGGATCCTAGAGATGAGTCACAACTCGTAAAGGGTCAAGTGGTGGAAGCTACTGAAAACATCATCCTGGACGACGAGCACCCTGAACGAACTACTCAAGTAGGTTCGTCGTTGGAAGCCTCACTAAAACAGGAATTGATAATTTTCCTAAGAAGCAGAAAGCAAACTTTTGCGTTGAGTCATGAGGATATGCCTGGGATAGACCCAAATTTCTTATGTCACGAACTCAATGTGAATAACGAGATCAAGGCTGTGAAGCAGAGAAGAAGAGTATTCAGTCCCGAGAAGAATCAAGCTATACAGGAGGAAGTCGAGAAGCTCCAGAAAGCTTGCTTTATTGAATATGTTAAATATCCAGACTAGTTAGCAAATGTGGTGATGGTGAAAAAGAAGAACAATAAATGGAGGATGTGTGTAGACTTCACCGACCTCAACAAAGCATGCCCAAAGGATCATTTTCTGCTGCCCCGAATTGATCAACTAGTGGATGCTACCTTAGGACACGAGCTGCTGAGCTTCATGGATGCTTATTCTGGTTACAATCAGATTAAAATGAAACCTGAAGACAGGGAGTGTACTTATTTCATTACCCCTAGGGGAACTTATTATTATAATGTTATGCCTTTTGGTTTGAAAAATGCAGGTGCAACATATCAGCGGCTGATGAACAAAGTGTTTGCAGAACAAATCAGTTGCAATATGGAAGTGTATATTGACGACATGCTGACAAAGAGAAAGAAAGTTGCTGATCATCTAGTTGACTTAGGCCAGACCTTTGATCAACTAGATAAATATCAAATGAAGTTGAACCCGACGAAGTGCACATTTGGAGTACGAGAAGGCATGTTTTCTCGGATACATTGTCAATTAGCGAGGCATTGAAGCTAACCCTGAAAAGATCAAAGCTCTGTTAGGGATGCGATCCCCAACGACGAAGAAAGAGGTGCAAAGTCTTACAGGACGAGTAGCAGCACTCAACAGATTTGTATCGCGAGCAACTGATCGATGTCTCCCATTCTTCAAAATGCTCCGAAAAACTTTTGAGTGGAATGATGAATGTGAGAAGGCTTTCCAAGACTTGAAGAAATATTTGGGAGCACCTCCACTGTTATCCAGGCCAGTGATGGGAAAAAAATTATACTTGTATCTGGCAGTGTCCGAGAATGCAGTTAGTTCGGCATCGATAAGAATGGAGAATGGAGTACAAAAACCAATCTACTACACAAGTAAGGCTTTCCGAGGAGCAGAGATCAGATATCTAAGGCTGAAAAAATTGGCACTAGCATTGATCGAAGCAAGTAGAAGAATGAAGCCATATTTCTAGGCTCATACCATAGTTGTATATACTGATATACCATTGAGGCAAGCCCTTCATAAACCAGAATAGTCAGGAAGATTGATGTGTTGGGCAATAGAACTCGGTGAATATGATATAGTTTATGAACCCAGATCATCGCTAAAAGGGCAAGCGGTAGCAGATTTTATAGCAGAGTTCACCTATCCTGATACCCCCGAGGAGCAAAAGTTGCTCGCTGATCAACCTGTGGATGTTACAGGATCATTAAATTCAAGCCCAGACCAGCTTAAGTTGGTAAAAGGGCAAGAAAAGATGATCGACGAACAACAAGAAATATCAGGAGAGGGTGAAAAGAAGCAGAAAATATTTCACTGAGGAACTCTGTCAAATCAGCAATTTGAAGACGAGTTTCCTATATGGAGTCTGTATGTGGATGGTTCATCCTGCACTACAGGATGTGACACAGGGATAGTTTTGAACAGTCCAGACGAGGTAGACATGGAATACGCCCTACGCTTCCAATTCAAAGATTCTAATAATGAGGCTGAATATGAAGCCATGATTACAGGTCTTAGTTTAGCGAAAACCATGGGGGCAGAACAAGTTATTGTTTTCAGTGACTCGCAATTGGTCATAAATCAAATGATGGGAGTATATGCAGCCAAAAGAGAATTAATGATCATATATCATGAAAAGGCGAAGAATTGGTGTCGAAATTTGCTGCTGTTCAGCTGGTCAGAATACCAAGAATGGAGAATGCAAGAGCAGACGCCTTAGCTCAATTAGCATCAGCTATTCGTATCGAGCTACGAAGAATAATCCCAATTGAAGTTTTAGCTGGTCAGAGTATAGATGAAGATCTGACAATAAACTTCAATACCCTCAATTTAGGGTCATCGTGGATGGATCCCATCAGGGCATATATTGAGAAAGGGGAATTACCAACTGACAAACTTGCAGCCAAGAAACTGAAGTTTAAGGCTTCTCGTTATGTATTGACTAATGGTATTTTATACAGACGAGGAATTATGGCAGGTTTGCAAAGATGTGTGCATCCAACCGAGGTGAAAGATTTGATTGAAGAGGTCCATGAAGGATCCTGTGGAGCCCATGTAGCAGGTCGGACATTTTTGCAAAGAATGATGACTCAAGGATACTACTGGCCGACGATAAGGGCTGATTGCATAGCCTATGCTAAGAAATGTGACAAGTGTCAGCGCTTCTCCTCCATCCTAAGAACTCCCCAAGCGTTATTGACACCCATTACTTCCCCTTGGCCATTTTCCATATGGGGAATAGATTTGGTTGGGCCACTACTGACGACCAGGGGAAGGTTTAAGTATCTCGTGGTCGCTGTGGATTATTTTACTAAATGGGTTGAGGCTGAGCCCCTCATTGATATGACATATGACAAGGTGTACCAATTTATTTGGAAGAACATAATTTGTCGATATGGTCTTCCTCATGCCTTCATCACAGACCATGGAACACAATTTGACAACGAGGAGTTCGCTGCCTATTGTAATCAGTCAAATATCTTAAAGATCCACTCGGCACCAGGCCATCCTCAAAGCAATGGACAAACTGAAGTGACAAACAGAACGCTGCTGGATGGTTTGAAAAAAAGATTGAACAATGCGAAAGCAAACTGGAACAACGAGCTAAAATCAGTGTTATGGGCTTACCGAACTACTCCCCGAGCAGTAACAGGGGAATCTCCATATATGCTAGCATTTGGAAGTGAAGCTGTTATACCCGCCGAATTGGGTCTCCCAACACACATAATACTGAATTTCAATTCCCCTGTCAGCGATTTAATGAGAAGGTTAGACTTGGACATGCTCGAGGAGGTTAGGGAAGAAGCAGCCATTAGAAATGCTGCTTACCAGCAACGAACAACTTTGTTCTACAACAAGAGAGTGAAGAAGTGCAACCTGAAGGAAGGAGACTATGTGTTAAAGAAGGTGATTCAAAAGCATAACAAACTGGAAGCAAACTGGCATGGACCCTACCGAGTTAAGGAAGTTGTTCGACCAGGGACATACAAAATAGAAACTTTAGAGGGGGAGGAGTTTAAGAATGCATGGAATGCAGAGCACCTGCGCAAATATTATCAGTAATGTAAACTCTCATGTAATGCAGTTTCATCAGTATGAATAAAGTGACAATGTTCTGCCCAGTTTCTTTCCTTTTATTGGAAATTTTTTGTGGAATACTAGTGCTACACACTGCTCAGCAGATCTCGGACTACTCAAATAGATCTCGGACTACTCATATATATTCCTAAAAATGACAACTTGGTTGGTTAGGAAGTAAATATATTCCTAAAAATGCCAACTTGGTTGGTTAGGAAGTAAATATATTCCTAAAAATGCCAACTTGGTTGGTTAGGAAGTAAATATATTCTCGAAAACGCCAGCTAAGGTTGGTCGGGAAGTAAAACTATTCCTAAAAATGCCAACTTGGTTGGTTAGGAAGTAAATATATTCTCGAAAACGCCAGCTAAGGTTGGTCGGGAAGTAAAACTATTCCTAAAAATGCATACTTGGTTGGTTAGGAAGTAAATATATTCTTGAAAATGCCAGCTAAGGTTGGTCGGGAAGTAAAACTATTCCTAAAAATGCCAACTTGGTTGGTTAGTAAGTAAATATATTCTCGAAAACGCCAGCTAAGGTTGGTCGGGAAGTAAAACTATTCCTAAAAATGCCAACTTGGTTGGTTAGGAAGTAAATATATTCTCGAAAACGCCAGCTAAGGTTGGTCGGGAAGTAAAACTATTCCTAAAAATGCCAACTTGGTTGGTTAGGAAGTAAATATATTCTCGAAAACGCCAACTAAGGTTGGTCGGGAAGTAAAACTACTCCAAAAAGTGCCAAAGATTGGTTGGTAAGAAAAACCCACTAACTGTAATTGGTCAAGAAGAAAAATTTACCGACCTTGGTTGGTCGGAAACATTTTATGAGTACGAGAAAGTGATCGAGCAAAATTTTGATACTCGTGACTTTTTAAATTACTACCAAGTTGGTCGAGAAACAAAATATCATCAATTTTGGTTAGTCATTAAATACCACAAATTCAAGATAGTCGACAATAAGTCTTACTCCAGTTGATCGACAAATAACACGATGTTGTTATCTTTTTAACAGATATACATGCACATATGAAAAGTGTTTTATAATTACAAGACAATGGCAATCAAGATTTGTAAATAAAATTATTTCATTAAATGTAGAACAAAATACATCAAGAATGAAATACAAATTTATTACATTAAGATTCCTATTCTATTGGTTTCTTCCCCTCTGCTTTTGAAACAGGTTCCTCGCCAGCAGGTGGATCATTTAAAGCATGAGGGGAATTTATGAAGTTAAGATCTTCAAGTATCCTGATATTCATCACATATGGTCGATCTAGTAGGTGCTCGGGACGAGATATCTCGACATTAGAATGGAGATTGTAATCGTCGAGGTATTTGGAAATCAGACACCGAGGGATGGCCCGAGCAGGGATCCAACTCATATCAAGCTTGAATGGTGGCACTGGTAGGTTGAGCAGCCCAGGATTATGGTAATCCCATAGGTAATGACCCTGTTCCAGTTGCAGCACACCTAAGGCATTCAACCACCACTGTTTGTAACCCTCATTGTTTGCATTTTGGATACGATCATCCAAATGGTAGAGAGCCTCGTTATAGCCAGCCATTCAGAATTCTCTGGGCTGCTTGTGGAATTGATATGTCAATCTTTCCAGCTGCTCGTGGAGATTTTTGATAAAGAGTTCTTTATTCTCCAAGACAGACTTCTGCGCTGAAAGCTGCTCTTCCAGATCGCTGATCTTCTTAGACATCTCAGCCAATGACTGGTTCTTTGTCATCAGTTGGAAGGCCTGGTTCTCTAGAGCAGATTGAGTTCTCTGTTCCTCGACAGGAATCCGAGCAGCTCTTGCTCGTCCCCGAGGAGCTCTTGCTCTTCCTCGAGTAGATGTAGAAGGGCCAGACCTCTTCAAGGTTTCCAACTCATCCCTCAGGTTGGCGTTTTTGACCTCCAAGAACGAGAATCCCTCGTCAGTCACTGGGATCAAAGCATTTGAGGTGGAAGCTGCAGACTTCAACTGAGACACCTCTCTTTGCAGGTTATTATTTTCTTGTTCTAATAACTCAGCTATATGTCTGTGCTCTTCGACCTCAGCCTTCAACGTTCTCTCCCGAACATCGTAAGCAGCAAACCGTTTATCATATCCCTTATCGGCACAGATTTGCTGATACTTCTTCTCGTACCCCTCGTGCAAAAGAGCAGTGGACTCCTTATATTATTGCTGAAGTTCTTTAAGAGTGCCTTGGAGATCCTCAATCATATCATAGTATGCTACGTTGTTAGCCACTGCACGATCGAGTAGGCACTTCAAATATTGATAGGCTTCAATAGCTTGCTCTGAAGCACCCTGACCGAGGATGTCAGTAATTTGAGCTGCACTCATGTCTGTATGACCGACTTTAAAATATTCATTGCGTTGCCTTAACAACTTTGTATCATGAGCAGACAATTATTCCATCCTGGCCAGAAACTAGTAGAGGAAGAAAAAGCAATAATCAATAAGAGTATAAACAAAGCATGAAGAAGAGAATCAACAGTATGCATAAGCAAAAGTTCAAATTTTATTACATCACAAAGTTCAGAAGTACAAGGTTCAGAGTTACATGTTCAGAAGTTACAATTGATAAAGAAAAATAAAATATAGAGAGAAATCCGAACAACTCTACACCTTTTCCTTGTCTCCCAAAACTTTCTCGGGAGGCTGGGACGAGGAGGTAGGTTGCTCGGATGGAGCAGAGGGTTGCTCGGGAAGTGCTGGAGGTTGCTCGGAGGAAGTAGTAGGTAGTTGAAGTTCCTCGTTAGGGGGCTGGATGGCTGGGGGATGAGAAACTTGATCTCCCATCACCATGGAAGACTCCTCAGAGGCAGCTTCGTCCTCTTCTTCGTCTTCAGGAGTTGGAGGGGGGCCAGGGATGTGTAGCTGAAATAATTCAGAAGTTTCATCAACCTTCATCTCCTGCAGAGCAGCGACCCACCCATCTCTAAAGTATTTGAGGCTGCCATATTCCACTTGCAACATCATGGCAGCCAAACCTTTGTTCCACCCTTTATCCCATCCAGCGCTGAAAGATTTCTTCACAACCAATTTCCTCTTTGACTTATCCGAGGAAGCTTCTCGGAAAGAAGATTATCAGCAGCCTTAAGTTTATTTTCAACTTCCTCTTTCTGACGACTTACTTCCCGAAGTTGACCCAACTCCTCCTCAGCAGCCTTGAGCTTATTTTCAAGCTCCCCAGTATTTTTAAGTTTCCCTTCGAGCTCTTTATTTTTCTTCTCCAAATCATTCATTTTTTTCTCCAACCCCTTGGAGACCTCAATAACCTGAGCCTTCTCCTGCTCAGTCAAAGTAAGCTTTTTCTCCCAGACTGCCTTATCATCATCATATTTCTGACGAGAATCTTTCAAAGACTGTGCCAAGCCTACCAAAGCTTCCTTTACACCATAAGAGGAGCTTGAAGCTTTAATAGCTTCATCTTTCTTCAAAATTCTATTAAAACAGCTCACCAACTGTGAAAAGAAAATGAAAGCAAGTTAGTGCACAGATACAAAAAGGAAAGAATGAAAATTTAAGACTATAAGACTTACAGAATCAATGTGAGGAGATGCTAATGTGATAACAGTGTCCCGAGAAAGGTTTTCTTCAATACCTTGGATCTCGGGAATGATCCAAGTCTCACCGAGCTCATAGCAGAGCTCGGAGGAACAAAAGTGGGAACACCACTAGTATGGGGCTGAGAGATGGATTCAGCCAAATTGACAGAGGAGCTTTTCTTCTGCCTCCTAAGAGGAGAATAAACTTTCTCAACTAACGTTGTAGTCTTAGTCGGAGAAATGACAATCACCTCGCCTGAAGCAGCAGCCTTGCTCGGGGCCACTGGGGGCTTCTCGACCACCTTCACAGGAGCAATCGAGGAAGATGCATCAATTTTCTTTGTCCCTTCTCCTGGGACATCAAGCTTACTTCTTTTTGCCTCTCCAGCACCAGAGGCAGGTTTCTCAAAAAGGGTAGGAGGTCTTCTTTTCTTCATCCTTTCACTCAAAGGAATGTGTGACTCAGGTGAAGAACTTGTAGAGGCTGGTATTGGTTCTGCATCGCTTATTACCGGACGAGCAGTAAAAGAGGAGGTGTAACTCTTGTACTGCAGCAAATATGAAGCTGACCTAATATGCTCGTCAGCAACAGTCTTATGCAAACTCCAAATAAGTTTTAAGTGCCTTATATTAACGTCTGCCTCTTTTGGACACTTTTTTTTGTTGTCAACTGCAAATAAATCAAAATTAAAATATCAATGGCACATTTTATCAAACACAAAGGAGGCATAATTTTGAAAATAAAATAAAATAAAAACAACCTATCCCATTGACATAGGGAGGACATCTGGGACCCTGGTAAACATCATCTCCAGTTAATGGAGGGTGTTGCCAATTTTTCATAACAACCCCATGCTCAAAGTAGTCCCTATTGGCATCTGGGAGATTGAATACTAAAGCTCTATTTAGAAACCTAGTTTTTAAATAAAAAGTAATATCGCCCATAGCCCATCAATAACAAAACATGATTTCAGGAATTCCTATACGGGTTCCATGTATTTGATTTAGTCTATAAACACCGTTAACTATTCTCCATGTGTTGGGGGCTATTCGTGCAGGAACCACGTCAAAGTATTGACAGAATTCCAGACATAGAGGGTTTGGGGGAAAAGAAAAACCACACTCAGCAATAAAAAGACTGGGGAACCAATGTCCCTCAGCCAAACAAAAATAGTCTGAAGGCTCAGAAAGCTCTTCCAAAATAACCCATGAGGGAATGGAGAAATCAGAGCGAAACTTATCAATTGATTCTACAGGATAAACCATGATGAAAGAAGGAAATCAAAAAGAAAGAAGAAAATCTTACAGGAAAGAGATGAGTCTGTTGACAACAAACGATGGAAGAGATGAACGCACAGGAGAGAGAAAGACGATGGAAAACTCGAAGAGACAAATTTGTAAAAGTAGAAGACGATGGGATTTTCTGCAACGTTTAAATACTTTGCCTTGGGAAAGGGTAAAAGTAATGATTACAAAAACATCCGGTTACGTTACCGGCGGCTAAACAGACAAAAGGGGCGCGGGAATCGAAGCGATTAGAAAAATTCAAAAAAGACCGATTCCACGAATTTGGAAGAAGAAATAAATACAAGAGAAAATACTCCTAAATTTCAGGATAACCATTTAAAACCGCCATATATCGAGAAAGAATGTTCCACACTCCTCAAATTTTGAACTATGAAACATTAGGGGCTTCTGTTGATACCAAATTTAGTCTGCTGACATGGCTCAATTGGGTGAAGACACGTGGCAATCTACATGGCAACGATAAACACTTACGAATAACACCTCGACTCCGAGGAACCATACTACAACAAGGAACTCTGCTTCCTCGATCAACTCATACGCTCCGACCTACAAGAACTGTCCGAGGAACTTTTGAGTATCGAGGAACTTTTGAGCACCGAGGAACTTTTGAGTACCGAGGAACTTAGGCCGTCCGAGCAGCTTAGGCGGTCCGAGTTGCACCTCGAACAAAGCATTAATAGCAGGATAACCCAACAGTTTAACTGTTCATTAAATGCTTATTATCATACAGATGTATACGCTTAAGGGGCATTTAATATATTACCCTTTCACATTACAACCTTAGGGCTATAAATACATTGTATTATCCTCATTATAAGGGGACCGGAATTTCTTGAGAAAACTTGTAATCGAGAATTCCCAAACAGTCAGCAATAACAAAAATAGTGGATGTAGGCCATTCTTATAAGGCTGAACCACTTTAAAAGTTCTTTGTCTCATTTTATTTATCTGTGATTAAATAATTAGACATCATCTAATTTTTTACATCAACATGAAGCTTTGCCGATTTTTTTAAATATTAAATGTTGAAAAGTAAATAATACGAAGATATACAAATTTGATAAGGTTTGTAAAGATTTTCATTAATAGAAACTATTAAAAAACCTACTTCTTTATTTACGGTAATTGACACTTAATAAATTTTATTGCATGTCAAAATATTTTGTGGACTAGGCAGGACACGTTTTGATGATGTTTGTATGCTTTAAGATTGCGAGTTTACTTTGCTTACAATATTTTATGTTTTGAATATATGGGTTTTTATGTATTTATTCTAATAAGGCAAGTAAACTTTTGTAGAGATATATAGTTTGGTGGGGACAATGTTGAAATTGTCTATTTTATCTTTGTATAGACTCAAATTTGAGTTGAATGAAAACTTGTGTGTTATATTTGTTGAAATGGGATGCCAGTTATGTCATATATCATTTTTAAGAGTTTTTGTTTAAAAGTATATTGAGCATATTATGGAATGGATGATGTTGATACCAAAATTAGTATGCTGATATAGACGAATAATAAGAAGACACGTGTCGATCTACGTGGCACAATAGCAATGAGGAAGATTATTTCCCCGATCAAGTCATACTCACTCCGAGCAGCAAATGTACTCCGACGAGCTCTAACATTCCGAGGAACTCTAACACTCCGAGGAACTCCAACACTCCGAGGAACTCCTGAACGATGAGCATCTAAAGGCGGTCCGAGCTGCATCTCGGCCACAACATTAATTGCCAGATAATTAACAATTCAACTATTCATTGAATGCTTATCATACAGACGTATACTCTTAAAGGGCATTAATATCTTACCCTTTCACATGTACAACCTAAGGGCTATAAATACATTGTATCACCCTCATTCAAGGGGACCGGATTTTCTTGATAGAATTACATATCTAGAATTCCAAAAACACTTGGCAATAACAGAAACAGTGGACGTAGGCCATTCTTATAAGGCTGAACCACTTTAAAATTCTTTGTCTCATTTATATTTATCTGTGATTAAATAATTAGAAGCAATCTAATTTTTTACATCAACAGATTGACGCCGTCTGTGGGAAACGACTTTTGTTATCGTTTTTCACCAAAAATCATTCATCATCAATGGCAGATAATCCGGAATCTAGCAATCGAAACGCTGGAAATGTTAGAAATCCTCTAAATCCCTCTGCACCTCTAGATCTGGCCGAAATTATGACGAATCTGGCTCAAGGACAAACCGCCATGCAAGAAACAATGCAACAACTCATACAAACCCTTCATGGCGGTGCACCTGCACGTTCGGGACAGCGAAGTGGTCAGGGGCAAACCTATTTACTTTCTTCACGATCCAGGCGTACTGAATCATATCGTAATGAGGAATCTGATGATTTCTCTTATCAACCTGGGCGAACTTCGTCAATACGGGCTACAGATACTGAGCAACGCATCACTCTCTCTCCAGAGAGACCCAGTACCTTGGAAAGATTGAGCAGGGCATCTCCTTTCAGCCGATTAGGCCCTAGGAGGAATAGGAGTCCACCTAAAACCATATCGAGGAGCTTTCGACAACCATCAGATTTAAGAGAAGGATCAGCACAATCACGACCAGTTGCTTGTCAACATAGATCTCAGGAGGCTACGTCAGAATGATCAATGGCTCGAACTAATAGGCCCGAGGAAGGAAATGATGCGTGGAAAGGTTCCATTCAGCGGTTGGAGGATAGATTGGGAGAAATGGCTAAGGCGAAGAATCCCCTACAACGAACTTTTGTTCAAGGGACACCATTTGTACATGCCATTGTGGATTTTCCTACCCCGTCAAAGTTTAAAGCCCCTGTGGTAACACCCAAATATGATGGAAAGACAGATCCTGTTCTTCACATAGAGCAATATCAAGCTATTGCCGACATCTATGCTGTCCCCGACGAGATGAGATGCAGAACATTCTCAGGAACTCTTACTGGATCTACCCAGATATGGTATAACAATCTTCCTCGGGGTAAGATTTCAACTTTCTTTCAATTGGCCGAGTTGTTCATCGATAATTTCTATTTTGGAGCAAAACCAGTAAAACGAGTTGCACACTTGTTAAGTGTTAGACAAAAATATGGTGAGAGTACTAGAGATTACATAACTCGTTTCAATAACGAGAAGCTGGAAGTCATAGATTATGAAGAAAAGACAGCAATCACCGCCTTAATGAGTGGGTTGTTGCCTAACAAGTTGTATTACACTTTGGCCAAAGATCCACCTACAACTATGTCAGAATTGATGGCAAAAGCGGCCAAAATCATGAATGCCGAGGAGGCTATGGCTGGGAAGAAGAATATGGATAAAGAAACCAAGGTGGAAGTCGACAAATCTAAGAAGAAAGACCATAAGAGCAATGGCGGTGACAAGCATTCCAAGAATAATAAGTCGTCATGGGAAGTCCTGAAGAAATTCGATAATTATACTCCTTTGAAAATGGGTATTAATCATGTCTTGGAAGAAATCAAGAATAACGAGGAAGTAAGGTGGCCAAAGAAACTAAGGTCGGACCCTGACAAAAGAAATAGAGATAAGTATTGCGAGTTCCACAAGGATCATGGCCATATGACAAAAAATTGCATAGCTCTTCAGAACGAGATTGAAACACTCATCCGACGAGGAAAGCTAGCGAAGTATGTTGATCGGGGAAGTGAAAGAAGAAACAATGACCGAACTAGAGAGAGGTCTAGATCTCCTCGTCGGGCAGAAGAAAATAGGAAAAGAAATCATGATGATGATACAGAGGATGACCCCGACCTTCCCAAGAAACCAAGGCAACCAGAACGAGAGGTATTTTCAATACGTTTTGGAACATTTGATTGTAATGTTATTACAGGTGGAGATGCAGGAGGAGGAGATCTTACTGCAGAAAGAAAAGCTTAACTCGGTGAGGCTTAAGCTTGCTCATATATTAAATGAATTAAATTTGGCTGAGGAGGATCGCCCGAGAAAGATAAATAAAGAGAAGCTAGTCATTGGTTTTTCAAAAAACGACCTCGCAGGTGTTCTTTACCCTCACGACGACCCCTTGGTGATCAAAATGAGGATGAAAGAAGTAATGATTTCAAGGGTTCTGGTAGATAATGGTAGTTCGGCAGACATCATGTTCTACTCATGCTTTGACAGTTTAAATTTAAAATTATCTCAATTGGAGCCGTATCACAGACCTCTCCTGGGTTTTGCTGGCGAGAAGGGTTTTCCACTTGGGACGATCAAGTTGGATATATTCATTGGAACTTGGCCTGCTTGTCGAACAGAAAGAATACGCTTCTTTGTGATGGATAAGAATGTGCGATCAGCTTACAACATCATCATGGGAAGAGTGGGTTTGAAGAAGTTCGAAGCAGTTCCATCTAAAGTACATCAGTGCTTAAAATTCCCAAAAAATTTTGGAGTAGGAGTTGTGAAAGGTGACCAAAAAGTAGCTCGGGAATGCTATTATTCATCTGCCGAGCAAGAGGAGCTTGAAGAGTCAAGGAAAAAGACTACTACCTACCAGGTGGATGAAGGTACGGAAATTGAAACATAGGATCCCAGAGATGAATCCCAACTTGTAAAAGGACATGTGGTGGAATCTACAGAAAATGTTATTCTGGACGACGTGCACCCTGAACGAATAACCCAGATAGGTTCGACGTTGGATGCTTCAATAAAGCAGGAGTTGATAACTTTCTTGAGAAACAGAAAGAAAACTTTTGCATGGAGTCATGAAGACATGCCAGGAATAGATCCTAACTTCTTATGTCATGAGCTCAATGTGAATAAGGAGATCAAGCCTGTAAAGCAGAGAAGAAGAGTATTTAGTTCCGAGAAGAATCAAGCTATACAAGAGGAGGTCGAGAAGCTCCAGAAAGCTCAATTAATTGAAGATGTGAAATATCCAGAATGGTTAGCAAATGTGGTGATGGTAAAGAAGAAAAACAATAAATGGAGAATGTGTGTTGATTTCACCGATCTCAACAAGGCATGCCCAAAATATCACTTTCCATTGCCCAGAATTGATCAACTAGTGGACGCTACCTCGGGACACGAGCTGCTCAGCTTGATGGATGCTTACTCTGGCTACAACCAGATCAAAATGAAACCTGAAGACAGGGAAAGTACTTATTTTATTACCCCTAGGGGAACTTATTGTTATAATGTTATGCATTTTGGTTTAAAAAATGCAGGAGCGACATACCAGCGGCTGATGAACAAGGTTTTTGCCGAACAATTCAGTTGCAATATGGAAGTCTATGTCGATGATATGCTGACAAAGAGCAAGAAAGCTTCTGATCATCTAGTTGACTTAGGTCAGACCTTTGATCAACTGGATAAATACCAAATGAAGCTCAACCCGACGATGTGCACCTTTGGAGTACGAGAAGGAATGTTCCTCGGGTACATCGTCAACCAGCGAGGCATTGAGGTGAATCCAGAAAAGATCAAAGCTCTTTTAGGGTTGAGATCTCCAACGACGAAGAAAGAAGTGCAGAGTCTTACAGGACGAGTTGCAGCGCTCAACAGATTTGTATCCCGAGCAACTGATAGATGTCTCCCATTCTTCAAAACACTTCAAAACACTTTCGAGTGGAATGATGAATGTGAAAAAGCCTTTCAAGATTTGAAGAAGTATTTGGGAGCACCTCCACTGTTGTCCAGGCCAGTAATGGGAGAAAAGTTGTACTTATACCTGGCAGTATCAGAGAATGCAGTCAGCTCGGCACTGATCAAAATCGAGAATGGAGTCCAGAAGTCAATTTATTACACAAGTAAGGCTTTCCGAGGTGCAGAGATCAGGTACCCAAAGCTGGAAAAATTAGCATTGGCATTAATTGAGGCAAGTAGAAGAATGAGGCCATATTTCCAGGCCCATACCATCGTCGTGTATACCGACATGCCATTGAGACAAGCCCTTCATAAGCCAGAAAAATCAGGGAGACTGATGTACTAGGCAATAGAGCTCGGTGAATATGATATTGTGTATGAGCCCAGATCATCATTAAAAGGGCAGGCTGTAGCAGACTTTATAGCAGAGTTTACATATACTGATACCCCCGAGGAACAAAAGTTGCTCGCTGATCAACCTGTGGATGTTACAGGATCAACAAACACAAACTCAGACCAACTTCGGTTGGTAAAAGGGCTTGTGGATATTGAAAGATCATCAAATTCGAGCTCAGACCAACTCCGGTTGGTAAAAGGGAGAGAAGAGATGGTCGACGAAGAGCGAGAAATAACAGGGGAGGATGAAAGGAAACAACAAATATTTCATCGAGGAACTCTGTCCGATAAGAAATTTGAAGACGAGTTACCTACGTGGAGATTATATGTAGATGGGTCATCTTGCACAACAGGTTCTGGAGCAGGGATTGTTTTGAATACCCCGGACGAGATTGACATGGAATATGCCCTGCGATTCCAATTCAAAGTCTCCAATAATGAGGCGGAGTATGAGGCCATGATAGCAGGTCTTAATTTAGCAAAGATTATGGAAGCGCAACAAGTGATGGTATTCAGTGATTCTCAATTAATTGTGAATCAGGTGATGGGGACATATGCAGTTAAAGGAGAATTAATGGTCAAGTATCATGCAAAGGTGGTGGAGTTGTTGGCAGAATTTGATGCCATACAGTTGATCAGAATACCAAGAATGGAAAATGCACGAGCAGACGCACTGGCCCGACTAGCATCAGCTACTCGTACCGAGCTGCGAAGAACGATACCAATTGAAGTATTAGAAAGTTGGAGCATAGATGAAGACTTGACGATGAATATTATTACCCTTGATTTAGGACCATCTTGGATGGATCCCATCAGGGCATATATTGAGGAGGGAGAATTACCGAAGGATAAGCTCGCTGCCAAGAAATTGAAGTTTAAAGTTGCTCGGTATGTACTAACTAATGGTGTTTTGTATAAACGAGGAATTATGGCAGGTTTGCAGAGATGTGTACATCCCTCCGAGGTGAAAGAATTAATTAAAGAGATCCATGAAGGGTCCTGTGGAGCCCATCTAGCAGGTCGAACACTTTTGCAAAGGGTGATGACGCAGGGATACTACTGGCCAACGATGAGGGCTGATTGTATAGCCTATGCTAAGAGGTGTGATAAATGCCAACATTTTTCCTCCATCTGATGAACTCCACAAACATTGTTGACACCCATAACTTCCCCTTGGCCATTTGCTATGTGGGGAATTGATTTGGTTGGACCACTGCCGACAACCCGAGGAAGATTCAAGTACCTCGTTATCGCAGTGGATTATTTTACTAAGTGGGTAGAAGCTGAGCCACTTATTGATATGACATACGAGAAGGTGTACCAGTTCGTTTGGAAGAACATCATCTGTCGATATGGTCTCCCTCATGCCTTCATCACAGACCATGGAACACAATTTGATAACGAGGAGTTTGCTGCCTATTGTCATCAGTCAAACATTTTGAAGGTTCATTCAGCACCAGGCCATCCTCAAAGCAATGGATAGACTGAAGTGACGAACAGGACATTACTAAATGGCTTGAAGAAGAGGCTAAGTGAGGCTAAAGCTAATTGAATTAATGAGCTACAGTCAGTATTGTGGGCTTACCGAACAACCCCCAGAGCAGCAACTGGAGAATCACCATATATGCTGGTATTTGGAAGTGAGGCCGTAATACCTGCCGAGTTGGGTCTTCCAACACACAGAGTGTTGAATTTCCATTCCCCAGTCAGCGACCTAATGAGAAGATTAGATTTGGACATGCTCGAGGAGGTTAGAGAAGATGCAGCCATTAGGAATGCTGCTTACCAACAACGAACAACTCTGTTCTATAACAAGAGGGTGAAGAAATGCGACCTAAAAGAAGGAGATTACGTGCTAAAGAAGGTCATTCAGAAGCACAATAAGTTGGAAGCTAACTGGCATGGACCTTACCGAGTTACAGAAGTTGTTCGACCAGGAACTTACCGAATAGCAACTCTAGAAGGAGAGGAATTTAAGAATGCATGGAATGCTGAACACCTACGCAAGTATTATCAATGATGTAAAATGTAAAGCAGTTCCATCAATATGAATAAAACGAGGATATTTCATCATCTTATCTCCTTTTATTGAAAGTTTTTCGAGGAATACTAGTGTTTAACACTACGCTGCTCGACAGTAAAAAGAAGACGATAGTTCAAGCTCAGACCAACTCCGGTTGGTAAAAGGGCGAGAACAAACCATACTCCTTTGGTTAGGAGGCGTACATTAGCTCAGACCAACTACGGTTGGTAAAAGGGCGAGTGGACATGATAGTTCGAACTCAGACCAACTCCGGTTGGTAAAAGGGCGATAACAAACCATACTCCTTTGGTTAGGAGGCGTACACTAGCTCAGACCAACTCCGGTTGGTAAAAGGGCGAGTGGACATGATAGTTCGAACTCAGACCAACTCCGGTTGGTAAAAGGGCGAGAACAAACCATACTCCTTTGGTTAGGAGGCTGACGCTTGCTCAGACCAATTTGGTAAAAGGGCAAGTGTACATGATAGTTCGAACTCAGAACAACTCCGGTTGGTAAAAGGGCAAGAACAACATTCCTAAAAAGGCCAACGTGTTTGGCTAGGAAGCAAAATACTCCTAAAAATGCCAATCTCGGTTTGTTAGGAAACAAGATATGCTCTCAAATGTCAACTTATGTTGGTCGGGAGGTAAGATTGTTCTAGAAAATACAAAAAGTTCCTCGAAGAACAAAATATTCCAAACTGAACCAAGTATGGTTGGTCGGGGATAAAAATCCACTAACTGTAATTGGTCGACGAGGAGAAAATATTCCAAATAATACCAAGTATAGCTGGTCGGGGATAAAAACCCACTAACTGTAGTTGGTCGACAAGCACAATTTAACAACCTTGGTTGGTTGAAAAAAAAAAATTTCAACATTTTTATACTCATTACTTCATTATTAAGTGATTGAGCGACATTACTAATACTTGTAATTTTTATTAAGTTGGTCGATGAACCACACAATATTGTTATGCAAGCACAAATATAAAGTGTTTACAAGACAATAGCAAACAAAAATGAAATTCTTTCATTAAATTCAAAATAAATTACAAGTTACATTGATAATTACATGGATATGTATACTAACTGTTACATCAAAAATTCCTATTCTATTGGTTTTTTGCCCTCAGCTTTTGAAATAGGCTCCTCGCCAGCAGGAGGATCTTCCAGGCAAAGGGGAGAATTAATGAAGTTAATATCTCGAAGCATTCTGACGTTCATTATTGAAGGTGTGTCCAGTAGATGCTCGGGACGAGATACCTCGATCTGAGAATGAAGATTGTAATCTCCAAGGTATTTTGCAATTAAGCTCCGAGGAATGGCACGAGCTGGGATCCATTCCATGTCCAAATTATACGGTGGAACAGGCAAGTCAAGTACCCCAGGATTATAATAATCCCATAGGTAGTGTCCTTGTTCGAGCTTCAGCACGCCCAAGGCATTCAGCCAACCTTGTTTGTAGCCCTCGTTATTGGCATTCTGGATACGATCATCCAAATGGAATAGTGCTTCGTTGTATCCAGCCATCCAGAACTCCCTGGGCTGTTTGTGAAATTGAAATGTTAACCTTTCAAGCTTATCGTGAAAGACTCTGGATGAAAAGTTCATTAGTCTCCAACGCTGATTTCTTTGAAGAGAGTTGTTGTTCCAGTTCTCTAACTTTCCTGGACAGTTCAGACAAGGCTTGATTTTTTGCCATCAATTGAAATGCTTGGTTTTCCAACGCTGATTGAGTACGAGCTTCTTCAACAGTATGACGAAGATCTCTTGGTCGTCCCCGAGCAGGTTGAGTATTTTGTTCCTCGTCAATATTCTGGTTAACTCTTACTCGACCACGAGAACCTCTTCCTCATCCCCTAATAGCAGTGGAAGGCCCAACTCTTCTCAAAGCCTCTAACTCTTGCCTCAATTTGGCATTCTCAACCTCTAAAAATGAAAATCCCTCATCAGTCACTGGGATTGTAGCTGTTGAAGAAGAGGCTGCAGACTTATACTGTGCCAGCTCTTTCTAGAAATTATTATTCTCTTGCTCCAGTAGCTCGGTAATCTGTCTACATGCTTCAACTTCACCCTTTAGGGTTCTCTCCCTAACATCATATCCAGCGATGAGCTTCTCGTAGCCCTTCTTGGTAGAAAGCTGCTGATATCTCTTCTCATATCCTTCATGCAACAAGGCGGTTGATTCTTTATACTGATTTTGAAGGTTTTCTAAGGTACATTGAAGATCCTTAATCATTTCATAGTAAGCCACATTGTTGGCCACAGCTCGGTCAAGTAAGCCCTTCAGGTATTGATAAGCTTCGACTGCCTGTTCTGAAGCATCATGACCAAGGATATCGGCAACTTCTGATGCACTCAGGTCTGTATGACCAGCCTTATAATATTCATGACATTGCTGCATCAACTTTGTATCGTTAGCAGATAGAAGATCCATCCTAGCCAGAAACTAGCAGAGAAAGAAAAAGTAATCATAAAAAAGAAGATCAAGGTAGAGTACAGATAGAAAAGAGACAATCATATGGAAGAATGGAACTCAAATTTTATTAGATCATAGTACAAAGTTACAAGGATCTTGGTTACACTTGAAAAAGAAGAAAAATAGAAATAGAATACCGAACAACTTCACACCTTTTCCTTGTCTCCCAAGACTTTCTCGGGAGGCTGGGACGAGGAGCTCCGTTGCTCGGTTGGAACAATGAGTTGGTCGGCTAAAGCTGGAACTTGTTCAGGAGGAGCAGGCAGAGATGAAAGCTCCTCGTCGGCAGGCTGATCAAGGATTGGATCACCCACTACCATTGAAGATTCTTTAGAGGCAGCTTCTTCCTCTTCTTCATCTTCAATAATTGGGGGAGGACCAGGGAGATGCTGTTGAAACAGTTCTGAATCCTCACTAATCTTCAACTCCTGCAGGGCAGCAACCCAACCATCTCGAAAGTATTTTAAACTCCCATACTGCACCTGAGTCATCATGGCTGCTACCCCCCTGTTCCATCCTTTATCCCAGCCAGTGTTGAAGGACTTCTTTACTGCCATTTTTCTTTTTATTTTCTCCGAGGAGAGCTTCTCGGATAGAAGATCCTCGGTGGCCTTCAACTTAGCTTCCACCTCCTCCTTCTGGCGATTCACTTCTCGCAGAAGGGACAATTCTTCTTCTGCCATTTTCAACTTATTTTCAAGCTCCCCGAAGTTCGTGAGCTTCTCGGCATACTTCTTTTTCTCTCCCTCCAAATCTGTCACTTTATTTTCCAACTGCACCTTTTCTGCTTCAACTGCAGCCAACTTCTTCTACCATTCAGCCTTATCCTCGTCATACTTTTGACGGGACTCCTTCAAAGATTTGGTCAAACCCAGTAAAGCATCCTCCACTCTGGACGAGGAGCTAGAAGCCTTGATCGCTTCATCCTTCTTCACAATGGTGTTAAAGAAACTCACCAGCTGAAAAAAGGAGATAATGATAAGTCAGCACAAAGATATATATATTGATAAAAAGAAAGAAAATTCAGAATATGAGAAACTTACTGAAGCAATGTGACGAGTAGCCAGGGATGTAAGCATATCCCTAGACATATTCTCCTCAATTCCTTGGACTTCAGGAATGGTCCAAGTCTTTACCGAGCTCATTGCATAGCTCGGGGGAATGATAGTTGGAACACCAGCTCCACTAACTTGGAGCTAGGGAGTGGTTTTAGCCAAATTGACCGAGGAGGATTTCTTCAGTCTCCTCGGTGGCATTTCAACAGTTTCAACCAAAGAAGAGATTTTGGTTGGGGAGATGGTGACCACTTCCACAGGTGCATTTTTCTTGCTCGGAGCCACTGGGGGATTCTCGGCAGCCTTCTGAGGAGCAACAGAAGGGGCAGCATCTACTTTCTTTGTCCCCTTTGGGACATCAATTTTGTTTCTGTTTCCATCTCCAGCAGAGGTAGTCTCCTCAAAGATAGCAGGAACCCTTCTTTTGCCCATTTTCTGACTCAGAGGAATGTGAGACTCTGGAGAAGAGTCCTCAGGAACTGACACTGGATCACTAGTGCTGACCATAGGACGAGCAGTAAAGGATGATGTATAGCTCCTGTACTGCAACAAGTATGAAGCAGACCTGATGTGCTCGTCTGCAACTCTCTGATGCAAACTCCAAATAAGTTTCAAATGCTTGATATTTACTTCTGATTCTTTTGGAGTCTTTCTTTTGCTGTCAACTGCAAACAAATACATAGTGAAATATCAGTCATATATTTTCTCAAACATAATGAAATCATAATTTCAGAAATAAAATAAAATGAAAATAACCTATCCCATTGCCATATAGAGGGCATCTGGGACCTTGATATACTTCATCTCCAATCAAAGGGGCATGTTGCCAGTTTTTGATAACTACCCCATGTTCAAAATAATCCCTATTAGCATCAGGGAGGTTGACTACTAAAGCCCTATTCAAAAATATGGTTTTTAAATAAAAAATATTATCTAGAACAGCCCATCTATAACAATACATAATCTCAGGAATTCCTATACGGGTTCCATGAGTTTGATTTAACCTATACACCCCATTAATTATCCTCCATGTGTTGGGGGCTATTTTTGCAGGGACAACATCGAAATAATGATAGAACTCTAAGCACAAAGGGTTTGGTGGAAAAGAAAATCCACATTCAGCAATAAAGAGGCTGGGGAACCAATGTCCCTCAGCCAAACGAAAATAATTTGAAGCCTCAGAAAGATCCTCCAGAATTACCCAAGATGGAATAGAAAAATCAGAACGAAATTTCTCAAGAGATTCAATAACATAAACCATGGCGAATAAAAGAAATGAAGAAGAAGGAAAAAGATCTTACAGGAAAATGGGAGATCTATTGACAATGAACGAAGAAAAGGATGAACGCACTAGAGAGAGAAAGACTATGGAAAACTCGAAAGCAGAGATTGGAAAAGATAGAAGACGATGGGATTGCCTATGAAGCTTAAATACTTTGCCTTGGGAAACGGCGAAAGAAATGATTACAAAAAGAAACTATTACGCTACCGGCGGCTAAAAGGACAAAAAGTGCGCGAAGATTGAAGCGCTTATAAAAATTCAAAAAGCCAGATTCTGCGAATCTTAAAGGATGTTCGAACACGGAGAAAATGCTCCTAAAAACCAGGAAAGTCATTTAATATTGCCATATACCGAAAAAGAATGTTCTATATTCCTCAAAGTTCGAAATATGAAACATTGGGGGCTTCTGTTGATACCAAAATTAGTTAGCTGATATAGACGAATAATAAGAAGACACGTGTCGATCTACGTGGTACAATAGCAACGAGGAAGATTATTTCCCCGATCAAGTCATACTCACTCCGAGCAGCAAATGTACTCCGAGGAGCTCTAACATTCCGAGGAACTCTAACACTCCGAGGAACTCCAACACTTCGAGGAACTCCTGAACGACGAGCATCTAAAGGCGGTCCGAGCTGCATCTCGGCCACATCATTAATTGCCAGATAATCAACAGTTCAACTATTCATTGAATGCTTATCATACAGACGTATACTCTTAAAGGGCATTAATAGCTTACCCTTTCACATGTACAGCCTAAGGGCTATAAATACATTGTATCACCCTCATTCAAGGGGACCGGATTTTCTTGATAGAATTACATATCGAGAATTCCAAAAACACTTGGCAATAACAGAAACAGTGGACGTAGGCCATTCTTATAAGGCTGAACCACTTTAAAATTCTTTGTCTCATTTATATTTATCTGTGATTAAATAATTGGAAGCAATCTAATTTTTTACATCAACAGATGAAATTTTAATTTTTGCGCCAAATATTAAAGACAACTTCTTTGTCATCTAAAAAAGATTTCATAAATGAGGACCTTTTAAGATAGCATACACTGTCTCTAAAAATAACTTTAAAAGACGGCTTTTTCGCCTTCTCAAAAGGGTCCTACAAGCAATGACCTTTTGAGATGGAATATTTCCCATCTCGATTTTTTTTAAGAGTGTTGATACCGTCTCAAAAATCTTTTAAAACGGGGGTCTAATATGACGCCCATTTGCTGTCTCAAATGGCATCATAAAAGGCTTTTGACAGGGAAAGAGTCTTACCCGGCAGCTGGTCAGGTCATTCAAGACCTGACGCACCGCATCCAGAGAGATAGATCCCTTCGACTACCGATTGGCCTTACGCTATCGATACAATCAGCAAAAGTCCCCAGCAGTGTCGTCCTTCAGAGCGATCAGCGGGGTATTGCACCCAATCACCTCATAAAACCACGTCTGTCAAAGATAAGAATTCACCAAAAAAGAGACGCATAAGGAAAATGCGAATGCATGAAAGGAAAATGCGAATGCATGAAAAGAAATGCACAAAATGAAGAATACCTCAAGAAGATATGTGGCCCCAGTAAAGGTCTGCTGGCAGCACCGAATGAATGCATCAAGAGAAGAGTAAAGGGTCGCCAAAGTCAGACTCCCCCAATCATAGAAAGTTATGTTCGAAAAGATCCTCAGGTACGGCAAGAACCACAAATGGACGACGTCGTCGCTCGACGCCACCATGAAACTTCCCAACACCAGCAAAATATATAACCGGGCCATCTGCCTCACTTGAAGCCCATCCTCCACATCAATCATCCTACCCAACAGGACATCCTTTAGCAGGGACAACCAGATAGAATCCCCAAAAACTATCCTCTCTACATCACCAAGTGTCGCACGCACTGTCTTCGGTCTCACCCACAAAGAGCGATCCACCTCTATCTGCTCTCCATCACAATCCAGCCCCAACAGCTGCTGCACGTCTATGGTAGTCACAGTCATCTCCCCAAAGCCGAAATGGAAGGTGTGGGTAGTATCCCACCACCTCTCCCCCAAAGCGCACAGGACCTCTGTCGAACGAAGCGTCTCATCCAGTACAGATGCCAACCTCCCAAAACTCGCTGATGACACCACCCAACGCATCGCAGGTGGGAGATGCTCCCAAACATCCCTTAGCCCCATCATCCCACGGGAACGCATGTTCTTCAAAGAAATACCAGGCTGGCAAAAAAAAGAAAAATCTCGTCAAAAGTCAAGAAAGAAAGAAAAATCACCAAAAAGAAAGGAATGCCAAAGGCCAGATTACTTACATAATCGCCAGGAGTCACTCTCGAAGAGCAATGACGCGACGGCTCCCACTGCAAAGTTCGCTCATCCGCAACAGGCTCAAACGCATCAAAGGAGTTCTCATTCCCCAAAGCAAGAGGCGCCCTGGCCCTCCACTCCACATTCGCCCAGTCATTAACGGTCAACCACTCCCGGTGGACTGCAGTGCTTATAAAAGCGACCATTTCTTGAAGATCGGAATGCTAGAACGATTTGCAAAGGATCGAAGAGAGAGATAGAGCAAAGAAGCTGTGAAAAAAATAAAGGGATTCGCCCCTTTATATAGGATGCCAAACGCCATACCGATCGGCACTTCCCCCCACTATACCGATCGACACTGACTCCTTACCTTCCCGAGGTAGCCCAAAAGTCTGTGCCACTGTTGAATGGCACCCCTCATACTATGTCGACCGGCACCCCCCCTTAAATTTCCTACAGAAATTCCCAGAAAATACCAGAAAGCCCCAAAAAATTCTCGAAAAATTCCTAAAAATCCCAGGAAGGATTTAGAGCCTTTTCACTAGGAAAATCTCGCATTCCCTTAAGCGAAACCCCTCTTTCCCAGCAAAAGACCAAGGGGTTACAACAAAAAGCTTCACTAAAACAAGTATAATTAGATACAAATCCCTCAAGGCTGAACTTGTCCGTCGGTGGGAGCCGACCCATCACAAACATGGAAATGAAATAAAGTTTATAAAAGTAAAGATGTCGGTAACACATCAAAGATAATTAATAAGGACTAAACGACAAAACATGTTGAAGTGTATAACAACGAAGACAAGGTGGTATTTACCTAGGATAAAATGGTTAAATTAATGTTAAGGGACTAAAAAGTACACTTTATTGTAAATAAAGTATGGCGGTAAGCTGGGTGTTTTTGATAAATTGGCTGCTAGGCTGCAAGTAAATGGAATTAATGAAAAGTGAAAGAGTTTTCAGAAAGGAGTGCCGAGAAATAATTAATAAGGGCCCGGAGCCCTAGGATGAAAGACCCAAGACAACTCTCCAGTAAATAATGGACCACAGAATTTATGGTGGAAAATGAAAATCCGGGTAAAGGTTTAAAATGGACAATAGAGGGAATTTAATCTAAATTCAATAAAATTCATGGGAGGGTCAAATTGAAGTATTTAATAAAGGACAAATTACGGGCAAATAAATGGCCTAAGGTGGTTCCAACCCAAGTATACACGGTAATGTATTCTCAAAAGTGTACTTTAACGGTTATAAGGTTAAGATATATGCATATTTATTTCAAAACACCTTTTGTGTATGTGGAAACGATAATGGGATAATTTGGTGATTTTTATGAATTAAAAATAATGTTATAAGGAAATCTTGAATGCATTTTTCTTAAATTAATCGGGATGGGCTGATGGAATTAAAGAATTACGAATGTTAATGGAATGGGAAAAAAGGGTTAATATAATTTAACCTGGACAAACAAACATTTTGACATAAAACAATGTTTTTGCATATATTATTATATATATTTCATATGCATTCTAGTTATCGCTATGTTATATCATCTATTCTTTCTGTCATTTGTTTTTATATTTAATTTTGTTAAGAACCCCACTAGGCATTGACTCACACCCTTCATTTATTTCGGCAAGACAAATGTGGTTCTATAAGGCACCTTAATGGGTTCTACTACACTTGTTATATTGTGATATATTGCTTGAAGCAGAGTTGCATGTTGAATATTTGAGCTTTAATTAAATAAAAAGGGACTATAAATATTATCTAGAATTATTTCACATTATTCACACTAACGCAGCAAGAGTGTTTCATCTTGATCCATGATTTACCCATAAATTTGGGCCGGAACGTTACAAGAGTTGACCAAGGTCAAATGGGGCTCAAAGAGCATCCAATTTTTCTCTCGTTAGGTTTTGAAGGAGGACTGAGGGTTCGGGGTTCGAAGGGAATTTATTTGAACCATGTGGAGGTGTATGGAGGGCATTATAATTGGGGTCTACATAGCCCGTCGACTGGCGAGATTAGAATAAAAGAATATCGTCGAAAGATAAACACCCTAATAGGATGTGCGAATGTAGAGTCTCTGCGCGTCAGAACTGTTATGGGGTGGGTTTGATTATGATGGGGATGAAGTTATGATTCTGACGACCTATGGAATGTGTGCAATCAATAAGGGTATCAAGATAAATTCTGAGGTCTAAGGTCAATTTTGAGGACCTAAGGAGCTATACGAATGAATCGAGGGTCACAACCGATCATATGGGCTGAGGTCTATACTGATGACCTAAAGAGTGTATGCGACCAATTCAGGGGTGTGTGTTCGATTCTGAGAGATAAGGTCAATTCTGAGGACTTAAGGAGTGTATGCGAACAGATACTGGGAGCTCGATCTGATTCTGAGGGCCAAGGTCAATTCTAAGTACCTAAAGTGAGTATGCGACCAATTTAGAGGGTCGCAATCGATTTTGAGGGCCAAGGTCAATTATGAGGACCTAAAGAGTGTATGTAACCAATTCAAAGGGTCACAGTTGATTCTGGTGGCCAAGGTCAATTATGTGAACCTAAAGAGTTTATGCAACCAATTTAGGTAATCATAATTTATTCCGAGGGCCAAGGTCAATTATGAGGACATAAAGAGTGTATGTGACCGATACGAGGATCGCGACATGATATTGAGTGCCAAGTCAATTTTGAGGACCTAAAGAGTGTATGCGACCAACTCAGGGAATCACGACCGATTATGAGGGTTTAGGTCAATTCAGGGAATCACGACCAATTATGAGGGTTATTATCTCAATTCCACTCCCCATCTTTCAAATTAGCTAAATTTCATCCCTAACTTAACCTCTATCCGGATAAACTAGCTGATTATAGGATTCAATGGGGGCATTTGAGGTATTTGATGTAGTATATCATTTCCTTCCCCTCAACACTCCACTTTGGCACAAAAACCACATAACTTTATGATCTTCAATCCATACGAATCATGTTTGGCTGGGAGATTAGGGAGGTTGATGAAGCATTACTCGATCCAAAGACAATTTGCAGTTAGTTTGTAAATTAATTAATTCCAAATATGATTTAGGGTTTTGATTTATATGTTTTTGTTAATAAAAATCTTTCATTGTTCCAATCCATTTTTTTTGCATATGATAGGGAAGGATTTAAATCAGTTTAGTTTGAAGTTTACATTATGGTGGTAATTTGGGAGAAATGCCACATGAAAAGTATGTTGGTGGTCTATTCATTACATTGATAATGTTGATCCTAGTGAATTTTCTTTTATGGAAATTTATGCTATAGCAAATGCTTTTGTTTATCCAAAAGTCAAAACTTGCTGGTATAAAGTTCTTTCTCTATATTTTAAGAATGGATTGAGGTTAATAGAGAATCATACTCATATATTAATGTTTCATTAGTTCCAAATCATAGGTTAATTGAAGTTTATATTGTGTTAAATGAGAATGTTGATGTTAATTGGGAGTGATTCGGAGATGAGGGTTTAAATTTTAATGTTGAGGGATATTTAAAGATGTTCAATTTGATGTAAATGATTTAATTGGTTTTACTGATGGTGTTAATTTTAGTAATGGCTTCTCCTATGATGCTATCTATGATGATGTTAATGTGATTTCAATTAATTATGAAGTAAAAGATATTGAAGTTTTTACGTCAGACTATTCTGATTTAGACAATATGAGGAGCATAGATTCATCTGATGAAAATAAGGAAGGGGAAAACTTAAATTTAAGCCATTTCAAGTTGAGAGGGATATTAAAACACTTAACTTTTCACTTGGGATGACATTTCCAGTAGATGAATCTTTCAAAGAAGCTGTTAGATAGTATTCATTATCAAACAAGAAAGTAATTACACTTGTTATGAATGATAAGCTTATAGTAAGTGTTAAATGCAAAGACCTATGTGGGTGGTTGCTACATGCAACCAAGTTACTAGGCGAAGACACATTTCAGATTAAAACTATAAATGATGTTCATTAAAACTGTAGACCTAATTACCAAAATAAAAACGTGACATCATCTTGGTTGGCTAAAAGATATTTGAACATTATTAAGTCTAATACTGAGATTGATTTGCAAGCATTTTGAGAAACTGTTAAAAGGAAACAAAAAAGTTGGTGTTATAAAGAGTGAGATTTATAGGGCTAAGACGAAGGTTAAGGTTGTGATAGATGGAAATCATAAGGAACAATTTAGCATGATTTGGCATTATTGTAAGGAGTTCTGTATGGATATATGCTAGGATCAAGCATTAATATTAATAAATAGATTGCTTAGATCAAGAAGGGAGGATGAGAAATACTCAAGAGTATAAATATATATATATATATATATATATATATATATATATATATATATACACACACACTATTGAAGAAAGGTTTTCTTAATGGGTGTAGACCAATAATTGGGTTGGATGGATGCCTTATAACAGGCTCATTTAAAGGTAATATGTTTTAGTTGTGTGTTTTAGTTATATTGGGTTGGGTGGGTGTAAACCAATAGTTGGATTGATGTTTTACTTCATGTTTTGGTATGTATAAACCAACAGTTGTATGCATATGTGTTGCATATATGCACATCAATATGTATGCAATAGCTGTTTGATGCATATGCACAACAACATATATGCATACAACAACATATATGCAGCAGTAGTATGCATATATGTTGCATATATTCACAGCAGCATATATGCAACATATATGAATATGACAACATATATGTAGTAGCTGTGTGTATATATGCTGTGCTGCATATATGTGTGTTGTAGGCCTATATGCCGTATTAATCGACTAGTTGTTATCTGTCTCAACTACTAATTGTTATAACTAACAAGGCGGGTTGTATTTGGTAGGCCAACTGTTATTTTCTATTTCCATTTATGCAAATGATGGAATGTATCCCATTTCACGGGGAGTAGTTAAAATGAATGTAAAAAATCATGGAAGTGGTGCTTAAATGTCTTTCAAATGACACCTTCCTCATCAACGAATGGACATTCATTAATGATCAATAAAAGGTATATATTTCATTAATGCTTTCACTTATAAGTCATTGTGGTTAATTTTTGATAGAAGTTTTTTAATTTATCTATTTGATAGGCTCTGGTTTCCGCTTTGGAAACTATTTTTCCACATTGTCACCATAGGTATTGTGGTAAATATCATCATAACAATTTTAAGAAAAAGCATAACGATCAACATTTGAATATTTATTTTTGGTATTGTGCAAGAGTAAGAACCATGGAATACTTTAACAGAAGCATTGATGAGCTTAGACATGTAATGAGGATGGATTTACACGGTTGGGTTCTGGAGTAAACCAAAAGCATTGGTCTAGAGCTCATTTATCAACTTTTCCTAAGTGCGATCCTCTAATTAACAATCCTTGTGAGGTCTTTAATCAATTTATTCTTGAAGAAAAGGACAAACCTATCATCACATTATTATAAATAATTAGAAATCTATTGATGAAAAGGATTACAAACAATATAGAATAGATGATGAAGCATCGAAGTGTGATTTTTCCTTAAATCATGAAGAACCTAAACATAAATTTTGAGGATTCTATAAATTTTATTTATGAATGGGCAGATGGGTCACTTATTTTTGGTGGATGTATGTTGATATGATCTCATGGACTAAAATGCTATATTTTCCAAGGTTATTTTGTCCAATGGATATTTTGTTTCTTACATTCATTTTTCCCCATCTACTATTAATTTTCATGGACTAAAAGGTTGCATTGGATGTATTATATAAAACTCTAAATTATTTTTTTTGCCAGAGTGGAGTGTTGAGGGGAGGGAAATGAAATACTATATCAAATTTCTCAAATGCCCCTTTGAATCCTATATGACATTAGTTTATTTGGATGGAGATTAAGTGAGGGATGAATTGAGACAATAGAAAGGTAAGGGACTAAATTAAGATACAAGAAATGGTAAGGGTCTGTTGAGGTACTTTACTCATCTATTTTTGTACATAGTCACAATGTGGGATAAGATGTGAAAACATTCGAGGTTTGAAACAAATAATATCGGAATGTAATCTATTTTTATAATAAAAAATTCTCTATATGTGGCAATGTGGTATAGGATGTGGAAATTTTCTAGGTTAAAAAAATCATATAATATAAACTACAATATATTATTGTCATAAAAAATAGTTTAAGTTTTCAAAAAATAATATCAAGTCACATTTATATAAATATTAAGAAAAAAAGAAAAAAATAACACAAAAATAGTTAGATTGAAACCTCGGCTAAACCCAAAAAATGGCTATATGATATTGGGTGGGTGGGTGGTATTTATGCTTAAGCCATTAATGATAATAAAGTAAAACATAACATGTGATAAAATGAATGGATTGGCAGTTAAACGAGGTTGACTAATGAAAGTGTTAAAAATGGAGGTCAAACCCTAAAAGATATAATAAGCGGGGGTTAGACTGAATATTAAAAACTAAATGAGGTCCAAATCCAAAATGATCTTAATTTTTTTTACAAAAAAAAAATATTAAAAGATTAATATATATATATATATATATATATATAAGAGGTATTGACCTCTAATTAATTAGATCATATGGAAGAATAGCCCTTCCATCCTGGCATAACAAAAAAGAATTAAATAAGAAAGTTGGTTTTATAAAGAACCAACAATACAACCAAGCAAGCTTGAGATAAACAGAAAATTTAAGAACTAAATAAAGATATGAACTCATCTTACTCAGATTGAGGGCATATTCCATTTGTCCAGTCAATTAAAATTAAGGTAAGTATTGAGTTGTTCAAAGGGAGTCAATAATATCTTTTACTTATTTATCTCAACAATTCATCTCAATAACACGAGAATAAATCATAGCAAGCCTAAGTAAAATTGTTAAATTTTAGGTTAATTACACTTGGACCCCCCTGAACTTTTGTCCATTTCGCTTCACTTTTAAATTTTTACACTTAAGTCAAACTTCTACTCACACTACAAGTTGACCTAAAAAGCTATTGACTTTTAGTTTTTTGGATAGAGACTTACTCACATGCATGGCATATAAGGGGAAACGAGGGAATTTTTGTCCATTTGTAAAAAAATATTTAAAAATTAGGAAAATATTTAAAACATTCGAAAATTACCGAAACATTAGTTAAGATTCTAAAAAACTAGAAAATTCAAAAAATATTATAATTCAAAAAATATATTTAAAATAAAAATAATAATAAAAAAAATAAAAAATAAAAATAAGGAATATACTAAAAAATATAGAAAAAAATGAGGAAAATACTTAAAAACTACAAGACAAAGTATGGAATGACAAAAATTAGTTATTACGTAGAAGGAAAAAATATTTAATAATATTGAATATTGCCAAAAATCATTTGAAATTATGAAAAATACAAAAAATAATTATTAATTTTGAAAAATACAAGAAACCTTTTAAAAATATATGGAAATTGGAATAAAAATATTTAGAATAGTTCAAAATTACAAAACATTAATTAAAATTCGAAAAAATATCAAAATTATTTTAAAAATATGGAAAATACTAAAAAACTTACAACTCAGACAATATATTTAAAATATTAATAATTTCAAGACAAAAACATTGAAAATACTAAAAACAATTCTAAAATGTGGAAATATTATAAGATAAAAAAATACATAAAGCTGAATAAAAAAACATGAAATTAGAGAAAAAGAAAAAAAATCAAAAAAATCTGGAACATTATAGAGATAACTATTTAAAAACAATTTCACCAAATAAACTTTGCAACATGGATAAAAATTTAAAAGTGGGTAATAAACTGGATTAATTAAAGAGAATTGTTGGTCGTAGAACTTCTATTATGTCATTTGAGTATAAATTAGGCACCTCTTTAAAACACTTGGAAGTTGTTGGGAGCAAATGTGAAAAATCTAGAAATATTTGTTTTTGAAGGGAAAATTGGGTCGTTCTAACAGGTCGTTCAAACGACATTCATTGTCGTTCGAACGAGAATCTCTATCATTCGAAAGACCTCCCCGACAGATTAGATACGCGTCTGTTTAAGCACTATCTTGATACCGACCATATGGTCAAATGAGCTGTTGAGTTATAAGCTTTCTAGGACCTGATATGGGAATGGTTTGTGAGGATAAGGTTTACCATTTAGGTAGCAACTCTTTGGTCGGATTATAAGAGAGAAAATCGTGTGGGTTGTGAAGGAAAAACCCACTGGACTTTCTAAGTCTTTTCTCTCAAGCTTGGAGCTTCCATGTGATAAAAACCTTCTGCCCAGACTTTTACCACACCCCCACCACTTCCAACCCTTATGGCCCTGATTTCGAGGGTTGTTCCACCCCATAAACCAACATAAAAACCCTAGGTAACCTTGCAAAGATGTTATGGTGGATGTTCTTGGTGTTTAGTGGGCACTTGAAGATGGGTCCATTGAGTATTCTTGGAGGAACAATGGAGTCAAAGTTTGAAAGGACATTTAGAGACCCCCTTAAGGCCACCTTTGGAGATTGGGGGCGGGGGGTTCCTCCATCTTCATAACTTTCTCCACCATTTTAGAGCTCATTAAGGTGAGAAAAACTAACTTGAGATAAGTTTGTAGTGTAGCAAAAGTTCAACATGTTATTTATACATATTATATTAAACATGTGTATAATAAATGTTTGTTTGCACCCATGAGTTGATTAGTAACCGTCTTAGCATTTCTATGAAAAAGATCTACAAAAGAATGATTTAAAAGGGTCTTGAAAACGTAGAAAATTTCAGAATATAATTATTCAACATTTTATGCGATAAAATGTGTTGCAATGATTTTAAAGGAAATAATAAACATTTTTATGGAATAAAAATGTAGGACACTATTATTTTGTGAGTTTTCTAGTAAAAGAAAAATATCTAAAGGAAATATCATTCTTGTTAGAGATAAAGGAAAAATGCCTAGTATTTTGAATTAAAAAGGTGGGTTTTTATTCGAAAAGATGCTTTCCTAGAAATTTGATGTTAAATAATTTGTTAAAGAGAGTATTTAAAAAAAAAGGTAATCTTGCCAAAATATTTATGAAATAAATACTTCTAAGCTTCTTGCAACAAATGGAAAATTATGAAAAATGGACAATTGTCAAGTTAAAAAAAATTAAAATGCCCTTATGACTTAAAATGCATGTTCATTATAAATAGTGTAAATTTCTAGAATGAAATTTATGTTTAAACCATTGAATAGGATTTTAGGAATTTAAAGTTCGCTTTCACATGCATATAAAATTATAGTATTTTTGATAATAAATATATGAATAAGTTTAAAGAAAGTCGTGTTTGTTTAAAACGTGAAATAAGAAAAGTCAGAATTTTAGTCTTCAAAGTGTGTGGATTAGGGACTAAAAGATGTAATGAACATGAGATTATGAGATTACGCATGTTTTGATAAAAAGAAAAGCTATTTTTTAATAAAAGTAGTCTTATGTGTAATTGGACCTCTTGAATGAAGACGTAAAGAAATGTGTGTTTGGGAAAGTACGGATTAAAATATTCATTATGTGTTAATGGTTAAAAATGGTAAAGTTAATATGTAACTTAGTAATATTATAAATGATTAAAACCGTGGTATCAAAAAATATCACAATAGATGTTTTACGAAGAACAATCACAATCGAGCAAGAAAGCAGATAATCACACAAAATACAATTATGTACGTGGTTAGACAACTTACCTAAATCCACAAAGAGGTCTACTATTTTATTAAGTATATTTAAATATGCTCGGTTACATACCCCTATGCCCGGGGCCAGGGGTACAAGTTATAGATGTAGAATTTCAGTTGTTCTAGTAACTCCATGATGCCTATGATGATCCATGAATCCCTTGAATATCTCCACGAGATTATATGGGATTGACTTGATTTGGGGTGGTGTGGACTACACATACTCGTGGCTTCTTTCCATGATATGAGACCGGACAACTCTTTAAATTTTTTATGCCAGTTCGACCATTATTATGGGCTAAGAATAAAATTGGTCCCCACAATTGCCCCTAAAATTCTTGGACCATTGCTTGGGCCGATGGGTTTTACATGTGTCTAAGGATGCAACCCTATCAGTGGCATACTCATAATTGATTGAAGCAAAAGAGGTGTGCTTGTCTTTCTGTACGATATTGAAGCGCAAAATCTTTCTCGAGATGTGTAAAACGTCATTGGAATGTTTGAAACTGGTTTGTCAAAAACTTAACTGTCAGTTCATCCTCTTTGGTCATCTTATGCGCATACTGTGTTCTCCGGCTCCATTCTTTACTTTCGTCCTTCAAAATCAAGACTTTCTCAGCTTTTTAAGCTTCTTCTCTGTCTCGTAAGTTCTAGTTCTCTTCTTCTTCTAGTTTTTTCCCTCTGTAAATCGTTCTTCTACTGTAGCTAGGTTTTTTGTATTTTTCCTTATGGAGATGCTTGGTAATGAGTCTTTGCCTGAGTTTAGAAAGTGTTATAATATTCCTGATTGGGTAGAGATAGAGTGTACTTCAGTACTTAGAAATGTTCATAATTTAGAAGATGGTCACTGGATCGATGTTTTGTTAGTTTCATAAGGGGGTTTAATGTTTCCCCTTAACGCTCTATTGCTAGAGAAAACAGAGCTCATGGCTCACCGTGAGCGCTCATCGAGCATGGGGGGAGACCAGTTAGCCCTCAAGTCTGCCCAAGGGCTTGCTTTGGTAAGTACTCCTCTCTCTATACTTCTTTGTTCTATATTTTCCTCTAATATTTCATGCTTATCCTGTGTATTTTCTGTCTTGCAGTTTGTCTCTGACTATACTGTGCTGCTCTGTGGTCGAGCTGAGGTGTCGTCGAGAAACTCAGAGCTGGATGAAGCTCTAAAGTCTTTCGGGTAGGCCCTTACTGACACTAAGGCTACCTTTGATGAAACGTCCCTTTAGTGTACTTTAGGTAAAAAACAACTTTGTTCCAATTTTAGTTAAAACCAATTTTAACTTCTTAAACCCTAAATATGCATCTAAGTGATTAAATCTCCATTTGATGAATAAAGCATGCGGTAAATGAAAAATTTTTAGGAAAAATCCCCAAAGGACAAAACCTTTTTATTTCACTATATTTTGTAAGAAAACGGCTTACACGGATTACAATGAAATAAGGGCAACATACGAAATATCCGCAGGTGTCGGTTTCGATGTCTCGGCTGGAACTTTCCCTTTCCAGGAGGGTAGCAGTGAAGAAGAGAAACGACTTCTCCGCAAGATACTTCGTAAGGTCTCATTTTACAATGGCACGAAGCTCTTTGGTTGTAAAGTTATCCTCACAAAGTGAAACATGGTGTGGTGAATGGATTATCTTCCGGTAAACCCGTTCAAGATCACTTAACTTTGGAATTGAGTGATACGATCTTGAATAAACACTGAAAGAAGAAAAACTTGTATGGGAATAAGTTTTTCGAAACTGTTCTGTATGTAGAAACGTTTACAGATACGTGTTTATTTATAACTGAGCTGCACAGAGTCCAAGAAAATGAAAACATGAAAATTGAGGCGGCAGGTCGTTCGAGCGAGATAAGATCTCGTTCACGCGACATGTCAATGTCGTTTGAACGATTCAAAATCTCAATAGAGCGAGATACAGTAAAAAATAATATTTTTTCTTTTTAATTTAATCCTCGAATTTTCTTTAAACTGTTTGCAACTCAGAAATATTTTTAAAACATAAAAAGATTTAATTCCCAAACATTTAAATCACCCAGTATTTAATCAATATACATATTACCCAACTACTCACAATTATTCATACCATGAGTGATCTTGAACATATGCAAGACGTCTTGACTTGTAATCTTCTTGAAAGCTTTGATTGCACATTCTTGTACTTGAACTTTGTGGTAGGCTTTAAATAAACTCCAAAGATAACTAGCCTAGACTTAATTTATTTTGTCCGGAATTAAGCCAATTAAAACAAATGAATATGCTAAGAATTATGTTCTTACAAATCTCCCTCTTTGGCTATTCTGGGACAAAACTAAACAGAGCTATATGGAGGAAACAAATACATGTCCTAACCCACAATGACAAAAAATGCAGGACTGATGGAACTGAATAATCGGCAAGCATCTGAATCTGAATTTGTCTCTGAATGTGATGTATCAATGAATATCTGAATCTCTGAAAACAATACCCACACACATGAGACCCAACCAAATACCTAAGTGAAGTATGGAGGAAATATGGAGGAAATAAACTAATATAAAATCATAATAAATAGTCCGCCAACATCACATATCTCTCCCCCTTTTTTCCTGGAATAGACAAAAGGTGGGACAAACATACCATATCTAGGAATAAAATATGAGAATGAATCAGCATATCTAGATAATTAATAACAATATGACAATGGGTGGCAAAAGATAGCAGAAATAGAATAATAATGCGAGAATGGATGTCTCAGATACAATAAAACAAATACAACTAAGCATCGGCAGAATCATCATCATCATCATCAGCAGCAGTGTATGTGGAAGAAATATGACCAAGTCCAGATGAACCTCTCTACTGCTCTCTAGATCACTATTTGAGTGAAATGTAGTCCTTGGGTTTGTGGGAAGGAAAGCCACAACCTATTTAATTTAAGGGTATTCGGGGGAGAATAATCCCTGAGATATTTCGGTAGGGCATTTAGGCCTATATAATTATGCGCGTAGGAAAACATAATTATATTGATATTGGTTGAGTATATCCTACGATATAATTAGGATAAATTTGGAATATAGATATAAAAATTCGCTTAGTGTGGAGTATTATAATTGGAGATATCCAATAAATCCTTAGATGGGATTAAAAGTATGTATTACTTATTAAAGTAAGGAAATACTTTGGGTTTAGTATCATGCATATATGAATGCATGATTATGATTCTTTGAGATAATCTTTGGGATTATTGGTCATTGCTAGATGTAATTGTAAAATATGGCCATTTATATATTCGAGGAGGAATATATGGTATATGTATATACTATGTGATTAAAGTATATATGTATGGTATGATGTAAGTGATTTTGAAAATGTAAGAATGAATATTTTCAAAATGGAAAAGAAAAGATTTTCATAATTAATAAAATTATGGTTACACACCTCCCTAAATAGCTATGATAAGGAAAGTTGCATGGGTATGGTGATGCCCCCTGGATAATGAATGCAGGGTAGATATAGTCCTAGGCCATATGGCGATTATATTTTATTGCGCTGGTTAGGAGATTCTGGGTGTGGTCTTGACTTTCCCGAAGGCATATGGCCACTTCCCGACGTTGTTAGGTTCCTAGGTTGTCTTGTTTGATGGGCCCTGGAAGATGATAGCCATTTTGGGGTGCGTCCAGTGGGGAAATCCGGAGGGGCGGTCTTAGATTTGTTAAAGCATTTTATGATAATAAAATGGCTTTAAATACATTTCCTGGATGGAAGAAGGGAAATGGGATAAATGATTGGCTTCGGATACATTTCCCGGATGGAAGAAGGGAAATGGAAGCATATGATATGGTAAAAGCATTTTTATGATAATAGAAATGGCTTTTATATACATTTCTTGGATATAAGAAGGGAAATGGGATGTTTTAAAATGGAAAAGCATTTTTATGATAATAAAACTGGCTTTTAAAAGGTTACATGATCTGTTAAAGCAATTCATGATAAAGAATTGTATTTTAAATATATTTCTTGGATATAAGAAGGGAAATAGAAAGTTCTGATATGAGTATAGAATACACCTCAGTTCGGGAGATAGATCCGGATATATATATATATATATATATATATATATATATATATATATATATATATATATATATATGGATAAATTGGGTGCCGAGGGTCAAATGGATCCTGATGATCGACCTTGCCTCATAGTAGTGTATCCGGGGGGGTGGGGGTTGCTTATTTGGATTTCGCTCTGTGAGACACCCCACGTACGAATATGGCATTGTGTTGAGACTAGGGAGAAGTTTAATCCTTAGTGCTCTAATATTAATATTTCTTATACGATGTATATATATCTATACGTTATGTACTAAGGGTCTGATGGAGCTCGACGATCGACCTTGCTGCGTAGCAGTGTATCGGGGGGGGGGGGGTTCCTTCTTTGGATTTCGCTTTGTGAGACACCCTACGCACGAACATGGCATAGCGTTGAGACTGGGGTGAATTTTAGCCCTTAGTACTTGGACTATCTAGGGTTGATAGTGGTTGGGCAATAGACTAGTTTAGCAGGATAGCTAGACTAGGATGTTTGGAGGGATACGCTAGGTGTGCACCATTAGAGGAGAGGTGAGGGGTAACTCATGGGAGTGCGATACCAATTTAAATATGAGATAAATATTTTACTAAAAATAAAGCATTTATGCACTTGCAAAATATTTTCAAACTCGGGCTTTGACCCGTTTATCTACTTTTCCTTTCTTGTTATATATATGTATATATATATTGTTTAGGTGTCTAGACACAGGGACGCCTGGATGACACTTCTTTCGAGTCAGACGTCAGCTGCAGCAGCTATGGATGCGTGCAAGGTTTTGATAGCCGCTTCCATTCTTGTACTCTAGATAGGAGGTATTGTATAAACATTCGGGCCAATGGTCCAATTGCATTTAATTATTCTTTTAGTACAACATTCGATATGGTTGTATATTTTGACCGAGTGTTCGGTCATTGTATTTCATTTCAGTTTCATTTACGCAAAAACCGTGTGGATGTTTTAATTATCTTCGCTTAAAAAAAAGAGTATTTAAGTAAAATTTTGACACCGGCCTAATAGGTTATTAGTAATTAAATGGATTTTTGACAGTGATGCTAAGAATGATCGATATGAGACTCGTGTTTTAATTTGGTATAGGAGTGATCGCCCGGTATTTTATTAGGTGGGGTGTCGTAGATGGTATCAGAGCATCAGGTTCTAGTGTCCTTAGGAATCTGTGCGGACGTACTATGCTTCCAGCGTTGCTCTCGATTTGTTATAGAGCCTTAGGATAAGGATTGTTGATTTCTCTTGTGAGATCTCGTTCTCCTGCCCTAGTATAAGATTATGTAAATCTTTTGCGTGCTCGTTTGAAATTTGTGTGCGGGACTTGGATGGCAGCAGGAGGCAGGGCTTGGATGGAGCAGCTGGTAGTAGTGGGGAACGTGGACCATAGTAGAGGTCACTTCCTTTGTGGTGTTGGCTAAGGATTTTGGTGACGACTACTAAAGTATAGTAGGGATGAGTATCACAGTACCGCCTTAGTAGAGTGTGGTACTAAAGTTAAATTTTTAGTGAATTTAAGGGTTTGAAAGGGATCTTATGGATAGTTTTAACCGTGAGTCGCCGTGATTCAGCAGGAATGAGAAGAATGTTGTTTTAGATTATTCACATAAGGTCGGCCAGAGGCCGACAGTGATAAAGATTAAGATGGAGAAGTGAACCTTGTACCGAGGTGAGGTAGGTACACTGGATAATGAGTCCTTTCCAGGAAGGATAGGCTCACTAGAGAAGTGTTGCTAACACTTATGGAGAATGTGTATGCTTGAGGACCCCATTGGTGGACATCCACCCGGGGGATTTGTTAAGGCAAAGCTGTTGCTATGATTTTTACCTCAATGAATGAGGTATATTTGGTGTGACTGGATAAAGTCGCGGTATTCTCTATCCCTAGACTCGTGTGTGTAATTTGAGATGTGGCGGTATCGATAGCATTATATCATGTATGCCTAGGTGTTTTCCGCGATAGCGGAGTTTTATTTTCCTCCATCCGCCATAGAGGCGGGTGTTTATATTCAGTATTATATATATGTATATATATTTGGTTTATGATACTCGTTTTATATGTTTATACGAGTATGGTAATATGGTGAGTATATAATGTTATGGTTTTTTCGGAGCGATAGCAGGCTAAGGATGGTAAGACTATCGTGTCCATGGTTCCTGGAGGGAACAAGTTATTGTGGCTATATATCACCTGGATATAAGTTGAGTTTACCTTTATTGTTATGGGTAGATGGAACTTCAATGATCAGAGGTTTCATTATTATGATGTGAGTGCGTGGCGACCTTATAAATATGATTTAAGGCCTCACGATTTTTGTTGAGCGGTAAGATTAAGATCATTGTTGGTTTGCGCGAGGACTGAATATTAGTGCGAGCGCTAGGTGGGGTGACTCTTAGTTAGAGATAGGAGTTCAGACCACCTTTCGTTAGAAGAAGGGATAGGGTTATCCCGGTTTCATGTTTTAAATAACGGACCTCCATGACCGACAAAGTTAAGTGATAGTGTGTGGAGGGGTTCCTTGTTTGGATTTTACTTTGCGAGACGCTCCACACATGAACTTAACGGCATCGGGAGTGGAGAGATGTTATAGGATGCAAGGTTGTGGGTTTTGTGGAAAATCCTTATAGTGTGGATGAACCACTATAGACTATGAGCCATGGGATGGTGGTATGTTGATGAAATTGTTGTGCTATGAAAAAGCACTAAAGTGGTCCTCTTACCACAAGTGAATGGGTGGAGTTGGACTTAGAGAAATTGGTTCGAGGCTTATGTCCAGGCCTTAATGAAAAGTCAAATTTTGAAGAAGGTATGTGTTGGGTATGATGTACGTAGTGCTCTTACATAGATTGGACACTTCGATTAGTTAGATTTCCTTTCATATGGGCGAAAGGATAGAATAGTAGAAATGCATTCGTAGGTTAGCATGGTAGGATCTAGGACGTCCCGCTGGTGTGCCTTAGGTCACTATATCTCGATGACCGACAATGTGAGGGAGTAGTGTAACGGGAGGGTTCCTTGTTTGGATTTCGCTTTGCGAGACGTCCCACGCATGAAACCAAGCAAATGTTGGAAGTTGAGAGAGTCCTTGGGCACTAGGGACATACTTAGAATATTACTCATTTCGCATAGGTAGGGTAACGCATAGACCTTAGTATTATTAGTATGTAAGTTTAGTAGAGTTAGTGGCACCGAGGTTAGGAGAATGGAATTTCACGGGTTAGGAGGAGCCATAGGTGAGTATTACATCAAGGAAAGGAGAACCTTATTGGGAGAGAGTGTTGCGTGTCAGACGTTCACAATGGATGTGCAGATGTTCACGGTTTAGAAAGGTGTATGAGAACCTTAGTAAGTTGGTTTATATACCGCCTGAAATAGAATGGGCGTAGTATATACAGTTGAAATTATGCCATTAGGCACTAGTAATGATGGGTGCAATGTGACGCGATTGGAGTCACTTTACTACCGTAGTAGTAGTATGGTATATCGTTGGGAACCATTGGGTTAGTATCGTTCCCTTTGAGGTATTAGGATTTGGAGTGATCCTAGTTTTGTGGTGTAGGTTGTATCCGAATTTCGAGGACAAAATTCCATTGTAAGGGGGGGGGGGGAGTATGTAACAACCCGTCCTTTTGGAGACAATTAAATTCCATAATTGGGTATAAATTGGTAATTTGGAGAATTTCTCGAAATAGTGATTTTTGGGATTTTTGAGGATTTAATGATTTTCGATGGAAGTTGTAATTATTTTTGGGATTAAATATATCGAAGTATTTTAATTATATGTCGCTGTTGAGTAAAGCACCAAAAGAGGTAAGATTTTGATTAGAAAACCCGCATTAAGTTATATGGGTTGGAATAGTGATTTGCGGTCAAGTACCTCAGATGGAAATTTCGACTGCGCCATGAGTCTCGAAATGGCCGAGATAGCCGAAAAAGAGTGCTCGATTGTCAAAATTGAGTTTCGGGAAATTTTGGAGTTAAAAGGGCTCGTAATTGAGTAAACGAGTCATTTTTGTGATTTAAGGGGTTAAACCCTTTTTCTTTCTTTATAAAGAGGGAGATAGGGAGAAAGGAGAAAGGAACGAAAGAAAAGAGAGAGGAGGAGAGAAAATAGGAGAAAAGGGGAGGTTCCGGCCAAACTCTGCCGGATTCGACTCGAGGTCGTCGGATTTCATCCTCCATGCAAGTGTTTACTTGCTTTATTTCATTTTGTGCAATTATCTCATCTCATAGTTGGTAAAATATGATTTTTGGGTTAGAACCCTTAAAGTAAAATTGGGAAAACTTGAATATGAGTTTACATATTGATGTAATGTAAACTCTTAATGATTTTTAGTGTTAAATCCATGTAAATGGAGTGAAGAAATGGATTGAAATGGGTTAAAATCATATGTTGGAGCTCTAATGGTTTTAGGGTTTAAATCTAAGAGAAATAGTTTAATACCCCAAATATATTGATGTGTTAGTTGTAAAACATAGATTAGATGTTTATTGAGTCATTGGATGAACTTAGAAACAACAAAAATGGAGAATAATCGAGATTTGGATTTTTTTTAAGACGATGAATAGTGACAGCGTCCTTGCCGAATCAATTTGACCTAGGAGAAAATCGATTCGTCTCTTGGTCAAAAAATAAAAATTATAGATCTTTTCGATACGGTCGCGTGGGCGCCGACCGCGTATTTTTTTCATTTTTTTGGATTTATAGTGATTTTTCTACAGAAAGCTATTCGAGATCGAAATCGTTACGTAGAAATCATACCTGATATTAGGAGAATCAAGGCTAGAATTGTTTTGAGATATGTTTTAGGGATTCCTAAATATAGAGTGGGGACCTATAGATCATTATTTGAGCGAAATGTAGTCCTTGGGTTTGTGGGAAGGAAAGCCACAACCTATTTAATTTAAGGGTATTCGGGGGAGAATAATCCCTGAGATATTTCGGTAGGGCATTTAGGCCTATATAATTATGCGCGTAGGAAAACATAATTATATTGATATTGGTTGAGTATATCCTACGAGATAATTAGGATAAATTAGGAATATAGATATACAAATTCGCTTAGTGTGGAGTATTATAATTGGAGATATCCAATAAATCCTTAGATGGGATTAAAAGTATGTATTACTTATTAAAGTAAGGAAATACTTTGGGTTTAGTATCATGCATATATGAATGCATGATTATGATTCTTTGAGACAATCTTTGGGATTATTGGTCATCGCTAGATGGAATTGTAAAATATGGCCATTTATATATTCGAGGAGGAATATATGGTATATGTATATACTATATGATTAAAGTATACATGTATGGTATGATGTAAATGATTTTGAAAATGTAAGAATGAATATTTTCAAAATGGCAAAGAAAATATTTTCATAATTAATAAAATTATGGTTACACACCTCCCTAAATCGCTATCATAAGGAAAGTTGCGTGCGTATGGTGATGCCCCCTGGATAATGAATGCAGGGTAGATATAGTCCTAGGCCATATGGCGATTATATTTTACTGCGCTGGTTAGGAGAATTCGGTTGTGGTCTTGACTTTCCCGCAGGCATATGGCCGCTTCCCGACGTTGTTAGGTTCCCAGGTTGTCTTGTTTGATGGGCCCTGGAAGATGATAGCCATTTAGGGGCGCGTCCAGTGGGGAAAATCGGAGGGGAAGCCTTAGATTTGTTAAAGCATTTTATGATAATAAAATATCTTTAAATACATTTCCTGGATGGAAGTAGGGAAATGGGATAAATGATTGTCTTCGGATACATTTCCCGGATGGAAGAAGGGAAATGGAAGCATATGATGTGGTAAAGGCATTTTTATGATAATAGAAATGGCTTTTAAATACATTTCCTGGATATAAGAAGGGAAATGGGATGTTTTAAAATGGAAAAGCATTTTTATGATAATAAAACTGGCTTTTAAAAGGTTACATGATCTGTTAAAGCAATTCATGATAATGAATTGGCTTTTAAATATATTTCCTGGGTATAAGAAGGGAAAGAGAAAGTTTTGATATGAGTATAGAATACAACTCAGTTCGGGAGATAGATCCGGATGTATATTGAAATATGAATATATATATATATATATATATATATATATATGGATCCCGATGATCGACCTTGCCACATAGTAGTGTATCGGGGGGTTTTTTTTTTTACGATTTTGCTCTGCGAGACACTCCACGCACGAATATGGCATTGTGTTGAGACTAGGGAGAAGTTTAATCCTTAGTGCTCTAATATTAATATTTCTTATACGATGTATATATATCTATACGTTACGTACTAAGGGTCCGATGGAGCTCCACGATTGACCTTACCGCGTAGTAGTGTATCGGGGGGGTTCCTTGTTTGGATTTCGCTTTGCGAGACACCCCACGCACGAACATGGCATATCGTTGAGACTGGGTGAAGTTTAGCCCTTAGTACTTGGACTATCTAGGGTTGATAGTGGTTGGGTAATAGACTAGTTTAGCAGGGTAGCTGGACTAGGATGTTTGGAGGGATGCGCTAGGTGTGCACCATTAGAGGAGAGGTGAGGGGTAACTCATGGGAGTGCGATACCAATTTAAATATGAGATAAAATATTTTTTTAAAAATAAAGCATTTATGCACTTGCAAAATATTTTCAAACTCGGGCTCTGACCCGTTTATCTACTTTTCCTTTCTTGTTATATATATATATATTATTTAGGAGTCCAAACACAGGGACGCCTGGATGACACTTCTTTCAAGTCAGACGTCAGCTGCAACAGCTGTGGATGCATGCAGGTTTTTGATAACCCCTTCCATTCTTGTACTCTAGATAGGAGGCATTGTATAACCATTCGGGCCAATGGTCCAATTGCATTTAATTATTCTTTTAGTATAGCATTCGATATGGTTGTATATTTTGACCGAGTGTTCGGTTATTTTATTTCATTTCAGTTTCATTTACGCAAAAACTGTGCGGATGTTTTAATTATCTTCGCTTAAAAAAAGAGTAGTTAAGTAAAATTTTGACACCGGCCTAATAGGTTATTAGTAATTAAATGGATTTTCGACAGTGATGCTAAGAATGATCCATATGAGACTGCTGTTTTAATTTGATATAGGGGTGATCGCCCGATATTTTATTAGGCAGGGTGTCACAGTAATAAGGACTAAATAGTACAATATTTTCAAGGTGACATTTACCTTGGGTGAAATGGATAAAATAAAGTTAAAATGAAAAATGGTAAATTTTGATTGTAAATAAAGCTCCGGCAGCAATTCGAGGATTTTAAGAAAGGTTTTTGATAAAAATGAAGTTTGGTCGCAAGGAAAAAGTAATTAATGTAAAGTGAAATTGTTTTCACAAGGGAGAATCGAGGAAATTTAAAAAGGGGTTGGAGCCCTAGAGTGAAGCTTAATGCTTAGACCCCCTACAACTGATCGGGAACATATTCTGGCATGGTGGTAATCGGTGAAAGGCCGTATAACACACATGTTACAGTCAACTTCAAGTTAAAAGCATATTGTAGCATTTGTGGCAGTCGGTGAAAGTTTGTTAATACAAATGTGATAAAGACAACTTTTCGATAAAAAGTAAAGTATTTGGAAATGTAATAATTCAAAAAATGGTTAATGAAAGGAAATGAATACAGGTGCAACCTGGAAAAATTTAAAATGGACATAAAGGGGATTAACATAAATTAAATAAATTTCATGGAAAAATCGTTGAAAGTAATAACAAGGCTAAAGGGAGGATGAATAAATTACATAAGCCAAGTTAACACGGTAATGTGTTCTTAAAGATTTACTTTGAGGTTAATAAGGTCAAGATATAAAAGTGTTCACCTTAACATCGGTCGTGTGTATTGGAAAGTAATTAAGTAAAGTAACGTTTTCTAAAAAAATGCAGTGTTATCCAAAGAAGTGACAAAGAAAGTGTTTTTTCTTAAATTAGCCAGGTTAGGTTTATGGAATGAGTAAATGTTTTTGTAATAAGCAAAGGTCAGTGAATGTGTTGTTGTAATTTAATCGGAATAAAGTAAGAGTTCCTACACACACACACACACACATATATATATTACATGTACGTAGTAGTGTCGATCTCTCTTTAAGCGTTCATTGCATTTTGCAAGAACCCTACTGGGCATTGGATCATATATCTTATTTGTTACAGCAGGATAAATGCAAGTTCATATTTGAGATCATTATACTAGTAAGCATTTTTACCCTCTTTATGTTAGTAGCTCTGATTACTTGAACCCAGAGTGCACTTTACTGGGTTCGTCACTTGGCTAGTTACCTTATATTACACGAAAATAGAATTTCATGCTAAATATTGGGACTTTAAATAAAATAAAATGAACTAGAAATATTATTTAGGGTTATTCAAATCACTTCACACTTCATTTGTCCTATTCGGTTTGGGTTGACTCACAGATGGCCCATAAGATAGGTTCGGGTCGTCATAACTTGGTATTAGAGCTTTAGGTTTCGTGTTCCTTGCATATTTGCGAGATTGATATTTGATCTTCTGATTACCAAAGTTTGTTTCAACTTGATCTCATATGACAAAAGGGGACTTCGGGTTATGCGCACATGTAGTTACGGTATATAAGTCAAAAACTTAAATGTAGATGGTAAATGCTTATTTGTTATTGGCGATAGGTTAAGTTCACTCGTTATGCTAGTTTTCAGTATCCTATGTTTGGATAACAAATATTGGGACACATTCCTTTCAAAACGTGTGATAACATTGGTGTTCCCAATGAATGGGCGGTGTTTCACGTAGTATAAAAAGGTACGTAGATCAGTTATAAGATTGAATAAAGTCTATTTCTATTTCAATGGTAAAATGCCTTAGGATAACATGGTGACAACTGTAGGTTGGGAGATCTGAGTAGTGCAATAAAGTCTAGTGTTCTTATGAGAGCCATTGGGTGCTTTGGCTAGAAAAGTTTATCATTGCGTGAGAATGATTATTATTATTAAAGAAGTAGCACGTTGCGGTGGTGCATTAAAAATTTGATATGCATAGAGATAGACATTAAGAGTTAGTATCAGTAAATTGCAAATTTTAGTGACTAGATATTCAAATGAGTGTTGGTTATTGAGGAGACTTAGATAAATGAATCTTAAGTAAAAAACTTAAGTTCATAATTCACAATCATCGTTTAGCATAAAAGGGTGATTATAATAATGTTCTTGAGTGATTGTAGAGTAATTAGGATAAGAAATCATAAGGTAAATTTCATGTAGAGGTATAATGGTCCTCTTTGTGACAATCTTTGAAATTTGGGAATTCGGTTGTTGTCTAGTTAAAAGACGTTAAATAAATTAAAAATGTGAAATAGAATTATTGAATGGTAAGAGTGATACCATTAGGATGATATCATTGATAATTATCAGTTATTACTAGGTGGTATGATCTTGGAAATTTTAAAGGCTTACATCCTATAGTTACATAAAGTTCTTATGAAGTTATGCAGGTAATGATACTCGGGTGTATGATATGTTGGTGATACCTTGGGTTTAGTATCAGGCTTAGTGTGGTTACATGAATAACAAGGCATAAGGTATCAAAGTATAAATGATATGAAGTGTGATGAACTCTATGGGTAATTAGAAAATTGAGAGTTGGCAACGTCGCATTGGTATATTAAGTAGCACTCAGGAATGGGTGATAGGCATTATTATACTCTCTATGTATGTATGTTATAAAAGCACTACAGCAAAATCTGATGTGAGTAATTAATATATTTTTATCATTCCTCGAATGGTCATATGGCGGGTGGGGATTACAAAAATAAAAATGCATAATCTAGTATGGTCACTTATGTTATAAGGTGATTAAGGGGCTAGATATGTTCCACAAGGTATCTTTGGTAACAAGTATAATATGGAATCATGTGATACTATGTCGAACAAAGAATGATTTTGGATTTGGAACTAGAGATTACTATCATCATTCATAGGTTGTCTTGTCATCCTTGACGCTCTTAGAATGAGAAAAAGGATGGAGTTTGTTTCTAAGGAGAAAATCCCAGTATCGTGACTACTCATAGGTAGCATACTCACATCAGTTGCATGGGGGTTCACAACTAGTTATTTAAAAATGGTGACGGGTCGGTCATTCGATCCAAGATGTGTAATGCCAGTATAGAGAAAGTTAGTTATAAGATTAAGTCATTTGAGGTTAGGTTTACAGATAATAACTCAAGTTCTACATCTCTCGAAGGGGTTTTCCCAGTTCTGGATAAAGTGCTTATTCACTTGTGACAAAATGTTAATTTTTCTCGGTCTCAGTATTTAGGATTTATTTCATTATGGTGTTCGGATATGATTCAGTTAGGCTTAGCATTAATGAGGGTTAGTACGGATATGGTTGACGTGTCACGGTAGCTGGTATGCATTCCATGTGTTCGCTTTTCTGCATTACACAACTATTACATCTATATGTGCATAGTCATGTGGATTATTAAAGGTCTGGCATGCATCAATTTGAAAAATCTAAGACATATAGGGAATTATTTTCTAACCAGTAGGTTATGGTTTATGAAGAGATTCGTGGGAGTAAGTTTATGACTTAAAGGTTATTTGATTGAATAAACAGTACATCTAGAAAGGATATCATACATCATCATGTATAGTGTGACCCGATTGTGAGGTTAAAGGTCAATCATGAGTTTGTAATTAGGAAGTGAACTCTAGGTATTAATAAACATAGGTTGTTTTCATAAATTATTATTGAGCCTAAGGAAAGTTCGGTGAATTATTAAATGCATTGAGGGGTGTGTGTGTGCTAAGGTTAGCCTGATTTGAGGAATCAAAGTAATGTTAAATGTGTGTTGTTCGGGTGTCTATTTTGATGATTAAATTTGAGTATCTTAAGTATGAATTTTGAAGTAAGATCATGATGAGTAGGATTTGTTGTTATAAAAGGAAATAGTGAATTTTGGGGACGAAAATTTTCTAAGGAGGGAAGATTGTAACACCCGTACCTTTTAGATAAATAAAAAGTCACAATTTTTAGACATCCGCATTTTGTAAAGTTTTTACGGGTGTATACTTGTGTTTTGGTAAATTCAATTTCCAAATAATCCTTTTTTAATTATAATTTCATATCTACTTACAATTAATTTCAGAAATACCCAAAATTATCTGTCATAACACGTTTTTTTTCTTCTTTTGAGTTATCACTTTGAGTGGTACTTTAGGTGGTAGACAAACACTTATGGCCAAAAATATGGATATTCATCATATGGCCACCCATACCCTAATATTGTTAGGTTTATGGTAAGTAACCCAAGAGTTAAGGTTTTGGGTTAGATTGACTTTAAGAGACGGGAAGGAAAGTTGGGAGCACATTCCGCTCTTTCCATTCTGAAAAATTTCAGCACTCTCCCTCCCATAAAACCTCTATGTTAGATAGTTATTCCTCCATATTTTCCCACCTTATTCAAATATCATATACTCCAAGTCACTCTCCTCTATTACCAAGGGTTATAAGAAGTTTATTAATCTTTAATGGTGCTAAAGATGAGGTTAAATAAGAAAGTTTTGAAGTGGGTTTTTCAGAATGCTTTGAACCATTCATGGAGGTTGAAAGTGAAGAATAAAGCCAACTCTTGGAACAAAAAGGAAGTCAACATTTAGGAAGCTTGGTAAATGTGACACCACGCCTAATTAAATACCGGGCGATCACTCCTTTATTAAATTAAATAAAGGTAAACAGTTGGTTCATTCTCAGCATCACTGTCGATAAAAAAAATAATTTTTCCAATTTAACACCCTAAATAATTAAGCTAAGTGTCAAAACCATTTTCATACATACTTTCCAAATTTTATTTAACGAAAAACATTTATTTTATTAACAACATTCAATAAGTAAGAATCACATCACAATAAATATCTGCAACATAGTCCACTTAATTTAAAACATTCGTCAATCGAATGTCAACATGCGAAATATAAAGTAACACAATCGAACTGAATAAAACCCATAGTGACAATACTAGAAATAGCTGAAATACAAATGTCCAACAACGTAATAATGGAAAGAGCTACACATGCTCAACTAAATGAAAGTACTAAGAGTGGATCCGAATGAACGAAGTCGTCTAATCAAAAGACCTGCAACTCCCACCTAAGCTGCAGCGCGTTCCTTCCAAGAGATCCTAAGAAAGATGCCCCTGTGGCTGGGCACCTGTAATACATACATATATATACAAGAGAGAGAAAGACGGGTCAGAGCCCGAAAGTGTGTTTGATTCAAAATACGTTTAGGAAGTATTTAAATTGATACAGGCCAATGCAACAACATATTAGAGCGACACTCTCTTGAAAAATTCTCACATCTCTTCTAATGTGCACGCCTATCGTACTAACCTTCCCAACGGTTTATCTTATCATTTTATCATACTAACCTTCCCAAAATTTTTGCTTAACTTACTTACTCATAAAATTTCAAAAACCGAACAATATCATTGTTTAAAAAGAATACTTTCAATTAGCAACACAACTCTCATTTTAGCTTTATTAACTTAACAAGTTTCCCAGTGTCATATTATACTTTCACAAAATAAGTATTTACTATTTGAATCATCAACCATGTCCTACTTATCAAATCACAGTAGGCAGTTCCAAATTTCAGAATTTTATATATATATATTAACTACTCGTATAATATATATATATTATAACAGCACCCCAAATAAACTATGGTGCGGGAATACTCTACTATCCAAAATCCCATATCACTCATATTAAGGGGAATACAATCGGAATCACTCTCGAATTGTATAAACACATACACAAACAAAATTGAGGCGAAGAATAGATTCCAAGTCTCTAAGAGGATGGCACATGCCTGCGTCTCTTAGGACCGTCTGAACTATCACGTCGATAGCCTGTACCAAGGGCATCTATCTTCTAGGGTACAAGTCAATATCCCCCATAAAGGTCCCATCGAGATAAGACTGTCCCAGCGCGGTAACCTCAGGGATAGCAAGTAGCATGGGCATGATTTTCACATATATATAATATGTACACACAATCATATAAATATACCACTTTTATCATATTAATATGGGTTCCTCTCGTCACCCATAATTACAACATTTAACCTTAAATTCACATTATTAGTATTACGTATAAGGTTTCATCTCTAACCTTAATTCGAAGGGTATTCTCACTTATTTCGTGACACTCGTGGACTCTATTCTTCCAAGTAGAAAATTCAGTAGGTGTCACATTTACGTTTCATCGTAACTCTCTTACGCGCCTCACACTTTAACATACAAATTTACTAACCCTAAAGTAAACATCCCATAAATACCATTCTTGTCGAATATTAATGATCCCAACATTTATTTATACGCCCTACTGGTCCTCTATGTCTCCCAAATCATTATAATAAGAATGCCCAAGAATTATATCACGACAATTAAATTTTTAAATCATTTACAAGGGGAAATAGCAGTCTGCCAGGTGTCGATCGATCGATCGAGGTTTGGGGTTCGATCGATCGAACCTTCGATCGATCGATCAAGCAGGTCTGCGAAAATCTGCAGAATTGCAGTTACGGGTTTCATCTCCAAATTTACACCAAATCCATATTTTCAAGTTCCAATCGTCCAGAATTAATACTACTAACCTTATATCATCATAACAGGTATATTCAACGTAAAACATATCAGTTTACATCACTAAACATGGATTTATTATGCCATAATTCATTTAAAACTCAAGAACCCTAAAAATCTCTAACTCATGATTCTAATCTGTTTAATCCCAGAATTTCCTTCTTATTTATACCAAAATTTCATGGGTTATCTTCCTCTACATGGCAAGGGTTCCAGAATTTTCATATAAATCAATACTACATGGATTTTCCTATCATAAATTGGGTTTTCTTCCCTATTATTCATCTCTAATCATTCCTAACTAATATGAAGATTGCACCAATGAAAATACGCAAGATGAATACTTGCCTGGGATTTTCAGAAGTCTGGATTGCGGCTGATTTTGGTGTGGTTGCGTTTCCCTTCTCGCGATCTACGCGTTGGTGGTGGCGGCGGTGCAAACCGGTGACTTTTTGGCCTTGAATTTCCTTGAGAGCTTTCCCTCTCTTCTCCAATGGCCGTACTAGGGTTTTCTAAATATTATAACCCTAAATGACTAACCTAGATGGCTGATATAGGTTGCTGAAATTCGTGGGTTTAATTACCCAAGAATGTAAAATGACTAAAATGCCCTCCCGGGGTACCAATTAGGCCTAAAAATGCTCCGAGACCCAAACTACACCCCCGGGTACACTTTTCTGACTATCTCGACCCTTCCAGACGCGTTGGCGCACTCAAAACGACCATACGAACAACTTATAAAATATTCACTTTTTATTTAACAAAATTTTGTCCCGACGCGACACGGGCGCGTCCCGATTCAAATTTCCAAAATTGTCATTTTATTCACTCGTGACATTCAATATAATCAATGTCATATATTACTTTGCTCATTAGTAATATTCAACAAATTTCCCATAATTACTAACTCTCGTCACGTTAATAATTATAACATAATTAATTTCCGGATTTTTTATTAAATAATTCACTCACATTAAATTTAATAAATCCCCAAATTAATATAGCATAAAAATACGGGGTATTACAGTAAACACCTTTTAGATAGGATGTAGGGTTTATCATTCTACAAAAACTATTTCTAACACATTTATGGATCTCTGATGAGGTGGGGGAAATTCATCATATACAAGTATTACATTCGAAGTTTTATATCATGAATATTATATGCTTTAGTTCATATACAGGAAGAATTTAAGAATGTTCCCATAATTAGTTAAATGTAATAAGTTTTATGTATCAATATGAGTCAAGATGGTTTAAAGAAAGGTTTTTGAAAAGTGTTAAATTTCATAAAACATAAAGATTTTTTTTTACTTCAAATAAAGATTTTCAAGAAAAAAAATTATGTGATTCATAAGAAGTCATTTGAATGCAAAGTATGTATGTTTATGTGAAATAAAGAAGGGTTTTATAGGATTTAAGTTTCATAATAATTAAGTAACATTTTTATGAAGTAAAAATGTTGGAATGGCATTTTAGAAGACTAAATGGTGATTTTCAAACTTTTGGTGTAATGGACTTTGCTTGAAATTGTTTGAACATGAAAACTATACTTTATTCAAGTAAAAATTATATTTCAAGAAAGATGGATGAAATTTTGGTGAAACTAATGTGAATATCGTTAAAAAGGTGAGTTGAAAGGGTTTTTTTAACATGAAATCATAAAGTTATAAATTTTAAAATTTATGCAACGTAAAACGGTGTTATTTTGTGTGGAGAATAATTATAGAAAGATGACAAAAAATATAAAGTAATAGTTGGTATAAATGTGTAAAAGTGGACACAACTAATTTTGATAATTTGGACATATAATTGCGTAAACAACCTTGTTAATAGTTGAAACTAGTAAATTTATTAAGTTGGATTTAGTGTTGTAAAACTTGAAGTTTTGCACTGAATAATGTGTTAATTGGTATGTTAGTAAGTGATTGGAATGGTTCAAAATGGTGAAATTCAAGTGGGTTTATCAAATATAATCTTTAAATTTCAAAGTGTGTGTCAAACAAGTTGAATCACAAATCTTGAAATGACAAAAGAAATGTTTTGGTACAAAAGTGTCATTTTGTGGGAAAGACAAACTTAAGGAAAAATTCACTAAACTATTTGGACTGTAGTTAAATAGTTTGACTTTAAAGGGTACAATGAAAACTCATATTTTGGTAAACAAAGGTGAAAATAAGTATTTTGCAAAATGAATAAAATATAAGTTTGCTAGTGTGCATGAATAGTGAAAAAGTACATAAAAATGTAAGAAACGTATATTTAAACCCAAAATATTATGTTCACGAGAAATAGTAAGTAAAGTTATTTTCAAAAGGTGAAATACCGAGTTCTAAAGTAAAATAAAAATGAACTTTTAATAAATTGGTGAAAATGGTCTTTAAACTTGATAATAGAATAAAGGAAAAGGAAAACATGTTGATAATACATCAAGGGAAAGTAATAAGGGCTAAACAATAAAATATTTTCAAGGGGACATTTACCTTAGATGAAAAGGATAAAGTAAAGTTAAAAGGCAAAAAAGTACACTTTGATTATAAATAAAAGTATGGCGGCAAGTTAAGGATTTTGTTAAAGGTTTTTGATAAAAGGTAGTTTGGTTGCAAGAATAAAAGTAATTAATGTAAAGTGAAAAAGTTTTCACAAAGAAGAATTGGGTAAATTTAAGAAGGGCCCGGAGCCACAAGGTGCAGCTTAATGCTTAGACACCCTACAACTGGTCAAGATCATATTGTGGCATGGTGGCAGTCAGTGAAAGGTGTATAGCACATATGGTACGATCATCACCAAGTTAAAAGCATATTGCAACATTTTTGGTAGTTGGTGATAGCACGTTAAAAGCAATGTGATATAGTCATCTTTTTGATAAAAAGTAAAGTATATGGTATTGGTCATAATTTTGGATATAGTTAATTGAAGAAAATTAATATGGGTGCAACTCAGGCAAGGATTAAAATAGGCTTAAAGTGGATTAATGTAAATTAAATGAAGTTCATGAAAATATTAGTTGAAATTAATAACAAGGATAAAAGGCGGATGAACAGATATCATAACCTAAGTTAACACGGTAATGTGTTCTTAAATATGTACTTTAATGGTAATAAGGTCAAGATATAAAAGTGTTCACCTTAACACCAATCATGTGTGTTCGAAAGTAATTAAGTGAAACAAAGTTTTGTAAAACAAGGTAGTGTGTTTTACATAACTGACAAAGAATGTGTTTTTCTTAAATTAACCAGGTTGGGTTAATGCTTTTTATAATAAGGAAATGTCATTAAATGGGTTAATGTAACTTTACCGAAATAAAGTAAGATTTCCTACATAAAGTAAAGGTTTATGCATATGTGTGTGTGTGTGTGTGTGTGTGTGTGTGTGCATTGCATGTACATAGTTGTGTCTTCAAGTCCAAACATCGGTCTCTGTTTCTGTCGTTCATTTTTCTAGAATCCCACTGGGCATTGGCTCACATTATTTCTTTGTTACGATAAGATAAATATAGTTCTATATTTGAGAGAGTTATACTGGTAAGATTTTTTACCCTCTTTATGCTAACAACTCTAATTACTTGAACCCATAATGCATTTTCCTGGATTCCTCACTTTGCTAGTTACCTTATATTACATGAAAATAGAATTTCATGCTAGATATTAGTACTTTAAATTAGATAAAAGGAACTAGAAACATTATTTAGGGTTGTTCAAATCACTTCACACTTGACGCGTTCGGATCGATTTGGATTGACCAACGAGTAGCCCATAAGATAGGATCATGGTGTCACAGGGTTTGACAACCACCTCAAAGTAACCTCGAGTTACTTTTGATTTTTTAAGAGTTTTGAATGTCATGGAACCTGCATCCAAGAGATATTTTATCTTTTCACCAACGGCTCATTTCTTTACATTCTTGCCTTTTTCCACTTGAACAATTTAACTTATCACGGGCAAATAAGGAAACTCTGCAAGTAGATCAATTTTGGTGGTTCGCAGTTCTAATTTCAAATCAGCAATGGAGTTATTTTTAAGGACAAGTTTGTTGGGCCCAAAACATTACACAACGGGATAAATGGGTTGATCCCTCATGAAAGCTTTAAATTTCCTGAGCTGGAACGGCAATAAATGACAAAGCCAACCCATCGAAACATCATTATGCTTTCTCTGGTTAAGAATGACCATTTTGTTATTGAATTATTTAAAAAAAGAAAATACACTATGACGAGTGAAGTCAAGGCACTCAACATAAAAATAATCATCGATTATGTTATTTTGATGAATGGTTAGGGACACCTTGGTCAAACCCAAATTGTCTAACACAGTAATGAGGTTTATAGGCTTTACTCTCGTTTATACACTCAATGAAAGAAAGAAGATGACTAGGCTTAAGCAGAAGTACCACAACCAATGAAGGATCATCGATAACAGTTTTCTTAAAGCTGATTAATTGAACCATATAAGCTTCACCTTTGAAGAATGACCACGTTGTTGCATGAGTTTTCTCGGCATAAGGTCTATTAACAAAATCATTACGGACATCAATCAAAGGAAGAAGATATTCCATACTCTATTCTTGGTTCCAATGTAATAATTTTGAGTGCCTAATAGGAAATTTGTTAATAGGGAGCTCAATTAGGAAAATATTAGGGAACCTATTATAGAGGAAACCCATCAAAAGGATTATTGCCAAATTTGGAGACATCATGTCTGCCAACGGAAAGATCCATGCCAAATGAGTCATGTCCAGCCAAATGTACAAATACACCAATGTCATAGAATCTAAATGAAATGAAACTCCACAAGCCAACCTAATTGCAAAATTTACTAAGTCTCTTCGTGGCTGATGATTAGGCTTTACAAGAATAAAGAAGCAAAAAATCAAGCATAAAATATAAGTAGCTATATCTAAAGGCTGATCTTTACCGGACAAAATGGAATCTCGATTATTATACCCTTTTACTTTTGTTCTTTCATTGACTTTAGAGGAACCTTATAATAATACTTGATCATTTAACCAAAATGGGCTTTCGAAGAATCACCAATTCACTCACGACATAGTCTATCAAGCTTTGTATGAGCTTCAACCTCCTTATTATCAATTGGTTGTTTGGTGTAAGAAATAGCACTACAGGTCCCTATCCATGTTAGTTCACACACATCTTCCAAGATGATCGTGAACTCACCCCAAGATGTCACGATGGTGTGAAATAAATAATTCCACCTTACAACTAATAGGTGGAGTGCAGAGTTGGTTTTAGGAAAGGTAAAATACCCAAACCAGTAGGAAGCATTCGAGAGCCCATCTACGAGACGAGTCTCCATATATTTTTTTAGAAACACGAGTGGTCCAAATAGCAAAACCCTCCGGTGAACCACCTGGTGCCTTAAAGTAAATATTAGAATGGGGGAAATCTCCCTTATCCAATTGAAGTAAGAACATAAGGGGGAAGATCACCTCCATTGGATTTATTTTATGGTTGATCGGAAATGGATCATCTATTCCTTGAAAATGTGTAGAAAAGGCTAGACCATTTTCCCAAAACTTGTCTATGTCTACAAAGTAAGGAGCACGACGATAACTGTTAAACAAAGCGCCTCTCTCTGCTACCTCAGATGACTGAGCTCCACTTGATCCCTTACCAGAAACCACCATGTATTTACTTGACGATGAGAAATAGAATAATCAGAAGAAACGATGAAGTATTTGCAAAGAACAAATTACGATAGTCAAAAAATGAGGAAAAGATAAAATATTTGCAAAAGAAGAACACACTATTCTCTCTCTTTACAATGGTTTGGAAGCTTTGGTTTTAATGGCGATAAAATAAGAGTTAGAAATTTTTTGAATAAGTGAAGATGAAGAAAGTTTTATGGGTTTTCTCTTTATAGTTGTTCAAAATGCTTTTGACGGTTCATAAAAAATGACCATTAGAAATTAGGGGCAGATTAATGATTGCATAACTCAATGCCTCAGAAGTTGTCTCGTGGCTACCCGTGGTGAAAAGTGACGATGATGTTAGAATTAGTGATCTTAGCATTTAACACATAGATAAAAAAAATGATCAGTTCACACATGTGAAGTGCAAGTGAACAAAAATTAACACGTATATAGACAAGGTTCTTTGGTAGACAAGCTTTTCAGTTTGAGATTCATTGAACAAAGGTTCCTCGATTTAGGATTTAAAATTGAGAGGTTGTGAATAATGAGCTATTAAGATTTGAGATGCTTCAATTTGCCTGACCAAAATATTTCAAAGTACAAATTATTTAAACGAGGTGTTTCGTATAGAAACTTCTTATTTACACAATAACTTTCTCTACGAGGGGGAAAATGTAGGAGGGGATTATTTATAGAAGTCCCTAGTCAGAGATAAGCTACTTCAAGAAGACATAAAGGAGTTCATTTTATGTTACATGGAAGAGGTTAATCAGAACACTCGAAAGATCAATTCTGGCAAAACCAAAAAAGCTCAAAGCACCTTTGATTGACCTGGATAGGAATGTTCTTGAGAAAATTGCTTTCGAGGAAACAAAGACGAAAAAAACTCCGTACAGTCAGGAATTTTATGAAACGGCTCACCGATTGAACATGTTACAAGTAACCATCAGCTTGCTCGAATGACATAAAGGAATATTCCTTTTGCACATGACCCCGTGCATAGAGGTCTTATATAATGTATTGGATGGACAACGCGTTTATCACCTTTTCATTAAAGTAATACTTTTATCCATGGTTTGAGATAACTTTAAACCATGCCGAATGAGTTTTTCCCCCATTAAATGGCTGATGATGGTGTACCAGCACAAGCATCTAAGAAAGTGGAAAAGGCACTCAAGGTACCACGGGATTAATGCTAAGACTATATATGCTACATTATCCCATTAAAGAAGAGACGACAACAGAGGCATAGAATAACAGATTTACAAGAGAGAAGAGAGAGAGATTGTGAGATAGACTTCAACAGACTTGAAGAGATTTTGAGAGAGATTAAACACTTAAAACACTTAATAGGAGAAGTTTTCTCATTCAGATTAATTGATTGTAAGTATTTAATTTTACTCTTTAAGTGGAATAAAACTCGAACACCTATGGAAGTAGCCGAAATTGGATGAGCCACATTATTTGTTGTATTCTTTACAATTGATTTCCTCTTTTGTACATATTTTCCTTTACAATTGAGCTTATTTATCATCATTATTGTAAAGCATTTTTTTCCTCAACATCAATAAGGGTTACGCCTCAGCTTTACCATAAATAATTAGGTGACAAGAGAAATTTCCACTCCCTCTTGTTACCCAAAGAGAAGTGCTCTCTTACCCTACTTAATCTACCTTGGTCGTGAGCACGGACCCTAATAGTGGTCGTTTGGGCGAATAAACGGTGAAATGTTCTAGAATTCTATTTCTCTTCAACATATAGCCCTTGTCACCATTGTTATGTGCAGGACTACCATATTCGGTCTATCCTAAGGTCATATCTCCTCCAATATACCCCAAAATGTCGTTCTAAATCTACAAACTTCAACTGTCCACCATTTCATTCTTAAATCCCCAATTTTTCAACCATTTAGTGAATTGTCAAAGGCTTTTCTTCACTTATGTAAATCCAACATTAATCAAACACTGATTTTTTCCATAAAAATAATTTCATTTTGAATTTCATCAATTATTCTAGAAACATGGAGTTCAATATAAATTTCCTAATTTAAAAATTCCCAAAATTATAGATTTAATACCTAACTCACGTTATACTAAATTTATGTTTAGAATTCAATGAGTGAGGATACAATAACACAAAATCAATTATACTTTTGAACAAAGTAAACTTTCCTTGCACAAAGATGTGAGATTCCAATCCACTTCCCCAAATTTCCTCTTCTCCAATTCCACTTCCCCCAAATTCTTCTTCTCTAAGTAGTCTCCTCTCTCTAGCCTTTCCTTGGACTTAGGGCTTTCTCATTAAAGTGTTAAGAATGAACTAAGATAACCCTAATCCCCCTTTTATCTTAGTAGCCACGAAATTAGAATTGGGCCCCTTATTAACCTTAACCAATTATGTCCAAAATCATCTCTAATCAGTCTAAAGTCTAGCCCAAACACTATACTAGCCTATGGGACTTAAAACCTAACTTTTCAAGTCCTAACCAAACATTATATATGTCTCACACGTCATTTCAAAGAACCCAACTAATGTTCCAATTTTTTTAATAGGTACGAGTCTAAAATTAATCTTACTTCAATTACTTATTTAGTAATTATCAATTCATTACTGTGTATTTAGTCCAATTTTAATTTTGAATAATATACAAAAAATCACAACATATATGAAAATATAAATAATGACATAACATGTCACTATAGGCACATATAATCATAAATCATAAATTTCACCATTTAGTCAATACATTAAAATTGTGGGGTATTACATTCTCCCCTCCCCCCCCCCCCCCCCCAACAAAAGGAAATCCATCCTAAAAAATTATGGGGTATTACATTCTTCCCACCCTATCCACTAAGTATGAAAAAGGATTTATACCTCGAAATGCCAACTTCCCTTTGGAATCCGACTTTGCAATCTCCATCCTTGTATAGGTCTTCAAAAGTATCTGACGTACCTCTTGGGACCTCAAACCACGTTCTCATTCATCACAAAAGCTCTTTTCCCTACTTTAAGAATCCTTATAAACCTTATTATGAATGACACTTCTTCTGAGGTGTCGTGAATACATTCTCATACAACAACTTGTTAACTGTTGGCTCTTCATCCACATGGTCAACCTAACTCAAATGATCCCAACTGCTTACTTGTCCTTAATGTCCCCTAACGAAACCTAATGGTTTTACTCTCCCACTTGTACATTGGGATATCGAATACTATAACTCTTTGAATGTTTATGTGCTCTACCTTTTCTACTGACATGAACCCCATCTCGACACAAACTATACCCATAGCTTCTTTGCCTCATTAATCGTATAAATTCCTCAAATTACTATACACCCCTCGCTTCTAGAATGTAAAGTCATGAAAAATTTTACTTGTCCAAAACTACGATTCGTAGCTTGGGACCTTTGGGAACAACCAATCTCTCTTGGAAATGTAACCTTCTGCATTTATTTATGTAGGAAGGGACTCTTCCCGATTACAACCTCCATTCCTTCCCTCCATAAAGTTCCCCACTTGAGCACTAACCAACCTTAACCCCAAATTTGGGTGTAACGATCACCACTGCTATAAATTCTTTCTCTTCATTAAGAGGTCATCATCAAACCCAATGGCGAACATGTCACAACAAGACACTTATTTTGAAATGATAAAACAGGTCATTAACACGCGCTAATGAGAACTCTTTTCACATTACAACATTATTAACTCCCTATTAGATTAAAAATACATGCCTGAAGCATATATTATATAAGGATAAAGATTACTGCTGCCAACTCCCGATCGTGAGTGGGGTAATTTCCTTAAGAGGATTAAGATTTTAGGAAGCATAAGTCATAGACTTCTCATCCTACATCAACACCCTTCCTAATCCCTTGAGTGATGCATTTGTATATACCCAGCATTCCACGTCGCCCTGTGGTAACGTAAGGATGAGCATGGTGGTGAGCTCATACTTTAGCTCCTCAAATTCCATCTGACAATTTACACTCCAAACAATGGTACCCCCATTTAAGTGAGGTGAGTCAATGGCCAGACCATCTTCAAAAACTTCTAAATGAACCTCATGTAGTACCCCGCCAAACCCAAGAAACTCCTAATTTATGTTGGCATCATGGGTTAACCCTAATCTGTAACTACAGAAACTTGTCTAGGATCAACCAAAATCTTAGTTATTGATATAACATGGCCCAAAAACTGTACCTCTTGGAGACAAAACCTAAACTTAGAGAACTTAGTGTGCAATATATGTTACCATATTGTCTACAAAAATAATTATAAATTTTCCACGTATTCCTCCTTCTATTAATAATACACTAGAATGTTGTCAAGTACTCTAATGAACCAATCTAGGAACAGTAAAAAAAATAATTCATCATGTCCACGAATGTTGCTGGTGCATTGGTCAGCCCCAACGTCATGACTCGAAACTCGTATGCTCCATATTTCATAAAACACATGTCATTGAAACATTTTCCTCTCGAATATGTACTAGTACTACCCTGATTGCAATTCAATCTGGAAAAATAATGATGTATCCCTCGATTGGTCAAATAGGTCATCGACATGCGTCAATAGATACTTATTCGATATCGTGACCTTGTTCAACTCTCGATAGTACACACATAATCATAGAAAAACTTATTGTTACTTCATAAATAAAACTAGGGCCCACCATGGAGAGAGGCTCCTTCGTATGACCCCTGGCTCAAAAATGGCTAAACCTTCTCACTTGGATCCAATATTTATAGAGAATCCATCTGATATAATGCCCTCGTAATGGGACTAGTAATTAGTGCCAAATATATATAAGAATATACCTCTCTAACTAGTGGCAATATTTTTACCTTGTCAAATACGTCCGTAAGCTCCTAGACAATCAGTATCGAGTCTAATAATACGGTGACCTCCTTAGATAAAGTCGCATCAATGTAATACAAGTGTGTATTATAACCTCCCTCGGCCAATGCATAACTATAAGAAACATCACTGATCGAAAAGAGAAATCATAGAAACCTACTCAAAGATAAATAATATGAATCTTAAGATTAAATATCTAAATCAAGAAAATTGTTGAACATCCAAGTTAATCAACAAACTAACACATCTTTACAGTCACGTCAAAATGAATCCCCCCACCCACTGGGGTATACACGTAGAAATAAATACGGATAATAACATTTATATATCTCATAATCTCACTAACCACGGTACTTAGCAAATAATGACAATTCCTCGATGTCTAAGTCAGACTCATGCGCGTGAGCCATAAATATAATCGTACCTATCACTAGGTGGTATTCTAAAAAACATAGGTCTTTATATAGAATCTAATAACTAAATGGCCTCACTCTCCACTAGTGTAACAATTTCCGCAAAAGGAACTATTGAAACGGAGGCTCTACAAGCAGCCCACCCTGCCTCTATAGTCGATACTACTAACTCTTATCTTGTTGGGTCTGCTTGCATTGTTTGTGACCCTACTGGTCATAATTTCCTTGGCTCTACTAGCCGTAACAGATTATATGGTCTACTCTTGGAATGTCTTAGGGTCTTTTCCCTTATGCTATTACTATTAATGATGTGGTATTCCCTACTTGGGTCCACATTACACTGTCTCTAGTCATTGGGCCTACTTTGGTCTTGATATTCATAATCTTAGGAACTCTATCGTTTAAATAGGTGTGGAAATCCTATTGATGTAGTAAGGAAACTATGACCATCTAAACATAAGTGAATTTCCTGATAAAAGTCACCAAACCCTCCTCATAAGTTATATGCCAACTCAAAATGAAATTTTCTATAACTAAAGCAAATAACGCTAACATCCATTTTTGCCTATGTATGAATCTCTCTCAGTGCATAAAGAGAAAGATAGTTAAACTCTTCTAATACTTCCTACCACGCGGTTTAAAAAATAAGGTCTTTAAAACCATACTTCTAATGCCATTACGAATGGTGATTAAAAGAATTTCCACCCAACCCATACGCTAAGTACTTACTGAGTTCTCATGCCCAAAAGTTCCCAATTCCCGAATGAAGTCAACCTCATGCAGTTACAATTATTGTTGTGGTCTTTTCCCAACGGATTATATGGTCTAATCTTGGAATGTCTTGTCATCTTTTCCCCTATGTAATTACTATTATTAGTGTGGTCTTCCCTACTTGAGTTCACATAACACTATTCATTGGGCCTACTTTAGCCTCAGTCTTCATAATCTAAGGAACTCTATCCCTTAAATAGTTATGTCGGTCCTATTTATGTAGTAAGGAAACTCCCACCATCTGAACATAGGTGGCGATAATTGATTTTCCCTATAAAACTGAACAAAACCTCCTCGTAAGTTATATGCCAACTCAAAACAAAATTTTCTCGCACTAAAGATAATAACGTGAATATTTTTTTTTCATACGTATCAATCTCTCTCGGTGCAGAATGATAAAGATAGTTGAATTTCTTCTCATACAGTCTACAATGTGATCGTATATATGAGGTTTTCAAAACCACACTTCTAATGCCATTACAAATGGCGATTAAAAGAATTCCCACTCAACCCATACACTAAGGACTTGCTAGGTATCATGCCCAAAACATTCCAACTCCTAAAAGAATTCAACCTCATGCGTGGGGGAGTCTCAAAAACTAATACGGACAAGGAACCCTCCTGATGCATTCCATTTTATTCACATCGTTCATTTGGAACAACGGTATAAAACTCCCTAAGTAGTCGTCGTTATACAGAGTACAAATCCTAAGCGGTACCGATTGTGATACCACTTAAAATTTAATAATGAATTGATTAGGTCTAATAAAAACTCATGAGAATCAAACAAATGAATATCATTCTAAGCATGACTTTAATAAAAACTAAATGCATAAAATAAATAACTAGAGCATACCATAGGTGAACCATATAAATCTGATATATAACCAATCAACAATACTATTTCCATCGTGTAACTACACTGTATTAACATAAATCAAACAATAAAAATGATATCAGGGTGGAGGTGGCATAATTTCCTATGCCCTGAAAAGTGAAGTCAACACTGACATTAACAGCAAGCCTATGAAGTATAAGAATGTAACTGAGTTTGGGTTACAATAAATTACGCATCTTATTCTCATATTTTAGTTTCGTTTAAGTCATCCCAACCCAAAACAACCCTCTATATCACATATGTCTAATCCTAAATCCATATTTCCCAATAATTAAGTCTTATTCATCTTAATGGTCTTATGCTTATTAATCCTGATTTTTATTCATTTTATACATCTCAATTTTATCATATCTTAATAAAAGTATTCGCTACTTAATCTTATTATACATCTTAATTTCATAATATCTCAATAAAAGTATTCCCTACATCTATATCTACATAATATAGGCATGGTCGAACTCTCATACCTCATACAAGGGACCTTATTAAACCTGCACATAACGAAGGCCTACTTACCACCTTCGTGGATTGCTAGCGCATAGTATACATATTTATAGGTTGTCCCACACCTATAACCATCAAATCATCTCCAAATGGATAATCACTACACCTTCACACCAATCAGATAGCCCTATACCTAAAGTTATATAAAAGGATCAACCCGAATATCTTAATTTAGATACAACAGGAATTTCATCATGTAGTGTTTGAGGTAATCATAACCAAGGTAAACCTATCTCATCGCATTAGGTGATCATCGTCACTCAATCAATGTGAACCCGACTTTCTCATCATGGTACCAACGTAGTCATCATTTATAGTGCCCCATATGGATAACCCCTCTAATACGTATTTTTTTTGGAAAATGGAATTATGCCCCTAACTTTACTGATAAATTAAAACAAAAGGAGATTACATAAATGAATGATGACTTTATAAGATAGTAAGCTATACAAGAAAATCAAGAAAACACTAATAATATCTAAAGTTGGGAAAACCCCAAGCATCCATGTGAAGAATACCTTTCAATTCTCTTGGAAAGATATCTATGGATCCTAATTCAATTTGAATTTAAGAACAACAACCATAAATAGTAATCATATTTGCACATTTGTTTCCCTCCCTCGTTATATGACAAAACTTCACATTATACTCTTGAGTCTTGTCTTTAATCTTGTAAATAATGGGCAATATAATCCATGGGCATGCCAATTGATCATTTAGCACTTGAGTTATAGCGACTGAATCTGACTCTACCACCAGGCCTTTATTCAATCTTATTTCACACATCTCAATACCTTATAGGATAACCAGGGATTTAGCAAGAACATTAGATCCATGACCAAAGCAGTAAGCATAGGCTTTTAGGCATTTACCTATTGCATTTCTAAGAACACCTCCTCCTCCTCCTCCTCCCATAAGACTTGGATTTCATTTACAGCATCCATCTATATTGAGTACACAGGGTCGGTATATCACAGATAATATACAAAGAAAGTTAAACTAATACACTAAGGGTTACAAGTATATCATCTGAATGATAACTTACCGCATAGTTAAGTAATTAGCCCTACATAATTAAAGTTTTTTAAATCAGTATCTTACTATAGTCCAAGTCACAAAGTCCATACAACAATCCATTTTTATCAAATTAGGGAAACTACTAAATCTACCTTAGTCATGCACATGACCATAAAATATAGTCGTTCGTATAGACCATGTGCGCGGACCAGAAAAGTGTTCGTTTGCATGGTTAAACCGTGAAATCTTCTAGAATTTTGTTTTTCTTCAACCCACGACCCTTGTAACCATTCCTATATGAAAATCTACCATTTTATGTCTATCCTTTGGTCATAGCACCTCCATTATACCCCAAATTGGATTACAACTCTACAAACTTCAACTATCTACCAACCTTATCAATTTTAGTTGATTTATCTCCCTATCAGTCAATTTGAGGATGAAGTAATTGTAGCCCACGTAAATGAAATCAATCTCCCCATTTGGTCTCCATATTTTTATAATTTAGCAATTAGAGTTTATACATCAAATCTAAAGCCTCATAACCCTAAAATTCCATTTATTCTTAAATACCCAATTTCCCAACCATTTCATGAAATATCAAAGGGCTTTTCTTCACTTTTGTAAATTTAACATTAATCAAACACTAATTTTTCCATAAAAAACAATTTCACTTTTAATTTCATCAATTACTCTACAAACATGGAGTTTAATTTAAACTCCCTAGTTTAACAATTCCCAAAATTATAGATTTAATACCTAATTCAAGTTATACTAAATTTAGATTTAGAATCCAATGAGTACACATAATCAAGTCATAACCTACTTCCCGTTTAAAGCAATACTCCAGAAGTCAGACATGTCTAGATGGATTTTCAAGTGGTAGGTGGAATTAGGGAGGTTTAACATCCAGTTTTATCCCAAAACATTAATCACAGGAAGGTTCTAGCTTATTTTATAGCTAAATTGTCCAGTAACTAGACACTAGTGAAGGTTAACACCAAAAATGAAAAAAATGTTCAGAAATCGATTGAAGAAAGGAAGATATGGACCATTTATGTCATTGGAGCCTCCAATTCTAAGGGGGTGGGAGTGGGGATAGTACTAGTATCGTCAGTGAAAACTATTCTCGAGCAGACAATAGGCTTAGTATTTGAAGCCTCTAACAATTAGGAGGAATATGTAGAATTAATCGGAGTCGTTAAGAAATCACTATCCTTGGGTCCTCATCACATTGACGTCATTTATGACTCGAGGCTAGTATCAAATCATATATCGGGATAATTTAACATAAGGGACGAGGGTATGGTTACGTACCTTGAAAAGGCCCAACACCCGGTCCCTCAGTTCAAGCACATACAAGTTCAATAGCTCCTAAGAGGGAACAAAAGTCATATAAATGCCTAATCTATGCTTGTATCAGTTGTGAAGAGAGAGTTAACCTGAACAATTCAAGTGGAATACCTTGATTTGCCTAGCATCAATAAGGGGAAGTTAGTCGAGAAGATTATGGTCATCAATAAGGCCCCAAGTCGGATGGATCCGATAGTCCGTTATCTAAAAGATGATGTTTTTCCCGACGATGAGAAAGGGGCATATAAGATTTGGGTAAAGTATGCTCGATAGCATTTGTCTCTAAATGATAAGATTTATCGGTTCTCTTTTTCAGGACCTTAGTTCCAATGTGTTCACCCAAACGATGTCAACCAAAACCTCTATGAGAAAGTAAAGGGAAATATGTATTTCATTGTATCTTAAAGGAACACATAAAGATTCATTTTTTTACGAAATTTTATCTTGATTTATTTTAAAGTAAACATCCAAGATTGTGTAAAGCCAAATTCAAACCAAACGTCCAAACTAACCAAGAAAGAAGAAGAAAAAGAAAAAATCCCTTTTGAGAAAAACCTATATTCAACACTATTTAAGACACAATAGACATATAGACGGCATAAAGCTCCACTAATGTAGTTCATCACCACCCACAGGAAGCAGATCTTCCCTCGGTATCCACTGATCAGCCTTTGGAATATGCAATTCCCTTATTTTTCTATGTATTGATAGTGTGCCAGCGGTTGCCTGCCGCTAGGAAGGACAGGAACAATGCCAATCGACACCCCCTTGACCCTATATAAGGAGAGCATTAGCTCACTTCAAAGTGAAACTCAAAAACATCCCTTTTAGTGATATCAACAACATTCTCTCAAAGTCAGCGTGGTTTCCATATTGAAATCTCTCCCTCACATTCCATTTCCATCCTTTCCTCATCTAATTTGGAGAATTCATTTCCCTCTCCTCCAACCATCTTCATTCACTTGCAAGAGTAGCCCTACAATAATCAGGATCAACTTTAAATCTTCAAAGTAAGGTTGGCGACTCTACCTCTACACATAACCCGAATTGACAACGGTCGAAGAGCCCCGAAAGTGTGCGAATCCCGTGCGAGGTAGAGCCATCTGGGGGAGGGACGACCATAGTGGCGACTCTACTGGGGACTTGTAAAAGAGGACTAGTCTCTATTTTTACATGAGTGTTATTATTATGTAAATATGCACCTATTTGTATGTTCCCTTTTTTACTTCTTGTATATACTTACATCATATATATATATATATATATCACTTTCCACTCACTTTTCACTTCCTAGACTTATAAATACCCTCCATATACATCTCACACTACTTACACTTGTATATAGGATTACTTGTACCCACATTCTTTACACACCACTTAGAGTATCCATGAATAGGTGTCATTATCACACACCTCCACTTATCACACTTGCACATATCCATGCTAACTTGTACATATCACATGCCACTTGTAATTAATTCATGCTTAGACTCACTACCACACACTCACTTATAGATATTCATATATCACTCACACATATCTATGCTTAGTGCAGTCTTCATACTCTATGCTTGATTTACTTTTCATGATACCTGAACATTCTTCCCTATTAGTATAGTGATTCTTTTACTCATCATGCCAAATAAAAGACTCTCTCTATAATATAGTAATTAATAATCATGCATTTTTCACACTACATCACCAGGAGCATTGCTATATTGACCAAAATTTTATCCCATACTAGGGGGTCACTTTGTGATGGGTGATGGTCATGCGGGTCACAGTTAGCTAAAGAAATATGACTCTCACCTTTCATTGGCCTGGTACCTTCGATGTATATCGAACGGTTCCTCCCATATCGTACTGCTTGATCGAACTCATGATGGGAGGTATATATTAGGGAACTCAATCACTTACATCTAGTATATCGAATTCTCTCTCACACCTATTATCCCCACGAGATATATAGTGAGGCGATTCAAGTACACTCAAGTATATCAAATTGTCTTTCCACACGTACTGATTTCCCTCAAAAGAAGGAAGTATATCTTAGAAGTCATACCAAAGGGGGGAACCCTACCACTAGCCTAACAAACTGCATAAACCTCATATAGGCATCAAAACTAGGGCACTTATATTTAATTTGTCAGTTGCTACATAGAACTCTGTCGATATGACGGGCCGACATTCCATCTAAAGTTTTTTGCTATTTTGTCATTTTTTTTAAAAAGGGACCCTATTGGTGAGTCTAGAAACAAGTCAAACCATGTCTTACATATTTTTCAAACTCAATTTTTCCAGGCTCAAGTCATGTACGACATTTCTTTTGAATTTAGGTAAACCTAAAACAAGTGAAAACATAATAATCATGTTGAGATTCTTCTCTCATTTTCCCCTCCTTTTTTCTCCAAAAAACTAAAATCCCCAAAACATTTTTCCTCCTCTTATCCAAAATGCCAAAAACATTTTTCCTCCTTTTACCAAAATACCAAAATTATTTTTGTCCACTTTTTAAAAAAAAAAAAATCTTTCTTCCCTCGTTTAAAAATAAATTCGAACCATTTGTTTCTCTTAGGTTGATCGCATACCCGATTCTTAGTTTAGATCCCTATTGGCTTAGATCTTCCATCAAACCTCCTCGAAGGTCCGCTAGTTCCTCTGCTACTTCATCTGAGTTTGGAACCTACCTTCACCAGCTTTTCATGGAAAATGTCGATCAAGCACCGAACGTGCAACCTGATCTGAAGGAAGTCCTAATCCAACTCAGTGCCAAGATTGACGATCTTCAAACCGAGGTCCATGAGATGCAATAAAATCGGACCCAGATTCCCCAAGAACTCGAGGTTCTATTTCCTCGTGCCATGTGTCCACCCGCTCTCGAGCCTATTTGGGTACCTAAGTAATATCAGCATGATCTACCTGTCCCTTCTACCAATGGGCCTCCGCTAGCTCAGCTCCCTATGCCAAACCTTGCCCAGCTAGGAGCTAACTTGTCAGTGCCTATTGACCCCAAGGAGTAGGAACTAAACAAGGTAAAAAAAGACCTCAAACTACTATCCAAGAAATTCGACCAAGTCAGGATATCCGAGAACTACATAGACTAAACCCATATGTCCCCCTATTCGAAAGAAAGATTTTCGAAGAAATTTAAGATGCAAGACATCGAGAAGTTCGAGGGCAGCAAGACCCTAATTGTGCAACTTCGTTATTATCACAGAGCCATGACCCTTCTTGGCGCCTCTGAATAGATAATGGCCCAAATATTTCAACAAACTTTGAAAGAAAGCACCCTACGATGGTTCATATCCCTCGAAGAATCCAGAATTCATTATTGGGAGGACGACACCAGGAAATTCATGTCCCAATACAAGTATAACAAAGAGCTAGAGGCTACACGTCATGATCTAAAGCTTCTTAAGCACAAGTGAGGGGAAACCGTCAGTAGCTTCATAGGGAGGTGGAGAGAGAAAGCTACTACCATGACCAACTGACCCTCTGAGGAAGATAAAGTCACTATCGTGAAGAAGAATTTCTTGCCCTATATTCGAGCGACTATGGGAGGTCAGTATTATCCACACTTTTAAGCCCTCTTAGAAGTGAGTGTAGAAATTAAAGAAAATGTTACTAAGGTAAAAGCCAAGTCGAAGAATGTGACCAAATAATTCGTTCCCAGAAAATACGAGAAGCATGCCAATGCTGCGATCTCAACCATAAAAAATATCTCCAAACCTTCTACCTCTTGGGAACCAAAAAATCACCCTAATCCCGTCAGAAAGGAATACATCGAGCTCCATGCTCCTTTATCCAATGTCTACAGACCTTGTTAAGATGAAACGTCATCAAACCCTTGGACCCCCATCCATTACCAAACCCTTTTCCCAAGAACTTTAAAACCAATGCCCATTATAACTTTAACCAATCCGCGGGCCACACCACCAACCAATGCTTCCATATCAGGAATATGGCTCAAGTCTTAATTGACGGGGTCTCATCGTTCCACCAAAATATCCAAGACCCAATACCACTCATAACCCACTTCCAATCCATTTAAATGTAGCCTTCTTAGAAAATGACCCAGAATTTGATCCATCTGCTCAAAATGTACCTTGCAAAGCACCCATCATACCCATAATTTAACCTAAACCTTTCAAAGTTTACCTTCATTTTCTCTTACAACTTGTCGGCTTCACTGACCAAGATTTGTCACTCCTCACAAAGGCTTTAATTATCGTACGTAACTGATCCAAAGGGAAAGACATGGAGTTACTAGCAATATTAAACCAAATTTTAGAGTTTGGGCTGAAATTGCCCACTAAGATGACCACTCAGTACCTATTCATGGAAGCCCATAAATGGGATCGACAATTAGACGAATGAGTGGTACCGACCGAAGAAGTCGGTGTTGATGACAGGGTGCAAATCATAGAAGACATGTTTTGATAGACCAACGAGATATACATCATTTATGACATGCTCGTTACTTTGAAGCTTCAAGGGCGGTTGTTCTCTTCACTCTTGCACCTCCCCATTGAGTGGGAAGATTTATATGAGGAAGCCAACAAGATTATTGAGTGCATCAATTTCTTATGGAAAGAATACAGCGTTGCCATCAGATAGGGGGACAGATATGATAACTCAATTAATGAAACAAGTCAGGGAAAAGTCGGCCCAGTAATCAGTATGTGTGGAATAATACCCTTCAAAGACTAGTTGGGAGAAATCAATAAAGTATCCATTAATCAAGAAATAGATGAAGATACGGGGTTTTTATTCTTCCCCAAATCACTAAGCCATATAACTAGATCAAGGTAACACTATAAGGATCCAAATTCTTAGTTGTGAGAAACAGATAAGGATAAAGGAGTTGTCTAAGAACTTCCCATGCCAGAAATGAACATTGGGGAGAGTAAGATCCTCGACCAAATAAAAAAGACTCAATCTAAGATCACCTTATCGGGACTCTTTATGTCTTCCCAATTAAACTTGAATGCTCTTATAAATCACATCACCGAACCCACGGTCTCTCCTTCCACTTCTCCCAAAGAATCTGTAAATATGGTTTGGTCCTTGACCTCCATTAGACTCCGTTCTTTCTCTGAAGATGAAATTTTAAATATTGGTGCTAATCATAAGTATGCCCCTAACATCTCCATTTAAGTGATTGGAAAGACGGTCCCATTCTCGCTTGTTGACAATGGATCCTCCCTCAATGTTTGCCCACTCAGAACTTTCAATTTCTTGGGGGTTGAAAGTACATGACCTTACTCCAACTTTCATCGCATTGCGTGCTTATGATAATACCCGCCAAGAGGTGATAGGATCCATAAACCTCACAATAAGGGTTGGTACTATCAATCCTATCACTAAGTTCCAAGTTATTGACATGCCCGCATGCTTTAAATTATTGCTTGGTCGATCGTGGCTTCATAGCATTCGGAGGTATCTTCCTCCCTTCATCAGAAGTTGAATTTTTTTGCCAAAATAGGTCATCACCCTTTTAGGGGATAACAATGGTACAAAAAATACTTGATCCTATAGTCCTAAAAGAGGCCTTCCCCCATGTGGCCTGGGTTATCAGCCTTTACCAGAAGAACTTAAAGTGCTCCATCAACCACGACTGAAAAGAAGCTTAGAAGATGCTAAGAATGTTTTGAGAGATTCTCTGAATGGAATATTTGTCAAGGAGGGTGAAAACTTCCCTTTTTGCGGTTTCCCTAAACCATGGTATGACCATACCGATAAGAAGATGAAACCAAGGATGGAAATCTTCTTTTTAAACAACTACTCTTGGGCTAAGGACTACGAGCATAAAGTGCGAACCCTCACTGAGAAAATTATAACAATTATGGAGGTCTCAGAGGAAAGTGATTCTGAAGACTCATTTAACCTATAAACACTGGGGAAAACTTTATGTCTGATCCATTCAGACGCTACAACATCAACCCGTCCACTCAAATGAAGTCCATTAATGAGCCTCTTCTCAACTGGACTGCTATACCAGTCCAACCTATGGAGATTCAACCTAACCTTGTTGTTTACCCTATCTCAGAAGTGAAATAAATAAAGATTTTGAGTATCTTGTAGTGCATTACAATAATTGTCTTGATTCTAATGAAACTCTTCATGATGATGATTTTACAAATGATCAATTCTGAACTAATCTTACTAAGGTTAATAACAAATAACATAGCCACATTTAAATTAATGACGACGATATTGTTATTATCAATCTCAATTATAGTAGCTAGGAGCGTGAGATTATGATAGGGTCCACCCATAACTAGCATGAGCATGCACAATTCAAAGAACTGTGAAAGGAATTTAGATGTCCTCGCATGGTCCTATGATGACACTCTCAGCATTGATCCCAGAATAGCTCGATATGAGATCCCAACTCTCTTGAAATGCAAGCCAATCAAACAAAAGTTAAGGAAACTCCGCATCGAATGGTTGCTCAAAGTAAAAAAAGAGGTGGTCAAGCAGTCGAACGTAGGCTTTATCTATATGATCAATTTTTTCATATGGCTCGCTAATATCGTACATATACCAAAAGTAGGAGTAAAACTCTACATGTGCATTGACTACCGAGATTTGAATAAAGCATCTCCAAAGGATGATTATCCATTGACCAACATTGACATGATTGTGGACAATATAGCCAGACTCACCCTCAAGTCATTCATCAACCGAATACAACTAGATCAAGATGTACCCTGACTATTAGGAGAAAATCGCATTCATCACCCCCTGGGGAAACTTTTGCTACACGGTTATGCCATCCGGGCACAAGGACGCTAGGGCCACCTAACAAAGGGATAACATAACCATCTAGCATGATCTGATACATAAGAAGGTCAAAGTCAATATAGATGACATGATTCTTAAGTTTAAGACTCGATAAGGTCACGTTCCTGCCATTCAAAAGTTCTTCAAACGACTGCGACGATACCAAATGTGCCTAAACCCACAAAAATGCTTTTTTGATGCCATAAAAAGAAAACTTTAGGGATATGTGGTTAGAGAGAAGGGAATCAAAGAAGACCCTACTAAGCTGGAAGCCATACTTAAAATGCCACCACCTCGAATGGAGAAATAAGTTCGAGGATTCCTGGGCAAACTTCAGTCATCTGCCAGCTGACTTTTCTTTGCGAGCCCATTTTCAAACTTCTTTGGAAGGATTATACCAAATTCTAGAATGAGGCATGTCAGGAAGACTTTGACAGAATCAAGCAATACCTTACCCGACCTCTGATACTTATGTCGTCACAGCAAGGTCTACCCCTTTTATTGTACTTAACCGTAATAGATACTGCAACAGGGGATTTTCTAACACAATATATCAAAGAATCCCACAAGGAAAGGGCCATTTACTATGCGAGTAAAAAATTGACCAAGTACAAATTCAATTACATCTCCTTGAAGAAAGCATATGTCTCCCTAGTCTGAGTCACTCAAAAGTTACATCACTACATGCTCGCTTTTCCCATCAGATTAGTATCCCAAATGGATCCTATCAAGTATTTTCTTGATAAACCCTCCCTATATAGACAAATGGCACGATGGTTGATGGTTCAACTAAGTTTTATATCTTTTATATTACGTAAAGCCATAAAAGGGAGAGCTATCTTCGATTACCTTGCTAACTACCCTATAGAACAGGTTAATGTTTGGGTCTCTGAATTCCCGAACGAAGATATTCTCTACACCTCTCAAGAGAACCTCTGATGGCGAATGTTCTTTGATGGAGCTGCAAACAAGAAAGGAAACGGCATTAGGATATTCCTGATATCCCCTGCACAAATAATATGACCGAATATGAGGCATGCACTATAGGCTTATGAGTCGCCCTTAAGAAAGGTATCAAACACCTAGATATGTAAGGGACTTTTCCCTCATCATCGGCCAATTCCTTAGAAGATGGAAATTCAAAGACGAAAAGCTCTAACCCTTTAACTCCCACTTAGAAGAGCTGGCCTCCCAATTCCTAGATATCACCTTTCACTACCTACCTCATGCAAAGACCATCTTAGCGATGTCCTTTATACATTGGACTCCATGGTCGAAATGCCCGAATGAATAATGATGTCCCCTTTCCTAGTCCAAAAATAAGTTATGCCAACCCACTACTTCCACATTGAGCTCGACATTGAGGAAGATTCTGATATGACCAGGTATTACAACATTTGGCACCTCCTTAAGCACGGTAGGTATCCCCAAGATTCCAATAAGAAAGACCGTGCAACCCTTCACAAACTGGCTACCCAGTACATTACCTATGATATAGCACTATTTAAGAAAAACTTCGATGGAACCTATTTGCACTGCATTGCAGGGGCTAATGTTGAAGAAATGATGAAAAAAATCCACAATGGAGAATGTGAACCCCCACAAGAGAAATCATATGTGTCACACCCCATTAAATTCCGGAGTCGGCCGCCACCAAAACTAAGTCGGGCATGAGTAAATAAATACCATTCTTAGCATGAGATAGATATGAGACATATAAAATTAATCTACAAGATAATGATAATTAATCCTAAAAGATAAATCATCCAACTAAGTGATAAAAGATCCATCTCCATGCCAAACTCAAATTCCAATCTCTAATACTCTGATATTGAATTATCTATAACTGAATACAGTATAATAACTAAACAAAACCTATACAACTTTGGAACCGAATGTCCCAATCACAACCATAAATTGAGTCTCAATACAAGTGCGAAGGAATAGAAAACTAAACTAAATCAATACGCATCGGGTAGAGCAACTCCAACTGGACCTCCAAGAAATTCCTCAAATAACGCTATGCAGCTTCTCCAATTACTAATTTCAACGCACGAGGTCAGAGCCTCGAGCATGAATACACACTACTCCCCCAAAATAGGACCCTTGAATCCAGACAGTAGCATTATACACAATAAATATCACAATAGATTATTTTAATTAAACGAGATAGTTAAACGCGATAAATATAAAACCATCTACCCGCAGGAATCCCCATTTAAAAAGAACACACCAATATGATTTTAAATTTCCAAGTCCCGCGGAGTTAATCTTTTATTAATTAACCAAAAATACCAAATTTATCAATTATTTATGTTCTTACTTTAATAATTATTAGGTATGGTGGTCCTCTCGCCTCGGGTGATAATTCACCAAAATTCATTATAGCGGTCCTCCCACCACGGGTGATTTCTCCACCAAATTACACATCCCTTCGTCAAAACGTCGGCTAGTCTGTTTAAACTGTCGGCCCTCGATGATTGACAAGGTTCCACACACGACATGACATAAAATGCCGACTGACCCTTTTGAACAATCGGCCCTAGCTGATTATGTTACCAATATATTTTAATACCCGTCTTATTATCTTAGGTATTAATCCACAATTTTCTCATATTCACAATTTCAAATTACCCCACCCTTTTATCGATGTGAGATCCTCAAAATAACCCTTAGTCCCATACCTAAGGGTCCCCAAGCTATCAATACGTCCTATCCTATGTATAGGATGAAAATTCTAACATAAGACTTGACCTAGTCTCATGCCTAGGCTAGCATAACGACGATAAAGTATAAAAAATCTGCCCACCCCCAAAATGATAAATATGCGATAATCTACCCTCACTAGTCCCAAACCTAGAAGACGTAAATCGTCAAAAGGTCTACCAACTAGTCCCATGCCTAGAAGGCATCCTAAAATATAGGGAGAGCATAAATACCCAACAACCCTTCGTCACAAAGGAAATTAATAAAACCAACAAGTCACATAAATAAGCACAATTAACCAATGTACCAAACTACGCATGATAACCCAATTCAATTAAATCTTAATTTAATTATCACATCGAAAAAAAAATAATTAATCTCATTTAATTATTTTAAATTAAATACACTGAGATTTCATCACTAACACATCATATTTCCAATTTCACAAATCACATGAGTTATACGCCCCCAAATCAATTAATTCAAGACTATAGTTTTCTACATGCAACCTACACCAATAAAATCCAAAATTTACTCATGAATCCTACGCACCCAAGGGTTATGAATATTATTCATATTAAGAGATTTCATAAAAGCATCCCCAAGTTTTATGTGTCCACTTTCTCTAATTAGATTCCTAATTGATTTTAAGAAAAACATGAGATTAAAGTTTAGGCAACACTTAAAATGCATAATACTAAAAGAAAAGAATAGAGTATTCATGCATGGGTATAAAGCATTTGTAAATTCTGAATAGACGATTGGATTCCTCTCGAAAAATTAGCAAAGAGTCGTTCTTTAAAAATCTTGAGAAAACACCAATTAAGCCTTCAAATATCGAGTCAAACACTTGACTGAGTTTGGGGCTAAAGTTTATAGATGAAAGAGAATAATTTTGGAGAGGTCTTGTGGTTTAGAAGTTGATGAAAAAGTGATTTGAAAAGCCAAGCCACGAATTAGTGGTGATATATAAAGGATTAAGAGTTTGATTAAGAAAAGAGTTATAATCCGATACAAATACTAAAAAACTTATTCCGGACGATCAGATTGTTGGAATTGGTTGAAATTTGGCGAAGAATTAGCCGAAGACGAGAGAAAGCTGTCAAAAAAATTTAGCTTGATCGGACCTCTCAATATTTTTAAATATATTTTTTTTGTAGAGAGTTTTATGTTTTGAGAACTCTTAGAGAGTTTTATGTTCGGAGGACACTTCTATATAATAAAAATTCAATTAAAACTCCATTTTAATTCCGATTTTGATTCCGTTTGGAAATTTATTTTTCAAATATAAAAATCAACATTTTAAATTATAAAATTTATAAAATTCAAAATTTTATTTTTCTCCTATTTCCAAAATTAATTTAAAAATTCCCATTTTGCTACATACTTCCTCACTAGCAAAGAATTTCGTCCTCGAAATTAGACGAAGCATACACATAAATGCATAAATCTCACAAAAGAAAATAAGGCTCATATATGCCTACCCGTAAAATGTCATAATTGGGCCCCCATACACCCAATCCTACGTGAACTTACCCCACGAACAACAAAATAATATATATCCTATATACATATGCATAACTATAAAGATAACGGCGTACCATATGCTATCACAAATCCCCACTCAATCCCATATCCAAAAGTCATCAAAATGCTAACATCCTCAAATTAAACCTTAACATCAAAAATCGATACATACGATACCTAACATCTGCACTAAAATCTTTAAAATAATTATCGTCTCCAAAATCCATTTTAAGGATCCTCACATCAAGCTTACTAATTCTAAACTCAATGCCTACAATGTCCTTAACTCAAACTTCACATCTCCAAGAAACACATTTAACACGTATGCTAGACCCTCTACCTTAAGGAGTACGAATCAACAAACGGAATCAAAGATCGACAATGCGGAAGCTAAATGGACTCATAACCTATGAGACCTAAGACCATGCTCTGATACCATCTGTCACACCCCGTTAAATTCTGGTGTCGGCTGCCACCAAAACTAAGTCTGGCGTGAGTAAATAAATACCATTCTTAGCATGAGACAGATATGAGACATATAAAATTAATCCACAAGATAATGGTAATTAATCCCAAAAGATAAACCATCCAACTAAGTGATAAAAGATCCATCTCCATGCTTAACTCAAATTCCAATCTCTAATAATATGATATTGAATAATCTACAACTGAATATAGTGAAATAACTAAACAAAACCTATAAAACTTTGGAACCGAATGACCCAATCACAACCATAAACTGAGTCTCAATACAAGTGCGAAGGAATAGAAAATGAAACTAAATCAATACGCATAAGGTAGAGCAACTCCAACTGGACCTCCAAGAAATTCCTCAAATAAATCTATGTTGCTTCTCCAATTACTAATTCCTAAAAAGTTAGTCAACGCACGAGGTCAGAGCCCCGAGCATGAATACACACTACTCCCCTTAAATAGGATCCTTGAATCCAGACAGTAGAATTATACGCAATAAATATCACAATAGAGTATTTTAATTAAACGAGATAGTTAAACGCGATAAATATAAAACCATCTACCCGCAGGAATCCCCATTTAAAAAGAACACAGCTATATCATTTTAAATTCCCAAGTCCCGCACAGTTAATCTTTTATTAATTAACCCAAATTACCAAATTTCTCAATTATTTATGTTCTTACTTCAATCATTATTAGGTATGGCGGTCCTCCCACCTTGGGTGATAATTCACCAAAATTCATTATAGTGGTCCTCCCGCCACGGGTGATTTCTCCACCCAAATACCCATCCCCTCGTCAGAACGTCGGCTGACCCGTTTAAACTATCGGCCCTATCTGATTGACAAGGTTCCACACAGGACATAACATAAAACGCCGGTTGGTCTGTTTAAACTGTCGGCCCTCACTGGTTATGTCGCCAATATATTTTAATACCCGTCTTATTATCTTAGGTATTAATCCATAATTTTCTCATATTCACAATTTCAAATTACCCCACCCTTTTATTGACGTGAGATCCTCAAAATACCCCTTAGTCCCATACCTAAGGGTCCCCAAGCTATCAATACGTCCTATCCTATGTATAAGATGAAATTCTAACATAAGCCTCAACCTAGTCTCATGCCTAGGCTATCATAACGATGATAAAGTATCAAAAATTAGCCCACCCCAAAATGATAAATACGTGATAATCTACCATCACTAGTCCCATACCTAGAAGGCGTAAATCATCAAAAGGTCTACCCATTAGTTCCATACCAAGAAGGCATCCTAAAATATAGGGAGAGCATAAATACCCAATAACCCGTCGTCACAAAGGCAATTAATAAAACCAACAAGTCACATAAATAAGCACAATTAATCAATGTTCCAAACTACGCATGATAACCCAATTCAATTAAATCTTAATTTAATTATCACATCGCCAAAAAAACCCAATTAATCTCATTTAATTATTTTAAATTAAATACACTGAGATTTCATCACTAACACATCATATTTCCAATTTCACAAATCACATGAGTTATACGACCCCAAATCAATTCATTCAAGACTAGGGTTTGTCTATATGCAACCTACACCAACAAAATCTAAAATTTACTCATGAATCTTACGCACCCAAGGGTTATGAATATTATTGATATTATGAGATTTCATAAAATCATCCCCAAGTTTTATGTGTCCACTTTCTCTAATTAGATTCCTAATTGATTTTAAGAAAAACATGAGATTAAAGTTTAAGCAACACTTAAAACGCATAATACTAAAGGAAAGTAATAGAGTATTCATTCCTGGGTATAAATCATTTTTAAATTCTAAATAGACAGTTGGATTCCTCTAAAAAAAGTAGCAAAGAGTCGTTCTTGAACAATCTTGAGAAAACACCAATTAAGCCTTCAAATATTGAGTCAAACACTTGATTAAGTTTGGGGCTAAAGTTTGTAGATGGAAGGGAATAATTTTGGAGAGGTCTTCTGGTTGAGAAGTTGATGAAAAATTGATTTGAAAATCCAAGCCACGAATTAGTGGTGATATATAAAGGAATAAGAGTTTGACTAAGAAAAGAGTTCTAATGAGATATAAACACTAAAAAATTTATTTCGGAAGATCGGACCATTGGAATTGGTTGAAATTTGAGGGAGAATTATTTGAAGATGAGAGGAAATTGTCCAAAAAAATTTAGCTCGATCGGACCGTTCAATAATTTTAAATATTGTTTTTGCTAGAGAGTTTTATGTATTGAGGACTCTTAGAGAGTTTTATGTTTGGAGGACACTTCTATATAATAAAAATTCAATTAAAACTCCATTTTTATTTCGATTTCGATTCCGTGTGAAAATTTATTTTTCAAATATAAAAATCAAAATTTTAGATTATAAAATTTATAAAATTCAAAATTTATTTTTCTCTGATTTCCAAAATTAATTTCAAAATTCCCATTTAAAAAAATCCAGGTTGTTACAATATGCTGGCTAAAAAGATCATCCGTTAAGGTTACTATTGGACCACCATGGTTCAGTATTGCATCGTCTATATCCGAAGATGCCTCAAATGCTAACAATTTTCCACCCTCCAACACTTACCTCCTAGGGAATTATATAACACGACTTATCCCTGACCATTCTCCCCCTGGGTCATTGATAGGGAAGGTCACAACCAAAGCCTCAAATGGGCATGAGTTCATCCTAGTCTCCATTAGCGACTTCACCAAATGGGTTAAAGTTGAGTCATACGCAATATTGAATGCCTAGAAAGTGGACAAGTTTATCCGAAAGAACATCATCTACCAATACGAGGTTCCCCACGAGATAGTATCAAATAATGTGTTACACTTCGAAGATGAGGTAACAAAACTGGTCGACGAGTATAGGATTCAAAGACACAAATCTCCTCCTTACCAACACTAAACCAATGGTGTTGTTAAAGTTGCCAATAAAAACCTCAAAACCAGCATCAGCCAAATGATCGAGAGTTATAGAGATTGGGATGATCGGATCTCTTACGCCCTCTAGGGCTACCACACTTCATTCAAAATATCTACTAGGGATACCCCTTACTCTTTGGTATACGTCATGGAGGAAATCATACCCATTGAGAAAAAAATACCTTCCCTACGCGTCATGCTCGAGATCAAAGTTAGTGAAGAAGATTAGTATCAGAGCTGATTTATAGAATTGTCACTATTGGATGAAAAGAGGCTGAAGGCTCGACACCATAGATAGTACGATCATTCAATTGAAGAGTCAAGGACCATGGAGCGCAATAAGAAGACTTAGTCCTAAAGGAGATCATAGAACCTGTCTGGGACCCCAGAAAAAAATTCAAGCCGAACTGGAGCGACCCCTACAGAGTGAAGAAGATTCTCTCATGAGGCGTCTCTATGCTCACTGATATCTATGAAGAAGAGATGGCACGTCCAGTTAACCTGGACCATCTTAAGAAGTTCTACCCGTAGTCCAAAATCTCGACGTGCTACGACTCTTCTCATCCCCCTTCTATTAAATAAATAAAATATATAATAAAATAAAATAAAAAATAAAAAATCTCTTCATTTTTATCTACCTATAACTACGTGGGGCCTGATCCTCTTAAAAACCTTTTTTCTTTCAAAATGGAACCCATAGGAAAATTTTCAAAGCCCCCAGAGGTACGTAGGCAGATCATGCACCTTACATGGTCACGATCCCCTTCTTTGTCATAAAATGCTATTCTTTTCTAACCTCTTAGAACAGTGGTTCATTTAATCATGTACAAGAACAAAAGGATTATGGATACCTTAGCAATTGGTATAGATAACGCAAATGAAAAACTCATCAAGAGGCACAACAATATGATCAAAATCATTTACTATTTCAAATAAGGAAAGGCACCACCATTACATGAAGTCTCAATGAAGGGAGTTAAAAGAAACCACCCCATTTCACAAACTTTAAACCAATCCTAAAACAACAAACCTATAAAGCTACACTAAGTTTATTTCAAAAGTTAAAAAAACAAAAGGTTTCTCCCAGCTTCACAAAATCCTATCCACAACTACCAAATGACCCAACCTCATCATCATCAACCCCTGGAGGTCCCCAAATTCCCTTGCCTAGTTAATATTCCGAATGCGTTCCATCGAGTGGTACGTTATGAGTAGTATGGAAAAAACCACTTTCCGCCCTTCCATGGTGTCAAAAAGAAAAAAAACATATCTGGACACTCTCTTTCGCCAGGATCTTGACTACTACTCATTTTCACAACCACTTCAGATAGTCACTGGACACATGTCAAACCCTTCTTACATATTGAGATGGACGGGTAGATGGTTGACGCTCTCCTATAGAGAACCCCGTATCATGTGCCAGGATTTAGTCAAATCCTCCACCAAAAAGAAGTCTAGTGTGCGAGGAGGCACTATTTTCTATCACCCAACTTGGAATATAAGTCGACAAGGGAAATAGAATAGATTCCACCACAAACTAACTAATTACGCATATCGATACTATCCCAGCTCTAGAACAGGCTGCAATTCTATCCACCATGGCACCAAACAACAAAGATACTTGGCTTCATGCTCTACAAACCAGTTGATATAGTTCTCTATAGATGGGACAAAATTGAAAAAGTACTGAGCAAGGAAATTCGGCACACCTGCCAAGGGGTACTCAGGAGGATATTCCAGATAAAACCTCTTTACAAGCACATGAACATCATCATCTGAATCCCCTTCAGAAAATCAGAGTGACCTTCTCTCCTATCATCAAGACCATTGAGAGTCTTAGCCAGTATCACCACCGCAGGACTACAGCGGTAAGAAATCCACATTGTTATCACAACCAACTGGGGATCAATAATTAAGTCTCCCGTCACCAGTAAGAGCCTCAAAGTAAGGCCCAAGGCAACAACTCTAGTATATCCCGTATCATTAAAATCCCTCAAACGCACAAAGTTCTTGGCAGTACAAAGGGAAATCATCCCCCCAGTAACCAACGATTGAGCTGCTTAGGGGGAAACACGAAGCAACTCCCTTAACAATGCCCAGGAAGAACAAGAAAATTTGGGAATAGCTACGTTACACTAGGATTGATTCCCAACATGGTTGAGAATTCTTCATAAGGCAAATAAACCTCATCTAAGACAAAATGGAAAATATGGTCTTCAGGGTACCATAACTGCACAACCACTATGGCCATACCGTTCTCCTCCTCAAGGTTGGCGCTCGCGCACCTGGTGGAAAGAGAGAGAAGGTCTCACACCCTTCCTCGGGAGGCTTCGATCGTCGTCAATTTGGGGTGATGTAAAGAGATAGATTCCCTAGCCTATTTTGCATAAAATAAGGAAAAGAAATGTTATTTTCTCGAGAGAACGGCATCAAAGACATACTGATGCTTGCGAAACCAATAAGTTTAGAGGTTCGGTGGATAAGTTACAAAATAAGAAGGTGTTAGGCACCCATCTCGCCGTTTCAGTCTCTCATGGGCATATGTTATTTTTCTCATTAATAACTCAGTGAAGTGTGTGCACATTTATATATAAATGGAGAATTTAATTTCTTGACTCACGTCATAGAGAAAGACGGAGTGAGCTCATTCGTAGGAGAGCTGCCAAAATAAAAAAATAAAAAATAAAGTGTGCATTTGTCGGGTCAGCGATCGTTTATAGGAAGACCACGGTATAAATTGGACAAAACTTTAGCATGAATCCCATATATAATATGTTCAAATAATATATGAATAAGATTTGGAAAAGAGGACTAGAGTCTCGAGTTTTGACCCGAGACGCCTACGTATCCTAAAAAGGCTTCAAAGTTCACGTAGTTCGCATGCCACACGAGGGTGGGGTTTATCCCATAAATCCAACCAAGGACTTTATTAGATGTGTGTGTGTAGAAAAAAATATGTTTTTGGTTTGAGAAAATGTGGTGAGATATCCCGTTTGGAATTTATGAGCAAGCCCATTTTTTCTTATTTGCATGCTTTTTATAGAAAATAAAGTGTGTGAAATACTACTAATAAATAATGGGATATTAATGCATGTGAACTAAAAAAGATGAAATACTAAAATGAGAATTGAATGACTAATGAGAAATAAGAAAAATTAAAGAGAGAGTGAAAGATTTGGACCTTCTTTGGAAGCTTTAGGATTGATCTTGATTGTTGAACAGTTGCTCTTACAAGTGGATGGAAGTGGTAAGAGGAGAGGGAAGGGATTTTGCTAAATTGGATGTGAAAGGGATGAGAATGGAATATGGAGGAGAGGTTTCAATAGGGAAACCACGCTGACTTTGAGAGAATGTTGCTAAGATCACTGAGAGGGATGCTTCTAAGGTGACTTTCTAAGTGAGATCATGCTCTTAATTTTATAGGTTCAAATGGGTTCCGATCATCATCGTACTTGAACTGCCTATCGGCAGGCAACCCCAGACACACTACCGATGGGAAGGGAAATGGGTTCGCTATTCGGTAGTCTCATGTAGATTTTTTAGAAAAACGGTCATAAAATGCAATTCGTAAGTCCGAATCGCATAGGAGCATACCATTGGAAAGTATATTCAGAGTACTTTAAGAATCCATTGGGCCTCTACCAGTTTCAAGAGTTAACTGTGGTCAAACAACGCTCAGAAATGCCCGATGGTCTTTTTGACAAGATATTCTCGGAGGAAAATGGATCGTTCGTCCAAACTTTAAGGCTGATTATTGCACGAAGTAGAACATTGCAAGGGTATTCATAGCTCTTTGAATATTCATTCAGTATCGTTCGATTTGGAGAGTTGACCTTAGTCAAATGGGTCCTGAAAATGATCACTGACCCTTTCGAGTAAAATGGGTCATTTGTACGTATCGTAAGGCTAATTCGTGAATAGGGCAGACTATTGGAAAGGTTTTCCATAGTCCTTTGAAGATTCATTTAGCATCATTTGAGCTAAAGAGCTGACGGGAGTCCAACGGAGTCCCGTTGGACTCTAATTCAGTTTATAAGGGAAAACAGATCATTCGTCTGAATCATAGGATCCATTTATACACAAGGCAGACTGCTGGAAAGGGGATTAAGAGCCCTTAGAAGATTCATTGAGATTTCTATCGAGCAAGGAAGTTGGTTCGGGTCAAAACGGGGCTCAGGGTCAACTGGTTGCCTCTAGATCAGTTTTTGATAATAAAATGGACCATTCATTCAAATCCTAAGGCTGATTCGTGTACGGTGAACTGTTGGAAATAGGATTTTGATCCCTTTAAAGATTCATTAAGATTTTACTTAAACGAGACAGTTAACATGAGTCAAATAGGGCCCGAGAGCGCCCGATGGACTCTAGATCGATACTCGGAGTATGACCTAGGGTTTATGATGAAGGGAGATGTGCTAGGGATCTAAGGAGATGCTTAAGAGGGTCCTAGAATGTCGTGTGTACGGCCATCACTATCATGTTCCAGTCAATGACTCGATTATGCCAAGGAGGACTCAACGCAAGTTAAAAGCCTCGTAGTCCATATTATAAAAACACATGGCCTCTAGACTATCAAGGTTGGAGGAACATTATAAATGAACTGGAAAGGCAGTTTTGAAATAAAAAAGAAAGAAGAAAAAAGTGGGTATGGGTGGAAGAATCACATTTCTTACCTCTCTTTTCTACACAAAAGACTTGGCAAAAGACAAAGGATCTGAAAAATCTGAGTAAATACCAGCCCTACAAAGTACTCTAATCTGTAGGAAAATGCAATCGAAGCTTTAGAGTAATTTGACTTGACCCATATACCAATAGGCAGGACAAAAGGGTGTGCTTATTGGCAACCCCTTTTATTTTGGAAAATTCCATATTTCCTCTTTTGACAAAATTAAATTCTAAAAAAGAAATCATTATTTGAAAAGACTCCCTAGTCATTTCTTCTTACTTATCCATTTTTAATTATCATTTCTAAAAAATTAATCTTTTCCATTAGTTAATTAACTATGTTTTTCCAAAATAAATAAACATCCTGTGATTATTACAGTTTCAGTAGAAAAGTAAAAGCGCATGTAGAATAAGTCATTAAAGCGGGAAGAAATAAAAATCTCATTATATATATATATATATATATATATATATATATATATATATATATATATATATATATATATATATTGCCACTGCCTGATTACATCTTTGCGGGAAAAAAAAGAAGAAAGAAAAATAAAATAACGGGATTTAGCTCGAACCCACAATCTCTCTCTCACAAACCCTCACCCTCTACGGCGGATATGCTTTCCCTGACGACGAGCGGTAGAAGATCCACACCCAGAATCCGATCCCTCATCCGAGGAGGTAGAAGGAACCAAGCAGGAAGGAATGGAATCATTGATGTAGGCCGTCGTAGAGGCCACCCAGTCCTTAATATCCTTCAACCAGGTGGTCGGCATCCGAACATATTGCAAGTAAAGAAACAAAAGAAAATGGCCAATCAGTCAGTAAAGAGCAAATAAAGAACCAAAAGGGACAATAAAAGAGAAGAAGAATAAACCTTAGGCCGAAGGACGTCATCCGTAAGCCCCATTAACCTCGGCACTGATGCATTATGATGGTACAGCATGCTCAGTGACCCCCCATTACTCGGAAGGAAATTATAAGAAGGGGGATTGACCTGAATGATCGAAGCCTCCTCTGCCAGTGTCGTTGTGTTGTCGATGGTTGTGGGCATATCCCACCGGCTTTCTAGTACCCCTACCCTAAGACGTAGGAGGTGGAGGCATATGCACCACATCATAAATGCAAGAGGGAATTAACCATATTGTCATGAAGTCCATGTAATCATAACTCGCCACTATGTCCGTATAGAGCGTGTAGGATTCGCCAACCAGCGCTGCCGCCCGAGCTTCGATAGATATCTCATGAACTCGCCTCATATACATTGGGGGCACCGATGGTGGGACCACCACCTCATGCTCCACAATATGCCTCACCATCCTCTCCCTCAGGTATCAGACATACCTAAACACATGCACCGTCAAAGTCTGCATTTACGTGTGCATACAACCCACATATGCTGAGGAGTCGTCCCCCAAAGGTAAAAGGTCACCTACATTCCCCAACAAAGAATCAATATTAGTTAAAGAAACAAAATTCAAAAAAAGAACTTAGAAGAAATGTGAAATAACTTGATCACTCGCCAAGGTATTCAAAGCCTGTCGCACTGCCACTAAGGATAAAGAGTGGTTCGATCGCCGGTTGGACTTTCACCACAGGAACATCCGGCAGAAGCCTCCCAAATCCTCTTCCTTCAGGGATATGAACCTCACATTGATACCAATCACCTCGTAAAACCATGTCTGGAAGTGACAGGAATCAGCAGAGAAGAAGCTAAAAAGATAATGCAAGGAAATACATGAGAAGAAAAATAAAACCGAAGTTACCTCCAAATGTATGTGGACCCTGTAAAAGTTAGTCGGAAGCACCGACTGAATGCATCCAAAGAAGAATAAAAGGTTGCTAAAGTAAATATGGGCATTGGAAAATGTCCTCAGAAATGTCAAAATCCAGAGTAGAACGACGTCGCCACTCGCAGCCACCATAAATCCTCCAAGCAAAAGTAGAATGAAAAGTTGGGCCATCTATTTCACTTATCGCCTGTGAGTCTCGTCAACCCTCCTACTCTGTAGAACCACCTTAAGATAAGAGATGCTGATAGAATACACAAAAACTACATCCCCTAACGCTGTCTGAATCACCTCCGGTGCCACCCTCACTGTGCGATCCACTTCTATCTACACACCCACACAGTTTATCCCCATTAGCTATTGAACCTCTATAGGAGTAACAGTCATCTATCCAAAGCCCAACTAGAGGTGTGGATAGTGTCCCGCCACCTCTCTCCCACAGCACACAACACTGTAGTAGAGTGCAATGTCTCATCCAATGCCTGTGCCAGATGGCCAAAACTAGTAGAAGAAACCATCCAGCACACCACCACCGAGAGATGTTCCCAAACATCCTTCAACCCAATCTTCCCCCAAGAACACATGCTCGAAGGAGCTATATCAGTCTGCCAAATCCAAAAAGAAGGAAAAACATTTCACCAACACATGAAAACAAAGAAAAATGAAAAAGGAATACCAAAAGTCACCATACTTACATAGCCACTATGGTTCCTCACTCAAGATGAACGATGGTGAGCAGGCTCATGAAAAAGGAAGCGCTCTTCACGTAATAGCTCAAAGAGATCAAAAGAATTCTCGTTACCCAAGGCAAGGGGCACCCTAGACTGCCACTCCAGGTTATCCCAGTTGTCAACATTCAATCACTCCAAATTGTATCCCTCGCTAAAAGAACCCACCATTTGAAGTTTGGAAAGGAAAATGACCTAGGAACGGTCTTTAGAGGGAAAAAGCAAAAGATTCAAGAAAAAGCCCCCTGTAAATTTTGGAAAAAAAGGACAGAAAATGCTAGAAAATCCAAAAATTGCCCAAAAATACCAGATAAATATTGGAACATTTCATCATCAAGAAAACCATTTTTTGGAACACTAGACCCCTTAAAAAACTCCAGAAATCCCCAATGGGATTAATATTACGCTCTTATCTCCAGCATAAACCCTTACCGCACCTACCCTTAACATAAATCACAAATAAAACCAACAATGCACCCGCATCCAGCTCTGCTATAATTCCCCGATGGAATCTCAAATCTCAAGTCTTCCCCAGTAGAATCCCAAACTTCAAAATAAATGCTTCCCAAATGAAATTACAAGATAATACCTTCCCAATTCCCTAGCATAATCTCCAAGCTAAACTTTCTCCCCATTCATCCACCAACGGACTTTCAAGATATGCCAACAATTAAAATCCCCCACTGCTTCCCCAATGAAGTTATACCCTCTTGAAATAATATATAGCCATCTAAATGTCTCGAGGATAAATCCTTCCCCGATAGAGTCTTAAAATAAACACAATCTCCAGCGAAACCACAGATGCATCTGCATTCCAAAAGATAATTTAAAGATTTCCCCGGAAAGCAACTCCTCGCGTTACAACTTTAGGTGCGTAGAATTGACATCGGACCTCAAAAATGATCGTTACAACCTTTGGTCCTCAGAATTGACCTCAACCCACATAATCGGTCCCTACAACCTTAGGTCTTCAGAATTGAACAAGACCCGAAGAATTGATCCCTACAACCTTAGGTCCTCAGAATTGACCTCGACCCGAAGAATTAGTCCCTACAACCTTAGGTCCTCAAAATTGATCTCGACCCTCAGAAATAGCCATAAAAAATTTAGGTCCTTTGAATCGATCCCTATAACATTAAGTCCTCAAAATTGACCTCGATCCATTGAATCTGTCCCTTCAACCTTAGGTCTTCAAAATTAACCTCGACCCGCAAAACTGGTCCCTACTACCTTAGGCTCTCATAATCAACCTCGTCCCCTAGAAATGATCATTAGAAATTCAGGTCCTTAAAATTGACATCGATCCACAGAATCGGTCCCTATAACCTTAGGTACTCATAATTGACCCCGGCCCTATGGTCGTCAAAACTTTAAGTCCTAAAAATCGATCTCGACCCACTGAATCGATCCTAGCAACCTTAGTTTCTCTGAATTAGCCTCGGCTCGTAGAATCAGTCACTAACTTTAGGTCCATTGAATCGATCTTGACCCTCAGAAACAATCATCATAACTTTAGGCCCTCAGAATCGACGTCGACCAGCAGAATCGATCCCTATAATCTCATGTCCTCAAAATTGACCTCGACTTGTAGAATCGGGCCCTACAATCTTAGGTGCTCAGAATCGACCACGTCCCTAAAAAATGGTCGTTACAACCTTAGGTCCTTAGAGTTGACCTCGATCTGCAGATTTTGTCCCTACAACCTTAGGTCCTCAGAATCGACCTCGATTCGAAGAATCTATCACTACAACCTTAGATCCTAAGCGGCCCTCAGAAATAATTGTCACAACTTAAGGTCCTCATAATCGACCTCAACCTGTAGAATAGTTCCCTATAATATTAGGTTGTCGAAATTGACGTCGACTTGCAGAATAATTCTCTATAACTTTAGGTCCTTAGAATTAACCTTGACTCATAGAATCGATCATCCTTAGCAAAACCTTAGATCCACAGAACTGACCTTGACCCTCTGAAGCACTCACCCTCGTCCCTTTGGTTCGCAAAATTGAGCTTAAACACTCTCTCTCCTAACATTAATATGGTGTCTAATCGACGACCTTCACTTGTTCCAAGCTCACATTTCATGGGGATTTGTAAAAACCACATTCCAGGATCCTCCTAAGCATCTCCTTAAGTCCCTAGAACTTCTTTTTTCATCATAAAACCTAGGTTATACTCCGAGTACTGATCTAAAGGCTACTGAGCGCTCATGAGCCCCATTTAACTGCTGGTCAATTTTCTCACCTGAGTTATAGCTCATTGGATCCCCGAAGGTCTCTAAATCCCCTTTCTAATGGTCTACCCTGTGCATAAATCATCCTCACAGTTCATATGAATGGACCACTTTCCCAAAAAACCTAATCTAGAGACCACTAGGTGCTCTTGGGCTCCGTTTGGCTACGGTCAACTCTCCAAATCAAGTGAATCTCTTCGAATCATTGAAGGGATTTGAATCTCCTTTTTAATGGTCCACCCCATTCACAAGTTATCCTTACGGTACAGATGAACAACCCATTTTACTCTAAAGGGTTATCGAGTGCTCCAGAGCTCCATTTTCCTTGGTTAACTCTCTAAACCAAACGAAGTTGTTTGGAACATCGAAGGGCCTTGTATAACCTTTCCAATGTTCCATCTCGTGCACGAATCATCCTTACTGCCCAAACAAATGATCCATTTCCCTCTTGTCCAAAAGACTGATGGGAGCTTTCGAGCCTTATTGACAACAGTAAATTCCTAAAATCGGGAGAGATCCAATGGATTCTTAAAATGATAAGAATATTCTTTCTAATGATTCATCCCATAAGCAATTCAGACTTCCGGATTGCATTTTAAGACCATCTTTATGGAAAATTTGCCTGAGACTACCGAATGGCATACCTATTTCCATGCCTATCGACGGCGTGTCTAGTGTTGCCTGCCGATAGGCAGGACAAGAACAATGGCAATTGGGACCCCATTTGACCTTATATGAGGAGATAATAAGCTCACTTAAAAAATGCACCTAAAAAACATCCCTCTTAGTGGTGTCAACAACATTCTCTCGAAGTCATCATGGTTTCCATAATGAAACCTCTCCCTCACATTCTATTTCCATAATTTCCTTACCCAATTTGGCAGATTCCCTTAACTATCCTCCTACCATCTTCACCCACTTCCAAGAGTAGCCCCTCAACAATCAAGATCAACTTTAATGCTTTAAAGGAAGGCCTAGGACTCTATCTCTATACATCATCCCATTTGACAATGGCCGAAGTGCCCCGAAAGGGCGTGAAACCCCAGTGCGTGCGCACCAATCGGGAGAGGGATGGCCACAGTTATAAAGCACAAATCGAATCCTACTTGACCCTTAAGAGTAAAACAACAAATGCAATCCCAAATCAAGAAACATAAAATCATAAATGTATAAGTCTTCAACTAAAAGTCTTTATCTTATGCAACCTACGAAATCATCATCAAGGTGAAATGACCTGCACACATGAGATAAAAATAATACCATGATGCATATGAGAGTTTAAAACAAAATCAAACTCTCCCTCAATTTATCCGTCCCCTTTTTGCCTGTAATAGACAAAGGGTAAGAACTAAGCATGGATAATAAGCAATACCCTAATGAAAATGAAATAACATCACAAAGATAATCAATAGAGCATATGCAATGAATTTCCAAGAGAAGGAATACAAAAGAAAGGAACACGAATTTGGATGCCTTTTTAAAAAAAATCAAAATTTTTAAGTATAAAGGGTACATATAGGTACACATACATCACACCATGGAATATGATTAAAATATCCGAATTATAAAAATAGTTGGTAATTGTGTCAACATAATCCATGGGTGAATTAACATAGGCATTCATAACATAGGCGTACGAAGTCAATGAGATACTTCTAAAGAAAGAACCCTGTTTCAACCTTAGGTGTAAGAATTTTTAACATAAATGAAATTGCCTCGACTTATGAAACATGCCATGAATTTAAATGCTTCTCAAAATAATGACACCAAACTATTTAATGTTTTTTAAGAGAGTCCATTGTGCAAACCCATTGATCTTTTAATATATAATACCCTCAAAATCTCATATATTTAAGAATTCACTCTCAAAATTTTGGAGATATCATAATGCTCATGTTTAGTGAAGCATCAATCAAATAAAAACTGCCTTCGCACTTCTCTTCTCACATAAACAAACTTTTAGCTTCTCAAGTTGACTTACTAATGACTTATACTCTATCAAATCTTTCAACACGTTCTCTAACTGAAATACAATGAGAGTTAGAATTCTATTTTGATTTTTAGTTCTAAAAGACTCTTTGTAAAGTTCAACATAGGCGCATTAATGTCCACCTACCCCCTCGCTCAAATTCTCATCACCACACTCACTCTCTTCAGAACGATTTGCTAAAGTGTAGAGGCTATCACGTTTAGAAATTTCCTCACATGACTGACTATGAATACAAAAAAATTAGGTTCATGTTGTGATTCATCCCCAAAATCCACTGACTCGATGTCACTACTGCAAAAAAGAAGAAGAAGAAGAAGAAAAAGAAGAAAAAGATCAAAAATTCTTTTAGGGCAAAACCTATATTCACCACTATTCAAGACTCAACAAAACAAGAAAAACTTATAGACAACTTAGATCTCCACTAAGTTTAATGCTATGGAATCTTTGAATCATCAACAGAAAATGATATAGTCCAGCACCACCCAAAGGAAGCAAATTTTCCCTCGGTATCCACTGATCAGCCTTTGAAATATGCAATTCCCTTCTTCTTCAGTCGTAGATGCTCGACTCCACAAATTAGCAATAGAGGAATTATCTACAAGGGTTTAGAACTTTGGATTGTGTTCTTCTTAATTTGGAGCAGTGATCCTAAAAGATCTACGGGTTTGGGTGGGAAAGTATAGAGTTTGATCATAAAAGGAACTCTAAAAAGGCTTTTAAATAAATGCATCCCCGCATCTCTATTTATAGGGAAAAACAATCTAGGAGGTGGGGATAAATGATTATTTTTTATTTTATTTAAAAAAGAAAAACTCGCATACTCATTCAAACAAACGGCCACCTCATTCAAATGACGTACAAGATCTCGTTCGAATGGCTTCCAATGATACTTCGAACGACATTCCAGAGCTGAGCCAAAAAGAGATGCTTCAAATCTCTTTCGAACATAGGAATCTATCTCGCTTGAACGACTTATGTTGTCGTTTTAACAACCTCGCAAAAATTCAAAAAAATCTTTTAAATAATATTTTGAAAACCTTTAAAATCAAAATATTTTAAAAATGACCCTTGAATATTATAAGCTTTAACAAACCACCTCATAACACTTCTCGAACGATCTTCAATCTTTGTAATGGTCACTAATGATTCTTTTTTTCGCTTCACCTTATGGATTACATGAGCGAATATGTAGAAGCCATGTAGGGGTAGATCAGTGGCATTCAAGGATATGAAAAAATGGGCATTAGTGCATCACCCTTAGTGCATCATCCCACCAACAACCTTAAATCCCTCACAAATCATTTTCCATTTGTATAATGGGTACTCGACATCATTAGTCCACTACCCTTTGTGTCTGGCAGCATGAAGTATCTTTTGATCAGCATTGATTATTTTTCTAAATTAGTGGAAAGAGAACCACTGGAAAACATACGAGATATCGACATTATAAGATTCATCTGGAGAACATAATAACTCGTTTTTCAATTCCTTGAATCATCATAACAAGAAATGGAAATCAGTACGAGAGCAGACACATGACGAGCACAAGATTAAGCACTACTACAGTTTGGTGGCCTACCCTCATATTAATGGACAAGAAGAAGCTTCTAATAAAATTGTCCCCAATGAGATAAGGAAGAGGTTGGAAAAAATGAAGGGCATATGGGTCGACCATCTCCCACACATTCTTTGGACATACTGAATTATGCTTAGGATATCAACAAGGGAAATATCTTTTGCCCTAACATATAGAATGAAAGTTGTCATTCCACTTGAAATAGGTTTGTCGACCATCAAGTCCTCCATGGTCGACTAAGATCTCAATAACTAAGAGATCAAAGTAGAGGTGACCTATCTAACAAAAAAAGAGAGTTAGCCCTAATAAAGCTTACATCATATTAGCAATAATTGACCAAGCAATAAAACAAGTGGTTAAGGCGAGGAGCTTCAAGTTTGAGGATTATGTGTTAAGGAATATAATGGAAAATTAAAGGAAGCCCTCAAATGGAAAACTCGAACCTAAATGGGATGGTCCATTAAAATTTATCAGAGATGACATGTGGGGAGACTACCACTTGGAAACAATGGAGGGCAGGGAAGTTCTCCGGTCATCGTATATAGCCAACCTCAAGAACTTTTACTTTTAAGTTTAAATTTATTTCAGTTTTAATTTACTATTAAGACATTCTTTTAGATTTTTTGAACATTTTTTATGGCAAAATTTATCTCTTTGTAATGTTTAAAGTGGTAGGCAATGAGTATTTAATAAAGAAAATCGATTAGTCAAATGGATTACGTTTGGAATGTTATCTATCATGTTTATCTTCTTTCAAATGTCTTCTTTAAAACTGACTTGTTAGTCGACCAAAGACCACCAATTATTCCCCAAGTAGGGATAGATATATTTTAAATGTCTTCTTTTAAGACTGATTAGTTGGTCGACCAATGACCAACTCAAAATGTTTTTACTATTAATGAAACATGAAATAATTTCTCACAATCGATGAAAGGCCTATCGAAAAACCCTAGGGTTCCATGATCGATCAGTTCTAAATAAATCCTTGATGAGAGATGACCCCGGATTTTTTCTTTTCTCGCTCTAAGCCTAAGGTTTGATGTGATGACATCACCTAAAATGTAAAACCAGGGCCACATAACGTAATAGAAAGAGAAATGTAAAAATTTCCATTAATACTTAAATTTACTATAAGGAAGTTAAAAAGGAAAAATAATTTGCAATTAATAAGTAAATATAGTTGGATAAGTCACACGAACGGGATTCGTCCTCTAAAGGCCTAACTCCAGCAAGCATAACATCCAGAGCCGATGGCTTAATGATCTTAGCAAAGTTCCTAATTCTTGATGGCCTTCCAGGAGACACCCTATTGACCAAGTGTGGAGGTTGATCAACCCCATCATCACCATCAATCCCGAAGTCACCCAGGTATTCCTTATAAACCTAATAGGAATGGCATCCATTGGGATCCATAAAGCTTCAAGCTTGTAAAAGGAGGATTTAATAATTGGGGAAACTCGTGAGAACACCCGTTTAGGCATCCAATAAGATAGAACTTATTTAAGTTGTGCTGCTAGAAGGTTCTGAAGCTAGTTGGACACATTGTGATAAGATTTTATTTCAAAATTGACTTTGAATAAAGTGATACCTTCATCCATCCAAGACAACATGATGACCTATTCAAGATTCATCATGAGAAGGTATTAAATCCTCAAGAATCACTATTAGGATGCACACATTTTATACATGTCACTTACATAATACATCACTATGCACATTTTATGTCATGTTTGTGTGTTGTTGAATTGGTGCTTATATTTTTTTCCTTGATATTTTATTTGATTAAAAATTGGGATTTTATTAATCTTTAAATATGTTTATGAATTAATTACATTTTAAAGATTGAAAAAGATGAACAAAAATTATTTTTCTATGTGAAAGTTGTTAAAATAATTTTTAGAATTATTTTTTAAAATTCATTAAATATTTTTTATTTTTATCGAATTAAAATACCATAATAAAATGGAAATGCATTTTATTAGTTCTTTTGATTAAATAATTTAAGTTGTCTTTGTTGTGTGAGAGGAAATTGGGTTGTTTTAATGGTTGTTAGATCTTTTTAATCATGGGTTATTATCTTGATCCATGGCACACAGTTATGACCAATCAAAACGTGTTTAACTCTGAACTATTCTTTGCCATTGATTTTAGGGTTTCATCCAAAATTTCATCCTGACCATTGGATTTTATATTGCTCTAAACCTAGTATAAAAAGGGACCTGGTTTCATTATTCCAATTTTTTTTGGTTGTTTACACCATTTTTCATAGACTAATTATCTTCTCTACCTTAGAGAGAGAGACAGTGGAAGAGAGAGAGAGAGAGAGAGAGAGAGAGAGAGAGAGAGAGAGAGAGAGATAGAAGATATATACATAAATGTATACACACTTTCTTACACTATATACACAACTGGTTCCATTATTTTCACACTCTCTAAGACTGGACTATGGAGATTTTGTTTTAAAAGGGTGAAATCCAATCCAAAATAAAAACCCTAAGTTGAAGGGTTAGATCAATGGCTATGCATGCCTATGTTTTGGTTAGATCCATGATTTCTTGACTTTATTTGTGTATATTCTCTAAAAATATGATATTATTGTTACATCTATCATTCTTGTAGTTAATATGATTTAGATCTCTATTTTTATGGTTAACATTTTTCGTTAACTTAGTTTGTGTTTGTAGCTCCCCGACCCGGATTTATGTGTTACTCGTAGTTAATTCGGTCCGACCCGAGTGTTAGGTGTGAAGTGCAATGAAACAACCTATATAATGTTGCTAGTCCAGTTTTATTTTAATTAACATTTCCCTTGTGTAGCATGTGATTCCAGTCGAGAAACACCCGAGGTCCAAGCATGTAGACCTACTGATGAAAAAAAAAAGTACTTACCTGTATAACGCTTTCAAAATACTAAATTGTTCCCAACCTACCATCACAAAGATATGGTATGAGCCAATGCTCAGTGGGAATATACAACAATGCAATATAGAATCGAACGGCAGAAAGAGACTCAATATGCCATACTACGCATACACGCAACATTCATTATACATACATACATATATATATATATATATATATATATATATATATATATATATATATATATATATATATATATATATATATATATATAGAAATATATTGAAACATGAGACCGCTTTCATGCAAAATGTTACTTATCCAGATTAATTCGCTTTAATCTCAGAAAAAGAACTTCCCTTAATACTTAGCATTCATTTCTTATTTAACTCACACAGTTAAATGCTTAAACAATTATATTTTGTTTAACTAAAAATCATGCTTTTAACGAAATTGCCCTTTTTACACAACCAACATCTTTTTGTATTTCTATTGAAGAGTATTATTTCAACTCACGCATTTACTGTGTTAGAAAATACTTATTGTCAGTTGAAAGCCTTTTGAATACATACTTAAGCAAATTATGGTTTTAACAACTTGGTTGCTTCATCACCCATTTACCCACTTTACTTTATCACCATTACCTTATCTTATGGGCATTAATATATTTATGCACTCACTTGTCCATTTCACCTTTACCGGAACATTTATTACATCCATTCAAGATAGGTTGTATTAATGCATTTTACCACACAACCCATTTCTTGACATGTTCCATATTTACTTTATCTTTTCTCGAAATCTTCCTATACCGCATACTTCAACGGGCTCTACACAGCCGGCTATGCGCACCATTGCTCCAGCAAGTGGTTCAGGGCTTTTCACCCAAGGGCGCTAGGCCCTTCTTGCTTATTTCCTGGTTATATTCAAGTCCTAATTAATCTTTTTAACATTTTACACATGTCCACATTATTCCACCTCTTTACTTTTACCCGGACGAAGCCAAAACCCGGACTTAACCATCCGTTTTTCCATGAATACTTGAAAAATTATTTGTTTCTCCTTTAAGTCCCTTATTCACACACGTGTGATCTCTACTAAAATCATTCGCGCTTCAGAAATTAATTCATTTTCACTCATACTAGTGTGAAGACATTCCTTGACATTTTTATTCCATATAAATGTTCTACTTTAAGAAAATTACCAATTTACCCTTTATTTGCCAAACTTGAAATTTGGTCCTTTGACATGTGTTATTTTTTCAAATGTTTATTAAGTTTCCAACTGAGCATTTAAAACACTTTAGCCATTTTAAGACTTGTTTAATATCACGCGTGTGACCAACTTTCCCACTTGTCACTTTAACGCCTTTAATACATAAAATAGTACCCTTTACGCAAGACTACTCTTTCTTCATTAGAAATTATCATTTCTTTATTTAACACATATAGTCCTATACCCTACATTATTCATATTCTCAATATCCTTTTTTTCACACAATTTGAAAACTAAAACTATCCTTTGTCTTATATTATGATAAACCCAACAAGAGTTTCTTTAAACTTGCTCACATATTTATCATCAAAATACTACGAGTTTATATGCATAGAATGTGGACTTTAAATACTAAAATCCGATCAAGGGGATTAAACATACATTTTCTTCTAAAATTTTATACCATTTACAAAAAACCTACTTTTCTAGTAATAAAGATATTTTATCAATTTCTTTAAACTCGACGATGTCCATTTATTCATAAGGTCGTCATTTTGCAATAAACTTAAAAATATTTATTTCATAAATATTTCGATAAAATTAATGTCATTCCACATTTTTATTCCATAAAAATATCCATTATTTCTTTTTACTATAAATACATACAAATATTATTTTCTTACATTTTTATTCCATAAAAATGTCCATTATTTATTTTTACTAATATTATACAAAAATAGCATTTTCTTACATTTTTATTTCATAATACATAAAAATAGCATTTTCTTACATTTTTATTCCATAAAAATTCTCATTATTTCTTTTCACAAGAAATACACAAAAATAGCATTTTCTTAAATTTTTATTCCATAAAAATGTTAGTTATTTATATTCTGAAATTTTTTATCTTTTCAAGACCCATTTAAATCATCCCTTGTGACACCCATTTCATACAAATGCTAAGATGATTAACAATCAACACTAAGATGCAAGCTAATATCATTCAGGCATATATTTAATCTAATATATGTAAATAACATGCTAAATTGATACTACACATTAAACTTGGATCAAGTTAGTTTTTCCCACATTAATGAGCTCTAACAATGGTGAGGATGTTGAAGAAGATGGAGGACCCCCCACATCCAAAGGTGGCCTCAAAGGGATCACTAAATGCCCTACCAAGTAAGATCCATGAAAGCTTGTTCTTCTTCTCTATGAAATCATCATGCTTCTTCCAAGGAACCTTTTATAAACCTTCACCCAACTCCAAGTATGTCACCCCCTTCATTCCCACATATTTGTTAATGGTCTTAAATGGTGCTAAAGGTTGGTTAGATCTTCTCTACTGGTGTTGCTATGTGGTGTATGGTGGTGGGGAATGGTAAAGGTCAGATGCAGAAGGGTTTTCCCCCATGGAGACAAAGCTAGAGAGGGAGAAGAACTTAAAATATGATTGAGTATCTCCTAAACCTTACATGATTTCTTCCTTATAACCCAAATGAGTGAAGTGTTACCATAAAAGGGGAACCTTATCATCCCAAAATCAACCGACATCAGGTATTGGTTAATCCTCCATTGACACCACACTATTTCAATGGATCTAATGGTCACCACAAAGACAGAACTTAATTGGATCAACGATTTTTATTTTTGCCACCGTCGTTCGAACAATAGATGCCGTCATTTGGACGTCATATGACTCTCATTCGACGAAAGTTTTCGTCATTCGAATGACCCCCCCTTAAATTCCTATCTTCCGAGATACGCACATTTTCACCCAATTCAGTTTTCAAAGTCTTTAGAGAGTATATATAATTTATAACCTAAAAACTTCTATAATCCTCATATAATCCATAATTAAATAATTCTCTTTATTTAGTCTGATTTGTCACCCAAAAATGCCTTATAATTATCATTGGTTCCTCCTCATATAAAATTTGTATACAATTCAATTAATTTCTCGGGATGGAATATTACAAACTTCCCTCCTTAGGGAATTTAATTCTCGAAATTCTTGGCTTATTACAATCTATACTCCAGTTACTTACGACTAGTCTCCAATCCTAGGCATCCCCAACACTATGGTCTAAACCCAAATATTTCACTTTATTCAATCACCATTGTTATTTCAATCGCGATGAACTTAAGGTATTATTTCTGGTTCTTCAGCATCCCTATAATGTCTATCTAAGCAAACCTCGAGATAGTTGACACTCGCCACATATCGTAATATCACCAATGAATTCATCAACATGGATCATTCCTACGTTAGGATTCGCAATCTATGTTTCTTCAGACAAATCTTGGATCATGCCTAGCCTAGGCTGATACAACCTTAACACATCTCGTTATACATATAAATGATTTCTAAGACAATCACATTATCACATGGTCTTACCCGATCGATATTTCTTAGAGATCCCTATGCTGATCTAGGGTCACCCTGGGTATCACAACACGCACATATACAAGCATCCATCTCCTAAATTCCCAAAATTCTAAACCAAGTGCAACACAACCAACTAATGTTTTATCAGGTTCTAATGTTCATAATATCCTTAAGTCATAACCTCGGGACACACGACCAAGTCGTAGTTGGTTATACCGGTTAATTAACAAATGTATTAACCTAAGGCAATCAAGTAACATATGCAAATAATACGTAAGAACACGAGACCAAGTGGACACACAGTCTGGTGTAGAATAAAGGCGCATCCGAAGAAGAATCCACTCACACGCCGTGATGCATCAGTCATAATCGGGCTAACCCGCATCACTATTGAGCTTATGTAGCGCTACTCCTGAATCAAAACTGGCCAACGGCCTCCCATCAACAAGATCAAAGAAGGCGCTAGAATGCAAGGAATCAGGCGACTGCTATGCAAAACAAAAACAACCTAATTGCGATAATGAATTGAACCACATTAAGCGTGAACCCACCACATACACGTGAATTCTATAACTCTTTACCGATATCTTTTGAAGTCGTAGCCTCGGCACACACCCTAGCTTAAACTCTTAGTCTTGACGAGCCCTAACCAAGGATCATCCGTCCATACTGGACGAACGGAATACAAAACAAATTTCCTTCGGGAAGACAAAATTCTGGGCTTCCCTCTTTAGGACTAATGTTACATATCCATCACTAGTAAGCATAACTATCCTAATAGAGGCGAAGCTACTTATCTTGATACTCATCATTAGTTACTGAACCATCCCAACTAGTCCTCTAAAATTTCAATACATGGTAGCTAACCTTAGTATCAAGATCACTATCAAAACGCTCACATAGTTTTAAACATTCACTCGTGCCTAATGATTTCTCTCAATAGAGTTGTTACTAACCACATAGGAAGCACAAGTAGGTGTTATAATCAAGCCTAACCCTTTGTCCCGAGTGCTATCTCTAAAATCCATGACAAACATCATCGTGTTCTAAGTCTCCCAAGTGCACCACCTATCATTGATTAACCTATTTTCAAAATTATGCTCAAAGTTCATATTATAACGCATGTCTATAAACAAAAGTCTTAACGCTAACTCCAAGGCACTTCCACAATTCGACATGATCTAATCGTACTACAATCCTCAATGGTCTACTATCATTTATGTAAACTTCAATACAATAATGATTCCCAATAGATTAAACGTCGATTACAAGAAACCACAAGTCATGCCCTGACCTATGCTACACAACATGGAATTTACTACTACAAAGTGTACATCGCCATAAGAATCTCGACGCAAAATGATTCCTGAAGGTTTCGAGGAGAGATACTATTCATTTACTTAATACTAGTCACCGCGATTATCTAGATTCACTCCTAGGTCACCTCACTCATAAAGATTACCTAAATCCACGTCATAGTCAAGGCACATGAAATGGGGCATACTAAACTCAAGCCTCTAACCAAGGGACATAATATTTTCTCGTCAGATAGGTAAAACTTTTAAATACATTCATCAGCCAACAACCACTAAGGTGCTCACCCATAGGGATATCATTCTTTTGACTAAACCTGACTTGTCCTTTAGTGTTGACCCATGCAATTTACATGTTCATCGAATTATCCACCAATCACGATATTACCCCAAGGATAGAATTTGCCTAATTATGTCATAGACATTGGCCACCCATAAGTGTTACGTCTAAGGATATGTATATTTTAAAATCAAAATCCTCATTACAAATTTATGACACTCTAACTATCAATATCTACACAATTTGGTGCCATTTTCTCATTGGGAATCATTTCATTCTTATCAATATTCCCAAGGACTCTACATCATCATGGGCTAGAACACAAACACCTCACACTACAAACCACGGTGTCACCACCTTTTTGGCTTACGTGGACCCCCATAAAATATTAATGAACTTAACCAAAAATGCAGAAGAAACTTATAATAATTATCCTGACCGTTTGCCATTTGGCACTAATTTACTTATCGTGCTAACCTCTTTTACCTTACTGTCGAGGACACGAAATAAACTGTCATCAAACTAGCATGATCGGCCCAAACCAACACAGATGTTGAAAGATCTAATACCGACCTCACTATGTCACTCCTGAAAGAAACCATGAACCTAGACCTCTGATATCATTTGTAACGCCCCAACCTGGATTTATCGGTTACCCGTAGTTAACCCGATCCGGTCCGAGCGTTAGGTGTGAGATGCAATGAAACAACCTATATAATGTTGCTAGTCCAGGTTTATTTAAAATATCATTTCATTTGTTTAGCATGCGATTCTAGTTTTAAGATCAACTACGTGTGGGACCCACGGGAAACACCCGAGGTCCAAGAATTAAGTGCTACTAACGAAAGGAAAAAAAAGTACTTACCTGTATAATGCTCTCAAATTACGAAACTGCTCCCAATCTGTCGTAACAAATCGAGGGTGTGAGACAAAGCTCGGTGATAATATACAGCAATGCAATATAGAATCGAACGGCAGAAAATGACTTAATATGCCATACTACGCATACATGCAACTTTCTTTACACACACACACACACACACACACACACACACACACACATATATATACATATATATATATATATATATATATATATATATATATATATATATATATATATATATATATATATATATATATATATATATATATAAACGTGAGACCTCTTTCATGCAAAATGTTACTTATCTCGATTAATTCTCTTTAATCTCATAAAAGAACTTTCCTTAATACTTTTAATTCATTTCTTATTCAACTCACACAATTAAATGCTTACACAATTATACCTTGTATAACTGAAAATCATGCTTTTACTGAAATTTCCCTTTTTACACAGCCAACACCTTTTTGTATTTCTATTGAAGAGTACTATTTCAACCCACGCATTTACCGTCTTAAAAAATACTTATTGTCATTTGAAAACCTTTTCAATACATACTTAAGCAAATTATCGGTTTAACAACTTGGTTGCTTCATCACCTATTTGTGACACCCCGTCCAATTAAACGACGGGTGATCAGTCCTTTATTAAATTAAAATAAAAATCTCATTTGGTCCATTCTTAGCATCACTATTGAAAATATTTTTTTCATTTACTAACCAACTAGTATTCAAAAGAAAGTCCATGCCAAATTTATCTTTTTATTAAACAATTACAACATGTAAAAATAAAAACTATACCAAACCCACAGTAACATATTCTAAAACATCACAAGATTTAATATAACTAAATGCTAAATAAACCATCAACTCTAATTCTAATATAAAAACTCCAACAAAATGATAAACCTGAATACAAAGTCCAACTAAACCTCTAATGAAATCAAACTGAATCCATAAGTCCAAAGTCTGATGAAATTGAATAAAAGAAATAATCGAAGGGCAACACACCCAAATAAAATACTGAATAATATATCCTACTCTAGGAAGGAACAATTGAAGTGTCTAATCAATCCCTACAAGCATCCACAAGTGTTGTAACTATGCGTACCTAGAACAGATCATTAAGATGGGTGTCCATGTAGCTGACCCCTACAAGGTTTTGAAAATATTTTTGCAAGTACGGGTCAGAGCCCAAGTCCTTTTCAAAACATTTTTCAAATATTTATGACAAGTTTAAAAATAGTTATTATATACACAAGTTAGGGTGCGTACATGAAAAACCTGGGTGGTACCTATGCATGTGTTTCAAATCAAACCAATTTTTACCAAAAATTGTTCAACTTTTAATTTGCACCAAACCAAGTTGTGAAAACCCAATTCTTACTTTAAACAAATTTTATCTTGATTAATCCTAAACATGAATCTAGTGATTAAAGCAAGTAAAGTAAAGAATACTCACAGCTCCTGATGTACGAAGAAAAAACCCAAAATGGAAAAATAACCTCGGACGGCCCAAGCCGGACAAACATTATGAACAAAGGTTTTACAAAGACAGATTAGCCTTACTCAATGACTCGATCCCCACGGGTCTTGAAGCTCCTTCTGATCTTCTACCGTTCTTCAATAGATCCCACGCATAAATTTCATCTTCCACGATACCTATCCACAACACTCGACTCCACGAATGTCTTGGTGTCCACCGATTGGCATTGATTCCTCTACGATGTCGAACAAGAAGTCCTTCTCTTTTCTTCATCCCAAAACCCTGATGTTCAATTGTAGAACAAACCTTATTGGTGCATCAAGATCACATAAACATATAATAATGATAACTCGGATCTTTGCAAACTCTAAGGATGTGTTTAAGCTTTTTAAACCTTAGAAAACATGTGCAAAACTCGTACTAGATCATATACTATTTTTCCAGAATACACACTTATGAAACTCTAACAGAAACACACTTTAAATAAGAATTAAGCACCGCCTCAAAAATAGTGTCGTTCGCGCGCCATATTCTTCTCGTTTGAACGAGACTTATTGTCGTTTGAACAAGCCCGCGTGTCAGTTTGACTTTTTGTTTAAAACGTCTCTTCCAAAAGAGATTCAAATTAGTCAAACTCTATTTCGAGCTTATCAGAATAAAAACGTAGTGTAAACATTTAAAACACTTTTAAAAACATTTTAAAATATTTTCTTTATAAAAATTACATCCTTATCTTTTATAAAAACAATTCTGAGCACCATTAATTATACGCATTCACACCTGTGTGATTTTGGAATGCAATTAACTTTGAAGATGATTAAACTTGCACCAATATAAACTTCGGCATGATTAATTCTTTGAAGCTTTATCGTAACATCTTTGATTTATTCAATACGTCATATACCAAGTAGGATCGTGACAGAATAAAATCTCCCTATGATATATTATAAACATAGTTTTGTTCACGGCATTAAGTTAAAACAATACATGGACTCAATTGGAAATTTATGTCCTTACAAATCTCCCCCTTTGACTATTTCGGGACAAAACTAAACCAGTGAAATGCCTAAGTCAGGTCGTCAAGCCATATGACGCCTAAATCCCATCCCATAAACCCAAAATCAAAAATACAGGACAGGGACTAGAATATTCACCACCGATAAGCATGAACAATCTGAATGTGATGTAGACTTGAAATCTCGAATCGCTGAAGCATACCTACACACATGAAACAGACAAACAAATACCCAGTGAAGTATGGAGGAATAAATGAAACCAATATATATATATCCTAATGATACCAAACAATAATAGATACAAATATGAATAAACTCTGAAAAAACATTTGTTAACCAATTGAGCAACAAACTGATACCAAATTTAAACAATCGTAATACCAATTTGTAAAATATGTAATCCAAAATCCAAAACATGCTAAAATCTCCCCTACATCACATACATATCTCCCCCTTTTTATCTCGAATAGACAATCCGGTGAAAAGATAAACTAATCAACAAGTATCTAGCATGAGAAGATACCAATTTGAATCAATTTGAAATCGCTAGATAATCATGAAACAACCAGCTAAATATGATCAAGTAATGACAAATCAGCAGCTAGTAAACCAAATGAATCACACAAAGAATATAACAATCTAATCAGGTGTGATAAACGGACTATATGCAAAGAGTCAATATGAGACAATAAAACCTGCATATAAATAGTCAGTCCAGAAAGCTTCCAACAGTACCAAAAAAATCATCAAAATAAACCAGAGGACTACAAACCAATCAGAAGCAAGAAATCAGGTTGTCGCTCGAACAAGCCAGGGACGTCGCTCAAACGAGATGAGGACGTTGCTCGAACGAGACTTCATGCGACATGGATATGTCATTCGAACGAGATCTCGCGACATGCCAAACTTTCACATTTTCCCAGAAATATCTTATATTTTTTCCCAATGAAAAAAATTCCAGACAAAAATCAGTGGAAGAGCCTGACAACAGCAAAACTGTGCTAAAACAGTAAGCTTTTAACACAATCCGCAAAAACTCATAAAAAATAACAATGTGAGTTACATGCAAACATAGTATCGATGTGCTCAAACATGGACATGGAATGAATGGGCGTGAAACTACAACAAATGAGTCATAATTCCAACACATCGAAAAGATCAAGAAGCTCTAATTGATAGCGATAAATCATCAAGATTTATCATAGACATATGACAATTAAAGTGTGAGCTTAATGAACTAAACATACTACATTTACACAAATCCAGAATTTTGACAATTCTACAAACAATAGAGTCAAATTGTAATGTTTCAACATTAGGATTAGTTGTACAAACCCGTTTAATTTATTAATCCATCCAAACTCCCTCAATAATATCATGTTTTCTTTGGAATGAACTAAACTAATTTGTCCCTTTTCTTATCATATTGCATTTTATTTTTGGCTCTTTTAAACAGTGGCTTTCACGACGAGTTAAATTTGACCTCTCGCAACCCTTTCCCGTGAATCACTCATCATTTTTTCAATTAAGTACCAATTCAAATCCTCATGGTAAACGATTCTTACATGCACACTTCTCCTTAATTCTACTTACACATATATGACAAGATTGAGATAAGAACGCCTCACCAAATTCAAATAATCAAGAGAAGTCAAACATCCATATAAAGTCGTGCATGTGTGCAATGTTGACATATATACAAAGTTGAATGAAAATGCGTATTAACTTCGAAACAACTCCATATAAACAATGGTTAAGATCATTCTAAGCATCGATAATAATGACCAAATGTCTTAGCCACATGAATAATGAAACGATGGGGGGGGGGGTAAAGCACACCAATATGCCACATCAAACATGTAAACACAAAAACAAAAACCAACAAAAAACAAAACTATTTTCGGTTTTTCAAAAGTTTTCTCAAAAACAAAATCTTTTTGAATATTTCAAATAAGACTCAAACAAATGAAAAATATAATACAAAGAGATAAACATGTCATAACACTAGAAAATTAGAAACATGATGTAAGGGCTAGCGTATGACAAAACATGCAAGCTACTATCCATGAGAAATAGCAAGAGATGAATCATGTGCATGCATATGAGAATCAACCAACGAAGCATTTAACATCTCCAAAATGGACTTCTTAACACAAACAGGTGTATACCTAACAAAACGGGTTTTGGGAACCAATGGGACACTACGTTTAATCTTCCTAGGGTTTTTTAAAAGATCAAAACAAAAACTCCTAAGGTGACCTTTCCTGCCACAGTTCGAACATGTGAAAACACGATGAGGAACGGGTCCTTTAGGTTGACCTTTTATAATACCATCGGATGTGGTTGATTCTCTAAAACAAACTATGGTTTTGGCTTTTATATTTGAACCACTAGAACAAGATAAGCCGCTACCATCACTACTCAAGTCATTTAAATCATTTTTTAACTTCAAAACTTTCGACTCAAGCAAACAATTAAACTCCTCAAACTTTTGAGACTCCTTTAAATTTTCAATTACCCCTAGAAGGTTATCTTGCTACCCCTCAATGTGAGCAAACTTATCCCTAAGAGATTTTTCTCATGCCAAAAAAACATTAATTAAATTATTTTCCGCAACGGCACAAACCCTAGAATTTCTGAGATCCTCTAACTATTTTTCTAAAACGAGGACTCTATCACGACTCTCATTTTTTACCAATGTTATCATATAAAAATCATTAAACAAGGAACTAAACTTCTCACGACAAATATCTCTTTGAATTTTAAAATTTTGCAAATATTCAATCCTATTTTTGAAACCGAAATTTTCTTTCCCCAAAACTTCAATACGTTTTGCAAACTTTAAATTCAAATGATGTAAATCGTCAAAGCTTAGAGAATCCATAGAGATAAAACAAACACAAGAGATATAAATAAACACAAGGGATCACAAAACAAATAAAATAGGTTTTCTAGCTCTGATACCAATTTGAAAAACCCTGGGTGGTCCCTATGTGTGTGTTTCACATCAAACCAATTTTTACCATAAATTGTTCAACTTTTAATTTGCACTAAACCAAGTTGTGAAAACCCAATTCTTACTTTAAACCAATTTTATCTTAATTAATCCTAAACATGCATCGAGTGATTAAAGCAAGTAAAGTAAAATAAAGAATACTCACAACGCCAGATGTACGAGAAAAAACCCAAAACGAGAAAACAACCTCGGACGGCCCAAGCCAGATAATCATTGTGAACAAAGGTTTTACAAAGATAGATTAGCCTTACTCAATGACTCAATTCGCACGGGTATTGATGCTCCTTCTGATCTTTTACCATTCTTTAATAGTGCCCAGGCAGAAATTTCATCTTCCACGATACCTGTCCACAACACTCGACTCCATGAATGTCTTGGTGTCCACCGATTGGCTTTGATTCATCTACGATGTCGAACAAGAAGTCCTTATCTTTTCTTCAGCGTAAAACCCTGATGTTCAATTGTAGAAAAAACCTTCTTGGTGCAGAGAGATCACATAAACATATAATAATGATAACTCGGATCTTTGCAAACTCTAAGGATGTGTTTAATCTTTATAAACCTTGGAAAACATGTGCAAAACTCGTACTGGATCGTATATTATTTTTCCAGAATGTACACTTACGAAACTGTGACGAAAACATGATTTAAGTAAGAATTAAGCGCCGCCTGAAAAATAGTGTCGTTCGAACGACATAGGGCTGTTGTTCGCGCGACATAAGCATCATGTTTGAACGAGACTGGTTGTCATTTGAATGAGCCCGCGTGTCAGTTTGACTTTTTGACTTCTTATTTAAAACGTCTCTTCCAAAAGAGATCCAAATTGATCAAACTCTATTTTGATCTTATCATAATAAAAACGTAGTGTAAACATTTAAAACACTTTTTAAAACATTTTAAAACATTTTCTATATAAAAATCACATCCTTATCTTTTATAAAAATAATTTCTAGCACCATTAATTATACGCATTCATACCTGTGTGATCTCGAAATGCAATTAACTTTGAAGACGATTAAACTTGCACCAATTTAAACTTCAGCATGATTAATTCTTTGAAGCTTTGCCACAACGTCTTCAATTTCTTCAATACGTCATAGACCAAGTGGGATCGTGACAAAATAAAGTTTTCGTATGACATATTACAAACACAATTTTGTTCACGGAATTAAGTCAAAACAATACATGGACTCAATTGAAAATTTATGACCTTACAGTACACTCCTTTGAGTTCCTCACATCTCATCTATAGTGCACACCTAACGTCTTCTACTAAGCCCACCTCGTTAAGCTACCCGAGTGAACTAGGTCTCAACCGTCAAGATAACCCTTATCCAGTCTAGCTCACTCGTACCGCCCATACAGTATGCTATAGTATAGCCTTAATTACCATTAACTCCTTAGCTCAGTTTCTCATTAACTTAACTCGTACCGCCCATACAATTCATTACCCAACCACTAATATTTAACATTTCTCTTACGTTATTATTATTACCATCATGTTAAGTTATCACATCTACTTTATCTTTAGATACTAATTATCTACTTTTCTACTATAAACACTTAAATAGATTAAGTATTGTTTTAGATATACACTATCTAGCCTCCTTAGTATCACACATAAGTAGATTAAATATTTTTTAGACGTATATTATCTAGTCTCACTACTATCACACATAAGTAAGATAAAACACTCAGGTGTGTGTGTGTGTGTGTGTGTGTATATATATATATATATATATATATATATATATATATATATATATATATATAGAGAGAGAGAGAGAGAGAGAGAGAGAGAGAGAGAGAGAGAGGAAGGCTCACCTACATCATGCATTATACATCACACCGTACATCACACCTAATTCTAGGCCCTAGAAAACTTTTTTTTTCAAATTTTATATTTTTTGATTGAAATTAAACTTCCAATAAACCTATATGAAAAAAATTAGGTCAAAATACATTTTGTAGCTATTTTAAAAAAATTCACAAAAAACTGTTGGCGCAGACCCTTATAAATAAGGTATTTTTAGCAGTTTTTTGTGAATTTTTTAAAAATAGCTACAAAATGTATTTTGACCAAAATTTTTGCATATGTGTTGATTACAAGGTTAGTTTCAAGGGGAAAATATAAAATTTGAAAAAAAAGTTTTTTAGGGCCTTGAATTAGGTGTGATGCACGGGTGATGTATAGAGCATGATGTACTATAGCTCTCTCTCTCTCTCTCTCTACATATATATATATATATATATATATATATATATATATATATATATATATATATATATATATATATATATATATATATATATAATATAACATCCATCAAGCTGGCCTCCGTGATGCACAATTGTGTACTATGCTATCAAGTCCAAGTACCTCACATACCTATCATGGACTAATGATTCAGAATGTCTTCGTCGAATCATATATCAAAACAACACATATTAGAGGCAAACATAACACTAAGTCTTTGGGGTTGCGCACATACCTAACGTACCCAAATGACTTGTCGGCTTCACTATTTCTCTTACATAGGTATCCAGTTTCAGCACTATGCTCTGGGGCACAAATCCAGATCTCACTGGAATCATCAAGGTGGGATCACCCACTGCTTGTGACCTCCGTGATAGCTATGTTCACATACATAAAAGCACATAATAGGCATACACACCACCTAATCCATATGTATATTTAGTATAGGCACATATAAAACCTATAATAATAATTCATACGTAGTATTTATCCCCCGAATACTTATCGTATAATTAACTCACAATGCTAATTCACTATCGTATACCCCGAGTATTATTCTCTACCCAAAGTGCCCATAGATACCCCTTAAGTTAATTCAGTAGTTATATCACACATACCATACTGGTCTACATCATAGGTTCGCTCGCAACCCCCGTGACACGCGCTCATTCCCCTGAGTTCATTACGTTATAACTTAAGCCCGATAAATTTTCACCTTAATTCCCTCATTGATATCTAATCCTCAACCATACCAAGGCTTACTGTAATTCCTAATGTCCCCCATAATAATTTAAGGATTTCCCAAAAGTACCCCTTGTAATCATTTATAATTTTCAGACTTAAATAGAGGAAAATTGGCAATTCTGGGTAAATTTAATCAATTTGCCCAGGAGGCTAAATCGATTCCCCTGTCGAATCGATTCTCCTCTGGGCTGAATCGATTCGAAAAGTAGCAAGTCTCTTCTTCCTTACGTTTTTACGATTTCTCACCCTAATATCTTCCTCAAATCTCCGCAAAACTTCACCAAATTTCAAACCAACATAACTAATCACTATATAGGTATATAGGGATGATTTCCAACTTAAATTAAACATTTATTCATCAATAATTTAATCCAAGAATAGATTATCCTCTAAAAATGCATAAAACCCTAGTTTATCATGTTCTTCATCTCTTTTAATCAAGAACCCAAATTTCATTCATACAATTTTTCGATAATCATCTGATTTCTTGTTACAACCATAAGGGAATATCACTACATGCAAATACTACCCCAAAACATGTGTTTAAATCATCAAAACCTCAAGATTAAATTTCAATCATCAAATATAAGACCCTACACTACATGGGTATTATAACTCTTCAAAAAAAAGCAAGATAAACACTTGTCTTCAGTCCAGCAGATCTGATTTCATTTGTTTGATGAAATGGTTGCTCTCCCCTTGTTCCGATCTCGATTCCGTCATGTTCGGGATGGAAATTGGTGAAAGAATATTTGGCTTTCTTCTCCTCTTTCTCTCTTATGGTGTTTATTACTTAAGCTTTGTGTTAACCCTATACCCTCACTCTAATGGACAGATATAAACTTACAATTTTTGAAGTCCCTCTAATCCTAGGTTCTCAAATGACCCAAATGCCCTTAAATGGTGCCGATTTGGTCCAAAATCGTCCCGGGACCCAAACTATGCCTCCGAGTATACTATTTTGACTATTTTGACCCTTTTGGAATCAACCGTGACCTCAAAGTCATCATCTGAATCACTTTATACAACTATCTTATTTCCTCCTCAAAATAAGGCACACATGAATTCTAAATAAATCGAATTAATTTAATTTCTAAATACCCGAATTAAATAAATTTTGCGAATCAAATAAACTCCAAATCACCAATTTAAGTAAATCCTATATCTTCATAAATACGGGGTATTACACCATTTACCCACTTTAATTTACCACCTTTACCTTATCTTATGGGCATTAATAGATTTATGCACTCACTTGTCCATTTCACCATTACCAGAACATTTATTACATTCATTCAAGTTAGGTTGTATTAATGCATTTTACCACAAAACCCAATTCTTAACATCTTCCATATTTACTTTATCTTTTCCCTGAATCTTCCTATACCGCATACTTCAACGGGCTATACACCGCCGGTTACGCGCACTATATGCTCTAGCCAGTGGTTTAGGGTTTTTCACTCAACGTCTCCGGACCCATGTTGCTTATTTCCCTATTGAATCCGACTAATTGATGTGTTTAACATTTTACACATGTTCAAATTATTCCAGCACTTTACTTTTACCCGAATAGAGTCAAAATCTGGACTTAACCATCCATTTTTCCACTAACACTTGGAAAATTGTTTGTTTCTCCTTTATGTCCCTTATTCACACACAAATAATTTACACTAAAATAATTCACGCTTTAGGACTTAATTCATTTTCACCCATACTACTGTGAAGACGTTCCTTGACAGTTTTATTCCATAAAAATATTCCACTTTAAGAAAATTACCAATTTACCCTTTATTTGCCAAACTTGCAATTTGGTCCTTTGACAAGTGTTATTTTTTTCAAATGATTATTAAGTTTCCAACTTAACTCTTAAAACACTTTAGACATTTTAACACTTGTTTAATATCACACGTGTGACCAACTTTCCCACTTGTCACTTTAAAGCCTTTAATACATAAAATATTACCCTTTACACAAGACTACTCTTTCTTCATTAGAAATTATCATTTTTTTTATTTAACACATGTAGTCTTATGCCTTACATTATTCATATTCTCAATATCCTCCTTTTCACACAATTTGAAGACTAAAATTTTCCTTTGTCTTACTTTATTTTAAAACCCAACAAGACTTTCTTTAAACTTGATCACATATTTATCATCAAAATACTAGGAGTTTATACGCAAAGAAAGTGGTGTTTGAATACTAAAATCCTATCAAGTGGATTAAACATACATTTTCTTCTAGAATTTTACACCATTTACAGAAAAACATGATTTTCTAGTAATGAAGACATTTTATCAATTTTTTTAAACTTGACAATGTCCATTTATTCATAAGGTCATCATTTTGTAATAAACTTCGAAATATTTATTTCATAAATATTTTGACAAAATTAATGCCATTCCACATGTTTATTCCATAAAAATATCCATTATTTATTTTTACTATAAATACACACAAATAGCATTTTCTTACATTTTTATTCCATAAAAATGTCCATTATTTCTTTTAACTAGAAATACAAAAAGTAGCATTTTCTTACATTTTTATTCCATAAAAATGTCCATTATTTTTTTTTTTACTAGAAATACACAAAATAGCAGTTTCTTACATTTTTATTCCATAAAAATGTTAGTTATTTATATTCTGAAATTTTCTATGTTTTCAAGACCCATTAAAATCATCCTTTTTGATACCCATTTCATACAAATGCTAAGATGACTAACAATCAACACTAAGATGCAGTCTAATATCATTCCTACACATATATAATCTAATATATGTAAATAACATGCTAAATTTATACTCCATACTAAACTTGGATCAAGTTAGTTTTTCCCACCTTAATGAGCTCTAACAATGGCAAGGATGTTGAAGAATATTCCCCCCCCCCTCCCCTCCAAAGGTGGCCTCGATGAGGCATCTAAAAGCCTTTCCAAGTAAGATTTACGAAAGCTTGTTCTTCTTCTCCATGAAATCCTCATGCTTCTTCCAATGAGCCTTCTATAAACCTCCACTCAACTCCATGTATGTCCCCTCCTTCATTCCCACATATTTTTTCAGGGTCTTACATTGTGCTAAAGTGTGGTTGATATGATATAATGGTGTTACTATGTGGTGTATGATGGTGGGGAAGTGGTAAAGGTCGGATACATAAGGGTTTTCCCCTACGGAGACAAAGCTAGAGAGGGAGAATAACTTAAAGTCTGATTGAGTAACTCCTAAACCTTACGCGATTTCTTCCTTACAACCCAAACGAGTGAAGTGTTACCACAAAAGGGAACCTTATCATCCCAAAATCCACCCACATTAGGTATTGGTTAATCCTCGAATCGACAGCTCACTGATCCAAAGGATCCAAGGGTCACCATAAAGACAACACTTAAATGGATCGGCGATTTCTATTTTTGCCACCGTCGTTCGAATGACAGCTGCAGTTGTTTGAAGGACATATGACCTTCGTTCGAACAACAATTGTCGTAGTTCAAACGACCCCATATGGACATTTTCCCCAATTCAGTTTTCAAAGTATTAAGAGGGTACATATAATTTATAACCTAAAAACTTCTATAATCCGCATATAATCCATAATTAAATAAATCTCTTTATTTCATCCCATTTATCACCCATAAATCCCTATAATTATCATTGGTTCCTCCTCATATAAAATCTATATACAATTCAATTAACTTATCGGCCCAGAATATTACAGTGTTACTCTTGAGTTAGATTCATTAGTATCCCGTCTGATTTATATATTTCTATGTATAACTTAGTTCTTCTACAAATTTGTTTGTAGATATGATTTTTATAGACTAAGTTTTCTTGAAAAACATTCTTTTGTTCTACACATTTCTTTTGGTCCGGTAAAAAAAGATATATTATGAGCTGTATGTTTAATATATATAAAACACTTGATCTTTTTCTTTGAAAAATACACTTCTTGATTAAATTTTGTTTAAATCCGGTGTAGCATTAATTGGTTTGTGTTACTATTTAGTAAAGCAAATGTGTTTTAACTTGCATGTTTATTTTAAAGGTTTAGGTTTCTTGAAAAGACACTTTAAAACTGTTTTAGGAGTTTAATTTAATTGTTTTACTTAAAAAACATTTTAGATCTTTATTTTTATTGTTCATTACAAGACAGTCAATTCACTTTGTTGTTAATATTTTGATTTTATTTTTTGTTTTGATTTTTAGTAGAATATTATAGCACGGTCTTGTTTGTGTTGACTAGATATAAAAATCTTTGATTATACGTCAGTGAGGGTTTTCTTTGTTGGTTGTGTTGAACTCATTCTTTGAGTATATTTTGTGATTTCTTTTTCTAAGTCTAAGATGTTTTTGTCTCAACTGTCTTGGAATATAAATCTTGAACACAAACTATTCGTTGTTTCAATACTAAAAAGTAGGTTAAAGAGTGTCCAACACATTTTCTTACACAAGATCATATACTTTCTTCATGATTTAGATTTTTAAAATTTATGAAACATTTTTGTCAAGAGTTGTTAATAAAGTTTTAGTTAGACAAAAAAAATTTCAAGACAATGGTTTAAGAGTCTAAGCTAAACTTTATTAAAATTATAACAAAAGTATATAGGCTTTTTGTTGCATGATCATTTTGTCTATAACATTAACTGTGTGTGAGTTTCATGTAGTGTCGGACACCTTACACTCACTCACATAATTCACTAGATCACTTATGACAGCACCTAGTGGTTCTTAGGTATATCCAAGAGGGAACTACAAAGGTGGTGAAGGGAACAAGTAGGAAAAGCTGGGACTGCTCAAAGACAATCAAAATGTTAAGAGAGGTATCATTGTTTAGGATTGACTTTTGAGTCATTTTCTATAATTATACAACTCGTTTTTTTTAATTAGTGGGCTTTAGGTTGACCTTAGAGGGTCCACGATGTTTTTCCTAGGGAAGGGAGTTTTACCTCATAAAAAACTCGACATGTCATTTACTTTTTGATTTTGATATATTGTAATCTGTCACACATACTCATATCAGAAATACTTCTAGGATTGTTTTTAGAAACTCAACTAATAATTGGATTAATATTTCATTTACTTTTTGCTTTTAATATTCTCTAATCTGTCACACATACTCATATCAGAAATACTTCTAGGATTGTTATTATAAACTCAACTAATAATTAGATTAATAATCCTGTAATTTAACTTAAATTAAATAGAAAAGATTAGTGGACTTAATTTGATTATTGATAATAACTGAATAGTTTAAGTAGAAAAGTTTAAATTGGTTCCCCTCATATCATATTAGGTAAAATTCAATAAATAGAGGTTACTGCACTGCAAAAGATTTTTCCTGCTTGCTATAAAGTGTTGTAAGGGAAAAATTTCCAATTGAGTTTTTATGTAATCGACTTAATTTCGGACAAAACTTGTTTAAGTCAAAGATAGATTTTTATCTTGTCATGATACCCACAAAAGTCTATGATGTGTTGTGTTAAAGACGTAGCGGCCATGCTTCAAAGATAGATCATGCCCTGTTTATTAGTGCACGTTTCACATCTTCAGATCACATTACATTTTGAGATACTCTCAGGTATGCAAGCATAATGTTTATGGGACTCAAAAATGTTTTAAGGATGTTATTTTGTTTAAAAATGATTTTAAAATGTTTTAACTTGTTTATTCTGAGATAAACACTATTTATAGTCGTATGAATTCTCTCATTATGTTTAGAGACTTCAAATGACATGAACAGTCATTCAAAAGACATCTCATTGTCATTAAAACGACACGGACAAGTCGTTCAAACGACATGTCTATATCGTTTGAACTCCATGGAGATATTGCTCGAACTACCTGCCGACTTAAGGCTTTCATTTAAGGCATTTTTATCTCATAAATTCGAGGTGTAGAGAACCAAAATACATAATAGAAAAATTATGTTTTTCTGCACTTGTTTTCAAAGGATTTCAAAGTTAAAACCATCCTTATTGTTTTGAAAAGATTCGAGCTTTCAAACATATGCTATGGAGATCTTGTTTGCACTATCTGGAATTTTTTCATCGCTTTGAACAAGTTGGTTTGTTGGAGTTTTATGATGAAGAAATAGTGAAGACCGAGTTTTAAATCATAAACAGTTGCCAAAGCTGCATCGGTGGACATTGAGGCACTCATGGATGCGTGTGCTGTGGACGAGTATAGTGAAAGGATTTCTGCATGGGCACGGTGGAAGAGTGTTTAAAGAGAAGAAGAACATCAAGGATTATGGGGATCGATTCATTGTGTACATCTTTTTTTCTTCCTTTGTAATTATCGTATCATAGTAATTGTCTGGCTTGGGTTGTCCGAGGTTTTTTCCTTAGTGGTTTCCTCGTACATCCGGCGTTGTGGACTTTACTTCACCTAGATTCATGTTTAGGATTATACAATATAAAATTGGTCTTAAGTAAAATTGGCTCACGGACTTGCTGCATAACTAAAATTTGAAAGAAAAAGGTTTTTGAAAGATAAGTTGCTATCACCTAAAGCACACTTTAAACAAAGGCCTAACAATTGGTATCAGATCTTAACTTTACAAAATATTTTTAATAACCTTACTAACCTTTGTTTATTTTTAAATAATGGATGACAGAAGCCAGTTAGATAAGTTAGGAAATTTTAGTAGGCCCCATGTCTTTGATGGCACTAACTTTCTTACGAGAATGTTTAGGATGGTTGCCTTTATACAAGCTACCCTAGGGGATGAGGTTTGGGATTTAATAGAATGCATATACACTCACCCAAAAGTACCTATCGAAACAGACAGTCCTATTAGGCATAGAAAGCGAACAAATGAGCTAAGTCCTGATGAGAAGAAGTTGAGTAACTTTAATAACAAAGGGAAGAATGCTATTTTTAATTCTATTAATGAACATGAACTAAAAAGAATCTATTATTGTAAAACTAATAATGAGGCATGGGATACTTTAGTAATAACATATGAAGATGATGCTAGGATTAAGGAATGTAAAACACCAATGTTGGTCCAATAATATAATATACTGGTTATGAAAGAAATTGAAAAATTTGATATTTTTATATGCTTATTTCAGACTTAATGACTCAATTACATGCTAATGGTATTGTTTATACTAATAAATAAGTCTGTGATAAAATTCTTGAATCCTTGACACCTAAATCTTACCATAAAAGTTACATAATAGAGGAAATGAATGACCCATCTCTTATCCCTGAACTCTTTATCTCTAAGCTTAGGACTATGGAGACTTCCTTTTGGAATTCCTTGAACTTGTATGCAAAAAATGGCACCCGTGCCTCAATTAGTAAAGTATCTTTTAAATCTGATTTAAATAATGACACCCGTGTTAAGTCTTCTTAATATGATAATATTATTGATACTGGTGTGGAATCAGATGAATTGGATTCTTTGGATACTCAAATTGCCTTAATGTCTCGCCAGTTTTAGAAACTTTTAAAACATCGCAATTAAATTGCAAGACGTAAAAGGCAATATGTTAATCAAAGTGATAAAGAACCTAGACCCCACAATAGAAATAATAATAATAACTCCAGTAGAAAAAAAAAATTAACTTGTTTTCCAAAATTTTGAATACTTGGACAATTTGCTACTGAGTGTAAATCAAAATAGTAACCATATAAGAAGCGAAAGAGAGCACACATTTCATAAATTAAAGATGATTCCTTAAATTCTGATCAAGAGGATGATCAAGACTCTAATTCTTACGAGTGTTTTACAGCTTTCTTTGGTGTTGTATATTATTACTGTGGAGATCTTTACATAGCTAGAATGACTGATAGTGACAGTGATATTGAGTCTGTTATTATGAGTTGTTTTGATGACAGTGATGATATTACTAATGCTACTGAAATTGATACTCTTATTAAATGTGCTAGTTTTCTTATTAATAATCAATCTACCTTTGTAGATTTCCCTAATCTATCTTAATCTAAACTTAATGGGTGTGTGAGTGAATATTCTGGATGTGAAGAACTCATAAAAATAATGACACTTAACACACATACTCACTTAGTAAAGACTCGCCTAAAGAAGACATTACCTATGATGGCTATGAACATTCGTATGCTAACACCCTTAAAAATAGGGAAGAATTAGTTAGTGTGGTTAAATCACTAAGTGAGAAATTAGAAGAGCTCAATAATATTGTTAAAACTAAAGCATAAGAGGCTCTTGAAAATAGTCAAATATTTGAGATTGGAAAAATATATTTTGAAAATCAAATCAAGACACTTTATGAACAAAATTGGGTTTTGGAAAAGAAATACAAAGCATCACCTTTAGAACTTGAACAGTCCAAAGAGAATTGCTCTTTAGTTTTTAAAAAATGTCCTGATTATAATGAGAGCACCATTAAGTTTGAAAAGTTATGGTTTGTCAAGAGGTTAGATGTTAACAAAAATGGTTTGGCCTCAGAAAATCATTTTCAACAAACTGACTTAAATAAGCCCATTAAATTTGTGAAATCAAAATAATCATTTTATCCTGAGTTGGGCAACATACTTTATAAACCGAATAAAGGAAAATGTGTTAACGAAACAGTCTCCAAATCTGAGGTTAAGAGTAAATGTCCTCGTGTGTGGAATGGTTAATAGCCTAAATACTATACCCGACAAAAGTGTCCAATTTTCTTAGGAAATTAAGAGTCAGTAACAATATGAATTGGGTTAATGGTAGAAATTTCAGGAAGGGAAAGACCAATTATATGGTCGGAAATAGAAATGCTTTACCCAAGTATAATGCGCCTAGCCCTAACTTTTAACAGTCTTGTAATAATCAGTATTGTCTTAGTCGTGATGTTTTTTGGCATAATTTGAAAATTTGTACAAAGCCTCATAGATTTAGATCACACAACTATAATAACTTTGATTGCTTTTGTGGTAACATGAATTTCAATTTTGAAATCTTTTTTCACAACAACTATAGGACTATGAAATCCATAACAAGTCCAAATCTATGACTAGTAAAATGACTCAAAGAAAGGAAAAGTATTGACCTACATCTCAAATGGTCCATAAACATTTTCAAACATGGCCAATTGGATTAGGATTGAAGATTTAAGACCTCATCTACCTTAAAAACTACTTTGGCTTATGACGTTTTGATAGCCTTTCGCTGTGAAAAAAATGTATAAGGTTGGTACATAGACAGTGGATGCTCGCGTCATATAACTGGGGATATTTCCAAACTCAAAAATGTTATCTGTTTCAAAGGAGGTAAAGTTACATTTGTGGATGGTTAGTCTTTGTGAATTATTGGAAAATGCATTCTCAATCAAGAGGGACTCTTGGATGTGCAATATGTTTTATTAGTTAAAGATTTGCATCCTAACCAATCATATTTTTTTTATTATGACTGCCAAATCAAATTTTCAAAAACCTCTTGTGCGATTTTAAACAAAGAAAGAGAGAGTTTTATTATGTCCAGTCGCATTATAGATAGCTGTTATATTGTTTTGGATAAATTCTCTTGTGAATTGTTAAAATTGGATGATGGAGACTTATGGCACAATCATCTCGGTCATATCAATTTTGATAATTTGAATAGACTATCATCCTAAGAGCTTTAAGAGGATTGCTTTATATTAAAAAGTGTCCGGTAGTTATTTGTGGTCCTTATCAAATTGGAAAAATTACCATGTCACCACAAAAGTTAGGGATGTTAACACTAAAAAACCTCTAGAGCTACTACATATTGATCTTATGGGTTCAACTAGGATTATGAGTTTAATTAGTAATTCATACATACAAGTTATTGTCGATGACTACTAAAGGTTTATGTAGGTGGCTTTCATAAAACATAAATCTAAAACTTTAATGAATTTCTGAAAATTATTTGTCATATTAAAAACAAAAAAGATGCCAAAGTAACATGCATACGTAGTGATAGGGTGGTAAGTTTCGCATAGATAGTGATAAGGGTGGTGAATTTAAGGAAATATTCATTATTGAATATTGTGAGACTAATGGATATAGTCATGAGTTTAGTGCCCCCAAAACACCTCAACAAAATGGCATAGTAAAGCGTAAAAATAGGACGCTTTAGGAAATGTCCCGAGTCTTAATTCATGCCAAGGAACTTCCCACTTATTTTGAGGAGGAAACAGTTTGCACATCAGTCCATATAATAAAAAAGTCTACCTTAGAAAAAAATATAAAAGAGACCCCTTATGAATAATGGTATAACAAGAAGCCTAATGTTAAATATTTTTGTACCTTTAGGAGTACTTGATATATTTGTAACGATATAGAAAAACTCTCTAAGTTTGAGGCCAAAGTAGATAAAGGAATTTTTTTAGGTTATTCCCAAAATAATAGGGCTTATAGGGTTTATAACCTTCTAGCCAAAACTATTATGGAGTCTATTAATGTCATAATAGATGACATTATCTCTATAACTTGTTGTAAATACCCACCTGCATCTCTTAATATTGAATCATATGATTTAAATGAATCTGATATTCCTATAGACGAGTTTTTACCCAATGAACCCACTACTGTACCTGGTTGGGTTTCTAAAGACCACCCATCAAATACTATTGTTGGAGATATTTTTGAGCTTGTATAAAATAAGAACTAGGTACGTCAAGTTGCTCACTTAGCCTGTTTTGTGTCCTTAATTGGCACCAAAATGGAAAAGTAAGCCCTTAATGATCACTATTCAATTGGTTCGATGCAAGAGGAGTTAACATAGTTCAAAGATCATGACGTATGATACCATATTCCTAGGATAAAAAAATACTACAATCATCAAAACAAAATGGATTTATAAAAACAAAATCGATGAACATGGGACGGTTATTAAAAATAAAGCTAGGTTAATAGCACAAGAGTACTCCCAAAAAGATAGAATTGATCGTGATGAAACATTTGCACCTGCCACTCAATTAGAAGCTATTACAGTTTCATGTCATTTAAATTTTACTTTATATCAAATGGATGTGAAATCTGCTTTCTTGAGTGGTATCTTATCTGAGGAAGTTTATGCAGAACAACCTAAGAGTTTTATAGACCCAAAATATTGGAACCATGTATACTATCTTAAAAAGACTTTCTATGGCTTAAAGCAAGCTCCTAGAGCCTAGTATGTCTGCTTAAAAGCTTCTTAATCAATAAGGGCTTTGATAGAGGTTTTCCAAACCATACATTGTGATTGCTCAAATATATGTTGATGATATTGTGTTTGGTTCTACTTCCCCTCAAGAGGCTGAAATGTTTTCCAAAAAATATGTATGGAAAATTTAAAATGTCTTCTATGGGGGAGCTACAATTCTTTTTGGGGATACAAATAAAACAATTTAATGATGATTTATTCTTATGTCATACTAAGTATGATAAAGACCTAGCTAAGAAATTAGGATTGAAAAATTCTAAGATAACCCACAAGCCAATGAGCACTATCATAAAATCAACTAAGGATGAACACAGTACTGATATAAAACCCACTTTATATAGAACCATTATTAGTAGTCTATTATATTTGACAGAAACTAGGCATTACATATTCTTTGTTGTCTGTGTGTGTGCCCGGTACCAAGCTTCTCCAAAACAATCTCATTATAAGTTTGTTAAACATATTTTAAACTACATAAAAGGCACATTTCATTATAGGATCTGGTACACTAATGATAGGTAGAGTGATATCATTGGTTACTCGGATGCAGATTGGGCTGGATGCATAGATGAAAGTAAGTCCACATCTGGTGGTTGCTATTATATTGGACGAAATATAGTTGATTGGCCTAGTAAAAAGAAATTTTTTTTGTTTTATCTACAGCTGAAGCTGAGTATATCTCTGATGGAGCTTGTTGTACCCAATTACTTTGGATAAAAAAATGCTATTTGATTATGGTGTGAATGAGTCTAAAGTTCATCTCTACTGTGATAATGAAAGTGCAACAAATATTTCCTAGAATCCTATTCAACTTACTAGGACTTACCATATAAAAATTCCCCATCATTTTATTAGAGAACTTATTGAATATAAAGAATTAATTATTGAACATGTTCTTATTGATAAGCAACTAGCTGATATTTTTACTAAAGCCCTTGACTGCTCTTGGTTTGAAATTTGAGAAACGTGATTGGGATGACTGTACTTAATAATTAAATAGTGATCATTTAATTATGCCCTACTCTTTATATACAATATCTATGAGGTTTAAAGATAAAAATATGGAGGTTAATTTTGTATTTCTCAAACCACATCAATGTAGGATGCATACTTTTTGGCATTATGGTAATCATTATTAATTTGCTCACCATTGTCCATTTATGACAAAATAGGGGAGAAGAGTATATAGTATTTCAATTATATTTCTTAATTGTTAGTTTTTATTGATATATTCTTAATACCTTGTTTGATCTTATGAGAAAGGTTTGTTTTTTGTTTTGCAAATTTTGGAGTTTTGAGGTAGTTTTTTTCAAGGATTGGGTTGGGTAGATTATAATTTCTTGCATAGGATCTTAGGTATGTTTTTACCTTAGTGCATCACTTGATATAATGAAGGGTTTTATCCCCATATGTTTAATAGGGGAGATTGAGAACACTTGTCAAGGCACCCAACAAGTTAGAACTTTTTTGGGTTATGCTGCTAGAACGTTCTACAGCTAGTTGGACACATTATGACAAGATTTTATTGTAAGATGAAGTCTAGAAACAGTGATACCTTCATCTATCCAAGAAAAAATCAAGATATCTTCAAGGTTCATCATGAGAAGGTATAAAATCCTCAAGAATCCCTATTAGGTAGCAAACATTTTATGCCCATCACTTGCATAATACAACACTATGCACATTTCATGTCATGTTTGTGTTTATTGAATTTTTATTTGGTGCTTTATTAATTTTTTGATATTTTATTTGAATATAAATTAGGATTTTGATAATCTTTCAATATGTTTTGGAATTAATTAAATTTCTCTAAATGTTAAAAAAAATGAACAAAAAATACTTTTCTACATGAAAGTTAAAATAATTTTAGAATTATTTTTTAAAATTTTACAATTTTTTTAATGATTTTTTTATAGAATTAAAATACCATAATAAAACGGAAAAGCCTTTTATTAATTCTTTTAATTAATTAATATAAGTTGTGTTTGTTTTGTTAGAGGAAACTGGGTTGTTTTAATGGTCGTTAGATCGTTTTAGTCAAGGGTTATTATCTTGGTCTGACACATTATTATGACTAGTAGAAACATGTGTTAATTATGGACTATTCTCGACCATTGATTTTAGGGTTTCATCTAAGATTTCATCCTGATAGTTGGATTTTAAACCACCATGAACCTAGTATAAAAAGAGACTTGGTCTTATTATTCCAAAAAAAATTACATTGTTTACACCATTTTGCACATACTACTTATTTTCTCTACCTTAGAGAGAGTGAGAGAGAGAGAGGGAGAGAAAGAGAGAGAGAATATGTATACACAAATGTATACATACTTTCTCACACCATATACACACCTGGTTCTATTGTTTTCACACGATCTAAGATGGGACTTTGGAGATCTGGTTTTAAAAGGGTGAAGCGCAACCCAAAATAAAAACCCTAAGTTGAAGGGTTGAATCAAAGGTCTTGCATGCCTCTATTTTGGTTAGATCCGTGATTTCTTTACTTTATTGTGTATATTCTCTAAAAACTTGATATTATTGTTAGATTTTCTTTCTTCTAGTTAATATGATTTAGATCTATTTTTTGTTGTTAATTTTTTGTGTTAGCTTGGTTTGTGTTACTGTTGAGGTAGATACATTAGTATCTTGTGTAATTTATATATTTTTATGTATAACTTGGTTCTTCTTCAAGTTTGTTCATAGATCCATTTTTTGTAGACTAAATTTTCTTGAAAAACATTTTATTTGTTCTACACATTTGTCTAGGTCCGGTAAAAAAAGATATATTTTAAGTTGCATGTTTTATATAAATTAAACATTTGATATTTTCCTTTGAAAAATACACTTCTTGATAAAAGTTTGTGTAGATCTGGTGTATCATAAATTGGTGTGTGTTACTGTTTTAGTAAAGCAAATGTGTTTTAACTTGCGTGTTTATTTTAAAGGTATAGATTTCATGAAAAAACATTTTGAAACTATTTTAGGAGTTTGATTTAAGTGTTTTTCTTAAATAAGATTTTAGATCTTGATTTTTGTTTTTCATTTCAAAACAATCTATTAACTTTATTGTTAATAGTTGGATTTTATTTTATTTTCTGATTTTGAGTTGAATATTATAGCACATACTTGTTTGTGTTAACTGAATATAAAAACATTATATTATATGTCAGTGAGGGTTTCTTGTACAACTTGTTTTGTTTTGTTGTTAGTGGACTTCTGGTTGAATATAAAGGGTTTATTGATATTTCTCCCAGGTGAATGGAGTTTTAAAACGTAAAAAATTTAACGTGTCATTTACTTCTTGCATTTAATATTTTGCAATCTGTCACACATACTCGTATCTGAAATACTTCTTGGATTGTTATTAGAAACTCACCTAATAATTGGATTAATAATCTTGCAGTTTAACTTAGGTTAAATAGGAAATATAAGTGGACTTAATTTAGTTATTGATAATAACAGAACTGTTTCACATTAGGTAAAATTCAGTAAATAAAGGTTACTTCACTACAAAAAGATTTTTCGTGCTTACTCTCTACTGGGATTATACCAATACCATAATTTAGAATCCTTGGACACCTTCTCAATTGCTAAGAAATTGAGCCAACCCTTCTTGTAGGCAATGTTTCGAGCATCACTCAAAGTAGCTTCAAGATGAGAAGAGACTCATCATAGCCGTCCATCCACAATTAGGGATGTTGCTTATGGAATTGTAATATGAGGTGATTAATATTATCTAATGGACCCTTGATGGTCACCTCCTTGTCGTACGAAGACTTCTTTGTCTTCTCCATGTCCTTACCCATCTGAATATTCTCCTTCTCATGAGAGGAAAATAAAATTTTAAAGTTCACATCCTTGTCATGCAAGAAATTTTGGGCATTCTCTAGCTTTTCTCTTAGTTGTCTATTATTTCGTTCATCGAATAAAGCTCTCTATCTAACTTGGTTATCTGGTAAGGACTTGTTAGATCTCCCAAGCTCATGTCTCTATTCATCATTCTCCCTATCAAGAAAAATGGTGACCTTCTCCCTGTAGGTTGGCTTGCATAATGAAAGACTTTTTGGCATACGCAGACTGAATTTTGGCCATCTTTTGGTCAAATCCTCCATATGTAGTCAGCACGACCATATCCTTATCAAACTTATCCTGAAGATTAGAAATGCTTCCTCGTGAATGGCTTGGGTGGTAGGAATAATTTCATAGTAGATAACATTATTTTCCATAGATCGATGGAAAAGTTGACATAGACGTGAGTAGGCCTCTTTTGTTTGGGTAGATGCATCAGTGCCCAATATCTAGTCAAGATCAACAGTATCCTTACAGCTAGCAGCAAAGAGTCTTTCACTCCATTTTTCAAAATCAGTATGAGCGGTGACCAACACTATATCTTGCATCAAATGATAAAAGTGCTAAGAGAAGTGGTCGATAATTAAATCTTGGCAAAAGAGAAAATGCACAAAACATCAAAAGGCAAATGAACAGATAAAGTTGAATCAAAATTTAAATTTCTGTAAAAGATAGTCAAATTGGAAAACCCCTACATCACAAATTAAAAGGAAATAAGTATAACATTTCCTAAGCTCTAAGTACCTTTCTCTCCCACTATCGCCTTCTTAGATGCTTGAATAAAGCCTATGTCTTCCAACTGGGTGGCCCTTTCCTTAGCCTTCTCAGAATTTTATACTCCCCGGTGATCTATTTCTCTTTCTCGAAATCTTGTTAAGCACCAATTTATTTAAGGACCTTAGTGAACCCAAGGTTGTCCTTTGCTTTTTCGATGTCCTGGTAATCTATGACTAAGGCCACTTCAACACTAGCATCGGCAGCCTCAAGACCAGTAGACTACTCAACGAGAAGAACTTACTCACCATCATCCTGATCCTCCACATCAATGGTAGGAGTTGAACCTTTTTTATGCACCTGCAATAGCCCGGAGTCCTTAGTAACACCTATCTTGGCAAGGGCCTCATCCTCACCACTTTTGAATAATACCTTCCACATGTATCCTATATGATCTTGAGCCTTAACAAAGGCCTTGTCCCATCCATGAGTATAGGTGTCAAACTTATCCTATACAACCCCATTCAAATCCATTTCATCCCTTGCCTTTAATTTTCAGCCTTGGCCTTATTTGCATCCTCCTTGTCCTTCTTGGCAATAACAATTAGGTCGTCTGAATCTTTAAGCTTCTTATTGAGCTCAACATTAGCGCCCTCTAAAGTTTGGACCTTCTAGTCAAGATTCTCCTTCTTAGCAATTTCATCCTGACAGGTCTCCCGAGAAATATCGAAAGCCTTAGCCACTTGGTCCACACCTTCCTCCACATCATGGGAGGACTTTCTTAACGCAATATCTCTTTCTAACTTCTGGTCAAAGTACACTAGGAACTGTAAAACACAGAAAGAAGAAAATATCTTTACTTAGCAACTAATGGAGTAATAAAAGGAGGAATATACAGTTCTCATAATGTACTTACAAGATCAATAATGGGGTTGACATGTTTCACCAGTCGGTCATGATCCAGAACAGTAGCAGTTGCCCTATCAAAGAGAAGACATATCGACATAATCAATAACATTTTCCCCCCATAACTACAAGGGGGTGAGAGGGGCTTTATCCTTCTTCATTTTCGTGGAAGTTGGATCCATATCCTTAATATGGGAATATCCAATATCCAATAGGTTCACATGGCCCCCAACTTTATTTTTCTTGCTTTCCAGATAAGAAAACTCTTTGCTCTTACTCACCGAGCGATAAGTTGAAGACTTTGTGTAATGACCCCACTTTTAAATGTTCATATATAGTTTTAAATGTTTTATGATTTCAAATGTGATATGTATAGTGATAAATTATTATTTTTAGTCCAATCCTCCCTTCATATGTCATGAAATATCAAATTAGTTACAAACATAAAATTTTAAAGTTTTCGGTAGGAATGTTCATATTAGAGACTAGTTTTGACCATTATAATATAAAAATTGACTTGAGGTAAAAACTAAAAAGTTGTAGATATATGAATTAGGTTTGTAACAAAATAAACTCTATGTTAAACGGAGGTCCAAGAAAGAAATTATGAAATAAGGGAAAATCTGTCCATCCTTTAAGTCGTATTTTGTCTTATTACCACACCATGTGTTATATTTTGATTGGTTGGAAGGGAAGACTGGTTTGGCCAACTTAAACACTTTGAAATAAGCTCCTTCTTCATCAAAATGGATTAAATTAAAGTCTTATAGCATATCATAATCTAAATGATAAGTTTTGGGATAGAAAATAAAATTATGTGAAACTTTAGGGACTTGATTTTAAATAAAGAAAGTGTTAGGGACTAAAATGAAAATATAAAATAAAATATTTTCAATGACCTCTATGAAATTTTGAAAATTTGTGGTGTAAAATTACTAAAATACCCTTCATGTGTAAAATAACCCTTAAACCCTTAATAACTTTACACCTCATGCTTGGTTTTGACACCTCCACCGAACACGTGTCGCCTTTAAAGGAAAGGACAAAACACATGTCATACAATTAGAGAAAGCCAATGCATGTGTCGTCGTTCGGTGAATTAAGACTGCGAGACAACTCCGTTACGCGACACGCTAACGCCGACTCACCAAAATGAATGCTTAGTCATCAGGACACGTGCCATCACCCACATAACTTTGAGAAATAATAAACAGAAGATTTAGGATCAGTGCTTACATGAAATTCATTCCAAATATAAAAAATAAATAGTGATAGAAAGTGTGAGGAAGTTTCGTCTTAAGATTAACGAGCGATCCAAGACTCCTTATCTGTAACTTCGAATTTCTTTTCTAGGTGAGTACTCTATGACATTCCTTACGTATTTTGATTATATGATATTATGCAAACTATATCTATTTTGTGAAATGTTTTTTCCTCAAAATACATCTGATATCGATGATTATGTCCTTTATTATATGTGTATATCTCTCGATATATACATCTGATTTGAATTTTGAATATATTGATTCGGCCTATGGAAACTATCTTAATATGTTGACTTTGACTACCAAGTAAAAATATTTGGGTGGTACCTTCCCAGCTAGTTTATCGCTATTGTGCCCTAAATAAGGCGTTGATGTGATGAAAGTGTACGCTCGTCCTTGGAGCCACCAACATCGTCTCACCTCACAGCCGAGTTTCCAGGAAGCACACAACAACCAGAAGAAAGGTCATCCTCCTCAAGGTCGGCTCCACATTATGCAATCTCTGTTGGGCAGCAATTGAGGTCTACAGTATCTTATGGGTTCAAGCTATTTCCATCATCATACTCTGCTCAAGCCGACACTGGATCCAACCTCATACCTAACCTCGATTAATCGTTCAGGCCGAGGTCATACTTATGATTGACAGGACAAAGAAACTATTGAACTTCCCATCATCGCACTTGGCTAGTCCAAGGTTACAACAGATGATGTCACAAGTCCGAACACACGCAAGCACATGGAAGACTTGGAACACGTGAGAAAATCACTTATGACCAAATAATTCCCCTCACGTACGGGAACATTTGGTCATCATTCCTTACATGTGGCACAGCCAGGTGTCCACCTATGATTAGTTTGTTCAACGTACACATGCTCATGGCATGCTTGGGGGGTACATTACACCCCCCAAGCACTATAAATACATTTATTCCCCTACATTGGAAAGGGATCAACAATTCCAACCCTAGCCAAAGCTCTGTTTTATACACAATAGAGAGAGAAAGTGGGAGATTGTATCACAATCCATTAGTGCCCTCAATCTAGTGAAATTTTTCACACACTCACAGTGGATGTAGGCTAGATTGGCTAAACCACTTAAATACTAGAGTATCTCCTCTTTTCTTCATCCCATTTCACTAAATATTTACACTTGTACTGCCATTGTTATTGCTAGACTGAGCTTATCATCACCTCATCTAGTGGTGTTGTTTGTAGTATCATTAAGTGTTGTTTCATATATCATGGTTTTCTGTCCGTGTTGTTGCTGGGTGGAAATATTTGGTAATACTATCTGTTTATCTAAGTATTAGAGCGTACATGGCCATAAAAAATTGAATAATTAACATATTGCTCAATTGTTTAACCTTCTATGTTCTGAACTGTTTCTTCTAAAAATATTTATTGTTAATTTCTTTATATATATATATATATATATATATATATATATATATATATATATATATATATATATATATATATATATATATATATATATATATATATATATATGTATGTATTACTGCAAATTCATGTCTCTATATAAATGCCTTCTGTTCTAAATTGAATAGGTATCAATTTTTTGAAAAACCCTGGAATGTTTGGAGATTGATCTCATTCGGCTTTTAGTTGACGTTGTATAAATAAACATTTTTTAGGAAATAAGTAGACTCGTGGAGAGAACATACAAGGATTATTTTGAAGATTTAGCTTTTAGAGCTCTTTTTGTTATTATGTTGGAGCATGTATGGCACTCTTGTAATAAGTTTTTAAATTTTGTCTTAAGTTGTAATTCAAAATGAAGTTTCCTTTAGAAAGCTCTGATGACGTAATTCCTTTAATTTCAGTATTTTACGATTCATAACCATGTGATTGTATTTCTTTTGCACTTATTTAAGGAAACAATTTAAGTCAGAATATATGTTTCCTTGGTGGAATGTTAAGACACTCGTTCCCTACTACTAATTTGGGTCGGGGTCGTGACACTTTGGGCTCAAGACAGTAGCGATTAGATTTACTACCTTTATATTGGAGGCCATTGAACCATGAGATATTTCAGTGTAATGAACAGATGAAATGTCTAAAGACTCAAAGAGGAAGTGGTAGCCTCATCGTCTGAAGCTTGATAAGTAAAAGCCTTTGGATCACCCAAATCAACTAGGATAATCAAAATTTGTTCAATTGGCCTTGCTACAAAGGAGGTACTTGAACTCCTGTAACTAATAAGGAAGGTAGACGACCTAGGATGGTTACCATCTCCCGTGCTTTGCTATATCGACCAAAATTTTGGACATCACTAAAATTCACATCCTGATTATGAGGAACTTTTTCTTCATTACACCAAAATGGTCAAATTGGCACCCTTCAACCGGCTAGCCTTGTCACACTCATTGACCGTGATAGGGCCATGACAAAGGATTGCCACGGTCATTGGCCGTAACAATCCTATAAAGTTGTCACGGTCAAGGACCGTGGCATATCCGTGATAATTCTATCAGTAAAAAAACCCTCCCTCTTTTTTTTCCCACCGATTCTAATTCCCTCCATTTATCTCTCTCTCTCTCTCTAGCGACTGCACTCTCTCTCTACGATTTTGGTACATTTTCTCTCTCTATTTCTCCTCCATTTATGTATGTGTGTATGTATATGTGCGTGTGTGTGTAAATGTGTGTGTGTGTTGTATATATGCATATGGGGGGAGGGGCAGGGCTGGGAGGTGGGGAGGAGGGTGTGTGTGTATATCCGTGTGTGTGTATATGTGCGTATGTATGTGTGTGTGTGTGTGTGTGCATGTGTGGGGGTCAGTGGCAGGGGGAGGGGGCTGTGTGTGTATATGTGCATATGTGTATTTTTTTTAATTAAATTTTTATTAGTTTATTAGATATTTCCCCTCATATTGTAGTTCTCCTTGTAAAAGAATTGATCGATTAAATATTGATTGGTTGTTAATTTTTTTAGTAAATTAAAAATTAGTGCCCCTTTCATATGCAAGTAGGATTGCCCCTAATTGTAAATTAGTAAATTAAAAATTGTGTACTTTAATTGTTAATTTAATTGATGAAAATAATTAATTGAGTAGATGAATTAGAAGGAGTACGTGATACACATTTGTTGTTGCCATTGCGATTGGATTATAGTGGATCAATGTTGGGTTGGTTAATTTTAATAATGGCATGACCATTGGATTATTGTCCATATGGGGGTGGGAATTTTCAACTTTTTTTAAAAATTACTTTGTATAACGAACAATATATATATAATATAATAATTAAATGAAACATATTTGAAATTACATATAGTGCGCATAGATACTAGCCTTCTAGTTCTTATGTGTACGCATTCAATAGCCCTGAGACCCGTTCGAGAGTCATTACCCTTGTAATGAGATCTCTCAAATTGTCCCATTTGGATAGTTTGGGACTGCATAATTTATGTATAATAATATTCTTAGTGTCTTAAAGTTGTTACTTTGGGAGGAAGTTCTGCAGTTGTATCCTAATGTGCTCGGGGTACATACTATATTGACAAGTGTGACTGTTATTTCAATTGATCAATTGAAATAATACTCACACTTGAAAATCTACGTCGTGTACTTGGAGAACTACGGGGATATGCTGTCGATTATTTCTCAAATCGTAATAATGTGCATGAGCTGTTAAGTATATTACATAAATATGCGGTCTTGAATGGGTAGGACCACTCACCCTTTAGAGGAGATGGAGGAAATATGAATTTCTATTATAAATTGAATTTGAATTTGAAATTGAAAAATCGAATATAAATAAGACATAATTAAATGAAACATACTATAAATCTAAGTTTTGTTTATACTAATCCATGAATATACGCTTATTACCTTTAATAGGTGATTAGTTGTGGTAGCTGTAATGGGATATCTGAAATACAAAGAGTGTATGGGTGACACAAATAGAATGGGGGATGTATTTCGCATAGGTTCTAATGAATTTGTGAAATACGCAAAGAGATGTAATAATGATGAAGAGTTTTCATGTTTGTGTGCTAGGTGTAAGAATGATAAGGTGTTTGAGTGGAAAATAGTCGAACTACATTTGTTAAGATGGGGTATGAAAGATATTTATCAATTTTGGAGTTTTCACGGTGAATTGAAAGTTCCTTTTGTCCCCGAACAACCTTCATAACAACCTTCATCAAGTAGGAAAGATGTAAAGGGGACGACGTAGATCACAATATGTTAGAGGATTTAATTGATGATGCGTACGAAGTTTATGAAGCGGAGGAGAATGAAGTTACTGATGATGTACAAGGTTCAAGTTCTCATGAAGATATCACGATAAACCTTGAGGATGACTACCAAAGTTTAAAATTTAAGGCGACCCAACCATTATACTCTGGTTGTGAGAAAGATTAAATACCTTTACATGCCATGGTTGGTTTGTACAGTTTGAAGACGCGGTATAGTTTGTCTGGCAATAGCATGTGATGCGACATCAAAGCTTTCACGTCTAGGCACTGGACCCTTGTTTGTGGTACAAGAGTACCTAAAGTATCGATTGAACGGTTACGTATTTGGCACAAAAGTGTACGAGGAAAGTACAAATGTACAAAACTCAGGCATTTCATACAAGACTCTTACTTTCTTTCGAGCGAGCGAAAAAGATAAAAACCTCGTTGAAGTTGAAATGACTTACTATGGTGTAATTCAAAATATATTTGAATTGGATTATATAAGATTCAAAGAGGTTGTATTTTACTGTGACTAGATAAGAGTTAATACTTATGTGGCTATTCGAACGAAGAAGGGTAAGGATAAGGAGGTGTCCCTGAGCGTCGTGACCATGATTGTAAGCAATTCGACAGTTTCCTTTTTGTTAATGACGTCATAATTTTTTTATTTACTTATTTAACTAATCATGTGCTTTTTATCATTTTAGGCAAAACTTAGGGAGTGCATGAGTCGCAGTCTAATACCGATAAGGCATCTTTGTCCACAGACGCACTCAGTCAAGTGCTTGGCGCTGATCGCAAGGGGAGGATAAGGGGGATGAGCTCGCGGGTGGCCAGATCTAGGATCATCGGATTGGAGAGGAGCGACACCGAGTTGGATCGAACGGGGGATTCGCATAACGCGAAGTTGTCCCGTTTGGAGGCGATGGTCTAAGATATGTTCTCATTCATGAAGCGTTCGTTAGGTGGAAACTGTAAGGGGAAAGGGATGGAGGAGGTGGTGGAGAAGGAGGTACAGGAGGATGAGGATGTGGACCTCGCTGCTTCTTCGCCGACACGTGCGAACTTTGATGATCCAGTCCCCTATTTGGCTCCCTTCGATCGACCGACGTCGACACTTGGTTGGCCGATAATGTTTATACTGGACATATTTGATGGCCAGTAGATAGGGCGGGGGTTGAGGGACCTGAATAACATCTAGGGTATGCGAGTTCATGGACATTTGCTTCAAGACATCGAGTCCAAGGTGCTCAGCACGCATGTGATACCCGAGAAGGAGAACTCCCCATTGTGGTTGAACGAACAATGCGGCACGATGTATATTACTGGGTGTGTCAATTCGTATATCGTGTGGCCTAGTCACCTCCTCAGAGCTACCCCTACCCCATATATGTAGTGACATTATTTGAATTGAATTATTTTAAGTTGTTACATTTGAATTATATTTGGATCATATCGTGATGCATAATGTTTTGAATGTATATTTTCATTATCTCTATTTTATTTGGATATATGATTTTTGAACAGGTACAACGTTGCCATAACAGTTATAAATATACTGCTGGACAGTGGCAGTGGCCATACTGCCCAGCAGATTTTTTTTCAATTTTGCCTAGAATTGTCACGGTCAATGACCATGACAAGTCTGTGACAAAGGATTCTTGTCACGACCATTGACCGTGGCAATTTTTTATTAAATGTCACGATTTGTCACGGTCCTTAACCGTGACAAAACTTGTCAAGGTCAAGGACCGTGACATGATCGTGACAAGTCTAATGAACTTGTCACGGTCAATGACCATGACAAGTCCGTGACAACAAATGTTGTCACCCCCAGAATTATCAAGGTCATTGACCTTGACAAGTCCAACTTGTCAAGGTCAATGACCGTGATAATCCGACAGATTTGGTGTAGTGCTTGCTTTTAGCTATCAAGAAATAAAAAGAGAGCAATCACAATAAATTGCATGAAAATGAAATCTCATTACAAGAACGTAATTTTAATATAACATATTACTTGCTCCTCTTTAGGGTATTTTGACCCCACATATTTTTACCCTAGGGAAGAGGGGTGTGTTGCCAATTCTTCACACAAACGTCGTGATCCCAGTAATCTTTTTAGAATCAATCAAATTCACCACTAAAGCTCTATTGGTTGTGACACCTCGCATAAAAAAATACCAGGTGATCAATCCTATATAAAATAAAAACAAAAATCCCAGTTGGTTCATTCTTAGCATCACTGTCGAAAAACTTTTTTTAGACTTACTAACCACCTAGTATTCCAAAAAGTCGGTGCCAAATTTTATCCTTTTATTTAAACAAGAACAATAACATGCAAAAATATACAATGATCCATTCACAACAACTAAATCAAATTAACTGAATAATTAAATAAACTACTTGTCGAATAAACCGTCGTCCATAAAAGTAAATAGTCTAATAACAATCATCCAAAACTGAATAAATGAATTCGAAAACTGTACTGAAAAGTCTAGGCGACTGGCCCTAAGTAAAACTGAAACTGATAGGTGATTCCTACTCTAGGAAATAACGAATGATGCGTCCAATCCAAGCCCCTGCTAGCATCCACATGTGTCGCAGCTACGTGTCTCTGGAATAGAATATCAAGCCTAGCGACCCTATTATTAGACACCTAAAAGGTTTTGAAAATAGTTTTATAGCAAGGGTTAGAACCTAAAATATTTTGAAAACATTTAGCAAACTCACCTCTCAACTAAAATGCATGAATGCGGTTCATATTTAAGTTAGTGTCGCACTCCCTTGAGGGCAAACTCACCTCTCAACTAATGTGCACACCTAACGCTTTCTTTAATCCCACCTAGTCCTCTACCCCGAAACTAGATACTTGATATAACTCTTGTTAACCGCCCTACTCAACCCCGAGTGTTTTCAATTCATGATTTATAAGTATTTACCACCTTAACTTAGTTAATCATCTTTCCTTGAAAGCCATATAACATTCACTAGTGATACAAATAATACAATTTTCTACATGTATTTGAATTACCCGTATATAATTATTCACCCCATTATATACATAAATTTATCTTACAACAATCACACATATGTTGAATATGAATATAAACCATATATAATTATTACAATTCACTTCCAGTATTTAGTTACACGTATATAACTCTTTATCCCATTATATACGTAGAACCATATTACAAAATTCACACATATGTTGAATATAAATATAACCCATCCTCCCGAGTAATAACTCACTGGATGTATTATCTAAAGTGCTATCCCACTAGATTTACTCGCATAACCTAGTTACCCCAAGTTAGAATCGCTCACTAACTTGGCCAAAATATAAACATAATGGAGGTGGTCATATTCCTTCCCTGAAAGTGAGATAAGTCCCTCACCCATATAACAGATGCTATGACCTGGGAATATACTCGCCCTACTCCTCAAGCTAGGGGATTAACCCACTTCACGCAACCTCCCTGGATAGCACTAAAGCATATAAATAAAATAAATATCTAGTCACTGATATTTAATATCACACAACATATATATATATATATATATATATATATATATATATATATATATATATATATATATATAATAATTAGTTCCCAACATTACCGTGCACAAAAATTCGTAGCACTAGCCTATAATTTTTCCCGAGTCTCTGGTCCGACTCTAATTTAATTAATTTACGCATTAATTAATATAATACTCTTTTGAGTCTATAGTCCGACTCTAATTTAATTAATCTGCACGTTAATTAATTTTAACACTTTGGTGTTACTCAACCAATACTCGGACTCGCTCATTTGGCCCATATCTTATTACTACCCGAGTCTATATTCCGACTTCAAATTAACTAATTACACCTCAATTAATTTAATAATAATTTAGTGTCATTCAACTACTATACCCGAACATATGCGCCGAGTCCGTTATCTCGTCCTCAAGAATTTATTTCGTCAAAAATTCATTCGTAATGTGTCGCACACAAACACCCTCCAAATCCCAATTATATTCCCTTATAATTTTTAAGAATTAACTACCATATTGAATTTCCCCCTATTAATTATGCTAGCAAACTGCCTAAAATCCTGTAGGGTCGATCGATCGACCCCCAAACGTCTATCGATCGATCGAGCAGGTGGACGTATTCTCTGATGCTCTATTTCCACCATTAATGAGTTTCTCCAAGTTTTATCCCTTCCCATGGTCTAACCCAAGAACAACTAACAATATATGTACATAGGAATAGGATCAAAACATCTTATGAAACCTTAAACTCAAATTAATTCTCACGAGTTTTCTACTTTCTGATTTGGGAGAATTTTTTGGGTTTTCATTCTCTCAATCCAAATTTCCATCTAATTATCCCAAATTCGTCCATAATTCCTATTGGGTTTCACGTTCAATTCAAATATCCATACTCAGAATTATGAAACACAATCAATATTACTTTGAATTTCATTCAAGTGTTCCATTAACCAAAAACCCCATTTTTATACCCATTTATTTCCAAAACGGATTTTGATTTACGCATCACAAAAATATGAGTTAAATATCACAATTAAACATCACAGCAAGTTAACCACTTGCCTCTAATTGTTCATAGAGTCTTATTCGTTGAGGTAGAGGAAGGTTTGATAAAGAATACCCAAATCCCTTTCTTGATTTGTCTTCCAAAAGCTCCCCAAATTGCTTTCAATTTGATTCCTCTATTTCTCTCTCAAAGCCCTTGGTTTGGAGTATGATTTTTATCGTTCAATACTCTAAGACCGAGTTTCATTATACCAAATCCCGTTTTTAGCCTAATGGCGAAGCCCAAATTACCCGAAGACTCCTGTGTGGGCCCAGTTATGCCTAAAAACGTCCCGTGACCCAATTACTACCCCTGTGTACACTTTTTCAAATATTTCGACCCATTCGGACTCAACCGTGTACCCAGAACCAACATTCGAATTAATTTATAAAAAAAAATTATCTCACAACCAAATTAGTCTATACCGACTCTCGGCTGAGATAAATAAATGCCACATCACTAATATAAATCATGACGTAATTAAATTAGTACTATTCACTTAGTAATTAAATTTACTTAAAGATTAACATTCACTCTCCGATTAATATTTAAATAAATATTACTAGATATTAGATACGAAGTGTTACATTGGCTACCCTCGTCTTCAAATACTAGATATTTTCATGTGTCGACGCCCACTGGTAACAGTATATGATGTCACTAATACCATTGGGTTGGTCCCTTACAAATCGGTAATGAAAATGCGATAGAGTGGTCCGGTTACATGTATAAATCGTTGAGTAAGTGTCACACACAAACCAAAAACTATTTAGTCCAAATTTTATCTTGATTAAATTAGGTGAACTTAAACATGCAAGATGTTTGAAAACTAAATTGAAGCCAATAATTAAACCAAAAACCAAAGAAGATAGGAGATGAGGAAAAATCCTTTTCGTGCAAAACCCATATTCGGCACTATTTACAATCGACCATTACAGAATGGAAATTACAGATTTACAAAACTTTAAGCCCCACTAAAAAATGTAGCAATGTATTCCCTCTTTGTTACTAAGAATAAACGATGAAAATCCATCACTGCCCCACAAAAAGCTCCACTTGCCTCGGTATCCATCGATTAGCCTCGGGAAATCATATTCCTATCTTTAGCAATGGATAATTAACTCCACAATGTTATGAACAAGTATTATATTCTTTGTGGTTTGGAAAAATGATCTTAAATCATCTAATGGGTTTGTATTGAAAAAAGAAAATAGTTTGATCACTAAAAGATCTAAAAGGATTAGATTAAAATGAAGGCCTGCGTCTCTATATATAGGGATAAGAATCTCTAAGAAATAGGTATGAAAGATTGCACTTGAAATTAGGTAAAAAATAATATTCCTCATACTCTTTTGAATCAAACAACATTTCGTTCGAACGAAGTACCCTTTCTTATTCGAACATACATCAACCGACTTATCCAATGAGAAAGATGAGATAATTAATCTCATTTGAACGAAGTTATAAGCTCTTGTAATGAGGCATAGGAACTCATTTGAACGACATTCAATGTCGTTCTTACGACTTAGAAAAAAATTTCAAAAATATTTTAAGCTTTCAAACTCTTTAAAAATACTCCCGAACAAAAAGATTTCACAGAAAAATGTCTTAAACCTTCTCTGAAAAATGTACTAACGATCGATCTTCGATTGTTGTGCTTGGTCGTTAACTCGTCTTCACTTGAAGTCTTGAGAATGTTCATGATGGTTAATTGGGATGGAACGGGATAAGCCAAACTAAAATAGATGATGAGAAATTATAAATATTTTTCTTATAAATCTCCTCTTTGTCTATTCTGGTATAAAGCACAAACCGAAAACAAATGACCCCTAAGATAAGTTCAATTAATGCCCTCCCAAACCCAAAAAGGAAAAGGCACTTATGACTTTGTCTTTAACTGAAAATCTTCATCGTGTAGTTTATGAAATCATCAAGGCATAAAAGATCTACTCACATGAAGTAAAAGAAATCGTGTGACGCATGGTGTTTAAAGAAAACATAAAAACTCCCCTCGAATATTATCCCCCTTTTTGTCCATAATAGACAAAGGGTTAGAAACTAATCCAAAAACATTAGCATCACGAGAATCTAAATTGGAAATATCATCATAATGAATAACAATAAAGCATATGCGATGAGACTTCAATAAAGCAACAAACTTCTTTTGAATTTTTTTTTCAAATTTTTTATTATGGAAATACACATATAAGTATAAATACAAATAGTCACACCATGGAGTAGCACGAAAATATCCAAATTGTGGAAATGGAATGAAATTTTGTGAACTTAAAGAAGGAAAAAATCAACATAAGCATAGGAAGCAAAGGTGCATGAAGTCAACGTGATACCCCTAAAGAAAGAACTCGACTCAATCTTAGGTGTAAAATTATTAAATGAAGTGAAATTGACTCGACTAATGAAAAATGTCATGAATATTAATGGTTCTCAAATAAATAACGCCAAACTAATTAATGTTCTTTAAAAGGAAGTTTATTGTGAAAATCCATTGATCTTTGACTAATAACACCCTCAAAATCTAACATTTTTAGCATACACTCTCAAAATATTCGAAGGAATCATAATGGTTATGACAATGAAGCATCAATGAAATAAAAAAATGTCCTTGGCAATTCTAGTTTTATCTGCCAAAAATATCTTTTAGGCTCTTGCCAATGGTGAACTTTAACGCAAAGAAGATTGCTTCTTTCGTAGGACCTTTCCTTTGCTTAAACAAAACTCAATTTTTTTAGGAAAAGAAATATAGGAAATGATTATTAGAGGAACATATTGCACCTAGTACATTTGTTTCATTACTAAGCATGATTAAGATGAGAACACCTTATTCGTCATATGAAAAGCAAGTAAAATGTTCAAAAGGTTCATGTATGTGTGCAACAAAGGCGATATAAAGAGTCTTGTATGAAGGCATTAATCATCAAAGAAAAACAAAATGTTAAACATGTATTATTAAGCACACAAAATAAACGAAGCCAAGTCTCATAACACCATGAGTAAGTCACATGAATGGATGGAATATAATTGTGATTAGAACATCTTAAATGCACATCCATATATGGTGTAAAACAACATACAAAAATCGTTTTTAAATTTTTGAAAAATAATCAATAATAAAATAAAAATACAATCTAAATATATAAAAATATAAAAATAAAAATACAATCTAAATTTTAGAAATCAAACTTTTTCTAAAAGAAAAGAAAAACTTTTTGGATTTTTCAAAATATATATATACAATCTAGTAATATTGAAAAAATATATAAATGTGATAATCACCCTATACTAGAAACAAGTCATAACCTCAATCATTAGTCCGAGAGGTATTCTCAAAAGGATTAGACATCATTTGCAACTCCCCCGATCAAACATTGAAAAGCCTTAACAAAAAACTCCACCTACTCTCGAATACTAGCAAAGTCTTTAGGGAGATGTGTGGGAGCACGAGTAGGAGCATGTGTGTGAAACTCTTCCTAGCTTAAAAAAAAACTCCCTAAGGTGACCTCTTTGTTTGCAATGGGTAGAAGCGTAGATTGGTTTGGGTAGACCTTGGTTAAAATGCCTAGGACGATTTATCCTTGGTCGGTTTGGTTGAGGACCACAAGGATCCATCACAAACTTAGTAATCAGTTTGGGTGAGTCATGGAAAGTGGATGAACTATCATAACCTATCCCTTGCCTCTCGTTAAAACCTAACGCGGGATCGAGGAACGTCTTTTGATCCTTCTTATATGTGTTCTCTAAAGTGACCTTGACCTCCTGGGCACATTTATGATCTTTACCAAGCTAGGAAATAGGGGCTTTAAGTTTCTCATGAGTCTATAATGATTCTTGAAATCCCTTGTAAGAGTAGCCACTTTGTTGGTCAAAACGATATTTTCCCTACCTACCACAATAAGTTGTTTACACAAAGAAAATTTCAATTTTTCAAGTTAACTCACTATGGCCTCACACTCTCTCGAAACCTTCAAATTTTTTTATAAATCCAACACCCTAAGAGTCATATTTTATTTTGCCTTTTGGTTTTTAAAGACTCGTTATAAAGTTCGTTGTAGGCGTGTTGGAGGCCACATTCTCCGAAAATCAAATTCTCTTCATCAACTCCATTCTCTCCTGAATAGCTGTAATACCCCGTATTTTTTAGGAATTTTATTTTAATTATGGAATTAGGATTAATTAATTTAAATGGAGAAATTTATTTATAATTAATCCAGATTTAAATTTAATAATTACTAGCGTGACGGGAGTTAGTATTTATTGGTGATAATTATGTTGAATATTACTTAGCGAGTAAAGTAATATATGATTACAAAAATATTATTATGGCTGGGAGTGAAAATTACGACAGTTGCAATACACTTAGTTGGGACGCGCGTGTGAGTCGTGTTGGTATTACTTTATTAGGTTGAAAGATAATTTATTTTTAAGTAACTCATATGATCATTTCGAGTCCGTCGATGAGTCCGTAAGGGTCGAGATAGTCAGAAAACTATACCCGAGTGTTTTATTTGGATTTCGGGGCAATTTAGGTCAAACCGACACCTCGGAGGGGTATTTTGGTCTTTAGAGATTTTGGGGAATTAAAATGGACGAAAATAGAAAATTGAAAAGGAAGTGTACATGGGTATTAGGCTATCTGTCAGTTTTCAAACTTTAGTGAGAGACAGAGAGAACCAAATAAGGAGAATAAGAACTCCATAGGAGCCCTGGGATAAAAACTCAAGCTCTCACCCCAAAAATCACACCAACATGTAGATTGTGAAGAGAGGATCACCCCTATACCAATTTCATTCAGTAAATGAGAAGTTCACAAAAAGGCAAGTCTTTATCTTGCTTGATTTTAGATCATATAATTTCCATGTTAGATTAATTGATGTTTTAATCACGATAGTATGAATTTGGGGTTGAAATTGGGTATTAATCTTTAATTGGGAGTATAGGTTTGAAGGTGGTTGAATAACCATGTTCTGAGTGTGATAAATTTGGGTTTTATATCTTGATTTCACGAAACTAAATCTGGGTTTAAATTGTTGTTAATGGAGATCATATGAATTTAGGGTTTTTAAAGAATTGAGGAATTTATCTTAATCCCTATTAAAATTTTAAGGATTTGATGTTAAAAAGGAGTAAAGAGTGCCTAATTCTGTAGAGAGATGATTGAGAATCTTTAATTTGATGTTAAGATAAATTAGCATGGGTGTTGAATGATGGAAAAAGAGTGAAATTTGAAGTTTGGAAGGTAGAAGACGAACCTTGAATTCTCGTTCGAAGATCTGCCCAGGTCGTTCGAATGACGTCGTTCGAATGAGAATTCCAACGAGATTACTAACGAGATTTTAGAGTTCATTTGAAGTGAGATTTTTGTTTGAACGATAATCCTCGGCTTCTAACGAGATTTTAGAAATGTAAATTTTTGCCCGGGCAAGTTGAAATCCTTCTAAGTTAATTCAAGTGAGAGAATAGGACCTACGCTATTCTGGAGTAGCTTCATTTCATGGTCTAGTAGCGCTAAATTGTGTAACTACTAAGATAATGTGTTGGAGTGAGAGATCCTTAAAGATTATATACAATAGAGAGATAAGTCGTAAGTTTAAGTATTATGAGTGGTAGAGACGATAATACTACATATAAATTCGGGGACTTGTGTTACCTGAATACCTAATGAATATAATAAGTTGTGTGTATACTTATTGATTGAACTATTATGTGTATAAAATACCTACGCTGCTTTCTATCGAGTGGAGGTTGCGCGTTGTGGACGATCATGCCTTAAGGAGCCTTCGGGTGGAATTTTGATTTATACCACTAGAGCATAGAATCTAGGTATGAGCTTTCTGTGAGAATGTTAGTGATGACGGTCATGTGGGTGCGTAGGTATGTGCGTAGCCCATCGATTTGGAACTATGTTCGCCTGCAATATGTGTGTTTATTTTGAAGGTTCATGAGAGATTGAACCTATAGTCATCTATGCAATGAGCGATGCACCAGGGCATGATAGCAGAGTATGCATTCACCGCAACTGTGTTTCGGGGTGTAGTATTGTATATATAAAATAGAGTGAATTTATGTATATACTTGTGTTACTATCTACTGTGTGAATTAAGTAGACATTAATGATAATGAAATCTGAAATGAAATAAGTTGGTGAACATTTAATTATATTAAAACGAAAAGCGCTTATCCATGTTAAAGAGAAATTGATTATAGGTATTGTGTATATTGCGTGGGAAAGACATGGGAACGATATAGGGCTATGGTTAGATGTTAAACGGGAAAGAAATAGTTAGCATGGGAATAGAAACTAGTAGGGCTTGATGGTAGATTAGGTGTTCACATTACATGAGAGTTGAGAATCTCATGTGAGTTCGATAATGTAACATGACTAATTTATGTGCTATTAATTCATTTTAAGCACTTGCTGATTTTCAAACTATTTTCAACTGGAGCTCCTGTTTTCTGCAATTCTATTTTCTTGTTTAATTATTTTAGGTGGCCAACCAAAGGGACACCAAGCATAGGAGTCTTATTCACTCGAAGATTTGTAACTACCGTGGAAGTTACAGGATCTTGGTAGTAAATGCCTTTATGTCCATCATTTCTTCCTTTTGAGCTATTCCATCAGTTAGGGCATGTTGCCCCTTTTCTAATCAGATATTCATGGATTTTGGATTTAGTTATTTACTTCTTTTAGTTGTTGATTTACTTATGTTGGATTATTGTATTTGGGACTTAGGTTGGATGTGTTTACTCTAGTCACATTTATAATTGCAGTTATTTCTTATCATATGAGATTGATGTGAAGGGTGAATGTTTAATTATTTCATTAAATTAGTTCTATATTAATTAAAAAATAAAATTTTGACAACAACCTTTTTAAATATTAGGTGGTCAGTATTTAATAATAAATTTTTCGATAGTGAAGCATAATCTGAACCAACTGGACATTCGTATTTAATTTAATATAGGACTGATTACCCGGTATTTAATTAGGCGGGGTGTCACAATAGTTTGACATATTTTCGAGGCAATCATGTTTAGAATTGTCCCCACTAGCATGAGACGTACTAGAAGTACAAATGTGACTAGCCAGAAATGCACGAAAATTAGGCTCAAGTGGTGATTCATCCCTGAAATCCATCGACTCGACATCATTATCGCTTAGACTGGCATTATATGCAGCTTTGCCTTTACCCTGTCTCTTAAGCCTAATGGGAGATTCATGGGCTTTATGTCATTTCCCCTCAAATTCATAGAATCTCTTTGATTTAAATTTCCTAGGGTACACACCTATATCTCTCTATTGATTATTCTCCAAAAAATTATTTTCTTTCCGAAAAAAATTATTTTTCGATTTAGAAGAATTTTCATTTTTGAATTTGAGAAACGTTTTGAATTTTTTTGCAAATGGTACAAGATCACCATGATCAATTTCTAAATCGGAGTCAAAAAAATTTTCTTTCTGTAACACCCAAGCCTTGATTTATGGGTTACCCATGGTCAACCCGGTCCGACATAAGCGTTAGATATGAAGTGCAATGAAACAACCTATATAATGTTGATAATTCAGTTTCATTTAATATAACGTTCAATTGTTTAGCATGCGATTCCAAATTCAAATTACATTACGTGAGGGACCCATGGAAAACATCCCCAAAATCCAAGCATACAAAGCTACTAACGTAAAGTAAAAAGAGTACTTACCTAGTAACGCTCTCAAAATATGAACCCGCACCCAACCTGTTGTAACAAAGACGAGGATGTGAGTTGAATGCTCAGTGGAAAATATACAACAATGCAATATAGAATTGAATGGTAGAAAGAAGACTATAAAGCATTATACTTACGTTCACATGCCTCATATATATACATATATATGCTTAATGCATGAAAAAAAAATTATTTCTAAAAACGTGATTTATTCCGAATAAATTATCTTAATCTTACAAAGAACTTCCTCTTTCTTGACTTGCAATTTATCGCTTTACTCAACACTCATGGTTAAATACTTGAACAACTACACTTTATTTATACAAAAACCATTTCTTTACCCAAATCACCCTTTTCATTTAAACCATTTTACATTAGTATTTTTATTGAAAATCCCCCCTTTTATTACATGCTAACACCGTGTTAGAGAATAAATATTTAATTGTTAAAAATCTTTCACGACATACCCTTGCGTTAATTATGGTTAAACTTATCAGGTTGTTTAACTCACCTGTTTAACCACTATACTATACCATTCCTTCACTTTGATGATATTTGTCAATTTACACTATCTTTTCCACTTTAATCTTTACCAAAATAATTATTAATTCATTCAGGTTAGGTTGTCTAAACATATTTTCACCACACAAACCCTTTCTTGACATATTCCGTATTCCTTTATCTTTTTCTAGTAATCATCCAATAAACTGCATACTTTAACAGGCTCCACACCGTCGACGACGCCATCATATGCTGTAGCCAATGATTTTGAGTTTTTCACCCCAGGGCTCCGGGCCCTCCTTAATTACCCCGGTGTCATCTGAGTTTCCTTTTTAATGTGTTTTAATATTTTACAAATGTTCACATTATTCTGCTTTTCCCTTTCTACCCGTCCTAAGCCAAAATCCGAGGTTTCACCCCAACTTGTGTTACACGTTTAAAATCAACATTTCAAGTCCTTTACACCTTACCCTTGATTTTATTCCAAAATCATGTTCATTTAGGATCAATTTGTGTATCATCATTTCCAACATTTTTATCTCATAAAAATATTCCAATTTATGTAAAATTGCCATTTTACACTTTTTGTTTCCAAACTTGTCTTTCCTCCATTTTCACACGTGTTATTTTCCAAAACACCATTAAGTTACCCACACTAACTTGTTAAGTATTTTTAACACATTAACACCTTTTTAACATTTGGAGTAACATTCTTTGAAGTTAAAAACATCTTTATTTAATTGTTTTTTTACTTTCTTTATCCAAGAAATCCAATTACACTTAAATACTACTTTCATAAGAAAAATACCATTTCCTTTTATGAAGACCTGTAGTCTTATAACCTTACACTTATCACACTTTTAACCGATTTTTCACATCTTGAAGACTAGAATTTCCGTTTTTTTCCTTATCTCATGTTCAAACACAACAAAACCTTCTTAAACTTGTTTATATGTTTACCATTAAAATGCTACAAGTTTACATGCATGAGAAGATGGATTCTAATTCCAAAAATCCTATTAAGTGGGTTAAACGTGTGATTTATTCTCAAAATTCTTAACACTTGCAAAACATACCCTTTCACGACTAAAGGACATTATTATTTCTTTAAAACTCAAACCAATGTCCCTTTTTCTTATATAAAATCTTCATATTTGCAAGGAATTAAACTTAATTTACCAAATGTCTTTAGCAAGATAAAAATATAAATTTAAAACATTTTTATTCCATAAAAATAATTAGCACCCAACTTCTTGAACATACCATTTGCATGGAAAATCTAATTATTTAAAACAATTTTGAAATATTTGCTCATCATTTATTTCCAACAAAATTACATTTTTTGTCAACATTTTTATTCCATAAAAATATTTAATACCAAATCTATTAGAAACCCATCATTTTGTTCATATGCATTTTATTTTTAAATTCTAACAAGACTACTAATACACAAAATAGAGTCTTAAACTTAAAGTATATTTTTCCACCCCAAATAGAGCACCAATAATCCCTGGCAAGAAATGTCTAAGAAAATGGCAACCTCCCACCTCCTAAGGTGTCCTTAGAGAGGTTACCTAGTGCCACCATGCGTGCTTCCATGAAATTTCCATCAAAAACCCGCTTCAAGCTCCATGAATCTTCCATCTTCATCTTCTTCACCCCCCCCCCCCCACACACACACAACAACACCTCCAAAGTTCATAGTTATGCCCAACAATGGTGGAAATGGGTATCTTGGGCTTGGATATGGGTGGATACTAGTTGGGTATGGTTGCATAATGTGGATATGTGGTGGTTGAATGGTGGTTTGTGATGAGGAGAGGTGAACAAATCTTAAATTGGTGTTAGGATTGTAATGAGCCCACTTTTATATGTCAATATATAGTTATTTTTACAATTGCGTCTCACTTATTATCTGATAAATGTTGTATTATTATATATGTGATATTTTAGGGTCTTAATATGACAAACCCCATTTTTCAAATTTTAAGAATCAATAGTAAAATGGGTCAAGTTGAAGATTTATGGCACATACTAAACTAAGTGATAAGTTTTGGTGAAGAAAATATAAACTTATGAAACTTTAGGGACTTGGTTCTAATTAAGAAAGTTTTAGGGACCAAATTTAAAAAAATGGACCTTTTTATAAATAAAATATTTTCACGGACCTATAAGAAATATTGAAAATATATAGTGCGAAATTACCAAACTGCCCTTCATGTGTAAAATGACCCTTATACACTTAATTGACACCTCATGCTTACACATGTCCTCGATATAGCTAAAGTTAAAACACATGTTGCAATTTGGTAAAATATGACTCCAAGACACCTCCATTATGTGACACCTCAACGCTGACTCGCCAATTTAAAGGCTTGGTCAGCTGGACACATCTCAACACCATGAAATCTTTGGAAAACTATAAATGCAGCCTTTAGGATCATTTAAACTCATACCATTTCCTCGATAATATTATGGTAAGAAAGAGTGATATCTTAAGAAGGAAAGTTTAAGAAGAAGTTTCATCTTAACGAAGTCATCCAAGACTTAATATCAGTGACTTCGATCTTCTGTTTTAGGTTAGTAGTCTGACATTCCTTGTGCATTTCAATTATATGATATTATGCAAAATATATATATTTTGTGAACTTCTTTTATCCTCAAAATTCATCAGATACCGATGACTGATTCATTGTGGCGTGTTTATATTTGTCCATATAGACATACTGATTAAAACGAGTATTAAAAAAAGATTATATTGAATATTGGAAATAAGATTCGGCCTAAGGGACCTCTTTTACTGACTAACTTACTTAGTTGAATTATCGTTGGTGTGCCCTAAATAAGGCGTTGTGATGAACAAGTTCAATTGACCCTCAACTACTGGGGAATAATACGATAAAAGAATACGGTATTAGAGCGTACTTGGCCATTAAAATGATATTATTGAAAGAAAAAGATATTGCCTTTAAATTGTCGCATTCTTTCTATTATGAGTTATTCATTTCTATATACTATCATTCACATATAAATATATTACTGCAAATTCATGTATATATATATATGCCTTATGTTCTTGCTTGAATAGGTATATATTTTATGAAAAATCTTGGAATGTCTGGAGATTAAATCTCATTTGTCTTTTAGCTGACGTTATCATAAGTTTTCAAGAAATAACTAGGCTCGTGAATGGAACATAAAAGAACTATGTTAAAGATTTATCTTTTAGAGCTCTTTTTTTATTTGAAGTAAAATGTTTGTTTTATCATTTAGAGCATGTTCGGCTCTTGTAATAAGTTTTAAATTTTGTCTTAAGTTGTAACTCATTGTTACTTTTAATGTATAAATGAAGTTTTTTTTAGAAAGTTTTGATAAATTAATTCCTTCACTTTAAGTATTTTTCGATTCATAACTATGTGATTGTATTTTCATTGCATTTATTTAAGGAAACAATTTCAGTTGGAATATTTGTTGTCTTGGTGGCATGTCTAGAACATTCCCTACTACTATTTTGGGTCGGATTCGTGACAGAGGTGGTATTAGAGCATAGGTTATGAACCCGTAGACTACTGAACATAAGTTTTGAACATTATATATTTTAAGTTTCCATACATAGGATATAGGATTAAATATTCGACTTATGTGATAAGGCTCCATATGTTTTACACCTTATATAACTATATATATATGATTTTTCTCCTAACTTGCAATAGTGAGATAGTATAATACATCTTGTGTTTGGCTATGATTGTATAAAATGACCAAGACAAGATCAACTGTGGGAACTAGTGGTTCAAGTATGGAAGGACTAGAAGGTGCATACAAGGCAATTGAGAATCTAGCAAAGATTGTGGAGCATCAAGTGAATAATGTAGCCCCAAGGAATCTCAAACTAAGTAATACTATTAAACAGTTCAATAAGTTGAATCCGCCATATTTCAAAGGTACTCCTAATCCCATTCAAGAAGAAAGTTGGATGATGCAGATGGAAAAAATGCTCGATGTTCTTAAGTGTATCGATGAACAAATGGTTTTATTTGCAATGTTTATGTTAGAAGGTGAAGCCGAGAATTGGTGGAGAAAGACTAAGAGAATATATGAGGAAAGGAATACTTACGTAGGTTGGAATGACTTCTTAGTGATCTTTTATGAGAAATATTTTCCTAAAATCGTGAAAGATGAAATGGCACCTGAGTTTAGGAGTCTAGTGCAAAGAAATATGACGGTTAGTCAATACGAGCCAAAGTTTACTGGGTTATCCCGTTTTGCGCAACATGTTGTGGTAATTGACGCTTTAGAAGCCAAGAAGTTTGAATGTGGATTAAGGTGAATATTCGTAGTCAAATTTCCATCCTAAAGTTGACATCGTATAGTGATGTCGTGACTAGGGCTATGATTGCTGAGAGGGACAGCGAGGAGTATAATTGAATTTGATATGGTAAGAGGAAGTTTGGGGAAAATATAGGTAAGAACCCAAATAATAGAAATAATTTTAGGAGTACATGCAATGTTGGTGGAGTTAATGATAACAAATAGTTTAATAATAAGATATGTCCGTGATGTGGGAAGATGCATGGAAGACAACCTTATTACAAGGATACGGGAGCTTATTTTAGATGTGGACAGAATGGACATCAGATAAGATACTGCCCAACCCCAACTAGGGTCCCGGTCGAGCCTTTAGGAGAAAAGAAAGACCAAGAGAGATAGGTTAGTGTTTTTACACGATACCCAAGCTTCTAATGCAGTAGTGTCAGGTACACTTTCTATATGTGCACAACCTTTTCAATTTTTAATAGACCCTGGTTCTACGCATTCATTTGTGTTTGTACGATTTATTAATCTCTTTCCTAATATGCACGAACCCTTGAATCATATCATACACGTTTTTACTCCTTCGGTGCGTTATTGACGGGAACATTAGCATATATGTCTTTCCTTATAGATGTTAGTAATCATAAACTATTCTCTAATTTAATACTTTTAGACATAAGAGATTTTGAAGTCATTTTGCGAATGGATTGGTTAGCATCGTATCATGCTACGGTAGATTGTTTTGAGAAGAGAGTTACTTTCCAAATTCCTAACCAACCAAAAATTTAGTTTTGAAGGAACTGTCATTCTATCTCCCATGTGTATTATCTCTGTAATGCAAGCTTGTAGTTTTCTTAAGAATGGATGTCAAGAATTCCGTGCAACTATTATTGATTTGCAAGCAAAAGAGCCTAGTTTAGAAGAAATTCCTATGGCTAAACTATTTCCAGATGTTTTTCCAGATGATTTGCTCAGTCTACCTCTTAGTAGAGAAATAGAGTTTACGATTGACCTTATTCCTGGAACTATACCAATATCAAAACCACCTTATCACATGGCACCTTTAGAATTAAGGGAATTAAAATTTCAATTACAAGATATGCTAGACAAGGGTTTTATTAGACCAAGTATATCCCGTTGGGGTGCTCCAGTATTATTTGTTAAAAAGCAGGATGGGACGATGAGGTTATGTATAGATTATCGTGAACTAAATAAGGTGACCATTAAGAATAAATACCCCTGACCTCCTATAGACGATTTATTTGACCAACTTCAAGGTGCGCAAGTATTTCAAAGATTGACCTTATAGGTTAGGCTATCACCAATTAAAGATTAAGGAAGATGATATTTCAAAATCATATTTTCATACTAGATATGGTCACTGTGAATTTCTTGTGATGCCATTTGGATTAACTAATGCACCCGCCGCTATTATTGATATGATTAATAGAGTGTTTAGGAAATATTTATATCAATGTGTGGTTGTTTTCATTGATGACATCCTTATTTATTCCAAGAATATCGAAGAACACGAAACGCATTTGGATATAGTGTTACAAATTCTTAGTAAGGAGAAATTATATGAGAAATTAAATAAGTGTGACTTTTGGTTGCCTAGCGCCTCTTTTCTAGGACATGTCATTTCTAAGGGGGGAGTGTTGGTTGATCCTCAAAATATCAAGGCTATACTAGATTGGCCTAAACCAACTAATGTGACGGAGATTCGTAGTTTTCTTGGGTTAGTAGCTTATTATCGAAGATTTATTGAAGGATTTTCTAGTATTGCCAAACCTTTATCTAGGTTAACACAAAAGAAGGTGAAATTTGAATGGTCTGAAGAAGTTGAGAATAGTTTTCAAGAACTTAAGAATCGATTAGTAACTGTCCCAATTTTGAGTATTCCTTCTGGAACATGGGGATTTGTGATTTATAATGATGCTTCTAAAATGGTTTGAGATGTGTGCAAATGAAAAATGGAAAAGTAGTATCTTATGCCTCGAGACAGTTAGAAACCCAAGAGCAGAATTATCCAACCCATGACCTAGAATTAGCAGCTGTAATTTTTTCTCTTAGGATTTGGAGAAATTATTTGTATAGTGAGACTTGTGAGATTTATACCGATCATAAGAGTTTGAAATATATCTTTACCCAAATCTAATTGAATATGAGACAAAGGAGGTGGCTCAAATTAATGAAGGATTGTGATTTAAATATTCATTGTCACCCAGGGAAAACTAATATTGTAGCTAATGCTTTAAGTAGGAAGTCTACAAAAAAATTAGCATGTCTCATTACAAATCAAGAACCTTTGTTAAGGGATTTGAGAAGTATGTAAATAGATATACGTATCTATAGTAAAGGAGGAATAATATCAAACTTACAAGTACAACCCATGTTGATAGAAAGGATCAAAATTGCACAAGTAAATTAACCACAACCGAAGAAGATTAGAGAAGAAGTTATTAAAGGGAACATGATTGAATTTGTGATACGAGATGATATATTAAGGTTTAGAAATAGAGTGTGTGCCCCATGTGATGCCCAACTAAAGAGACAAATTTAGAAGGAAAATCATTGCTGAAGATTCACATTTCATCCCTGATGTACAAAGATGTATAGGGACCATTGAGAAGTATTTTGGTGGAATAACATGAAGAGGGAGATAGTGTAATTTGTATCTCAGTGTTTGGTTTGTCAACAAGTAAAATTTGAACATCATAAACCATCAGGATTACAACAACCCCTATGTAACACCCCGTATTTTTTACGATTTAAATAATTATGTGATTAATTATTATTATGGGAATAAATATGCGATTAATTACTGTTGTTGGATTAATTAAATTAAAATGTGAGAAATTAATTTGTTATTAATCCGGATTAAAATAATTATTAACTAGCGTGCCAAGGGTTAATACTTATTGTTGTGAACTATTGAATATTACTGTGTGATATGTAATATGGAATTATGATATTTGATAAATTGTCGAAAGTGAGAAATATGACAGTTTGGTAATTTAAGTCTGACACGCGTATGATTCATATTGGGACTAATTGAATGGAATAAAAAGAGAAATTATTTATATTAACTCGTATGGTCATTTCGAGTGTGCCATTGAGTCCGGGAGGGTCGAGATAGTCAAAATAGTATACCCGGGTGTTTAGTTTGGGTCCTGGGGTGATTTTAGGCCTAACCGGCACCCCGAGAGGGCATTATGGTAAATTGTATTTTTGGGCTAAATTAATGGACGGAAATTAAGAGTAATTATATCAGCCTAGGAAAGTCCATTAGGGTTAATAGGTTACACAAATCAATAACGACCATGGAGGGTGTGAGGGAGAACCAATTACCAAGAGAGAAGGCTCATTCGGCATCACCTTGCACAACCGTGACCACCAACACGTAGATCAAGAAGAGAGGAATGCGTATATACCAACATCACCAACGGATCAGACCGTTATATTCGAGGCAAGTTTTTATTACTTGCTTTCTTTTAGCAATAATCATGCTCATGATAGTCTAGGTGGAATTAACTATGATTTATATATTAATTGGGTGAAAATTGGAGATTTAAATTATGATTAAGGATTGGTTTAATTAGTGGTTGGAATTCATTCATGTATGTAGAGGATTAATCATGGGATTGGATTATATATTGATGAACGAATCTGGGTTGATTAGGTTCTTGAATCGGAATTTAAAAAACTAGGGTTCATGTGAATTAATTTGGGGATTTATGTAATTATGATGATTAATGACGAATTAAGGATCCTAGGATGATAGAAATGATCTGTAACCTGTTAGGGGTTGATGGGTATTGATGATGAGTTGTTGGGAATTGAATCTTAGAGGTTTGTAGGTTTAAAAATGGTGAAAAACGTTGAAGTTAGTGGAAGTAGACGAACAGTGTTGTCTCGCGCGATCTCACGCGAAGTGGTTCAAACGAGATGGGGATCTCGCGCGAAGTGGTTCAAACGAGATGGGGATCTCGTGCGAAGTCGTTCGAGCGAGATAGCATCTCGCGTGAAGTCGCTCGAGCGACACGTGGAAGTCGTTCAAACGACAACCCTTCTGGTTCGAGCGACAGAGGGAATTTTTGGGAATTTTCTAAAAGTTTAGTTTTGAGTTTGCCGGTTTATTGGAGTGAGAAAGACTACACATAGTAAATTTAAATAAGATGGAATTTAGAGAAAGTATGTTAGAATAAATACTTTAATTATTTCGGTGTAAAGAGAATGTACCTTGGAGATTACGAGAGAGATAGTAATCTAAATATTTATACTATACGTAAGTGATGAGGTTAAAATACGTATGAAGAGTATATATGTAGGTTGGAGAACTACCTATAATTTATAATAGGATGTGTGTATGCCTATTATGTGATATTATTGTTAAAAGCACTAATGGGTGATAACCCGAGGGTACAAGAACCTTATATTTAAGTGCACTAATGAGTGATAACTCGGGGGTGCAGAAACTCTAATGTTAAGTGTACAAATGGGTGATAACCTGAGGGTACAAGGATGATTAACTCGGGGGTGCAGAAATGTGACAACCCGCAATCCGAGATAAGGGGTGGCCAGCCCGATACTCAAACGTAACAGGGATCATGGATGGATATCATTCTCAGCATCACAATAATAAACTGAGTATACGGGAAAACCACCCAATAAATCAGAAAACGGGTTGCCAAAAAGTGTAAAATTTAAAAAAATACGGTTATGAAAATTTAAACTAACAACCCAGTCTGACGAGCAAGTGGAATTCCAAAAGATAACATATAATATATAACTAAAACGAATGTATACAAATGGACCGAATAAGCTGTCGGTCCACAGCTACATGAGACAACGTACCCCAATATAAAATGTCTTACATATAACAACCATTAATCAAATACAATAGTTTGGGCCACACGCCCGAGGGACAAGACCCGATCATAACTAGAATAACAAGAATGAAAGCGTCTAATACAACATCCTGTAATAACCCGCAAAGTCTTACAGCTCGTCGAAGGTGCAAGGAACTGGGAAAGTCAAGTCGGGCATCCTTGCGGTGGAGCACCTGAGCGAATACAATAATATATATACAACAAGAAAGTAAACCGGTCAGGGCCGGGTTCTATATGATTTCTAGAAGAATAAAAAGCATGATAGATATGAACAGTTATACATGAATAATGAGGATGATCACCTGACATGCTAGCTACAATTTCAAGCAAAGATAGAAGGTAAAGCATTTTAATTTAAAACCCTTTCTTATCAATACATTTTTCCATTTCCTTCAGACATTCCTTATTAGGAATAAAACCATATATTTGGTTAAGTCAAGAAGTTATAATTTCTATTCATTAATTAAAACTTCCCATTTTATCTTTCCATTCCTTATTAGGAATATCATTCATCATCCAAATCCATTTCTAAGGGTTAATACCCAAAAATCCAACAAAAACCCTAACATTTATAAATCATAAATACCAATGCAATTTATTCTACTTAAACCATAAATTTGCAAGTAGGTTACTTGCCTCAAGGTAAGAATCTGATTTGATGAAGATGGAGACAACAATCCAAGCTCCAATCTTTCTTTTTCTCCCAAGTTCTCTTCCTCTCTCTACTCTCTCTAGGGCTCAAATGTGTAAAATGGAAGAATGGGAATAGGGGTGGGGAAAATAAAACGGGGCTTAAGTCTAAAAGCCCAACTAAAAAATGCTAATACGCGATATACTAATACGCGACTACTCTATTTAAGCCAAAACCAGTCAAAAGTCCCCAAAATGCCAAAATACAATATGGCACATATTTTGACTATCTCACACCTACCGGGACTAACTACACTATCCGAATTATCATTTGAAAGTTTTATAACTCATTTTAGTTCCGGTTCCATAATAAACCAAAATGTCATTTTAAATCTTTATGACATTAAAATCACCACATGCAAGTTTTATCTACTCACGAGGTAACTACACAACATATTAGTAAATATTGACTTGACATATCAAATTAATATTTACTCAGCATCTTATCAGATAATAACTAATTACTACACATGGTAATTAAGGATAAAATGGGCTATCGGAAGAGAGGGTTATTACATACTCCCCCCCTTAAGAGGGAATTTTGCCCCCAAAATTCGAATATACGTCGCAAGGAGAGGTGCGGACACTATTCCCGCAAGTCATCCTCGCACCCCGATGTCGATTTCTCGACCTAAGCTGACTATATAGAACTCATCCCCAAAGTACTATCGGCGATACCAACGTACTCTACGCTCTAAGATAGCAACCGTCTACTTCTAATAAGAACCGTCAAGTTGCATCTACCTCGAAAGGAATGTGCCTAATGGCACCGTCCTATCTCTCGTACTCCCTGGCATGAGAGACAAGGAACAAATTATGAACTTGCCGCGAAATGTTTCGATAAAGCGAGCAAATAGTTTACCAGACCCACTGCGACATTTCTAGGAAAGGTACAACGTCATGCGGTGCAAGTCTTCCTTTTCTCCTCGAAACGCATAACGTCCTCCTCAGGCGATACTCACCACAACCTTTGGTCTAATGACCTCAACTCCAGATGCCTTCTTCTCGCATCGCATGAGCTCTTTTGTCGGTCTCGGTTATACGAGAGACTCATCATCTCGCACTTCTAACCAACAAGCGGGAGATCTAAAAAGCCTACTATACAAGGCTTCTTCTAAAGCGTCGTCCCAACCACAAATTCTATATAGGCGAATTTGAACGAGTGGAAAGCATTGTTCCCAACTACTCTTAAAGTTAGGCATGCAGGTAAGGAGTATATGCCTCGGCATATGGTTTATTCTATTGGTTTGGTCAACTGTGGAAAATGATAAGAAGTAATTAACCACAATTCAAATCCCATGGCTTCTTGGAAACTTGCCACGAATAAGAAACGGGAGTCTTGATTCAGTACAACAACCTTCCCAGGCCCAGCCAATAGTACTAGCGACGTATAACTTGGCACGAATCGTCATTACCTTGATGCACCGAAACGTTAGAACTGCGTGATTCTCCATATCTGCTTAACTTAAGTCCCTCCCGTTCGGAACTAAATTTTTCTTAAGGGAACGCACCCCACCCTCAAGATGGACTTTAATTTAAATAGGGGATAATACTCTTTACAAGTTTAAACTTGTGAGGCGCATCCACAATAAATCGACATTCCAGTGTCATCACTCCCCGTCATGACAGAGACTTGCTAATAGAATCTACCTTCGAGCTTAACCACGTGGCTCAGGGGTAAGAGTTAATTCACCCTTTTATTACCTCCGTAACACTCCATTACGAGAGGCCTCATCTCCTTCGGCCTTAACCATCAACTTCTCGAAATCCTCCCACTTCATATAACATGAAACCAATCCCTCTTAGAGTTTACGCATGACTCATTCATGGTCAACTCCCAACAGCATTCCTAAACTCACGTCCCATACTAAAAGGCCCTACGCCTAAACAATCCTAAAGTCTATCTACCTATACCCTATCTAAGTCGTATACACCTAATGCTAAGTATATCCCTAGTGTCCAAGACCTTTCTCAACTTCCGACATTGCTCAGTTTCGTGCGTGGGACGTCTCGCCGAAGCGAAATCCAAACAAGGAACCCTTCCGTTACACTACTACCTCGCGTTGTCAGTCATCGAGGGGTACAGGTCTAAGACACATGTTCGGGACCAAAAGATTCTACAGCTACGCACTATGTAATTAACTAACAAAAGAATATTAACAATCCAAAGCTGACCCTTCGTGAAACCCTAGGGTTATATACCCTATAACATATGCATCTCAATAAATAGCCTTCTATTTAAAGGCATAACACGAAGTCTCAATTCGACTTCGTACTACAGTCTCCCTCATATCGATCAGAGGAGAGAACTATGTGCAGTGCTCCTATGTCGCACTATAATAGCCATCAATCATCCTAGTACGTGATCCTCGGCTAAACTATCAAATCCCACTTCCAACAATAAAGTAACAAAATAAAATATAATAAAAGGGAAGAATAGCATACCTTCACTCACAACATCGTTAAGTGTTCATGCGGCGGAGTGTCTCGCAAAGCGAAATCCAAACAAGGAACCCCTCCGTCACATGCCTACTTAACTAGTTGATCATGGAGATAGACCGTAATACACACAAGGTAAAAGAAAGGAAAGGTAGTATATCCCCACTCCCAACGTCGTTAAGGTTCGCGCGTGGAGCGTCCCACAGAAGCGGAATCCAAACAAGGAACCCCTCCTATACGCTACCACTCAACTTGTTGGTCGTGGAGATAAGGCATAGCAAATCACATACCAATATCACATCATACTCGACCATGTTAAGGACGAGTAAATCGGCCTCAAGCACAATCTAATAAGAGAACTTCCTATTTACATACCAACAAAAGAAAAGAGCGAACCATTTCGCATAGGACTCGATACTAATGAAAATACTCTCAGCAGATATTATGAAATCTGTAATCTGAGAAAAACTCGTAAAACAAATGAGCGCATAACCCCCGCATCGAATAACATATAACTCACGCATCTCTGAGAAAAACTTACCCTCAGTAACAGGCGGTGCCGGCAGGGCTGGAGGAAAACATAGCCTCCCGATCATGACAAACACGCCCATACTGTAGTTGCCCCTGCTGCGGAGGAACAACCATAATAGGTACCGGAGGTGGAAACAGAACACATGGCTGCTGCGGAGCCCGAGGAAACTGATCCCCAATCATCTGAGGACACTCCTTGTAATGACCTGCCTCCCCACATTGGAAGCACCGTCCCTTCATCTCCTCCTGACCTCTACCTTTATTATTTCGAAATTGAGAAGAGCCTCGGCCCGGATGACCTCTATCTCCAGGGCCACTCCGATCTGCCTGATGCAAAGCACCTTGTTCGTGACTATTATTGCCCCTCGCAATAAACTCTCCAAGCTTCCTTACTTGCCTCATCTCAGTAGCTTTCTTGCTACCCTGCATATATACTCGATGCTCCTGGCAATGGAGTAAGGCTGCATTCATAACCTCGCCAAAAGTCTGGAAAGCTGGGTTACCCAATAAGTGTTTTCGGATTCCCCAGTTTAGACCTCCCATAAACTTCGAGATCTTCCTCTCTTCCGGAGTCACCTCATCTGGTACAAAATTTACTAAACGGGTGAACTCCTCTTCATACTCCGCTACAGACCTCTCCCCTTGCACTACATCTTGCAACTTCCTCTTCATCTCCCTCTGAACAGCGGGAGGAAAATACTTAAGATCAAACAAAGTCCAGAACTCAGTGATTGACATGGTGTCTCTTTGTTCTGGGGTGGTCATCGTCTCCCACCAGTGTAACGCAGATCCGACAAGCTTAAAGGTGGTAAGGACTTGTTTCTTATCCTCACTGCATTCTATCATTCGAAGGTGGCGTTGCATGTCTTTCTTCCATTGATTGGCTTTAATAACATCCGCACCTCCCTCGAATTCCGGGGGATTGCCCCTTAGAAAGGACTCCCTAACCCTTTCCCACGGAGTAAGTCCCGTAGGAGCTTGAACACCTGGGGCACATGGCAATTGTTGGATCACTACGGACATGGCGGCATGAACCGCTCCAGCCACTATGCTTGCTACATCCGCAACATTAACCGTTCCTTGTAGTGGCGGTGGAGGACCTACTTCCCTCTCTACGACCTTAACATGTCTCGCCGAGCGACCTCTCTTAGACGACATCTAAGATGGAAGAACAATAGTATTAGAATGCTAATTAAAACAATCTATCTTGCAGAAGATCGTAAACATAAGCGTCAAAGAAATCCTAACATTAGGCTCTACATCAAAGAACGCTACGGTAGAACGAGATAAGTCCACACAGATCCTAGTACTCTAGAACCTGACGCTCTGATACCATCTGTGACAACCCGCAATCCGAGATAAGGGGTGGCCAGCCCGATACTCAAACGTAACAGGGATCATGGATGGATATCATTCTCAGCATCACAATAATAAACTGAGTATACGGGAAAACCACCCAATAAATCAGAAAACGGGTTGCCAAAAAGTGTAAAATTTAAAAAAATACGGTTATGAAAATTTAAACTAACAACCCAGTCTGACGAGAAAGTGGGATTCCAAATGATAACATATAATATATAACTAAAACGAATGTATACAAATGGACCGAATAAGCTGTCGGTCCACAGCTACATGAGACAACGTACCCCAATATAAAATGTCTTACATATAACAACCATTAATCAAATACAATAGTTTGGGCCACACGCCCGAGGGACAAGACCCGATCATAACTAGAATAACAAGAATGAAAGCGTCTAATACAACATCCTGTAATAACCCGCAAAGTCTTACAGCTCGTCGAAGGTGCAAGGAACTTGGAAAGTCAAGTCGGGCATCCTTGTGGTGGAGCACCTGAGCGGATACAATAATATATATACAACAAGAAAGTAAACCGGTCAGGGCCGGGTTCTATATGATTTCTAGAAGAATAAAAAGTATGATAGATATGAACAGTTATACATGAATAATGAGGATGATCACCTGACATGCTAGCTACAATTTCAAGCAAAGATAGAAGGTAAAGCATTTTAATTTAAAACCCTTTCTTATCAATACATTTTTCCATTTCCTTCAGACATTCCTTATTAGGAATAAAACCATATATTTGGTTAAGTCAAGAAGTTATAATTTCTATTCATTAATTAAAACTTCCCATTTTATCTTTCCATTCCTTATTAGGAATATCATTCATCATCCAAATCCATTTCTAAGGGTTAATACCCAAAAATCCAACAAAAACCCTAACATTTCTAAATCATAAATACCAATGCAATTTATTCTACTTAAACCATAAATTTGCAAGTAGGTTACTTGCCTCAAGGTAAGAATCTGATTTGATGAAGATGGAGACAACAATCCAAGCTCCAATCTCTCTTTTTCTCCCAAGTTCTCTTCCTCTCTCTACTCTCTCTAGGGCTCAAATGTGTAAAATGGAAGAATGGGAATAGGGGTGGGGAAAATAAAACGGGGCTTAAGTCTAAAAGCCCAACTAAAAAATGCTAATACGCGATATACTAATACGCGACTACTATATTTAAGCCAAAACCAGTCAAAAGTCCCCAAAATGCCAAAATACAATATGGCACATATTTTGACTGTCTCACACCTACCGGGACTAACTACACTATCCGAATTATCATTTGAAAGTTTTTAACTCATTTTAGTTCTGGTTCCATAATAAACAAAAATGTCATTTTAAATCTTTATGACATTAAAATCACCACATGCAAGTTTTATCTACTCACGAGGTAACTACACAACATATTAGTAAATATTGACTTGACATATCAAATTAATATTTACTCAGCATCTTATCAGATAATAACTAATTACTACACATGGTAATTAAGGATAAAATGGGCTATCGGAAGAGAGGGTTATTACAAGAAACTCTAATGTTAAGTGTACAAATGGGTGATAACCTGAGGGTACAAGGATGATTAATGTTAGGCGCACTAATGGATGATAACCCGGGGGTGCTGGATTAATATTGATAGGTGCATTAATGGGTACTAACCCGGGAATGCAATATTCTATTGTTAGGCACACTAATGGGTGATAACCCGAGGGTGCTGAATTATTATTGATAGGTGCATTTATGGGTGCTAACCCGGGGATGGATGATTTTCTGTATATGTGCACTAATGGGTCTTAGCCGTGGGTGCAAGATTAATATATATATATATACATATATATATATATATATATGTATATACATATATATATATATATATATATATATATATATATATATATATATATATATATATGGACATTTGAATGGTTGGTTATGCCATTTGGTTTAAAAAACGCACCACAGATATTTCAAAATAAAATGGATACTATTTTTAAAAAACATTCTGAATTTTGTATAGTTTATATTGATGATATACTCGTCTTTAGTACTAATAAACAAGAACATAGAAATCACTTACAAATAGTTTTTGAAGAATTTATAAATCAAGGATTAATAATCAGTAGTAAAAAGATGCAACTAGAAAAACAAGAAATAGAATTTTTAGGACTTTTTATTAAAGGCGAAAAAATAGAATTGCAAGAACACATAGTAAAAAAGGTTTTAGAATTCCCAGATAGAATAGAAGAAACCAAAAAACTAGAAGCTTTTTTAGGATTACTAAACTATTGTAGGTCCTTTATACCAAATTTATCTAAACTAGTAGGACCATTATATGGCAAATTAGGAAAAAATGGACAAAAATATTTCAATAATGAAGATATAAAATTAGTACAAAAAATAAAACAAATTGTTAGTACACTAGAACCTCTAAATTTACCATTAGAAAATAATTATAAAATAATTCAAACTGACGCATCAGCATTAGGATGGGCAGGTATATTATTACAAAAACCTCATAAAGATAGCAATAAAAGTGAAGAAGAAATATGTAAATACTGTTCAGGCAATTTCAATGAAACACAAAGTAGATTACCATCAACTGACTTAGAAATTCTAGGAGTTATAAATACAATAGATAAATTTCAATTATTTTTAGGAAAAACTTTTTTAATACGAACTGACTGTGATAATATCGTAAAACATTTTAATAAAACTAACCAAAGTAAATCAGCTACAAAAAGATGGTTAAACTTTATTGACAATATTACAGGCAAAGGTTTTACACCGCAATTTGAACATATTAAAGGTAAAGATAATCAATTAGCCGATATTTTATCTCGCTTAATTACTAACTCTTCTTAATATTTTGCAGATGTCTTATATGGGATCTTCTTCAGGAACACAAGAAAATACTAATCAATTGTTTACTGTTCTTAATGCAAAACAGAAATTTAGATCAAAGCTACCGGTTAATGAAGACCAACAGAAGATGCTAGACAACCTCTGGTTTAACAGAGAATACAATAAAGGATCTTTCATTCACACTATGAACTACGTAAATACTTATTTTCACAATAATAATAATTATGTGAAAACCTTAGAAGCACAAGTTAAATACTACAAAAGCAAAAGTGATCCACAACTCATCAAAGACCATGAAACTGTTATTAAATATTATAAAGTACTAAATCTTAAAAATCAAGCAAATGAAAAGAAAATGAAAACTGTAGACCTCTACTCTAATAATAATTTTTTATCTTCCTTTGACCCGTACCATAGGTATATATTAAAAACTAAAGTTGAAACCATATTACCAAATGATATAGCCGAAAAAATAATAAGATTTTCTCAAGAAAAAGATATCTCTAACTGGCTTTTTATTCAAAATTATTTTCGTTTTAATCCCGAACCTTTGGGATGCAAATATAAATATGAACATGTTCATTTAAATGCTATAAATAAATATGAAACAATGATACTAATAGATATTGAATATAAAAAATTCAAAAACTTTATAATAACTAGACCTAACGTAATATTTCCTACTAATCCCGAGATTACAATAGAAGTCACTATAAGCTTATTATTAGAATACGGAATGGTTAATAGTATTTTAATACCGCCTCCATGGAACGAAATTAATTGTAACTTTCCAAAATGTTTAACAGATGCAATAGCTGAACAACAACCTAAAAGAGTTTGCTCACCTTATATTTTATTAATAATAGAAAGTATACCACCAGAATGGGTAGGAACAGGTCAAATAATTCATAGCAGGCACAATATATTTATTGAACATCGTACAGATAAAATATCAAACTATTATGCTCAAGCAAGTAACGATAATTCATTAATTCAAGGCAAAGAAGCAACAGCAGATTTACTATTAATGTATAAAGTATATAATATAATGAACGAAATACCAACTGACCCTTGGTATATGATTAAGGAAAACTTTAATATGAGAATATTTATACCAAAACATCCCTTTAATAGAAATGTAACTTATTTTAACAAAACTCAAAATTCTACTGACACTGAAGAAGCACTATTTAATGAACGAGAAAGCAATTATCATTATTTAGCTTATAGACACACTGACTCTGATGATGACTCAATGGATTCGGTAACCAGGCACAATATTGATAATATGATGGAACCATAAAAATAAGAAAATATAATAGATGCAATAAATACGTCAGCACTACGGTAGCAAAATCAGACGCAAGAGATGACGTATACATTACTGTGCAAACAGTAGACGACCTTTACTGTTCACCCACTGTACGCCCTTTACTATTCAATCACTGTACGCCCTTTACTATTCAATCACTGTACAAGATTCTAAAGCAGCCCACGTTTTCAATTCAAATGAAGAAATTTTGGCGTCCGAGGCTCATCCTTCTCCTATATAAGGAGACCTCTTCTTCCTCTCTCAACACAGCCAACAAGAAGAACAACACTCTCCAGCAATCCAGCAACCATAATTCCTAGCTTCCAAAACCCATAGTAAATATATTCCAGTTTCCAGTTTTCAGTTCAAATTTCCAGCACCAATAAGTTTGTAATCTCTAAGTATCATAGTAAGTTTTCTTTATACCCTGTATATTATGGCTTGTAACTCTGTCTGTATTCTGTAAATTAAGCTTGTAATCGTATGCTTTATCTTCAGTAATAAAATTTCAAGTTTTATTTAGAACTTTCGGGAAACCCACTCTAAGTACTTAGATAATATTCTTATTATGTTTAGATATATTATTGAAGGATCCTTGAGGATTTAAATTTATGGTGATCTTGATATAATAATTCATAATTGAACTCTGGAATGATCTTCTGTGTATGAGTTTTCCGGTGTCCTGTGAGTTGCCATTGTCGTCGTTGTTGCCGTAAATAGGCGTTTGTTGGCTTGACTGGGCTGCTACAGTTATCTGTAGTACTGTGGACTTGAGGATTAGTCATATAGTAGTATTCATCTCTTGAGATTGACTTTGAATTATCTAAATCACGGTCCCCACAAAAATAATGGTATCAGAGCTCCTTTAATACTATATCTTTATATAATAAGACATATTATTTAACGAAAAGAGTGGAATTACAAATCATAAGTTTACGTCATAACTTCTATATGCTCAGTGAAAAAACTAAATTAAAAGCAAGATTACGTTTAGAATATAATAATTTAGACTTTTATATAAAAAGAGCAATAAAATTCAAAAACCAAAAAGAGTTTGAAAGATTTCTTGTCATTAATTGGATAATATTATATATAAAAGAAAAAATTCATAAATATCAGCTAGAGATAGAAATCTTAGGAGAAAAAGGTCGTTTTTAAATTCATGATAAGTGAAAAAGAATTTCTAAAACGAAAATTATTAGCCGAATATAAAATATTAGATAACGCAATACTCAAAAAAGAAGAAAACATAAAAAATAAAAACCATATACAAGCTACTATTAATAATTGGATAATAAGAATCGCCAACCAACGAATTCACCAGTATAAGTTAGAATTAGAAATATTAAGTGAAAGAGGTAGATTTTGATGTACACTGAAAAACAACAACTTAGAATCTCTATAGAACATAGTCGACTTATAGTAAAAAACCAACAGAATCATTTAAAGCGTATCATCAAGTTTGGACGTTTCGACTTAATAGAAAGCACAATTCGTATAATAGAATATAACCAAGAAAGACAACTAGCAAAAGAAAATCAACTAGCAACATTAATAGAAAAAGGAAGACTTTAAGTATTAATGCGAACAGAAAAAGAAAGAATAAGAAACTCTATAGACCTGACAAGAAAAGTAATTAATATAAGCAAAAAAATTTTAGATATATTAAAAAATAGTAAAAATAAAAGAATACAGCAAAACTCACAAATAAAAGAAGATACACAACAGCTTATCATTAAACAACAAGCAAGATTAATATCTTTAGAAACTCAAATAGGAGTATTAGCGGAAAAAGGTAGATTAGGATAAATATATGAACAATAATAACTTACTTGAAAAAATTAGAAAAATTGAAGAAAATCAAGACTACATAAAAGGATTTTTAGACGTCATAAATACCAATATAACTATAATAAAAACTGAATTAGAAAAATTCATAAAATACGTACAAAGGAAAGAAGAAAAACAAAACAGACAAGACACACCTGAAATAAACGAATTAATTGAAAAATTTAAAGAACTAAAGACAGACCCAAAACCTACTAAAACAAAATTAAATTTATTTTATTCTAAAGATGACATCTACAACCAAAAACAAATCAATATTCCGAATAGAAAGTCTATTTGATGACAATGAAGATACTAAAACATATATCGAAAAGGGAATCCAAAAAGCTAAAGGACGACAGTTATATCAACAGAATATGTTAGAATTTACTAGTAAAATATATAATCACACTAGTCAAAGAAAAATAGCAGCAGTTAATAGTGAGAAAATATTAGATTTAATAACAAAAGAGTCAGCAATCGAATTAAATAAGGTAAAGCTAGAATTTATGCATTTAGGAATAATTATAATAGGAATAGTAGGATTAACCAGGTTAGAAGCAGGAACTAAAATATTAGTATACATATATGATGACAGATGGAATAATCATAGACAGGCACAAATAGCTAGCGCTGAAGTAGATTTAGCAAAAAATGCAGCAGTAATAGGATGTATACCTAATTTTTCTATAGATACGAATGAATTCAGTAAACATATAAAAATAGCAATAAGTACACGAGGATATAATATGACAGGACAATATAATAATCTCTTAGTATATACACTATTTATGGGAAAATTATTTAATCGCTACAAAATAAATTTTAAAGCCGAATTTGACTGTATAGTAAAATCTTTTAATAGTAAATATGTAGAAATGATAGAAGCACAAAAAATAGATAGTAGTATCTACGAAGAATTAGAATGGAAATTACCTAATTTAATGGTAACAAACTTAAAAAACCCAGAAAAAAATAAAATATATGAAAATCAAGTCGGACAAAGTAGCATTAAATTCAGTAAATATAAACCAATCGAAAATGAAAGTGAAGAATTATTAGAAGAAATTAATGTATTAATTATAGAAGAACAAATTGAAACTTTATTTACAGTATTAGAAGACAAGATATACGATATAATTATAGATGATTGTGATAATTTAACAACAGAACAACTAATAGAAAAATATGGTAATGAAGAAAATAAAGAATTAATAATCTCAATATATTGCGCTGAAGGAACTAATGAAGATAATAAAAGAAAAATAATTAACATAGGATTAGATAAATTTCTAAATGAAAATGAGATTATAAAAACCTTAGAAGAAATAAACCCAGCCGAAGAAGTAACTGGAGAATCATCCACCACAAAATCACCTACTAGTGACTATTCGACACATCAACACCTAGGATCAACAAAAGAAAGATATAATGAAAATACTAAACCAACACCAGGTAATAAAAGTAGAAGCAGATATGTATTCGATACAAGTTTAAATATCAATCAATATGGTAGTATACTAAATCTAGATAATGTAAATCCATTAGATTGGGAGACTGCAATAGAAATATGGGAAAAAGGATGCTTTAGAGCTACTACACTAATAGAATTTACTAACTTAAGTGAGTGCGAATCATACTTCGAAAATACATTACAAGGAAGTGTATCTAACTGGTACCTAACATATAAATTAGGAAATGAATATATAAAATTTAAAGAAAGCTTTAGTATAGAACGATTTACTAATTTAATAAAGGTTTCTTTTTTAGGAGGTAATAGACTTATACAACTCACAGAAAAACAAACAGAAGCACTTAGAAATCTAGAACAATTACAAATCTGTAGATTAGAATACATTGGAGAGTACACTAGAAAATATGTAGAATATTGGACACAAACAGGACACAAACAGGAAAAACAAGTGACATTAATTTATTAGATAGATATATACAGAAAATACCAGGGAAAATAGGCGAAAAAATATGGAAAAATTGGCAAAAAACAGATGATTGGAGAACAGATGCATCAATAGGAGCTCGAATTAATACAGTATATAATACACTAAAATCTGATGTAGAAAATTAAAAGAAAGTAAAGAAATTAGGAAACAGTACTATCACACATGTCAACAATTAGATTTACCACCTCAGTATGGTTGTGACAACAAAAGAATTATAACCAATAAATATAAAAATAATAATAAATATAACACTAAAAAGAAATATAAAAAATATAAAAGTTATAAAATCAGGCCTAGTAAGACATTTAAAAAACACTATAAATATCATAACTATAAACGAAAAAGACCATGGTATAAAAAACGAAAAATCAATAACAATAATAATAATAAAGATACTACAGATAATAAAAATATTAAGAAAGTAACAAATTGTAAATGTTTTATATGTGGAGATCTAAATCATATTCGACCAAATTGTCCATATAGAAATAAAAATAATAATATATCTAAAATACAAAAAAAAAAAAATATCTTAGACGACATTGAAGATGATTTAGAAAACACGATAGAATTAGAAAGTATATATGATGAATATGAAGAAATAGATAATATTAGTATATATAGTATAGAATCCACAGAATCAATAGACTCTAATGAAGATGATATAGAAATCTTAGAACAATGTTTAGATAATTTAAATATTTGTTATAATATTGAAGAATGTGATTATAAATTCAACCAATTTACTTTATTACAGTTAGATTGTGCCAAATGTAAAAAAGAATATAAAAATTTATACATATGTGAAAATTGTAAACAAAATCTATGTACAAAATGTTATACTGAAGAAATAATTAATAAACCTAAAGAACAAATAAATAATACTAATAAAACAGCTTTAATTACCTTTCCTACTAAAATAAAATTTGCAAATAAAACCATAGAAACAACAGCTTTGCTAGATACAGGAGCAACTAAAAGCTTAATTCACGTAGACTTAGTAGAACAAGAAGATGCTAAAGATTTAAATTACCCTGTTTATATACATCAATTCAATAAAGATGCTATACCTATAACCCAGTGTATACAAAATATACCTATATACATAAATGAAGAACAATTTATTTTACCTCAAACATATATAACAAATGTAAAAAGCCATCACCCGTTTATCCTAGGATTAAATTTTATTCAATCTTTAACAGGAGGATTTATGTACACACCTTCTGGTATACAATTATTTAAAAAAGGAACACATATTATACCTAATAATCAATCTAACATATTAAAACAAGAAAATAAATTAATCCTTAATAATAATATAATACTAGAACCAACTGAACCAATTGAAGACATAAAATTAAATCCTAATGAAATAGACGAAGACTATTTAAAAGATTATCTACAATATCTCGAAAACAGTGAAAGTCTTAAAATAGAATGTAATAATTTAAATAGAATCATGTTTAAAAACACTAAATTAGAATTAGAAGACTTAATCAGATTGGCAGAAAAAACCGAAATAATAGGAGAAGACCCTCAAAAACACTGGAATAAAAATAAAATAGAAGCCAAATTAAACATAATAAATCCTGATATAACTATAAAAACTAAAGATATTGCTTGTGAATTAATAGACCAAGAAGAATTTAAAAACCAAATAAAAGAATTATTAACTTTAGGAGTAATACAAAAAAGCATAAGTAGACATAGAAGCCCTGCATTTATGGTAAGGAATCATAGTGAAATAAAAAGAAACAAAGCAAGAATGGTTATTAATTATAAAAGATTAAATGATAATACATATGATGATAGCTACAAAATACCTAACAAAGATGAATTAATTAATAAAATCCAGAATAAAAAATATTTTTCTAAATTTGATTGTAAATCTGGCTTTTGGCAAATAAAGATGCAAAAAGAATCAATAGAATGGATAGCCTTTACTTGTCCAGAAGGACATTTTGAATGGTTGGTTATGCCATTTGGTTTAAAAAACGCACCACAGATATTTCAAAATAAAATGGATACTATTTTTAAAAAACATTCTGAATTTTGTATAGTTTATATTGATGATATACTCGTCTTTAGTACTAATAAACAAGAACATAGAAATCACTTACAAATAGTTTTTGAAGAATTTATAAATCAAGGATTAATAATCAGTAGTAAAAAGATGCAACTAGAAAAACAAGAAATAGAATTTTTAGGACTTTTTATTAAAGGCGGAAAAATAGAATTGCAAGAACACATAGTAAAAAAGGTTTTAGAATTCCCAGATAGAATAGAAGAAACCAAAAAACTAGAAGCTTTTTTAGGATTACTAAACTATTGTAGGTCCTTTATACCAAATTTATCTAAACTAGTAGGACCATTATATAGCAAATTAGGAAAAAATGGACAAAAATATTTCAATAATGAAGATATAAAATTAGTACAAAAAATAAAACAAATTGTTAGTACACTAGAACCTCTAAATTTACCATTAGAAAATAATTATAAAATAATTCAAACTGACGCATCAGCATTAGGATGGGCAGGTATATTATTACAAAAACCTCATAAAGATAGCAATAAAAGTGAAGAAGAAATATGTAAATACTGTTCAGGCAATTTCAATGAAACACAAAGTAGATTACCATCAACTGACTTAGAAATTCTAGGAGTTATAAATACAATAGATAAATTTCAATTATTTTTAGGAAAAACTTTTTTAATACGAACTGACTGTGATAATATCGTAAAACATTTTAATAAAACTAACCAAAGTAAATCAGCTACAAAAAGATGGTTAAACTTTATTGACAATATTACAGGCAAAGGTTTTACACCGCAATTTGAACATATTAAAGGTAAAGATAATCAATTAGCCGATATTTTATCTCGCTTAATTACTAACTCTTCTTAATATTTTGCAGATGTCTTATATGGGATCTTCTTCAGGAACACAAGAAAATACTAATCAATTGTTTACTGTTCTTAATGCAAAACAGAAATTTAGATCAAAGCTACCGGTTAATGAAGACCAACAGAAGATGCTAGACAACCTCTGGTTTAACAGAGAATACAATAAAGGATCTTTCATTCACACTATGAACTACGTAAATACTTATTTTCACAATAATAATAATTATGTGAAAACCTTAGAAGCACAAGTTAAATACTACAAAAGCAAAAGTGATCCACAACTCATCAAAGACCATGAAACTGTTATTAAATATTATAAAGTACTAAATCTTAAAAATCAATCAAATGAAAAGAAAATGAAAACTGTAGACCTCTACTCTAATAATAATTTTTTATCTTCCTTTGACCCGTACCATAGGTATATATTAAAAACTAAAGTTGAAACCATATTACCAAATGATATAGCCGAAAAAATAATAAGATTTTCTCAAGAAAAAGATATCTCTAACTGGCTTTTTATTCAAAATTATTTTCGTTTTAATCCCGAACCTTTGGGATGCAAATATAAATATGAACATGTTCATTTAAATGCTATAAATAAATATGAAACAATGATACTAATAGATATTGAATATAAAAAATTCAAAAACTTTATAATAACTAGACCTAACGTAATATTTCCTACTAATCCCGAGATTACAATAGAAGTCACTATAAGCTTATTATTAGAATACGGAATGGTTAATAGTATTTTAATACCGCCTCCATGGAACGAAATTAATTGTAACTTTCCAAAATGTTTAACAGATGCAATAGCTGAACAACAACCTAAAAGAGTTTGCTCACCTTATATTTTATTAATAATAGAAAGTATACCACCAGAATGGGTAGGAACAGGTCAAATAATTCATAGCAGGCACAATATATTTATTGAACATCGTACAGATAAAATATCAAACTATTATGCTCAAGCAAGTAACGATAATTCATTAATTCAAGGCAAAGAAGCAACAACAGATTTACTATTAATGTATAAAGTATATAATATAATGAACGAAATACCAGCTGACCCTTGGTATATGATTAAGGAAAACTTTAATATGAGAATATTTATACCAAAACATCCCTTTAATAGAAATGTAACTTATTTTAACAAAACTCAAAATTCTACTGACACTGAAGAAGCACTATTTAATGAACGAGAAAGCAATTATCATTATTTAGCTTATAGACACACTGACTCTGATGATGACTCAATGGATTCGGTAACCAGGCACAATAGTGATAATATGATGGAACCATAAAAATAAGAAAATATAATAGATGCAATAAATACGTCAGCACTACGGCAGCAAAATCAGACGCAAGAGATGACACATACATTACTGTGCAAACAGTAGACGACCTTTACTGTTCACCCACTGTACGCCCTTTACTATTCAATCACTGTACGCCCTTTACTATTTAATCACTGTACAAGATTCTAAAGCAGCCCACGTTTTCAATTCAAATGAAGAAATTTTGGCGTCTGAGGCTCATCCTTCTCCTATATAAGGAGACCTCTTCTTCCTCTCTCAACACAGCCAACAAGAAGAACAACACTCTCCAGCAATCCAGCAACCATAATTCCTAGCTTCCAAAACCCATAGTAAATATATTCCAGTTTTCAGTTCAAATTTCCAGCACCAATAAGTTTGTAATCTCTAAGTATCATAGTAAGTTTTCTTTATACCCTGTATATTATGGCTTGTAACTCTGTCTGTATTCTGTAAATTAAGCTTGTAATCGTATGCTTTATCTTCAGTAATAAAATTTCAAGTTTTATTTAGAACTTTCGGGAAACCCACTCTAAGTACTTACATAATATTCTTATTATGTTTAGATATATTATTGAAGGATCCTTGAGGATTTAAATTTACGGTGATCTTGATATAATAATTCATAATTGAACTCTGGAATGATCTTCTGTGTATGAGTTTTCCGGTGTCCTGTGAGTTGCCATTGTCGCCGTTGTTACCGTAAATAGGCGTTTGTTGGCTTGACTGGGCTGCTGCAGTTATCTGTAGTACTGTGGACTTGAGGATTAGTCATATATTAGTATTCATCTCTTGAGATTGACTTTGAATTATCTAAATCACGGTCCCCACAAAAATAATAATATTTCTAATTCTAACTTATACTGGTGAATTCGTTGGTTGGCGATTCTTATTATCCAATTATTAATAGTAGCTTGTATATGGTTTTTATTTTTTATGTTTTCTTCTTTTTTGAGTATTGCGTTATCTAATATTTTATATTCGGCTAATAATTTTCGTTTTAGAAATTCTTTTTCACTTATCATGAATTTAAAAACGACCTTTTTCTCCTAAGATTTCTATCTCTAGCTGATATTTATGAATTTTTTCTTTTATATCTAATATTGAGCTGCTTTAATACTATATCTTTATATAATAAGACATATTATTTAACGAAAAGAGTGGAATTACAAATCATAAGTTTACGTCATAACTTCTATATGCTCAGTGAAAAAACTAAAAAAGTTTTTCCTAAAAATAATTGAAATTTATCTATTGTATTTATAACTCCTAGATTTTGATGTACACTGAAAAACAACAACTTAAAACGAAAATAATTTTGAATAAAAAGCCAGTTAGAGATATCTTTTTCTTGAGAAAATCTTATTATTTTTTCGGCTATATCATTTGGTAATATGGTTTCAACTTTAGTTTTTAATATATACCTATGGTACGGGTCAAAGGAAGATAAAAAATTATTATTAGAGTAGAGGTCTACAGTTTTCATTTTCTTTTCATTTGCTTGATTTTTAAGATTTAGTACTTTATAATATTTAATAACAGTTTCATGGTCTTTGATGAGTTGTGGATCACTTTTGCTTTTGTAGTATTTAACTTGTGCTTCTAAGGTTTTCACATAATTATTATTATTTTGAAAATAAGTATTTACGTAGTTCATAGTGTGAATGAAAGATCCTTTATTGTATTCTCTGTTAAACCAGAGGTTGTCTAGCATCTTCTGTTGGTCTTCATTAACCGGTAGCTTTGATCTAAATTTCTGTTTTGCATTAAGAACAGTAAACAATTGATTAGTATTTTCTTGTGTTCCTGAAGAAGATCCCATATAAGACATCTGCAAAATATTAAGAAGAGTTAGTAATTAAGCGATATATTGAGATTATTAATTCTTTATTTTCTTCATTACCATATTTTTCTATTAGTTGTTCTGTTGTTAAATTATCACAATCATCTATAATTATATCGTATATCTTGTCTTCTAATACTGTAAATAAAGTTTCAATTTGTTCTTCTATAATTAATACATTAATTTCTTCTAATAATTCTTCACTTTCATTTTCGATTGGTTTATATTTACTGGATTTAATGCTACTTTGTCCGACTTGATTTTCATATATTTTATTTTTTTCTGGGTTTTTTAAGTTTGTTACCATTAAATTAGGTAATTTCCATTCTAATTCTTCGTAGATACTACTATCTATTTTTTGTGCTTCTATCATTTCTACATATTTACTATTAAAAGATTTTACTATACAGTCAAATTCGGCTTTAAAATTTATTTTGTAGCGATTAAATAATTTTCCCATAAATAGTGTATATACTAAGAGATTATTATATTGTCCTGTCATATTATATCCTCGTGTACTTATTGCTATTTTTATATGTTTACTGAATTCATTCGTATCTATAGAAAAATTGGGTATACATCCTATTACTGCTGCATTTTTTGCTAAATCTACTTCAGCGCTAGCTATTTGTGCCTGTCTATGATTATTCCATCTGTCATCATATATGTATACTAATATTTTAGTTCCTGCTTCTAACCTGGTTAATCCTACTATTCCTATTATAATTATTCCTAAATGCATAAATTCTAGCTTTACCTTATTTAATTCGATTGCTGACTCTTTTGTTATTAAATCTAATATTTTCTCACTATTAACTGCTGCTATTTTTCTTTGACTAGTGTGATTATATATTTTACTAGTAAATTCTAACATATTCTGTTGATATAACTGTCGTCCTTTAGCTTTTTGGATTCCCTTTTCGATATATGTTTTAGTATCTTCATTGTCATCAAATAGACTTTCTATTCGGAATATTGATTTGTTTTTGGTTGTAGATGTCATCTTTAGAATAAAATAAATTTAATTTTGTTTTAGTAGGTTTTGGGTCTGTCTTTAGTTCTTTAAATTTTTCAATTAATTCGTTTATTTCAGGTGTGTCTTGTCTGTTTTGTTTTTCTTCTTTCCTTTGTACGTATTTTATGAATTTTTCTAATTCAGTTATATATATATATATATATATGGACTTGTGAATATTATTACTGTGTGAAATTAGTAGAATTGGTAATAATAATAATCATTACATTGCACCAAGCGGTTTTAACCTAAGTGTGCAGGATTAGTGTATATATATAGGAATGATGAGACTATATATATGTATGAGTGTACTTGGGTAACTTTCTACTTTGTGAGACTAGTAGATAAAATGAAAATGAGAAGTAAGATAATCTTAGTGAATAAAAGATTAACCATTCAAACGATGTATAATGAAACTTTGTATGTGAGATAAATTATCTGAATAGCGTATTGTATGGGCGATACGGGAATACTACTAGTGAGCATAATTAGTTCTGACTAGTTAGACTGGGAGGTATAACTAGGGGGAGATTAGATGTACTTTAGGCGTGCACAATAGACTAGAGGTGATAAACTCATGTGAGAGTTCGATAACTAACATGCGTATAAGACTTGTTTTAAGAACCAGTTTTAAATACTTGCTAAATCATTTTTACACATCGGGCTCTGACCCGTTTCTTGTATCTCTTATCTCTTTTGCTACATATATGTATTATATCAGGTGCTCAGCCACAGGAGTATCAGATTTAGAGATTTGGATTGCTTGACGTGCTGCAACTGTTGTGGGAGTTGTAGGTCCTTGCAGTAGACGCATCTATCCTTTCCATTCAGTTTCATCTGGACTTCTTATTTAGGGCATATGTTGCCCACTTCTAGTTCTTCCATCAGAGATTTTGTATTCAGTTTATTGTATGGTTTGGAGTTTTGAACTGAGAGTTTTACTCAGTATTATTTATTGCAGTACTTGATTCATGTTCAGTATTTATTTACATTCCTATGTGTGGCGAATGGTTTAAATTTTAAGATGGAAAGAAATGGATTTTCTTGGTTTTATTAAAATTGGAAATGTTTTGACACCTAGCTTAATTTTATGATAGGAGATTAATATGTTAAAAAGTTTTTCGACAGTGATGCTGAGAATGAACCAACTGAATATCCTATTTTAAATTGGTAGAGGACTGATCACCCTATATTTAATTGGGCAGGGTGACACACCCAACCTATCCCTAAGTGGAAATAGAAACATATTAGTATGAATTTTATGACATGTTTACTGAGGAGTTCAAATGGTAATGATTATATTTGGGTGATTATTGATAGGTTAACTAAATCTGCTCATTTTGTTGCCATTAAGATTACCCATTCATTATAAAAGTTACCTAAGTTATATGTACGAGAAATTATTAGACTTCATGGAACCCCAATTTCAATTGTTTTTTGTCATGACCCTAGATTCGTGTCTCGCTTTTGGAAAAGCATACAAGCAGCCATGGGAAACCAATTGAATTTCAGTGCGCTTTTTATCCTCAAACAGATGGACAATTTGAGAGAATAATTCAAACCTTAGAGGATATGCTCAGGGAACGTGTACTTGATTTGAAAGGGAACTGGGATGATCATTTACCATTAGTGGAATTTTCTTATAATAATAGTTATCAAACAAGTATTCAAATGGCTCCGTTTGAGGAACTTTATGGTAGAAGGTGTCGTTCCCTAGAATGTTAGGTAGAAGTTGGAGAAAAAAAATTGTTAGGACAAGAATTGATCTAGGTCATAACAGAGAAAGTGAAATTGATACAAGATCAACTTCCAATCGCTAAAAGACGTCAAAAGAGTTATGTCGAAAATCGCCACCGACAGTTGGAATTCCAAATAGGACATTATGTGTTCTTACGAGTATCACCAGCAAAGGGAGTAATCCGATTTAGGAAGAACGAGAAGTTGAGTCCAAGATACATAGGACCTTTTAAAATCCTCGAAAGGATAGGAGTTGTTGAGTATATAATAGCCTTACCCCCTAAACTTTCTAGTGTGCATAATGTGTTTCATGTTTCAATAATGAAGAAATACGTCCCACACTCAACACATATCTTTAAGTCATGAACCTCTTCAAGTTAGAGAAGACCTGACCTACATTGAGCATCTAGTAGAAATTTTTGACCATAGAGATCAACTATTACGAACTAAGGTAATTCCACTGGTCAAAGTATTATGGCGTAATCTTTTCGATGAAGAAGCAACATGGGAGAAGGAAGATGAAATAAAGGAGCGATATCCATACCTGTTTGAAAATCAATGTAAGTCAAGTTTGGGGCCCAAACTTTTTATAAGGAGGTTAGGATGTAATGAGCTCACTTTTATATGTAAATATAAAGTTATTTTTATAATTACGTCTCACTTATTATCTGATAAATGTTGTATTATTACATATGTGATATTCTAGGCTCTTAAGACAATGCCCATTTTTTAAATTTGAAGAATCAAGTGTAAAATGGGTCAAATTGAAGTTTTATGGCACATCCTAAACTAAGTGATAAGTTTTGGGGTAAAAATATAAATTTATGAAACTTTAGGGACTTGGTTCTAATTAAGAAAGTTTTAGGGACCAAAAATGAAAAATAAAAAGGACCTTTTTATAAAAAAAACATTTTCAGGGACCTTTAAGAAATATTAAAAATATATAATGTGAAATTACCAAAATGTCCTTCATGTGTAAAATGACCATTATACCCTTAATTGAACCATCGTGCTTACAAGTGTCTTCAATATAACTAAACTTAAAACACATTTCGCAATTCGATAAAATATGACTGGAAGACACCTCTGTTATGCAACACCTCAACGTTGACTCCCTGTTGTAAAGGATTGATCAGCTAGACACGTCTCAACACCGTAAAATCTTAGGAAAACTATAAATAAGGCCTTTAGGATCATTTAAACTCATACCATTTCATCGATAATATTATAGTAAGAAAGAGTGATATCTTAAGAAGGAGTTCTGTAAGTTTAAGAAGAAGTTTCATCTTAATGAAGTCATTCAAGACTTAATATCGGTAACTTCGATCTTCTGTTTTAAGTGAGTACTCTAACATTCCATGTGCATTTCAATTATATGATATTATACAAAATATATATTTTTTGTGAAAAGTTTTTATCCTCAAAATTCATCAGATACCGATGACTGATTCATTGTGATATGTGTATATTTGTCCATATAGACATACTGATTAAAACGAGTATTGAAAATGAGATTATATTGAATATTGGAAATAAGATTCGGCCTAAGGGACCTTTTTTACTGACTGACCTTCCCAGCTGGGCTATCGCTGGTATGCCCTAAATAAGGCATTGTGATGAACAAGTTCGATTGACCCTCAACTATCGGGGAATAATACAGTAGAAGAATACGATATTAGAGTGTACTTCACCACTAAAATGATATGATTGAAAGAAAAAGATATTGCCTTTGAATTGTCGCATCCGTTCTATTCTAAGCTATTCCTTTCTACATACTGTCATTCACATATAAAAATATTACTGCGAATTCTTCTCTCTCTCTCTCTCTCTCTCTCTCTACATATATATATATATATATGACTTGAAATTATATATACTAGGGTATGCCCGTGCCTGAAGGCACGCTGATAATTTTGAAAAGTATAAACTCGTGCATTGGTGCCATGGTAAGTGCTCTCGCCAAAGCTACAATTGATATCGAGTTCGAGACACAGAAACAGTCTCATCGTATATGGGATAATCAAGCCAATATCTACCTATTCAATATCCTGCAGTTAAGCGTATTGCTCTTTGACTAAAGGCACGAAGAATTTTTTTCATAATATCAAGTCATATATAATTTAAGTCTAATGTTTTTATATAAAATAAATAATCGTAAACAATTTAAAATTTTTGGATAGAGCTTCCTTTGATTATAGGATTATCCGCCCCTGTATAAGAAATAAAAAATACACCACCAACAAAACTAATAGTTTGTAATTCAAATATAATATCATTGTCTATTTAGATATGTATAACATATGGAGTACTCATTTCTAGTTGCTTTCACATTTTGCACGAGCCAACAACATTTTATAGAATGCGATTAGCTAAAATAAATATTTGACAAAAGAAAGAAATAAGTTCTCAATATTACCAACATACATCATCTTGATTTATGAAAACACTTTTGAAGAAAAAAAGAGAAATGGAAGATGTTGATCTACCGGTTTCCTATCTTCCATCCCACTAAAGATCTCATTTTCATTGTCTTTTATATAATGGCGTCAATGTCCATACAACGGGAGGTACTGCACAACGACACTTCGGGTCAGTCGATTAGTTCCTCAAACACGAACTACAAACAGATAATAACAATAATAATTATTATAGTAGTTATTATAATAATGATTATTATCGTAATTTAAAATTCACATTAAGTAAAAAGCTTTAAATACCTTTTATAAATTTGTTGTTTCACCCTCAGAGTGGCACTGAGAAAGTCTATGGGTGACAACTCTAAAACAATCCGTTGAACCAAGTTCCATAGCCCAATGGCAATGCCAAAATTTCTAGGTAGTGGGGAGGAGAGCTTGAAAGATGAAGTCTTGAGACTAAATGCAATATGTGTATACACACACTGGGGACTTGAATTAAACAAAAGTAGGTGAAAATAGTTGATAACTAATATATTTTTCTAAAAGCAGCTGATAAAACATATGTATGATAATGATAAATCACCATCACCGTTATGTTTCAATATGATTATAATTCATTGCTATGTTTCAATAAGTTATCTATCGTATCCCAATTCTATTATTAGAATAATAAAATATAATACATAAACTTGTAGAGAAAAAGAAATCAAATCAAGTTTCCAAGTAGAATTTTACAACTGAAGTGGATACTAAACAAAATTCGAAGGCAATTATTAATAAAGGTGAATTAGTAAAAATACTAAAATGCCAAAGGAAGCAGTCAGGTACATATAGCAACGGGTGTAAATAAATAACAATAACATAAAAATTTTAGTTAACACACAATGGCCATGCGTTTTAATTATTCATAACAAATATTGACCACATTTATGGACCAAATTCATTAAAATAAGGCTAGGCAATGCAAGGATTTAGAGTATAACCTGTCCAATAAATTTTACTTCTCTCTCTTTTTGCGTATCTCGCTTCTGATTTAGTCAAGGAGATGGTGTATCCATTTTTCTACAACTATGGGAGAGTCATACCAAGGTCTTGATTCATCATCTGAACCAACGGGTGAGTGGTACACTCCATCCAAGATAACATTGAGTGCACCTTCCAAATGAGGTGATACTTCTGGCACGACTCCATCTCCCCATACCTCTGCTTGACCGCAAACCTGCTTATACCCCTGACCGATAAATTAAGCACGTAAAGTAGTGGTAGTCGTAGTTGTAGTTGACATTGACGTGTTTGTATCAATTATTTTATCAATGTCAAAAACTTATTGGTCAATGGTAACCAGAACTGCAGAACTGGACTAAATGTTAAAGTTGCCCAAGAAGCTAGACCCTTGAATATACATCCCTGCTATACATCCATATCTCAATTCCGGAGTATAAACAACTTTCTTGTAACATGATGTGGGAATTGTTATCTGTGTTACTGTTGGTGTTGGAAGCGGTTGTGAGGGTGGCAATGGTGCCCAAGCCAAACCTCTGATTATTGCATTTGCTCCAACGAATTGATTTGCATTTGCTCACATGCCAAGACTTTACTCAATATTATAGACACTTCCAAGAACCTGTAAAATCAAGTGCCAAATACTCGATGAAAAATCATGAAAAGTTCTTAAATTTTAACCATGATGAACAACAACAAAATTAGAACAAAAAAGAAACATACTTTTATGTTTAAAACCCAACTCTTAGCAGTGTTAATATGAACCCCTTCTATAGTTAATCTCAAGAACCTATTACACTTACAATCTGGATCACCTATATGTAGATAACACCTTTCGCCCACAATTTTCAATTGAACAATACCCTGTTCAGATATGACAGTAGATATGAGAGTAAACAAATGCAATCCAGCGATGATTAGAAAACTCAAATGACATACACAAATTAGAATCATAAAAGAAACTAAAAAAAACAGAGGCTCTGTACCAAGGCTTTTGTCCATTGGTACCTAACTCAAGTTTTCATAAAGAGACTTGGTGTGATTACCAATAACCATACCTGAGATGATAAGGATTTAAATCAACATATTAATGAAGAACCACCAATTTTAACAAAAATATTGATACGTGCAACGAAACGATCACTGCCAATATACCAAGGCCAACCTATAAATTAAGCATAACATAAGCAGGCTTAGTGGGACTGCCCATTTTCAGCAAAACTCACATTTTCAGCACCAACATAATTCTTAAAATGGCTTACAAATGTCAATAAGTAGAAAAAACTTAGTCCTTTGAAAAATATTAAATGTCAGATATCATAAAATAAAATAAAAAATTGTTGAACACAACAGGAAGTAATCATCTTCTAGTACTGAGACTTTAGTCATACCTTTATACCCCCAATAGCCAGATTTAGCGGTAACACTGCCAGATTCAGAATGTAAAGATGTTTAAATGATAAGTGGCAATAGAACGTAAAGTCGTGTTAAAACCGTATCATAATTGCTCAAATAGTGCTAGTGTCAAAGACGTGTCATATTTAGTTAAATTGTGCGTCAAAGACGTGTCATGACTAAAATCTAACCAAATATATAAAAAACGTGTTTGAAGAACACAACAACAAATACAATACTACGCTAGAGAAATCTTTGACGATGATAAGAAATTTGCCCAATTTGCTAGAGTCCTAATAGAAATGGAACTTATTAAAGAGAACCCACCATCAACTATCTTGATTAAGAGGGAGGACTTCAGTTTTGAACAATAACTAACCGATGGAAAATTTCCATCTAGGTGCAACCACTGCTGCATTCTTGGACACAGTTACAGAATGCAGATTCATCCAAAAAATTCAAACCATGGTACAAAATGAAAAACAAAACACCATTTCTAATATGGTAGAATATAGGGGGAAGTACTAATAATGCAGTCGAACAGGTATGTACTAATAATGCCAAAGAAAAAGCAGTTAATAAGAATACTCTTGTGCATGAAGTGGAAGCAGGTAAAAAGAATACTCTTATGCAGATATTGGTGCAGAATCCGATTTTTTAGTCTCTATTAGATCTCCAGATGTATTAATATTACCATTTGTCTTGGGGTAGCGGCGATGATGATGGCACTTCAGATGCAGCAGCCTTTGCTGGCTTTGGTTTTGGTTTCGTTATTATTAGCCTGTAAAACCTGTCTAGAAAAATCACAATTATCCTACAACTAACATTTGCCAACTTGAGAAAACGAAGGATTTTAAAGAGTCTTATAAGAAAACACGACATTTCCCTCAAAATAGTGGCAGATTTCATGACTGACATAACATGAAATGGAGAAGTGAAATAACTGCGAGAGATTTCGAAATAAAGAAATAGATATGGATATTCCTACATTATGGAGTTTCCTATTTTCCAACAACAGATTTACAAACTAAAGAAATTAGTACAAAGAACCTTATTACATGTTCTGCCGTTTCCAATTTATGATAGCAGGGGTTCGTTTTGTGATATCAAGTGAAGGTTTTAGTGTTCTGGTCAAATGGGATTTGTTTGGGAATGGAGGCCAAGCAGGTTATGTTAATATAAAAGGAGGTGTTTTTTTTATCCAAAACGGCTTCGTTTTGGGACTCCCATAAAAATGAAGTGTCTTAATTATTGGTATTGATCATGAGACATGATATGATACAATTTATTGATAATATAAAATTAATAATTGAGGTAAAAGAATCATACTTTGCTAGAGAAAAGTTAAGTCCAGATGAAATGAGTAGGCCAAAGGCCAAGTACCACTGTTGTGTATGTAAACCAATGAAGACACCTTGGAATGTTCAATCTATATTTGCAAAAACAATGTAGATTTAGATCTACAAAACAAAATTTGTTACTTATGTATTTAGAGCAACACAAAGATGGAAACATGGAGCGTTGATTCATGGAATTACCCTCTCTGTTTTGAGCAAATCATTGTACCTCCTCAAAGACGTAAAAATATCTCAAGGAATCATGGAGCCTTTTTCTTGAGATTCGTTCCATGAGGACGTGTGCTGATCTTGAAAGGTCTACAACAACATCATACCCGAATTGATGCTAGAACCAAATATTTCCCTATCAATACACCATAAATTAATAAATGGAAACACTTAAAAACATTTCAACATCTCTAAAAGATTATACAACACTTTATAATTGATTTTATATTCGCCTAATGAACCAATAACATAACATTTCAAAGCCAAATTGAAATAATATGAATGAGGCCCTGATAATAAGAATGAGGGACAAAATAAATGTATAAAAAGTATAGTTTCTTAAAGAATCAATTAGTTATAATAAGATAGTATTCAAGTTTTATAAACAAATAATGAATTGGCCAAATCTCATATTTACATCTGACATACAATGTATATTTAGATCTACAAAACAAAATTTGTTACTTATATATTTAGAGCAACACGAAGATGGAATCATGGAGCATTGATTCAAGGAATTACCCTCTCTGTTTTGAGCAAAGCACTGTGCCTCCTTAAAGAAGTAAAAATATCTCAAGGAATCATGGTGCCTTTTTCTTGAGATTCGTTCTATGAGGATGTGTGCTTATTTTGAAAGGTCTACCTCAACATCATACCCGAATTGATACTAGAACCAAATATTTTCCACATGACATTTTGAATACAAAACTGATAGGGGGGAGAGAGAGAAAATAATACCTTAAAGATCCGAGACTAAAAGGCATGAAATTTGAAGAAAAAATGATTGCACCGAACAATGCTTAGTTTATACCTAGATTTATAGATCAAAATCTGCAAAACAAAACATAATTAATCAAAATAAATTCAATGTTACCCTGTTCGTGCAACTTCAAATTCAATAAAATCAAAAAAATGATATAATGTTGTGAAAGCTTGGCAGCGGCGGAATGTGGGAGAGAGGAGAGAGTTCTGTAGTCAGTTTGTTTTAGGTGAGTATACTAATTCACCCCTCTTTTCGATTTTTGATGAGAAGTGGGAAATAATTTCAAGTGTGAAAATTGAGGGGGAATCCTAAATTTGAGGGGGAAAGAGGTAGTGTAGGAAACACTCACATAAATGACATTCACTGGAATAAATGAAGAAACATCAGGCTTTTCAGTGGGGCAACTTTGAAGGTTAGAGAAGGAATCAAAAGAGAACACCGATTATACCTGCAAAATAAAACAAAATATAACTAATTAGAGCAAAAATAAAATAGTAGTTTATAAATTAAGAAGAGCTAAGCATTGGCACGTTCACACTTTTGAATAAAACATGCCAATACATTGTGTGGAGAAAAAAGCCATGCATAGTTCCTAAGACATGCCCACACACCTTGTTAGATGCACAATAGATGGTATGAATGTAGTATATGTAATACCCCGTACTTTTGGCTATATTTATTTTGGGATTAATTAATTAAATGCGTATTAATTGGAAATTAATCCGGGTTATAAATACTAACGAGATGCGAGTTGGTATTTGATTATGTGCATACATGTTTTGATATATGTATTTGGTATTATAAAAGTTGTCGTGAGATTTATATACGGCATTTTAGAAATTTTGTTGAGACGCGTGGGACCGCCGCGTCACGGTGTAATATTTTGATAATAAAAAGTGAATATAAAATCTATAAACCGTATGGTCGTTTTGAGTGCGCCAACGCGTCCGGAAGGGTCGATATAGTCAGAAAACACTAGCCGGGGGTGTAGTTTGGGTCCCGGGGTATTTTTAGGCCATACCGGCAACTTAAAGGGTATTTTGGTAATTTTACATTTTGAGGAATTAAAAGTGACGAAAATTGGGAGTTTTAGTCTGATGTGGATTTAACCCACTAAGCCCATTAACCAAACCATATTAACCTAGAAGGCTACGTAGGTTATTAGAAGAGTTTTCTAATTTTCCCAAAGAAAACCCTAGCCACCTTAAGCCACCATTGGAGGAAAAGCTTGGAGAGAGGAAAATCTGCAGAAATCTTCATCAAACCAACACCTAAATCAGAAATCCAATCAAGGCAAGTGACTTTATTCCATTTAATTTCAGAGAATGTCTTTTCCATGTTAGAAATTGGAGAATTTTAATTGTTCTTGAAAGTTGAATGAAAACCCATGTAGTTTGGAGTTTAGAGCTTGAAAATTTTGAAGAGAATTGCATGTAGAATGATAGGTAGATTATTATTCCCATGATAATTGTGATTAGAAGAAACAAAAACGGATTTAATTCTGGGATTTGATGATGATATAAATCTAGGGTTCATGTTCTTGATAAAATTGAGGAAAAGTATAAAATCTTGTGATTTAATGATGTTTAGGATGCATTAATGCCTTAAAAGATGTTAGTATATGACCTTAGCATGTTTTAGTATGATTAGAGGACTTGAAAACCCTGTTATAACGAACTTTGGAGAAGTCTTGAGGTGTTAAAATGGTGGAAACGAGTTTTAGGAAAATCTGGGACGAATCTGGCAGGTCGTTAGAAGCCCCTACCCAGGCCATTCGAACGAACTCGTTTGAAGGAGCTTCTAACAAAATGACCAGTCATTCTAACGAAAGGGAGCCTCGTTCGATAACTTCGTTCGAACGAGATCTCGTTAGAAGGGACAGTTCGTTCGAACGAACTGGATCTCGTTCGAACAGCCTCGTTCGAACGAGACTTCTAACGAGTTGACATAGGGATCTCGTTCGAACAGTCTCGTTCGAACGAGACTTCTAACGAGTTGACAGTTTGGTCCTTTTTGGACTGTTTTGATTTTTGGAGTCCCGTAAACTTGTTCGAGGATATAGATAACCTTCCTTTGATGATGTAAGGATAGATTTGGGACTTTTGGGTTATTACGAGGAGTAAACTATATACGCGAGTTATATTAAATGGACGGTTTGGGTTGAGACGTGGGTGTCTACTACGACGTGAGAAAATTATGGCGCGCATGATTATAAACCGGAATAGTATAAATTGTGATAATTATAGTTAGTACAAGAATGCGATATGTACTACGATTAAACTATGGTATTACTAAGACGTGTGTTAACTTAGTATTGGTATATGAATTGTGTGTATGACATACCTACCATACTTGCTATCACGGGAGGTTTGCGTTCGCTTAGGGCCCTCTAATCCTTGTGTTGCCCGGATTTAGACTGGTTACCTTGATGAACATAGGTCATAGAAAGACTTATTGGGATATTAATAAGTCCGCTGATCGTAGGAGCGTAGGTATGTGCGTGACCTATGTGATGTGACTGTGTTCGCCTCCATTGTTTGTGATGTTGTTATCTGTGAACTATTCCTGAGAGATTCGGAATATGTAATCCTTATGTACGTGATGTACCGGGATGGATAGCAGAGTATGTGTGCACCACAGCTTAGTTCTCGGGGTACTTGTATTGTATATTTATGATGTGATTAATATACACTTAATTAATGGGAACCTTCATGTTATTGTTGTGAATATAATTACGGTATTGTTTCGAGAAATATAACGAGTTAACTGATAGTGATATATATATTGCATATTGAGCTTCTGAGTTTACGTTAAACCCCTACTTAATTACGAGCATTATAATGTTAATAGAACCGAGTAATATGGGTAGGACCTATGATAGTCTAGCTAGAGATGATGTCACTTAGCTAGTGGGTTGTGCCGTTATAGATGGGTACTTACGTTAGGAGTGCACAGTTAGCCGAGAGGTGAGAATATCATGTGAGTGCAAGTCCTAACATGTACTTTGCATTTAATGTTTTAAATGTTTTTAAAGCACTTGCAGGTTTTTAAAATATAACTCCACATTCGGGCTCTGACCCGTTTGCTTTTCAAATCTACTTTTCTTGTAAAAACCATTTTAGGTGCCCATCCACAAGGACACCAAGCATAGGATACTCATTCAGGTGACGAGCTGTAGCTGTTTGTGGAAGCTACGGGGATTTGGTTGTAGACGCTTCTATCTTTTGGATTCCAGAGTCACTATCTATCAGTTGTAGGGCATGTTGCCCATTTCTATCAGAGCATCTTTTACATTTCAGTTTTCAGACTTTAGCATGTATTGTTTCAGTATTCAGTTTACTTTTCAGTTGTGGGATTGTAGTGAGGAGTTTTTCCTCCAGACTGTATTTACGTTATGTGATGTTCATTCTATTTACTTCAGTATGGTGAATGGTGTACTTACTCTTTATTACACTTGTTGCATGTTAATCAGACTTAAATTAAAATTTGGCACTTACTTTTTAAATACTAGGTGGTTAGTAATCATAAAAATGTTTTCGACAGTGATGCTATTAACTGGACCAACTTGGCATTTTGAATTATTTTAATAAAGGCGTGTATGATATGATTTATTCTTAATAGCAAGGACATCGGCACATATAATACCTGTATAAACTGACTTTGGAAACAAATGAATTGTTTTTAATACCAATGACTACGAAATCAAATCCCCCGCACATAATAACAAAACCAATATAAGTAATAGTAGAAATGAACTACATAGTCATAAAAAATAAATTATGAATGCATGATCTAACAAAAATGACATATAAAAATTCTCATATACATAGAAAAAACTCTCTTTCAAACAGAGAAAATGGAGATTAAATATGAAAAAACCATGATCTTAGCCAAACCTAAGTACGAAATCAAACCCCACAAATCAAACCCCCAATCGACCACAAGTACAATCCCCAAAATCAAACCCCAAACCGACCCCAACAGAATATATAAAAATCGAATTGACCCCAATTATAGAGAGAGATGGGGAGGAAAAAAAAGAGAATACCTGTAAAAGGGAGAAATATGAGAAAAAGAACGATGGGTTCTGAAAAAATAGAGTATTCTACATACCCTTCTTCAACAATCTAACAACACAGTAGCCTAAAAACATCACAATCCAAAAGAATCAAATAAAGTCAAGTGACTATACCATAACAATATTGAATCAATGTGATGGTTGGAAACCCTAAGTTTATACAGAAATCCATTTAGATATAAGAATCAAAGAAAGTGAAGTTAAGGAGGGGTGTGTAAGAGAGTTGAGGAGGGGGCGGCAGGGAGGAGTAGAGGTGTGGCATAGAGGAGGAGGAGGAGGCGGTGGATTGGAGAAAGGGAGAAAATGGGTTGATGTTTGAGGTAGGGTTTTTTTGGGAGTTGCTATTGAGAGAACGGGTGAGAAGTGGAGACTGAGAAGTTTGTGTGAGAAATGAGAGGACGTGAACAAATTGAGGGAGTGATTTTGACTAAAGTACCTTCAATTTTGAATTGAAGTGCAAATTTGGTAAGGAAAAAAAGAGGGAGAATTCAAATAATTGAGGGTAAAGTAGGAAGTGCAAAAAAAATTCATACTTGAAGCTTATGACATACATAAGTTTTCTACTTTCTATATATATATATATATCCCTTCTATTCTATATTGAATAAGTATCTATTTTATGAAAAATCTTGGAATGTCTCGAGATTAAATCTCATTCGAATTTTAGCTAACGTTGTAAAAAAAATTTAAAAAATAACTAGGCTCACGGATGGAACGTAAATAGACTGTGTTGAAGATTTATCTTTTAGAGCTCTTTTTGTTATTTTAAGTAAAATGTTTATTTTATCATTAAGAGCATGTTGGGCTCTTTTATAGTAAGTTTTTAATTTTTTCTTAAGTTGTAACTCGCTATTACTTTTAATATATAAATGAAGTATCCTTTAGAAATCTCTGATGACGTAATTCCTTCACTTTCAGTATTTTACGATTCATAACCATGTGATTGTATTTTCGATGCATTTATTTAAGGAAACAATTTAAGTCGGAATATTTGTTGCCTTGGTGTCATGTCAAGACACTCGTTCCCTAATACTATTTTGGGTCGGGGTTGAGACAGAGGTGGTATAAGATCATAGGTTTATGAACCCATAGACTATTGAACATATGTTTCGAACATTATAGATTTTAGGTTTCCATACATAGGATATATGATTAAATATCGGACTTATGTGATTACCCTCCATGTGTTTTACATCTTATATAATTGTGTATATATATTTGTTCTTCTAATTTGCAATTTTGAGATAGTATAATACATCTTACGTTTGTCCATGATTGTAGAAATGACCAAGACGAGATCAATTGCGAGAACTAGTGGTTCAAGTATGGAAGGACTAGAAGGTGCATACAAGGCAATTGAGAGTCTAGCAAAGATTGTGGAGCATCAGGTGAATAATGGAGCATCAAGGAATCTTGAACTAAGTAGTTGTACTGTTAAAAAGTTCAAGAATTTGAACCCGCCATCTTTCAAAGGTACTCCTAACCCCACTGAAGTAGAAAGTTGGGTAATGTAGATGGAAAAGATGTTCAATGTTCTAAAGTGTACCAATGAACAAAGGGTTTCATTTGAAACGTTTATGTTAGAAGGTGAAGCCGAGCATTGGTGGAGAATGACTAAGAAAATGCAAGAGGAAAGGAATACTTATGTAGGTTGGAATGACTTCTTGGTGATATTTTATGAGAAATATTGTCCTAAAACAATGAAAGATGAAATGGCAGCTGAGTTCAAAAGTCTAGTGCAAGGGGATATGACGGTTAGTCAACACGAGGAAAAGTTTATTGAGTTATCCAATTTTGTGCAACATGTTGTGGAAATTGACATTTTAAAAGGAATATGATTCTCAATCACCGAAACCAAAAGGAGACACAAGAATCAGAAGATATAAAAATAGATTAGACATAACCCCACTCATATATAACCATAATGGTTTATGAAGACGCACTTATATCACACATTCGGAGTCCATGTCCCGTCTTGGAAAAACTCAACGGATCCTAGCCTTGCCATACGCCCGGCTTGAGTCACCTATCTGTGACACCCCGATTAATTAAATACCGGGTAGCTACTCCTTTATAAAATTAATTCAAAATGCCAAGTTGGCTCAGTTAATAGCATCACTGACGAAAACATTTTATTATTACTAACCACCTAGTATTTAAAAAGCAAGTTGCCAAATTTAAATTTAAGTCTGATTAACATGCAACAAGTGTAAAATGAAGAAATATATATAACACCATTCACCATGCTGAAATGAAATGAATAACCATCACAATAGAGTAAATAAAGTCTGGAGGAAACCCCTCACTACAATCCCATAACTGAAATGAATAAACTGAAACAATACATACTGAAGTCTGAAAACTGAAATGTGAAAGATGCTCTAAATGGAAATGGGCAACATGCCCTACAACTGATAGGTAGTGACTCTGGAATCCAAAGAATAGAAGCGTTTATGAACAAATCCCTGTAGCTTCCACAAACAGCTACAGCTCGTCACCTGAATGAGTATCCTATGCTTGGTGTCCTTGTGGCTGGGCACCTAAAATGGTTTTACAAAGAAAAAGATTTGAAAAAAAACAAACGGGTCAGAGCCCGAATGTGTTATATTTTAAAAACCTGCAAGTGCTTTAAAAACATTTAAAACATTAAATGTAAAGTACATGTTAGGACGTACACTCGCATGATATTCTCACCTCTCGTCTAACTGTGCACTCCTAACGTAAGTACCCATCTATAACTACCCTTTCCACTAGCTAAGTGACAACGTAACCTAGCTAGACAACCAAAAGTTCTACCCATTTTACTCGGTTAATTTAACATAACAATGCTCGTAATTTAATAGAGGTTTAACGTAAAACTCAGTTACTAAATGTGCCATTGATATAACTATCAGCTAACTCATTATATAACTCGAAACAATACCGTAATATTTTTACAACATTAACATGAGGATTCCCATTAATATAACGTATATTATTCATCTCATAAATATACAATACAAGCACCCCGCAATCTAAGCTGTAGTGCACACATACTCTGCTATCCATCCCGGTACATCACGTACATAAGGATCACATATTCCGAATCTATCAGGAATAGTTCAGATAACACAAATCACAAATAGTGGAGGCGAACACAGTCACCATCACATGGGTCACGCACATACCTACGCTCCCATGGTCAGCGGACTTATTAATGTCACAATAAGTCTTTCTATGACCTATGTTCATCAAGGTACCAGTCTATATCCCCCCCGTAGGCACACAAGGATTAGAGGGTCCTAAGCGAACGTAAACCTCCCGTGATAGCAAGTATGTTAGGTATGTCATACACATAATCCATATACTAATACTAAGTAATCACACATCTTAGTAATACCGTATTATAATCGTAGTACATATCGCATTCTCGTACTAACTATAATTATCACAATTTATTTTATTCCGGTTCATAATTATAGGTGTCATAATTTATCCTCACATCGTAGTAGACACTCACGTCTCAACCCAAACGGTTCATTGAATATAACTCTCGTGTATGGTTTACTCATCTCAATAACCCAAAAGTCCCAAATCAATCACTATATCATCAAAGGAATACTAACACTACCCTTGAACCAGTTCCCGGGACTCCAAAAGTCAAAACAGTCCAAAAAGGACCAAACTGTCAACTCGTTAGAAGTCTCGTTCGAACGAGGCTTCGAACGAGTTTGGACTCAGTTCGTTCGAACGAACTGACCCTTCTAACGATATCTCGTTCGAACGAGATATCGAACAAAAATCCCTACTCGTTAATAACGACTGGTCAACTCGTTAGAAGCTCGTTCGAACGAGTTCGTTCGAACGACCTGGGGGTTGCTTCTAACGAGAGGCCAGTTTCGGCCCAGAATTTCCCAAAAATCGTTTCTCACCATTTTTACTCCTCAAATCACCTCTAAAATTTATCCCAACAATTGTTTTAAAGTCTCTAAACGATTCTAAACATAGTATAACCACATCCTATCACGTTTGTATGGATTTACTCACCCAAATCATCAATCAATTTACAATTACTTAAACTTTTCCCCAATTCATTTATGAACATGAACCCTAAAATCTGGAACCTTCAATTCATCAATAAAATCCGTTTTTCTTTCACCCAAAACATGTATTAACATCAGAATAATCATTTACCTATCCTTCTACATGCAATCCTTCTCAAATTCCTCAAGTTTTATCATCTAGACTACATGGGTTTTCATATTTCATCAAGAACAACCATAAATCTGAATTTTCTAACATGGAAAAGACATTCTCAGTAATTAAATGGAAATAAAGTCACTTGCCTTGGTTTGATTTCTGAATTTGGTGTGGATTCGATGTAGAATTTCTGCAGAATTCCTCTCTCTCTCTCCTTCTCCAAGCTTTCTTCTCTAAAAAGCTATGGTGGCTAGGGTTTGCTTTGGGGAACCTATGAAAACCTAATTTAATAAACCTCCGTAGCTTGTTGGGTTAATAAAGGTTGGTTGGGGTCAATCCTTATCAGATTACAACTCTCAATTTTCGTCACTTTTAATTTCCCAAAATACCAAATTACTAAAATACCCCTTTATGGTGCCGGAATGGCCTAAAAATACCCCGGGACCCAAACTATACCCCCGGCTAGTGTTTTCTGACTATCTCGACCCTTCCGGACGCGTTGTCGCACTCAAAACGACCATATGGATTATAGATTTTAAATTTACTTTTAATATCAAAATTTTATACCGTGACGCGGCGGTCCCACGCGTCTCAACAAAATTTCCAAATCGCCGTATATAAATCCTACGACAAATTTTATAATACCAAATACATATATAATCATATATGCACCTAATCAAATACCAATTCGCATCTCATTAGTATTTATAACCCGGATTAATTTCCAATTAGTACGCAATTTAATTAATTAATCCCAAAATAAATATAGTCAAAAATACGGGGTATTACATACTTCCCCCCTAATAACTGAATTTTGTCCCAAAATTCGAAACTAGAAAGTACCTGCTAAAAACAGCTCTGGATAACGCTCGCGCATCTCATCCTCGCGCTCCCATGTGGACTCCTCGACATTGTGATGTCGCCACTGAACACGCACTAACGGGACTATCTTTGACCGCAGTTTCCTCTCGCTTCGGTCCAAAATAGCAATTGGCCCCTCCTCGTAGGAGCTATCCGGCTAGAGATCAATGTCCTCCACAGCAATGTGAGAATGAGCCAAATTGTCCCTAAGGTATTTCCTCAGCGAGGAAATATGGAACACGTCGTGAATCCGATGCAAGTGCTCCGGTAGTCCCAGTCTATACGCAACCGGTCCGATCCGCTCAATGATAGGAAACGGCCCCACATACCTCGGTGCCAACTTCCCCTTCTTCCCGAATCGCATAATCCCCTTCATCGGAGAAACCCTGAGCAAAACCTGGTCCCCCACTTGGAACTCTCTGAAAAACCTCTTCGCATCAGCATAACTCTTCTGCCTGTCTTGAGCTATCCGAATGCGATTCCGAATCAACTCAATCCTTGCCGAAGTGTCCTGAATCACTTCCGGCCCAAGTAGTTTGGTGTCCCCCACTTCCAACCAACATGCTGGGGAATGACAAGGCCTACCGTACAATGCCTCAAACGGAGCCATGCCAATCGTGAACTGATAGGAGTTGTTGTAAGCAAACTCCACCAGTGGAAGGTACTGCTCCCATCCACCCCCGAAGTCAATAATGCACATGCGTAGCATGTCCTCCAACATCTGGTTAGTGCGCTCTGTCTGCCCATCGGTCTGCGGATGATAAGCTGTACTCAACCGCAACTCCGTGCCCATGGCCTCCTGGAAACTTTCCCAAAACCGCGAAACAAATATCTTGTCTCTGTCAGACACGATATTCAGGGGCACACCGTGAAGTCTCACAATCTCTGAGATGAAGAGCTGGGCATACTGTCCCGTAGTGTAGTCAGTCCTTACGGGTAAGAAGTGAGCGACCTTGGACAACCTGTCCACAATTACCCAAACGGAGTCGTGACCCCTCTGCGACGTAGGCAACCCCGTGACAAAATCCATGGATATGCTCTCCCACATCCACACCGGAACCTCCAACGGCTGTAGCAATCCTGCTGGTCTCTGATGGTCCACTTTTACAAGCTGACAAGTGGCGCATTTCGAAACAAACTCAGCGATATCTCTCTTCATACCGCTCCACCAATACTGCCGTCTCATGTCTTGGTACATTTTGTCCCCTCCGGGATGTACCGCGAACCGTGAGCCGTGCGATTCTGCCATCACATCGTGCCGCAATTCTTCCCCTTCCGAAACTACCAATCTCCCATTGAAGCGTAATCCCCCGTCTGAGCTAACGGTATAGGACTCGGCTCCCTCTGCTAGTAACCGAACTATCTGCTCCTGACAGAACGTGTCATTAGCCTGTGCTCGTACTACCTTTGTGACAATCTGCGGTGTAACGGTCATCACAGACATGAAAGATCGGGCCACTGCATCCTGGTGTCCCAATTCCTTCCACTTAGCTTTCCACACCTCTGCCACCTCATCTGCTGGCCTGCGGCTCAACGCGTCTCCTACCACGTTAGCCTTACCCGGGTGGTACTGGATGTCGAACTGGTAGTCCTTCACAAATTCAAGCCACCTACGCTGCCGCATATTCAGTTCCTTCTGCGTGAACAGATACTGTAGTGACTTGTGGTCCGTGAACAGCTGAAACTTCTCCCCCAAAAGATAGTGCCTCCAAATCCGTAAGGCAAATACTACTGCCGCCAACTCCAAATCATGCGTGGGGTAATTCTTCTCATGAGGCTTAAGCTTACGGGAAGCATAAGCTATGGCCTGTCTCTCCTGCTGCAAAACACCTCCAAGCCCTTGCAAAGACGCATCGGTGTAAACCAAATACTCAACTCCCGGTCTCGGTAATGCTAACACAGGTGCTGAGGTCAATTTGTCCTTCAATTCATCGAATGCCAACTGACAGGCATCACTCCAGATATATGGCACACCCTTACGAGTAAGATGTGTCAAAGGACCCGCTATCTCCGAGAAACCCCGAATAAATCTCCTGTAGTATCCTGCTAAACCCAAGAAACTACGAATCTCTGTTGGTGTCGTGGGCTGTCCCCACTCCCTCACCGCTGACACCTTCCCCGGATCAACCGATATTCCCTGGTCAGAAATAATATGACCCAAGAACTGGACTTCCTTCAACCAAAACTCGCACTTCTCATATTTTGCATACAGCTCGTTCTGACGAAGGGTCTGCAAAACCTGCCTCAAATGCTCGGCGTGCTCCTCCTCTGTCTGAGAGTAAACCAGAATGTCATCAATGAAGACAATGACAAACTGATCTAAGAAATCCCTGAACACTCTGTTCATCAAGTCCATAAACACTGCTGGAGCGTTGGTCAAGCCGAAAGGCATAACCCGAAACTCGTAAGAACCATATCTCGACAAGAATGCAGTCTTTGAGACATCCTCCTCCCTGATACGCAACTGATGGTAACCCGACCTCAAGTCAATCTTCGAGAAGAAAGAAGCTCCTCTCAACTGGTCGAATAAGTCATCGATTCGAGGCAACGGATACTTATTCTGTATCGTGACCTTATTCAACTCTCGGTAGTCCACGCACAATCTCAGTGAACCATCCCTCTTCTTCACAAACAAAACTGGAGCGCCCCAAGGTGAGGTACTCCTGCGAATAAAGCCCTGCCCTAATAGCTGCTCTATCTGATCCCGTAACTCTCGCATCTCAGCTGGAGCCATATGGTACGGTGCACGTGCTATAGGTCTCGTACCCGGTAGCAAATCAATAACGAAATCTATCTCTCGACTGGGTGGTAACCCTGGTATCTCCTGAAACACATCTGAATACTCCCTGACAACCGGGATCGAATCTAAAGGAATCACAACCTCCTTAGAGGTATCCTCCTCTATGTAATATAGATGAGCGATCGATCCTCCCTCTGGGCGAGGCATCGCCACTACAAACATCTCTTGCCCCGGAATGGCAAAAACAATGCTCCCGCTGAAGCAATCAATCATGGCCCTATATGCTACGAGCCAATCCATACCGATGATCACATCGTGAACATGCATGTCTAACACTAACATGTCTGCAGGCAATACCAAACCTCCAACCTCTACCCCGACTCCCCGGCATATAAAGAAAATAAGTGACCCACTCCCCAATGGTGAGTCGACACACGTCACTGTGCTCTCTGCCGTAGCTAACAATCCTAAAGCTTTCGCGAAGTGTGTAGCAATAAAACAGTGTGTAGCACCCGTATCAAATAACACCCGACCCATAGTGCCATGGATAGGAAACGTACCCTCGATCGCGGGAGGTGCCTGTGGAACTGCAGCCTGGTGAACGTTGTAGACACGTCCATACTGTAGCTGCCCCTGCTGAGCTGGGACTGCTGGAATGGGTGGCAAAGCTGCCATCTGTGGCGGTGCAGGAAGAGCGGCGGGAAACATAGGTCTCTGTGGCTCCTGGCGAGCACCCTGCTGCTGCTGCTGTGGGGCCCTGCCCCTATCAGGACAATCCTGCTTCTTATGGCCAGTCTTGCCACAAGTAAAGCACTTCCCTGGGAAGTTCCCTCCCCTCTGCCCCTGCTGTCCCCGGCCCTGGTGGCCGTTACCATTCCTCCCTTGGCCTTGCTGGCCCTGATGGAACTGCTGCCCATTCTGCCCCTGTTGGCCCTGCTGGCCGTTTGGACCCTGATGGCCCTGACGGAAACCTCCCTGTCCCTGCCTGTAGTTCCCTGACCGGAACCTCTTATTGTCCCCCTGCTGGGTACCCTGCTCAGTCTGTCTCTGCCCCTGACCGGTCTGTGCCCCGCTGGCACCATGACCTCCAGTCCTGCCCTGATGGCTAGACTCTCCTGACCGCTTGCCCTCGGCCATATGAAAACGGTGGTCCTGGCAGTGTAGTAATGCAGCGTTAACCACATCAGAATACGTGGCCAACGAAAGGTTCCCAAGCAGATACTGACGGATCCTCCAATTCAACCCGTCGGTGAACTTCTCTATCTTCTTCTTCTCTGTTGGAATCTCGTCTGGTACGATATTCAACAGGTTAGTGAACTCGGCCTCATACTCATACTCGGCCACTGTCTTGCCCTCCTGTTTCAAACTCATCAGCTTCCTCCTCATCTCTGTATGAACTGCGGACGGAAAGTACTTGTGGTCGAACCGCACCCAGAACTCCTGAATCGTGAGGGTATCCCTCTCCTCCGCGGTGGTAATGGACTCCCACCACTGCAGTGCAGATCCCACTAGCTTGAAAGTAGCTAGCACCTGTTTCTGAACGTCAGTGCACTCATGCATCCTCAAATGCCTCTGTATGTCCTTCCTCCATTGGCTCGAGACTACCACGTCTGAGCTACCTGCAAACTCTGGCGGATGCGCTTTCTAAAAAGCGTCTCGTACACGCTCCCATGCAGACGGGAATGCATTAACCTGTGCTGGCGCGGCAACCGGCGCCTGAGGCGGTGCCTGTTGAATCACGGCAATCGCGGCATTCACTGCTTGAGCTACTATAGCTGCAACCTCAGCGGCGTTTAACATGCCCTGAACTGGAGCGGGCTGTGGTTCGGGCGTAGCATCCCTGGGAACTCGTCGTGCACGTCGTGGAGGCATCTGAAATAAGAACAAAGTTTATAAGTTCACGGTTTATAAACTTAAAATAGCTGAAGAACGAAGCATACACAAAAAGAGTACAACAGTCCTAAAATATAGGGCTCTATATCAAAGAAAACGTAGCGGAAACATAATAGCCGTACAGATCCTAAAGGACACTAGAACCTGATGCTCTGATACCACCTGTGACACCCCGATTAATTAAATACCAGGTAGCTACTCCGTTATAAAATTAATTCAAAATGCCAAGTTGGCTCAGTTAATAGCATCACTGACGAAAACATTTTATTATTACTAACCACCTAGTATTTAAAAAGCAAGTTGCCAAATTTAAATTTAAGTCTGATTAACATGCAACAAGTGTAAAATGAAGAAATATATATAACACCATTCACCATGCTGAAATGAAATGAATAACCATCACAATAGAGTAAATAAAGTCTGGAGGAAACCCCTCACTACAATCCCATAACTGAAATGAATAAACTGAAACAATACATACTGAAGTCTGAAAACTGAAATGTGAAAGATGCTCTAAATGGAAATGGGCAACATGCCCTACAACTGATAGGTAGTGACTCTGGAATCCAAAGAATAGAAGCGTCTATGAACAAATCCCTGTAGCTTCCACAAACAGCTACAGCTCGTCACCTGAATGAGTATCCTATGCTTGGTGTCCTTGTGGCTGGGCACCTAAAATGGTTTTACAAAGAAAAAGATTTGAAAAAAAACAAACGGGTCAGAGCCCGAATGTGTTATATTTTAAAAACCTGCAAGTGCTTTAAAAACATTTAAAACATTAAATGTAAAGTACATGTTAGGACGTACACTCGCATGATATTCTCACCTCTCGTCTAACTGTGCACTCCTAACGTAAGTACCCATCTATAACTACCCTTTCCACTAGCTAAGTGACAACGTAACCTAGCTAGACAACCAAAAGTTCTACCCATTTTACTCGGTTAATTTAACATAACAATGCTCGTAATTTAATAGAGGTTTAACGTAAAACTCAGTTACTAAATGTGCCATTGATATAACTATCAGCTAACTCATTATATAACTCGAAACAATACCGTAATATTTTTACAACATTAACATGAGGATTCCCATTAATATAACGTATATTATTCATCTCATAAATATACAATACAAGCACCCCGCAATCTAAGCTGTAGTGCACACATACTCTGCTATCCATCCCGGTACATCACGTACATAAGGATCACATATTCCGAATCTCTCAGGAATAGTTCAGATAACACAAATCACAAATAGTGGAGGCGAACACAGTCACCATCACATGGGTCACGCACATACCTACGCTCCCATGGTCAGCGGACTTATTAATGTCACAATAAGTCTTTCTATGACCTATGTTCATCAAGGTACCAGTCTATATCCCCCCCGTAGGCACACAAGGATTAGAGGGTCCTAAGCGAACGCAAACCTCCCGTGATAGCAAGTATGTTAGGTATGTCATACACATAATCCATATACTAATACTAAGTAATCACACATCTTAGTAATACCGTATTATAATCGTAGTACATATCGCATTCTCGTACTAATTATAATTATCACAATTTATTTTATTCCGGTTCATAATTATAGGTGTCATAATTTATCCTCACATCGTAGTAGACACTCACGTCTCAACCCAAACGGTTCATTGAATATAAATCTCGTGTATGGTTTACTCATCTCAATAACCCAAAAGTCCCAAATCAATCACTATATCATCAAAGGAATACTAACACTACCCTTGAACCAGTTCCCGGGACTCCAAAAGTCAAAACAGTCCAAAAAGGACCAAACTGTCAACTCGTTAGAAGTCTCGTTTGAACGAGGCTTCGAACGAGTTTGGACTGTCAGGTCGTTAGAAGTCTCGTTCGAACGAGACTGTTCGAACGAGATCCCAGTTCGTTCGAACGAACTGACCCTTCTAACGATATCTCGTTCGAACGAGATATCGAACGAAAATCCCTACTCGTTAATAACGACTGGTCAACTCGTTAGAAGCTCGTTCGAACGAGTTCGTTCGAACGACCTGGGGGTTGCTTCTAACGAGAGGCCAGTTTCGGCCCAGAATTTCCCAAAAATCGTTTTTCACCATTTTTACTCCTCAAATCACCTCTAAAATTTATCCCAACAATTGTTTTAAAGTCTCTAAACGATTCTAAACATAGTATAACCACATCCTATCACGTTTGTATGGATTTACTCACCCAAATCATCAATCAATTTACAATTACTTAAACTTTTCCCCAATTCATTTATGAACATGAACCCTAAAATCTGGAACCTTCAATTCATCAATAAAATCCATTTTTCTTTCACCCAAAACATGTATTAACATCAGAATAATCATTTACCTATCCTTCTACATGCAATCCTTCTCAAATTCCTCAAGTTTTATCATCTAGACTACATGGGTTTTCATATTTCATCAAGAACAACCATAAATCTGAATTTTCTAACATGGAAAAGACATTCTCAGTAATTAAATGGAAATAAAGTCACTTGCCTTGGTTTGATTTCTGAATTTGGTGTGGATTCGATGTAGAATTTCTGCAGAATTCCTCTCTCTCTCTCCTTCTCCAAGCTTTCTTCTCTAAAAAGCTATGGTGGCTAGGGTTTGCTTTGGGGAACCTATGAAAACCTAATTTAATAAACCTCCGTAGATTGTTGGGTTAATAAAGGTTGGTTGGGGTCAATCCTTATCAGATTACAACTCTCAATTTTCGTCACTTTTAATTTCCCAAAATACCAAATTACTAAAATACCCCTTTATGGTGCCGGAATGGCCTAAAAATACCCCGGGACCCAAACTATACCCCCGGCTAGTGTTTTCTGACTATCTCGACCCTTCCGGACGCGTTGGCGCACTCAAAACGACCATACGGATTATAGATTTTAAATTTACTTTTAATATCAAAATTTTATACCGTGACGCGGCGGTCCCACGCGTCTCAACAAAATTTCCAAATCGCCGTATATAAATCCTACGACAAATTTTATAATACCAAATACATATATAATCATATATGCACCTAATCAAATACCAATTCGCATCTCATTAGTATTTATAACCCGGATTAATTTCCAATTAGTACGCAATTTAATTAATTAATCCCAAAATAAATATAGTCAAAAATACGGGGTATTACACTATCATCCACTCATTTCCTCAAGAAGGGAAAATGTACTAATGTAATGTTCTTTAGGAAGTCAGTCGATGGACTTCTAGTGTGATATCATGTCCCAACAATTCAATTAAATTTATAAATTATACTGAAGTGGGGTTCATGATAATTAGAGGGAAATTGTGGGTAAAATTGAAGAAAAATAAAAGAAAAAGGGGTCGTTCTAATGACAAGGGGATATCGTTAGAAGAAACATGGGGTTGTCGCGTGAAGGTTACAAGAAGTAGGTCTTTAAATGAGATGACACTATATTACAGTCCCAGGTCGCACGAAGCTAAAATTTTAACGAGATTGACATGTGATTCAAATGAGGTTCATGTCGTACGAACGATGTGTCTCGAAATTATTTAGATCACTTGTCCCTTGTGCATTGTCACATTTCTAGCCCTTAGATCTTTGATTTGTCGAGTTTAGATTATCCCAGGTTGGGTAAAACGGGAATTTAAGATGTTTGGGGTGTTTTATAAGGGTGTATTTGGTTTATTTGGGACATTTCGAAATTAGGAGAAGATGGAAGAGGGAGAGAGAAAATGGAGAAGTCTTCCACCTTTTTTAAGTCTTCCACTTCCATTTTATATAGTATTCCACCATGTTCAAGCCTACAACACCTATTTCCACCATTGTTGAAGTTGAGCTACGAATTTTGGAAAAGTATTGTGGGATTTTTGGAGAAGATGATGGGAGCTTTCATGGAGTTTGAAGGGGATCTAAGCTTGGGAGCACAAATGGAGCAATTTGGAGAATGCATTTGGTAACCCCTTGAGGCCACCATTGGAGGTGGGGGTTGATCCTCCTACACCAATCTTTCTACACCCTTTGGAGTCTTTAGAGAAGGAAAAATCTCACTCTTACTATTAAGATTCTATTTTGCATTATTTGTTGTCTTGTAGTTAGATTGCATGAGTAAGGTGCATTTGATTAAATGATGAAATCATGTGTAGTAAATAATAAAAATTTTCGTGGAATAAAAATGTCGATAAAATATTATTTTGTTGGAAAAAAAGAATGAATAAATATTTCAAGGTTTCAAAGTATTAAAAGTTGGTATTTTTTGAAAATGGTGTGTTTTCTAGAAATAGTGATGTTAAACACTTTATGAAATAAAATGTTTGAATATAATGATTTATGTTGTTAAACATTAGTGAAATAATGTTTTAAATTTTCTTGCAAAAATTAAGATTTGATGAAAAAATTGACATATGTTGAGTTTAAATAAATTATATGTTTTTTATGCCTTGAAAGTAAAATTTTGAAAGTATGAACATTCTAGAATTAAAAATATGTTTAACTCATTTGATGGGATTTTAAGGTTTAAAATCCATCTTCTCGTGCATAAAAACTTGTAGTATTTAGATAATAAATGTATAAACAATTTTAAAGAAGACTTTGTTTGGTTTAAACATGGAATAAAGGAAGTAGAAATTCTTGTCTTTAAGGTGTGTAAAAAAGGGGTTAAAAGTGTGATAAGTATAAAGTTGTAAGACTACATGTGATAATAAAAGGAATTGGTATTTTCTTATAAAATTATTCTTTAAGTGTAAATGGATTTCTTGAATAAAGGAAGTAAAGAAATGTTTAGTTTGAAAAATTGGCTATTAATGGTGTTGAACAAGTGTTAATGGTTAAACATTGGAAAATTGGTATGTATAACTTAATAATGTGGTAAAAGATTAACATTTGTGAAAATGAAAAGGAAATAAAGAGATAAAGGTATTTCCAATTAAGATGAATATTACTCCAACGTTAAAGCGGTGTTAAGGTGTTAAACACTTAAGAAGTTAGTATGGGTAACTTAATTGTGTTTTGGAAAAATTAATACTTACGAAAATGGAGTAAAAGATGACTTTGAAAACAAATGGGTAAAATGGTAATTTTACTTAAAGTTGAACATTTTTATGAAATAAAAATGTTTGAAAAAATTATTACACAAATTGGTCCTAAATGAATATGATTTTTGGAATAAAATCAAGGTAAAAGTGTAAAGGACTTGACATGGTAAATTTCAAAGTGTAACACAAGTTGGGTTAAAACTCCGGGCTTTGGCTTCGGTCGAGTAAGAGGAAGCGTGGAATTGTATGGACATTTGTAAAATGTTAAAACATATGTAAAAGAACTCATATGCACCGGGATTATTAAGGAAGGCTCGGAGCCTTGGGACGAAAGACCCAAAACAACTGGACAGAGCATATGGTGCACATAGTCGGCGGTGTGTAGCCCGTTGAAGTATGTGGTTATTAAAATATTTCAAGAAAATATAAAGCAATAAGGAACATATCAAGAAATGGGTTGTGTGGTGAAATGTGTTAATACAACCTAACTTGAATGAATTAATAAATGTTACGGTAAAGGTGAAATGGACAAGTAAATGCGTAAATCTATTAATGTCCATAGGATTAGGAAAAAGGAAAAGTAAGGGGGTAAATGGATGGTTAAGCAACTTAAATGGTTAAACCCATAATCAACACAAGAACGTGGTGTACAAGGTTTTTAAAGATTAAATGAGTATTTTCCAACATGGTGTTCGCGTGTATTGCAAGGGTGATTTTTATTGAAAATACTAATGGTATTGGTCAAAATGAAAAGGTAATTTTGATAAAGAAATGGTTTTTGATCAAATCAAGTATAGCAGTTTCAAGCATTGAACCGTGCTTGTTAAATGAAGGGAATAATGCTAAAATGAGAAAATAACAAAGTCCTTTATAAGATTAAGGTAAGTTAATCTAGATAAATAAGGATTTTCAGAATTAAACTGTTTCATTCATTAAGTATATATAAGTATGTAAGGTAGTTGCATATGCACATAGGTATAACGTGTTAGAGTCTTCTTTCTGTCGTTCGATTATATCTTGCATTTGTATATTTAACACTGAGCATTTGGCTCACTCCCTCACTTTGTTATGGCAGGTTGGGAGCGGTTTCATATTTTGAGAGCATTATACAGGTAAGTACTTTCTTTATTATTACATTAGTAGCTTTGTATGCTTGAACTTCGGGGTGCTCCCCATGGGTCCCTCACATAGTTCAATTTGAAATTTGAATCGCATGCTAAACAAGTGAAATGTCAATTAAAATAAAACTGGACTAGCAACATTATATGGGTTGTTTCATTACACTTCACACCTAATGCTTGGATCAGAACAGATTGACTATGGGTAACCCATAAATTCGGATCAGGGCATTACAAATGGTATCGAAGATCTAGGATCAAGGTTCCTTTCGGGAGTGATGTGATAAGGTCGGTATTGGATCTTTAGGTGTCGATGTTAGTTTGGGTTGGTCGTGATAGTTTGGCGATGGGTTAGTTCGTATCCTTGACAGTAAAGTCAAAGAGGTTAGAATGACAAGTAAGTTAGTGCTGAGTGATATGCGATCAAGTTGATTGTTATTAAACGCTTTCGTGCTTCTGTTTAGAATTGTTAGTAACTTACAGGTGTCCATGAAAACCAAAAGTGCTTACACCTTGTTGTTAGTATGAGGTGCTTATGTTCCAATCCGTGATAATGAAGAATCTTTTGAAATGTCAAAAGGGTTAAATAACGCCCCTTGGGCAAGTGGCACTATTTACATATAGTCAATGATATGGCGCTTACAGGTAGTTAACGCCGGTAATGTAATTAGGCAAAGTCGATCTTGAAGTGATATCGCACTTGATGGTCCGGTGAACACATGAAGTTGGGTAGGATAATAGTGGCAACACCATGATCCTTTGTGTGAAATGTATTGTGTGATAACTTTAATGATGAGAGTATCCTTGGTAGTGGCAACAGTGAGTAATGTTCTTTGAGACCTAGATGTAAAGGTTGTATATTTCATATATAAAGTTTAGATAACTGAGTGGCATACAAAAGTATTGATCTTGTAGTGAGAACATATTGAGTTGAGGACTTGAATTTAGAGGAATAGGATTTTATGTGGCGTCAGTGGTGTAGACCATGGTATTTATAGGCAATACCCGGCATCTCATATCCTACCAAGATCAACATAGTCATGTTAACTTGCATATTAGCACAAGGTACGATGATTGCAAATTTAGGTAATTTAGTAGTCATGATTGAACTTTCATTAAGGATTAGATGAGTCATACCTTAAGGTTTATAGGTTGAAGGCGCCAGCACCCTGCCAAAATACATAGTAGCATTGGTGGTGGTTTGTATGTGGCCTATGGTCACATCCATTTGGGTGAAAGACAAGATTATTATTAAAGTGTAGAGACTCATTTTAGCCACCGAAGTAATGGCTAGGTGCGAAGTAATCCAAATGTGAGAGTAGTTCATAGACATTCTGAGGTGCCCATAGGACACATTTTGTGTGGCGTCATTGGGGATAGAGATTGAATGTTGTGATGCCTTGAGGTGTTTGATAATTAAGGTGCACTATAAGTAGAAGCTCATAGACTAATGTCTTTGCGAGCACTGAGTAATCGTGATGTGGGTCTAAAAGGTTTGTAGAGAGCACCTACAATGATAAAGGTATGGATAATGGAATCTTCTCAGTCTTTGAGGACGATTACATGAAATGTGTTAAGTGTCCTTAGGATACCAGTGTAACAACCCGTCCTTTTTGGAGATAATTAAATTCCATAATTGGGTATAAATTGGTAATTTGAGGAATTTCTCAAAATAGTGATTTTTGGGATTTTCAAGGATTGGATGATTTTCAATGGGTGTTGTATTTACTTTTGGGATTAAGTAAATGAATTAGAGTATTTTAATAATATGCCGCCGTTGGGTAAAGCGACAGAAGATGATATTTTAATGGGAATACCGCATTTATTTGTTTTGGGTTGAAATAGTGAATTGCGGTCAAGTACCTCGGATGGAAATTTCGACTGCACCATGAGTCTCAGAATGACCGAGATAGTCGGAAAAGAGTGTCCGATTGTCGAAATGGAGTCTCGGGTAATTTTGGAGTAAAAGTAACTCGTAATTGAGTAAACGAGTCATTTTTGGGTTTAAGGGGTATAAACCCTTTTCTTTCTATATAAAGAGGGAGAGAGGGAGAAAAGAGAAAGAAAAGAAAGAAAAGAGAGAGAAGAGAGAGAGGACGAAGAAAAAAAGGAGAAAAGGGGAGCTTCCGACCAACCTACGTGGGATTCGACTCGGGATCGTCGGATTATATCCACGAGGCAAGTGTTTACTTGCTTTATTTATTTTTGAGCATAAATCTCATATCATATTTTGGTATAAACAAACCCTAAAGATTTTGGGTTGGGTTTTCGTGGATAAAACGGATTTTTGGGAGTTAAAATGAATAAACCCATATAATTTCATAATTGGAGAAACTTAGAAATTAATCAAAATTAATTGGTGGTTTCGGGTTCTAGGATGTTTAGAACCCTTAATATATGTGTATTTGTAGTTGGTTGAAGTTGTAGGACGTTGGATGAAGAGATAAAATCTTGGGAGAAGCTTTAATGGCCGAAAGAGCTTCTCGTATAAGAAGCTGCCCGCCATGATCGATCGATCGAGCCATCGATCGATCAACGGCCAAGGGTCGATCGATCGACCCCTTCTGAAAGTTAGGCAATTTTCTTAGGGTGAATTGGATGGTATGAATTCCAATTCTGATTGATTTGAGGTTAATTATGGGATAACATAAGGGATCTTTTAGGAGTCTATAGTCCTCCAATTGAGTGAATTTAGGAGGGCAAGGTGAGGGTTTTAAATGTATAACCATTAAATTATATTTTTGAGGAAAATAGAGGAATGGTAGAATTTAAAGGTTTAGGGTTCCTAAGTTAGGGTGGGGACCTCTAATTGATTATAGAGACGAGATATAGTCCTTGGGTTCACGGAAATGGAATCCATGACCTACTAGATTTAAGTTGTTCGGGAAAGGATAATCCCTGGGATATTTCAGTGTGTATTTAAGCCTATATAATTATGCGTATAGGAAGCATAATTATATCAATATTGGTGGGGTAAATCCTATGAGATGATTAGGATGAAATTTGGGATATAGATATATATTCACTTAGTGTGAAATGGTATAATTGGAGATATCCAATCAATCCTTAGAGATGATTAAGGAAATTATTATTTATCAAAGTAAGGGAATACTTTGGGTATGGTATCATGCGTATATGAATGCATGATTATGATTCTTTTAGAAAACCTTTGGGATTATTGGTCATCACTAGATGTGATTGGCAATTATGGCCATATATATATATTCGAGGAGGAACATAATGTATATATATACTATGTGATTAAAGTATATATATGATATGATATAAATACATATATATCTGTATGTGATGATATGTATGCATTTAGATTGGTTGCTTTCCACGGGCTTCCCCAGAGAGTATAGGGTTGGAACAACCGCGGTATATATATTTCTCTAGTGCGATCCATGGAGGTTGCGCGATTTGGGCGAGTCCCCTGGATCGAGGAGCAGGGAGAGTATAGTCCCCAGGTCATTTTCGTCCCGCGTTCGAGTGCGATTTATGTGATTTCCCACTCGCAGGGGGAACTTGACCGCCTTCACCGTTGTGTATTTTACCAGGACTGTTGAGGATTCCGACTGGTACCGTGGTATATGAGCAAACTCGGATTTTTGGATCGGCACTATGAGACCGCATCCTTTAGTTATAGCTCGTTGGGATGGTTTGTATGCATATGTGCATGGTATATTACTTTTGTATGAGAACAATGTAATATAAATCTCTAATGAGATAAAGAGATAAAAAGGAATATAGAATACACCTTAGTCCGGGAGATAGATCCGAATGTGTATTATAATGATGAAAATAAAGTAAACCTCAGTCCGGGAGATATTATCCAGATGTATATAGTAAGATGTATATAAAATGAAAATAATATGTATATTCTTCTATAAGTATGTATTTATATATTAGTTTTGTACTATGGGCCTAATGGATCTCTACCGTTAACCCTACCAAGTAGTAGTGTATCGGGGGGGTCCTTGTTTAGATTTCGCTTCGCGAGACACCCCACGCATGAACTTAGCGCAGTGTTGAGAATGGAGAGAAGTTTAGCCCTTAGTACTCAGGTAGTAGAGGTTTCTAGTAGACGGGTGAATTAGATTAGTTAGGCGGGGTAGCTAACTAGAATGTCCTAGATAAGTGCGTTAGGTGTGAACTATTAGAAGAGAGGTGAGGGGTATCTCATGGGATTTCGATACCAATTTAAATATGAGATAAAACCTTTTACTAAAAAAAATAAAGCATTTATGCACTTGCTAAATATTTTCACAACTCGGGTTATGACCCGTTTCTATATTTTCCTTTCTTGCTATATTATATATATATATATATATATATATAGGTGTCGAGACACAGGGACGCCTCGATGGCACTTCTTTTGAGTCAGACGTCTGCTGCAGCAGCTGTGGATGCATGCAGGTTCTCGATAGATGCTTCTATTCTTGTAATCTAGATAGGAGGTATTGTATACACATTCGGGTTAATAACCCAACTGCATTTATTTATTCTTTTACCGCCTTTTAGTGCGGCATTCGATATGGTTGTATAATTTTGACTGAGTGTTCGGTAATCTTATTTCATTTCAGTTTTATTTACATAAATTGTGTGGATGTTTTACTTGTAGTTGTTTAAAAAGAGTGGTTAAGTAAAAATTTGACGCCAGCCTAATAAGTTATTAGTATTTAAAATGGATTTTCTACAGTGATGCTAAGAATGATCCATATGCGACTCATGTTTTAATTTGATATAGGAGTGATCGCCCAGTATTTTATTAGGCGGGGTGTCACAAATGGTATCAAAGAATCAGGTTCTAGTGTACTTAGGAATCTGTGCGGACGTACTACGCTTTCAGCGTTGCTCTCAATTTGATTTAGAGCCTCAGGATTAGAATTATTGATTTCTCTTGTGAGATTTCATTCTCCTGCCATAGTATGAGATTATAGTAAATCTTTTGCGTGCCCGTTCTAGGTTTGAGTGTTGATCGAGGAAGGACGACCAAGAAGGGCCGTGATGAGGACAGCAGGAGGCGGGGCTTAGCTGGGGTGACTGGTAGAATTTGGGGGACTAGGACCGCCGTAGAGGTCACTCCCCTTATGACAATTGTTAAGGATTGTTGCAATGACTACTAAAGTATAGCAGTTATGAGTATTCAAGTACCGCTGTGGTGAAGAGTGGTACTAAAGTTGAATTACCCTGTAAAGTTAAGGGTTTGAAAGGGGTCTTTGATAAGGACCATAAGTCGAAGTTGGGTTGTGCAAAGTAAGTGTGGCACTACCCAGTGGAAGTAGAAGGCTTGGGAGCTTTGGCTTAGAGCAGGGTATGGAAATACCCAGACGTGAAAATTAGAGGAAGATTTCACTCGTAGGAGCAATGTTGTAGTGGTGATAATGATGGTCACCACATATGGGGGAGCAGGATGTTTTGCTCATGGAGTAATTATAAGAACGGTTTTAACCGCGAGTTCCTTTGGATGATTAGGAAGGAATGAAGTTTTGGATTATTCACATAAGGATTGGCCAGAGGTCGACTGTGGATAAAGGATGATATGGAGAAGTGAACCTTGTACAGAGGTGAGGTAGGTACAACGAAGAGAGAGTCCTTCAGAGAAATCATGGGCCCATTAGAAAAGTATTGCTAACACTTAGGAAAAATGTGGGTGTGTTCATGTGCCCCATTGGTGAACATCCACATGGGGAGATTTATTAAAAAAGGGTTGTTGAAATCGGTAGTGGAGTTTCCTTTTAATAAAGAAGTTAAGAGGACTAGTAAGATGATTGTGAGGAGGTGAGGCTATAGAGTCAGATGGTGTTGATAACTTTATCATGGTCAAGAAGGCCAATGATGAAAATAGTGATGTGGAGTGCGGAGCCACACGGTTAGTCCTTTCCTGGTAGGAATAAAGGACAAGATGAGGGTGCCTAGATGGGGCATAGAGTTAAGGTAATTTTTGGTTTAGTCAGGGCAATGTACCTGGTCCAAGAACCATTTGGAGTAGATAAAGGTGAAGTTGTTGTTATGAGTTTAACCTCAGAATGAAGAGGTATAAGTGGCGTGTCTAGATAAAGTTGTGGTGTTCGTTGACCCTAGACTTTTGTGTGTAATTTGAGTTTTATGGCTGTCTCGATAACATTATATAATGTGTGTCTATGTGTTTTCCGTGATAGCGGAGTTTTATTTTCCTTCATTCGCTATAAAGGCGAGTGTTTATGTTTTGTATATATATCTGGCTTGTGATACCCATTTTATATGTATTATACGAGTATGGTAATATTGTAAGTATATAATATATTATGGTATTATCGAAACGATAACAGGCTATAGATTGCAAGACTATCGTATCCACGGTTCCAGGGTGGAACAGGTTGTTGTTGCGATATCTAACCTGGATACAGGTTGAGCTCGCCTTTGTTATTATGGGTAAATGGAACTTCAATGAGCCGATGTTTCATTATCATGATGTGAGTGTGTGGCGACCTTATAGATGTGATTTATGGCCCGCAGGATTTATTGTTGAGCTGTGAGTTTAAGCTCATTATTGATTGCGCAGAGACTGAGTGTAGTGCGAATGCTTAGTGGTGTGGCTCCTAGGTAGAGACATGAGTTCAGACCACATTTTGGTGAAAGAGGGGATACGGTTATCCCGGTTTCATGTTTGAGGTTAACGGACCTCCACGATTGACAAAGTTAAGCATTAGTGTAATTGGAGGGGTTCCTTGTTTGGATTTTGCTTTACGAGATGCTCCGCGCATGAACCTTAATGACGTCGGGAGTGGAGAGATGTTATAGGATGCGAGGATGATGACTTTGTTGATAAGTCATATAGTGTGGATGAAACTCCATAGACTATGATCCATGTGATGATGGTATGCTTATGGAAATAGTGTGCTATGGAAAAGCACTAAAATGTTTTCCTCACCGCAAGTATGGAGGTGAGGCAAGGTGAAAGGAATTGATTTGAGGCTTATGGCCAGGACTTAATGAAAAGGCAAATTTTGAGGAAGTATATTTTGGGTATGATAATCGTAACTCTTTTGCAGAGAGTGGGCACTTCGATTAGTTAGATTTTCCGTTTGCTCGGGTGGGAGGATAGAATAGTAGAAATGCGTTCGTAGATTTGCGAGGTAGGATTTAGGACGTCCGATTGGGGTGCCTTGGGCCATTATATCTCAATGACCGATCATGCGAGGGAGTAGTGTAACGGGAGGGTTCCTTAACTAGATTTCGCTTTGTGAGACGTCCCACGCATGAAACCAAGCAAATGTTGGAAGTTAAGAGCGGCCTTGGGCACTAGGGACATACTTAGGATTATACTTGTTTCACGTAGGTAGGGTAACGCTTAGACCGTAGCATTATTAGGATGTAAGTTCAATAGAGTTAGTGGCGCCGATGTTAGGAGAATTGAATTTTGCGGGTTGGGAGGGCATATGTGTGAGTATTACACCGAGGAAAGGAGACCCTTATTTAGAGAGAGTGTTACGTGTCGAACGTTCACAATGTATGTGCATATGTTCACGAGTTAGAAAGGTGTATGAACACCTTAGTAAGTTGGTTTTATAAACTGCCTGAAATAGAAAAAGGCTTAGTATATAAAGTTGAAGTTTATACCTAAAGGCAGTCACGAATGGATTTGGAGTGTGTGGTATGGAATGTCGTGAGAGGTACAAGATATTCCAATTGTATAAGGGGAAATAAGAGATAACGTGCCCAAGATAAGGGACGAGACTATTGGGAGTAGTCAAATCTTAGTAGAGTTTCCTTTTTAAAGGAAATTAGTTGTCCTGCTGTGGATGAGCGGACGCTTTTTAGTAAGAGTATCAGCTTTGCGAGATATAGAGCGGTAGTTATAGACTCGTTTCTCTTACTAGCAGCAAGAGAAGCCATCAGAGTAACACATCGTTGTTGTGTGATGATGGGTAGAAATTTAGATGAACTTGTGGTGAAGCTAGTACATTTGAGTACACCATGACGTAGGTGGAATATGGTAAGGGACCATCGTGTTAGCACCTTTTGATTTTGGGGGTACTAAGACGTAGAGGAATTGGTGATCGTAGTTTGGTGGTGTAGGTTATATCCGAATTTCGAGGACGAAATTCCATTATAAGGGGGAGTATGTAACAACCCATCCTTTTTGGAGATAATTAAATTCCATAATTGGATATAAATTGGTAATTTGAGGAATTTCTCGAAATAGTGATTTTTGGGATTTTCAAGGATTGGATGATTTTCGATGGGTGTTGTATTTACTTTTGGGATTAAGTAAATGAATTGGAGTATTTTAATAATATGTCATCGTTGGGTAAAGCGACAGAAGATGATATTTTAATGGGAATACCGCATTTATTTATTTTGGGTTGAAATAGTGCATTGTGGTCAAGTAACTCGGATGGAAATTTCGACTGCGCCGTGAGTCTCGGAATGGCCGAGATAGTCGGAAAAGAGTGTCTGATTGTCGAAATGGAGTCTCAGGTAATTTTGGAGTAAAAGTAACTCGAAATTGAGTAAACGAGTCATTTTTGGGTTTTAAGGGGTATAAACCATTTTCTTTCTATATAAAGAGGGAGAGAGGGATAAAAGAGAAAGAAAAGATAGAGGAGAGAGAGAGGAGGAAGAAAAAGAGGAGAAAAGGGGAGATTCCGACCAACCTTCGCGTGATTCGACTCGGGATCGTCGGATTATATCCACGAGGCAAGTGTTTACTTGCTTTATTTATTTTTTAGCATAAATCTCATATCATATTTTGGTATAAACAAACCCTAAAGATTTTGGGTTGGGTTTTCGTGGATAAAACGGGTTTTCGGGGGTTAAATTGAATAAACCCATATAATTTCATAATTGGAGAAACTTAGAAATTAATCGAAATTAATTATTGGTTTAGGGTTCTAGGATGTTATAACCCTTAATATATGTGTATTTGTAGTTGGTGGAAGTTGTAGGACGTTGGGTGAAGAGATAAAAGCATGGGAGAAGCTTTAATGGTCGAAACAGCTCCTCGGAGAAGAAGCTGCCCGCCATCGAGAATGGGGGATCGATCGATCGAGCCATCGATCGATCGACGGCCAAGGGTCGATCAATCGACCCCTTCTGAAAGTTAGGCAATTTTCTTAGGATGAATTTGATGGGATGAATTCCAATTCTGATTGATTTGAGGTTAATTATGGGATAACATAAGGGATCTTTTAGGAGTCTATAGTCCTCCAATTGAGTGAATTTAGGAGGGCAAGGTGAGGGTTTTAAATGTACAACCCTTAAATTATATTTTCTAGGAAAATAGAGGAATGGTAGAATTTAAAGGTTTAGGGTTCCTAAGTTAGGGGGGGACCTCTAATTGATTATAGAGACGAGATATAGTCCTTGGGTTCACGAAAATGGAATCCATGACCTACTAGATTTAAGTTGTTCGGGAAAGGATAATCCCTGGGATATTTTAGTCTGTATTTAGGCCTATATAATTATGCGTATAGGAAGCATAATTATATAAATATTGGTGGGGTAAATCCTATGAGATGATTAGGATGAGATTTGGGATATAGATATATATTCACTTAGTGTGAAATGGTATAATTGGAGATATCCAATCAATCCTTAGAGATGATTAAGGAAATTATTATTTATCAAAGTAAGGGAATACTTTGGGTATAGTATCATGCGTATATGAACGCATGATTATTATTCTTTGAGATAATATTTGGGATTATTGGTCATCGCTAGATGTGATTGGCAATTATGTCCATATATATATATATATATATATATATATATATATATATATATATATATATTCGAGGAGGAATATATTGTATATATATAGTATGTGATTAAAATATATATATGGTACGATATAAATACATATATATTTGTATGTGATGATATGTATGCATTTAGATTGACTGCTTTCCACGAGCTTCTCCAGAGAGTATAGTGTTGGAATAGCCGCACTATATATATTTCTTTAGTACGATCCAGGGAGGTTGCGCTATGTGGGTGAATCCCCTGGCTCAAGGAGCAGGGAGAGTATAGTCCCCAGGTCATTTTCATCCCACGTTGGAGTGCGATTTATGTGATTTCCCACTCGCAGGGGGAACTTGACCGCCTCCACCGTTGTGTATTTTACCAGGACTGTTGAGGATTCCGACTGGTACCGTGGTATATGAGCAAACTCGTATTTTTGGATCGGCACTATGATATCGCATCCTTTAGTTATAGCTCGTTGGGATGGTTTGTATGCATATGTGCATGGTATATTACTTTTGTATGAGAACAATGTAATATAAATCTCTAATGAGATAAAGAGATAAAAAGGAATATAGAATACACCTTAGTCCGGGAGATAGATCCGAATGTGTATTATAATGATGAAAATAAAGTAAACCTCAGTCCGGGAGATATTATCCAGATGTATATAGTAAGATGTATATAAAATGAATATAATATGTATATTCTTATATAAGTATGTATTTATATATTAGTTTTGTACTATGGGCCTAATGGATCTCTAACGTTAACCCTACCAAGTAGTAGTGTATCGGGGGGGTCCTTGTTTGGATTTCGCTTCGCGAGACACCCCACGCATGAACTTAGTGCAGTTTTGAGAATGGAGAGAAGTTTAGCCCTTAGTACTCAGGTAGTAGAGGTTTCTAGTAGACGGGTGAATTAGATTAGCTAGGCGGGGTAGCTTAACTAGAATGTCCTAGATAAGTGCGTTACGTGTGCACTATTAGAAGAGAGGTGAGGGGTATCTCATGGGAGTGCGATACCAATTTAAATATGAGATAAACCCTTTTTCGAAAAAAAAATAAAACATTTATGCACTTGCTAAATATTTTCACAAATCGGGCTCTGACCCGTTTCTATATTTTCCTTTCTTGCTATATATATATATATATATATATATATATATATATATATATATATATATATATATATAGGTGTCCAGACACAGGGACGCCTGGATGTCACTTCTTTCGAGTCAAGTGTCTACTGCAGCAGCTGTGGATGTATGCAGGTTCTCGATAGACGCTTCTAATCTTATAATCTAGATAGGAGGTACTGTATACACATTCGGGTTAATAACCCAACTGCATTTATTTATTCTTTTACCGCCTTTTAGTGCGGCATTCGATATGGTTGTATAATTTTGACCGAGTGTTCGGTAATCTTACTTCATTTCAGTTTTATTTATATAAACTGCGCGGATGTTTTACTTGTAGTTGTTTAAAAGGAGTAGTTAAGTAAAAATTTGATGCCATCCTAATAGGTTATTAGTAATTAAAATGGATTTTCGACAGTGATGCTAAGAATGATCCATATACAACTCCTGTTTTAATTTGATATAGGAGTGATCGCCCGGTATTTTATTAGGCGGGGTATCACAACCAGTTAGTCTACTATGAAGGAGAATTAGAAGCGTAGTAATGATTGTGTTGAGGGTCAGGTTATGATCCCAAATTGCTGGTCATATAGTGTACGTGTCGGGTGTGGCTCCCAAATCAGCACAGATAGGTAGTGTAATCCCTAAGGTAGGGTGATAGATTGTGTCGTTATAGGAGTGATGCTCGGAAGTCATGGAATAACTAAGATCGGTGTTGTGATACTTGGTTTCGAGATGTACTAGGAAATGTATTCGAGACATAGGGTGATAACGCCATGTGGAGACTTGAAAATGGCAACCAAGGTGGGGTAATATAAAAGCAGGATAGAAAGGTCGGCATGTGTCCACGGTGTATGCCAGGGTAGCCCGAACATGTGAGGACTAGTGCTTGGTAGGTCTTTCCAAGACGGTATAGATTAAAAGATGTAGACCTGTGTGATATTTACTACCCTTATAAGGCCAATGGCGGCGGATGCGGTCGCCACGTAAATTCTATGTCGGTAGAACCCAAAAGTAAGTTTCGGTAGCAATCTCGTGTGGTCAAGGGACAGGGTGAGGTGAGTACCTCGCTTGAACTAAGTAATACCTATGGGAGTTCGGGATTTCGATCACGATATGATAAGGTAGATAATAGTCTAGATGTATTATGTTAGTGACATCATCACTAGTAATTGGACAAGGTCAATGTAGACAATGGTGTTGTAACACCCCACGCAAAACACGAGGTGCAACTACGATTAAAACTAAACTAAATCCTTAACAATTAGTATAGAGCATATATATTCCACAAAATAAATATAATGAATCCAAAATTTACACTTCCAAAATAATTACAGTTAAATTTCACTCGAAAAATAATACTAAGCTCTCCAAATAAATTACATTGCCAAGCTATACAAAAATAAATCCTCGAGCTCAAGAATCCTCCAAAATCCGTAGCGTCCAAACCCACGCAAACATGCCACTAAAAGAAAAATACATGGAAGTACACAATATGATAAGAATATATGCTCAAAAGAATAACGGTGAATAAAAGCAGCAACACAAATCCAAATTCAAGTTCAATGCGACTTGCGAGCATTATACCAATTTAATTTTTGAATAACACATCAATAGGTCACCGGGCCTCACCTCACCTCACCTAAGCTTCATAAAGCCTCATCCTGACTATTGGACTTTTGGAATTTTAGCGGGTGACCATTCTTCGTGCCATATAAAATTTTTATGACACCATGGCCATCAACAAATACAATATCTCAAACGAATCACTATATTTTGGATTTCAATAATGTCATGATATCAAAAATATAAGTACAAATAAATGAGTAACAAACGACTACTCTCGAGAGATTTAGGGAGCATATTGCGCATATCCCGTACCTTAAAATCATCACAAGAAACTCAAAAGATTTTTCCTCAAAATTCTGATCACACCTTTGCATTCCTCTCACTAAACAATCAAAACTCGTTATATCCCAAACTCGAGAAAACACCTAATAAACCTTCAAATCATGGGTTGAATGTTGAATAAAATTGGGGCTAGAGTTTATAGATGGAGGGAGATGAAAATAAAGGAGGCTACTGATTTTTTTAGAAGGCTAAAATCTATTTTAAAATTCCTAAACTCATCACAATATATTTATATACCAAAAGAGTTTGAGTCCAAATCAAACACAAACACTCAAAATTTATTGCGAATGATTGGAACGTCAAAATTGGCTACAATATTAATATGTTGTAGCTGGTGGCGAGACGGAGCTATTGTAAAAAGTTATGATTTCAAAGTTTTAATCTCGATTTAAATTCCATTTAAAAATTTCTTTCTATATATAAAACCAACATTTTTACATACCAAAATTAAATAGATCACAAAATTTTATTTTTCCGAAATCCGAGTTAATTTAATTAAAATCAGTTTAAAAATCATGGGTTGTTACATACTTTTTTCACTGCACATGAATTTCGTCCTTGAATTTCGACGAAGCCTAACGCTCAAGATAAAATACGGTGCACAAATGCCTACCAATAAAAACCACGATTAGGCGCCCATATACCCAATCCTACTGCATGTTGCCGCACACGCTCTCTCACGAATCACTACTTGATTATATCTCTCAAAAATCATTCTCAGCACTAAAGTCCTCAAATTATTTATAAACATCCTCACATCAGGATTACTAATCCTAACCTCGATGCCTACCACGTCCTCAATAAAAACTCTCTATATCCAACGAAACAAATCTAACCCTCATGTTAGACCTAAACCCAAAGACCTGAGGGTTATCATATACCTAAGCTCTTATACCATATATAACACCCCACGCAAAACACTAGGCATTACTACAATTAAAACTAAACTAAATCCTCAATAATTAGTATAGAGTATCTATATTCCACAAAATAAATATAATGAATCCAAAATTTACACTTCCAAAATACTTACAATAAAATGTCACTCGAAAATAATACTAAGCTCTCCAAATGAATTACACTGCCAAGCTATACAAAAATAAAATCCTCGAGATCTAAAATCCTCCAAAATCTGTAGCGTCCAAATCCACATTAACCTGCCACTAAAAGAAAAATACGGGAAAATACACAATATGACAAGAATAAATGCTCAAAAGAATAACGGTGAGTAAATGTAACAATACGAATTCGAATTCAATTTCAATGCGACTTTCGAGAATTATACCAATTTAATTTTTCAATAACATATCTATAGGTCACCGGGCCTCACCTCACCTAAGCTTTCTAAAGCATCATACTGGCTATTGGACTTTTGGACTATTGGCGGGTGACCATTCTCCGTGCCATATATAAATTTCATGACACCATGTCCATCAACATATACAATATCTCAAACGAATCACTCTATTTTGGATTCCAATAAACTTCATGATATCAACAATATGAGTACAAATAAATGAGGAACAAACAACTACACTCGAGAGATTTAGGGAGCATATTACGTAAACCCCATACCTTAAAATCATCACAAAAATCTCATAAGATTCTGCCTCAAAATTATGATCACACCACTCAGTTCCTCTCGCGAAACAATCAAAAATCGTTCTATCCCAAACTCCAGAAAACACAAAACAAGCCTTCAAATATTGGTTTAAATATTGAATAAAATTGGGTCTAGGGTTTATAGATGGAGGGAGATGAAAATAGAGGAGGCTACAGATTTTTTATAATGCTAAAATGTGTTTTAAAAGTCCTAAACGCATCACTATATGTTTATATATAAAAAAAGAGTTTAAGTCCTAATCAAACACAAACACTCAAAAAATTATTACGGATAATTGGACCATAAAATTAGTTGAAATATTAATATGTTGTAGCTGAGGGAGAGATGGAGCTTTTGTAAAAACTTCGGCTCAATCGTGCGGTTGGATTTTTTTATCCTCCTTTGGTTGGATCCTCCCCCAATTTTTATACAAAAAGTTATAATTTCCAAATTTTAATCTCGTTTTAAATTCCACTTAAAACCTTCTTTTTATACATAAAACCAAACATTTTTACATATCAAAATTAAATAGATCCCCAAATTTTATTTTTCCAAAATCTAAGTTAACTTAATTAAAACCAGTTTAAAATCATGGGTTGTTACAGGTGTGAGATATCCGCTAATCGGAATGGTTCATGTATGCCAAGGATGTGAAGGTTAGGGCATCTTCAACAAAGAAATTTTTTTGCAAAAATTATCTATACATTTCCTCCTAAGTGGGGATGTTGTTCGGTGCTAAGTGAGAGTACCATCTGTAGGACTTTCTAGTGAGAGCATTTGAGAACTCCATCAACTTTAACTCCTTGTAATTTCCATGCACACTAAGATACTCCATGAACCTCTTAACGTGCTCCTCGGAATTTTCACCTCTTCTAGTGAACTTAATGAATTTGGGAGGAACGTACCCTTCATGGTATGGTTCTTTCATTGATATTATCTAGGAAGGGGTTCTGCAGCTCTCATAAATAAGAGGTGACTCTCTCTAAGAGGAGAGAAAAAATTTCACTTATTCCATCATGATGGCTTTGGAGAATGATTCTTTTGTCTCCATTTTTTTACATTCAATGAGTTTAGTGGAGTCGCAACCTGCTCCATTGCCACTTTTCTGGTTGGCTTCGTGTCCGTTCCACCTCCTCCTCCAACAGGAGCCATTGTTGATGTCACAAAAGCTTGGCCTAAGCTGGACTTCTTTATAGTGTTTTGTCTTAAAAACTTAAAAGTCTTACTCATCAGGTTCATTCTGTTTAGCGGCGCAGCTGCTGTTGTGCTCGCCTGCCCCCTAAAGGAGCAAGAGCTCTCACTCCTCTGGTAACCACAACCTACTCTTTGGTCGTCTGATCGCTCTGGCTCTATTACTAACTAGAGTATCTTTAAAAACCAACAACTTTGAAATGTTATAACTTTATTTATCCATGCTAATGAGAATACTTCCTCAGCAGAGTCTTCAAATGTAGGAGGGTAGTGGTACTGGGGTCTATGAATAATCTGAAAGGGTGAGGCATGAGCCACTCTAATGGAAACAACCTTAGGATTTTTCTCTTAAATAGTTTTGAATAATGATCTTATGAAATTGGATGAAAATTCACATTCCTCTTTTAAATTGGATGTTAATGTTAAATTTAGACACTTTCACATGTTTCTTTACAAAAATGACTTAAATTACCAAGTGCTAATGCTTAATTGTTTTTCATCTCATGTTAAAAATCCATATTCCATAGAAAAGTAATTCATCGAGAGAATTGAGGTAACTAGTATTGATGTAAATATGCCATTCAAGTAATTGAGTAGTTTGTTCCTAAATTCAATTTTTATGAGCATGTTCTTCAAGTCATTTTCGTTGTAAAATTTAGATAAAGAAAATATTAAGATTTAAATTCATTTATTATGGTCACGGTTAGGTTACGATACTAAAATTTTTAATGTTGAAAAGAGGGGGAGTTAACACCCATAATATTGAAAATATTGAGTTTATGGATTGCTCCTCATGCACATATAAACCGATACATGCACATATAGAAATGGTTATGCACACATGTGACACCCTGCCTAATAAAATACTGGGTGATCAATCCTATATCGAATTAAATAGGATTCTCATATGATTTCATTCTCAGCATCACTCTCGAAAAACCATATAATCACTAATAACCTATTAGGCCCGGTGACAAATTTTAAACTTCCTAATCTTTTTTACTTAACGCATAATAAATCATCCACATAATTAAATGAATTCAATAAAACAATAACCAATTAATTTCGGTGAAACATCAATACAACCATCTCGAAATGGCGTAAACAAAAATGCGTAAAATAAAATAAATGATAATAGTTGGGCAATAAGCCCTAATATAACTCACAGTACCTCATATCTAGATCACAAGGAGAGAAGCGTCTATATAATTTCCTGCCAACATCCACAGCTGCGGCGGTAATGTCTGACTAAAAAAAAATAGTCATCCAGGCATTCCTGTGTTTGGACACCTAAAAAGTATAACAAAGGAGAAGAAAAAGAAAAGATGGATACGGGTAAGTGCCCGGGTTTTGACAAATATTTTAGCAAGTGCTTAACATACTTTAATATTTAAATCGCACACCCATGAGATACCCCTCACCTCGCATCTCACATTGCACACCTAACGCATGTATTTTAACACCCTAGTAACGCTAACCAGCCTAACTAGCATTTCCCAAAACCTCTAAACCACCTTACATTATTTCATACCCAGCGTATATAATATACTAAGCTTTCGCACGAGCTTACGCATTATAATTCTCACTTATGATTTACTCGATCATTATGAATAACTTTCACTAGTTATTTTACACTAATCACATTGTAGTGTTATTATCTTGTATATAATATTCTCATCTTTATATGCATATATCAATTTTATTCCGGATTTTATACTCCCGGATGGTCCAGAATTTATTCTACAATTCATTCTTTATTATGTATGTATATATATATATATATATATATATATATATATATATATATATACGTATCAAGTATATCCATACTTATATATCACACACGATATAAGTATAATAACCATCCCTCGGAGTTATAACTCCATGGATGCAGTCTCTATAATGCTATCATCTTCTAGGGAATTACTCACACATCATCCTAGATACCATCGGTCGAACTCTCACACCGACTTGGTATAAACGAATCACAACGTAAGGGAAGCAGTCATAATTCTCACTGGAAATAAGACTAATCATACCCAAGACGTCTTACCCCTGATAAATGACACACAATATAAAAATGGACGATATGACCTGGGGACTATACGTTCCCTACTCCTCAAGATAGGGGCCTCACCCACATCGTGCAACTTATCATGATAGCACTAGAGGGGTAGGCTTCCCATAGATATATCATTCACACAGAGATATATTCATAATCACATCATATATACTGTCTCTATACCCATATATATCATGTCTATCTCTCGGGGCATTAGCCTAAAATTTTGAATATACAAATTCGTATTAGTTCATAAGTATACACACAACTTATTGTAATCCCATAAGTATTCATTCACTTTTGATATAATTATCACATTCATCATTTCTAAATAGTATCTTATTACGTTTAGTTAGTATTCTTAAATCATCCTATTCGCACCTTAGGATTTACTCATATATATATTTGGCATATATATATATATATATATATATATATATATATATATATATATAATCGGTATATATGTTATACACGCATAAACATATATTTACCAACCCGTCGAATAATTCCTCGAATGTCGTTCACCTCAAGCACTTAAAACAACCACAACCCGAATTTATTTCTCGACTAACTAATGTTTAAATATCACTCAATTAATAATTTTAAAGTCCTACTACTCTTTTTAGGATCCCACCATAACTATCTACATTAAACAATTATCAAATTTTCAACCTTAACACCTAAGGAAAAGTTCTCAAAAATATTAGGTCTGAATCGATTCGGCAGGGTCCGAATCGATTCGCCTTTACCCTAATCGATTCACCCTACATCGAATAGATTCGAAATGGTTCCACTATACCGCTATCTTCATTCGAATCGATTCACCTTGTACCGAATCAATTTTCTTAGACAGAATCGATTCGCTCCTCTTTGAATCGATTCGAAATGGTTCAGCATTCTACTTTTGCCGACAGGTTTCTCATCTCTTTTTTCTCCAATTCTTTAACCAACACCCAATTAACTCCATTTCCATGGTTTCTTACATCACCCAACATAAATTTAACATCTACCCACATTATCATGTGCAAAACCAAAATTAATCTATGGGATTCGTTAAATTTAATCAAGAGTTAAACCCTAACTCATACAAACCCCTAATTTCTCACTAGCAATTACACCATTAGCATGGATTTAAGCTAAGATTTCATATGAGATTATCATTTCATCAACTTTATGTGGGATCATTCCCAAAATCTCATTTTATACAAGAATCCCAAACCCAAAATCCATATTATTTACACCAACTGTAATATGAATGATAAACACACTTAATAGTTTAAGCAAGTTAAACACTTGCCTCGTTGGATAAATTCGATGACCTCGTGCCGGAATCCGTCAGAGCTTGGTCAAAAATCTCCTTTTTTTCCTCCCTTTTCTTCTTCCTTTCTTCCTTCTTCCTTTTCTTTCTTTCTTTCCTCTTTTCTCTTTCTCTCGTGGCTTATAAGAGAGAAATGAGGGTTTATCCCTTATTAAAACCAAATTTGGCTCGTATACTCAATTGCAAGTCCATACTAGTCCAAAAATCCCCAGAACTAAAACCCTCCCCCCGGGTACTTCATTTTTACTATTACGACCATTTAAGAAACAACCATGCACTCGAAATCTCCATCCGAGTTACTTATCAAAAATTCACGTCTTAAACCCAACACATCTCCACATGTGTTTTTCGAATAAAATAACATCACTTTTCGCTTTTATTCACCTACGACATGAAATAAAAATAGTCCATCTCTTTTACTTATTCCCATAAGTAAATATAACACATGTAAATATTAGTCTGTCACTCGCCAAATAATATTTAACCCGCACTTCAAATTCTCTTTCACTTAAAATTCTCAAATCATTAATTACACTCACTCATGTAATTTAAACATCCATAAAAGTATGGGTTATTACAACACATTGAAAGTCACAAACCAATGCTAAAATTAATAAGGAAATTATTTGTGATAAAATGAATAATATGCATACATGCATGCACATATGCTCACTCGGGCACATATATTTATATATGCACACACGTATAACAAAGACACGTATATATAATGAATACACTTTCTAACTAAATGAAAGTGTCGAGTAACATGAGATACATAAATTATATGTTTATAATAGAGTAATTTGGTAGCATTTTAGATTGAACAATATGTTAACATGTTTTTTCTTAGTTCCATGTTTGCATGCAATTGGAGAACAATTATTGAAGCTCAATTTATTCTAGGTGCCTTTTATTTAGGTAATTTTACTTATCTTTTCTTTTATGTAACATAGTCTTATATATAGTTATAACATCTTGGTTAACTATTGTGGTCGTGTTCCCCTTCTTTTAGTGATTGTTATTTGGGTGAACACAAATTGGTGAAAGGGCTTGCACATTTGGTGAACAGGTAGTCATTTTAGGATTAATTTAATTAAAATGACCTTAAATTAGACTTTTTTCTACCATTCAAATAATATCAATGCATATATATTTTTGGTTAACTATTATAGCCGTGTTCACCCCTTCCTCAAGTGGTTATTGTTTGAGTGAACACAAATTAGAGGAAGGGCTTTCACATTTGGTGGACATATAGTAATTTTTTGATTAATTTAATTAAAATCAACCTAAATTGGACTTTTTGATACAATAATGCATATCTGTATTTGGTTAACCATTGTGGACGTCTTCACCCCTTCCTTAAGTGGTTATTGTATGGGCAAACACAAATTGGCGAAAGGGCTTGCACATTTGGTGGACTCATAGTAATTTTAGGATTAATTTAATGAAAATGAACTTAAATTGGACTTGTTGATAGTGTACGAATGAATAATAATTTATATATCTCTTTGGGTAACTATTGTGGCCATGTTCACCCATTCCTTAAGTGGTTGGTGTTTGTGTGAACACCGATTGGTTGAAAGGCTTGCAAAGTTGGCGGACGAAAAGTAATTTTAGGATTAATTTAATTAAAATGAGCTTAAATTGGACTTGTTGTGAATGATCTATTGGTCAAACAAAAATAATTAATTTAGGATTAATTAGAGCCATTATCTATAAGAGTAATATTCACACCCTCCTTTTATATATTTTTTCAGAAAAAATGAGTCACGTTAATAACTACCTTCAACAATAGTACGAGAGGATGAAATTGGACTGCATTAAAACATCTTTTATTAGTGTATGCCATATATCGGAAACTCCTATTTACAAGTATGGGAATAGAAAAATTGCAAATTTTAATTACCTTAAATATCGTGGAGTTGATCTCTCGCAAGCATGCTGTAACGCCCCGACCCGGATATATAGGTTACTCGTGAGTTAACCCGATCCGAACCGAGCGTTGGTATGAAGTGCAATGGAACAACTTATATAATATCGCTAGTTCAGTTTTATTTTAATTAACATTTCAATTGTTTAGCATGGGATTCTGGTTTCATAATAAACTACGTGTGGGACCCGCAAGAAGCAACCTGAAGTCCAAGTAAACAAAGATACTAACGTAAAATAAATAAAATACTTACATGTACAAAGTTCTCGATATACAAAACTACTACCAACCTGTTGTGATAAAGAGAGGGTGTGATCCGATGCCCAGTAAAAATATACAAAACTGTATAGAATCGAACGACAGAAAGAGACTCAACATATTACAACTACGTACACATGCAACTTTCTTATATATATATATATATATATATATATATATATATATATATATACTTTAATGCGTGAAATCGTTTTACACAAAGGCGTTACTTATCTGGATTAATTCACCTTAATCTTATAAAAGAACTTCTTGATAATGCTTAACATTTATTCCTTTATTTAACTCACACATTTAAATACTTAAAGAGTTACACTTGTTCAACGGAAAAACATGCCTTTACCGAAACTGCCCCTTTTTATACAACTTATACCAATATTTTCATTGAAAGCACCCATTCAGCACGTGCGACCACTACGTTGGAAAATACTTATTTAACCTTTGAAAAACATTTATGAACACACTCTTGTGTTAATTACAGGTTGAACCTCCAAGGTTACTTAACTCATCCATCTAACCACTATAACTTATGTATTTCATTCAAGTTAGGTTGTACTCACCCTTTTTACCACACAACCCATTTCTTGATATGTTGCACATCTTGTTAACTTTTTCTCAGTATCATTCACATTAACCACATATGTTAATGGGCTCCGCACCGTCAGCAATGTGCACCATATGCTCTGGCCAGTGATTTAGGACTTTTCACCCAAGGGATCCGATACCTTCTTGCTTACGTTTCAGCTACATCCGAGTCTTTATTTATGTGTTTAATATTTTACACATTTTCACATTATTTCGTTTATTTACTTGCATCCGGTCATAGCCAAAACACGGACTTAACCATCTATTTTTTCATTAACACTTGGAAAAAATTTCTTTCTCTTTTAAGTCCCTTATTCACACACACGTGATTTATATTAAATCATTCACGCTTTAGGACTTAATTTAATTTCACCAATACTATTGTAAAAATGTTCTTTGACATTTTTATTCCATAAAAATGTTCCACTTTAAGTAAATTGTCGATTTACCCTTTTGTTTGACAAACTTACACTTTAGTCCTTTAACAAGTATTATTTCTCAAAATGGTTATTAAATTTTCAACTTAATATTTAAAACACCTTTAGCCATTTTAACACTTGTTTCATATCACACTACTACCCAACTTTCACACTTGACACTTTTACACTTTGAATATGCATATAACACATCATAATAATATACTTTTATTTTTCACACATTCTTTTAAGAGTAAAATCTTCATTTGTCTTATTAGTCCCAACAAAAACTTTCCTAAAACTTGTCCACATATTTATTGTCAAAATACTACAAGTTTATATGCATGAGAAAGTGGACTTTAATGTTCTAGAATCCTTTTCTTTTTCATGTAAATATACATTCATTCAAAAATTTATACCATTTACAACAAGCATGCATTTTTCTTTTATTCTCAACAAGAATAATAATTTCTTACATTTTTATTCCATAAAAATGCCCATTACTAGTTTTTGTAGAAAGCACACTAAAATAATATCATCACACATTTTTATTCCATAAAAATGTTCATTATTCCTTTTTACTAGAAATACACCAAAATGTCCATTATTTTCTTTTACTAGAAAATATACTAGAATGGCATTTTTATACATTTGTATTCCCTAAAAATGTCCATTATTTTCTTTTACTAAAAAATATACTAGAATGACATTTTCATACATTTGTATTCCATCAAATGTCCATTATTTTCTTTTACTAGAAAATATACTAGAATAGCATTTTTTTTTTACCTTTTTATTCCATAAAAATCTCCATTATTTTCTTTTATTAGGAAATATACTATAATAGTATTTTCATACATTTTTATTACCATAAAAATGTCCATTATTTTCTTTTATTAGAAAATATACTAGAATAGCATTTTTATTCCATTAAAATGTCCATTATTTTCTTTTACTAGGAAATATACTAGAATATCATTTTCATACATTTTTATTACCATAAAAATGTCCATTATTTTCTTTTACTAGGAAATATACTAGAATAGCATTTTCATACATTTTTATCACCATAAAAATGTCCATTTTCAGTTTTATTAGAAAATACACACGAACAATATTTTCTTACATTTTTATTCATAACAACCATACCCTTAATATTAAATAGTAGCAAGACTATAATATACATCAAAATAGAGTCTTAAAAGTAAGAGTAGATTATCCCACCTCAATGAAGTTCTAATAATGGATGGCATGTAGGATCAAGGAAGATGACCACCCCCACCTCCTAAAGTCGCCTTAGAAGGGTTGTCTAGCTCCACCAAACTTCTCTATAAAAGATCCATTAAAGCCCTCTTCAATACTCCATAAAATATTCTGATATGCCACTCTTTATCATACTTTTTTCGATTTGGGAGATATAGAGTTCTCTACACTGCTTGTATTTGGCCAAATTTTTTCTTCTTTTCTTAAAAATAAGGAGGCTTGCGATGTTATATATACACTCTAATAAAACAATCCAACAGATGAGATAAGACTGCAGGGCCACGTTTCAACAGATAGCTGGCGTCCGTCCCCTACCTATGTTAATCCCTCGTGCGTCACCTAATAGTGCTCATATGGAGGAGGCATTAGGTTTTCTTAGTTTTAAACTACCAGATATTTTAACCATGGCCCACCTGTCAAACCGCCTATAATTGTTGACCCATGGGAACCACCTTCGTTTCTTTCTTTTTCTTGGAAGCTACGAACTAATCCATTTGTTGTTAAGGTTTTTGGCTTCATTAACTTCTAATGGGTTTGGTCTTACCCACATGCCTTGTCTAACTAATTCGTACCTACCTCTCCACTCTTAAGAGCATCCGTAATGGTGGAGCAAGAAGACACGTAAATTGTTAAAGTTGCAAATTGAGTACTCTCGAATGGTGGATGAAAGGAAACAAATTCCGTAGTCAAATGGCAGTGGTTTTCTAGTTTTATGGAATGCATACTAAATTTGTAAAGCTTCCTACGAACTTCATTTATTCGTAGGAAGTTCCCACGAACTTCATTTGTTCGTAAGAACTTCCTACGAACAAATGAAGTTCATAAGAAGTTTTCACCAAATATAAAAATTCAATTTTTATTAAAACATGAGGTTTTACACATTCCTACGAACTAATGTTCTTCGTTAGAAATGTTTTTTGTTTCCTACAAACAACATTAGTTCGTAGGAAAATTGGGTACAATTTCCACCACTGTGAAGGCTACCTTTGACTAATGGTAAATTGCCTTAATCATTTGGTACTTACCTTTCGTACGAGTCTCCCCCAATAGAGATGCTCTAACAAACTAACGAATGACATCCTTTGTAGTTACTTAGTTGTCACATACCTTTTAATTATAATTTCTCCTACACCTGCTATACTCATGCCAATGTCGCCTATATTCATTTATTTATTTATTTTCTGTTTGCTTCTTAGTCTTGTAATATTCATCTCCAAATTTTATTCGTTCTAAATACACAGTTTAAACAAACTAATGCAACTTGTCATTTATTTAAAAGATCCATAATCCTATCAAATCGATATGCGTATACAACATCAATAATTTTCCAATGTCGCATCCAAATTTCTTCTTAATTTAATAGGCTTTCCAATATTCGAGTAATTACTATATTTTGCCAATAATGACTATTAATTCCCATGCAATGTCATGCATGCGAATGCATGACCTCTAAAATGTGTGTAAAGTCCAAATGACCCCTTGTTTGGGCACATTTTACGTAAACTTTTCGCAGTTACTCCACCCACACCACGTAGTTTTTATTTTAACTAATTAATCAAAAGTCAAGGTATTACATATACTTGTTCGTTCGTATTATATTTTCTTTGCTAAAACGCTGGGATGAGGTAGTAGAGAACATATTTTCCCTTCATAATACCAACCAGGTAATGACATTAGTGACATTGTTAGAAAAGGTTAAAAAATATCCATATGTTGTGAATACAACTCCATAACAAGAGGATTCACCCAGATTGTGATGTCTCGCAACATATTCATATTAAAGTGATATTCTAAATAAGTTGAAAAAGAGAGGATTCCAAGTTCATGTCACGGACCTTTATACATTAATCATAGATGCACTTCCTCCCAATTGTCCCTCTGTAAAATTTCATAAACTATTAAAAACGAATACTGATTGGATGGAAATCAGGCACATCGAGCATGTTTTAAAAGTTGTTGAAAATGTGTGTGTGTGTGTGTGTGTGTGTGTGTGTGTATATATAAATATATATAGTCGTAATCATGATCCTCGTATAATTGTCGCAATTTTTTTTAATTATATGTAATATCGAACAGCAGCGGAAACGATAAAATAAGTAATGAAACACTGACAACTGGGTGCTCTCCTACACCGCAACCTCAATTCGCATCACTTTCGGGTTTGAAATACACTAGTTCACTACAAATCTCGTCTACCACTCTATCTCTGAGTCATTAAACCTAACAAACCCCTATTAATCCAACATCATCACCTCCTTCTACTGAGGTATACCAAGCAAATGATAAGATTCCCATTGGGTTATCCGTACATGGGAATAATCCTACCGATAAAAAACCTAACATTCGGATTTTTAAATCCCGTTGTCTGTCTCTCAAAAATATGAATGTGGTCGTTGGGGGCTCAGACAATTATAAGAGGTTTAACCATGCCATAAAGCATAATATGTGGGAATAACATTGTAAGAGTTTTTCATTCCCATTTGGTAAGGCAAAAGTTCTTTTCCGAGTAGCAAATCAATTAAAAACCGAACAAAAGAACCTTCGAAAGAATTTTTTTTCAAAGGGGGAATCAAGTTCTGATATTTTAGGGTTGAAATATAGTGTACCCCTAAATGTTCAAATGCCCACCAACCAATAGAATGACTTCTTGGAGATTGAAGACAAATAGGGAAAGTTGATTGAGAGGGAGAAAAATAAACTGAATCAGTAAAACAAAGTTGATATCCATAAACTTAAGGTAAAATCATATAATGATTTGAAGTTTTGATGGGAGGACAAGACCGAGGGGATTTCGAAAGTAGGTAAATACCCTAATCGGGTCAACTTGTACTTGCATGACTGACGGAAAAAAAGGTACCAATCAATTCCCAAAAAAAATAAATTGACTTTAATGAGTTTGAATTTAGTTAGCATATATATATATACACACATTATAATCATGTAATTTTAAAATCATTGTCCTGAATATAATATTACGATATAGGAAATGAAAGAATGCATGACGAGTAATCGGTCCGAGTTCAACCTCTATGAAATTAGGGCAGATACCCTAACTAAGGTACTTGGGAGGGACAAAAGAGGTAGGACAAGAGGTGTGGGCTCACATATGCCAAGTAAAAAAAACACATCACAATGAACCTCTATTAGATGAAATATCTTCGATGAGTAGTCACGCGTCGAGCCAGACGGAAGAACAAGCCAAGATAAAAGGAGAGGTGTCAGAGATTAGGAGGTATGTGGGAAATATTAGCAACAATATGGCAATGTTGACGAATAAAATTAAGGGGTTGGTCCAATTATTTAATCAACGATACGGTTTACCCTCCCAGATGCCTCCCTAGAAATTCTTATATCCTACGCCTCAAGGATTCTCCTCGCAAGTGCCTTCTTCTCCAACATTCCCATCCTAAGTGCCTTATCCAAAACATTCCCCTCCCAAGCGCCTCCTCCTGTAAAATTTTATAGATCATTATCGTCCATGAACACAGACTATAGGGAGGAGTATTATATAACGTAATTTTCTAATAATAGGGTCATTGGCATGTGCGCACGTGTTTCGATGAATGCCGGAACACCTATCCAAAATCACCCTTTGGTAGTGGGTGAGGTTCTGATATTGATTGATAAAGAATACGATGGTTGCGGAGATGAGCCTGTATATGTTGGCCGCGGTGAAGGGCCTCTGTTAAAAGATTATAAAAATTATTTTATTACCTAGCCAATTCATTTGTTGCTCGGGATTAGGTTTTGAACAATGTAATGACACTTTAATTTTAATTATATCTTTATTTTCATGGAATCTTAAGTTGTTTGGTTTTATTTCACATTTATTGAATGCTCGGGTTGAATGAATTTTCTTGAATTTTCCTGAATTATAAATCGAAAGTTCTTGTATCCAACATGACCATCGTTTCAACCAACTTATGTAGGTGACTAGAATTTGTAAGACTATTCAATAGGTTTTCCACAATTCAAAGAGTGGATGGGAGAGATTAATAGAGTTTCTAATAATCGTGCAAAGGGCATTTTGAGAATTTATTAAATATGAATATTGAAATCATAACAGTGACAAGATTTTGTGTTCGTGCAACTGTTGTATGAATGGCAAATTTAAATCTTTGGTAGATGTTGAATTGTATTTACTAATGTGGGGTATGTTTAAAGACTATAATATATGGACATTCAATAGGGAAAAGATTGTGCCATATGTTCTGAAAGAATTACAAGTACCCGGTCGCGTGACGAAACTCCACCGGTTGGAAGTAGTGAGTGATTTGCTAGAACATTGTCCTTTAGACGACCTAACCAGTGATGCTTACGAGTTCACCACAATTAAAACCATTAGCTTATAGATATAGATAATTTGCATTATGACCATGTCAATGAGTATGGTGTTGAATTACCTAAAGATCGGGAAACGGTTGAAAGCCGATGCAGTTATACCTTTGTTAAAAATTATGAAGAAGATCACTCGGTATTATCTAAAATGATCGGTTTGCGTAATTTGAAGAGTCAATTCGGTTTTTTGAGAAATAGTGTAACTGATATTCTTAAGTGTGCTAAAGACATTCTCCTAAAAGAGAACACATCACCAGATAGTTGTTCGAGCATGAAGAAGAGCTTGAAAGGTTTAGGTTTGAAGTACAAATATATTCATGCATGCAAGTATGATTTCTTATTTTACGATAACGAACATGAACAAAAGGATGAATGTCCTATATGCAATAAAGCCAAGATATATGATTTGTGACAGTGAAAAAAATAAACTCATAAAATCTTGCAAGTGATCACAAGTTCTCGCAAGTTCCAGAGAAGGTATTAAAGTATTTTGCCCTCGGGCTATGATTAAAAATATTTTTCACTATATTATGGATAGAAGAGGCTGTGATATGGCATGCTCGAGACGAGGTGGGTCAAAATATCATACGTAATCCCATTTATTCACTCATATGGAAGCTTTCAAATGCACGACACCTTGAACTTTCAAAACAATCGTGCAATTTCAATCTTGCATTATCAACACATGGGTTTAAACCTTTTGGTAATTTTAGCACTTATCATAGTTATTATCAAGTTCCCATGTCGCCTTTAAGTCTCCATCTAACACTATATATGCGAAAAGATTTCACATTATTAACATTATTGATACAGGGGCCAAAGCCTCTTAGAAATTATCTTGATATTCGTTTAGCCTCGTTAATCAAAGAACTTAAAGAGTTTAGGATGAATGCTTAAGGGTATTTAACGCTCATAAGGGTGAAGAGTTCACATTTAAAGCAATGATTATATGGGTGATCCACGACTTTCCTTCCTACATACATGAGCTTATCTAGTTGTAATGTGCATGGTTATTATGGATGTCCCATCTATGGAGAGGAAACTGAATCCCCTTGTCTACATCACAGTGGGAAGATGAGTTATGTCGGTCATTATAGATTTTTGCCGAACAGTAACCCTTTCAAGAACAATAAGTCTAAATTTAGACTTGTCAATGAAGAGTGTAGGCTGGATTTTAGGTTATCAAATCTAGGAGAAGGCAAAGGCTAGGACTTTGGGGAATAAGTTTGAAAACAAATGCCCTTAGTTTGTAGGCCAGAATCATAAAGTGAGGGAGGATTCACAAAATCCTAGTAAAATGAAGGCAAGTTCTAGAAAGTCAATCTTATTTGACTTTCTATATCGAAAAGGGAATTGTGTAAGGCATGTAATTAATGTGCCGCATGGAGAAGAATTTTATGAAACATGTGATAAGAACATGTCTAGGTGGTTCTCATTCGAAAGACAGATAGAAGGCCCTCTATGATCTAAGAGGAAACTAGGAATAGTAATAAAGTTGATCCCGACTCAAAACTTGTCATGGAAGATTATTTAAAATTAAGATTAAAGGTCTTATGGCATACGATCTTTTTAATTATGCCTTTCAAAACATAAAGAAGGTATTCTACTCTAAGTGCATAAATGACGACAATTGGTATGTTCTTATGCCTGAACCAAAGGGTTTGACTTCTCAAGAAGACGCATTAAAGGCCCCTATAGAGTACCAGTCTTCCCTTATGACAACCCTAATTTGAAGAATCTTTTAGTTGATTTAGACGAAGATTGAGTTTCAAAACATTATATCATTGTCATTTAGTTTTCCCTTGTATTAATAACCCTAGATTCGAAAACATTATTTTTATTGAGTTTGGAAATATTATTTTATTGTTATTTTGTGAATATTCAACATATATATTTAGTTCTCTATCACTTGCTTCCTCATCGCTCACATTTTATAATTTTTATGTAGGTCTTGTTAAGTTTTGAACACATTGTAATATGATTTATGTTTTACTAGTCCCATAAATGCTATTTTGCATATTTTACTGTTATTATCCCCTCTATATTTTTTTTATAATACATTTATATCACTAATCCCACTCTCTTTATTACATACACTCACATCTATTTTCATAAATAAAACCCAAAACGGGGGCCTATAACATAATTCCCAATTTTGAGTGTTCTCATAATTTTCTACACTTTCAACACATTTCACATCTAATTTCATTAATCAAACGAGACACCCTAGATTTCGATTATGGGTTACACCCCAACCTTGTTCATCTTACAAAATATGTGGACTTTGGTGCCATTTTTGGCTACATATGCGTTTTGGAGCCATTTTGGGATTCAAGTCCTTTCTTACTTACCATTTGGAACATTTTGAAATCTTATTTGCAGACCTGGGTGGATTGACATTCTGGATAATATATTTCATTCTCATATGTGTTGGGTGAATCAATGTACATTGAATTTTGATGAAGATATTGCGATGTTATTGTCATATTGATGTAAGCATGAATTGAATTATTATTGTGTTGAACAATTTAAGAGCTTAATAGTTAGTTAATTAGTGTTGTATTATTATTTTTTAGTTTATGGATTGCATAGTGGTTATGGATGGTATATTGTCTTAATATTTATTTGGGAAAATGTATACATGTATGAAAAATGTACAGGGTTTTTTTGGATGCCAAAAATTAATTCTTTTATTGTTTTAAATGGTCACGGTCCAAAATTGTGACCAAGACTGTGACCAAAATAAAATTAATATGTGATCACAGTTCAGAATCGTGATCATATAATAATTTTTTTAATGGTCACGATTTTAGAGCGTGACCAAGACCGTGACCATAACCATGACCATATATTAATTTTTTTTAATTTGGTCAAAGTCTTGGTCATGGATAAAATCCCCCTTTTGTGCCCCCGATTTGTGACCGTGACCACTAAAACACCGAGACAATTGGGCCACAAGTAGGGTCACGGTTTTTAGCCGTGACCACCAAGTCACAGTCATAAACCGTGACCATTTACTCAATATTGATGTCACCCATTGTATCGCCCCCAATTTTTCCACCGTCAAAATGGTCACAGACCGAAGTTGTGATCATGTCCAAAGGCCAGGGTCCAAAATCGTAACCATTTTCAGTTTATGTCATTGTTAAGATCTATATCTTTGTCTTGGATAGCCTCATTATAGTTATAAGGATTTATTTTAAGTTCATAAATTACCTTATCATAAGAATACCCCAAGAACATAAACCATTGAGGTTAACAAACAACCCTCCCACTATGACGAGGTATTCCCTATGTTGGCGAAATTATGTTAACATGTTGTATTGTCTCATCATGTGCTTGTGGTGTTGAGGAAATTGGCTTGTCCCCTCTTAACTCTTCTAGAACAACATTACTTATGGGTTTATCATCCATCATATAATCTTCTTCTAAGAATCTGGCATTGGTGCTTTCAATGTCCTTTTGATCATTAGGATCATAGAATAAATGACATTTGGTTCCTTGGGGTTTCCAATAAAGAAACAGGCTTTTTTCCTTGATTCTAACTTATCGGGATTCCTCTTTAGCCCATGTAATGGGCTACCCCTGATTTAAATGTGCTGCAGGTTGGGCTTTATGCCCAATCTATAATTTTTTGGGTGTAGTAAATATTTCCTTTAAAGGTACCAAGTTTAGCAGATATGTTTCCATTTCTAAAGCATCTCCCCAAAAATAATTAGGAAGATTTGTATAAGTTATCATGGGCCTAATTGTAGACACCGCATTCCATGACCCCCCTTAAGTATTTCCTTAGGGCCCTAGCACCTCCCCAATTCACTACAAAACCCTAGGTCATATTATGAGTACCGTTTTAGAGGTCATCGCGCGCTCTTAGGACCCATTTGACTCCATTCAACTCCATTGTCAGAGCAAAAGCTCAATGAATCTTAAAAGGGATCTGAATCCCTTTTCCAACGGTCTGCCCTATGCACAAATCGGCATAACGGTTCGGATAAATGGGCCATTTTACTATCTAAAATAGATGTGGACGCCATCGGGCGCTCTCGAACCTCGATTTGACCCTAATTAACTTCATCTTCAGAGATAAATCTCAATGGATCTTTGGAGGGCACTGAAACCCCTTTCCAATGGTCTGCCCCATGCGCAAAATAGCATAACGGTTCGAGCGAACGTTATATTTTTCCCTGGAAACTAATTAGAAGGCCACCAGGCGCTCTCGAGCTCCATTTGCCAAAGTCAATTCTTCAGCTCAACGATACGAAATGAATATTTAAAGGGCACTAAATACCCTTTTCACCAGTCTGCCCGGTGTGCAAATTAGTCATACGGTACAAAGGAATGATCTGTTTGACTCTGAAAGGTCATCGGGAACTTTTCGGCCCTGTTTAACCAAATTGAACTCGTCGAACCGAGCAAAGCAACCTCATGCATAATTTGGACTTACGGTTTGGACGAACGATCCATCGTCGTCCGACGATCTTCCGTCTAAAGGACCAACAGGCGCTTTTGACCCTCGTTTGACCCAAAGTCAACTATCGCACCTGGGATAGGACTGACAGATTATCATAGGTCTCTAAATTACCTTTCTAACGGTATGCCCCGTGCGCGATTTAGACTTATGAATTATGTTTTACGATCATTTTTTTGAAAAATCTGTATGAGACTGCCAATTGGCAGGTACATTTTCCTGCCTATCGGCAGTGTGTCTAGGGTTACCTGTCGATAGGCATGGAAAGGACTATGTATATCATTAATCTCTTTACCCTTTATAAGGAGATCATGAGCTCACTTCAAAAGGCACCCCAGATCCATCAATTTTAGTGATCTTAGCAACATTCTTTTGCAATCAGCGAAGTTTTCTTGTGTGAAATTACTTTCCACCTTTCATTCCCATCATTATAATACTCAATTTAGCAAAAATTTCCTTCTCTCTCATCCTAGATTAATCCCAACTTGCAAGGAAGCTCATCAAGGATCAAGTTCAATCTTCAAGTCTTCAAAGAAGGTCCAAAAATCCTTCTCTCTTTATATTTCTTTATTTTCGCATGAGTTATATAAATTCTCAAATTTATCTTTTATTTTATATCATACACATTAATATCTCATCCTTTATTAGTTATATTGCATATATTTTACTTTCTATAAAAAACCAAAACAAAGAAAAGTGGGTTACACCTATAAATTTCGACGGGATTCTTCATCACATTTTCTCAAAACTAAAAATATCTTTTCACACACACGTATGATAAACTCCCTTTTGAATCTATGGGATAAACCCCATTCTTGTTCTGCACATGAATTGTGTGGACTTTGATGGCTTTATAGTCTACGTAACCTTCTCGGGCTAAAACTCGAGACTTGAGTCCTATCTTCATATTTTCATCATTATTCATATTTTATCCATATATTATATATCATACTTATGATTCGTACTTCCGTCTTATCTAACATATGTTATCATTTCATCACAGCAATCAATATCTCGATAAGCACATATATCATATTTTCTAATTATTATTTTGGGAACATTTCTATGGATGACCTCGCTCCATCTTTCCCACGATGAGAGTCGATCGATTCTAATATCCACTTATATATACACGTACACACATTTCACGGAGAAATTAAGAAAAATAGTAACATAAGCCCATGAGAAATCGAAAGGGCGGGATGGGTGCCTAATATCTTCCGTTTCCGTAACTTAGCCCTCGAACCTCTGATCTATTTGGCTTCGTCGGCATCAGTTTGTCTTTGATGCAGCTCTCTCGAGGCGACGAAATATTTTTTTGCTTATTTTGTGCAAAATAGACTAGCGACTCTATTTCTTTACATCGCCCCGAAACCTATGACGGCTAAAGAACCATACAATTTAGCGAGAGGTGCGAGACCTTTATCTCTCCCTATTTTCCTTCTAAAGCTCGGTGAGGGTAAGATCTCAGGATGTCCATAGTGCCGACTCCACTAGGGGAAAGACTCTATTTGCATAGGTCTTATCATTTTCTACTTGTGTGCGTATGTACCTACTTGTATGTTCCCTTTTTTCTCCCCTATTATTTCTTGTATATATATACCTCATGTTTTAATCATCTTACTTACTCTTCACTTCACGCACTCGTAAATAATCTCCATGTACACCTCACACTATTCACACTTGTGTATAAGTCCACTTATAATCATATGCTTCACACACCACTTAGCATATCCATGTTTAGGTGTCACTAGCACATACCTCCACTTATCACACTTGTATATATCCATGCTCACTCACATTTACCACACACCACTTATAGTTGATCCATGCTTAGGTTCACTACCACACACTCACTTATAGATATTCACACATCACTCGTTCTCGCATATCCATGCTTAGCATAATCTCCACGCTAGATTTATTTTTCATAATACTTGTACATTCTTATTAGCATAGTGCGCTTCATGCCAAATAAAATACTCTCTCCATAATGTACTAATAAAGAATCATAGATTTTTACCCACTACATCACAAAGAGCATAGCTATTAACTAAAATTTTGTTCCGTATTGGGGTTCACTTTGTGATGAGCGCTAGTCCGATAGGTTACAGTTAGCCTAAGCAATATGACTCTCACCTTCCATTGGCCAAGTACCTTCGACGTATATTGAACGGTTCCCCCCGTATCGTACGGCTTGACCAAAGTCATGGTGGGAGTTATATTTTAGGGAACTCGTTCACATACGTCGAGTATATCTAATTATATATCACATGTACTATCCCCGCGAGGTATATAGCGAGGCAATTCACATACACTCAGGTATATTAAATGACTTGTCCACACGTACCGATTTCCCTCAAAAGCAGGATGTGTATCATGGAAGTCTTGACAAAAGGGGGAACCTTCCACTAACCCAACAACTTCATACCCTCATATAGCCACCAAACCTAGGTCACTCATATTTAGTTTATCGGTTACTACCCGAAACTCTACCGAAATGCTTGGTCACCATGCCGCCCAAATTTTTGCACAATTTCGTCTTTTTCCCAAAATGGGACCCTGTCCATGAGCCTGGCAATAAGTCAAACCATGTTTTACATATTTTTCAACCCCAAATTTTCCGAGGCTCAAGTCCCGTCCGACATTTGTTTTTGCATTTAGGTAAACCTATTACAAGTGAAAACATAAACATAATAATAATCGTGCTGAGACTCTTCTCTCATTTTTCCTCCATCCTTACCAAAAGTGTCAAAAACATTTTTTCTCCTTTTTTATCAAATACCAAAAATATTCTTCCTCCTCTTTTATAAAAATACCAAAAACATTTTTGTCCTCCCCTTTTCAAAAAAAATGTCAAAAAGTTATTTATCTTTTCCAATAAAAGATTCTTCCTTTTCTCTTTCAAAAATAAATTCGAATCATTTTCCTTCTCAGGTCAATCGCATAATTGACCCTTGGTCTGGCTCCCTATTAGTTTTGATCTTCCATCGAACCTCCCCTAATCTCCATTAGTTTTCCCGCTACTTCCTCCGAGTCCATAATCCACCTTCACCCACTTTCCAGGGAGAACGCAGACTAAGTACCGAATGTACAACCTAATTTGATGATGGTCCTAGTATAACTTATCACAAAGATTGACAAGCTTCAAAACAAGGTTCATGAGATGCAGTGAAATTACCCAAGGAGGGAAATCGGGCGTCGACTACCTAAAGAGACTATCGATTAGTAAATTACTTTCGTGTTATGGGAATTAATCATTGTGATTCGATTCGTCACAGCTAGTGACCCAAGCCAGGGTATGTGGATAAGATTTGTGCTCGGTGAGAACTTTGGGAATGAGTGACATGAATTCAATCATATCGCATGGGTTTGCTTTCGTAATTCATAGTCGGGCGCTTATGGGTAAGATTTCTCAATACGGTTGCAAGTCCCTTCTAACTCTCGCGTGTTCCTTTCGGTTAAGTAATCAAGGATCGGTATTCTCACATATGTGATAACTCATATTCATACCATGTCATGGTATGATGTGGTTGAGCCTAGTAGACTGCGGTGGATCGGGTATGGTCAATGCATCTCAGTAACTGGGTGCGCTCTATTTGAGCTATTCTTGCTATTGTATAAATTTCTGCGTACGGGTGGTTGTGCTTTCGGCCACACAATTTGCTCATAGCATTGATCTTTCTTAGGATTAACAGACTTTTGGCTAGCCAGCATGGTGTAAGACCCCGTATTTTTGACGATTTAAATAATTATGTGATTAATTATTATGATGGGAATAAGTATGTGATTAATTATTATTGTTGGATTAATTAAATTAAAATGTGAGAAATTAATTTGTTATTAATTCGAATTAAAATAATTATTAACTAGCGTGCCAAGGATTAATACTTATTGTTGAGAATTATTGAATATTACTGTGTGATATGTAATATGAAATTATAACATTTGATAAATTGTCGGAAGTGAGAAATACGGCAGTTTGGTAATTTAAGTCTGACACGCGTGTGAGTCGTGTCGAGACTAATTGAATAGAATAAAAAGATAAATTATTTTATTAACTCGTATGGTCATTTCGAGTGCGCCGTTGAGTCCGAAAGGGTCGAGATAGTCAAAATAGTATATCCGGGTGTTTAGTTTGGGTCCCGGGGCAGTTTTAGGGTTAACCGGCGTCCTGAGAGGGCATTACGGTAAATTGTATTTTAGGGTGGAAGTAATGGACGAAAATTAAGAATTATTTTTATCAGCCTAAAGAAGTCCATTAGGGTTGAGAGTCGAAAAAGAAAAGAACGGACATAGAAAGTGTGGGGGAGAACCAAAACCCAAGAAGGAAGGCCAAATCATCCTCACCTTGCATAATTGTGACCACCAACACGTAGATCGAGAAGAGAGGAATGCGTATATACCAACATCACCAACGGATCAGACCGTCATATTCGAGGCAAGTGTTTATTACTTGCTTTATTTAGCAATAATCATGCTCATGTTAGTGTAGGTGAATTAAATCCTTGATTTACATGTTAATTGGGTGAAAATTGGAGGTTAAATGATGACTAGAGGTTGGGGTAATTAGTTGTTAATATTTTGTCATGTATGTAGAGGATTAATCACGAAAATTGAATTATATATTGATGAATGAATCTAGGTTGATTAGGTTCTTTAATTGGAATTTTGGGAACTAGGGTTCATGTGAATCAATTTGGGGGTTTTATCTAATTATGATGATTAATGACAAATTAAGGATCCTGGGATGGTTGAAATGATTGATAACCTGTTAGGATTGATGGATATTGATGATGTGGCATTGGGTGTTGAATCTTAGAGGTTTCTAGGCTCATAAATGGTGGAAAATGCCGAATCCTGGGAAAGAAGACGAACTGTGACATTTCGCGCGATGTCGTTCGAGCGAGATGGCATCTCGCGCAAAGTCGCTCGAACGACACGTGGAAGTCGTTCAAACGAAAACCCTTCTGGTTCGAGCGACAAAGGGAATTTTTGGGGATTTTCTTAAAGTCCGGTTTTGAGGTTGCCGGTTTATTGGAGTGAGAGAAACGGCCAAATAGTAAATCTAAATAAGATGGAATTTCAGGAAAGTATGTGAGAATAAATACTTTAATTATTTCGGAATAGAGAGAGAGTATACCTTGGAGATTACGAGAGAGATAGTAATCTAAATATTTATACTATACATAGAGATAAGATTAAAATACGTATGAGGAGTATATATGTAGGTTGGAGAAATACCTATAATTTATAATAGGATGTGTTTATGCCTATTATGTGATATTATTGTAAGAGCACTAATGGGTGATAACTCGGGGGTGCAAGAAACTTATAATTAAGCGCACTAATGAGTGATAACTCGGGGGTGCAGAAACTCTATTGTTAAGTGTACTAATGGGTGATAACCCGGGGGTACAAGGATGACTATTGTTAGGTGCACTAATGGGTGATAACCTGGGGGTGCTGGATTATTATTGATAGGCGCATTAATGGGTGCTAACCCGGGGATGTAAGAGTCTATTGTTAGGCGCACTAATGGGTGATAACCTGAGGGTGCTGAATTGTTAATGATAGGTGCATTAATGGGTGTTAACCCGGGGGTGCAAGATGTTCTGGATAGGTACACTAATGGGTCTTAGCCCGGGGGTGCAGGATTAGTGTATATATATATATATATATATATATATATATATATATATATGAACTTGTGAATATTTCTACTGTGTGAAATTAGTAGACTTGGTAATAATAACAATCATTACATTGCACCAAGTGGTCTTAACCTCGGGGTGAAGGATTAGTTTATATATATAGGGATGATGAGACTATATATATGTATGAGTGTACTTGGGTAACTTTATACTTGGTGAAACTAGTAGATAAAATGGAAATGAGAAATAAAATAATCTTAGTGGATAAAAGAATAACCATTCAAATGGTGAATAATGAAACTTAGTATGTGAGATAAAATATCTGAATAACGTATTGTATGGGAGATACGGGAATACTACTAGTGAGCATAGTTAGTATTAGTATGGTTTCTGACTAGTTAGACTGGGAGGTATAACTAGGGGGAGATTAGATGTACGTTAGGCGTGCACCATAGACGAGAGGTGAGAAAGTCATGTGAGAGTTCAATAACTAATATGCGTATAAGACTTGTTTTAAGAACCAGTTTTAAATACTTGCTAAATCATTTTTACACATCGGGCTCTGACCCGTTTCTTGTATCTCTTCTCTCTTTTGCTATATATATATGTATTATATCAGGTGCTCAGCCACAGGAGTATCAAATTTAGAGATTTGGATTGCTTGACGTGCTGCAGCTGTTGTGGAAGCTATAGGTCCTTGTAGTAGATGAAACTATCTTTTCCATTCAGTGTCATCTAGACCTCTTATTTAGGGCATGTGTCGCCCACTTCTAGTTCTTCATCAGAGTTATTGTATTCAATTTAGTTTATGGTTTAGAGTTTTGAACTGAGAGTTTTACTCAGTCTTATTTATTTCAGTACTTGATTCATGTTCAGTATTTATTTACATTCCTATGTGTGGTGAATGGTTTATATTTTGAAATTTAATAGAAATGGATTTACTTGCTTATACTAAATTGGAAATGTTTTGACACCTAGCTTAAATTTATATTAGGTGATTAATATGTTAAAAATTTTTTCGACAGTGATGCTAAGAATGAACCAACTGATTATCTTGTTTTAAATTGGTAGAGGATTGATCACCCTATATTTAATTGGGCAGGGTGTCACAGGTGGTATCAGAGCATCAGGTTCTAGTGTCCTTAGGATTTGTGCAGCGTATTACGTTTCAGCGCATCGTTCTTTGATGTAGAGCCTTATGATAGGATTGTTGTGTTCCCTTATGTATGCGAGTTACGTTCTCCTACTATAAATTATAATGGATGTGACTCATTATATGAAATTATGTGTGATTCGAACACCGAACATTTTAGGACTACCAACGAGGGTCGTAAGAAGAATTGCAGGAGAAAAGGCTCAACAGAAGACATAAAAGCAATCGGGAAAGGGTGATCGGGAAAAAAATCACCATGAGAATTACTTAAGCAAGAGTTAGTAAAATCGTCACTCGGGAACTGTGGGTTCCCAGGACACGGTCATAGATAATGGTGGAGTGATTTCAGGACCACCTAGCATAGTCGATAAAGGGGAAATCAGAGGGACTCTTTTGAAAACCCATCGGTGAAAATGCGAAGAAGAAAATGAAAAAATGTAACAGACCATTGGAAGTTGAAAATCCGAAGGCAACAGTGTAGAGTGGGGTGTGACGATACTCATAATTAAATTTGGAGTTAGAAGCTATAGCTCTTGGGAGCATCATGTAGTGATTAGAGACAATCACCATACATTAAGAAGTGTGTGTGAAATTTAGAGAGAAATTTGGGTACGATTTGACCGTGAGGTCTTCCATTCGATGTGGTAACAAAATGCGAGTGAAATTTTGATGTTTAGCACAATGAGTAAGATAGAAACGAATCGTGAGAGAAGGGTCAAATTGAATAATGAACTTCGTACCTGGCAGAGGGGCATAAATTATCCAAAGGGTCTATAGTTGATAAAGGACCCGTGAGTAGAATACAAGAATGGATGAGAAATCCAGCTAGGATGACTAATGTTGAGGTCGTCAAAGTTATACGGTTGTTAGTAATTACAGTCTTACCAGAAGAAGTGAGCAAAGAGGGTCAGAGAATCTGTCTAAAGGGCAGAACTGAACATAACAATTTTAGTTAAACACCACTTGAGAGTGTGCCCAATAGGGAACTCATTTAGGTGATTTCCATTGAATAACTTCCTACTAAAAGACGATGAAGTCAATCAGGGCCGTGGAGGCCAATCATAGTTCCGAAAGGCAAGTGTAGCCAACAAGTTAAGACTACTCGGTCCGAGAGAAGGACATTGCCAAAATGGTCAGTGGGACCAGTAGCGGGGAAATGGTTCATGAAGTTTTCCTTATGTGAAGGAAATAAAACTACAAGTATTGAAGGCGTCCATAATTGAGAAGTGAGACCGAAAAGATTAGAAATGGTAAACCATGCTAGTTAGGCATAACAACTGGAGGAACGAGACTTCCAGCGAAAGAAATTGGGGGTCAAGAGAATTAGGCCCAGGAAATTTATAACCCGAGAGTGATGGGTTCAGGCTGGACCAGTAGAGTCCTCGTTAATAGTACAAACAGTATGTTAGTGTCTATAGGCCCGGGATATAAACGGGAGTTCAATAAAGCTATAATTGAGGCCTAAAGAGTTTGGACCAACGTTTCAATAGTGGGCGCGAAATCCACATGATGAAATAAATTGTCCATGATGAAAGAGGACAATTATAAGATGAAACCCTAGGATATATGATGATTGCATATATTCATGGGTTGTGATGGCACCCACGTGCTGAGACCCTGTGGTTTGGCGAGACTGGCGAGGTATTGCTTCTTCCTTGTGAGTAAAGGATAGATTTTAGTGACATGGGTGTGGCACAAATTTTATGTAAATTGGAAACCCTAAACTTCGCGTGTGGGTCGAGTTTAGTGGGAACCTTAGTTTTAACAATCTTGTTACAAATATATTTCTCGTTGTTAGTAGGGCATTTTGATGATTGCCCATGAGTGAACCGGGTGGGCCCTAAGAATATGTTTTGTTGCTATAATTTACTACTGCATTGAGTCAACTTTAGTAGAGTTTATTATGGTAATGTGTAGTGATTAATTACCGTATGGTTAAACGATAGTAAAAATGTAGTGTTATGACTGTCGTGTCGGATACTCCAGGACGAGTGATCTTGGTTTTGTGCAGCGCCACCTGAAATAGGGTTGGGCCCAGATATGAATATATATGAAACTTTCATGGTATTATAGACCTCACCGAGTATAGTGTCTAATTATATGTGATTCCCGAGCATAGGAATTTATTTGTCCATTAAGACTTAGAATACATTGTGCTCTTATCGAGCGGCAAAATATAGCTTGTTATATATATTTATATCGCTAAGTCCTTGGGATAATGAGGACTCTGTGCTTCATGTTACATTTTTAAGGACATGAGAGTGGACAAGTAAACTTTTGTGTCACAATACGTAGATTGTGGGAAAGTACATAGTATGTATTGAAGGCCTTATGGATCTCGACAACCGACTAGGTTAGATAGTAGTGTATCGGGGGGTTCCTTGTTTGGATTTCACTTTGCGAGACATCCCACGCATGAAACTAGAGAACGTCGGGAGTTGGAGAGAAGTTTGGTCGATAGTACATAAGTTGTATATGTTTATTATTGAACCTAAAGGAGAATATAATTGAGAGTTGATAATTCTTTTATGACTTAAGGCCAATAGAGTCGCCTAGCCTTAGTATCATTCTGAATAGAGCAATGATACCATTGAAGAATTGATTAAGTTTTGACTAGTGGGGTGGTTGAGTATACCCCTACCACATCAGCATACCGAGTGTGTAAGAATTGAGGTAAGAAAATTTTATGTCTTTTGTATAATGATGCGCGAGGCATAGGGTGTGTGGGCACCCTAGGGGATTGAATTAAATGGTAGATTATGATTATCTTGTGAATTCGATAACATGTAACCGGGTAATCCGAAGATTACTCCATAAGATTTGTTAGAGACTTATGTTTCAAAATGAGCTGAGATTTTTGGAGCGAGAAAAGAGACTTGTGTCACACGATATGACAAAGTCACACGTATCACGATTAGAAGTACATTCAAGAGAGTATAAAATGTATCAGGATACAAATAAAAGTGGTAATGGGTTTAATGTAGAGTAACCTTCAAAGTTAGTCTTGCAGTGGGTCAGATGACTGTTAGAAAAAGGGCGGACAATTCGAAACCAGTAGGGGCTCCTTCCACTAGAGAATGGAAAAGTATCCCTAAGGATATTCCCATGTAGCTGAGATAGTAAGATTATAGGTACTAAGATGCGATTGAGTACGGCCTAATACCCACAGAGGGATGGGCAGGACAAGATGTCTAATCGGATGCGTGAGAGAAAATTTTATGTGGACCCTGAGATCTTAGGGGAGCACGAGAGTAGTACCTTCCACTAGCGGATTTTATGTCCAAATAACTACAATAAGTTCATGTTCGGGCAGAGTGCCAGTAGAAGTATGGCACGGAAAACTTTGTTGTTGTCCTACTTGAGATTTAGAGGTGGGGGACCAGTTATGATTACAAATGTCGGAGAAGAATCGATATTATCGTATATATTGTGTGTGAAATATATATTGCACAACCAATTTACTTGTATGAACGACACGAGACGAAGTCGTATGTATATGAAAAGAGGATAAATCTACTAAGGTGAAAATAGTAGAAGGCTGGATAGTGAATATCTAAAATAAAGTTGAAGTAGTAAAACTTAAGCAGAAAGGCTTCGGCAAGAGCCTATATGACAGGGTAGCCTAGAGTTTAAAGCAAACACATGTGAAGTGTTCATTATTAAGGGTATTTGATATCGTACTATATGGGTGGTACGGAGTAGCTTACTTGTGAGCGCCGGGATGCGATACGCAATACTTTTACAGCTTTGTCTGTACCGGGTATACTTTTTTTGAATTTCGGGACGAAATTCCGTTGTAAGGGGGGGAAGTATGTAACACCCTGTATTTTTTATGATTTAAATAATTATGTGATTAATTATTATGATGTGAATAAGTATGCGATTAATTATTGTTGTTGGATTAATTAAATTAAAATGTGGGAAATTAATTTGTTATTAATCCAGATTAAAATAATTATTAACTAGCGTGCCAAGGGTTAATAGTTATTGTTGAGAATTATTGAATATTACTGTGTGATATGTAATATGGAATTATAACATTTGATAAATTATCGAAAGTGAGAAATACGGCAGTTTGGTAATTTAAGTCTGACACGCGTGTGAGTCGTGTCGGGACTAATTGAATAGAATAAAAAGATAAATTATTTTTGTTAACTCGTATGGTCATTTCAAGTGCTCCATTGAGTCCGGAAGGGTCGAGATAGTCAAAATAGTATACTCGGGTGTTTAGTTTGGGTCCCGGGGCAATTTTAGGCTTAACCGGCGTCCCGAGAGGGCATTATGGTAAATTGTATTTTTTGGTGGAAGTAATGGACGAAAATTAAGAATTATTTTTATCAACCTAAAGAAGTCCATTAGGGTTGAGAGTTGGAAAAGAAAATAACGGCCATCGAAAGTGTGGGGGAGAACCAAAACCCAAGAAGGAAGGCCAAATCATCCTCACCTTGCATAACCGTGACCACCAACGCGTAGATGGAGAAGAGAGGAACGCGTATATACCAACATCACCAACGAATCAGACCATCATATTCGAGGCAAGTGTTTATTACTTTCTTTCTTTAGCAATAATCATACTCATGTTAGTGTAGGTGAATTAAATCCTTGATTTACATGTTAATTGGGTGAAAATTGGTGGTTAAATGATGACTAGAGGTTGGGGTAATTAGTTGTTAATATTTTGTCATGTATTTAGAGGATTAATCATGAAAATTGAATTATACATTGATGAATGAATCTGGGTTGATTAGCTTCTTTAATTGGAATTTTGGGAACTAGGGTTCATGTGAATTAATTTGGGGGTTTTTGTAATTGTGATGATTAATGACAAATTAAGGATCCTAGGATGGTAGAAATGATTGATAACCTATTAGGGTTGATGGATATTGATGATGAGGCTTTGGGTATTGAATCTTAGAGGTTTCTAGGTTCATAAATGGTGAAAAAATGCAGAATTCTCGGAAAGAAGATGAACAGTGACATCTCGCGATGTCGTTCGAGCGAGATGGCATCTTGCGCGAATTCGCTCGAACGACTCGTGGAAGTCGTTCAAACGACTCGTGGAGGTCGTTCAAATGACAACCCTTCTGGCTCGAGTGACAGAGGGAATTATTGGGGATTTTCTCAAAGTCCAGTTTTGAGGTTGCCGGTTTATTGGAGTGAGAGAAACGGCCAAATAGTAATTCTAAATAAGATGGAATTTCGAGAAAGTATGTGAGAATAAATACTTTAATTATTTCGGTATAGAGACAGAGTATACCTTGGAGATTACGAGAGAGATCGTAATCTAAATATTTATACTATACGTATAGATGAGATTAAAATAAATATCAGGAGTATATATGTAGGTTGGAGAAATACCTATAATTTATAATAGGATGTGTGTATGCCTATTATGTGATATTATTGTAAGAGCACTAATGGGTGATAACTCAGGGGGACCTTATAATCAACCGCACTAATGAGTGATAACTCAGGGGTGCAGAAACTCTATTGTTAAGTGTACTAATGGGTGATGACCCGGGGTTACAAGGATGACTATTATTAGGCGCACTAATGGGTGATAACCCGGGGGTGCTGAATTATTATTGATAGGCGCATTAATGGGTGCTAACCCATGGATGCAAGAGTCTATTGTTAGGCGCACTAATGGGTGATAACCCGAGGGTGCTGAATTGTTAATGATAGGTGCATTAATGGGTGCTAATCCTAGGGTGCAGGATAGATGCACTAATGGGTCTTAGCCCGAGGGTGCAGGATTAGTGTGTGTATATATATATATATATATATATATATATATATATATATATATATATATATGAACTTGTGAATATTTCTACTGTGTGAAATTAGTAGAGTTGGTAATAATAATAATCATTACATTGCACAAAGTGGTCTTAACCTCAGGGTGCAGGGTTAGTGTATATATATAGGGATGATGAGACTATATATATTTATGAGTGTACTTGGGTAATTTTCTACTTGGTGAAACTAGTAGATAAAATGGAAATGAGAAATAAAATAATCTTAGTGGATAAAAGATTAACCATTCAAACGGTGAATAATGAAACTTAGTATGTGAGATAAACTATCTGAATAACGTATTGTATAGGTGATACGGGAATACTACTAATGAGCATAGTTAGTATTAGTATGGTTTCTGAATAGTTAGACTGGGAGGTATAACTAGGGGGAGATTAGATGTACGTTAGGCATGCACCATAGACGAGAGGTGAGAAACTCATGTGAGACTTCGATAACTAACATGCGTATAAGACTTGTTTTAAGAACCAGTTTTAAATACTTGCTAAATCATTTTTACACATCGGGCTCTGACCCGTTTCTTGTATCTCCTCTCTTTTGTTGTATATATGTATTATATCAGGTGCTCAGCCACATGAGTATCAGATTTAGAGATTTGGATTGCTTGACGTGCTGCAGCTGTTGTGGAAGCTGTAGGTCCTAGTAGTAGACGCATCTATCTTTTCAATTCAGTTTCATCTAGACTTCTTATTTAGGGCATATGTCGCCCACTTCTAGTTCTTTATCAGAGTTATTGTATTCAGTTTAGTTTATGGTTTAGAGTTTTGAACTGAGAGTTTTACTCAGTCTTATTTATTTCAGTACTTGATTCATGTTCAGTATTTATTTACATTTTTATGTGTGGTGAATGGTTTATATTTTGAAATTTAATATAAATGGATTTACTTGGTTATACTAAATTGGAAATGTTTTGACACCTAGCTTAAATTTATATTAGGTGATTAATATGTTAAAAAGTTTTTCGACAGTGATGCTAAGAATGAACCAACTGAATACCCTGTTTTGAATTGGTAGAGGACTGATCACCCTATATTTAATTGGGAGGGGTGTCACAGGTGGTATCAGAGCATCAGGTTACAAAGAGCGAGATGATAACTTAGGGATACAGTATCATGTTGGAAATATAAAAAAAATCAGCATACGATTTTGCTTTGCCACAGTGAGTGTATTAGATCGAGGATCTAGCAATTACCCAAATGTGAGACACCTAGGGTAGTACTAGTTTCATCAGAGTGATGCAATGAAAGATGTAAGCCAAGCTCATGGTGATGACTTGATAACAATATTACTCCTTGGAGTGAGAGAATAACACAGTATGATTAGTGGAAAGCTCATACGAGTTGTGTAGTCGAGATAGCGTAAATATTATGGTACCCAAGATATACGATGCAAAAATAGAATTGATTTTTTGTAACGAATTCTACAATAGGTTGCACTGCGGTTCACATTCGGTGAGTGCCGATTGCTAGGGAGGGTTTTCCATGGAGGCGTCGGTATGCCTGGGCACTAGTATAGGTGGGGCTATAAATTATTTGGTCACAACCATCAACTAAGTGGAGACTTGAGTCGAGTATGGGATGTTCATGGTTAATGGGATGGCAAGCATTAGAGCATGTTGCATGTTGATTATTTAGTGACAAACCCTGTATCGAGGTACATAGGGTGACCTTAGTATTGAGAACTTTGAGGATTTTGTAGGATTTTTATGGCTTAGAATAGTAATTGGTGAACCCCATAAGCTTAAGGACAAATTAAGAATTTTGGGGACAAAATTCCCCAAGGAGAGAAGTTTGTAATACCCTATCCTAATAATAGAATTAAATTTTATGTAAATTATACTGAAGTGGGGTTGAAGATAATTATAGGGAAATTATGGGTAAAATTGAGGAAAAATAAAAGAAATATAAAAAAGGTCGTTCTAACGACGAGGGGATGTCATTAGAAGCGAGACGGGGATGTGGGGTGATGGTCACCAGAAGCAGGTCTTCAAACAAGAGGCCACGACATTATTTTCCCAGGTCATATGAAGGTCGCGCGAAGCCAAAGTTTTAACGAGGTTGACATGTCATTTGAATGAGGTTCATGTCACTCGAACAATGTGTCTCAAAATTATTTAGATCAGTTTAGCCTTATGTGTTATCACATTTCTAGCCCTTAGATCTTGGAGTTATCGAGTTCAGATTATCCTAGATTGGTTAAAATGGGAATTTAAGGTGTTTGGGGTGTTTTATAATGGTGTGTTTGGTTTATTTGGGTCATTTTGGTATTAGAAGAAGATGGAAGAGGGCAAGAGAAAGTGGATAAGTCTTCCACCTTTTTTAAGTCTTCCACCACCGTTTTATATAATATTCCACCATGTTCAAGCCTACAACACCTACTTCCACCATTGTTGAAGTGGCGCCACGAATTTTGGAAAAGTGTTGGGGGATTTTTAGAGAATATGATGGGAGATTTCATGGAGTTTGAAGGGGATCTTAGCTTGGGAGCACAAACGGAGCAATTTGGAGGATGCATTTGGTAACCCCGTGTGACCACCTTTGTAGGTGGGGGTTTCTCCTCCTACACCTTCCTTTCTACCACCCTTTGGAGTCTTTAGAGGTGGGAAAATCTTACTCTTAGTATTAAGACTCTATTTTTCATTATTTGTAGTCTTGTAGTAAAATTACATGAGTAGGGTGCATTTGATTAAATGATGAAATTATGTGTATTAAATAATAAATATTTTTATGGAATAAAAATATTGGTAAAATTTTATTTTGTTGGAAATAAATAATGAATAAATATGTCAAGGTTTTGAAATGTTAATAGTTGGTATTTTGTGAAAAAGGTGTATTTTCTCGAAAGATTGATGTTAAACACTTTATGAAATAAAATGTTTGAAGATAATGATTTATGTTGTTCAATATTAGTGAAACAATGTTCTAAATTTTCTTGCAAATACGAAGATTTTATGAAAAATGCATATATGTTGAATTTGAAGAAATTATATGTCGTTTATGCCTTGAAAGTATATTTTTGCAAGTATGATGAGTTCTAGAATGAAAAATGTTTTTAACTCATTTGATGGGATTTCAAGGTTTAAAATTCATCTTCCCATGCATATAAACTTGTAGTATTTGGATTTTGAATTTATAAACAAGTTTAAAGAAGATTTTGTTGGGTTTAAACGTGGAATAAAGGAAATTTAAATTCTTGTCTTTAAGGTGTGTGAAAAAAGGGGTTAAAAGTGTGATAAGTACAAAGTTGTAAGAGTACATGTGATAATAAAAGGAAATGGTAATTTCTTATAAAAGTAGTCTTTAAGTATAAATGGATTTCTTGAATAAAGGAAGTAAAGAAATATCTAGTATAAAAAATGGTTATTAATGGTGTTGAACAAGTGTTAATGGTTAAACATTGGAAATTTGGTGTGTATAACTTAATAATATGCTAAAAGATTAACACTTGTGAGATTGGAAAGAAAAATGAAGAGATAAAGGTGTTTCCAATTAAGAAGAATATTACTCCAAGGTTAAAAGGGTGTTAAAATGTTAAACACTTAAGAAGTTAGTGTGGGTAACTTAATGATGCAGTTGGAAGATTTCAAGAAAAGATGAAGGAATAACGAACATATCAAGAAGTGCGTTGTGTGTTTAAATGTGTTAATACAACATAACTTGAATGAATTAATAAATGTTCCGATAAAGGTGAAATAGATGAGTAAATGCATTAATCTATTAATGTCCATAAGTTACGGAAAAAGGCAAAGTAAGGGGGTAAATGGGTGATTAAGCTACCTAAGTGGTTAAACCCAAAATTAACACAAGAATGTGTTGTAAAAGGTTTTCAAAGGCTAAATGAATATTTTCTAACATGGTGTTCACGTGTGTTGAAAGGGTGGTTTTCAACGAAAATACTAATGTGTATTAGTTAAAATGAAAAGGGTAAGTTCGGTAAAGAAATGATTTTCGGTCAAACCAAGTGCCTTAGTTTCAAGCATTGAACCATGTGTGTAAAATAAAGAGAGAAATGCTAAAATGAGGAAAAAAAATGAAGTCCTTTATAAGATTAAGGTAAGTTAATCCGGATAAATAAGGTTTTTCGGAATCAAACTATCTCATGCATTAATTATATGTATGTGTGTGTGTGTGTGTGTGTGTGTGTGTGTATACAAATTAGTTACATATGCACATAGGTATAACGTGTTAGAGTCTTCTTTATGTCGTTCGATTCTATACTCCATTTGTATATTTCCCACTGAGCATTTGGCTCACTCCTTCGCTTTGTTACGGTAGGTTGGGAGCGATTTCATATTTTGAGAGAATTAAACAAGTAAGTACTTTCTTTATTATTACGTTAGTAGTTCTATATGTTTGGACTTCGAGGTGTTCCCCATGAGTCCCTCACACAATTTAATTTGAATTTGTAAAACCATGTTAAACAAGCAAAATGTTAATTAAAATAAAATTGGACTAGCAACATTATATATTTTGTTTCAATGCACTTCACACCTAACATTTGAGTCGGACTGGTTTAACTACAAGTAACCCATAAATACAGGTCGGTCATTCCATCCCTACTTAATAATAAGGCCTCCTCCTTACATCCTTGGCAAACACAAGCCACTCGATCGACGAACACTAACGTCTTTCTCGACACTTACTTCACCCATCTCATCAGTAATGACGTCGCCAATCTAATACACCTAGATTAATATCTTACTTTATTGTACAGAAGACATACCCAACGTCTCCTTAGGCACTACCCGATTCAAAAAAACACTTATCCTATCACGACTATCTTCGTCACAAGGTTACTGTGGCCTATCCTAAAGTTCAATTCAATCGACTCTTCGTGATGGCCAACTGCCCATTATTAACACCATAAGGGTAACAAGTACCTCCAGACTTACACCCTCCATACGAGTCAAACTAGAGGACCCAAGGTCTTCATGTTTCCCTACTAGTGTCATCTAAACACATATTGATCATGCTATAACACCCCATTAAATTTAATATATCCATGGCCTCAATCATCACTACACCTAAAAGGCCAAAATAGCAAAAAAAATTCATTTTTTATTGCGGGGTTAGAGAGGTGATAATTCGAGTTGTCACGGACGTGTCACGGTCAAAGATCATCCCTTAACCGTTATTTTTTATTTTCCCTCGCATTTCAGTTCCCTTGTTTTTCTCTCTTGCGTGTTTCAGCCTCTCTCTCACATGCGCGCATTTAGGCTGTCTCCCTCCTTTTGGTATGTTATTCTCTCTCTCTCTCTCTGTCTCTCTTTCCTTCGTGTGTGTGTGTGTCAGAGTGTGGGGGGGGGGGGGTAAAAGTGTGTGCATATATGTGGGTTAGTTTGTGTGTGTGTGTGTGTTGGAGTCTGTGGGGGGAAAGAGTTGAGGGGGTGTCAATGTTTGGGGGGTCAATGTGTGGCGGGTGTTTTGGAGTCATTATGTGTGTGTGCGGGTGCAATAAGATTTCAATATGTGGGGGTGGAGGGTCAGTGGGGGTGGGGGTGGGGTGGGTAGTGGGGGTGTTTGAAATTGAAATTGAATTTGAAATTGAAATTGTTATTATAAACTGAAATTGAAATTAAAATTGGTATATTATAAATTGAAATTAAAATTGGTATTTGGTATTTGATATTTGATAATTCGTATTTGTGCTTTCCAAATTATCAAGCAAGTGTTTTACTCGGAGTATATCAACAACGAACTGTGGTCAATGGTCCTACACGCGTCAAAGCGTCTAACCAGTAGTGTGGATGACTTGGCTGCTCCTACAGAATATCATTCCATTTCAGATGATAACCCGGATTTGAAACAATTTTTAGAATTGTAATGAGTATTCCAATTATTTGAAACAATGCTTAGTTTGGTTAATGATATGGATTTGTATTCTTATAATGTCATTAACTTGTATTCTTCTAGTGCTTTATTAATATCAAACGATAGTTTAATGCTTTATTCATTTGGATTTTAACAGTTCCGGTGGATTTAAATCAAAATTGGTTGGTTGGTTATTGAATATGTTAATTTGGATCTTACTCAGTCTAACCATTAATTGTTAGTCCGTGACATGACCCGAATTTGAAATAATTATTAGATTTGTAATAAGTATTCTATTTATTTAAAACAATGCTTAGTTTGGTTGATGATATGGATTAGTATTCTTATAATTTCGTTAACTTATTCGTCTAGTTCCTTAATTCATTTGGATTTTAGTCAATTTAACGCTTTTATTCATTTGGATTTGATCATTTTCTCATATACATGTTTGTACTAATAATAACAATTTTTGCAGGAAATGGCTTCATCAGGGCATTACGGTATCAGAGGCGAGGAAGGCTCGTCTGCCACTAGGTCCCCAAAATGAGACAAATCGGGGTCCCTCGTCGAGGCCTTACTAACTAGAGGCCTGTAGTTGCTCAAGTCGATCATCGACCTGGGTTACACATATTGGAGGAAGGTGCCACGGGAGCTCAAGATGGCCATCTGAGGGGGCACTATAAGTAGTTACTCACTTTATTATTATTTTGTATATATATATATATATATATATATTTATATTTATTTATATTTATATATTTATATTTATATATATTTTTATTGTATTTTATAACTTAAATACAACTAACACTTACTTTCTTTTTGGTTTGTAATTTTTGACAGGAACAATTCGGCCTGCCCCCACATGTTCGCGATGCCATGTTAGAAAAATTGACAGATCAATACAAGACATGGAAGAAAAACATGCGAGCGCGATACTTTGGGCAGGACAGGGAATTCATCGTGACACTGTACCGTCAAAGGAGCCAATCTCATTGGCACAATGGCAGCAGTTTGTTGACAATGAGATCGAGGAGCGGTAGTTGACATCTCGTCAATTGGGTAAAGACAACCGGGCAAAAAAGGTGGATGGGCACTACTACGGACAGATGTCTTACGCCGAGGTGGAGCACATGATGATAAGTTTTTGTTTTTCTTTAATTTTAGTTTTATGTTATCCAAATTTAGCATTACTTTGAGTGACTTCCTAATTCTGCATTATTTTATTTCAGGAGACGAGGAGTGGCCCTGGGGGTAGGCCGCATAGGCTCGATGTCTATGTGGCAATTCAAACAAAGAAGGCAAGTTATAAAAATATCTTACAATTGTTTTATTTTTTTAATTACGTTGTAATTTTTTATTAGCTTAACTAATCGTGTACCTTTTGTCGTATCAGACAAAGTTAAAGAAGTGCAAGACAAGCAGTCTGATGCCGATAAGGCATCTTTGGCTATGGAAGCACTAAGCCAAGTGCTCGTGGCGAATCACAAGGGGGGTGAGCTCTCAGGTGGGTAAGTCGAAGCTCACCGAGATTGAAACGAATAACACCGAGTTGGCTCGTAAGGTGGACACCCATGGCGATAAGTTGGAAAGGTTGAAGGCGATGGTCCTCGATATGTTCGAGTTCATGAAGTGTTATTTGGGGTCCACCTCATGCAAGGGGAAAGCTAAGGGGAAGGGGAGGGAGATAGACGAGGACGCCACTACTCCATCTCTCCCACCCTCCCCGTCGATACGCACCCAGTCGCTGCCTACATATGATCTATTTCCCATCATGACCCTCGTCGAACGGACTATGTATATAATTAGTTGGTTGAGCATGTATTTGATAGACATCTTTATTTGCATGTTGATAACTAGTGGGTTGAGGGACCCAAACACACACTCGGGTAGTGTGGTTTAGGGACGCACCATGCAAGGTATAGAGGTAAAGGTTCTCATCACCCATATTGTGCCCAGAAGAGAGAATGCACCTTTGTCGTTGGAAAAACAATGCGGCAATCGAGGAATTGATACATGTGTTAATTCATATGTAGTGTGGCCTACCTTCCTCCTCTGACTTGCTCAAGACCCTACTCCATGACTTATTTGTATTTATTTGTTTTGGATATTGAATATTGGATATTATTTGTATTTTTTATTTGTTATGGATAATTATTGGTTGGTTATGGTTAGGGATATTTGTATTTATTTGATTTGGTTATTGAATATTAAATGTTGCTTGATATATATGTTGTTTGGACAGGTTTAATATGCTATAACAAGTATAAATATACTGCTGGGCAGTCGTAGTGGCCATATTGCCCAGCAGTTTTTTTTAATGTTGCCCAGTTTTGTGAAGGACTTTGACAGTGACAAGTCCGTGACAAAAGAAAATTATCACAAACTTGTCACAGTCAAAATCCGTGACAATTTTTTATTTGTCATTGACTTGTAACGGTCAAAGTCCGTGATAAGTTTTCCTTTGTCGCGGACTTGTCACGATCCAAGTCCATGACAATTTCAATACTTGTCATGAAAATTGACCGTGACACGTTCGTGGCAATTTGCTTTGTCACCCCCAAACTTGTCACGGTCTTTGACCGTGACAAGTTGGCAATTTTTATGTAGTGCATAACGTCATTGGTCAAATCTATAATGCATTCTTGGTACTCGTTAAAATCTAACACGACCCTCTCAACCTTGGCCCCCTCAAAATAATGAGTATTATACCAAATCATGATATGAATCGCAAATTACATCTCATAATATTGAACTACCTATCTACATTAAGCATTTGCATCCTCACCCAGAGGTATATGAAGTGACTCCTTTGAACTTAGTCGACAACCCAGGATGCTGACTAGATTTTCCATATCCTATCACCGGACATAACACATTCCATAAAATCGAACCTGATTGGTCCCCTAAGGACACCAAGTACACCCAAGAAATTGTCACCAAAACTAGATAAGACTTTAGCGATCATAATTTCCGCAAAGTGATTATGTCCTAATATTTCTCAATATTCACTTCAACGACTGCTAGTCACTCACCTAAATATTAATCTTTCTAACATGGTAGGTCATAGTCATAGGACACCTCAAGGCATCACGACAAGTTTACCTTTCACCCTAAGGATATTCCAAGGGCCTCCTTGCAACAACTAATGTTATGCATTACACATTAAACCACAAGCTAACACTATTAAGGATTTTAGTAGGATACTGGACACTGTGTAGCCAGGACATCCCTAGGTTTACACAATCGATGTTGTTAAAGATCCTATTCATAGAATGTTGCATCATTCTTTCCATTACTACCCAGAAAGGGATACCTAAGGTTCACTCCCATGTCACTACAATTCATCATTTTTACCCATGTGACAGCTTTTCCATAAATGGCCTGTAACGCTAATCACAACCAATGAGATACATTTATCGGCCAACAATTACTAAGTCAATCACCCACAAGGATAGCACCCTATCAACTAAGACTGAGTGTATATATCCTTAAGCATTGACCCTCGTAACTTTACATGTTCATCAAATTATCCATTAATCACGGTATTACCCCAAGGATCGAATTTGCCTAATTACATTATCGGTGTTAAATATCGGTAAGTGTCGGACCTAGGGGTTATATGCATTTTAATCACCAATCATCCTCATTTAGTAACGACACCCTAACTATCATCCTCAACATTTAACTATACGCAACGCATCCCACATGCTTAATTGGCATCTTCTCACTCTATTAACATCTCAAAAGACTTTGCATCATCAAGGTTGGAACACGGGCACCTCACACTAAAACCCACGGCATCACCACTATTGGCTTTCTTAGACACCCATAAATTACTAACATATCTAATTAGAAGTGCGGAAGAAATTAATAACAACCAATTTAATCGTGTGCCACTTGGAACTAACTTACTTATCGTGCTAACCTCTTTAACTTCACCGTCAAGGACACGAATTAAACCATCACCAAAACTAGTGTGACCATCCCGAACCAACACCGATATCGAATGATCCACTACTAAACTCACCACGTCACTCCTTAAAGGAACCTTGAACCTAGAGCTCAGATACCATTTGTAACGCCTGATCCGGATTTATGAGTTATTCGTCGTCAACCCAGTCCGACCCGAGAGTTAGGTGTGAAGGGAAATGAAACAACCTATACAATGTTACTAATCCAGTGTTATTTTCTTTAACGTTCACTTGTTTAGCATGCGATTTTAAATTCAAATTGCACTATGTGAGGGACCCATGGGAAACATCCCAAAAATCCAAGCATACAATACTTACCTGTGTAACACTTTGAATATATGAACCCGCACCCAACCTACCATAACAAATACGATGGTGTGAGCTGAATACTCAGTGGGAAATGTACAAAAATGCAATATATAATTGAACAGAAGAAAGAAGACTCTAACACATTATACTTACATGGACATGTAACTACCTCATATATATGCATATATATACTTAATGCATGAAACTATTTTTATTTCCAAAAACGTAATTTATTCCAAGTAAATTACCTTCATCTTACAAAAAAACTTCCTCTTTCTGGACTGGCACTTTATTCTTTTACTTAACATACACGGTTATGTACTTGAACAACTACACTTTATTTAACTGGAAACCATTTATGTACCGAAATCACCCTTTTCATTTAAACCAATTCATATTAGTATTTTCATTGAAAATCCACCCTTTCAACACATGCAAACACCATGTTAGAAAATACTTATTTAACTTTTGAAAACCTTTCGCAACATGACCTTGCGTTAATTATGGTTAAATCTTCTCAGGTTGATTAACTCACCCGTTTAACCACTATACTTTAATGTTCCTTCACTTTGATGATATTAGTCAATTTACACTATCTTGTCCATTTTAACCTTTAGCAAAATAATTATTAATTCATTTAGGTTAGGTTGTCTGAACACATTTTCACCACACAACTCCTTTCTTGACATATTATGTATTCCTTTTATCTTTTTTGCAGAATCTTCAAATAAATTGCGTACTTTAATGGGCTCCACACCGCCGGCGACGCTATCATATCCTCTGGCTAATGATTTTGGGTCTTTCACCTCAAGACTCCGGGCCCTCCTTAATTATCCCGGTGTCATCCGAGTTTCCTTTTTAATGTGTTTTAACATTTTGCAAATGTTCGCCTTATTCTACTTTTCTCATTCTACCCGTCTTAAGCCAAAATTCGAGGTTTCACCCCAACTTGTGTTACACTTTGAAAATCAATATTTCATGTCCTTTACACCTTAGCCTTGATTTTATTCCAAAATTATGTTCATTTAGGATCAATTTGTATAGCATCCTTTCCAACATTTGTATCTAATAAATATATTCCACTTTACGTAAAATTTCCATTTTACCCTTTTTGTTTCAAAACTTGTCTTTCCTCCATTTTCACACGTGTTATTTCCCAAAACACCATTAAGTTGCCCACGCTAACTTCTTAAGTATTTTTAACACATTAACACCTTTTTAACATTTGGAGTAACATTCTTTTAAGTTGAAAACATCTTTATTCAGTTATTTCTTTACTTTCTTTATCCAAGAAATCTAGCTACACTTAAAGACTACTTTCATAAGAAAAATACCATTTTCTTTATTAACACAAGTAGTCTTTCAACCTTACACTTATCACACCTTCAACCCCTTTTCACACACTTTGAAGAATAGAATTTCCCTTTATTTCTTACCTCGTGTTCAAAACCAACAAAACCTTTTTAAACTTTTTTTTATGTTTGCCATCAAGATGCTACAAGTCTAAATGCATGAGAAGATGGATTATAGTTCCAAAAACCATATTAAATGAGTTAAACACATTATTTATTATTAAAATTATTAACACTTGAAAAACATACCCTTTTAAGACTAAAGAATATTATTATTTCTTAAAAACTCAAACCAATGTCACTTTTTTTATAAAATATTCATTTTTGCAAGGAATAAACCTTAATTTACTAAATGTCTTTAGCAAGATAAAAATATAAATTTAAAACATTTTTATTCCATAAAAATATTTAGAACCCAACTTCTTGAAAAATGCCATTTATGTCAAAACCCCAATTATTTCCAAAAAACTTTAAAATATGTACTCATCATTTATTTCAAACAAAATAACATTTTTTGCCAACATTTTTATTCCATTTAAATGTTTAATACCAAATCTACAAGAAATCCATCTCTTTGTTCATATGCATTATACTCTTTAATTCTAGCAACAAAACTACTAATACATAAAGTAAAGTCTCAAACTACTAGTAGATTTTCTCACCTTAAATGGAGCTCCAACAATGGTAGGCATGAAATGTCTAAGAATATAGCAACCTCCTACCTCCTAAGGTGGCCTTAGAAAGGTTGCCTAGCTCCACCAAGCTTGCTTCCATGAAATCTCCATTAAAAACTCTCTTCAAGCTCCATGAATCTTCCATCTTCATATTCTCCAAAGCCCCACAACAACACCTCCAAAATTCGTAGCTATGCCCAAAAATGGTGGAAATGGGTATCTAGGGCTTGGATATCATGGGAGACTAGTTGGATAGTGTTGCACAATGTGGATACATGGATGTGGAATGGTGGTTTGTGGTGGAAAGAGGTGCACAAATTTGAAAATGATAGGGGAAGACCTCTCTCTCTCTCTCTCTCTTCTTCCACTCCAAAATAGCCCAAATAAACCCAAAAACCCTTATAAAGACATCCCCAAACCTTAAAATCCCATTTTTTCTCAATCTGGGCTCACCAGAGCTCGACAGCTCATCCATCCAACAGCCTAAAATGCAATAGCACACAAGGGTAACCCGATTTAAAAAATTTGTGTAACCTCATTCGAAAGAGAATCTCCCCTCGTTTGAACGATAATCTCCCCTCGTTCGAACGAAAATGGATTCTCGTTCGTACCGTGCTTCGAATGATCTGGACTTGTTATTTAGTGGGATCTTATTCGAACATCATTTGATCCCCTACTTTGAAGGACCTCGATTTCTCATTCGGACGACCTGAACTCATTTGAATGACCATTTTTAATTTCTCCAAATTTTCCAATGTTAACCCACAAACTTCCAACAAGTCTCATAAAGCCTCCAAAATAGTCAAATAAGAATATAAACCCAGTCATGATGATCCAAATCTCAAAGTCTTCATATTATTACAACTTATGCGGGATAATAAATAAAATATTGTGGCGGGGTATTACACTTTCATTGTTTTAACTTTTAAGGATATTCCTTCCTTTTTCCTCTTGGTTTCGAGGAACATATCCAATTCGTAAGCTTAGATATCTCCTACGAGCTCTTCTAACATAAGAGTATCCAGAATTCCCAAGGATTTGAGGATAGTAACCTTAGCACAAAAATGGGATGGGAGAGACCTCAAAATTTTCTTAGCCACTCTCGTTTCAGGAATTGGCTCCCCATATTAAAATATGAATTTACAATATCAGACAAACGAGCATAAAATTCCTCAAACGTTTCATATTTAATCATGTTAATTGTCTCAAATTATGTGGTGAGGTTCTGAAGCTTAGAAGCTTTCACAACATTAGTACCATCGTGTTTGAGAAGGAGGATATCCCAAGCTTCTTCAGATGTGGTTCACGTAATGATACGATGAAATTCCTCAAGGGTGATAGCATTAAAAATAGCATTTAAGCCTCGAGAGTTAAAATTACATAGTTTAAGGTCATCATCATTCCAATTAGTGATCGTCTTGATACTAATGACATTATTATTAGTCACGGTATGAGGAATCCACCCCCTTTCAACTGTAAGTCAAACGCGCTTATCAATCGACTTTAGATACGATCTCATCCGAGCTTTTCCAGTAGGCATAATTTATGCCATAAAATAAAGGTAGCGTGTTATGGGAGTTATCCATATAACCTCCAGGATTCATCTAAGTAACTTGTAGAAACAAACTTTGATATTAATTTGAAAATGCAATAGAGTGGTCTGGTTATGCGTATAAATCATAGAGTAGATCACACACACAAACCAAAAACTATTTAGTCCAATTTTTTTCTGGATTAAATTAGGTTAACTTAAACATGAAAGATGTATGAAAATTAAATAGAAGTCAACAAACCAACCACAAACCATAAAAGACAGGAGATGAGGAATAATCTCTATCGGTAAAAATCTACATTCAACATTATTTACAACCAGGTATTATAGAACGACAATCACATTCTTACAAAACTTAGTGTTCCACTAAGCAACGCAATAATGTCTTCAATCCTTGTTATTAACAAAAAATAATGCAGATCCAGCATCACCCCACAGTAAGTTTGACTTACCTCGATAACCATCGATCAGCCTCAGGAAATCGTATTCCCATCTTCAACAATGGAGAATTAACTCCACAAGGTTATGAACAAGTATTATGTTCTTAGTGGTTTAAAAAAGTGATCTCAAATCGTCCAATGGGTTTGGATTGAAAAAATAAAAAAAGTTTGATCACTAACAAATGTCTAAAAGGCTTAGATTAAAATATAGGTCTGTGTCTCTATATATAAGGAGAAGAACCTCCAATAGATAGGTATGAAATATTGCATTTGAAATCTGATAAAAATTAATTTCTTGCGTACTCGTTCGAATGAAGGTACATCTCGTTCGAACATATATTAAAAGACTGATCAAACAAGATTCCAGTGCCTGTCAAAAGACGAGACAATTAATATTATTCGAATGAAGTTTGAAGCTATTCTAACGAGGCATAGGAAATCATTCAAATGACATCCAATTTCATTCTAATGAACTAGTAAAAAATTTAAAAAACGTTTAAAACAATTTGGAAAAATATTTTAAGTTTTCAAACTCTTCAAAAATACCCCTGAGCAAAAAGATTTTATAGAAATAATCTCATAAACCTTCTCCAAAAAATGTAGTGACGGTCAATCTTTGATTGTTGCATTCGGTCACTAACTCGTCTTCACTTGAAGTCTTGAGAATGTTCATGATGGTTCAGTGGGGTATAACGAGACAAGCCAAACTAAAATCGATGATAATCAATTATAAATTTTTCTCTTACAGTTAATGAGAGGGACTCTATTAATGATCCTCCAACTGTTTGGAGCGACATGGGTTGGGACCATATCAAAGTATTAACAAAACTCGTGAAATAATTGATTCGGGGGGAACTTACCCCATATTCAGCGATGAAGATCAAAGACAACTAATGGCCTTCATCAAGTTTACAGATCTCATATGGGCCTTCAACTAACTCTATTATAACCCATCGTGGGATATAGTCAAGTTTTAACTTTTCTATAGTACTTCATTAATAGCATACACACTTATAGAAGAATGAAGGAGGCTCAAAGAAAGAATTAAAAAAAGTGATTCGAAAGTGCAAAAAAATGAAAGAGACGAAGTTAGAGTGCTTACAGTGAAATGGAGGTAATGAAATCCCTTCCTCAAATGCGCAAGTTTGTTTAAATGAAAGGAAAAAATAAGAAATAATTATTTTATGGTGATAAATGACTTCACAATTCCTAAAAATTATTATTACACACTTACACGCATGAATTTTGATATGTCATGTAATGTCTATCGAAGTGATGGTTGCATTTCTCCCAAAGCTAAGTACAGACATTAGATTTATAAGCGTTCCCCTGGGACACTTAACAAAATAAAAGATTTTTCAATTTCTGGGGCATCTACAAAATTGCCCTCCAATCAACATACAAATGTTCCAAATAATTATCAACCTCTGACCAGAATAGGAATCCTTCCATCCCTATAGTTCATAAAGATTTTTCTAGCATTAATAGTCGACCTCGGCATAAAGCCTAACGACCTCAATGAGCCCTTTAACTTTAGGCACAATTATGGGGTCAAGAGTTGTGTCAAGACATGCTCGGCTACATTTACCTATGATTAATGAAGACTCCAAGTCTAAGAAGAATCCTTCAGCTCAATCACTTGTAATGGTTTCTCGTGATAGAGGATAAGTCCAAAATCTTGTGGAAATCTATTAACGGGGCTTAAGACTCTCTCAAACTCCCTTACAAATATAAAATAGACCCACGTGAATGAGGCATGCATTATTATAATGTCAAGCAGTACTACAAGTCTGTCAACCTGAGTTCTTGAGTTATAAAATAACCTTAGAATCCCATGGACATATGCACATTGTTGAATCATGTACATCTAGTGTTGTTGTGTGTGATTTCATTCTTCTCACGATTATTATATTTGTTTTGTTTATGTTCATTGAATATCATTAGTTGTAGGAAATTACAACCTACAACGATAATACCATATGTTTATTCGTTAATAATATTATAAATATCTCAATCAATTATACTTAATAGGAATTCAAGTGAGTTGGGTTCGTCTTGATCACGGGAGATCGGAATTTTGGTTTAAGTAAAATTAAATACTTCACAACCTAGATAGGGAGTTGACATCATATCGGAATGGTTGGGGTTCAATCCTAGTGGTTTATCTCAAACTGCGAGGACCTAAATAACGGTTCGAGAACTTGTGCGATGGTCCAAAAGAGGATTATGACTTGTACATCTAGGAATGTATTAAATAGGGCAAACCCTGAGATGGTATATCTCAATTAGACTTAGGTAATCTCACACTATTTGTAAAGGATTCATAAATTCTTAATTTTTGAGAATTATGAGGATTAGAATTCTTGTACAATTGTTTCTTTTATTACTGTGGGCCCCTTGATAGACTTATATGCTTTATTTCCACGATAAAACCTGATTAGCGGATAATTTTGTAATCTTGGTGGAGTAGAACATAAGTTAAGTATGGAAATCATGGAATTGATTAGAGGTTTGTTAAAATCATCTAACGCTAAATTGATTTGACCAACGGGTATCAAAACCTTAACATGAAGAATCATAATATGTACTATAATCAACTTTGCAAATAAGACCTATTTATTGTCGATTGATTTAGATATAATTATATTAGAATGCAATTGTGATTATTTAGTGGAGTTAATCATAATTAACTAAAGAAAGGAAATAATTATGGTAATTGAGGATTTCTCAGTATTTATTTGAAAGTTAATTTAATTATTTATCTTGGGTCCCTAGTATAGTCCATTACTCAAATAGTAGGCCCAAAACTCTCCAAAAGCCTTATTTAACTAAAGCCCTTGGCCTATTCATATATATATACTAGTGTAAGCTAGGATTTTAGGTAAATGATCCATTTTGGAGGGTTACAAAGAAAGAGAAAAATACAAATCACATTTTTATAGAGGGGTAAGGATAGAGATTTCTCCCCCTTTTCACCATGGTGTCATCTCCAAAAGTACCCACACACATGGCTTACATTGGTTGAATCATATGCTAGAAGAGTTGAGAAATCCAGAGCTTTTTAATAAGGATTTGGAGACTTTGAAGGGCAACAAGATTTTCATCTTCTTCAAACCTTTATCTTCTCATATGAATCACAACTTGATTCGCTATGGTATTGCATTCTTGAACCCTACGTTAAATCATTAAACCAAGTTTTTATTTTTATTTTCATTTTTAAATAATGATTAATCCAAAATCTTTAGTGCTTAATTTTTTTTGTATTTTAAATATCAATCCCAAGTTATTTTCCAAAACATGATTGATCTCCCGTATAGCGTTGATTTGATATAGATGACCTATATTCCTCTTTGGGTTACAAAATAGTTAAGGAACTTGCCTAAGATAACCCCAAAGGCACACTGATTTGGCATGAATATTGTATTTTTCACCCCTTATACTTATGCATTTTAGCCCCCTCAGGTACCTTACTTCCTATATTTATGCTCGTTAACCATACAACCTATGTTTTATATGTTAACATGCTATATGAGGTATAATTGAGCTTTTGTAGGTATTTCGGTGCTTAGTGTGAAGTTTGGCCCTTATCGAGAAAATTTTGTTGAATATTGCAGCTTTGGGGGTATTTTAGTAATTCTAAAATTTGGGTTTGAATCCCGATCTCTTCATGAATGTTGAATCCCATTAATTTTTATTCACGTGGCCACCGAAGATGCATGATTCCGATGTATAATGAGGGAGTTATGGCATTTTTAGGATGGTTTTATCTTCCAAGTCACATTCAAGGGCATTTTAGCCATTTCATATTTTTGGTTTTTGGCCTAATGCCTTCTTGTATGTTGTATCCCTTTGAGTTATCTTCACGTAGCCTCCGACCATACCTAATTTCGAGTTATAACGAAGAAGTTATGGCATTTTTCGTAAAGTGGGGCAAAGCTGCAGCAACCAAACTTGTAGGTGCGAATCGATTCGGCTAAAAGTCAGCAAATTTCATTTTTTAAGTTGTTTTTTGGTTGGGTATATGTATGAAAATATTTTATTAAAGGGGGGGATATTTTTTAAACTTGATAGGATTCATTTTTAGGTTAGAAGAAGGGATTTTGAGTGGGAGTTTCTCTCTCCTAGGGTTTGTGCCATTTGGATATTGTAAGCTACTATTCACTTTCTTCTCCATTACTATAGTTTCCATTGTTGTATTTTCTTGCTTTAAGCTTTGTTGTTTCTTTTGTTTCTTTCTTTCTTAATTATTTACATGCCTAGATAACTTATTTTAGTGTATTAATTTCTTGTCTGCTTTGGTTAATTAGTTGTATTTATTGTTCTAGCCATGTTCAATACCTAGTTTAAGGGTTTGGGTCGTGTGTCCGCCATTGATGGGCGTCGAGCTCCGAAAATTAGGTTTGTCTAAAATTACATTTAATTGAAACCTCGCGTATTAAAATTTATTTATTATGCGTTTAACTTTCTTTGTCACGCAACGTTAGTGTTTATAGCGATAACCCGAATTTAAGACGCGTGTGACCATTTTTTATTAAATATTTTAACTCGTCACTTTGAGTTGAATTTCTTCTTGCGTGATGTTTATGATTAATTAAAAATGCTCGGTTATATATTTTCGAAACAAATTTCTAATTATTAGGTTGTTTAGCCCATGGCAGGTACGCGATTCCGACTCTCTTTTATTAATAGTGTTTAGACTTAACTTCTTTTTTTCCCTTTTCTTTTAAACCACCATATCACCTTTTACACTTTTATTTTTGAAGTAGTAAAATAATTAAAATCTAAAATTCAATCACTCCCTGTGGATTCTCGATACCCGACTTACCGTTGTGCTTGCTTGTTAAGTGTATTTGTAGTTTATATTTTTGGCATTGAGTCACCGAACTGATAACAATGACTTGCATATTTCACGAAGCACGGTTCGCGCCCGATCAAAATGGCATCGTTGTCGGGGAGTGCATTTTAGATTGTAATTGTTTTATTATTTCGTAGTATTTTTTTCTTTTGTATTCGTATTCTTTGTTTTAACGTTTTTTTCAGGATTTGCATACTTGATCCCTTAGAAATGTTGATTCTCGATCGCACACCTTTTCATCGAATTCTCCATTAAAATAAAATTTGGTAATTTTTATTTCTTTTATAGTTATTATGGTCATTCTAATGATTCTTACTTTGGGGATAGTTTTTAAGTTTTCCATTTTGAAGATTTTCTTGACATTGAAAGACTTGAAAATGATAATCGGAATGAAAATTATTATTGGGAGCTTGAGTTGGATTCATTATTCGAAGAATTTCAACTAAATGAGGAATTCGAGGATCTTGATCTGAGGAAGCTTACTTTGGAATAAACTTTTCTTCTTTACTCCCAAGGTTTGGAAAGTCTAAATGGTGTTGGATTGAGACTTGGATCACATTACAATGAGATGAATTCTTATGCACAAAACAACGAGGAGGTAGAAACTTGTGTTTCACCTAAATTTTTCAATGAATTTCTCATCGAGTGTGCATCTTTATCCCGTCGAAATTCAATCTCCTTACGACGATGAGTCGATTGAGATTTAATTTATTTCATCATCATATTCGTTTTTCGTGATCGAACCATTAGAATTGTCAGTTGATTCCTATGAGTCAGTAGAAATTATTGAAACTTGTGAAGCTTTTGCGGATGAGGACTCTTTACCGGGCTTGTTTTCGATGGATGCTATCCCTGTGCGTGCACTATCTCCCATTCCTATTGAAAAACCTTTGGGAGATGAGTCGATTTTTCTTGGGCCTCTAGTGTACCTTTTCCCCTTGTTATCCAAATCCCCCATCGTCCACCCAAAATTTCAAATTGACGATGGTTCACTTTTTCCACCACCCACATGCCTTCCGTTATTCAAACGGAATTCATATTTTTCGGGAGTCATGATTTCTTTGGAGGGTCCACCGTTGATCTTTCAAAGTCAAAATGTAGTTTGGGTGGATCCTCAAAATTTTAGACTTCCAGTATATAGTTAGTGTGGAGTCTAAGCAGTAGGTTGTAAATAGTTAACTTTTTATTATTTCTTCTTTTCTTTATTTTTTCTTTATTTTTATATTTAGTCTAGTTTAATTAGTTAACTTTTTGTTATTTATTTTTGCTAAGCTCGGTACTAACTTGTTTTGTAGATTCGTTTGGACTTGTGCCTTTGGAGATCGCTCCAATTTTGGGTAATATCGTTCTTTTCCTTTCTTTGTATTGTGTTCTTAATGTGCATTGAGGACAATGCAACATTTAAGTTAGGGGGTGTAGGATATTTTATCCATTTCTTTGTTTTGTCCACGGATTTGCTCACATTTAGTTACTAAGCATGTTTTCTGTTAAAAATTGAAAAAACTAAAAAATATTTTTTTCTTTTCTTTTTTGTTTGGTATTTTGCCTTTGTTTTCGATGATAAATTTTAAAAATTGCCCGATCCAATAGACAACTCATTGATGCATGTTCTCAATATTAGAAGTTATTAGACTTTAGTCCTCAAATCATTGATATTGCGAATAACTTCATGAATAAAACTTTATCCCTTGAGCACATGCACTTTTCTTATTATAGTGATTTGGTTTAAGATTTTTATAACTCGGTAATATTTTGTTGCATTGTATATACTTACACCGAGTAAGCTTTGTACCTTTCATCATTTGTGAGTGTATACACTATTCTTTCTTCATTGAAAACGTTGAATTCGTCGTTAATCTCTCAATTCTTTTATTGATCGTTCATTAATTGAGTTTATACCTTGAAATGTGTTACTTGAGCATGATTTTCAAAATTGTTTTGAGTTGAGAATTGCGTAAACTTTATGAAATGATCATAGGCAATCTTTGTTATATCACCTATATTAGCCTTGACCTCACCTTAAATGTTTCCCTAGTTAACCCCTCTGAGCCTAATTAGTAGCCTTTCGTTTCATTACCCAAAATCCCATAACCAACTCCAAATTGGAGTTATAAACCATACATATTACCTTCCATACCTTTGTTTGGAATGATACTTGGGATTGAATGATGTTATTGTTTTGTCGTTGCAATTTGAGCGTGAAAAGATAAAGAAAAGAAGAAAGTGTAGTGAAAAAGGAAAAAGCAAAAGAAAAGAAAACAAAGAAATGAAAAAAGAGAAACACAAAAATAAAATAAAAAAGTTAAAAAAAGAAGAAAAGAAAAGAAAGAGAAAGTTGTATATATTTTGTATATAGTTCAATAATCCTTGTTGCTCCCCAATGTCATATTTAATGCTTGTTTTTCGATTTTAAAATTGCCCGCAATTTACCATTATCCTGAGTTTTCATCTCCGAACACTTTGAATCCATACATATATCCTTCATTTCGTACCCTAACCTAACTTACATTATAACCATATACAAGTCCTATGTGATCTTAGGGTGAATTTAATTTAAAAGTCAAAATAGTTTTGATAATTTGTGAAAATGTATTTAGCCTCTTTTAATATGCGATATCTTTCATTGAGATTACACGTTTTTCATTTCCTATATAGCGTTCTTCATTTGTGACATGTGTGCGGCCTAGTTTCCATTTACATTTACTCTTTATGCCCGCATGTTTCGTGTGTTACCTCCCTAGTCTAGTGAATTCATTTGATGAGCGTAATGCTCATGAGGATTGAATATATGCTTGCTTTAATGCTTCTCCATTTTATATAAGTTTTTTTACCAAATCATATTATGCATGTGCTCTCCCCCTCCTACTTTTAAAGTTTTAATTCTATGAGGTGCATTCAACCTGTTAATAACAACGTACTTTAGCTTGAATTCGTTCAATATGCTAATAACATGTTTGAAATCTTTTTCGTTGTTGTTAAGTTTGTCGCATGTTGGTTTGGGCATATTTTGAGGAAACTATTTGATGTTTGTGGGTTTCATCCCTCAAAAAACTCACGATACGACACTCGTCCACCAGGGTAACCTAGGGGTTTAACGGCTAATTGCATATGCTAAATGCAATCGTTCGCCCACGAAAGTGGCTTTTATCGCTTTTGTATATATCTCTTATTTTGAAGTTTTCTTATAGTTCTTATTTCTTTGAATTTCATTGCTAGGGACTAACAATGTGTAAGTTAGGGGGTGTGATTCGGCACGAATATTGTATTTTTCACCCCTTATACTTATGCATTTTAGCCCTCTCGGGTATCTTAATTCCTATATTTATGCTAATTAATCATACAACCTCCGTTTTATATGTTAACATGCTATATGAGGTATAATTGAGCTTTTGTAGGTATTTTCGTGCTTAGTGTGAAGTTTGGTCGCTTTTCAAAAAAAAGTTCCCTTGAATATTGCATCTTCAGGGGCATTTTAGTAATTTCAAAAGTCAAGTTTGAGTCCCGATATCTTCACGTAAGTTGAAGCCCTTTGATTTCTCTTCGCGTGACCACTGACGTTGCATGATTCCGATGTATAATGAGGGAGTTATGGCATTTTTAGGATGGTTTTATCTTCCAAATCACACTCAAGGTCACATTCAAAGGCATTTTATTCATTTCATTTTTTGGTTTTTTGGCCTAATGTTTTCTTGGATATTGTATCTCTTTGAGTTATATATTTGTGTACCCTCTGACCGTGCCTAATTTCGAATTATAACGAAGAAGTTACGGCATTTTCCATGATGTTGGGCATAGCTGCAACAACCAGACCTGTAGGTGCGAATCGATTCGGCTAAAAGTCCGCAACATTCATTTTTTAAGTTGTTTTTTGGTTGGGTATATGTATGAAAATATTGTATTAAAGGGGGGGATATTTTTTTAGACTTTATAGGATTCATTTTTAGGTTAGAAGAGGGGATTTTGAGTGGGAGCTTCTCTCTCCTAGGGCTTGTGCCATTTGGATATTGTAAGCTACTATTCACTTTCTTCTCGATTAATATAGTTTCCATTTTTGTATTTTCTTGCTTTAATCTTTGTTATTTCTTTTGTTTCTTGCTTTCTTAATTATTTGCATGCCTAGATAACTTGTTTTAGTGTATTAATTTCTTGTTTGCTTTGGTTAATTAGTTGTATTTATTGTTCTAGCCATGTTTAATACCTAGTTTGAGGGTTTGGGTCATGCGTCCACCATTGATGGGTATCGAGCTCCGAAAATTAGGTTTTGTCTAAAATTACATTTAATTGAAACCTCGCATATTAAAATTTGTTTATTATGCGTTTAACTTTCTTTGTCAGGCTACGTTAGTGTTTATAGCGATAACCCAAATTTAAGACACACGTGACCATTTTTTATTAAATGTTTTATATCGTAACTTTGAGTTAAATTTTTTCTTGTATGATGTTTATGATTCATTAAAAATGCTCGGTTAAATATTTTCGAACCGATTTTCTAATTATTAGGTTGTTTAGCCCATAGCGGATACGTGATCCCGACTCTCATTTTATTAATATTGTTTAGACTTAACTTCTTTTTTTTTCTTTTCTTTTAAACCACCATATCACCTTTTACACTTTTATTGTTGAAGTAGTAAAATAATTAAAATCTAAAATTCAATCACTCCCTGCGGATTCTCGATACCTTACTTACCGCTGTGCTTGCTTGTTAAGTGTAGTTGTAGTTTAGGTTTTTTGCATTAAGTTGCCGAATCGATAACAATAATTTTCATATTACACGACGCACCGTTCACGCCCGATCACACACTTCGATGCATTCAACTTCATTCTGTAGCTCTTAAGGATCTTGAAGGTTCAGTATAAATCCCTGATGTGATTGCTAACAAGTTTTATCTTTTACAAGCATGAAATTGATGTACACCTCCATTGTTGAGATGAACATCTTAGTGATTAGTCCTTGGAAAGTTTCCCTAACAGTGTTAAGACTGAAAGGCATTAATTTATAGCATCATAAAACCAATGCAGTATTCTTATGATCTAGGCCAAATACATGTATTTGATGGTAGCACAAATAGGCATCCATAAAACTCATTTGTTGATGCCCAACCATTGAATGAACTAATTGATAGATCCATGACAAAGGAAAATTATCCTAGGGTAAATCCTTGTTGAGATCATTGAAGTGGACATAAAATCTCCATTTATCACTCTTTTTTCGAATGATGACTATGCTGGAGATAAAATCTTTAAATTAGACTTATTTAATGGAATTGGCATGAAGTAACTTATCAACTTCATCCTCCACTACTTTCACCTTCTTTGGATTTGACTTTCTTAGATTCTTCTTGATATGCCGACTAAAAATATCCACGTGCAGATAGTAACATGAGACAGATCAATGTGTGATAGATTTTAGGGATGCCAAGCAAACACCTTGGAATTATTTTTTAAGAATTCCATAAGTGTATTTACTTCCTCATTCATTAGTTCTTATCTCATGAGGAAGTACTTATGTTAGTTTCTCTGGGTTTAAATAAATCATTCATAATTCCTATATCGCTTGGTCAACAATGCTACGCCACTCTCTTCAACCCTTGGTCTAGCACCATTTTGATTCTATTTGGCTTGATTGACCTCAAAGTCACCATCCATTAAGGACTTATTTGGACTAATATTCTTTTATGTTATATTTATGACAAAATAACTCCTACACTACCCTGATTGGTTACGAACTTCATCCTTTGAAGAAGAAAAAATGACAAAACACTCATAGTATGCATCCACCCTCTCTTAAGGATGGAATTATAGGGTAACTCCTACCCCACAACATGGAATTTGATTTCACTATTATCTAAGTCAAATATATCTGGAAGCTCTACCCTCCTCATGGGGTTTCCATGTTGTCGTTGAAACTGATTAATGGACCAACGAAACTGATTAATGGACCAACCTTAATGTCAAAATATCACAGCTTGTAGACTAGATTTACATATGTTATTTTCTTGTGGTTCCTCTAGTCGACCAGAATCATTTTCACATCAAATCTGGCAACCCATAGGGTGGAGGCTAAGGCATCCTCATGAGGTAGGTTGACCGTGACTATATCCTTAACAAAGAAGATAATAACTCGGATGAAATTAATCTCCCTATGGTATTTTTTATTAAGATGGAATTTGAAGCCTGAACTTGGAAGTATTCTTGAATGTCACTTGCAATTCTTATCACTGGTACACTATGAAGGGTCGGTGTAGCTATAGGTGGAATTCACCATACTCAAAGGTGTATTGGAGAATGAGCAGTCAACAACACAGGAAGCACAATCCAAGGGCTGGACCTTTTACGTTAATGGAGTCTCCAATTCCAAGGGCAGGATTAGGGATCATTCTCATCACCTCTAAGACACTGTGATTGAGCAAGGAATCATATTGGGATTTGAGGCCTCCAATAATGAAGCTCGCTCTCTGCATTTGCCTTCGCTATGTCTATATTTTCTTTAAGGTAACCATCCTGGACCAAGTCCTTCAAGTGACACTTCAAAAACTTATAGTTCTGTGTCTATTTACCGTGGTCGTGGCAGTGGGTGAACCTTTGATTTATCTCTCCTTCATTGGGATTACCCTCCATCTTTAGTGAATTATTAGAGCAAGCCTTGTTCTTTATATTATGGATTATCTTGTAGATCGTATCCTTCAATGAGGTGTTGACTAATTGGTAAGCATTCTCATTAGTCGACATCTTTTGCTTTGGGGGATATCTTAATTAACCCCTTTCTTAACTGGATTTTACTATGTTCCTCCCTTTCTTCCATTTTCTATTTCCATTCTTCATGTATTTACATGGCCATTTAAGGTGATCGTCTTCATTTAGGAGCTCGTCCTTCACTTTTTCATACTTATTAATACAAGCCATAAGGTCATCCATGGACGATGTTAACTTTTAAGTCAGTGACTTGTATGGACCGTCTGATTAAGGTCAAACTTGAATGAATAAACAATCAGCTTCTCATTGTAGTTGTTTTTCTCATTGAATGACTCCCAATACATATAAGTATACTTTCTCATGTATTCCCCTTGCATGTTACAAAGGTAGATTAAGGAGTCCACATCCTTCCCAACCTCACTACTAGTGATAAATCGAGAGTGAATTTATCAATCAACTCGCTATTGGTAGAGATCAACCTAAGGCCTAGTTTCTCACACCACTTAAGGTCAATATCACCCAACATTGACGAAAAAACTCGACACGTAAGGGAACTAATATTATACCATATAGACATGGATTGCATATAGTGATGAGTATGATGAAAAGGATCGGTTTTTACCATCATAGGAGTTGATCTTTGGATTCAATAACTTCCTTAGTGGTTCGATTGTATTAATCTCCTCAATAAATGAGAAGGTCGATCCATGGCCTAAATCTTTCTTGTCTATGCCCTTTGTTATGTAGATGCAATTTGCATAGATTCGGCCATCTAAATCCTTCTTGATGAAGTCTCGCTAGTATTCCTGACTTGGGACCTTTTTTAAGGTGGTAGATGTTAATCGATAAGAACTTCTTGGTTACTACCCTGATATCTTTTAGCAGGTGGATATGCCTTGTTTGTTAATCGGTGCATGGATGGGTGTCTCTCCTATTATTTGATGGGACAATCATCAAAGGGGATTCTCGAACTAGATGCCCTGGCATTATTTTGGGAAGAGGGAGTTCTCGTAAAACGCATCCTCCTTCTATGATGACAATAATTTCCATATGAGTTTTATCCATAGGCGGGTGATTTCCATATCATGCTTTTATAGGCATTACTCATATAAATTAATGAGGTGTGATTTGGGGTTCCTAGTGGGTGGATCCATATAGGGAGTCTCATGTCGGTGACAATGTCTACTGGGGTTAGAATGGTGTGTAGATCACCCATGAGATCTTGCATCACCGGGATATGGTGGACCTAGGCAAAGAATTCTCCCTCCTTTCAATCTAAATATCAAACTAAATATAATTTGCTCCATGGGATAAGTGAGAATACACAACACTCGTGGGGGGAGGTTTGGATAATCTTATGGTGGGAAAAGGTGCCAAAATATAGGCGAATTGGATCTACAATAATGTAAATTGCCCAAAAAGGCATAGAGTTCCATAAAATAATGTAAAGTGAACACAAAATGGATATGGTTCACCCGAGATCAACCTACATCCATGGGTATTATTTTACTAGAAGAAAGAAGGATGTCTTGGAGTGCTAAATAAGAATATAAGTCGTCGGTACAAGGTTTAAGTGTTCATGGACTATTTACAAATGCCCTCATCATAATAGGGGATTTTATTTATACAAAAGCAGTCATATCTATTTGCATCTACTGGAATGACAAGTCAAACTATGATCATCATCTTCCTTCGTCTATCTTTTTTGTTGTGGATGAATTTATGTAGGACTGCAGTTTTGATAAGGTCGTTGATGACCATCCTCATTCTTTGGGATAAGTGGCTCTCATATTCCTCTACTAAGATGATGGCAGTTTTATTTTGGGTATTTTAATCATGGTGTGAGTTAAGTCGGTCTCATATTCCCTTCAATTCCCCTAAACTTTATTCATTATGTTGATCAATATTTCATATCATAAGTGTAATTGAATTTAACAATTGAACTGGGTAATCTTAAAATTGGTTTAAAACAGTTGGATTCAAATAACTCAATTTTTAATGTATAATACACATATGAAAGTAATCAAATGAATTAATTAAGCCTTCTCAGACAATCAACTTTTCAAGATGGTATTTATATATATTAATGGTGTAAAGGAACATGTAAAAATCCAAATGAATTTGTATATAGCACCTTATAAGCTAAATTATAAGTTGGTGAGGGTGATACTAATAAACTGCCATGCCTAGAAGAATTGATTCTTCATTATTGGTGGTAATTGAGAATTTCTTTTAAGTGAAGCTGAGAGGACAATTAACAACCCACATGAATGGGGAGACGATCATATAGTGCTCTTACTTTGACTTATTTTGAATATTTAGTTTTCTTATGATTGGGAAACCCAAATGATTTGAAAAAGATTTTCCCATAAAACTTACTATATCTATCTCCTTAGAGACGAAGTAGAAAGTCAAGTATTATTACAGAAAGAACCCTTCAATATTTGAAGAATTGGTCACTATTCTCAAGCTTGTGAAGTTAAGTTTCACTAAATGTCATATAATAATTGAGTCGAAAGTTATTGGAGGTGTGTTTCTTTACCTAATTTTACATGAATTTTATTAAGATCTTGGCCCTAATTTTAAATTCTTCTTTCTTATCTCTTCCTTATAGTCTAGGCGAAGGGAATAAAGCATATCCAACTCTAATTATGCTCACCCCGCATCCATAATGGCTAAGAAGGAAGTTATTACTATTGTTACTAGTGGGAGTTCAGTCATCGCGATTAAGTTAATGTGTTAACCATATGTTCAAGGGTGACCTTAAATAATAAAATCCCCATCGTGTTCATCACTCAGTTTCCCCTGCGATCCCCTTCGGTAAGGATAAGGAAGTTGTCTCTTTTGAGGAGGTTCGGATATATGTTACGAAAAAAATGACAAAGTACACCCATGTTGCCCTTGCAAGAATCAAGAGTCCTTTTGGGGACACCCTAGATCTACTTGAAAATACCTTTGCTACCAAGGTGTAAGTTACACCTTTGGTTTTTAGAGCATGCCTTTAGAGGAAAATTTCACTTACCCATTCACAAAGATACCCAGTTAAGTCGATGGCATTTCTCCCAAGTTTTGTTGTATTTTTTCTACTTTCCCAAATTGTTTTCTTATCGATTATATTCCTTTTAACCTTAGCTATTAACTGTCTCCAGTACTCTGAATGATAGCGATTCAGTTCATGAATATAGTTCTTAATCCATTCATCTTATGGAACAGGATAACAAAAAGGAAAAGATTGACTTGGCTATTGCGCAAGTTAAACTAACTGAGGTTGAGAAGGCTAAGGATAGTCTTAGAGTTTATAAGTACGAGTTCGTCATCAGTTAGCCAAACGAGGCTAACCTGGCCTTGTCCACTGCATAATAATCCACTAAGTTTGAGGTTAATAATGTAGTTTACTTGGAAGTTAAATCATATGAAAACGTTGATAAGGTTGTTGAATATTATAATGCGTTTGAGAACTTCAACCTCTATTGCCTTGAATACTTCAATAATGAATGTGTTAAGATTATTAGGAGTGTTATCAAGAATCTATTAACCAAGATGAGATTGCATTGTGGTCAAGTGATAATGAGGAATCAGTGGCAATGGGCAAAGTAGGAACTAAGCAAATGAAGATAAAACAAGTGATTAATCAACATAGGTTACGAATGTAATTAGGACGGAGATTATGATTGAGGCAGATAAATAAACAACAAGGTTTTAGATAGACGAAACGGTCGTCAACAGATAACATTTTGCACTTCTGTATTTTTATAGGCCCTGCATGGATATGTATTATTTAGGACACATATTTTGAATAAACATTATTTCTGCAAAATTATATATATATGTTGGTCGATTTTTCATTTTAAAATGTTGTTATTTCTTAATGCTATGGATATTTTTTTATAAGGAAAATTTTCCAATTGAGTTCATTTGTATTTATATTATCTTTATTACATTTGGACAAAACTTATTTGAGTCATAGGTTAGTGTAAGAGAACATGTATGCTTAAAACCTCTAATACCATTAGATTGTCTTATCCCGTTCCAAAACATATTTGACTCATTGTCTAAGTTATCCCGAAAAGCTTCATGATCAAGACCTCAAGATCGTACTTCTTCATTTTTATTCAAAAAGCTACCTCATGCCATGACCAATGAGATTGTTGCTTTAGGATAAGTTAAGGGACTTAAAATGACTCAACATTCTCATCGTTGTTTTGAACTAAATTAAAATTTTCTTAAATTAGAAAATTTGTTAAAACTTGTGTGTATGTTGTTTGGACTATTTGTACAAATACACTATGCAATGTACTTTTTTATAGAAAAACTATATTCATAAAATTGCATTATTATGTGTGCATTTGAAGTATAAATGTTCTTAGTTGAGAACAAACATACTTAGAGTGTTTTTTCAAAATATTTTCAAAATCTTTTAAAGTAAAATATTGGTTCAGATTTTCTGGAGAAGGGCACAACCTGCCTCATCGCAACGACATTATGTCTCGCTGCGGTGAAAGTTCATTGCTGGTGCCTTTTGTCTAAAGACCAAAAATCTCTAAACAAAGGTACGACCTAACTCGCCTCAGTCTTGCTGCAGCGAAAGTTTATCACTGGTATCTTTCTCCATGTTCGAAATTTCCCGGCATCTTGGCGTGACCTAGATCGCCTTAGGTTTGCTGCCGCGACGCATTGTCTCGCTACAGCAACACTAATGTGACAAGCATTAGATCTGGCACAGAAAGAGAATATAACCAAAATCTTGCATTGTAAAATGTGATATTCTATTTTTTGCCATATATTTTGTTCCCTTGGGGAAGAAACTTATTTTTTATTATTGAGAATGATTTAGAAGGTCTAGAAGTTTGTGTCCACATATTTGAAAGGAAAAAAACACCTATTCAACTCATTATCTTCTCATTAGCGAAATAAGGTTAAGAATTTAAAAAGATTTTCATTGTTTATCAAGCTAAAAGAAATTAGATTTTCTTAATAGCAAAAACCTACTTTTTTATTTTTTGAGATATCCATTAATATTATTCTAAGTTTAAAGTTTTTGAGTTTGATTAGTTCTCTCAAGTATTGAACAAACATTTTTCAAGACTTTTTCATGAGAAACTTTAAACAATTTTTTAATAGCTCAAAAATACTTTGTGAGTTTTGATTAGCCAAACATCTTTTAAAAACTTCTCTCAACCTTTAGGACTCTCACATCCTAGGAAGTTAGAACATCAAATATGGGTTTTTCACTTGTTCGATTTTGGAACACAAAAGTTTTTCGTCAAATTATAAAAGAAGAAAGTTATTTCTTCTAACTTTAAATGAAAAAAGATGGTGCAAATGTGTCATTATCAACGGAAGTTGACACCTACGACATGGCGAGTGGTCGGAGAGCAATCTGTGATTGCTCATCCAACTAGGAGGTGACAAATTTATCTTGTGGAGGTTTTTGCATTATTGAGTCTATGAGAGGTTCAAGTTTGTATGTCATGTCTCACTTTTGTAAATCTTTACTTGTTTAGTGGAAGATGCCAGTTTGGCTCGAGGTTTTTCATGCAAGGGTTTTTTCCTCGTATAAATTCTCGTCTCAAGTGCATTATTTACTATTTCGCATTTTGATTTATCTTATATGCTTCATGAACATATATTGTTAAGTTAAATAAACTAGTAAATCATTTTTTTCACTAAGATATTAATATAAACTTTTGCCCGAATTTGAATTAAAAGCAAACATTACCTTCCTTTTGGTAATAATTTATTAATTTGGGTAGTCCTCTACACATGCACAAACTTTTAGTTAGTAACTGAGTTGTTTATCCTTCAAACCTATGACGTGTGATTGAAACTGTAGCTACCAAGTTAAAGCGACATCAAGTACAAATCGTGTTTCGTGTCAAGATTCATCTTCAACATCCGAAGGATCTCAATGAGGTATGAATATATATTTATGTTCGATCCTTGAATACAATGTTTGGGTGTCAGTTTATAATTTGAGGTATTGTCGAAAAAAATATTTTTTACTCAGTCGTTCGAACGAGTTTTTCCTTTTCATTCAAACGAGTTTCATAAAGTCATTTGAACGATCTCTTCAAACAAGAAACTAGTTTCACTCAAACGAACATCAAACGAGGTTCAAAATAATTCTTTCTGCTTTACACAGAGTTTTCATTCAATGCTCATTCGATTATTGTTCAAACGGGTTTGCCTATCTCGTTCAAACGATATTTATTTCGTTCAAACGAGAAAGCTTACTTCGTTCAAATGACCCTAGTATTTTCCTTTGAATATTTTTTTCTCAATTTTTGTGTCACCTCGTTTTTTATGTTATTTATAAATATGAGGGTTGGCAAAGAGTTTTTATGAGAGAGGTTTGCGAAAACAATTTTTATAGACAAATATTGATCATCCCAAACCCTAGCTAGTTTACACCCAAACTTTAAGATCCAAGTTTCAACACAATATATTTGTTTTAGATCTCTTATGTGACAACCCGAATATAATTATGATAAATTATATTTAAATCATGATTAGCTTGTGTGATATTTATAATATGTTATTAGTATATATAATGTTAATTCATTATGTTAAGTCTAATCCTACCTTCATAAAACATGAAGAATCGAACTAGTTACAAATGTGAAATTTTGAAGTTTTCGGTAGGAATGTTCAAGTTTAAGACTAGTTTTGACCTTTATGACATAACAATTGACTTGAGATGTAAACTAGATATTTATAGATATATGAGTTAGGATTGTAACACAACAAACGGTCCATCGAACGGACATCCGAGTGGGAAGATATTGTCTTTTTACGAACAGGGGCTAAAGTAGTCATTTAGCCTTAAATGATATTTTGTTTTATATGATGCCACATGTTATAAATTCATTGGTTGGAGGTGGAGGTTGTTTTGACCGACTTAAACCCTTGAGATATCCTCCTTTCTTCAGCAAACTCAGTTTGGGAGAGTTTTAAGTTGAGGAAAAATAATTGTGAGGGTTAGGAAGAAGAAAGTGAGGAGAAACATTCAAAAACATTCATAGAAAATTACGTAAAAGCCCCTAAGGTAATTCCAACCATGAATCTTCCTATTTTTCTTTCATTTACGATTTATATGATATAAATCCTTGATTTTTATTGACCTTTCATGCTTGGATGCATATGTATGGATATATGCAAGTTTAAGTTAAGTTGAATGTACAAAACCCTAAAATTTCTTTGTTTAGAAACTCTGTTTATTCAAACTTCCATATATTTTCGTGTACTTACTGGAATTAATTTATTCCAATTGGATATTAACCTGGACTCATATATGTATGACATATACTAAAATCATGATAAAATACCAAGAAATGAGTCTTTGGTGAGAGTTTAAAGTTCGGGTATGAAATCTGCCCTAAGGGTGAAAATATGCCCGCCATGTGTTCGGTGTTTTGCTTGACATAGCAAACGAACCTTAAAAATTATGAAACTTTAATTTTGAATTTTTCAATATGTTTAATGATGTTGGGTGAAATATCACATAAATTTAGGATGTAGAAAAATTATGGAAATTCGTGGAAGTTGAATGAACGATAAGACGGCCTAAAGGGCAGATTTGCCATGTGGTAAAGAAATGAGCATATCTTGCTCTACGAGACCTAAAATGATGTACCGTCTTTTGTATTGGAATACTAATATGAAAAGGATTGAATTTCCAAGAATAAATGAATTTATATTTGGTCTATGATTTGGATATGTTGAATATACTAGCATGGATTTGGATGGAACTTCACTTGTGATAAATGATTTGAATGGAATCATGTGATGCTTATGGATTGAATTATGTTTAAATCGTTCTTTGGATTATTGATATTATTATGATGATACTAATATTTTAAGAATGATAGGAAGGGAAGAAGAGCTGATTGAACAAGCACTGGATAAAGGCAAGGGCAAAGCCAGTTAAACTGCCAAGGTGAGTGTACTTATGATTTGTTTCATATATAAATATGAATATAGCTCTAAGAGCGGATTTGCTTGAATACTTCGGTATTCAGGATTTGTTTGGATATTAAAATATCCAGGATTTGTTTGGGTCTCATGATCCAGGATTGGTTTGAATACTTCGGTATTCAGGATTTGTTTGGATATTCAAATATCCAGGATTTGTTATTGCCAATGGGCAGAATTATTTGGATCTTATGATCCAGGATTTGTTATTGCCAATGGGAAGAATTATTCGGATCTTATGATCCAGGATTTGTTATTGCTAATGGGCAGAATTATTTGGATCTTATGATCCAGGATTTGTTATTGCCAATGGGCAGAATTATTTGGATCTTATGATCCAGGATTTGTTATTGCCAACGGGAAGAATCATTTGGATCTTATGATCCATGATTTGTTATTGCCAATGGGCAGGATTGTTCAGATTTTATATTCACATATTCGATATAGAATTGTTATTCTATTGCAGGGAAGGAGTACCTCACTAAGCTTAATGCTTATGGTTTATATTTTAACAATTTCAGGTTTGTACGCTGCCAACTAGGATAATATATGACCGGTAACTTTGAGAGTTGCACCGTTAGAAGAGCTGGGGTTTAAGTATGGAGATTTTATCGTTGTCACACTGAAGATTTTGATATACTCACACATTGTATATATTGATTTAGTATGGATTGAGTTGATCATAGTTAATCGTAGTATTGTATAATCTCTAATTATGACTATGATGTTGACTTCGTTATGGCATAAGAACAATATTATGTTCATTATGCAAAAAAAAAATATTGATAAAGGAATTAAATTTTCAATGGGCTCGAGATTATGATCCAATTATTCTAATAACAAATGATTAGTATGGATATTGGGTTTGGTGTGTGACAATTAGTGGTATCAGAGCGTGGTTATTACTTCTGGACGCGTGTGACGATTAGATGGCAGTATTGAGTTAATTTGATATTTATGAATTGTTTATGTACTAACCAATATTTTAGTAGTATAAACTGTTTATATTGGTTGTTAGAACTTTGTTGTATTACAGATAATTCCATATGGAACCTGGGAATGGACAACATAGAGAAGAGGGAGTGGCTTCTCGTGCAGAGAATACTGAAGTAGAGCAAAGTGTTGCTGGAAGGGCTAGAGATCAAGAGTAGTCTACAGAGATGCAAATAATGGCGCAGGCAATGATGAGGATGGCAGAGCAACAAGAAATAAATATGGCGCAAATGGCAGAACAACAGGCTAGATATCTAGAATCAAAGACTGTGGCCAGGATTGAGAAAGAGACAAGGAAGGAAATGAAAGATTCCATGCATGAGAAGTTTTTGAAGTTGAATCCTCCAGAATATTCAGGTTCAGTTGAACCTACAGAAGCTGAGATGTGGGTCAGGGATCTAGAAACTATATTTGCGGTTATGAAGGTTCCAGATAACCAGAAAGTGAATCTAGCTGTGTTTAAGCTGAAAGGAGAGGCGAAATATTGGTGGGAAGCCAGCAACCATTTGGTGCCCAGGATGGAAGGTACTGATGTTATTACTTGGGCTGAATTTATTAAAGCTTTGTATGTTAAGTATTTCCCTAAGGTCTATAGGAGGGAGAAGTTGAGGGAGTTTATAAATTTAACCCAAGGGAACATGTCTGTGAGGGAGTATGATGCTAAATTTACTGATTTGTCTAGATTTGCTACTAAGTATGTGCAGGAGGAAGAAGATAAATGTAGTAAGTTTCAAGATGGACTGATTTGGCCTATTCAAAATAGAGTGGCCACTTATGAGTTAGAAGATTATGCTTCTCTGGTAAACAAAGCCACGATAGCAGAAAGGAAAATAAACCAAGGGGTGGCGCGTAGAGAGAGTTTTAAGAAGAGTAGATTCGACGCATCTCACTTTAAGGGAGGTGAGGGTGGAAGTGTTAAGATGAAACCTCATAAATTTCATAGAGGTGGTAGAGATAGTGGTAGAGGTTTGGGGAGATTTGGCAGAGATATTAGGGGTGGAGAATCTTCTAGTCTGGTTAGGAGGTCAGGAAAGGGTGAGGCACCGACAAGAGTTGTTACATGTTTCTTTTGTAAAGAGGAAGGGCATTATAAATCTGAGTGTCCTAAACTTAAAGGAGTGGAATGCTACCATTGTCATCAAGTGGGGCATGTTAAGAAGAATTGTCCGCAGTTGGCAGAGACCCCAACAGCACCGAGCGAAGCAGCAAGTAGAGTGTTATCTCCAGGCAGTGCAGTGAAAAGTATGGGCAGAGGACAAGCCAGTGGTTCCAGGCCAGGTGGACGAGTCTTTACGATAAAAGAGGCTCATATTACCCCAGATGTGGTGACAGGTACACTTTCTGTTACTGATAGAAGTGCTTATGTTTTGATTGATCCTGGTTCCACCCATTCTTTTGTGTCCTATGCTTTTGCTGTATACCTGAATAGACCATGTACTCGTTTAGATGTGGGGTTGAGTATTTATATGCCTATGGGGGATATGGTTGTAGCTGAATATATTTTTCATGATTGTGTTTTGACTGTGGGGTCTAGAGATACAGTTATAGATCTACTTCCATTGGATATTTCTGATTTCGATATAATTCTGGGAATGGATTGGTTATTTAAATATCATGCATCTATGGATTGTTTCTGTAAGGAAGTTGTTTTTAATATGCCTGGTGAGCCTGAATTTAAATTTGTGGGGGAAAGGAAAATTGTTCCCAGTTGCATCATTTCTTCCATTCAGACGAGGAAATTATTGAGTAAGGGTTGTGAGGGTTTTATTGCATATGTTCTTGACACTAGGAAAGGGGCTTTACAATTAGTCGATGTTCCTATTGTACGGGATTTTCCTGAAGTGTTTCCTAGTGAGTTGCCAGGGTTACCTCCAGAAAGAGAAGTTGAATTTAGTATCGAATTAGCACCGGGGACAACCCCTATTTCTATGGCACCGTATAGAATGGCACCTGCTGAGTTGAAAGAACTCAAAGTTGCAAGATTTACTTGATAGGGGGTTCATACAGCCTAGTGTATCTCCATGGGGTGCGCCAGTTTTATTTGTGAAGAAGAAAGATGGTACCATGCATTTGTGTATTGATTATAGGCAACTGAATAAAACTACAATTAAGAACAAATACCCTTTACCTCGTATAGATGATTTGTTTGATCAGTTACAGGGTGCTAAAGTGTTTTCAAAATTAGACTTACGATCGGGTTATCATCAGCTGAGGGTCAAGGAGAGTGATATTTCTAAAACTGCTTTTCGTACTCGGTATGGTCATTTTGAATTTCTGGTGATGCCTTTTGGGGTGACTAATGCTCCATCTGTATTTATGGATCTTATGAACCGGGTACTTCATCCTTTTGTTGATTCATTTATGATAGTTTTTATCGATGATATTCTGATATATTCACGTGATATGGTTGAACATGAAAAGCATCTCACAACTATTTTGAATCTGTTAAAAATAAGAAGTTGTATGCCAAGTTTAGCAAGTGTGAATTTTGGCTATCACAAGTTGCATTTTTAGGCCATGTTGTTTCGGGAGATGGTATATGTGTTGATCCTAAAAAGGTAGAGGCTATTGTAAAATGGGAGAGGCCCAATAACGTGACTGAGGTGAGGAGTTATCTGGGTTTAGCTGGGTATTATAGGAGGTTTATAAAGGGATTTTCTTCAATTGCCTTGCCAATGACTAAACTAACCAGGAAAGATGTTAAGTTTGAATGGAATTATGATTGTGAAAATAGTTTTGATGAATTGAAAAAGAGGTTGGTAACTTCCCCTGTTCTTACTATTCCGCATGGTGGAGATGGTTTTGTTATTTATACTGATGCCTCACACCAGGGGTTGGGTTGTGTTTTTATGCAGCATGGTAGAGTTATTGATTATGCTTCTAGGCAGTTGCATACACATGAACGTAATTATCCTACACATGATTTGGAACTTGCTGCTATTGTGCTTGCTTTGAAATTATGGCGTCATTATCTATATGGTGAGGTATGTGAAATTTTTATTGACCATCAAAGCCTTAAGTATTTATTTACTCAGAAGGAGTTGAATTTGAGGCAGAGGCGGTGGATGGAGTTAATTAAAGATTATGATTGTACAATTCACTACCACCCAGGAAAGGCAAATGTAGTTGCAGATGCTTTGAGTAGAAAGGCTTCAGGCAGGTTATCTTGTATTCGATGTGCTAGAGTTGCTCATATTATGGAGTTGAGATTGATGGGAGTAGAATTGCATCTAGTAGATGGGGACAGATTCTTTGCTCATGTAAGCGTGAGGCCTTTATTAGCTACCCGTATTCGTGATTTGCAAAGTCAAGATCCTTTTCTTGAGAAGAAACGACAAGATCTCCGAGATGGTAAGTCTGAAGATTTTTGTATTGTGAATGATGGCACTTTATTGTATAAGCAGCGGTTGTGTGTGCCTAATGTGTGTGGATTGAAAGAGAAAATTTTAGATGAGGCTTATAATTCCATTTATACTATGCATCCCGGTAGCACTAAAATGTATAGGGATTTAAAGGAGAATTATTGGTGGAATAATATGAAGAAGGAAATAGCTGATTTTGTTGCGAGGTGCCTTATATGTCAGCAAGTGAAAGTGGAGCATCAGAAACCTACTGGTCTGCTTCAGCCATTGCCGATACTGGAATGGAAATGGGATCATGTAACGATGGATTTTGTGGTTGGGCTTCCTCGATCTCAGAAGGGGTCAGATTCGATTTGGGTAGTGGTGGATAGATTGACAAAGTCCGCTCACTTTCTAGCAGTCAAGACTACGTATATAGTTGATAGGTATGCTAGATTGTATGTTAATGAAATTATTCGATTGCATGGAGCACCGGTATCTATTGTTTCAGATAGGGACCTTTACATCCATATTTTGGGATAGCTTGCAGTATGCTATGGGTACTAACTTGAAGTTTAGTACGGATTTTCATCCCCAGACAGATGGGCAGTCTGAAAGGAAAATACAGATTTTGGAAGATATGCTTAGAGCTTGTGTGCTTGATTTCAAAGGTAATTGGGATGAATATTTGCCTTTGATAGAATTTGCATATAACAATAGTTTTCAGTCTACTATTGGTATGGCTCCATATGAAGCCTTGTATGGTAGACGATGTCGTACACCGATATGTTGGGGTGAAGTTGGTGAAAGGAAGATAGAGGGTCCAGAATTAATTGAAGTCACCACTGAAAAAGTGAAGATTATTCAAGATAGAATGAGAATAGCTCAAAGCAGACAGAAAAGTTATGCGGATAAACGACGAAAAGATTTGGAATTCCAGAAAGGGGATTATGTGTTTCTTCGAATATCTCCATGGAAAGGAGTTATGAGGTTTGGAAAGAAAGGGAAATTAAGTCCACGCTACATTGGACCTTATGAAATCCTTGAGAAAGTCGGGATGGTTGCCTACAAGTTAGCGTTACCACCAGAATTATCTCGGTTACATGATGTTTTCCATGTTTCTATGTTAAGAAAGTATGTAGAAGATCCTTCGCATGTATTGGTGGAACAACCTATTGAGTTGAAGGAAGATTTGAGCTATGTGGAAGAACCACTTGCAATCGTCGATAGGAAAGAACAAATATTGAGATCAAAAGTGATCCCACTTGTGAAAGTTGTGTGGAGAAGGCATTCCATGGAAGAAGCTACATGGGAGAGTGAGGATAGCATGAAGATGCATTATCCGTATTTGTTTGATTCAGAGAACGAAGGTATGTCAATTTCGGGGACAAAATTTCTTAACAGGGGGAGAATTGTGACAACCCGAATATAATTATGATAAATTATATTTAAATCATGATTAGCTTGTGTGATATTTATAATATGTTATTAGTATATATAATGTTAATTCATTATGTTTAGTCTAATCCTACCTTCATAAAACATGAAGAATCGAACTAGTTACAAATGTGAAATTTTGAAGTTTTCGATATGAATGTTCAAGTTTAAGACTAGTTTTGACCTTTATGACATAACAATTGACTTGAGGTGTAAACTAGATATTTATAGATATATGAGTTAGGGTTGTAACACAACAAGTATTTCAATTTTTTCAGAAATAAAATAATTATTCCAATTTTCAATCCGATTTTTTCGAAAAAGTAAAAAAAAATCGAATTCGGAAAAAACGAAAAAAATTGAAAATTCACAAAATATATTAAAATTTTCGAAAATTCCAAAATATCAAAAAAATAAATTATGGATTTTCGACTACTCGAAATTCTCATTCTAAAGAAACAAGAAAAATGGATTAACCCAACATGTAAATACATGAGGATTTGGCCCATTTTTTCATTTTTGTAGAAGTTATGAGAATACTCTCCTTTTATAGAGCACATTTTGGAGCCCTCACTCTCTCCCAACGGATGTGGGATACAGAAAACTTTAAAAAACGGGAAAAAAACTGAAAATTCGGGAATTCGAAAATAATTTGGAAAAAATCAGAAAAAATCGGATCGGCATAATTTTGAAAAAATCAAAAATTCAATATTATTTTCGATTTTCGATCCGATTTTTTTTATAAAAAATCGAAAATCGGCAAACTAAAATTTCATTCCAAATTCAAAAAAAAAATTGAATCACAAATCAAAACTTCAGCAAAGAAAAAAAACTAGTTTTGAGCGGTGGAGGTCGTGTTTTGCATTATACGATGGTTGTACTAGTCAAGAGGCCGTAAGATCAGTGGGATATAGAGACGTGGAAAATCACATACGTTGTTTTGGCCATTGAAATGCGTATGATAGTGATTGTGAAGAAGGTGACAAGGAAAAAAGAAACGCACCAAGGCTTAAAGGCATCGAGGCGTTGCGTAGGTTTAAGTTATTCTAGTACTAACACCTATACCGTAGTGGACTTGTATGGTTGGGTTGTCTAAGGTTTTTCCTATAATGGATTTTCCTCGTACATCATAGTATTGTGTGATTGTTTTACTATACTCTTACTATACTCACCTAGATGTATGCTTGGGGAAAGATAAAATTTGGCTAATTTTTTCACAATACTAGTTTAAATTGGTGACTAAATAAAACTGATTTAATAAATTTTGAAAAATTAAAATTTTGTATGTGTTTGACAATCCGTATAAATCCTTAGGGTACTAGATCACTTTCAAATTGGTATCAGAGCCGGTTACAGTAGATTATTGTGTTAGATCCATGTTTAGTGTATTTGGGGGGCTTTAGCAATGGATTTTAACTGAAAAGGTAATTCTGTAACTCAAACTCCCATGTTTGATGGTTCAAACTATCCCTATTAGAAGGCGCGGATGCAGTTTTTCTTAAAATCGATCGATGAGAACATTTAGAACTCCATTGAGGATGGGTGGTCTTCTCCCATCGAAGCTGGTTTGACTAAATCTTTCTCCACTTGGACAACGGCTGAAAAGAACGCCTCGATGCCTAATTCCAATGGAGTAAATGATATTTTTTGGGAGATCACGCCTAAAGAGTTTAAAAGAATTATAACCTGTAAAAGCACAAAAGATGCTTCGGATATTTTAAAATCCACACACGAGGGTACCAGTGATGTTAAGGTTTCTAAGTTACAAAATTTGATAACTAAGTTTGAAACGATTATGATGTTAGAGAATGATCCCTTTGATGAGTTATATGCCAAGTTTTTAGATATTGTCAATTTATCATTATAATTAGGTGAGCCTATCGTTGAGTCGAGAGTGGTGCAAAAATTCTTAAGTTTATTACCTTAAAGATTTAATGCCAAGGTCACGGTCATAGATTCTCTAGATGGTGTCTATGCTATGAGAATCCAAGAGATTGTAGGTGATCTTCAATAAAAAAAAAAGATGGACATGTGTCCTCCAAAGAAAAAGGATGAAATGAAATACAAGGGTGTTGCTTTGAAATCCCGGAAGGAGGATGTGTCGGTGATTTAGATCCCAAAGATATCGCTAGGTTTTCTAGGAAGTTCAAAAAGTTTCTTAAGCTTAGATAATATAGGAGTTTTGAAAATAAACCTGACTACTTTGAGAATGACCATGATAGGAAGAAAAGGGATGGGTGGATGATCGATACAAGTGTTTCAAATGCTAAGGTTTGGGGCATTATTCTCGTGAGTGTTCCACTAAAGTGAAGAAGAAGAAAAATAAGCCAAAGGAATACAATTCTACCCTTTGTGACAGTGAGACATAAGAGAAATGTGATTCCTCGTTGAGCGTAACTAAATCGCTTTCACAGCTAGTCATGTGGTCTTAGATAAAAATTCTTTCGACGTTGAATATGATAATTTTTCATAACGGTTTTGAGGTTCGATTTGTTGATTCTCAAATAAGTGGTGAGGAAGAAGAAGAAGAGGATGAGGATGATGAGAGTAAGCTTCGAGTGGCCTTTAATGATCTTTACACCAACTCGCTGAAGTTGAAAAAGGAAAACTTGAAGTTAGAGGTGAAGTTGAAGAAGCATGCCATATGAAATGATTATAGTAAATTAATTGAGGAGTTAAGGGCATGTGAGAATACTCTTAGGAATAAGCTCACACTTGGTGAGGGGGAGAGAGATAACCTTCATGGATTGATAAAAATATGAATAGGGAGTCCCTAATATTTGATGAGTCAAAACTTTTTCTTAATTCTAAGATTCTGGAGTAAGAAGATAAATTAAAAGGCTCAAGCCAAGTCAAATTTGATTTGGAATCCAGGTCTAAGATTTTAGACTTCTTCGAAATAAAAAATGACAAGGTTGAAATTAGCTTTGATGATACAAATTCTTCCGCTACTAAAGAAAAGGCCAACATTTTGAGAGGGTCAATTATAGCCAAAGATGTTAGAAAACTTCAAGCCATAGGAAACATTCCATGTGTCTACACTTGTACATATTGAGGTAGGAAAGGTTACCTTAGATGTTTTTGTTATGATCTTAGAAAATGTACTAGGAAGTCTAACTATAGTGTCACCAAGTTTACCAAAACCCAAGATCGTCATATTACATTTATGTGGGTTAGGAAATCGAATTTCTAGGCGATAAATGTTAGGCTTGTTGACTCTAGCATGCTTTCACGTGATTATTCTCATATTATATATAATGGTCTATTGCTTAGTCATGTTTTCTTGTTTCATACACTAGCTTTTGTGCTTCATGTTATATGTTATTGCTAGTTGTAATATGTTTGTGTCTTTTGTATTTTGATTATTCATTTTTTGAGTTTATTTGAGAAAAATACAAAAAGATTTTGTTCGTCTTTTGAGTCGTTTTTTAAAAATTGTTTAAAAACTCATAAAGATTGTTTTATGAAGTTTGGTTTTACACATTTTGTGTGGCATATCAGTGTGTTTAAATCCAATTCATTCCATGTTCTCTATGTGGCTAGGGAATTTGATTATGATTTATGATGCTTTGGATTATTCTCAATAATGCTTGCATGGAGTTGTTCAAACTTAATTTGCTTAAGGGATTCACTTTGCATAATACTCCGCACACACTTGCACGAGCTCTTTTAAATTTTAACTACATATGTTACATGAGTTAAGTGAGGTGATATCCTATCAATCTTGTCATACAGATGTCTATTTGATTGGGGAATTTGTGCATATAAGAGCCATTGCCTAAAAGATTAATTTATTTCATAAATATGAGTGAGCAAATGGAAAAAGGATACGAAATGAGTAAATATCATTTGCGTGAAAGGCCACCAACGGCAAGAGTAGGGCTGTGTTTCGATCGGATCGGATCGGAAAATGCCTCTTCGAAAAAAAATTCAATTTTTTCAGAAATAAAATAATTATTCCAATTTTCGATCCGATTTTTTTGAAAAAGTAAAAAAAAAAATCGAATTCGGAAAAAACGAAAAAAATTGAAAATTCACAAAATATATTAAAATTTTTGAAAATTCCAAAATATCAAAAAAATAAATTATGGATTTTCGACTACTCGAAATTCTCATTTTAAAGAAACAAGAAAAAGGGCTTAACCCAACATGTAAATACATGAGGATTTGGCCCATTTTTTCATTTTTGTAGAAGTTATGAGGATGCTCTCCTTTTATAGAGCACATTTTGGAGCCTCCTCTCTCTCTCCCAACTGATGTGGGATATGGGAAGCTGTTAAAAAAATGAAGAAAAAAAAAGCAGAAAATTCGGGAATCGAAAAATAATTCCAAAAAAATCGGATCAGAAAAATTGAAAAATCGAAAATTTAAAATTATTTTCAATCTGATTTTTTTCGAAAATATCAAAAATCAAAAAATTGAAAATCAGCAAACTAAAATTTCATTCCAAATTCGGAAGTTCAGAAAAGAAAAAAAAACACAGCCGTAGGCAAGAGCCTAAAAGAAAAGAGAGGTAATAGAAAAGATAAATTTTTTATGGCCAACTTTTTCACTAATCATTAAGTATGATATCTTCAAAAGAAAAGGAGTGAAAAATAAAACATGTTTATTTTTTAGGGTGTTATAAGTTGAAAATCAATAGGTTTGCATAATGATTCCTAGTTAACCTTAAATGTTTGACGCTATTGATTTGAAAAGCATCAATATTTTATAAGCTAGTGTGCATTGTGTATGTTTGTCCATTATGAGTTGAATATTTTTGTCACTTAAGGCTAAATCGAAGTTTGATAAATTAATGCGGTAAAATAGAACTCCTTGGACATACCTTGAGTGATTGGAACATATTCATTTTGTTTTCTAGTTCACTCTATTTCAGTCCGTAGCTTATTTGGTTTAGACATGCATTTATGCCATACGAGTGTGGAAAGCTTATATGTCTTGTGTCTTTTATGGTGTTTATGCCTTATATGATTGTGTTTTATTGGTATCTTTGTGTGTGTATATATGTATATATATATATGTGTGTGTGTGTGTGTGTGTGTGTGTGTGTTGTATGTTTGTTTTTGAGTCTTTACATTGCATTTAATCCGTGTTTATCTTATGCTTCATGTTTGTATCACATTGACATCATATTTGATCATATTGATATCTTTTGTTTCATTGTTTACATTGGTATTATTTGTTCATTGTTTGGATTATTTGTGCTTGTATTGTCGAGTTTGTTTGTCATTGTGTTTCACGTCACATCACATGATATTGCTTGCATTCTTTTATATTCATATGTGTTACATTTAGGGGGAGAAGTTGTTTTATATTGTGCACTTTATCTTTGTCTATTCCAGAATAAAAAGGGGGAGAGATCTAACTTAAGGGGGATGCAAACTCTAAGAGGGAGATGTTTAAGAAAAAGGGAGTTTTGTTTTCATATGCAGTTTATATTGTTATATTATCTTTGCATTTGAAAGATGTATTAAGTGTACAGGTTTAGCAACGATGCAGAAAAGTTTCACAAGAGAGAAGCTATGCAAGTTTATGTCAGTCAAGTGTCAGTACTTTTTTCTTTTGGGATTGGGAATGAGTCGTAGTGAGATTGATGGCCAAATAGTTTGTTTTTCAGTTTTGTCCCAAAATATCCAAAGGGAGAGATTTGTAAGGGCAAATTTCCGATCGAGTCAACTTGTATGTATATTGAATTTATTCCGTTTGGACAAAACTTGTTTGAGTCATAGGTTGGGATTTGAGTTGTTTATCCTTCAAACCTATGTCGGGTGATTGAAGGTTGCATCGCCCAAGTCAAAGCGACATCGAGTACACATCGTGTTTCATATCGAGTTTTGTCTTTAACATCTGAGTGATCACAATGAGGTATGAATACATATTTATGTCTGATGTATGGATGCATTGCTTGGGTGTTAGTTTTTAATTTTAGACATTTTTTGTAAAAAATATTCTTCATAAAAAAAATGTTTTTTTATTCAGTTATTCGAACGAGTTTTTCCTTATCGATCAAATGAGTTTCATAAAGTCATTTGAATGAGATCTTCAAATGAGAAAATGGTTTTCATTCAAAGGAACATCAAACGAGGTTCAAATGAGTTTTTTCTTCTTTACAGGGACTTTTCGTTCAAAGCTCGTTAAATGGTTGTTAAATGAGTTTGTCAATCTCGTTCGAACGAGATTTATTTCGTTCAAATGAGAAAGCATACTTCATTCGAACGACCCTAGTGTTTTCCTGCGAAAAATTTTTCTCAATTTTTATGTCGCCTCATTTTTGTGTTATTAATACGTAGGAGGGCTGGCAAAGAGTTTTGTGAGAGACGTTTGCGAAAATAATTTTCATAGACAAATATTGAGCCTCCAAAACCATAGCTAGTTTACATCCAAAGTTTAAAAACCAAGTTTCAACATAATATGTTTGTTTGAGATCTCTTGTGTGTTGCACTAAGGTTTTTTGCTCTACATATTGGAGGGTGTTTCAAACGATGGAGGTCTTGTTTTTATTGTGAGACGGTTGGACCCATTAAGAGTCCAGTAAGATGGGTGAGATACCGAGATGTGGGAAATCGCATGCATTGTATTAGCTATTGAAAGGCGTCCAACATTGTTTACGAAGAATGTGATAAGGAACAAGGAAACTCACCAAGGCTTAAAGGCATCAAGTTGTTGAGTAAGTCTAAGTTGTTGTAGCACGAAGACCTATATCGTAGTGGACTTGTATAACTAGGTCGTCCAAGGTTTTTCTCATTATGGATTTTCCTCGTACATTGTCGTGTTATGTGATTATTTTACTTTACTCTTGTTATACTCACCTAGATATATGCATAGGTTAAAAAAAAATTGGCTAATTTTTTTCATAACACTAGTTTAAATTGGTGCATGTTTAAAACTAGTTTAATTAATATTGAAAAATTAAAAATTGATGTGTTTGACAATTCGAATTAACCCTTAGAGTGCTAGAGCACTTTCATCTAAATATTTTATGCAAAGTCTATGGTGGAATGTCCTTTACATAATTTTTTATGTAAAAGTATACATTATACTCACGTGCCCCATAGAACTAAATTGTCTTATCTCGGTGCCAAAATATACTTTGAGTCTTGTCGTTGAGGTCTTTCTAGAAAAGCTTCGTTTAAATCATTCAAAGGACATCCTCGAAGACACGTATCCTTTTTGTACCACTCGCAAGAAGGTAAAAGGACTTAGAGACTCGTATGCATGTTTTTATCACATAAGTTATATTTTCAAAAAAAAAATGTGTGTTTTGGTATGGCTTCCTTGTTGTAGAAAATGTATATAAATGCAAAATCTATTTTTGAAAAACTCCTCGTTGCATTATATATATATATACAAAATGTTTCATGTAAGGACTTTTATATTGCAGATCTTGATACATACCAATTTTTTTTTAAATAGTAAAAAAATGAAGTTTTTTATGAAACTTCATGGATATGATCTCCATGGTAAGAAGATCATCTCCAATTTTTTCAATAAAAAATTCAATAAAAAAAATATGGACATGAGGTGATATGCCAAAAAATTGTATAAATGTGCATTTTCAACCGTTGAAATTTTGGGTCAGCGTCAGCCACTTGATTGATTGAATTTTTTGATGAAACCATGGATATCATCTTCTCACTGTCGAGATCATATATCCATGAAGTTTCATCAAAAAAATTCAATCAAAAAGTGGGTGAGATGATCATTAAATTTTCAATGGTCAAAAATGCACATTTATACTATTTTTTTACATATCACCTTATCTTAACAATTTTTTTATGAAAAAAATTAGAAATGATCTTCTCACCGTGGAGATCGTATCCATAAAGTTTCATTAAAAATTTCATTTTTTTACTATTTTAAACAAATAGTATGTACCGGAGTCTGCACCATAAGGAGTTCGTATATGAGAAGGCCTATATAAGACTCGGGTTAAAACCCAATTCAAGAGCCCTTTTTGGCTGCTGCATGATCTGTCACAGCAGCGAAGATGTTCATCCTTGCAACGAACGTTTTTCGTTAGAAGCATACTCTTCCAGGGATTTTTTTTCTCAGTTTTTTGCGACCCGTTTCGTCGAGGCATCGCCATAACAAGGAATATTCTTGCTTTTTGAGTTATATTGTGCATGTGTTTCTTGGTACGCGTGCAACACTAAAGATCCAACCATATCTATTTATATTTTGCACCTTGTCACTTTAATGTAAGATTATAACTTAACTACTTGTACCCCCACGCTTCTTTTGCAAGCTTAAATATATGTATGTGGGTTTAGGGTTCATTTTTATAAGTGTGCGAGAAAAGTGTGATTTTGTGATTTCTTTGTGAGGCGAAATATTTTGATAAAACTTTCTTGTCACAAGAATTATTTTTAAAAGAAAAAAAAATTGTGAGATTAAAACTTCTTTTGTATTGAATCTTGTATACTTCCAAGTTTTAATCTTGCTTTTCTCCTCTTTATATTCTTGATATTACTTTTAATACTTGTAAAATCTAAACATATTTTGAAGTAAATATATTTTCTTTTAAATGTATTTTTAACATTAAACAAATTTCTTTCGAATTTGTTCTTGAGTTATTGCTAGATTTTACTTATCTCAAAAATATATTTGTGAGTTAAACCAATTTATATATAAACTATAACTTTAGGTTATTCACACACCTAAAAAGTGGTATTATATTCATTGGCAGCTTCTCAACCTTCTTCCAAAATTTGAAACAAATTTCTTCTTCCAGTTCAAAACAAGGTTTGTTGTTTGTGGCGTGAAGAAGACATTGGTTGCGACCAATATCGGTGGGGGTTGTGATGCGTACTTCAGTTTTTAACACCTCCGCATGGTGGAAGATATGGTGTGAAAGATTTTATAGTCGGTCATAGAATTATGTGACTGTAAATCTTTGTCTTCTAGGTGTAATGATCTACCATAGTTCATTTATTGTTATGTCGGCTCATGCTTTTTTTTTTCATTGTGAGTTTTTTTCTTATACGCTTTGGTGTTGTGCTCTATTGTGTATCTTTTCGCACTTAGATTAAGTCACATAATATTCAAGATAAATTTGATGTAATCTACATGGTAAATAATTCATCATATAGACCTTAGGCCTTGTCTTTGTTACCCTATAACTTGTATTAAAGGAAAACCTTCTCTTTATTGACTAGTGATTATAATTGGGTATCTTTTGTCCATCTTGATTTCGAACATACGCACTCTCATTTTATTGATCTACTATGACCTTAAACATTTGTCATAAAGTCTCCCTTGAGAGGCATTGTGGCATTATCCAATATCCTAAGTGTGTAAGACTATGATGAGGCCTATAATATAGTATAACATACTTAAAACACTTTCGTCTAATTCAATAAGTGTATCATTTTCCTAAACTAAAATGTGTAAATCTTATCACAACATCATTAATATATCTTCACTATTGCGTGATCAAAGTACAAAATGGAAAACCTCTCTTTTATTATCTCTTCATTATTAGATTTGCAAGTAATATCTTCAAATGCTCATATGCACTCCTCATTACTGCATGTTTCCACTCATTTTCACTTTCATTGTCAAATAAATGTTTATATTAATTATGTGACACGTGAATTAAGATTATTTAATGAAATTTGTTCCACACATTGTCAAAATAATTGTATGTAAATTATTAACACTAATTGTTGCTTAACTTATACACCATTTTTTTTCAAATAAACATACTCACAAAGAACTGAACAAATGCAGTGGAAGAAATATGAGCTTACTCTCAAGAACTTTAAAATGTAAAGATCTCAACATATAAGTATGATATATACAAAAATTTATGTATTAAAAAATATCTCGCTAAGATCTATTAAATATATATATGAACCAGAATAAATTTTGAATGCTTCAAAACAAATTACCCTAAAGTTTTTTGTTCTACAAAATTTGAAATGAAATCTCCAAAATATAAGACTCTTTAACAAAAAATTTATACGTGTGGAAATCTCTAACAATATATGTTAACACACATCAATGAAATTTCACACAATGAAGTTTCACATTGAGAAAATTCTCAAAAAACCACTTAACTATCTAAATTTCTGAATTAAAAAGGTTCACACTACACAATGAGGCCCATTTGTCAAGCTTATTAAATCATATCAGGGATAAAAGAATCCTTCTAACCATGTTGTTTCATTAGGTATTATCTTGCAAGAAAATTTTACCTAACAAAATACCGAAGGAAAATTTGTGCGCCTATTTCAGACATCCAATTTGATATACATGTGTGTGTAATAATAATGAATACAAAATAAGTTGTTTCTTTAGACTAAGTATATACTCTAAGTGGACAGCTTTTAGCCAAAGAATATGAGATCTAATCAAATCAAAACAAATGTTTTACCAAATGTATTGAGGTTGTGGACATGTGAAGCAGGTATTTTTAGTGTTGCTAGCTCAAAATTTACTTGTGAAGGGCTAAAAGGGATAAAGACATTAAAAATGACACCAAATAAATGAACCGATAAACACAACAGTTGAATTAATGGATAACAAATGTGTTCACAATGCAAACATGTTGTCTACATGACCAAGATGGAGTAATTATGGCGACATTGTATTGATGTATTTTTATAAGTTGTTATTTTATTAACAAGTTTTACTTGTCATAGTAACATTACATAAAAAAATGCAAAAAGTAATTATATACAAACTGAAATATAAATATTTAATAATTACCTTTATGAATAAAATACATTTAAAGCATCCCTAATGGGTTCAAAATAATTGGAATTAGTTATTGTATATTTAAATTCCTAGTCAACTTCTCTCTTTAATGGAATAATCCAATTCAACCATAAACATGCCAAAACTATGTGGAAGGCCCTCCCACGATACATTAAGCACCACCCCAATTGGTGCAAACTTTGCAGTAATTATATCGTTCCCCTTGGCTACCTGTAGTTAATTATATATCATCTATATTACTACACACTGCTCAATTTATTTGTATTTTTTATCCCATCCCCTATATTAATGTTGTATTTAGACTTAGCCCTCTCAAATATGAAAAATTAACCATAGTTCCACATTTAAGGGTCCATTTGGTTCGGGGTAAAACATATTTCAACGATGTAAAAAGTAATATGGTGAAATACGTTTTCACCTATTTAGACTTAGATTTTTTTTTCTATTTTTATTTAAAGTTTTATAATTATATGGTGCGCACTTATTCACTATGTCAATCCCAAAAAAATTAATTTTAAATATATGAAAAAGCATTTCACCATTTTATTTTTCAACGTGGTTAAAAGTATTTCAGCTCGAACCAAACGGACCCTAATAGTCGTTATTCTCCGTTCAAAATCCGAAAAAAAATCTTATTCTTCCCCACTCTTCGTCTTCCCCAAATCACAAATCAATTTAAAACACCAAACAATTTTGATCCGACAAAAATCCTAGTTTTAAAACCCCAAACCACACAATGGAATATCATGTGGTTTTGAATCGAATTCACACGATATTCCATACATAGTTCTATTTGCCTTTGTTTATTTGCAGTGTTAACCTAATATCAGCCATTGAACAATGTACGTTTTCCCTTTAAATCTCTTATTTTTGTTGAAAATAAATAAGGTGGTTTGACTATTTCCCTACTGTTAATGTCATAATTAGCCATAATCCAACGAAGATAAATAATTAAACATTGTTGTATGGGATATCATGTGAATTGAGCTAAAAAACACACAATATTCCATTATGTGATTGTGAACCCAATTCACCGATATGGAAAAGTAGATCAAATTTGTGAAAGTGATTCACTGATTACGTATTAAATTAAGTGTTTAAATCACCACTAAAAGGGTGTAGGTGTGAACTTTATTTGTAAAGGTTTGCATTACCCAGCAATCAATGTATTTTATGTTAAGAGTAATACCCTAAAACACAACATATATCTTAATAGTTACAACATGTTTGAAACCAATCTTAGGCACAATAAATTTAACCTACCAACTAACAATTCATACATTGCTTTTGTAAAAATCAAAAACTATGAGTTCAACAACAAACTACGTTGATAAACTTACTAAAACCAATCAACAAACTTTGAATCAAAATATCACAATACGTTTGGCTAGCAAAAAAGCTTTGCCTTCTCTCTAACTTTCTCTCCTTTTGGAGTCTACATATCATTTCTTTTGAGATTGCCCCTCCTTTTGCTCAGGTATTTTCCCCTAGCCTAGTTTGTTTCCATTCTCTCTCTCTCTCTCTCTCTCTCCTCTATCGATCCTATGTACATATCTGCTTTTTTCCTTTTTAGTGATTTTCTTGAGTCAGAGTGTTTGCTTTCTCTTGGGATACCCCTTTGTCCTTTCCCCTGCTATTGGCCCACTAACCCATTATTTTGGAAGTTTCTCAATTCTTAATAAAAAAAGGAATTCCTTGGATCTTTATATAGCTGGAAATAGTTTTGACACAAATATTTTCTCCCTCATTGGTAAAATTATCTCAAACAAAAACTCCAATATTGCACAAATAGAGGGTTTATTAAAAAAAAAACTTGGAGAGTCAAAGGGGACATTAAGATTGCCAAAAGTGATTTCGACGCATTTTCTTTTGACTTCTACAGTGAGGTGGAGTTGATCAGTATTTTTGACCAATCCCCATAGACTCTATCAAATGGGCTTTTAGGGCTCAAGAAGCGGGAGGCTCATCTAGCTGGGGAAGAGGTCAACTTTGATACCATGGATTTTTGGGTTGGGTGCATGTACATGGCCTCCCAAATGATAAATTCCACAAGGCCAATGGTACTATGATTGGACAAATACTGGGAACAAATTTGTCGGTTGATATCAGACTGAGGCACTACTCCCACATGATATTGAAGGAAAGCCTCCCCGATAATGCTCCCCTATCAAAATGCTTTAATCTTATTAGAGAAAATGAAGATAAATGTATTTATTTCACATATAAAAAAGTATTATGGATGAAGGAAGATAAATGAGATTGAAGGAAGATTTTTCTTTAGATGTGAAACGATAAACCATATTATGGATGAATGTGACAACGATATAGATAATAGTGAGGGGGGTGAAAAAATCATTGATTTTGGCCCTTAGATGACTTCTACCACCTCCTTCAAAGAAGCTTTGGAAGAATTTTTTTTTTTAAATCCCCTGCCTCATACCCCCTCAAATAAAGTCACCTGAACCTCTAAGTGAACCAAAAGTTTCAATTAACCACAATTCCATTATGTTTGGAATAAACCTCGGTCACAACAAACTTCACATGCCTAAACCAACCCCCTCAGCTTACCTCAGCCTTGGAAAACCTAATAACCAAGCATAACCCAGTATAAAAAAAAAAGTAATTTTTGCGATGGTGGCCTAACACTCCCAAAAGATGATTTATCCGTCTCAAATAATTTTTGGAACGGTATTTAGGATGGCTAGGAAGGGCGTGTTTTATAGGGAGTTATAAATACTTTTTGTGACGCCATAGGCGTCTCAAAAGAGTTTTTTGAGACGGGAACAGATTCGTCTCAAAAGCTCATCATTTTATATGACCCTTTTGAGACGGCAAGAGAACTGTCCCAAATGAGTGCTTGTGAGACAAGAATTAATTTGTTTCAAAATGTTACTATTTTACATGACCTTTTTGAGACGGCAAGATAGTCGTCTTTAATATAGTTTTGGGACAGTTTTAACCACCCCAAAAGAGGTGAAGGGATCTTAAAATTTTTGCACCAATATATTAGGGAGAATAAAATCTATCGCTAAAGTTTAATATAGAACTGAATTATATTTGAGACAATTTATTAAAGCGTCACCAAATGATCAAAAAATATAATACGTAAAGATGATTTCCAACCAACACAACGAATCATTTTCATTCAACAATAGTTAGCTTTTCTACAAGAATCTCTAAATATCCATCAAAATAAAAATTATAACAATAAATTCAAATATTCGACTTGACAAGAAAAATACATTAAATTCTTACACTCCAAAATACGAAACGCTTTTATCAAAGTAATCCCGCAATCTTAAAGTGTACAACCTCCAAAATCAGTGATTAGCATTGCATGTTCTACAAAAGTTGCCATCTGCACAACAACAAAAAAAAACTAGTGTTATTAACGTCAAAACTAATATTTAACTCATCAACAATACAAGGTGCAATAAATCAATATATAGTATATTCTCATCACAAACAATATAAATTTTAAACTATGATATCTTTTTAACAAATATCTAACTAATATTTTTTTTTTTTAAATAGGCATGGTCTCTTTTGTTTGTTCATGAAAACCACATATAGCCAACCTGTTTCAAACAATTAAATTGATTCTAAGAATAATATACACCAACCAATAGCAAATTCTCACCACCACCATAAAAAATTCAATTAAACAACTATGACAAACCTACAACAGTCAACAACTACTATTTCACAAAAAATAGTAGAATCTCCTTTGTTTATTCATGAATACCACCCCATTTATAGGTTACAATTCACCCAAACAACTCAGAAATCAATTGCCACAACACACTAACATTTCGCTCCTCGTGTCAATGTATTAATTTTGTTTAGAAACTTCAATTAATATCTAAATGTTTGCCAAGTATTTCGTTTTCAGAGAGATATTGTTGACAAATTTATAAAGACAAAAGCAAACTTTGTGGTATTTCACAAATTCAGGATTTGCACCTAGATTTTGGGCAAAACATGGTGGTTCCAAACTCCCTTATTTATAACAAAAATGAACATGGAAAATTATCAACACTTTAATCTTATTGTAAATTTAAGGTGATCATTGTGCACACATTGTAGCTAATAAGGATAAGAGATTAAGAGTAGTTTTCAGTTTTAGAATATAGTTTTTCTGATACAGAATTCGGTTAAATTTAACTGACGGTCTAAAGCTAAGCTACGGACAAAATTATGGAACACAATGTCTCCTAAATGGGATGATGATAACAGTATTGTGAATACCATTTTCAATTTTGGAATGTCATCTGAATTTGGATGTTGGTGGCCAACTACACTGAGAACCTCCTGTCTTGCCTTCTCTTGCCATAAATGAGATCTAACAAACCAAGAAGAAAAATAATAAATCAAGATCAAAATCCAGAAATAAGATCAAGTGTTATATCTGCCATAAAAAGGGTCACTTCGAAAGAAACTACCCTAAGAAAAAGAAGGGAGTTGGAGAGAAGCAACCAGACTCGAGAAATACTATAGTGGCTACTGATGGCTATAAGAGTGTTGTGGTGCTTTTTGTTTTAAATAGTGATTTTAGTAGAGAATAGATTTTAGATTCAGGATGTTCATTCCATTTGTATCCTAGCAAGGACTAATTTGAAATCTACAAAGACTCAGGCGAAGGACTGGTGTTTCTTGGAAACCACAAGGCCTACAAAGTACTCGAAAATGGATTCAAATAAAATATCGCAAACTATGATGAAAGAAAGATCAAATACAGAAAGATTAACATTCCTTAAAATGACCATATGAAAGGCTTTCAGTACAAAAACTGCTAAATTCGACCAAATAATAATAATAATAATAATAATAATAATAATAATAATAATAATAATAATAATAATAATAATAATAATAATAATAATAATAATAATAATAATAATAATAATAATACCTCTGATCACCAATAATTTTCTCGATATAAGATTCTGTGTGTTGTCACGGGATCTACAAGATAGCAACAATTCCTTATTAGAGAGCATATGTTATTGCACCAACAAACAATCGAACAGTTTCATTAATTATGAAGGTTTATATGACTCAAGCTTGTTAGATACAGGATACTGAAATTTTTAACTCTTAACAAAAATATATATCTTCCAAACCTGACAACGTCATGCACACCCTTTCATAAAGAACCTCTACCTAATGGAAGTGAGCTACACAAAGGTAAAACAGCTGAAGAAAATTGCAAACCACAAACAGAATTGAAGAATATAGCATTGAAGGAGAGAAAAAATATATAACCTCTAATCATTGCTTACTATCTGCATTTACAAGATTAAGACAGACTCCTACTAGTTCATGTGAGGTGTGTTTTGTGTAACTAGGCGTGGATGCACTAACATCATTTTAAATTTACATTCGTAGCAACTTAAAAGGAACTACCATAATGATGGAAACTAACATGCTAAACAAGGGGGGAAAGAAAAGAAACAGAGCAATAGAGAATAGCCAAACTCAAAACCTAGCTACGTATCAGCTCCATCAGCATTTCTTACTTTTACCAGTACCATTTTCCCTTCATTATTACATAAAAATAGTACAACACTTCCCTTACAAATTTTAATACAAGAGTTATTACAACTAAGCCAAACAATTGATACATTCGGACTCGAACACATGTGAGCCCTAAGACAAGAGGGCATGATAATCAAATTAAAGACTTGTTCACATATCCTAAAACAAACATGTGCAAACATAGAAAAATCTTAACAGCACTCGTATTATTGAAATAAGCAAAAAAATCAATCCTTGTGCCACAGGCACACTATTCAAATCTAGATGCAATACTCTATAGGCCCCAAAGATGAAGAAAATTAAGAGAAGATGCTTGAATAAAAAGGGAGGAAAAAATTAATTAACGATACAGGCAACTAGTGAACTATGAAAAAGTTGATTAAGTCAACCTTCTTACGCTAAGAAAATAAAACCACAACTAGAATGCACACTAGTTACTATCCTTTTTGTTTTAATTTCCGTTACTCATTGGGCTACACATAGAGGAACACTAAGATGGTTGTTGTATATATATGCAATTGACGTAAAGCAGCTCCGAAGGTGAAGGCACAATGCATAACCTTCACCAATGATAATCCTATTAAAAAAATATTGCCTACATAAATAGAGAGGGAATACTTGAAATAAAGCCAACACCGCCATTTTTTTCTTATTGTCCTATGTATGCTCCAAAACACCATGCCCGGTAGCAAGTGCTTCCATGATTTCTTGACTTGTTATTTGTTCATATCTAGAACAGATAATGCCGAAAGCAGAACATAGAGATGTCAACAGGGTTTCTATAGGGAGGGCATAAACACAACTACCCTTAGTGAAATAGATAATATAATTGACAACCTTCCATACTGGAATGAACTCTACAACCTCCTCTCCCACCTGGACATGATCTGAAACCACAAACATCCAACACTAACCAAATGATTCACCACCTATATTGCGTCACAATCTTAAATTCATTCTCAGAAGATGAACTAAGAGAAGAATACTAAAAAGGCTTAACTGATCATTAAGAAGCAAGTCCTCAACCACTAATGTTGGATGGAATTCAAGTAGAAATTAACAACAACAATATCATATGGTTGAGAAAGTTCCAAATCCTCAATAGCGCAACTAAAGACTATTACAAATTTCTCTTGGCGTGGATCTTTATTAGCAATTAAAGAAACCATCAAAATACGTCCTCATAAATAATTGAGGAGAAACCAATATATCTCAAACACTCATTCAATTAATAATCCAAACAAAGAAATCAATACCTTAAAAATTTCTCCTTAAATCAATATGACCTATATATGATGCCTCATTGCCAGATTAGTTCATCTTAATCAATCCTCGAACCATCTAACCCGATCCATAACTTCAAAATTCCTCTGATATAAGATAATATTGGTTCGCAATAACCAAAAGCTAATTATCCATGCATAAATATCAGAATAAGATATTGAATCAAATCGGGACCTAAAAATTTCATACCAGAGTTGCGGATATATTATCGAACAGCCTTTCACTACACCCAAATGTTCAAATTAAGACCCTTCAACCCGCCAGTATTGTCATAGCCAATAACCGTATTTTTTGTTATGTGACAAGACCATGACAATTACTTTGTCACGGTCATTGACCATGACAAACCTTATAAACTTGTCACGGTCATTGATCGTGACATATCCGTGACAACTTTGCCAATAAAAAAAATCCTACCTCTTCTTTTTTCCCACCGTTTTTTATTCCCTCCATTTCTCTCTCTCTCTCTCCTCTCTCTCTCTCTCTCTCTACGATTTTGATACGTTTTCCCTCTCTATTTCTCTTCCATTTATATATGTGTGTGTATATGTGTGTGTGTGGTCGTGTGTGTGGTGGGCAGTGGCAGTGGGGGGAGGGGTGGGGCTGTGTGTGTGTGCGCGCGCGCACGTGTGTGTATGTATGCGTGTGTGCTTGTGTTTGTGTTTGTGGTGGGGGGAAGCCGGGGGGGCTTGTTAATTTTTTTTAATTAAATTTTGATTGGTTTATTAGATATTGCCCCTCATATGCAAGTAGGGCCCCTTGTAAAAGAATTGACTGATTAAATATTGATTGGTTATTAATTTTTTTAGTAAATTAATAATTAGTGCCCCTTTCATATGCAAGTGGGATTGCCCCTCATTGTAAATTAGTAAATTAACAATTGTGTACTTTAATTGTTAGTTTAATTGATGAAATAAATTAATTGAGTAGATGAATCAGAAGGAGTACGGGATACACATTTGTTGTTTCTATTGCGGTTAGATTATAGTAGATCGATGTTCGGTTGGTTAATTTTAGAAGTGGCATGACCACTGGATTAATGTCCATATGGGGGTGGAATTTTTCAACTTTTTTTAATATTACTTTGTATCACGAACAATATATATATATATATATATATATATATTGTATGATAATTAAATGAAACATACTTGAAATTACATATAGTGCGCATAGATACTAGTCTTCTAGTTCTTATGCGTACGCATTCAATAGCCCTTAGACATGTTAGAGAATCATTACCCCTGTAATGAGATCTCTCGAATTGTCCCATTTGGACAGTTTGGGACTACATAATTTATGTATAATAATATTCTTAGTGGCTTAAACTTATTGCTTTTGGAGTAAGTTCTGCTATTGTATCTTAATGTTCTCTGGGTACATACTAGATTGACAAGTGTGAGTGTTATTTCAATTGATCAATTGAAATAACACTCGCTCTTGTCAATCTACGTCGTGTACTTGGAGAACTATAGGTATATGCTGTCGAATTTTTCTCAAATCGTAACAATGTGCATGAGTTGTTAAGTATATTACAGAAATATGTAATCTTGAATGGGATAGGACCACTCACCCTTTAGAGGAGATGGAGGAAATAGGAATTTCTATTATAAATTGAATTTGAATTTGAAATTTAAAAATCGAATATAAATAAGACATAATTAAACGAAACATACTATAAATCTAAGTTTTGTTTATACTAATCCAGTAATATACGCTTCTTACCTTTAATAAATGATTAGTTGTATTAGTTGTGATGGGATATCCTAAATACAAAGAGTGGATGGGTGAGATACATAGAAAGAGGGATGTGTTTCGCCAAGGTGCTAATGAATTTCTGAAATACACAAAGAGATGTCATAATGGTGAAGAGTTTCCATGTCCGTATGCTAGGTGTAAGAATGGTAAGGTGTTTGAGTGGAAAACAGTTGAACTACATTTGTTAAGATGGGGTATGCAAGATATTTATCGATTTTGGAGTTTTCACGGTGAATTGAAAGTTCCTATTGTCCCCGAACAACCTTCACAACAACCTTCAACAAGTAGGATAGATGTAGAAGGGGACGACGTAGATCATAATATGTTAGAGAATTTAGTTGATGATGCGTACGGAGTTTATGAAGCGGAGGAGAATGAGGTTACGGATGATGTACAAGGTTCAGGTGCTCGTGAAGATATCACGATAAACCTTGACGATGGCTACCAAAGCTTAAAATTTAAGGCGACCCAACCGTTATATTCTGGTTGTGAGAAAGATTAAACATCTTTACATGCCATGGTTGGTTTGCACAGTTTGAAGATGCAGTACTATTTGTCTGGCAATAGCATGACAGGAATTCTGAATTGGGTGAAGGGCTTACTACCCAAGGAGAATACGCTTCCAAATAGCTATCATGTTATGAAGAACAGTTTGATAGGTTTGGGAATGAAGTATAAATCGATTCATGCTTGTGTGTATGACTGCATACTATACCGAAAGGAGTATAAAAATTTCGATCGTTGTCCGGTATGCGATGAACCTAGATATGTCCAATCTACTAGCAAGGAAGGCATAAGCTCAAAAGTTCCTCAAAAAGTGTTGAAATATTTTCCCGGTGGGCCTAGATTAAAGATATTTTTCACAGTACCATGGATAGCAGAGGTAATGACTTGGCATGCTAGGGCAGAAGTAGAGGGTAATCTCATGCATCACCCTATTGATTCTACAGCTTGGAGGAGGATGAATTATGAGTATCCCGATTTTGCTTGAAAATAGCACGACATTCGTTTGGCTATATTAACAGATGGTTTCAATCCATTTGGAAATCTAAGAACCAATTAGAGTGTTATGGCCAGTGATCCTAGCCCCTATCAACCTCCCTCCTTCACAGTGTATGAGACCTGAATTTTCGATGTTGTCTTTGTTGATACCTGGGCCAAAGGCACCAAGTGATGACATCGACGTCTACCTGGATCCTTTGGTAGAAGAATTAAATGAGTTGTGGGAAGAGGGTGTGCAATAATTTGACTCTTTTAGAAAAGAAGAGTTTACGCTGAAAGCTATGTTGATGTGGGCAATTCATGATTTTCCAGCTTATGGGACATTATCCGAATACATGGTTATTTGGGGTGTCCTATTTGTGGAGAGGAAACTGAATCTCTTCGTCTATCCGCTAGCTCAAAAAATATATACCATTGCCATAGGAGGTTTTTACCCCCGGCTCCTAGTTTCATATTTGAGAAAGGTTCCAATTTTTTATCGGGTGGGGTTGAACATGGGCTACAGCCGAGACAACTTTCAGGTTCAGAAATCGAAAGTAAATCTTCAAATTGTGGCCCTAATATACCAGGTAAGAATACTAAATTTAAGAATGTCAAGCATAAGAAGACCCCAACTGGGAATGAAACTGAGACAAGAAAGGTATGGTCTAGGAGGTCAATTTTATTTGACTTGCCTTATTGGAATAATAACCCGGTGCGCCATGTATTGGATGTGATGCATGCAGAGAAGAACCTCGATGAACATATTGTGGGAACTTACCTTGGGGGGAGTCATTCGAAGGATGGAGAAAATGCACGAAAAGACCTTAAATCGTTAAAACTTAAGCCAAAACTATAGTTGAAAGAAGATAGTAGGGGAAGGATAATAATTCCCCCTGGTGCGTTTACTTTTACGAGTGGGGAAAGGAAGGTGCTTTTAGATACAATATATAATTTGAAGGATCCATCTAATTTTTCGTCCAACTTGCAAAGGATTGTGAATTATGCTGATCATGATTTACATAAGTGTAAGTCCCACGATTGGTATATGATCATGCAATTGGTTCCTTTATTGTTTAAGCAATATTTCTCCAAGCACAAGGATTTGAGGAGGGCTATTATGCAAATTAGTGTTACCTTCTCACTTTTGTGTGAGAAGGTAGTCAATCGAGAACACATAGTGGCCGCAAAATTAACGGTGGCCGAAGCGATTTTTGTGTTGGAGATGTACTTTCCCCCGGCATTCTTTGACATAAGTGTTCACTTGTTGGTACACCTATGCGACGAGGAACTTCTTTGCGGTCCAGTTAGATATCGGTGGATGTATCCGTTTAAAATATTGATGAAAGTTTTTAAAGAATACGCGATACATTCACTACACCAAAATGGATAAATTAGCACCCTTCCAGCGGCTAGCCTTGTCACGGTCATTGACCGTGACAAGCCCGTGACAACTGTACTTGTCAGGGACTTGTCACGGTCATTGACCGTGACAATTCGTATAATATTATCATGGTCAAGGACCGTGACACGTCCGTGAAAAATTTCCCATCAAAATACCCTTTCCCCTCCTTTTTTCCCCCACCGATTTCTTCCCTCCTTTTTTCTCTCTCTCTCTACGCTGCTCTTCCTCTCTCTCTCTCTCTACTTTCAGGCTAGTTTCTCTATCTCTCTCTCTTCCATTTATATATATGTGTGTGTGTGTGTGTATATATATGTGTGTGTGTGTGTGTGTGTGTATATATGTGCGTGTGTGTGTGTGTATGTGAGTCTGTGCGTGTGTGTGGTGGGTGGGGGTGGGGGTGGGGGGAGGGGTGGGATTGTGTGTGTGTGTGGTGGTGGGGGAAGGGGGTGGGGCAGGGTGTGTGTGCATGTGTGTATGGTGGGGGTGAGGAGGGGGTGGGGTTATTTGTGTGTGTGTGGTGGGGGAAGGGGGTGGGAGGCATGGATGGGTGGGGGTGGGGGGGCAGGGGTGGAGGTGGGGGCTGCGTGTGTGTGTGTATGTGCGCATGTGTGTATATGTGTGTGTAGTGTGCGTGTTAGTGCGTAGTGTCCCTTGTAAATGAATTGATTATTTATTAGTTTTTTAGTAAATTAATATATGATTTCCCCTCATTGTAAATTAGTAAATTAATATATGATTAATTGTGAAAGTAGGATTGCCCCTCATTGTAAATTAGTAAATTAATAATTGTATACTTTAATTTTTAGTTTAATTGATGAAAATAATTAATTGAGTAGATGAATTTGAAGGAGTACGGGATACACATTTGTTGTTGACGTTGTTGTTGGATTATAGTGGATAGATGTTGGGTTGGTTAATTTTAAAAGTTACATGACCACTGGATTATTGTCCATATGGGGGTGAGATTTTTCAACTTTTTTTTAAAATTACTTTATATATCGAACAATATATATATAGTATGATAATTAAATGAAAATACTTGAAATTACATATGGTGCGCATAGATACTAGCCTTTTAGTTCTTATGTGCACGCATTCAATAGCCCTTAGACCCGTTCGAGAGTCATTACCCCTGTAATGAGATCTCTCGAATTGTCCCGTTTGGACAGTTTGGGACTGCATAATTTCTGTATAATATTCTTAGTGGCTTAAAGTTCTTACTTTTGGAGGAAGTTCTGCAGTCGTATCCTAATGTTCTCTGGGTACATACTAGATTGACAAGTGTGACTGTTATTTCAATTGAGCAATTAAAATAACACTCACACTTGCCAATCTACGTCGTGTACTTGGAGAACTACGGGGATATGCTGCCGAATTTTTCTCAAATCGTAACAATGTGCATGAGTTGTTAAGTATATTACATAAAAATGCGGTCTTGAATGGGATAGGACCACTCACCCTTTAGAGGAGATGGAGGAAATAGAAATTTCTATTATAAATTGAATTTGAATTTGAAATTTAAAAATTGAATATAAATAAGACATAATTAAATGAAACATACTATAAGTTTTGTTTACCTTTAATAGGTGATTAGTTGTGGTAGCTGTGATGGGATATTCGGAATACAAAGAGTGGATGGGTGAGACAAATAGAATGGGGGATGTGTTTCGCAGAGGTGCTAACGAATTTGTGAAATACGCAAAGAGATGTCATAATGATGAAGAGTTTCCGTGTCCGTGTGCTAGGTGTAAGAATGGTAAGGTGTTTGAGTGAAAAACAGTTGAACTACATTTGTTAAGATCGGGTATGCAAGATAGTTATCGATTTTGGAGTTTTCACGGTGAATTGAAAGTTCCTTTTGTCCCCGACCAACCTTCAACAAATAAGATAGATGTAGAAGGGGACGGCGTTGATCATAATATGTTAGAGGATTTAGTTGATGATGCGTATGGAGTTTAAAAGGCATAGGAGAATGAGGTTACTGATGATGTAGAAGGTTCAAGTGCTCGTGAAGATATCACGATAAAACTTGACGATGACTACCAAAGTTTAAAATTTAAGGCGACCCAACCGTTATACTCTGACTGTGAGAAAGATCAAACAACTTTACATGCCATGGTTGGTTTGCACAGTTTGAAGGCGTAATACAATTTGTCTAGCAATAGCGTGACAGGAATTCTGAAATGGGTGAAGGGCTTATTACCCAAGGAGAATACACTTCCAAATAGCTATCCTGTTATGAAGAACAGTTTGAAAGGTTTGGGAATGAAGTATAAATCGATTCATGCTTGTGTGTATGACTACATACTATACCGAAAGGAGTATGAAAATCTCGATCGTTGTCCGGTATGCGATGAACCTAGATATGTCCAATATACTAGTAAGGAAGGCATAAGCTCAAAAGTGCCTCAAAAAGTATTGAAATATTTTCCCGTTGGGCCTAGATTAAAGTGATTTTTCACAGTACCATGGATAGCGGAGGTAATGACTTGGCATGCTAGGGCAAAAGTAGGGGGTAATATCATGCGTCATCCTATTGATTCTACAGCTTGGAGGAGGATGAATTATGAGTATCCCGATTTTGCTCGAGAACAACGCAACATTCGTTTGCCATATCAACAGATGGTTTCAATCCATTTGGAAATCTAAGAACCAATCAGAGTGTATGGCTAGTGATCCTAGCCCCAATCAACCTCCACTACACCAAATCCTGCGAATGGTCACGCCAAGTGGGTCACGGCCTAACTCCGCGACCATCTGGTCGCGGACTTAGGCCGTGACCCATTCAATATTTGGCGTGACCAATTTTATTACCACATTAAATTATCCATGCTCTGGAAATGGTCACGGACTAAATCCCTGACCATAGAGGGTCACGGCCCGAGTCCCTGACCAGGTCGTGACCAGTTTGACGCCAAAATTCCCTCCAAACTGGTCGCGGGTCGGTCACGGCCCAAATCTGTGACCAGGTCGTGACCAGTTTGGCGCCAAAAATCCCTCTAAACTGGTCGCGGATGGGTCACGGACTTGGGCCGTGACTAAGGGCGCGACGAAGTAGAAAACACACACATTAAGGGTCACGGCTATGGGTCGTGACCATTTGTGGGACTGGGTCACGGCTATGGGCCGTGACCATACATCATTCAAACACCAAGGCTGTTGGAAAAGGGTCACGCATTATGGGTCACGGCCCATAGCCGTGACCATATAGAAATCCCCATTATTCTGCAAGAAAGTGATGGGTCGCGCGCATGGGTCATGGCTGTTGGCCGTGACCAGTTTGGAAATGACATTGTCGAAGTCATTAATGGGTCACGGCTCTTGGCCGTGACCAGGTCGAAATCGCCAGAAATCATGCTCATTAATGGGTCACGCACATCGGGTCAGGGCTCTAGGCCGTGACCATAGTCTAGTCTTAAAAAGAAATATTCCCAGCTTCTCATTTATTACGTCCGACTTCGTTGCTGTTAGGGTTTTTGCGATTTCGAGCTCCTGCGATTTCGGTTGGATTTCTATTGGATTTGCATTTGGATTTCAGTTGGATTTGCATTTGGCTAATTGATTTCAGTTGGTATGTATTGATTCATTTGGATTTCGTGAAATCTAACTAAAGCCCTAATTTTTGTGTATATATGTGTAGATTTATGTTTGTATGTGTGTATGTGTGTGTATGTATAGATTGTATGTATGTGTATGTATAGATTTATGTCAAAAAAAATATTAGGGTTTAGTAAACCTTAAATAGTATGTGTGTGTATGTATAGATTATGTCAATACACCCTAGCTTGTATGTGTGTGTATGTATAGATTATGTCAATAAACCCTAGATTGTATATGTGTGTATTTTTTTTAATCAAAATATGCGTGTGTATTTTTATTTTGAGAAATATAATTAAATGATTTTTTTTTACATATGAGTCGCAAACACGTGTACACATTACTATAGTGAGATATTGTTGGCTTGGTTGTTGGATACTATGTTGAATTTATTGAATTGATACTAGTGTCGATAAATGTATATGTTATTAAATTTGTTGGGTGTGCTCTTGATTTGCCTATGAAAAAGTATATCACATATGCTTGTCTTATTTATGTGTATATGTATGTTTAAACTCTCATAACTTTCAAACCTAAACCTTAATAGCAGGACTCGTATTCATGCCCTCGTATACTTTTCTCAGGAAAAATGAGGCACGGTGATAAATACTGTCAACAAGAGTGGGACAGGTTGCAATTAGACCGCACTCATAACTCTTTTATTAGCGTGCGTCATATAGAGGGCACTCATATTTATAGGTACGGAAATAAAAAGATCGAACAATTTAACTACCTAATAAATCATGGATTTGATATCTAGCAAGATTACTTGTTCGATCGTATTATATTTTCTCTACCAGAAAACTGGGATGACGTTATACAAAATATATTTCACACACATAATCCCGACATAGCCCTGACCTTGGTTACGTTGTTGGAGAAGGCGGAAAAAAAAATCCACCCGTTATGGATACAATTGCGTACAGAGAGCATTGACATAGACTGTGATGTCTCGCGCCACATGCACGTAAAATTGAATCTTGCCAACAAGTTGAGAAATAGGGGATTCCGAGTTCATGTCACTGACATCTACACATCAATTATAGATATCCTTCCTTCTAGTTGGCCACGTGCAAAAATTCATAGGTTCTTAAAAACTAATACCGAATGGATGGAGATCAGACACATTGAACTTATTCTAAATTCTTACTTTGAAAAGGTATTTATCTATCTATATATATAAAACTAATTAAGCTTGATTAATTAGTTATAATTTCATATTATTATAATTATTTACTCACTTATATTTTTTAATTTTTGTAGATAATGTCGAGAGGAAACAACCCTAGGGTACCAAGTGCCGATGTGACACCACAACGAGGTTCACCATCTTGTGCAGAACCCGGATTCTCAACACCAATGGCTGAGTAATTCACAACTCCACCAATGGTTCACTCCTCACCAAGTCCAACCCCAAGTGCTCCTACGCCCCAATCCAGCACTCCCGTTGCTTTAACGCCTCAATCCAACACTCATGATGCCTCCCGCTCAAATGAAAAGAAGCATATTGGCTTCTCCATTCTCGGGAATAACCCGACGGGTGATAGGAATGACGTGCTGAACTTTAAAGCCCGGTGTTTGTCGCTGGGAAAAATGAACGTGGGAGTCGGTGGACCAGACAATTGGAACCTTGTTGATCAAGCTGTCAAAGATGACATATATGACCAACTTTGCAAGCATTTCTCATTTCCTGACCGTTCCAAGAATAAGGTTCTATCTCGGGTTGCTGAAGGATTGAGGACATACAGGAGAAACCTTCGAAAGAAACATTTCCCGAAAGAGGCAGCGAGCTCCGATATTTTGGCTTTGAAAGAGAAAGTGCCTCCCAATGTTGAAATGCCGGTGGACGAGTGGAATAAGTTTTTGGAGAATGAGGCGAAGGAAAACAAGTTGGTCCAGGGGGATAAAAACAAAAAAAATAGGGCACAAAAAACTGATATCCATAGGCTGGGATCCAAATCATATGAGGATTTGAAGAATGAATGGGAGAGTAGGACAAAAGATGGTCCAGATGCCGGTAAAAACCCAAATCGGTCCAACTTATTCCTTCATGCTCGACGGGACAAAGATAATAAATTCCCATTGCACTTGGCTAAGACACTGGAATCAATAGAGGCCATCAGCAGTCAATCAGATTTGAGCCCTACTGATGACTTTGACCTTGAAAATGATGCCCTGACTAAGACCTTTGGAAAGGACAAAAGGGGGAGGACGAGAGGTGTTGGCTCACATATGCCAAAAACAAAACTTCAACACATTGCACCTCTTGTGGACGAGCTTTCTTCAGTCAAGAATTGTATCTCATCCCAAAATGAGCACCAGTTGAAGACCGATGGGGATGTCCACGAGATTAAAAATTCCCTGGGATTATTGACAAATCAAATTGGGAAACTTGTGAATCTTATTGAACGTTATAGGCCCCCAATGCCTCCTCAAGTTTTCACACATCCTTCCCCTCCAACATTCCCCTCTCAAATGCCTCATCCTCCAACATTCCCCTCCCCTGCACCTCCGCCAATCACGGGGCTCGGATCATCGTCAACAACGCATGGTGACTATGGCGAAGAGTACTATATCAAGGACATGAGCAATTCGAGGTTTGTTGGCGTGTGCATACTCATCTCCAGGGTTCTTGGAACTCTAGTACATCACCGACCTTTGGAGAAGGGTGAGGCTAAAATAATGGTCGATGAAATATACAACGGCTGCGGAGATGTACCTATGTACGTTAACAGCGGGGATGGGATGGAATTGAGGAATTATGTAAAATCTTTTATTACTTGGCCACTTTATCTGTTGGCCAATATTTAATAATATTTTCTTTCGTTTCAGTTGTAATAATTTTTTTTGTTTTAGTTGTAAGAATATTGTTTTTTCTTCAGTTGGAATGATATTTTTTTGTTTCAGTTGTAAGAATATTGGTTTTGTTTCGTTTGGAATGATATTTTTTTTGTTTCAGTCGTAAGAATAATCTTTCTGTTTCATTCGTAATAATATTTTTTAACCTATTACCACAGGACTGAAATTTGAAGATTATTACATGGATTTCCCACAATACAAAGAGTGGATGGGAGAGACTAACCGGATATCAATTAATCATGTAAAGGGCGTTTATGAATTTGTTAAATATGCTTCCAAAAATCTTAAAAGTGAGAAGATTCCGTGTTCGTGCACTCATTGTATTAACGGAAAATATAAGTCATTGGAAGTTGTTGAGTTGCATTTACTAAAGTGGGGAATCTATCAAGACTATATAATATGGACATACCATGGTGAAAAAGTTGTACCTTATGTTCCAGAAGAATTACCGGGAGCCGACCGTGTAACGGGACCTCAAGGAGTAGAAGTGGTACATGATTCACCAACACATCGTCCATTGACCGACTTAATTGATGATGCTTACGGACTCCACAACCAACAAAACCACCAACCTATGGATACAAATAATGCGCATTATGACCAAGTAAATGAACAAATTGATGCTGAACTACTAGGAGATCGGGAATACATACGGTTGAAACCGATGCGGCTAGACCGTTGTATAAAGATTGCGATGAAGATCACTCGGTATTATATGCAATGATTGGTTTGCATAATTTGAAGAGTCAATTTGGTTTGTCTGGAAACAGCGTAACCAGAATTCTTAAGTGGGTTAAAGAAATTCTCCCAAAAGAGAACATGTTACCAGACAATTATCCTACCATGAAGAAGAGTTTGAAGGGTTTAGGTTTGAAATACAAATCTATCATGCTTGCAAGTATGATTGCATATTGTACCGAAATGAGCACGAAGAGAAGGATGAATGTCCTGTATGCAGTGAGCCTAGATATATGGTTTGTGAGAATGGAAATGACAAACATGCAAAAAATCACAAGTGCTCGCAAGTCCCACAAAAGGTTTTGAAGTATTTTCCACTTGGGCCACGGTTAAAACATTTTTTTACTGTACCGTGGATAGCGGAGGCCATGACATGGCATGCTCGATGCGAGGTGGGTGGGAATTTGATGCGTCATCCGGTTGATTCACTCATCTGGAAAATTTCAAATGCACAACACCATGAATTTGCAAAGGAACTGCGCAACGTTCGTCTTGCAATCTCAACCGATGGGTTTAACCCTTTCGATAATTTAAGTACTAGTCAGAGTTATTGGCCAGTTCTTATGGCGCCTTTAAGTCTTCCTTCGACGTTATGCATGAGAAAGGAGTTCACATTGTTATCTCTGTTGATACCCGGGCCGAAGGCTCCCAGTGATGATATTGATATATTCTTAGCAACATTAATCGAAGAACTTAAAGAGTTGTGGGATAAAGGCGTGACGGCGTTCGATTCTCATAAGGGTGAAGAGTTCACACTTAAAGCAATGGTGATGTGGGCGATCCACGATCTTCCTGCTTATGGGACCTTTTCCGGTTGTAATGTTCATAGTTATTATGGATGTCCCATATGTGGGGAGGAAACTGAAGCCTGTTGGTTAAAACATAGTGGTAAGTTGAGTTACACGGGTCATCGTAGATTTCTGCCGACCAGTCACCCTTTTAGGAACGACAAGTCTAACTTTTTGCCTGTCGGTCACGAGCGAAGAACGGCACCTATTCGACTTTCTGGTCAGCAAATTGAGGAGAAGGCGGTGGCTACGACTGCGGGGAATAGGTATGTAGGCAAACACCCCCAGTTTGTAAACCTGAAGCGTAAAGCTAGGGAGGATCCGAACGACCCTAGTAAAGCGAAGCCATGGTCCAGGCGATCAATATTTTTTGATTTGTCGTATTGGAAAGATCATCGTGTAAGGCATATAATTGATGTGATGCACACAGAGAAGAATGTTGCAGAACATTTGATAGGAACATGTCTGGGTGGATCTCATTCCAAAGATGGCGAGCGTGCCCGCCGAGATCTACAGGATATGAAAATAAAGAAGAGACTGTGGTTAAAAAATGATCCAACGACAGGAAGAATTTCTATCCCCCCGACTGCTTTCACTTTGACTACTAGTGAGAAGAAGATCCTCTTAGACACGTTGTTCAACTTGAAGACTCCAACCGGTTATTCTGGTAATTTACGTAGGGTAGTAAACTACCAAGCAAATGACTTGAAACAGTGCAAGTCTCACGACTGGCACGTAATCATCCAATTAATCCCGTTGTTATTTCGGCATTGCTTCTCTGAACACAAAGATCTCCGTCGGGCAATTATGCAAATCAGTTTGTGTTTTACCCTACTTTGTGCAAAAGTGGTAAACAGAAGACACATTAAAGCTGCGAAATCAACTTTAGCCGAGGCAGTTTGTGTGTTAGAGAAATATTTTCCTCTGTCATTCTTCGATATCAGTATCCACCTGCTTGTGCATTTATGCGATGAAGCTTTATTATGTGGTCCCATGAGGTATCGTTGGATGTATCCTTTTGAGCGCTTGATGAAAACGTTCAAAGATTATGTAAAGAATACACGGTATATTGGAGGGTCAATTGCTGAAGAATACGTAACGATGGAATCATCGCTATACGCTAGGGAACATATGCCAGAACAAGAGGTGAGGAGGTTTAATCCTCGTGGAGAACGTGTGATAGAGGAACCTGACTAGTTTGAGGACGAATTATCGTTTGGGAACCCTAAAGAGGTGAAACTCACAAACCTACAATACGAGCAAGCAACTCGTCATGTCTTCGAATCGCAAGATGAAGTCCAAGACTGGAGAGAGTGAGTATCTACTGAATTCTTCTTCTTTTATTATATGTATTTTTTATTTTATTATCTAAACTCTATAATTTTTCAGTAGGAAGTACGAGAACGAAATTATCCAAAATCAAAGGAGAAATTGGACGACAACTGACTTTAGGGCATGGGTGTCAAAAGAGGTACTTTTCACATCTTATGTGTGCGGTTATTTATTCATGTGTGGTAAAAACATGCCCTAATACAAATTCATTAATAAATGCAGCTTCTAAAAAGAGGTGATGTCTCTTCCAGACTTGCACGCCTAGCAAAAGGTCCTAGTTTTCGTGCAAAAGAGTTTAAGAAATTCCGCACCAACGGTTTTGATTTCATTTCATATCCATATGAGGAAAAGCTTTTGACGCAAAATAGTGGAATATCAATTTCTGCCTTGACCACCTATATCGCTAGTAAAAGTGATAAAAATCCAAAGAATACGGTGCTAACCTATTATGGGATAATTCAACAAATCCTAGAACTTGATTACTTGGATTTCACAGAAACCGTATTCTATTATGATTGGGTAAAGGTGGAGGATACAATGAATGCTTGCAAAGTTGATCCCGACTCCAAACTTATTATGGTAGATTTATCAAAGCTGAAGACTAAAGACCGCATAGTCGACGAGCCTTTTATTTGTGCCTTTCAGAATGTAAAGAAGGTATTCTACTCGAAGTGCATAAACGATGGCAATTGGTCTATTATTGTGCATGCATCAAAGGGTATGACTACTGAAGTAGACGCATTAAAGGCTCCAAAAGAGTTCCAGTCAGCTCTTGATGACAACCCTAATTTGAAGGATCTTTTAGTTGATTTAGAGGAAGATTGAGTATCAAAATATTATTTTATCCTCATCAATCGTATTTGTATCCTATTATGATATTGACATTGTATTAGCACTTTACATTAATTTATGAATTTCATCTACTTTTAAATGTAATGTCCCGCTATTGAACATAATTGTTTGCAAAATATTTTTTGGTTCTACCATTTTTTTAATTGAACATAACTGTTTGCAAAAAATTCATTATTTTTTCACTGTCATAGGATACATTGATGTTGGGGTCGAACTACTATCAAACATAATCTGAAATTGCATCGCTGCTGGCATAGAGAAGGTTCTGATTGGCATTGGGTGTAACAAAATATCCACGTAATGGATAGACCTATGATGAACTTTATTTTAAGGTTAAATATGCATTGATTCAATTTTTTAATTATTTTGGGTTTGGATAACTTTTGAACAAAGAATAGTTAGGGTGAACACTAGAAAAAGAAGTTATCATCCAACGGATTGCCACTTTCTATGTTTAAGGCGCTCCCGGTTTGATTGTACGACGTAAATTTGCAAAAAATTAGACTTAAGCATAAAAACATGCCATCGAATGGTGAAAACATAAAATAGCCACAAAACAGTCCCATAAGAGTCACGGACACCTCACACGAGACCAATGTAAATCGCAGGAATTGACCGTGTAGTCACGGCGCTCCCGGTTTGAGTGTATGACGTAAATTTGCAAAAAAAGAAACTTAAGCATAAAAACATGCCATCGAAGGGTGAAAACGTAAAACAGGCTTAAAACGGTCCCGTAAGAGTCATGAACCCCTCGCACGGGACTAATGTGATTCGTAGGAACCGACCGCGTAGTCAGGGGGCTCCCGGTTTGAGTGTATGATGTAAATTTGTAAAAAGTTAGACTTAAGCATAAAAACATGCCATCGAAGGGTGAAAACGTAAAATAGCCATAAAATGGTCCGATAAGAGTCACGAACACTTCGCATGGGACTAATGTAACTCATAGAAACCGACCGCGTAGTCACGGGGCTCCCGGTTAGAGTGTACGACGTAAATTTGCAAAAAAAATAGACTTGAGCATAAAAACATTCCATCGAAGGGTGATAACGTACAACACGCACAAAACGGTCCCGTAAGAGTCACGAACACCTCGCACGGGACCAATGTGACTCGTAGGAACCGACCACGTAGTCACGGCGCTCCCGATTGGAGTGTACGACATTAATTTGCAAAAAATTAGACTAAAGCATAAAAGCATGCCTTAGAAGGGTGAAAACGTAAAAAAAACCACAAAACGGTACCGTAAGAGTCACAAACACCTCGCACGGGACCAATGTTAATAGTAGGAACCAAACGCGTAGTCACAAGGATCCCGGTTTGAGTATACGGCGTAAATTTGCAGAAAGTTAGACTTGAGAATAAAAAAGATGCCATCGAAGGGTGAAAACGTAAAACACCCACAAAACGGTCCCGCAAGAGTCACGAACATCTCGCACGGGACCAATGTAAGTCGTAGGAACCGACCGTGTAGTCACGGCGCTCCCGGCTTGTGTGTGTGCGTGTGTGCATGTTTGTGTGTGTGCGCGTGTGAGTGGGAAAGGGGGGAGGGGATGGGCAGGGGGCGCGTGTGTGCATGTATGTGTGTGTGCGCGTGTGCGAGTGGGGAAGGGGGGAGGGGACGGGCAGGGGGCACGTGTGTGTGTGTGTGTGCATGTGTGTGTGTGTGTGTGTGTGTGTGTGTGAGTGGGGAAGGGGGGAGGGGACGGGGCATGTATGCATATATGTAGTGAGAGTGTGTGCATATATGCATATATGTATATATGTAGTGAGAGTGTGCGTGTGTTTGTGTGCGCGTGTGAGTGTGTGCATATTGGTGATAAAATTTAAAATAAAATAGAGAGTATACCTGATCTAGGGTGAATCCAAGAGTGGGATCTACAAAACAAACCTCCTGACACTCATATTCGGTCATCTGATCCGTTACGGTTGCCTCTGGTTCCGGTATCACGTAGGACTTTAAATAATTGTCACCTGAAAGAGAAATAACATATCTGCATATATAATTATTAATATGAAACTAATATATATGCAGGGGGCGTAGTAACGGGGCAGGGGGCGGGGCGAGGCAGTGCTGCATATATATGCAGTGCATATATATGAAGTGCATATATATGCAACTGCTGCATATATATGCAGTGGGGGGAAGGCGGGATTGGTGCATCTACAAGTTGAGAGTGTGCTCGGGCAAGTGGGCTAACCAGAACTACTAGTAACGGGATTTGCCTGCAATACGAGTAAGGGGAATGGAACTCTTGTTTGAGAACTTTAGCTACGGACTTAGGTTAGCTAGCTCAGCTTCTCCTATGGCTATTTGGATTAAGGAAGTAGGGTAATGCGCAGACAAAGAAGGCCTAATATAATAATGGTGAGTCGAATCAGGCGCGGCAGCCGTTCGTGCATATATATGCAACTGCATATATATGAAACATAAGTATATATGAAACTGAATTTCATATTTGACTGTACTAGATTTAACATGTTTGTATCTTAATTCCTTAATGAAAACCCTTTTATATTTGAGGTTATATCTTCTAAGTGCCCTTTGCACAAACACATTGCCCTTTGCACAAACATATTGCTTTCCTTTAACCTTTTAGTCATAACCTTAATCTGGATCACCAAAAGATATGTCAATGTTAATAACATTTGGAAAATAAGGTGGAGACCATGGATATTTTTGGCCTTGAGCACATCAAACAAAGAGATTCCACACATGGGGCATCTTCATTTTCTATTATCAAAACTGTAATTTGTATATTTCAAGACTTAGGCTTAAAAACATGACCTTAAAGGGTGAAAACTCGAAACAGCCCCCGAACGGCCACGTGGGTGGCACCAACATCTCCCACGGGACCAACGTAACTCGTAGAAACTGACCCCGCAGCCGCGGGTCTCCCGATTTGAGAATACAACCGTAATTTGCGTATTTCTACACTTAAGCAAAACATGGCGTTAAAGGGTGAAAACTCGAAACAGCCCCCGAACGGCCCCGTGGGTGGCACCAACACCTCCCACGGGACCAACATAACTCGTAGGAACTGACCCCACAGCCGCGGGAGTCCCGATTTCAGAGTAATACGGTAATTTGTATATTTCAAGACTTAGGCTTAAAAACATGACGTTAAAGGGTGAAAACTCGAAACAGCCACCAAACGGCCCCGTGGGTGGCACCAACACCTCCCACGGGACCAACATAACTCGTAGGAACTGACCCCGCAGCCGCGGGTCTCCAAGTTTGAGAGTACGAGGGTAATTTGTGTATTTCTACACTTAAGCAAAACATGACGTTAGAGGGTGAAAACTCGAAACAGCCCCCAAACGTCCCCGTGGGTGGCACCAACACCTCCCACGGGACCAACGTAACTCGTAGGAACTGACATCGCAGCCGCGGGTCTTCCGGTTTGAGAGTAATACGGTAATTTGCATATTTAAAGACTTAGGCTTAAAAACATGACGTTAGAGGGTGAAAACTCGAAACAGCCCCCGAACGGCCCCGTGGGTGGCACCAACACCTCCCACGGGACCAACGTAACTCGTAGGAACTGACCTCACAGCCGCGGGAATCCCGGTTTGAGAGTAATACGGTAATTTGTATATTTCAAGACTTAGGCTTAAAAACATGACCTTAAAGGGTAAAAACTCGAAACAGCCCACGAACGGCCACGTGGGTGGCACCAACACCTCCCACGGGACCAACATAACTCGTAGAAACTGACCTCGTAGCCGCGGGTCTCCCGGTTTGAGAGTAATACGGTAATTTGCATATTAAAAGACTAAGGCTTAAAAACATGACGTTAGAGGGTGAAAACTCGAAACAGCCGCCGAACGGCCCCGTGGGTGGCACCAACACCTCCCACGGGAACAACGTAACTCGTAGGAACTGACCTCGCAGCCGCGAGAATCCCGGTTTGTGAGTAATACGGTAATTTCTATATTTCAAGACTTAGGCTTAAAAACATGACCTTAAAGGGTGAAAACTCGAAACAGCCCCCGAACGGCCACGTGGATGGCACCAACACCTCCCACGGGACCAACGTAACTCGTAAGAACTGACCTCGCAGCCGCGAGTCTCCCGGTTTGAGAGTAATACGGTAATTTACATATTTAAAGACTTAGGCTTAAAAACATGACGTTAGAGGGTGAAAACTCGAAACAGCCCCAAACGGCCCCGTGGGTGGCACCAACACCTCCCACGGGACCAACGTAACTCGTAGGAACTGACCTCGCAGCCGCGGGTCTCCCGGTTTGAGAGTAATACGGTAATTTGCATATTTAAAGACTTAGGCTTAAAAACATGACGTTAGAGGGTGAAAACTCGAAAGAGCCCCCGAACGGCCCCGTGGGTGGCACCAACACCTCCCACGGGACCAACGTAACTCGTAGGAACTGACCTCGCAGCCGCGGGAATCCCGGTTTGAGAGTTATACGGTAATTTGTATATTTCAAGACTTAGGCTTAAAAACATGACCTTAAAGGGTGAAAACTCGAAACAGCCCCCGAACGGCCACGTGGGTGGCACCAACACCTCCCACGGGACCAACGTAACTCGTAGGAACTGACCCCGCAGTTGCGGGTCTCCCAGTTTGAGAATACGACCGTAATTTGCGTATTTCTACACTTGAGCAAAACATGGCGTTAAAGGGTGAAAACTCGAAACAGCCCCCGAACGGCCCCTTGGGTGGCACCAACACCTCCCACGGGACCAACATAACTCGTAGGAACTGACCCCGCAGCCGCGGGAATCCCGATTTGAGAGTAATACGGTAATTTGTATATTTCAAGACTTAGGCTTAAAAACATGACGTGAAAGCGTGAAAACTCGAAACAGCCCCCGAACGGCCCCGTGGGTGGCACCAGCACCTCCCACGGGACCAACGTAACTCGTAGGAACTGACCCCGCTGCCGCGGGACTCCCGGTTTGAGAGTACGACGGTAATTTGCTTATTTTTAGACTTAGGCTTAAAAACATGACGTTAGAGGGTGAAAACTCGAAACAGCCCCCGAACGGCCACGTGGGTGGCACCAACATCTCCCACGGGACCAACGTAACTCGTAGAAACTGACCCCGCAGCCGCGGGTCTCCCGATGTGAGAATACGACCGTAATTTGCGTATTTCTACACTTAAGCAAAACATGGCGTTAAAGGGTGAAAACCCGAAACAGCCCCCGAACGGCCCCGTGGGTGGCACCAACACCTCCCACGGGACCAACATAACTCGTAGGAACTGACCCCGCAGCCGCGGGAGTCCCGATTTCAGAGTAATACGGTAATTTGTATATTTCAAGACTTAGGCTTAAAAACATGACGTTAAAGGGTGAAAACTCGAAACAGCCACCAAACGGCCCCGTGGGTGGCACCAACACCTCCCACGGGACCAACATAACTCGTAGGAACTTACCCCGCAGCCGCGGGTCTCCCAGTTTGAGAGTACGAGGGTAATTTGCATATTTCTACACTTAAGCAAAACATGACGTTAGAGGGTGAAAACTCGAAACAGCCCCCAAACGTCCCCGTGGGTGGCACCAACACCTCCCACGGGACCAACGTAACTCGTAGGAACTGACATCGCAGCCGCGGGTCTTCCGGTTTGAGAGTAATACGGTAATTTGCATATTTAAAGATTTAGGCTTAAAAACATGATGTTAGAGGGTGAAAACTCGAAACAGCCCCCGAACGGCCCCGTGGGTGGCACCAACACCTCCCACGGGACCAACGTAACTCGTAGGAACTGACCTCACAGCCGCGGGAATTCCGGTTTGAGAGTAATACGGTAATTTGTATATTTCAAGACTTAGGCTTAAGAACATGACCTTAAAGGGTAAAAACTCGAAACAGCCCACGAACGGCCACGTGGGTGGCACCAACACCTCCCACGGGACCAACGTAACTCGTAGAAACTGACCTCGTGGCCGCGGATCTCCCGGTTTGAGAGTAATACGGTAATTTGCATATAAAAAGACTTAGGCTTAAAAACATGACGTTAGAGGGTGAAAACTCGAAACAGCCGCCGAACGGCCCCGTGGGTGGCACCAACACCTCCCACGGGATCAACGTAACTCGTAGGAACTGACCTCGCAGCCGCGAGAATCCCGGTTTGTGAGTAATACGGTAATTTCTATATTTCAAGACTTAGGCTTAAAAACATGACCTTAAAGGGTGAAAACTCGAAACAGCCCCCGAACGGCCACGTGGGTGGCACCAACACCTCCCACGGGACCAACGTAACTCGTAAGAACTGACCTCGCAGCCGCGGGTCTCCCGGTTTGAGAGTAATACGGTAATTTACCTATTTAAAGACTTAGGCTTAAAAACATGACGTTAGAGGGTGAAAACTCGAAACAGCCCGAAACGGCCCCGTGGGTGGCACCAACACCTCCCACGGGACCAACGTAACTCGTAGGAACTGACCTCGCAGCCGCGGGTCTCCCGGTTTGAGAGTAATACGGTAATTTGCATATTTAAAGACTTTGGCTTAAAAACATGACGTTAGAGGGTGAAAACTCGAAAGAGCCACCGAACGGCCCCGTGGGTGGCACCAACACCTCCCACGGGACCAACGTAACTCGTAGGAACTGACCTCGCAGCCGCGGGAATCCCGGTTTGAGAGTTATACGGTAATTTGTATATTTCAAGACTTAGGCTTAAAAACATGACCTTAAAGGGTGAAAACTCGAAACAGCCCCCGAACGGCCACGTGGGTGGCACCAACACCTCCCACGGGACCAACGTAACTCGTAGGAACTGACCCCGCAGTTGCGGGTCTCCCAGTTTGAGAATACGACCGTAATTTGCGTATTTCTACACTTAAGCAAAACATGGCGTTAAAGGGTGAAAACTCGAAACAGCCCCCGAACGGCCCCGTGGGTGGCACCAACACCTCCCACGGGACCAACATAACTCGTAGGAACTTACCCCGCAGCCGCGGGTCTCCCAGTTTGAGAGTACGAGGGTAATTTGCATATTTCTACACTTAAGCAAAACATGACGTTAGAGGGTGAAAACTCGAAACAGCCCCCAAACGTCCCCGTGGGTGGCACCAACACCTCCCACGGGACCAACGTAACTCGTAGGAACTGACCCCGCAGCCGCGGGACTCCCGGTTTGAGATCACGACGGTAATTTGCGTATTTTTAGACTTAGGCTTAAAAACATGACGTTAGAGGGTGAAAACTCAAAACAGCCCCCGAATGTCCCTGTGGGTGGCACCAACACCTCCCACGGGACCAACGTAACTCATAGGAACTGACCTCGCAGCCGCGGGTCTCCCGGTTTGAGAGTAATACGGTAATTTGAATATTTAAAGACTTAGGCTTAAAAACATGACGTTAGAGGGTGAAAACTCGAAGCAGCCCCCGAACGGCCCCGTGGGTGACACCAACACCTCCCACGGGACCAACGTAACTCGTAGGAACTGACCTCGCAGCCGCGGGAATCCCGGTTTGAGATCACGACGGTAATTTGCATATTTAAAGACTTAGGCTTAAAAACATGACGTTAGAGGGTGAAAACTCGAAACAGCCCCCGAACGGCCCCGTGGGTGGCACCAACACCTCCCACGGGACCAACGTAACTCGTAGGAACTGACCTCGCAGCCGCGGGAATCCCGGTTTGAGAGTAATACGGTAATTTGTATATTTCAAGACTTAGGCTTAAAAACATGACCTTAAAGGGTAAAAACTCGAAACAGCCCCCGAACGGCCACGTGGGTGGCACCAACACCTCCCACGGGACCAACGTAACTCGTAGGAACTGACCTCGCAGCCGCGGGTCTCCCGGATTGAGAGTAATACGGTAATTTTCATATTTAAAGACTTAGGCTTAAAAACATGACGTTAGAGGGTGAAAACTCGAAACAGCCCCCGAACGGCCCCGTGGGTGGCACCAACACCTCCCACGGGACCAATGTAACTCGTAGGAACTGACCTCGTAGCCGCGAGAATCCCGGTTTGAGAGTAATACGGTAATTTCTATATTTCAAGACTTAGGCTTAAAAACATGACCTTAAAGGGTGAAAACTCGAAACAGCCCCCGAACGGCCACGTGGGTGGCACCAACACCTCCCACGGGACCAACGTAACTCGTAGGAACTGACCTCACAGCCGCGGGACTCCCGGTTTGAGAGTACGACGGTAATTTGCTTATTTCTAGACCTAGGCTTAAAAACATGACGTTAGAGGGTGAAAACTCGAAACAGCCCCCGAACGTCCCCGTGTGAGGCACCAACACCTCCCATGGGACCAACGTAACTCATAGGAGCTGACCTCGCAGCCGCGGGTCTCCCGGTTTGAGAGTAATACGGTAATTTGAATATTTAAAGACTTAGGCTTAAAAACTTAACGTTAGAGGGTGAAAACTCGAAGCAGCCCCCGAACGGCCCCGTGGGTGGCACCAACACCTCCCACGGGACCAACGTAACTCGTAGGAACTGACCTCGCAGCCGCGGGAATCCCGATTTGAGAGTAATACGGTAATTTACATATTTAAAGACTTAGGCTTAAAAACATGACGTTAGAGGGTGAAAACTCGAAACAGCTCCCGAACGGCCCTGTGGGTGGCACCAACACCTCCCACGGGACCAACGTAACTCGTAGAACTGACCTCGCAGCCGCGAGAATCCCGGTTTGTGAGTAATACGGTAATTTCTATATTTCAAGACTTAGGCTTAAAAACATGACCTTAAAGGGTGAAAACTCGAAACAACCCCCGAACGGCCCCGTGGGTGGCACCAACACCTCCCACGGGACCAACGTAACTCGTAGGAAATGACTTCGCAGCCGCGGGAATCCCGGTTTGAGAGTAATACGGTAATTTGTATATTTCAAGACTTAGTCTTAAAAACATGACCTTAAAGGGTAAAAACTCGAAACAGCCCCCGAACGGCCACGTGGGTGGCACCAACACCTCCCACGGGACCAACGTAACTCGTAGGAACTGACCTCGCAGCCGCGGGTCTCCCGGTTTGAGAGTAATACGGTAATTTGCATATTTAAAGACTTAGGCTTAAAAACATGACGTTAGAGGGTGAAAACTCGAAAAAGCCCCCGAACGGCCCCGTGGGTGGCACCAACACCTCCCACGGGACCAATGTAACTCGTAGGAACTGACCTCGCAGCCGCGAGAATCCCGGTTTGAGAGTAATACGCTAATTTCTATATTTCAAGACTTAGGCTTAAAAACATGACCTTAAAGGGTGAAAACTCGAAACAACCCCCGAACGGCCCCGTGGGTGGCACCAACACCTCCCACGGGACCAACGTAACTCGTAGGAAATGACTTCGCAGCCGCGGGAATCCCGGTTTGAGAGTAATACGGTAATTTGTATATTTCAAGACTTAGGCTTAAAAACATGACCTTAAAGGGTAAAAACTCGAAACAGCCCCCGAACGGCCACGTGGGTGGCACCAACACCTCCCACGGGACCAACGTAACTCGTAGGAACTGACCTCGCAGCCGCGGGACTCCCGGTTTGAGAGTACGATGGTAATTTGCTTATTTCTAGACCTAGGCTTAAAAACATGACGTTAGAGGGTGAAAACTCGAAACAGCCCCCGAACGTCCCCGTGTGAGGCACCAACACCTCCCATGGGACCAACGTAACTCATAGGAGCTGACCTCGCAGCCGCGGGTCTCCCGGTTTGAGAGTAATACGGTAATTTGAATATTTAAAGACTTAGGCTTAAAAACTTGACGTTAGAGGGTGAAAACTCGAAGCAGCCCCCGAACGGCCCCGTGGGTGGCACCAACACCTCCCACGGGACCAACGTAACTCGTAGGAACTGACCTCGCAGCCGCGGGAATCCCGATTTGAGAGTAATACGGTAATTTACATATTTAAAGACTTAGGCTTAAAAACATGACGTTAGAGGGTGAAAACTCGAAACAGCTCCCGAACGGCCCTGTGGGTGGCACCAACACCTCCCACGGGACCAACGTAACTCGTAGAACTGACCTCGCAGCCGCGAGAATCCCGGTTTGTGAGTAATACGGTAATTTCTATATTTCAAGACTTAGGCTTAAAAACATGACCTTAAAGGGTGAAAACTCGAAACAACCCCCGAACGGCCCCGTGGGTGGCACCAACACCTCCCACGGGACCAACGTAACTCGTAGGAAATGACTTCGCAGCCGCGGGAATCCCGGTTTGAGAGTAATACGGTAATTTGTATATTTCAAGACTTAGGCTTAAAAACATGACCTTAAAGGGTAAAAACTCGAAACAGCCCCCGAACGGCCACGTGGGTGGCACCAACACCTCCCACGGGACCAACGTAACTCGTAGGAACTGACCTCGCAGCCGCGGGTCTCCCGGTTTGAGAGTAATACGGTAATTTGCATATTTAAAGACTTAGGCTTAAAAACATGACGTTAGAGGGTGAAAACTCGAAAAAGCCCCCGAACGGCCCCGTGGGTGGCACCAACACCTCCCACGGGACCAATGTAACTCGTAGGAACTGACCTCGCAGCCGCGAGACTCCCGGTTTGAGAGTAATACGCTAATTTCTATATTTCAAGACTTAGGCTTAAAAACATGACCTTAAAGGGTGAAAACTCGAAACAGCCCCCGAACGGTCACGTGTGAGGCACCAACACCTCCCACGGGACCAACGTAACTCGTAGGAACTGACCTCGCAGCCGCGGGTCTCCCGGTTTGAGAGTACGACGGTAATTTGCTTATTTCTAGACCTAGGCTTAAAAACATGACGTTAGAGGGTGAAAACTCGAAACAGCCCCCAAACGTCCCCGTGTGTGGCACCAACACCTCCCATGGGACCAACGTAACTCGTAGGAGCTGACCTCGCAGCCGCGGGTCTCCCGGTTTGAGAGTAATACGGTAATTTGAATATTTAAAGACTTAGGCTTAAAAACTTGACGTTAGAGGGTGAAAACTCGAAGCAGCCCCCGAACGGCCCCGTGGGTGGCACCAACACCTCCCACGGGACCAACGTAACTCGTAGGAACTGACCACGCAGCCGCGGGAATCCCGATTTGAGAGTAATACGGTAATTTACATATTTAAAGACTTAGGCTTAAAAACATGACGTTAGAGGGTGAAAACTCGAAACAGCTCCCGAACGGCCCTGTGGGTGGCACCAACACCTCCCACGGGACCAACGTAACTCGTAGGAACTGACCTCGCAGCCGCGAGAATCCCGGTTTGTGAGTAATACGGTAATTTCTATATTTCAAGACTTAGGCTTAAAAACATGACCTTAAAGGGTGAAAACTCGAAACAACCCCCGAACGGCCCCGTGGGTGGCACCAACACCTCCCACGGGACCAACGTAACTCGTAGGAAATGACCTCGCAGCCGCGGGAATCCCGGTTTGAGAGTAATACGGTAATTTGTATATTTCAAGACTTAGGCTTAAAAACATGACCTTAAAGGGTAAAAACTCGAAACAGCCCCCGAACGGCCACGTGGGTGGCACCAACACCTCCCACGGGACCAACGTAACTCGTAGGAACTGACCTCGCAGCCGCGGGTCTCCCGGTTTGAGAGTAATACGGTAATTTGCATATTTAAAGACTTAGGCTTAAAAACATGACGTTAGAGGGTGAAAACTCAAAAAAGCCCCCGAACGGCCCCGTGGGTGGCACCAACACCTCCCACGGGACCAATGTAACTCGTAGGAACTGACCTCGCAGCCGCGAGAATCCCGGTTTGAGAGTAATACGCTAATTTCTATATTTCAAGACTTAGGCTTAAAAACATGACCTTAAACGGTGAAAACTCGAAACAGCCCCCGAACGGCCACGTGGGTGGCACCAACACCTCCCACGGGACCAACGTAACTCGTAGGAACTGACCTCGCAGCCGCGGGAATCCCGGTTTGAGAGTAATACGGTAATTTGTATATTTCAAGACTTAGGCTTAAAAACATGACGTTAGAGGGTGAAAACTCGAAACAGCTCCCGAACGGCCCTGTGGGTGGCACCAACACCTCCCACGGGACCAACGTAACTCGTAGGAACTGACCCCGCAGCCGCGGGTCTCCCGGTTTGAGAATACGACCGTAATTTGCGTATATCTACACTTAAGCAAAACATGGTGTTAAAGGGTGAAAACTTGAAACTGACCCCGAACGGCCCCGTGGGTGGCACCAACACCTCCCACGGGACCACCGTAACTCGTAGGAACTAACCCCGCAACCGCGGGTCTTCTGGTTTGAGAATACGACCGTAATTTTCATATTTCTACACTTAAGCAAAACATGGCGTTAAAGGGTGAAAACTCGAAACAGCCCCCGAACGGCCCCGTGGGTGGCACCAACACCTCCCACGGGACCAACGTAACTCGTAGGAACTGACCCCGCAGCCGCGGGAATCCCGATTTGAGAGTAATACGGTAATTTGTATATTTCAAGACTTAGGCTTAAAAACATGACGTTAGAGGGTGAAAACTCGAAACAGCCCCCGAACGGCCACGTGGGTTTCACCAACACCTCCCACGAGACCAACGTAACTCGTAGGAACAGACCTCGCAGCCGCGGGAATCCCGGTTTGAGAGTAATACGGTAATTTATATATTTCAAGACTTAGGCTTAAAAACATGACCTTAAAGGGTGAAAACTCGAAACAGCCCCCGAACGGTCACGTGGGTGGCACCAACACCTCCCACGGGACCAGCGTAACTCGTAGGAACTGGCCCCGCAGCCGCGGGACTCCCGGTTTGAGAGTTCGACGGTAATTTGCTTATTTCTAGACTTAGGCTTAAAAACATGACGTTAGAGGGTGAAAACTCGAAACAGCCCCCGAACGTCCCCGTGGGTGGCACCAACACCTCCCACGGGACCAACGTAACTCGTAGGAACTGACCTCGCAACCGTGGGTCTCCCGGTTTGAGAGTAATACGGTAATTTGCATATTTAAAGACTTAGGCTTAAAAACATGACGTTAGAGGGTGATAACTCGAAACAGCCCCCGAACGGCCCCGTGGGTGGCACCAACACCTCCCACGGGACCAACGTAACTCGTAGGAACTGACCTCGCAGCCGCGGGAATCCCGGTTTGAGAGTAATACGATAATTTGTATATTTCAAGACTTAGGCTTAAAAACATGACCTTAAAGGGTGAAAACTCGAAACAGCCCCTGAACGGCCACGTGGGTGGCACCAACACCTCCCACGGGACCAACGTAACTCGTAGGAACTGACCCCGCAGCCGCGGGTCTCCCGGTTTGAGAATACGGCCGTAATTTGCGTATTTCTACACTTAAGCAAAACATGGCGTTAAAGGGTGAAAACTCGAAACAGACCCCGAACGGCCCCGTGGGTGGCACCAACACCTCCCACGGGACCAACATAACTCGTAGGAACTGACCCCGCAGCCGCGGGTCTCCCGGTTTGAGAGTACGAGGGTAATTTGCGTATTTCTACACTTAAGCAAAACATGACGTTAGAGGGTGAAAACTCGAAACAGCCCCCAAACGGCTTCGTGGGTGGCACTAACACCTCCCACGGGACCAATGTAACTCGTAGGAACTGACCTCGCAGCCGCGGGTCTCCCGATTTGAGAGTAATTCGGTAATTTGCATATTTAAAGACTTACGCTTAAAAACATGACGTTCGAGGGTGAAAACTCGAAACAGCCCCCGAACGGCCCCGTGGGTGGCACCAACACCTCCCACGGGACCAACGTAACTCGTAGGAACTGACCCCGCAGCCGCGGGACTCCCGGTTTGAGAGTACGACGGTAATTTGCTTATTTCTAGACTTAGGCTTAAAAACATGACGTTAGAGGGTGAAAACTCGAAACAGCCCCCGAACGGTTCCCGTGGGTGGCACCAACACCTCCCACCAACACCTCTCAAAACGACGGTAATTTTCATATTTCTACTTGGTTACTGATAATTTTAACTCATATATGCAATTTTTCAGCTTGATTAAATTTTCTATAAAAATACTTGGTTACTGATATTTTTGTTTTTTGTATCCTATCATTTGTAGGATTTTTGCACGTGGATCAAATGAAGGAGGCAATGGTTTACAACATGATGATTATTTATATGTTGTGGACATTCAGGATAATGTTTTTTATTTGTTATAGCCGTGCAGGCTTTTATTGTTTAATTTTATGGCCGTGCGGGCTTTTATAATTTGATTGTTGAATTTTATAGCCGTGCGGGCTTTATAATAAACAGGTTTTTCATTTACAGGTTTTGGAATGTCAAGAAAATAGAGGAAACTCTGCCCAATTTTTTTTTTGTCTGTGAATTATTAAGACGTGTAATATTTTTAAGTTTGTATATATATTTGTTTATTAACAACATTCTCAATTCGCAATTTGTGATTTTTTTTATTGTTTTGCCTATAATAAATATTTGTAACACCTCGTAGCAACCGACGGTTCACTCATAGGACCCCCAATTTTAGGATTGGACAAAAAAAATACATTTTTTTTAAACTATAGATAAATATGGTCATGGACTTTGTCCATGACCATTTTTATTTTTTTTTGTCGCGCTTAAAAATGGTCGTGGCCAAAGTCCGCGACCATTTTTTTTATTTTTTTATCACGGTTATGGGTCGCGGACTAGGGCCGCGACCAATTTTTTTTAATTTTTTTTGTCACGCACGTGGGTCGCAGACTTTGGCCGCGACCAATTTGTCACGGTTGTGGGTCACGGATAAGGACCGCGGCCAATTTTTTTTAATTTGTTTTATCACGCACGTGGGTCGCGGACTTTGGCCGCGACCAATTTGTCACGGTTGTGGGTCACGGATAAGGGCCGCGACCAATTTTTTTAAAATTTTTTTGTCGCGGACTTTGGCCGCGACCAATTTGTCACGGTTGTGGGTCACGGATAAGGGTCGCGACCCGTCACAGCATGGGTCACGGCCAAAGTCCGCGACCATCTGCCGTGACCCCTATTGGCCGTGACCATTTTTTGGTCACGGACTTGGGCCGCGACCCACGAAAATGGTCACGCCAGAAATGGTCACGGACAAAGTCCGCGACCCACAGTTTTGGTCAGGGATTTTGGCCGTGACCAATCGCCAGTTTTGGTGTAGTGCTCCCTCCTTCACAGTGTATGAGACCTGAATTTTTGATGATGGCTTTGTTGATACCAGGGCCAAAGGCACCAAGTGATGAAATCGACGTCTACCTGGATCCTTTGGTAAAAGAATTAAATTAGTTGTGGGAAGAGGGTGTGCAATCATTTGACTCTTTTAGAAAAGAAGAGTTTACGCTGAAAGCTATGTTGATGTGGGAAATTCATGACTTTCCAGCTTATGGGACATTATCCGGTTGTGTAGTACATGGTTATTTGGTGTGTCCTATTTATGGAGAGGAGACTGAATCTCTTTGTCTATCCTTTAGCTCAAAAATGTATACCATTACCACAGGAGGTTTTTACCCCCGGCTCATAGTTTCAGATTTAAGAAAGGTTCCAATTTTTTATTGGGCGGGGTTGAACATAGGCTACCACCGAGACAACTTTCGGGTTCAGAAATTGAAAGTAAATCTTCTGAATGTGGCCCTAATATGCTAGGTAAGAATCCCAAATTTAAGAATGTCAAGCATAAGAAGACCCCATCTGGGAATGAAACTGAGACAAGAAAGGTATGGTCTAGGAGGTGAATTTTATTTGACTTGCCTTATTGGAAGAATAACCCGATGCGCCATGTATTTGATGTGATGTATGCAGAGAAGAACTTCGCTGAACATATTGTGGGCACTTGCCTTAGGGGGATTCATTCGAAGGATGGAGAAAATGCACAAAAAGACCTTAAATCGTTGAAACTTAAGCCTGAACTATAATTGAAAGAAGATAGTAGGGGAAGGACAATAATTCCCCCTGGTGTGTTTACTTTGAAGAGTGGGGAAAGGAAGGTTCTTTTAGACACAATATATAATTTTAAGGGCCCATCTAATTTTGCGTCCAACTTGCAAAGGATTGTGAATTATGCTACTCATAATTTACATAAGTCTAAGTCCCACGATTGGCATGTGATCATGTAATTGGTTCCTTTATTGTTTAAGCACTGCTTCTCCAAGCACAAGGATTTACGAAGGGCTATTATACAAATTAGTATTACCTTCTCACTCTTGTGTGAGAGGGTAGTCAATCGATAACACATAGTGGCCGTAAAATTGGCGGTGACCGAAGCGATTCGTATGTTGGAGAAGTACATTCCCTAGCATTATTTAACATAAGTGTTCACTTATTGGTACACCTATGCGACGAGGAACTTCTTTGTGGCCCAGTTAGATATTGGTGGATGTATTCATTTGAAAGATCAATGAAAGTTTTTAAAGATTACGTCAAGAATACGCGATACATTGCAGGATCAATTGCAAAGGAATACATCACCGTGGAGTTATCAATATATACTCGGGAATATATGCCTGACTCGACCAGTGTTGATGATACTGATGAGTTCGTTGATGATGGTGGTCATGTGATGGCAAAACGAGTGAAATTAACGAGTTTGCAACATGAACAAGTAGCTCGTTATCTATTCGACACATGATTAATTTTGTACATGATTAATTTTCGATTATTATAATGTTTCACATTATTTTAGATTATTTTATACATGATTAATTTTGTAATATGCAGAAAATATAAAGCTTGTGAGAATAATAAAAGACGAAAAACAATGGTACAATCAGACAGCGAATTTAGGTTGTGGTTGACACAAGAGGTAATTATAATGAAAATGGTCGTTATATAACGTTACATTACACTCAAATTTTATAACTAATATAATTAACTTATCTATATTCTCATATCTTAAAGACGGATGATGCGACATCCAGGCTTGCTCATCTAGCCACTGGACCCTTGTTCGTGGCACAAGAATACAAAAAGTATCGATTGAACAGTTACATTTTCGGCGCAAAAGTGTACGAGAAAAGTACTAATGTACAGAACTCGGGCATTTCATACAAGGTTCTTACTTTCTTTCGAGTGATCACAAAAGATAAAAACCTCGTTGAAGCTGAAATGACTTACTATTGTGTAATCCAAAATATATTTGAATTGGATTATATAAGCTTCAAAGAGGTTGTATTTTACTGTGATTGGGTAAGAGTTGAGGATAAAAATGTTTGTAAAGTTGATCCTGTCACCAATATGATAATGGTTGACTTGTCCAAGTTGAAGAGTAATGACCACGTGAGCGATGAGCCATTTGTTTGGGAATTTCAAAAGGTTAACCAAGTGTTTTACTCAGAGTATATCAACAACGAGCCGTGGTCAATTGTCCAACACGTGCCAAAGCGTCTAAATAGTAGTGTGGATGACTTGGCTGCTCCTACCGAATATCAATCCATTTTTTATGATAATCCAAATTTTAAACAATTTTTCAATTTGTAATAAATATTCCAATTTGTACCGAAACATCCATTTTTAATGATTTTGCACTTTATCATTTTCACTCTTGTGTAGTGTGCGTGTGTGGGGGCATTAGGGGTGGGGGTGGGGATGTTTTGGATTTTTAGTAATTGTACATATTATGAGCTAGATGTTGTTGTTTTGGAATTCAGAATTGAGGTGTTTAACAGTAACAATTCATTTCTATTTGTAGTAATTATACATATTTCCATGTCTTCTTCTAATTCATTTTGATTTGTACAAATGAAATTTTTTTACAACAAATGTCTCCTTCAGGTATTAAAGTGAGGATGATGATGTTGGTTATAATGATGTCGTCTGGACTCGGTGGTAGCGGAGGCGACAAGGGCTAATCGTCCCCTAGGCTCCCCAAATATGGAAAATTGGGGATGGCCATCGAGAAAAAGTCGGGGCTATTAGCGAGATCCCTCGAGCTGGGAAGGATGATCATCGGCCTGGGGTACATTAGTTGGAAGGAGGTTCCATATGAGCTCAAGTTAGCTGTTTGGGTGGAACTACAGGTAATGTATTTACATTTATATTTATATGAATATGAATATTTCAATTTCAATTTCGATTTTAATTTCATTTTATATTTATGTTTATATTTATTCGCAACTAACATTGTGTTTGTTGTACAGGAACAATTTAGCCTGGATCCAAAGCTACGTGATTCCGTCTTGGAGCAGTTGAGGGAGCAACACAAGACGTGGAAGAAAAATATGCGAATCCGACACTTTGGAAAGACACGAGAGTCCGTTATCCGAATGCGTGAATTCGTCCCGCCGAAGGAACCGATCTCATTGGCAAAATGGCAACAGTTCGTTGACAATGAGATCGGGGAGTGACAATTGGCATCTCACCAATCGGGGAGGGAAAACCGGGCAAAAAATATGAGCATGCACTACTCCGGCCGGACGTCTTACACCGAGGTGGAGCTTAGGATGATGGTAAGATTTAATTTTTCTATAACAACATATATATAGTATTCTACATAAGTTTACTTTGCGGGGCCGATACTAATTTTACTTTATTTTATTTCAGGGGACAGGGAGTGGCCCTGGGGGTAGGCCACATAGGCTCGATACTTATGTGGCTCTTCGGACGAAGAAGAGGAAGGACAAGGAGGTGTCCCCGAGCGTCGCGGCCACGATTGTAATAATTGATCAATAATAAAAGGAGATAGAACAACAGCTAAGCATAAAAAAGTGACAAGTTAATTGAAGCAAGCAGTTCTTTCATTGATAAATGGGGATATTACAAAAAGGTACATTAGAACAAGATAAAAAGAAGACAAAAGAAAGGTGTAAAATACAAAGACTAGAGGCCAAATAAGTCTACACCTTCTTCTTATCCTTCTCTACCTCAGGGTTTATCTCTTGGTCGGCAAAAGGGACAGCTGAGTCAACAGGAGTTTGTCTTGATCGGCTAGAGGAGAAATTGACTCAATGGCCATAGAAGTTTCCCCAGAACCCACGTCATCATCAATGTTGGGAGGGGAGTCTGGATTGTGCCTCAAAAATAGCTCTGAATCTTCACCAGTGCCCACTTCCTTCAAAGCTATCGACTAACCTTACTTAAAGAATTTCTTCTTAGCATACGCTGTTTAGGCAGAAGTAGTAGAGATGGCCTTATCCCAGCCCTTGTTGAAGGAATACTCTCTGGTTTTATTTCCTTTGTCCTTCTCAATAGTAAGGTCAGCAGACAGCTTGGATACTTTCTCTTCATCAGCCTTTGCCCTGCGCTCAGCTTGAGCAGAGGCCAAAGTAGCCACAGTTAGAGTTTCATCAACTTTTTGCCAGGCTTTTTTAACAGCCACAATCTTCTCCTACGAAGACTTTTGTTGTGTCTCCAAATCATGTCATGGCTCCTATAGGGTTTACCTAAGACCCTCAGAGGCCTCCTCTACTTCTCCTGAAGAAGAACGTAGTTGATCATCCTTCTCTAACATTTGGTTGCAATCAACCAGAAACTACAAGAAAAGAACCAAGTCAGTATCAAATCAAAGAAGACATGAACAATATTCGACCAAATTAAATATGAAAACTTATCAAGGTTAAACTTTCAGTAGCCCTCTCCGATAGTTTTGATCAGGACTTGGAAGCAGCAGCAGCTCTATGGTTTGGGAGGGTACCAACTTTGATCAACTTCCTAGCCAAGATAGGACTGAGGGATACAGATGAGCCGACATCAGATGGACCAACCAATCCCAGTTGATCAATATCAACAACCTTCTCAACCTCATCAGCGGGACCTCTCTTTAGACTCTTGAGAGGGGACTCATCACCTTAGGGGTTGGGGGCTTCTTGCCAGTCTCAACCTTCTTCTTTTGGGCATTAGTATCAACTGGTTTCTTGGCACCAATAGTAGAATCCTCCTCCAAGATATTGGGAATTTTTTTTCCCATGCTAACACATAAGGGAAGATCAGAGTCAAAAGAAGAAGAAGTTCCATCCGTAGGAACTTCAGCACCAACACCAGCAGATTAAGTAGCCGATGAAGTAGACACTAGATCCCTCTCCAAATCTATTATAATTGAAGGCACAATAATTGTTGGCCGAGCTACAAAATAGGTGATGGAACTTTTATACTCTAACAATACATAAGTAGATGGCGGATAATCTTCTCATATCCTTTGATTAATACCCCACAGGAATTTAAGTTCTTCCAAACGTACTTCACCTGACTTAGGACACTTCCTCTTAAGTTCTTCTGCAATAAAATAATAAGCAGTAATAGTTAGCATACATCAGAAAAAATTAGTAAAAACAAAAAGGGCAAGAACTGAAATAACGACCTATCCCATTCTCTGACTTAGGGCATCTGGGACCATAGTAGGCCATTCCATTCTAAAGAGGATCATGTTGCCAATTCTTAACTGTTAAAGCATGATTCCCAACAATCCTTATTAGAATCAGGCAAATTCAGTACTAAAGCCTTATTGGCTTGTCTGGTTTTTAGATAATAGGTGTTATCCCCTACAATAGACCATTTATAGTAGAACATGATCTCTGGAATCCTAATATGGGTTCAATAGATTTCATTCAATATATTCACACCATTGATAACCCTCCAAGTGTTGGGGGATACTCTTACTGGAACGATGTCAAAATATTCATAGAAATGAATAAGAAAAGGACTTGGTGGAAATGTGACACCACACTCAGCTATAAACAAGGTTGGGATATAATGACCCTTAACCAAAGAATATACATCTAAAGAGCCATGGGGTATTTCTAAATCAACCCAAGATGGGATCTTATTTTCTACCCTAAATTCCTCTAGTGAATCATCATCAACCATGGCTCAAAAAGAAAGGAAATGAAGAAAAATAAAGAAAAAGAAAGAATTCTTACACAAGATTAGGTATTTAGCAAAAACTATGGAAGGAAAAGACGAAAGACAGCAAACGATCGCACAAAAGCTTAGAAATAGTTGCTAGTTCGAAGATTTGAGGTAAGGTAAAATCTAGAAAAGCCTCCCGCCTTTTATAACTTGTCTCGAAAACAGGGAAAGTAATAAGTAAACGTACCAACGATTGACTTTTGGACGACTTCATGATACAAAAGGTGTAAAATACCCATTTACCCTTTGGCGGTTCGCTAAAATTCAAATTATTCACAACAACGCCATCTTCAAACAAGACCGGTAAAATTTTACAAGTGTGGGAGGTCGACTACCGACTAAGCACCATAAAAATACTCCAAGCTACTTCCAGAATCGAATGTTCTATACTTTCACACAAGTATTAAACATAGAGCATTGGCGGCTTCTGTTGATACCAAAAATTATCCATCTACGTGGACCAATCAAAAGGGAACACTTTTCCTCCTACATGGCCAAAATTTTAATCAACAAATATTAGCTCGGCAGTCATTTCGATCAACATAAAGAATGCTGACCATCAATACTAATGAAGTGTCACCATATCAAGGGCCTTACCGCAAGTGGTTCATACAACCAACCGTCACATTCATTATGCACGGGTGTAAATGCTTAAATTTATAAAGGCATTCCATCCCTTGATATTTCAACCCTTAATCTTCGGGTCATTATAAATACATTGTATTTCTTCATCAAGGGAAAGGTCGAACGAATTCTAGGATATTCTTATTGACAAGAGTGCCTAGATTTCTGTAACCTCTGAAATCAATATTATAACAGTGGACGTAGGCTTTCTTACATAGGTAAACCACTTTAAAAACCTTATGTCTCTCTTTTATTTAGCATTATAATTATATATTTTATCTGTGAATATAAAATTGGATCAAGTCCAGTTTTTTACATCAACATTAGTGTAAACCGATTCTTTAACATTTTCATTTCATAAAAATGTTCCACTTTAAGTAAATTACCAATTTACCCTTTGTTTACCAAACTTGCAATTTAGTTCCTTACAAGTGTTATTTCTCAAAATGGTTATTAAGTTTCCAACTTAACATTTAAAACTCTTTAGCCATTTTAACCCTTGTTTAATACCGCAATCATGCCAACTTCCATACTTGTTACTATAACACCATTAGCACACAAATTAACACCCTTTTCACAAGACTACCTTTTTATTTCTTAGAAATTGCCATTTCTTCCATTCAGCACTAGTATTCTCGTACTTTACATTATTCAATATTTTGTTCCACAAAATATCCATCATTTTATTCCGAAATGTTCATTAGTATTTTTACTAGAAAATACACTAAGACAATATTATACAAATCTTTATTCCATAAAAGTGTATATTATTTCTTTTTACTTGAAATACACAAAAATAACATTATTCACATTTTTATTCCATAAAAATGTATATTATTTCTTTTTTACTTGAAATACACCAAAATAACATTATTTCACATTTTTATTCCATAAAAATGTCCATTTTCAGTTGTATTAGAAAGTATACACAAACAATATTTTCTTACATTTTTATTTCCATAAAAATGTTCATTTTCAGTTCTATTAGAAAATATACACAAATAATATTTCTTACATTTTTATTTCCATAAAAATTTCCATTTTCAGTTGTATTAGAAAATATACACAAACAATATTATCTTACATTTTTATTTCCATAAAAATGTCCATTTTCAGTTTACTAGGAAACCCAATATTATTTCATGCTAATCCTACTCTTAATATTGAACAATCATAAGACTACAATAAACACTAAGTAGATTATCCCACCTGAATGACTCCAAAGATAGTGGTGGTGGTGATGAAGATGGCTGACTCCCCCACCTCCAAAGGTGACACTAAAGGGAGTCACACAAAGCTCCACCAAACAGCCCTCCATGAAAGCTCATCAAAGCATTCTTCCAAATCCCCAAGAACACTACCTATCTATCTTCTTCCAAAATAACCCCTGTTCAAATACTCATCAAGGTTTCCAGCAAAACTTTTGTCTTCTTAACTTTATTTTAACAATGGGGAGGTTATCCATTAGTAGTGTGAGTGTAGTCATTGTATTTAAATAATTCGGATGGGTTAGAGACTTGTAGAGAGAATTGTTTGATATTGTTGAGACAGAGAGATGGAGGAGACGACTTGGTCTCCATGTGTGGGTTACTGCTCAAACTCTTCTCATAAACCAAGGCTAGACACACAAGGCATATATAAAATATGCCAACTGCTATCTCTAAAATTGTAAGGCGGTGTATTGTCTCAGGTCTCAATTCTTTTGTACACGAAATGTCCCAAAACCCATAAGCTAAATATTGTTTCCCTACCTTCGTCAGACAGCCAAATTTCAAAACACTGAGCAATGAAAGAGAGCTTGACTGCTCACTGGGAAACCGACATCTTCTTGGTCGTTCAAACGACAGGCTCAGTCATTCTAATAACGAGCTAAGTCACTTGAACGACGGTGCCCTTTTTTAAACGGCGTCATTATCCAATTACCCATCTTGGCCCATTAATTTCCCTACAGCACCCTGGATATACCAACTGAATTTTAAATAAAAGGTTGGGATTTATATAACCTATAAGCATCTAGCTTCATTTAATCTTTCACCACAATCTCTCTAATAATTATTATCAAGTCCCCATATTAATTTAATTAGGGATATAATTAGGTCATAATCATTCAAATTTTAACGTTTCCTTCATATGATTGCAACTTTATGCAGGGATTAATTAAATTCTTTAAGGCGGGGTATTACAGAGATAGTTTCAAGTCAGAATAAAAATTTACATGTTAGTATTGGAGCTCATTTTTAGTAAATTTCATAGATTCTAATGTTTCACCAAGTAGTTGGCATTCAAATATTCCTCATGTACACAAACTCACAGACATTAGATGGTTGGAAAAAAATATAACCCTCCAAAGTAATCATAAAAACTAATAAGGCCTTCTGAAAGAAATGATAAAAACTGATGTTCCATAAACAACTATTCAACGAAGGTTTCATTATCACATGAAAATAGAATTAAACTTGCTAAAAATAATATTTTCCAAGGAAAAAGGAGTGCAAACTATGACATTCTTAAGCACTTAGTGTAAAATTTTATCTTCACTTTGGTATCTCATCAAATGAGTAGTGTCCATCATAATTAGTAAACAATGCACTAATATATTAAGAAATAAAAAGTATTTAACCTTTAAAAAAATTAAAAACTATAAACATATTAGTTCCTAAAATTGAAATAAAAGACATTTTAGATGGTAAAAATAATACAACATAATGAAAAGTAGAAACCAAATATAATAAATAACGAAATTATAGCCTAACAAAAGCAAAACAAAATAAAAATATCCAATTCGATTAGGAAAACATTACCTTGGTTATTATATGGTAAAATTACAATTTTCAGTTTCATATCGTATATTTCCTCTCTTCACCAAAGACATAAAGGAAGTATAATAAAATTGGTACATAAACCCCCACATAATCTGGCATAAAGGTAAGAACATCTTGAGTAGAGTAAACATATAAAGACTTGGTATTCATTATTTAAACAAAAGAAAATGCCACCTTATAGCAGTCTAATCAAAAGGAAGAAAAAACCTCACCCCCCTTCACCCTTGAAAAAAAAGTACAAGTACTGAGGTCGCAAGGGCCAGATTTAAAAAACAATCATATGTTTTTCATGTTCAATCACACATTACTTATTTTGCTTATTTTCTGTAAATCTGATTTCGGGTGCGGTCGCGTGCGACTTCGGTGATGAGATGTGTCTAGTTTAATTATCGACGACACACACACACACATTGATTGAAATAATGATGGTTCTTAGGCGTGGCGTCCTATGTAGGTTGATTTCGTGGAGGTCGGGTTGGAAAGGATGGTGGGTTGGTTTGGGGGTGATTTTTCATCTCCTCCAGATTTTGAAATTGTGAATGTGAGTAAAAGAATTCAAACGGATATAGGATTTAGGGAAATGTGTGGGGTAATTAAATGGGGTGAGGGAGATGAATAGTTGGGAGAGAAGGAAAGGCCATGTGAATTTTGATCTTTCAAAACAAATTAAGAAGGTTTATATAAAAGATCGAAGGAATTTCCATTATGAATTGCCACATGGATAGGTCACAATGAGCCAAGGTTAATTGTCTTGTATAGCATTTTATAATAGGATTAGATAAAGTGATAATATTAAAAATAAATATTATTTTAATGCTCTGTTTTATACATTTTGGTGTTTCCATATATTGTTATGTGTTTAAGTTTTTAGTTGTAAATGTTGTGCTTTGTATGTATTTATATTATATTATTGATAATTGTAATTGTTGTATTTGTATTTTTTTATATATATTTGTACTTGTTTTTAGGCGTATTTGTAATTACATATCCACTTATTGATATTGTTATTGTAACTACAGATACATTTATATGTTAAATACAATTACAACGATAAAAATAGATGCAGTTGCACTCATTAATTGAGATAGATTTACGAATGGTGAAAACAAGTATAGTATATTTATTAAGTTAGATATAATTACATTAGGTAAAATGGATACAGTTACACATATTGAGTTAGATACAGTTACAATGTTAAAATAGATATTCTTTTAATGCTCTATTTTTATACATTTGGGATGTTTTTATATATTTTTTTGTGTGTTTTACGTTTTTAATTATAAATTTTGTGGCTTGTACCTATTTAGATTCTATTTATTTGATAATTGTAGTTGTTTGTCTTTGTAACTGCTTCATATATAGTTGTATATGTTTTTAGTTGTATTTGTAACTACAGACTCACTTATTATAGTAAATAGAATTACAATGACGAAAACAAATTCAGTTACACTTATTAATTTGTATATTTTGTATGTATTTGTATTAGATTTATTAATAATTGTAATTGTTTGTATTTCTATCTATTTCATATATAGTTGTGCCTATTTTTAGATGTATTTGAAACTAGATATTCACTTATTATGCTAAATACAGTTACAATCTTAAAAAAAGATTCAGTTGCATTCATTAATTTGTATATTGTTACAATATTGAAAACATATACAATTACATTTATTAATTGAGATAGAGTTACAATAGTGAAAACTATACATTTTGTGTTTCTATATGTTTTTATGTGTTCTAAGTTTTAAGTTATAAATGTGTGTGGTTTGTATGTATTTATATTTTATTTATTTGATAATTGTAACTGTTACACATATAAAGTTAAATACAGTTGCAATGTTAAAAGAAATACAATTGCATTTATTTAATTAGATACAGTTACAATGATGAAAGGAGATACAGTTACAATAGTGAAAACACATAAATTATATTTTTAATTTATATTATGTTTTAAATTTTGCTTTGTATAAATAATAATGATTTGTAGTTGTATATGTTTTTCTAGCAGTTTACAGTTTCGAATAATTATGTTTGTTGTGTTACATTACAATACTAACTAGTTGAAAACCCGCGCGATGCGCGGGTCTTTTTTAATATTAACAATCAACATGTTGTATCCAAAAAGTTTAAATTTTCATGAAATAAATGTAAAAAAATATATCCGTTATAATAGCTTCGCAAAAACTCGAGATATCGAAAAAAAACAATAATTCGCAAATCATTTCCAAAAATTCATTTAAAAAGAAATAAAGGCACTACGCTATCGTGGTGACTAAAACTCACTGATATTTTATTTACACCAATTTTATCTATCAAGTGTATTAAAAATTTTAACACTATGTATATTAGATTTTTACACTAAGTTTTATGTACTAAGTGCATTAAACTATTATACTTTTAGTGCAAAATACTTAAATAAACTTTGTAGAAAAGACTTTGAAATAAATATATAGAACTTATAACATAACTCTATTAAAAAATAATGAATAAAACTCACCTATTTCATCTATACTAAAACAAAATAATGAAAAATAGTGGCGTTTATTAAACAGCAAAGACATCCAAAGATAATAAGCAGCAAAGAATATTTTACACCGAACGAACCATAAAATACTCATCCCCTATAACCCATTCTTTTTACCAAATTTATAAGGCTCTCATTTGGTATTTTTTCATACAAATGTACTTGTTTGGCAGATTTGAAAATGACTAATGAATATTTAATGAGAGTTTTCATTTTAGAAAGATATCATCACACCTCTTGCAGTGAGGTGTAGTGGGGAAACAACAAAAGCTCCAAAGTCTTAAATTGAATAAAAAAAAGAAAATTTAGACCCAAAAAGAGAACATCTTATCCCCTTCCAACCTAACCTACATTCGAGCCTTCTTCCATCAAGCCCCAAATCTCACCGTGTATTATAACTATGGAAATTTTAAGTGGTCCGACACATTAGCAAACAAAGGGGAAATAACAAAAAAGAAATAAATTGAAGTAAACTCATATCAAACGTTTGGGGAATAAGATTATTGGGGGACAACTAAAATAAAATCAGTATTATCAATCACAATCAGTTAAAGGATATGAGTAATATCAATCCAAAGCCAAGCAAGCACTTCTCAATAAGAAATTCCAAAAATTATATTCCACTTAAACTTGATTGAAGAATAAAATCCTACCTCATACATGGACAAATCTGACATTCCTTCATCTTCTTCTACCCGGTAAGCACTAAAAACACACGAATTCTTCTCATCTGAATTGATGTCATAATTTATCCCAAAATCCCTCCTTTAATCAATAAAAACAAAATCAGATTGATCTTAATCTCCTCTCTTGCCCTTTTCGTTAATCAATTACTGCATAACATAATTAAATGAAATTTAAAATGGTAGGCGAAACCCTGCATGAAGAGACCCAGCTTAGATCTAGTTCACAAAACACAATTATTGTTGTTCATGAAAAACTTTATATTATACATACAATCAATCTGTCTAATTTGGTGGGTTCTCTCTTTTTACCTGTATATAATCGATAATAAATTTATGAATTAAATAAGGAAAAGACTAATTAATCAAATGCAAAAATCTAAATCTGATCAAAACCAATCGCATGAATCAAACAAAAAAATAAAAAAACTCAAATTCGATACCCTTTTCAAATTGAAACAAAATAAAATTAAATAAGAATTAAACAATGTGGCCCTCGAACAACCAGTTGGGAGAGATGAAGAGACGGATAAAGGATGACTCAGGGGATTGGATCTGCAAGGCATTTGCATACCTGGGAGAAATCGGAGATACTGTGGAATAGGTATTATTTATCACAGTATGATTGTCATCGTTAATTGCGGAGGTCAGGGGGGGAGAAGATGGTGAAGGCAGGTGTGAAATTGAGGGTTTGAGGGAGATATGAGGGTGGGTCGTCGTTTCATGTAGATATGGAGGAAATGAATAGACTTTGGGGGAATAAAGAGACAGATGCGTGGGCTAAAATGTCTATGACGAAGGCAGCCACATGGCTGTCTCGGTGAGAGGGAGAATTAAAAACTTGAATTAAGAAGTCCACGTGGATAGCCTCGTCGAAGATGAGCTCTAAATGCTTGTATAGCATTTTAGAGTATTATATAGATATATAAATATAAGTCATTATTATATTCTATGATTGTTATATTGATGTTGTAAGTATATATATATATACTCATTATGATTGTAGCAATTACAGTAATAAAAACGGATACAGATAAACTCATGTATCTATATATTGTTGCAGTAGTGAAAACAAATACACTTACACTTATTAATTTAGATAGAGTTACATAAGTGAAAGCAAATAAAATTACATTTATTAAGTTAGATACGATTATATTATTTACTACGTACACAATTACGTGTATTAAGTTAAATATAGTTAAAATGTTAAAAATAGATACAGTTACAATGTTCGAAAGAGATACAGTTATAATGTTTAAAAGAGATACAGTTACATTGTTGAAAACAGATACAGTTACATTTATTTAATTTATACTATGTCTTTAAGTTTTATTTTGTATAAATAATAACTATTTGTGGTTGTATATGTTTTCCTAACAGTTTATAATTTGGAGAATAATGTTTGTTGTGTTATTTTATATAATACTAATATATGAACATAAATGTCTTTAAGTTTTATTTTGTATAAATAATAACTATTTGTGGTTGTATATGTTTTCCTAATAGTTTATAATTTGGAGAATAATGTTTGTTGTGTTATTTTATATAATACTAATATATGAACATAAATGATTATTATGGTTTATCATTGTTATATTGTTATTATAAGTATGGATACCCTTATTATTTTAGATACAGTTAAAAGGATGAAAATCAATACAGTTACAGTAATTAATATATATATATATATTACATTTGTGAAAACAAATACAATTACACTTATTAATTTAGAAATTATTTCTTTTCATTGTGTTTGTTAAATTTTGACCCTTGGAATTATTTTTCACGTATCAGAAATAATTTTCGGATCGAAGTATGTGTCGAAGTTTCAATCAATTGATATTTCTTTAAAATTAAATGATGTTAATAAAAAGAGAGATAGAACTGACAAAAAAAATATCAGTCTGAACGGGAAAAGAAGAAGTCGAAGGAAACTGGTGAAGATAAAAATTTCACTGATTCTGACGCAAAGTCAAAAGGAACTATGCCTGAGTATAACTCTAGTCTCAATGATTTAATTGATACCATTAATAAGATTAATTTGACTAAGAAACATATTAAATTTATTAATAAAATACCCTTCGGTGGGTTGTTGTTGCTTATTGTTGAGAGGACTCTTCATAAATAATATATCAGACAAAATATTGATCATAATGGTGATTTTGAAATGCTTTGATTTCAAGAAAAAATGTTTCATAATTGGCAATGAGAATATGACTTTAACACGCGACGATGTTAGGGCAGGGCCATTTTTGGGATTGATTGTGGGTTGGAAGAGATAAATGTTGATGCATATTCAAGATCAAGAAATGCCTTTGTGAAGATAAGATTCATTAGTTTTAGAAGGGCGAAAGGGACTTTGTGAAAATATGTGATAATAGAAGGTGTGAAAGGGGAAACAAAAGAGGATGTTTCCGATGATGCAATATTGTTTATTATTTATTTGTGTAATTAATTTTTTTCAGGATGAGTTGCTCATATAGTAAGTGGGAGCACGTCTTAGCTGTTGAAAGTCTTGAGCCGTTGAACACTTATAACTGGTGTGATATACTTAATCGTTGATTGATTGACTCAAGTAGGAAGAATAAATATGATATGTCGAAAGTTGAAGGATGTGCTTCACTTTTACTGGTATGTATTATAGTTTATTTTGATTTTTCATATATTTTATGAAATAATATTAGTGTGCATTAAAATTTCATTATATATGTAGGTACAATTACATTAGTATGTTTATTATATTTACTTATTAAGTAGTAGACAAATACAACGAGGAAAGTATTTACAATGACTAACACAATACAATTATTAATTTACACACAATTATAACAATAAAAAAATACCATTACATTTACTAATATATAATGATCAAAACATATACAGTTACACTTGTTTATTTATATATTGTTGCGGTATTTAAAACAGATGCAGTTGGACTTATTAATTAGGATAGAGTTACAATAGTGAGCACATATACAGCAACATTTATTAAGTCAGATACTATTACATTAGTTAATACAAATATAATTACATATATTAAGTCAAATATAGCTATAATATTGAAAACATATACAATTACATTTATTTAGTTAGATACAAGTACATTGATGAAAATATATACAGTTATAATTAATAAGTTAGACACAGTTGTAATAATGAAAACAAATACAGTTACACTTAGTAAGTTAAATACAGTCTCAAGGATAAAATTAATTACAGTTACACTTCTTAAGTTGGATACAATTATAATGGTGAGGTCGGATACAATTACACATGTATTTATTTAGTTAAAATTGCAATCATAAAAACAAATACAGTTACACTTATCAAGTCAAAGACGGTTACATTCATGAAAACAAATACAGTTACACTTTTGAAGTGAGACACAGTTACAATGTAGAATGATGTTACAATTAAAAAAATTATACACATCCATATTAATATATAGTTGTAGTTATAATTTCTAAACTTTTAGGTATACTTTCATTAATATGAATTTAACCATTGGAAATTAATGTCTGTAGTACTGGATTTCTGAGCACACGACTCTTTTTCAAAATGAGAGACCAACTATTACATCGTGATTTCTTCAATGGAATACATTCAACATGCACCATTTGTTAAGAAATATTAACTTACGGTTGTTGTCTCGTGAGCAGGCATAAACAAAGTGATAATCTTTGAAATTAATTCAAGTGGTTTGGTTATTTATGCTGACACTATAAATTAAACTCCGAGTGATCTTATTGTTAGGAGATGGTAAATTTGGGAAGAGTACTATTGAAGCTTGTGATGAATATTGCTCATCTTTTATTTATTTTGATGTATCACGTTACAAACTGTATAAACCACATCCTTATATACTTTCCATGATCATTGAAGACAAGTTAGTGACCGAGCAACATTGAGGTATATGATATAAGGTTTTTGATTGGACTTATACATATTATTCCAAGATGTATTTAAAAAATTTCAAGACATTTTTATAAAATGATTTTTCAAAATAATTTTTTTTGTTCGTTCAAATGAAATTGTACTTTCATTAAGCACTTGTTATCTTTTGAAGCTCTTGTCGAATAGTGGAAAAGGCTTCTCGAGCTCGACCATAAGCATCTTGACAGAGATCAAAGTCCATGTCTTCATCCTCTTGAACTATTGGCACCAAGGCCAAGTTGTTATCGGGCTATGAGAATTAAAAAAAAAGGCATTTGGAAAGGGAAAACAAACAAACGCAAGCAAGTAATCTATAATAACCAAACAAAGCATAATAAAGTCATAATGATATGTCAATTCATTAAATGGAAAAATTAGGTAAGCCCTTACAAGAGAACATGAAAAAGATAGGATACAAATATAGGAAAGTTGTAAACTAATCTAATTAATCAGAGCCTCCTTCTTTGCCATCACCTGCTCTTTATTGACCATTGTATTACATTAATATGTTGCCACATTCGCTTGTTTAGCACCCTCTTTCTCCAGCTCGATGCCCTCTACTTCTCCTTCCTCTTTATGATTTGGAGGAGAACTTAGACCATGATCATTGAAGAGCTTAGACTCATAAGGAACCCTAGCCTTTCCCAAGGTTTCATCCCAGTCTTTGTTAAAGAAATACTTACGGATGAAGCCTAGCTGCTTCTTGGCAAGACCAAAGCATTCATCCCATCCTTGGTCGTAAGCTTTGTTCTTGGCCTCTAATGCAACAGATAAAGATTGAGCAGACTCCTCAGCGGCCTTCTCTATATGCTCGACCTTGGATCTCAGAGTAGCAAGCTACAAGCCATTGCCCCTCACGCTGGCAACAAAGCCCTTGGACTTTTATCGAGAATTGTTCAAGGCCTTCGAACCTCATTCAGGGCATGGCCCATATCGGTATTTCCCTTTTCCTTGTCGGCCCTCCTATCCAGGAGGTCGACAAAAATTGCAGCCAAAGGTCGAGAAAGATAGTTGGTACAAACAAAATATTTAAAGGCATGAAAATTCAAACATAAAATATCATGACTTATAAGAAAAAGTGTCTGGGCAGCATGAAAGATGAGCTTGTTAGTGGACAAGATCCTGAACACTTTTTGAATGGCTGGAAGACAGGCCCCCTAGTACTACAGGGACCAGGTCGATATGTTTAGCCACCGACACTTTAGCAGGACCCTTACCGTTACTAGAGGCATCCACCTTCTTCTTAGTGGGCAAAACTATTACAAGACGTAGTCTAGTCTTGCTCTTCTTTATATGGTTGGCTGCAATTTGTCAGGGGAGTCCCCCAAGGTAATTGGGTCAGGTGGACCCCCCTTAAATTCTTCTTTTTAGAATGTTGATCACGTGTAGAACTGGAGGCAAAGGCCCCCTCCAGCAGATTTGGGATTCTCTTCCTCGGCGGTATCACTTCCTCATAAGTAAAAGTGATAGAAGAAGTGATATATGTGATGTTACCAAACTTATATGTGCCTGACGTGCTCGTAAATAAAGACTCTTCCTATTGTGTCATATAAGGATTTATAGTTCCTTATCTACTGGTTGGGCGATGAAAGAGGTAATGGTGGATGTGTAGTTCAACAACAATGAAGCCGATATAGGATGTTCAGCACCAACAGTCAAAGGTTACCTAATCTTTCAGACTTTGCTCAACTCATCAAAGTTCACATGTGTTTAGTCGTGCTCTCTCTTCTTGGATTTTTCTGCACAAACAAAGAACAACCACATCAACAAAAACTAAACAGGTTATGAAGGAACAGAAAAGAACACAAGAATCAGTACTAGACCTGTCTTATATCCCTTATCAGGGCACCTATAGGGCTCACCACCCTCTAGAATGGGTAATCACTCCCACTCCCTTACAATGAAATCTTGCGACCAATAATCTTTATTAAAATATGGTAAATTTACAATAAGGACTCTCTCAGCCTTCCTCGCCTTCGAATAATAAATATTTTTCTTTGATCATCCACATGTAGCAATAACAGATATCTGGGACCCTAACTTAGTCCCATACAATTGATTTATCCTATGAACTCCATTCACTATTCTCTAAGTGTTTAAGGAATACTAGGCTGGAACTACGCTAAAGATTTCGCAAAACTCTTTAAAAAATTGGTTCGGGAAAAAATAACACCATCTTCAGCAATGAATCATGAGAACATCCAGTGTCCTCCCTCGATGTTGTAATAATCATTAGGACTCGGGGTGTTCATGGGTAGGGTTGGTTCAGTTCCACTATAAAAACATAACCATAACAGATGTGGTTCGGTTCCCTATTTTTTGAACCAGACCCAAACCGACTGCATGCAAAAACCAAACCAAACTGAACCAATGGTTTACGATTTGGGTTGGATTAGTTCACAGTTCTTTGTTTTTTTAAATTAATTTTTTTATACTTGAGATAAAAAATAACTAACTATGAATATGAACTATCCAACACGAAAATTAAAATTAACCATAATGCCGAATATAAAATAATGTTGACAACATCATGTTGCCAAGCTCCCATACTGCCATATATAAATAAAACAAGTTGGAAAGAATATCATTCATTACATGCAAAAGTATTAGCATAGTAAATGCCCAAGCATAAAAAATAATATAACTGCAACAACTATGTCCAAGCAATTTTGAAAATAAATAAACCCATTACATACAAAAGTAGCAAAAATCATAATATGTCAAACAAATCTAAAGTTACTAAAAAAATAGCCGCATTATGATTAAAAATTATGCAATTAGTTTCTCATTATTCCAAATAGTAGGCTAACAACATAAAACTTCATCCAATAAAATCATGAGTATTATCGTTATGGCAAGGCCATTATCACTACAAATTTTGTTCAAACTAGTTTAAACTTACCCAATTAAATTGTGATCGCCATCGTTATGCTTTAGTAAGATTATACTTAATCATATTTTCATCATTGACCATCACAAAAACATCAGAATTGCCCAAGTAAGAAAAAGACTTACGGGTATCCTAGACACTAAGTGCTCCTCTGACTTTGGTCAGCTAAAATCCTGAACATGTGGATGTCCAAGCGATCAGGTTTATTTTCGCCATAGTTTGTTTTAGGCTAAGGAGGTGTGACGACACTATCATAAAAGTTAATTCAAATACTAAAAACATGCTCGACATAGAAAATGAGAAAATGCAAAACTTGAAATTAACTGATAATTTCATTCACAAAACATTCTTTTAAAGTAGCCAGATTGGCAGGATTACAAAGTTAATATATACGGATGCAAAATGATTGAGGTAGCCATCATCTTCAATGAGTCACCAACTCGGCTATAATATCCCAGAAACAATCGTCAGGATTTGGCTAAAACTTATATATGTATTGGCCCCCTCGTGTAAGGATTCCTTATAGTGTAGATCCCAGTACATACTATTATTTTAAAATAGTAAAAAAATATTTTTTTATCAAACGTCATGGATATGATATCCACGGTGAGAAGATCATCTTCGATTTTTTTCATCAAAAAAATCGATAAAAAATCATTGAGGTGATGTGTCGATCGTTAAAATTTTAGCGATCATCTCACCCACTTTTGAATTGAATTTTTTTATGAAACTTCATGGATATGATCGCGGCAGTGAGAATATCATATCCACGAATTTTCATCAAAAGATTCAATCAATCAAGTGGCTAGCGCAGACCCAAAATTTCAACGGTTGATAATGTATATTTATACCATTTTTTACGTATCACCTCATCTAAATGAGTTTTTTTATTGAATTTTTTGATGAAAAAATTGGAGATGATGTTCTCACTGCAGATATCATATCCACGAAGTTTAATCAAAAAATTTATTTTTTTACTATTTAAAAAAAGGTATGTACCGGAATCTGAACCATAAAGAGTCATTGCAGGAGACTTTTTGTGTGTGTGTGTGAGGGGGGGAGAGAGAGAGAAGAGAGTTCTCTGGCGAATGGGAATAACGGGTGGTAGGAACGGGTCTTTAAATGAGGCAGCCAAAATGATACACATGGAAGCTGGATTGAATAGTCAGAGATCAAAACAAAAACCAAACAATCTTATGAATAGTCAGAGATCAAAACAAAAACCAAACAATCTTAACTTCTCAACTTAGGCCTTTTAGACGCATTCTCTCTCTCTTTCTCTCTCTCTTTCTCTCTCTCTCTCTATCTATATATATATATATATATGTATATATATATGTATATATATATACATATATATGTATATATATATATATATATATATATATATATATATATGTGTGTGTGTGTGTGTGTGTGTGTGTGTGTGTGTGTGTGTGTGAAGCAACGCAACTTCGGAGAAGAAACAATCGTCAACATTTGCTTTCTCTCTCTCATCATCAAAAACACGTAAATGCTTTTCAAATTTATGCCTTTGTTTACATACATTTGGTTACTCCTTTCTTTAGATTCGTTTTTTATTTATATTGTTTTTTGTTTTTCGAAATAAATATTATCTATCAAGTTTGAAACATACCTCCGAGACGAGGGTTAGTATTTATTTAAAATGAATCCCGATTTAAATGAATATTAACTAGCGAGACGAGCGTTAGTATTTATTGATGCAAATCATATTGAATATTACCGAGTGAATAAAGTAATATGTGATTATGAATTTATTAAAATTGTCACGAGTGGAAAATACGACAGTTTTGGTAATTAAGTCGGGACGCACGTGTCAGTCGTGTCGGAACTCAATTTTATGGATTAAAAAGTTAGTTCATTTTTAAGTCATCCAAATGGTCATTTCGAGTACGTCAAAGTGTCCGAAAGGATTAAAATATCCAGAGATTATGCGTGTTGAATCCTTTAACCAAGATATGGTACCAGTGTTAGTGTAAGAAAAGAGATTATGAGAATTAAGTAGAGTAATCAAGTTAGTGCAATCCTCAATCTCCCTATCATACAAGTTTCTAAAAAAGACAAAATTCCAATCGAAAGAGTTATTTCCCAAATTCGGTAAAAGAGAAATCAAAGCATCATGAAAAGAACATAAATGATATAGACGGGGAACATACTCAACAAAGGAAGATTGGGCACCCAAAAGTCCTCCCATAAATGAATAAGAGAACCATCACGAAGACAAAAACAAGATATACCTGAGATGAATTACCAAGGACCCATGTGAGAGAGTTAACATCCCAATAATTTCTCTAAAGGCCATATTGGCTTTTGATCACTCTATGCCACAAAAAATTAGGAAGTATAGTTATTTAATTTCTAGGGGCTTGTGTTGGGTAGTCATGTGCTTCGCTTTTGTTGTAATATTCTAGGGGACATCATGTCCTTTTAATGATAATGTTGTTTTCGAACCAAATATATATATATATATATATATATATATATATATATATATATATATATATATATATATATATATATATATAAGCAATCATCAGTATATATCCTATCCAGCAAAGCAGAGGTTGTGGGGGAAGAAGAGATGTTGGTGCCCAAAAAAGAGGGTCAGCTTTTGATCGCTTGAGTAGAAGGTCGGCCTTTGAAAGGCTCGGCCCTCTCAAGGACCTAAGGCAAAGGTTATCCAAGTCTAGAAGTGTAGCAGGCTCACAAAGGGAAGATGGGGAACATCGGCCTCATCAGGGCTGACCCCGGCATGGCCAAGACAGGGATCAAGAGGAGGTCAACAACCGACGTTGTGTTACGGCTGGGGAACCCTCAGTCCACCCCTTGGAGGTGGTTAGGGATAACCTCGGCAAGGACAACGTTATAAAACCATGGAATGACTCCATCCAACGTCTGGAAGAGAAAATAGGGAACCTCATCAAAAGTCGAGACCCACTGCAAAGAGGGTTGTCAGAGGGTTTCCCTTTCATGGCAAGGATAGTGAACTTCCCAACCCCTGCCAAATTCAAACCACCTACAGTGTCTCCCAAGTTTGATGGTAGTACCAACCCTGTGCATCATATTGATATGTACCAATCAGTAGCGGACATTTATTCAATCCCAGATGAGATGAAGTGTCGGGCCTTCTCTGGGACTTTGACGGGAGCTGCACACATCTGGTTTACCTCTCTTTCGAAGAACTCTATTGAGAACTTTAAGATCTTGGCTGAACGGATCATTCACAATTTCTATTTTAGGGTAAGACCTCAAAAGAAGACCACTCATCTGTTGTACATCAAGCAAGGCAAGAACGACAGCCTAAAAGACTACATTGCTAGATTCAACAAAGAAAATTGGAGGTTGAAGATTATGAAGAGAATATAGCTATGACCGCCCTCATTGGAGGACTCCAAAAAGTGAAGTTATTGTGGAAGCTTGCAGAAGACCCTTCCAAGTCCATGGAAGAGCTATTGGCAACTACGGGAAAGGTCATGAACGCTAAAGAGGCTATGGCCACAAAGTATAAGGATGAGAACGGAAGTCGCAGCGGGAAGTTCCAAAGGAAGAAAGACGGAAAAAAGAGGTCTGCAGACGACAAGTTTGCACACTATACTCCTCTAACTGTGAGCTGCGAACACATCCTCAACGAAATAAAAAATGATCGGTCCCTGAGATGGCCGGAGAAGCTGAAGGCTCCTCTGCATAAGAGGAACAAGAACCTATGGTTAGAGTTCCACCAAGACCACGACTATGTGATAGACAAGTGCTTCACCTTGAAGGATGAAATTGAGAAGATGTTGAAGTCCGAAAAGCTTAGGAAGTATGTCGATGGTAAAGCTCCTAAGAGGGGAAGATATGACCCTAAAAAGAAGAGAAACGACAGATGTCGAGATTATCCCCCAACGAAAAGAGATGATGACTCAGATAGTGATGATGAGGATAATCCTGACCTCCCACTAAAATACGACAATACCCCTGTTGTTGATACCAAAATTAATATGCTGATGTGGACGAATAGTATGAAGACACGTGTCAATCTGCGTGGCACAATAACAGCGAGGAAGATCATTTACTGAACAACCATGGTTGGTACCGAGCAACGAGAATACACCGAGGAGCTCTATCATGCCGAGGAACTCCATCCGAGGAACTCCATCATCCCGAGATACTCTAAGCACTCCGAGGAACTCTTGATCAACGAGCAACTAAGGCGGTCCGAACTGCACCTCGGCCGTGTCATCAATTATCAGACGGACAACTGTTTAACTATTCATTAGATTCTTGACGCACACGCTGCATTAAATGTATTACCCATTCATATGTATATCATTTAATGTATTGGACCTTTCATGTACAGCCTTGAGGCTATAAATACCTTGTATCAATCCCATTCAAGGGGACGGGAATTTCTTGAGAGAACTTGTAATCAAGAATTCCACAAACATTCAGCAATAACATAACAGTGGACGTAGACATTATTCCTAGCCGAACCACTTTAAAAATCTTTGTCTTATTTATTTATCTGTGATTGAAGAATTAGAGTGATCTAGTTTTTTACATCAACAGATTGGCGCCGTCTGTGGGAAATGACTGTTGTTATCGTTTTTCATAAAAATCATTTGTCACCAATGGCAGATAATCCAGAATCCAGTAATCGAAATGCTGGAAATACTGGAAATCTTCCAAATCCATCTGCATCTCCAGATCTAGCCGGAATTATGATGAATCTGGCTCAGGGACAAACCGCCATGCAAGAATCTATGAGGCAACTCCTTCAAACTCTTCAAGGCGGTGTACCTACTCATTCAGGGCAAAGGACTGATCATGGGCAATCACGATCCAGACGTATTGGGTCATATCGCAATGGGGAATCCAATGATTCTTCTTATCAACCTGGGCGAACTTCATCAATACGGGCTACGGATACAGATCAACATATCTCTCTTTCTCCGGAGAGAACTAGCGCTTTAGAAAGATTAAGCAGGGTGTCTCCTTTCAGTCGGTTAGGACCAAGGAGGAACATGAGTCCACCTAGGGCTCCATCAGGAAGTTTTCGACCACCACCAGGTTTGAGAGAAGGATCTGCACAATCACGACCAATTACTCGTCGAGATAAATCTCAGGAAGCTACGTCAGAGCAATCAGTTGCTCGGACTAAGCGGCCCGAGGAAGGGAATGAAGCATGGAAAGGTTCCATTCAACGATTGGAGGATAGACTGGGAGAAATGGCTAAGGCGAGGAACCCCTTACAGAGAACTTTTGTTCAAGGGACACCTTTTGTGCAAGCCATTGTGGATTTCCCCACACCGTCGAAATTCAAAGCACCTGTAGTGACCCCCAAGTACGATGGAAAGACAGATCCCGTACTTCATATAGAACAGTACCAAGCTGCTGCAGATATCTATGCTGTCCCCGACGAGATGAGGTGTAGAGCATTCTCGGGAACTCTTACCGGATCTGCACAGATATGGTACAATAATCTTCCTCGGGGTAAGATTTCAACTTTTGTTCAGTTAGCCGAGCTGTTTATTGGTAATTTTTGTTTTGGAGCGAAACCAGTAAAGCGAGTAGCGCACTTACTAAGTGTTAGACAAAAATCAGGAGAAAGTACTAGAGATTACATAACTCGTTTCAATAACGAGAAGTTGGAAGTCATAGATTATGAAGAAAAGACAGCAATCACTGCTTTGATGAGTGGTTTGCTGCCTAACAAGCTATACTATACTCTGGCCAAAGATCCGCCTAAAAATATGTCGGAATTGATGGCAAAGGCGGCCAAAATCATGAATGCCGAGGAGGCTATGACTGCGAAGAAAAATATGGATAAAGAAGTTAAAGTGGAGGTCGACAACTCTAAGAAGAAAGATCAGAAAGGTAATGGTGGTGACAAATATTCCAGGAATAACAGGATAAAGTTGGAAGCCCTAAAGAAGTATGATAATTATACTCCATTGAAAATGGGTATTAATCATGTTTTAGAAGAAATCAGGAATAACGAGGAAATCAAATGGCCAGAGAAACTGAAGGCAGATCCAGACATGAGGAATAAGACCAAATATTGCGAGTTTCACAAAGATCATGGCCATATGACCAAAAATTGTATAGCCCTTCAGAACGAGATTGAAACACTCATTCGAAGAGGAAAATTATCAAAGTATGTAGATCGCAGAAGTGAAAGGAGGAATGATGATAGAACTAGAGAGAGATCTAGATCTCCTCGTCGTGCAGAGGAGAAAAAGAGGAGGGCCCATGAAGAGGATCCAGATGATGACCCCGATCTTCCCAAGAAGCCAAGGAAACCTGAACGAGAGGTATTTTCCATACGTTTTGGATCATTTCATTGTAACGTTATTACAGGGGGAGATGCAGGAGGAGGAGACCTTACTGCAGAAAGAAAAGCTTATCTCGGAGAGGCTCAAGCTTGCTCATATATTCAGCGAATAAACCTGGCCGAGGATGATCGTCCGAGGAAGGTAAACAAAGAGAAGCTAGTAATTGGTTTTTCAAAAAACGACCTGGCAGGTGTTCTTTACCCTCATGATGATCCTTTGGTGATCAAAATGAGAATGAAGGACGTGATCATTTCAAGGGTGTTAGTAGACAATGGTAGTTCGGCAGATATCATGTATTATTCATGCTTTGATAGCTTGAATTTGAAATTATCCCAATTAGAACCTTATCACAGACCCCTTCTGGGTTTTGCTGGCGAGAAAGTTTTTCCACTTGGGACGATCAAGTTGGATATACTCATTGGAACTTGGCCTGCTTGTCGAACAGAAAGAATACGCTTCTTTGTGATGGATAAGAATGTGCAGTCAGCCTACAACATCATCATGGGAAGAGTTGGATTGAAGAAGTTCGAAGCCGTTCCTTCTACAGTACATCAATGTTTGAAATTCCCAACAAATTTTGGAGTTGGAGTGGTGAAAGGTGATCAAAAAGTAGCTCGGGAATGCTATTATTCGTCGGCCGAACAAGAAGAACTAGAAGGATCGATGAAAAAGACTACTACTTACCAGGTGGAGGAAGGTACAGAAATTGAAACTCTTGATCCCAGGGATGAATCTCAACTTGTAAAAGGACAGGTGATGGAATTTACAGAAAATGTTATTCTGGACGACGAGCATCCTGAACGAATAACCCAGATAGGTTCATCGTTGGATATGTCAATAAAAGAGGAGTTGATAACTTTCTTGAAGAATAGGAAAAATACTTTTGCTTGGAGTCATGAAGACATGCCAGGAATAGATCCAAACTTCTTATGTCATGAACTCAATGTGAATAAGGAGATTAAACCTGTAAAGCAGAGAAGAAGGGTGTTTAGTCCCGAGAAGAATCAAGCCATACAAGAGGAAGTCGAGAAACTCCAGAAAGCTCAATTCATTGAAGATGTAAAATATCCAGATTGGTTGGCAAATGTGGTAATGGTAAAGAAGAAAAACAACAAATGGAGAATGTGTGTTGATTTTACTGATCTCAACAAGGCATGTCCAAAAGATCATTTTCCATTGCCCAGAATTGATCAACTAGTGGATGCTACCTCGGGACACGAGCTACTCAGCTTCATGGATGCTTATTCTGGCTACAACCAGATCAAAATGAAACCTGAAGACAGGGAAAGTACTTCTTTTATTACCCCTAGGGGAACTTATTGTTATAATGTTATGCCTTTTGGTTTAAAAAATGCAGGTGCAACATATCAGCGGTTGATGAACAAGGTTTTTACCGAACAAATCAGCCGCAACATGGAGGTCTATGTCGATGACATGCTCACTAAAAGCAAGAAAGCTGCTGATCATTTGATTGACTTGAGTCAAACTTTTGATCAATTGGATAAATACCAAATGAAGCTTAACCCGACGAAGTGCACCTTTGGAGTACGAGAAGGAATGTTCCTCGGATACATCGTCAATCAGCGAGGTATTGAGGCAAATCCAGATAAGATCAAAGCTCTTCTAGGGCTGCGATCTCCGACGACGAAGAAAGAAGTGCAGAGTCTTACCGGACGAGTTGCAGCGCTCAACAGATTTGTATCTCGAGCAACTGATAAATGCATACCATTCTTCAAAACACTTCGAAAAACCTTTGAATGGAATGAGGAATGTGAAAAAGCTTTTCAAGACTTGAAGAAATATTTGGGAGCACCCCCACTGTTGTCAAGACCAATAACAGGAGAAAAGTTGTATTTGTATTTGGCAGTATCAGAGAACGCAGTCAGTTCAGCGTTGATCAGATTGGAGAATGGAGTCCAAAAGCCAATTTATTACACAAGTAAGGCTTTCCGAGGTGCAGAAATCAGGTACCCAAAGCTAGAAAAATTGGCATTGGCACTAATTGAAGCAAGTAGAAGAATGAGGCCATATTTCCAAGCCCATACCATCATCGTTTATACTGATATGCCATTGAGACAAGCCCTCCATAAGCCAGAAAAATCAGGGAGACTGATGTACTGGGCAGTAGAACTTGGTGAATATGATATTGTGTATGAGCCCAGATCATCATTCAAGGGGCAAGCTGTAGCAGATTTTATAGCAGAATTCACATACCATGATACCCCCGAGGAGCAAAAGGTGCCTGCTGATCTACCTGTGGACGATACAGGATCAACAGAAACATCTGCTGATCTACCTGTGGATGATACAGGATCAACAGAAACATTTGCTGACCTACCTGTGGATGATACAGGATCAGCAGAAATAGGTCCAAACCAACCAAGGTTGGTAAAAGGGTACGAACAGATGATTGACGAGGAGCGAAAGATACCGGGGGATGATGGGAGAAAATAGCAGATATTTTATCGAGGAACTCTGACAGATAAGAAATTTGAAGACGAAATACCTACATGGAGATTATATGTAGACGGATCATCCTGCACAGCTGGTTGTGGAGCAGGAATTGTTTTGATCACTCCAGACGAGATTGAAATGGAATATGCTTTGCGATTCCAATTCAAAGCCTCTAATAATGAAGCGGAGTATGAGGCCATGATAGAAGGTCTTAGTCTAGCGAAGACTATGGAAGCACAACAAGTGATGGTATTCAGTGATTCTCAATTAATTGTGAATCAGATGATGGGAATATATGCGGTTAAAGGAGATTTAATGATCAAATATCATGCAAAGGTGATGAAATTGTTGACAGAATTTGAGGCCATTCAATTGGTGAGAATATCGAGGATGGAGAATGTACAAGCAGACGCACTGGCCCGACTAGCATCAGCTACTCGTACCGAGATGCGAAGAACCATACCGATTGAAGTATTAGAAGGTCGGAGCATAGATGAAGATCTGACAACGAATGTGATTACCCTTGATTTAGGACCATCTTGGATGGATCCAATCAGGAAATATGTTGAAGAGGGTGAATTGCCGGAGGACAAACTCGCTGCCAAGAAACTGAAGTATAAAGTTGCTCGGTATGTATTAACTAATGGTATTTTGTATAGACGAGGAATTATGGCAGGTTTGCAGAGATGTGTACATCCCACCGAGGTGAAAGAATTGATTGAAGAAATCCATGAAGGATCTTGTGGAGCTCATGTAGCAGGTCGAACACTTTTACAAAGAGTGATGACACAGGGATATTACTGGCCGACAATGAGGGCTGATTGTATAGCCTATGCCAAGAAATGTGACAAGTGCCAACGTTTTTCCTCCATCCGACGAACTCCACAAGCATTGCTAACACCAATAACTTCCCCTTGGCCATTTGCCATGTGGGGAATTGATTTGGTTGGACCACTGCCGACCACCCGAGGAAGATTCAAGTATCTCGTAGTTGCAGTGGACTATTTTACTAAGTGGGTGGAAGCTGAGCCTCTTATTAATATGACGTACGAGAAGGTATACCAGTTCGTATGGAAGAATATCATTTGTCGATATGGTCTCCCTCATGCTTTCATCACAGATCATGGAACACAATTTGATAATGAAGAATTTGCTGCCTATTGTCATCAATCGAACGTTTTGAAGTTTCATTCAGCACCAGGCCATCCCCAAAGCAATGGACAGACTGAAGTGACGAACAGAACATTACTAAATGGGTTGAAAAAGAGGCTAAGTGAAGCTAAAGCAAATTGGATTAATGAGCTCCAATCAGTATTATGGGCCTACCGAACAACTCCCCGAGTAGCAACTGGAGAATCACCATATATGCTAGCATTTGGAAGTGAGGCTGTGATACCGGCCGAGTTGGGTCTCCCAACGCATAGAGTGCTGAATTTCAACTCTCCGATCAGTGACTTGATGAGAAGAATGGATTTGGACATGCTCGAAGAAGTAAGAGAAGAGGCAGCCATTAGGAATGCTGCTTATCAACAACGAACAGCTCTGTTCTACAACAAAAGGGTGAAGAAATGCGATTTGAAGGAGGGTGATTATGTGCTGAAGAAAGTCATTCAGAAACAGAATAAACTGGAAGCAAACTGGCATGGACCTTACCGAGTTACAGAGGTTGTTCGACCTGGAACCTACAGAATAGCAACTCTAGAAGGAGAAGAATTTCAGAATGCATGGAATGCTGAACACCTGCGAAAGTATTATCAGTAATGTAAAATGTAAAGCATTTCCTTCATTATGAATAAAACGAGGATGGTTCACCATTTTCTTTCTGTTGAAAGTTTTTCGGGGAATACTAGTGCTGAACACTACACTGCTTGATAACAAGAAGAAGACTGCTCTACGGAGTCAAGCTCTACGGAGCGCTCTACGGAGCAAAAGTGCTATAAGTAGCCAACCTCCTTTGGTTAGGAGAATAAGCTCTACGGAGCGCTCTACGGAGCAAAAGTGCTATAAGTAGCCAACCTCCTTTGGTTAGGAGGATAAGCTCTACGGAGCGCTCTACGGAGCAAAAGTGCTATAAGTAGCCAACCTCCTTTGGTTAGGAGGATAAGCTCTACGGAGCGCTCTACGGAGCAAAAGTGCTATAAGTAGCCAACCTCCTTTGGTTAGGAGGACATGCTCCAAGGAGCCAAAAAGTTCGAAAGAACCCTACTACTCCTTTGATTAGGAGGTGTAGACCAGCATGATCAACTACGGTTGGTAAGACTTTATATACTCTCGCATTACAGCTTATGTTGGTCGGGAGGTAACATTATTACAAAAAGTTCTTTAAAGAACAAAATATTCCAAACTGTACCAAGTATGGTTGGTCGGGGATAAAAACCCACTAACTGTAGTTGGTCGACGAGGATAAAAGTATTGACCTTAGTTGGTCGGACACATGTTTATATTTGAAAATTGAACCAAGTATGGTTGGTCGGGGATAGAAACCCATCAACTGTGGTTGGTCGACAAACATTATTTATCCACCTTGGTTGGTTGGAAACAATTTTGAACAATTTATGCTTATTATAAATTCTAATTTGGTTGATGAACCATATAATTTGCAAACAGAAAAATAGCTATTGGCAAAACAGAAAATGAAATTCTTTCATTAAGATAAAAATGTATTACATGTTACATGTATGTGCTAACTATTACATTAAAGATTCCTACTCTATTGGTTTCTTTCCTTTATCCTTTGAGACAGGTTCCTCGCCGGCAGGAGGATCCTCTAGACAAAGAGGAGAATTAATAAAGTTCATGTCCTTCAGCATTCTGACATTCATTATTGTAGGAGTATCCAACAGATGCTCAGGACGAGATACTTCAACTTGAGAATGAAGGTTATAATCACCAAGATATTTAGAGATCAAACTCCGAGGAATGGAACGAGCAGGAATCCATGCCATATCCAATTTATAGGGAGGAACAGGCAAGTCTAGCAATCCAGGAGCATGATAATCCCATAAATAATGACCTCGTTCCAATTTTAATACACCCAGGGCGTTCAACCATCCCTGCTTATAACCTTCGTTGTTAGCATTTTCAATGCGAGCATCCAAATGATAAAGAGCTTCATTATAGCCTGCATTCCAGAACTCCCGAGGCTGTTTATGGAATTGGAAAGTTAATCTATCTACTTGCTCGAGAAAGTTCTTGATAAGAGCATCTTTATTATTCAGATCAGACTTCATCGCAGCCAATTGATCCTCTAAAGATAAATTTTTCTTAGACAAATCAGACAGAGCACGATCCTTAACATTCAGTTGGAATGCTTGAGTTTCCAGAGTAGATTGGGTGCGAGATTCTTCAACACTACGGCTAAGAACTCTTGATCGGCTCCGAGAAGCAACTGGAGAACTTTGCTCCTCGACGATTTTTCCTCGTCCCCGAGAACTCCTTCCTCGTCCCCGAGCAGTCACAGGAATAATAGACTTTTTCAAGTCATCCAACTCTTGCCTTAGTTTGGCGTTTTCAACCTCTAGAAACGAAAAACCTTCATCAGTAACTGGTACTAATGCAGTGGAAGAGGAGGCAACGGATTCATATTGAGCCAATCTTTTCTGCAGACTATTATTTTCTTGTTCCAGGATCTCGGCAATTTGTCGGCAGGCTTCAACTTCACCTTTTAGGGTCCTTTCCCTAATGTCATATGCAGCAATGATCTTTTTATGACCTGTATCAGAGGAAAGTTGTTGATATCTATTTTCATATTCCTCGTGTAATGAAGCCATCGATTCATTGTGCTGGCCTTGGAGATCCTCTAAGGAACAATGCAGCTCTTCAATCAAGTCATAATAAGCGACATTGTTAGCTACAGCTCGGTCGAGTAAATTTTTCAAGTACCGATAAGCCTCAGTCGCCTGTTCTGAAGCATCATGACCAAGAATGTCAGCAATTTCAGAAGAACTAAGGTCTGTATGACCAGCCCTATAGTATTGGTGACATTGCTGCATCAGCTCGATATCATGAGAAGAGATTAGTTCCATTCTAGCAACAAACTAAAGACAAGAAAAAGACAACAATCAACAAAGAATCATCAATAACGGCGATGAGTAAAGAAGTATTTTATTAGATCATAAAAGGATTACAGTGTTCGATTACAAATGATAAAAGATAAGAATGATACCGAACAACTTCACACCTTTTCCTTGTCTCCCAAGACTTTCTCGGGAGGCTGGGACGAGGAGCTCGGTTGCTCGGTGATAACAACAGCTTGATCGGCAGAAATCTTCTCGGCAGGAGGAGGCATAGAAGAAATATCCTCAATGACAGAGGGTTGAGAAGCAGAGATTGGGACATCCACAGCCATGGAAGATTCATCTAAAGCAGGTTCATCTTCTTCTTCTTCTACAATTGGTGGAGGAGGACCAGGGAGATGCCGTTGGAATAGCTCAGAATTGTCTTGGATTTTTAGCTCTTGTAGAGCAGCTACCCAACCGTCATGGAAGTATTTCAACTCCCCATATTTGACTTGAGATGTCATAGCTGCAATCCCTTTATCCCATCCTTTTTCCCAACCAGCACTGAAATGTTTCCTAACTGCAACTTTTCTTTTCAACTGCTCCGAGGAGAGTTTGACATCCAATTGTTCTTTCTGGATTTTGATGTCTCGCAAGATAGACAGTTCTTCTTCTGCCTTCTTCAGTTGGTCATCGCACCTTTGCTGATTGACCTCTAAGCTTTTCACCTTCTCTTCCAAATTCTTGGAGGTTTCAGCCATCTTCATCTTATCAGCCTCAGCTGCAGCCAATTTTTTCTCCCAGGCAGCTTTCTCCTCGACGTACTGCTGGCGAGATTCTTTCACAGATTGGGCTAAACCCAAGAGGGCATCGTCAACATCGGACGAGGAACTAGAAGCTTTAATAGCTTGATCTTTCTTCACGATGGTATTGAAACAGTTCACCAGCTGAAAGATAAGAAAAACAATAGAGTCAACACAAATACAAGAGTTCAGGAAAAAGAAAAGAAAGACCAAAGGTATGAGAAATTTACTGAAGAAAGATGGCGAGCAGCTAGGGATGTCAGTGTATCCCTAGGAATCTTTTCATCAACCCCGAGAACCTCGGGTATAACTGAGCTCGTTGAAGAGCTCGGAAGAATGATTTTTGAAATACTACTACCACCAGCGGGTAGAGAAGATGCAGTTCCAGCAAGATTAACCGAGGATGATTTCCTCAATCTCTTCAAAGGAGGGTCAGCAGCATCAACCAAGGAAGAGGTCTTGGTCGGAGAGATTGTAATTACATCAGCACTAGCATTTTTCCTGCTCGGGGCCACTGGGGGCTTCTCGGCAACTTTGGAGGAACTAACATCTACTTTTTTAGTCCCCTCTGGGACATCAATTTTACCTTTCTTTGCTTCAACAGCAGAAGAAATTTCACCAAATAGAGCAGGAGGAGCTCTTTTCTTGCCCATTCTCTGAGATAGGGGAATATGAGAATCTGAAGATGAACTTTCTGGTGTTGAGGCTGGTTCAACAGGGCGAGCAGTATAAGAGGTTGTGTAGCTCTTATACTGCAGCAAATATGATGCAGATCTAATATGCTCGTCTGCAATCTTCTTATGCAAATTCCAGATAAGTTTTAAATGCTTGATATTCACTTCCGACTCTTTTGGAGTTTTTCTTTTACTATCAACTGCAAATAAATACATAAATCTCAGTCATACATTTTGTCAAACATGATGAAAACGCAATTTCATAAGTAAAATAAAAATGAAAAATAAACCTATCCCATTGCCGTATGGGGGGCATCTGGGACCGTTGTATACTTCATTCCCAGATAAAGGCGCGTGTTGCCAATTTTTTATGACCAACCCATGCTCAAAATAATCTCTATTTGAATCAGGGAGGTTAACTACAAGGGCTCTATTTAAAAACCTAGTTTTTAAATAATAAACATTATCTAAAGTGGCCCATTTATAGCAGTACATGATTTCTGGGATCCCTATACGAGTCCCATGAGTTAGATTTAACTTGTGCACCCCGTTAATTATTCTCCATGAATTGGGGGCTATTTTTGCAGGAACAAGATCAAAATATTGACAAAACTCAAGACATAATGGGTTTGGGGGAAAAGAAAAACCACATTCAGCAATGAAAAGACTGGGGAACCAATGTCCCTCAGCCAATCGAAAGTAATCTAAAGGCTCAGAAAGAACCTCTAGAATTACCCAAGAAGGAATGGAAAAATCAGAACGAAATTTCTCAGCAGATTCAACAATATAAACCATATTGAATAAAAGAGATGCAGAAGAAAGGAAGAAGATCTTACAGAAAGAAAGGAGATATGTTGACAACGAACGGAAACAATGATGAACACACAAGAGAGAGGAAGAGAATAGAAAACTTGAATGCAGAAAAATGGAAAGTGTAGACGACGGTATGGTTACCAAAGGAGTTTAAATACTTTGCATTGGGAAGCGGCGAAAGAAATGATTACTAAAAAGAAACTACTGAACTTCCGGCGGCTAAAAAGACAAAAGTTGCACGAAGATCGAAGCGCTTGTAAAAAAGGCGGAAACTGCGAAATGAGAAGGAAATTTGAATACAATGCTCCTAAAACCCAGGAAGGTCATTTAATACTACCATATACCGAGAAAGAATGTCCCATACTCCTCAAAGTTCGAAATATGAAACATTGGGGGCTTCTGTTGATACCAAAATTAATATGCTGATGTGGACGAATAGTATGAAGACACGTGTCAATCTACGTGGCACAATAACAGCGAGGAAGATCATTTACTGAACAACCATGGTTGGTACCGAGCAACGAGAATACACCGAGGAGCTCTATCATGCCGAGGAACTCCATCCGAGGAACTCCATCATCCCGAGATACTCTAAGCACTCCGAGGAACTCTTGATCAACGAGCAACTAAGGCGGTCCGAACTGCACCTCGGCCGTGTCATCAATTATCAGACGGACAACTGTTCAACTATTCATTAGATTCTTGACGCACACGCTGCATTAAATGTATTACCCATTCATATGTATATCATTTAATGTATTGGACCTTTCATGTACAGCCTTGAGGCTATAAATACCTTGTATCAATCCCATTCAAGGGGACGGGAATTTCTTGAGAGAACTTGTAATCAAGAATTCCACAAACATTCAGCAATAACATAACAGTGGACGTAGGCTTTATTCCTAGCCGAACCACTTTAAAAATCTTTGTCTTATTTATTTATCTGTGATTGAAGAATTAGAGTGATCTAGTTTTTTACATCAACACCTGTAAAGAGGGTTGGTATGATCTCCTTTGGTGTTAACACCATCTGTGGAGGACTAGCAGGGGGTGGCTCAGAAGTAGCCGACCGTAAAGCTTATGTGGTAGAGGTTAAGTCAGTGACCAAAGTAGAGGTTGTGAATTTGGCGTCTTCAGAGGCTAAGCAGAAGAGAAAGAAGGTAGATATGGATACTCGTATAGTTGGGTTCTCCCGACTTGATTTCAAGGGTATCTTAGCTCCACATGATGAACCTTTGGTAATCACTGCAAGGGTGCATGGATGTGAGGTGCAAAGAATCCTCAACGATGGAGGAAGTTCAGTTGATGTAATGTTTTGGCCCTGTTTCAAGAGCCTAGGCCTCAGCAGAGCTAGGCTTGTACCATACCATCATCTATTAATTGGCTTCAGCGGTGAAAAGGTCCACCGTTGGGAATGTATGAGCAGACATTCGAATGGGAGATGAGTGTCCTAAGAGGTTGACCCAGAAGATAAATTTCTTTGTAATGGATGAAAACGTCCTCTTGGCCTACAACCTCATCATAGGATGAGTATCCCTCAAGGAATTTGAGGTCGTGCCATCGACGGTCCAATAAATGCTAAAATTCCCGAGCCCTTATGAGGTAGGAGAAGTGAAAGATCACCAAACCACGGCACGAGAATGCTACTTCAACTCGGCGGAAGAGAGAGAAGCCCATAATAGGACAATAACCAGATATAACATTGATACACTTGATCTTAGGGATGAAACAAAATTGAAGAAGGGAGAGGCCACGGAAGAGGTAGAATCCATCATCCTCAATTAGGACGAACCGAAAAAAACCATCAAAATTGACAAGGCCCTAAGACCCGGGATCAAGGAAGAGCTGGTAAAACTTTTGAAGAAGAGGCAAAGTGTCTTCGCTTGGAGCCATACAGACATGACTGGCATCGACCCTGAAATTATGTGCCACAAACTCAATATGGTAGAAGAAGCCAAGCCGATCAAGCAAAGACGAAGAGTTTACTCCAGGGAAAAGTATGACATCATCAGAGAAGAGGTCAGAAAGCTAGAGGAGGCTAAGTTCATCAGAGAGGTCATATAACCTGAGTGCTTATCAAACACCTTCATCATGCCCAAATCTAACAATAAATGGAGGATGTACGTAGACTTCACTGATTTGAACAAGTCTTGCCCTAAAGACAGCTTCCCCTTGCCTCGAATTGATAAAATGGTAGATGCCACGGTAGGACATGAACTTATGATCTTCATAGATGCGTATTCAGGGTATAATCAGATCTTTATGGATGTTGAAGACTCAGAGAAGACAACATTTATTATCGACAATGGGACCTATTGCTATAAGGTCATGCCCTTTAAATTGAAGAATGCAGGGGCCACTTACCAACGTCTTATAAATAAGATGTTTGAAGATCAGATCGAAAAGACCATGGAGGTATATATAGATAATATGTTGATGAAGAGATTAAACGCTTGCACTTGCGTGGACGACCTGGAAAAAACTTTTGACACCATGGACTTATACAGGATGAAGCTCAATCCTGCCAAGTGTGTCTTTGAAGTAGGAGTAGGAAAATTTCTTGGATTCATCGTTAATCAAAGGGGAATAGAGGCTAATCCAAAAAAATTCAAGGCTCTGCTCGAAATGAAGACACCCAGGACCATCAAAGACATTCAGAGGTTAATCGAAAGAGTTGTTGCGTTGAAAAAGTTTGTCTCCAGGGCTACAGATAAGTGTCTTCCTTTTTTCAAAGTCCTTAGAAATGCCTTTGAATGGGATGAGGAATGCGACAAGGCCTTTAAGGAGCTCAAGTCCTACCTCGAATCCCCCTGCTTTTATCTCGGTCCATTCTGGGGGAGAAGTTATATGTTTATCTAACAATCTTAGAGTCAGCTATAAGTGCAGCCATAGTACGGGAAGAAGATGGGGTACAATGGCCTGTATACTTCAATAGTAAGGCCCTTCAAGGGTATGAACAGAACTATCCTCAGATAGATAAATTGGCCTACGCCTTGATATACGCTTCTAGGAAGATGAAGCCCTATTTCTAATCCCATTTTATGGTCATCCTCACTAACTCCCCACTAAGGTAAGTCCTCCACAAGCCCGAGAAGTCAGGCAGATTGATGACCTGAACCATCGAGTTGGGAGAGTATGACATTGTTTATCAACCTAGGATGGCCATCAAAGAGCAGGCACTCATAGACTTTGTTACTGAGTTCACATGGGAAGAGGCTGAGACTGAGAATAGTACAGAGATTGCAGATAAATTATACATTAACGTCTTCCAAAATTTGAAAGAGGTTGTGTCCAGTAGATCCAGAAAAGGAGTAGCTATGAATGAGGAAGACAGGTACCTCTTCAAGCAAGGGACCTTGTCAGAGGGTAACTTCTCTTCAAATGAATATGTTTGGAACCTCTTTGTCAATGGGTCTTCTTGTGAAAGTGGTAGCGGAGCAGGGTTGATAGTGTCAGCACTGGATGGTACCGACATTGAATATGCACTTAGATTCAACTTCAAAGCATCAAACAACGAGTCAGAGTATGAGGCCTTGATAGCAGGCCTCTCATTGGCAAAAGCTCTTAGTGTTGGCCAACTCCTACTCCACAGTGACTCAAGGTTGGTTGTCAACCAAATCCTGGGCGTATATTAGGCCAAGGATGAAAGGATGGCCAAATATCTGAAGAAGGTGAGAACGATGCTAGAAAGCTTCACAAAAGTGAAGATAAAGAGGATACCCCGATTAAACAACAGTCATACAAATGCAATAGTAAGGTTGGCATCAGCGATAAGGACAGACATCAGAAAGATAGTACCAATCGAGATCCTGCTCAAACCGGCCATTGAGGAAGAAGAGTTTGCCAGACCTTACCTGAACTTGAACCTAGGGGACTCTTGGATGGACCCCCTTATCTGATAATATATCAGACAGGGAGAGCTGCCAGAATTAAAGTTGGAAAGGAGGAAGTTAAGGTACATGTAATACCCCGTATTTTTGGGCAATATTTATTTTTGGGATTAATTAATTAAATGAGAATTAATTGGGAATTAATCCGGATAAAATACTAGCGAGATATGAGTTGGTATTTGACTATATTGAGTATATATGATGATATATGAATATTGAATTATGAAATTATCGTGAGATTGGTATACGGCAATTTGGACATTTTATTGGGACGCGGGTGATAGTTGCGTCAGCATATAATTATTTTATTTATAAGAGTGAATTTAAAATCTATTAACCGTATGGTCGTTTTGAGTGCACCAACACGTCCAGAAGGGTCGAGATAGTCAGAAAACACTAGCCGGGGGTTTAGTTTGGGTCCCGGAGTATTTTTAGGCCATACCGGCAACATAAAGGGTATTTTGGTAATTTGGTACTTTTGGAAATTAAAAGTGACGAAAATTAGTAAATTATATCTGATGTGGATTTGACCCACTAAGCCACTAACCAACCCATGTTAACCCAATAGGTTACGTAGGTTATTAGAATTAGGTTTCTATTCACTTTCCAAAAGAAAACCCTAGCCACCATTAGAGAAAAGCTTGGAGAGAGAGAGAAGAAGGGAATTCTGCAGAAAGAGAGAGAGAACTTCATCAAATCAACACCAAAAATCAGAGATTGGAACAGGCAAGTGGTTTAATTTCAATTATTATAGAGAATGCATCTTCCATGTGTAGGAATTTACATAAACCTAATTGTTCTTGAGAGTTAATGAAAACCCATGTATTTTGGAACTTAGAACTTGAAATCTTGAAGAGAAATTGCATGTAGAATGGTAGGTAGATGATTATTCTGATGACATTAGATATTGGATGAAAATAAAACGGATTTAATCGGGTAAATTAATGATTATAAATTCTAGGGTTTATATTCTTGGAAATTTGGGGAAAAGTGTAGAGACTTGAGGATTTAATGATATTTAGGATGAATTGATTCCCTAAAATATGTTAGTATGTGATCTAAGTACGTTTACGGATGATTAGAGACCTTAAACAATCGTTGGTTTGATGTTTAGATGAGTTTTGAAGAGATAAAAATGGTGAAAAACGAGATAGGAATTTATGGGCTTGAAACTGGCCACTCGTTAGAAGACCTACCCAGGTCATTCGAACGAGCTCGTTCGAACGAGCTTCTAACGAGTTGACAGTCTGGGTTCTAACGAGAGTGATGTTCGTTCGAAGTTTTCGTTCGAACGAGATCTCGTTAGAAGACCCAGTTCGTTCGAACGAGACTTCGAACGAGTTGACAGTTTAGGCTTTTTAGCCTGTTTTGATCCCGAGTGCCCCGTAACCTTGTGTATAGGTAGTGATAGCCTTCCCTTGATGAGTAATTGGTATATTTGGGATGTTTGAGATATAATGAGGAGTCAAACCTAGAAGTGTAGTTTGAACCTAAAGGAAAATATGAGCTGAGACGTGAGTGCCTACTACGACGTAAGAATAAATTATGGCGCGTATAAATGTGAACCGGGATTATATAAGTTATATATATATTAAGTTGGTACGAGAATGCGATACGTACTACAATTAATTACGGTGATTACTAATATGCGTGTTTACTTAGTATTGGTATATGATTTGTGTGTATGACATACCTACCATACTTGCTATCACGGGAGGTTTACGATCGCTTAGGGCCCTCTGATCCTTGTGTTGCCCGGATTTAGACTGGTTACCTTGATGAACATAGGTCAGAGAAAGACTTATTGGGATGTTAATAAGTCCGCTGATCGTGGGAGCGTAGGTATTTGCGCGACCCATGTGATGTGACTGTGTTCGCCTCCATTATTTGTGATGTTGTTATCTGTGAACTATTCCTGAGAGATTCAGAATATGTGATCCTTATGTACGTGATGTACCGGGATGGATAGCAGAGTATGTGTGCACCGCAGCTTAGTTCTCGGGGTGCTTGTATTGTATATTTATGATGTGAATAATATACACTTAATTAATGGGAACCTTCATGTTAATGTTGTGAATATAATTACGGTATTGTTTTGAGAAAAACATAACGGGTTAGCTGATAGTGAAATATATTGCATATTGAGCATCTGAGTTTACGTTAAACCCCTATTTAATGTCGAGCGTTAAATTGTTAATGGGAACCGAGTAATAAGGGTAGAACCTATGACAGTCTAGCTAGATATGATGTCACTTAGCTAGTGGTTAGTGTCATTTTAGATGGGTACTTACGTTAGGAGTGCACAGTTAGACGAGAGGTGAGAATTTCAAGTGAGTGCACGTCCTAACATGTACTTTGCATTTAATGTTTTAAATGTTTTTAAAGCACTTGCAGGTTTTTAAAATATCTCCACATTCGGGCTCTGACCCGTTTGCTTTCAAATGTATTTTTCTTGTAAAACCATTTTAGGTGCCCAGCCACAAGGACACCATGTATAGGATACTCATTCCGGTGATGAGCTGTAGCTGTTTTTGGAAGCTACAGGGATTTGCTTTTAGACACTTCTATCATTTGGATTCCAGATTCAGTATCTATCAGTTGTAGGGCATGTTGCCCATTTCTATTAGAGACATCTTTCCATTTCAGTTTTTCAGACTTTGGCATGTATTGATTCAGTATTAAGTATTTCTTTAGTTATTTCAGTTTGTGGTATTGTAATGAGGAGTTTTTCCTCCAGACTTTATTTACATTATGTGATGGTTATTCTATTTACTTCGTTATGGTGAATGGTGTTATTATTCTCCATTACACTTGTTGCATGTTAATCAGACTTTAATTAAAATTTGGCAACTTACTTTTTAAATACTAGGTGGTTAGTAATAATAAAATGTTTTCGACAGTGATGCTATTAACTGAGCCAACTTGGCATTTTGATTCAATTTAATAAAGGAGTAGCTACCCGGTATTTAATTAGTCGGGGTGTCACAGTACAGAGCTGTCAAGTTCTCAATAATAGGAGATGTCCTATATAAAAAAGGATTCCTACTACCTCTCCTCGGATGTGTCGATTCCACAGAGGTCTCCCACATCCTGCAGGATGTACACGAGGGTTCTTGCTCCAGTCACATAGGAGGAAGACCTTTAGCCAAGAGGATAATTACGCAAGGATACTGGTGGCCGACCTTGGCCAAGGATGTTGTTGCCTAGATAAAAAGGTATGACAAGTGCCAGAGATTCTCCAATATCCCTCATCAACCTCATCAACCTATGACGTCAACCATCTCACCTTGGCTATTTGCAATTTGGGGGATTGACTTGGTGGGACCATTGCCAAGAGCTGCGAACAACTATTGATTTCTGATAGTAGCAATTGATTACTCCTCTAAGTGGGTAGAGGCTGAGTCCATGATCACTATCACTGAGCAGAAGACCTTCTAATTCATCTGGAAGAACATCATATACATATACGGTCTCCTAAACACCCTTATTTTAAATAATGAAATGCAGTTCAAGAATGCTTCCTTGAAGAAATACAGCGAGAGAGTCGGGATCAAGCAGTTCTTCTCTTCTCCTAGGCGACCTCAGGTAAACAGTCAGACCGAAGTCACGAACTGAATAATCCTTGAGGGGATTAAGAAGAGGTTGGAAGAAGCCAAGGGGAGATGGACAGAAGAGATTTATGCAGTGTTATGAGCCTACAAAACAACGGTAAGGACACCAACGGGGGATACCCCATTTATGTTAGACCGTGGCTCAGAATCCGTCATACCTACAGAAGTTGGACTCCCCACTCACAGAGTTCAGACCTATGACCCCGAGAAGAATGGTAAAGAGAGAAGACTCGACCTAAATTTGGTTGAGGAGAGAAGGGAAGATGCTGAGATCAGACAGGCAGCCTACCAGCAGAGAACAATAAAGTTTTACAATCAAAGGGTAAAATCAAGACCTATAGCTGTAGGAGATCTAGTGCTGAAGAAGATGTTGCAGAAGGCAAACAAGCTCCACCCAAACTGGCATGGCCCTTATAGAGTGGTTGATGAGGTTGTTCCTCGTACTTATCGGCTAGAAAATCTCGAAGGGAAACCTTTTTCAAACCCTTGGAATGCTGACCACTTAAAGAAATATTATATATGATGTTATAGTTTTCTTTTTAAAGCATGCATCATTTTATGAAGAGGATATGAATGAAAAGAGCATTTCCTGTGTCAACATTGTTTTATTATGATTAAACATCATTTGTTTGATGAAAGGTATAAAGTAAACATCATATTTTGATGACCTCAGACCTTAAACATCATTAGTTTGGTAAAATTTATGAGGTGAAACATCATAATTTGGTGACCTCAGACTTTAAACATCATTAATTTAGTGAAATTTATGAGGTGAAATGTCATAATTTGGTGACCTCAGACCTTAAACATCATTAATTTGGTGAAATTTATGAGGTAAAACATCATAGTTTGATGACCTCAGACCTTAAATATCATTAATTTGGTGAAATTTATGAGGTGGAACATTATAGTTTGATGACCTCAAAACTTAAATATCATTAATTTGGTGAAATGTATGAGGTGAAACATCATAGTATGATGACCTCATACCTTAAACATCATTAATTTGGTGAAGTTTACGAGGTGAAACATCATAATTTGGTGACCTCGGACCTTAAACATCATTAATTTGGTGAAATTTATGAGGTGAAACATCATAGTTTGATGACCTCAGACCTTAAACATCATTAGTTTGGTGAAATTTCTGAGGTGAAACATCATATTATGGTGACCTCAGACCTCAAACATCATAAATTTGGTAAAATTTATGAGGTTAAACATCATAGTTTGATGATCTCGGACCTTAAACATCATTAGTTTGGTGAAATTTCTGAGGTGAAACATCATATTATGGTGACCTCAGACCTCAAACATCATAAATTTGGTAAAATTTATGAGGTTAAACATCATAGTTTGATGATCTCGGACCTCAAACATCATTAATTTGATGAAATTTATGAGGTAAAACGTTATAATTTGGTGACCTAAGACCTTAAACATCAATAATTTGGTAAAGTTTATGAGGTGAAACATCATAATTTGGTGACCTCGGACCTTAAACATCATTAATTTGGTGAAATTTATGAGGTGAAACATCATAATTTGATGACCTCAGGCCTGAAACATCATTAATTTGGTGAAGTTAATGAGATGAAACATCATAGTTTGATAACCTCAGACCTTAAACATCATTTGTTTGGTGAAAGGTATGAGGGAAACATCATAGTTTGATGACCTCAGACCTTAAACATCATTAATTTGGTGAAGTTTATGAGGTGAAACATCATAATTTGGTGACTTCAGACCTTAAACATCATTAATTTGATGAAATTTATGAGGTGAAACATCATAGTTTGATGACCTCAGACCTTAAACATCATTAGTTTGGTGAAATTTCTGAGGTGAAACATCGTATTATGGTAACCTCATACCTCAAACATCATTAATTTGGTAAAATTTATGAGATGAAACATCATAGTTTGATGACCTCAGACCTCAAACATCATTAACTTGGTGAAATTTATGAGGTAAAACATCATAATTTGATGACTCAGACTTTAAACATCATTAATTTGGTAAAATTTATGAGGTGAAACATTATAATTTGGTGACCTCGGACCTTAAACATCATTAATTTGGTGAATTTATGAGGTGAAACATTATAGTTTGATGACCTCAGACCTTAAATATCATTAATTTGGTGAAGTTTATGAGGTGAAACATCATAGTTTGATGATCTCGGACCTTAAACATCATTAATTTGATGAATTTTATGAGGTGAAACATCATAATTTGGTGACCTCGGACCTTAAACATCATTAGTTTGGTGAAATTTCTGAGGTGAAACTTCATATTATGGTGACCTCAGACCTTAAACATCATTAATTTGGTGATAGGTATAAGTTAAACATCATAATATGATGACCTCAGACCTTTAAGATAACATCAAAGAAAAGGCATTCATTAAAAAAAGCAAAATTCAGTGAAGAAGATGATATTACATGAAACATTCAGAGTTGCAAATAAAATGTACCAAAACATGCTGTCAGAGTTTACAAAAGTTACAGATGAAAAGAAACCAATTACAACTTACAAATCCACAAATCAAGATCTAAGTATCTGCAGTAACATTAGTCTTCTCTTGGCCGACATTGGTCACCTCCATTGTATCATCCTGAAGATTGGCCCCTTCGATTTCAGTAACCTCCAATGGTGAAGTCTCAGCAGGAGCATCATCTTCCTCCTCAACCTCTTACAAGGCCTAAGCAAAGCGAGAATCGCGAAGCCCAGACCAATAAAGTCTGAGGAAGTTAAGCTCCCTATCTCCTTCTCCTTTGAAGCTGCCCACTTCCCAGTTGCCTTAATACCTCTTTCTAGATATTCAAAGCCGAAGCTTATAAACTGGTCACAGACTTTGTAGTCGGCCAAGATCTTCTCAAAGGCATCCTCAAGGGCGGCCTTTACTGCAGTATCAACCTGTGCCTGAAGGACGTCATCTTTAGCCTGCAAAGCAGAGGTGTGGTCCTTCTTAAGCTTGGCTATGTCCCTATCCCTCTGCTTCACCTTATTTTCAGACTCATCCAAAGTTGTCTTCAGATGTTCAACCTCTGCATTTAAAGAGGCTTACACCTTCTGGTCCTCTTTTCCCTTCTTAATAAGGGGCAACTTCCTCAGGGTCCAGTCAACGAATTGGTTTTCCATCAGATTTCGTAAGTGTGCATTCTACAAAAATTAGTATTCGTCTAGAACATTTATGTACGCAAGTTTTCTAAGGTTTTCCAAAGTTAATGCATCCTTAGAGCTTCAAAGATCTGAGTATTCATTAATATATGTTATAGTGATCTTTGTGGTACCAAGAAGAGTTATTATACACTTGAACATTATTGGTTTTGCGGTGAAGATTCGGTGAAGTTCGGCTTCAACATCGTAGACGTTACAAGCAATATTGGTGGACACCGAGACATACATGACGCGTATGTTGTGGACAGGTATAGTGGAAGAAATTTACTTTCTACGTGGGAACTGTAAGAGAAGTGGTTGAAGATCAGAGAAGCGTCAAGTCTTATAAGTGGATCGAGTCGTTGAGTAAGACTACCATTTGTATCTTCGTAAACCATATTCATAGTGATTATCTGGCTTGGACCGTTCGAGGTTTTTTCCGTTGTGGTTTTCCTCGTAAATTCAACATTGTGAGTATTCTTTACTTTATTTTACTTGGTTTAATCACTAGATGGATGTTTAGGATTAATCAAGATAAATTTTGGCTAAGTTAGAAATTGTTCACAACTTGGTGCAAATTAAAAATTAAAAAAGATTTTTCATAAAAATAGAAATTATTTGGTCATCCTTAAAACACTTTCCGCATAAGAAATTAAAAGGGACCATAAAAATTCGTGGCAACCAGACCACAGCCTGGAAGTTCTTTATCGCAACCATTCGCCCTAAGAAGGAAAAGAAGAATGAGGTAAAGGATTCTCGGGAGGAAGTCCATGAGGGGGTTGTACCCTCCAAATAGTAATTATGGTACGACCGACCCGAGGTGGAGGAGACCAGAGTACACCCCGTCGACAGGGTCATTGAAAGCCTGGAAGAAATTAGGGTCGATGATAACTTGCCAGAGAGAAAAAAAATTATTAGAGCCACACCCTCCGATTAAGAGAAGGAATAATTAATTAACTTTCTCAAAATCTATCTAGATGTTTTTGCCTGGTAACCATATGATTTGCCTGGAATTAATCCCAAAGTAGCCTGCCATCGCCTGCACGTCGATCTGGCCTTGAAGTCAATCATTCAAAAGGCTCTCCAAATAACCCCGAGAAGGCCAGAGCAATGGAGAATGAAGTAGGGAAGCTACTAGATACAGGATCCATTAGGCAAGTTCGGTTCCCCAAATGATTGTCCAACCCAGTGGTGGTGCGCAAGAGCGACGGCAGTTGGAGGGTCTATATTGATTTCACAGATCTCAACAGGGATATCCCAAATACATCTTGCCGTTTCTTACAATATATTAGTTAGTTGACACTACGATGATGCACGAAAGGAAGAGTTTCTTGGATGCTTACTCTGGCATCCATCATATTCCGTTGTTCGGACCCGATCAGGATAAAACATCATTTATAACCCCCCATTAGGTTATATTGCTACAAGGTTATGTCGTTCAGTTTAAAAAATTATAGAAAGTCGGTGTGTGATAATTGATTATATTCGCAAATTTCTACTTTGGCACACTTATTTAATTAGAGTCTATTTTTAAACCAAATTAATTCAGCTCCTAATCATGCAACTACGTGTGTGCGTGTGTCAACCCATAGATAAATAAAGCAAGCGACACAAATTTCAGGCGACACATATATGCCTACGAATCTTAATAGGATATGTGTAAGCCTATTATGTGATATTATTATTAAGTGCGCTAATGGTGTTAACCCGGGGGTGCGGGAATAGTATATATATGAATAACAATGAAGAGAATATATATATATGAGCATACGCCTTGAGATGGTTGGAATATAGTGGGAGACCATTGTGTTAGGCTATATCTAAATCTGGTTAAACTATGACGTAATGTATATATCGATCCAAGAGTAGGGGTACAGGCTATATCTGAATTTCGAGGACAAAATTTTGTTGTAAGGGGGAGAGTATGTAATACCCCGTACTTTTAAAGATATTTAAATTACACTGTGGATGTAATTTGGTAATTTGAAGAATTATTGTGAATAGTAATTCTGGGATTAATGAGTGAAATTAAATAAATTTAATGTTATAAAGTGAATAGTAAATATTAGTTTTCAAGTGTCGGACTAATATTTACATGGATTATATTTTCTTACGAGACTAAGTATATGAGTGAATTATTTTTAGTTACATGTCGCAGTTGGGTAAAGCGACAAAGGAAAATATTTTAAATTGGAAAACATGCGTATTGAACGTGTTGGGTAAAATAGTGAATTTTAGTTAAATGACTCTGATAGAGATTTCGACTCTGCCATTGGGTTCGGAGTGGAAGAGATAGTCAAAATAGAGTACCCGGGGGTAGTATTTAGGTTTCGGACATTTTTGGACTAGTAGGGACTCGTAAATGACTACACGAGTCATTTAACAATTGGGTATACACCCAATTTTGGGTTTAATAAGGGGAAAGCCCTTATTTCCCCCAAATATCAGCCCTAAGATAGAGAAAGAGAGAAGAGAGAAAGAAGAGAAGAAGGAAGAAGAAAGAAAAGAGAAGAAAAGAAGAGATTTCCGGGAAAAATTCACGAGATTCGACTCGGGGTCGTCGGATTTAATCCACGAGGCAAGTATTTAACTTGCTTTATGATTTAGTGTGTTTATTTTTCATATTGTAGTTGGTATAAAACTAAAGATTTTTGGGTTGAAATTTCGTGGATCAAACGGGATTTCGGAAGATTAAAACGGATATAACTCGATTAATACCCAATTTGAGAAACATGGAATTTATTGAAATTAATTGTTGAAAATGGGTTCTAGGATGATTAAAACCCTTTCTATATGGGTAATTATGGTTGTTTGAGGTTGAATGATGATGAGAGACGAGATAAAAAGCTTGGAGGCGTATTAATGGAGGTTTGGAATTTTTGAGAAGATGATGAATAGTAATGCAGTAGCATGCGGGGCCGATTCGGCCAGAAAGAGCACTGATTTAGCTCTCAGTCAAATAAAAATTGTAGATCTTTTCTATACGGTCGCGTGGACGCCAACCGCGTATTTTTTTAATTTTTTTTTTATTTGATATGATTTTTGTAAGAAAATAGTTCCGGGGTTGATCATCAACTCGGAAATCAAACCGAAAATTGGAAAAATAAAGGCTAGAATCGTTTGCAGATAAATATTTGGGGTTCCTAAAAATAGTGTGGGGTATTCTAAATATTTTTTTTAGCAAGGCGTGTACTTTGGGTTGGTTGAAAGTAAAATTCAAAATTTATCCAAATAGGGGTGTTCATGAGGAATAATATTTAAAGAGATATTTAGGTGTGATTTGAATATTAAATGAGGGACTACGTATTGGGGTAGTGTTTTAATTGTGTGACGGCTTATATTATTGCGAAGGAGAATATTCGAGGCTATTCGCTACCGCTATAAGAGTCTGGAGATTATAGCCATAAAATATTGAGAAGAGAAATAAAAATATTATATATATATATATATATCGGTGTTGTTAATATTATTATTGTGCGGTGAGAAAAGCTCAAAAATAAAATATTGGGGATTAGTCAAATTGATAAATGTGTAGGATATTCGAGATATAAATATACTACGTAGGAGATTATTATATGGGTGGTGCGTATGCCCTGATGTTATTATATACATGGGTTAAATAATTACCTATGGGAAATTATGTATAGGTGAGATAAATACTTATCATTATAATATGGTTGTGTGAATACCTAATTGATGATATATTTATATAGGTGGAATGTGTACCAATATTATTGTTTATTATTTGTATGACATACCTGCCATACTTGCTATCATGGGAGGTTCGAAAGAGGACAATCTTATCCTGTGTTGCCTTAGGGGGGATTTTAGATTTGGTACCTCAAGAACATAGGACTCTTAGGGGATTATTTGTGAGTCGATAAGTCTGCTGACTATGGGAGCATAGGTATGTACGTGACCCATAGATATGTGAACTATGTTCGCCTCCAATATATGTGATTTGTATTGTTACAGTTCCTGAGTGATGTGGAACATGTGATCCTTTAGTACGAGATGTACTTGGATTGGATAGCAGACTATGTGTTCACCGCTCTTAAGCCTATGGGTGCCGGATATGGATATATTTATTGAGATTAAAATATATGTGTAATTGAGATAATCTACGGTTGCCTAGTAAATGAGAATGGCTAAGCTATTTATATTATAGTTCGGTGGATGATTAATATACGTGTTACGTATAGTATATTGTTTATATATATGAGATGAGATATCATATAACCTAACCTTGTATAAAGTGAAAAGAATGAATAAAGTGTGATACCACTTCCGGTATATGAATATCCGAATTTATATGAATATGAGTCTTAGGTTCTAATGAGAACTATTAATAAATACGGGATGGTATAAATATGGTATGTACTGAAGGCCTAATGGATCCCGATGATCAACATTGTCACGTAGTAGTGTATCGGGGGGGGTTCCTTATTTGAATTTCGCTTCGCGAGACACCCCACGTATGAACGTAACGTAATGTTGGGAATGGGGAGAAGTTTAGTCCTTAGTACTCGAATTGATGAGGATTATTAGAAGATGAGTAATTACATTAGTTAGGCACGGTAGCTTAACTAGGTTGTTTAAAAAAGTATGCGATAGTTGTGCACTATTAGAAGAGGGGTAAGGTGTATCTCATGTGAGAGCGATACCAGTTTAAATATGAGAAATAACATATTTTTAAACATGGATTTTAAGCACGTCTAAAATGTTTTCAAAACTCGGGCTCTGACCTGTTTCTCTATTTTCCCCTCTTGCTATATCTATATATATATATATATATATATATATATATATTGGTGTCCAAACACAGGGACGCCTGGATGATGATTCTTTCGAGTCAGGCGTTTGCTGCAGCAGCTGTGGATGCAAGCAGGTTGATATTAGATGCTTCTATCATTGAGATCTAGATAGGAGGTATTGTAGAAACATTCGGGCTTATGGCCCAACTGTACTCATTTATTCTTTTATCGCATTTTAGTGCGGCATTCAATTTGGTTGTATTATTGTACCGAGTGTTCGGTTATTTTATTTTATTTCATTTCATTTGCTGCATATAAACTGTTGTAATTGTTTTATTTGAATGGTTTGGTTAAAAAGATTAGTTAATTAAAAATTTGACGCCGGCCTAATAGGTTATTAGTAATTAAATTAGTTTTCGACAGTGATGCTAAGAATGAACCATATGAGACTCCTGTTTTAATTTGATATAGGAGTGATCGCCCGGTATTTTATTAGGCGGGGTGTTACAGGTGGTATCAGAGCATCAAGTTCTAGTGTCCTTAGGAATCTGTGCGGACGTACTACGCTTTCAGCGTTGCTTTTGATTTGATATAAATCCTTATAATTAGGATTATTGATATCCTCTTGTGAGATTTTGTTCTCCTGCCATTATGTAAGATTATATTAAATCTTTTGCGCACTCGTTCGGGATTCGTGTGCTGGTCGACGAAGGGCGACCATGGAAGTCCATTGTGAGGACAGTAGGAGGCGGGGCTTAGTTAGAGCTATAAGTTGATGTTGGAAATGAGGACCGCGATAAAGGTCATTTTCCTTGCTGTATTGTCATGGATTGCTGCAATGACTATTATAGAATAGTAGTTATAATTATTTATGCACCGCTATAGTAGAGAATGGTGCTAAACTTGAATTACCGAGTGAGGTTAGATGGAGGAAAAAAAAGCTTAAGAGGTCTTTGATGAGGACCGTGTATTGAAGTTGAGCTAGGCGGAAATAGTACAATTTCACTTCTAGGAAGTTGAAGACTTGGAAGCTTTGGCTTAGAGTTGGGTATAGAAATACCCATATGTGAAAATTTGAGGAAATTTTTTTTCACTCGTTGGAGCAATGTGAAATAGTGGGAACGATGGTCACCATATTTTGAGGAGCATGATATTTTTCTCAAAAATTAATCTTACAGATGGTTTTAAACTGTAAATTCCCTTGATTTAGAATAAAGTGAATGCAGTTTCTAGGTTATTCACATAAGACTCGATTAGAGACCGACGGTGAATAAACATTGAACTTAGTACCGGAGTAAGGTAGGTATAATGGAGAAAGTGGCTTCTCCAGTGAAATAATAGACTCACTAGTAAATTGGACTTACGTAGAGTGAGTTATAGTTGTTTTAGTGCAAGGTGTGAAATCTGCAATGAAAAATTAAAGTTGTGAGACTTTATGATTTTTAAGAGTATTGGGATTCGAATTGGAATTTCGGATGTAATTGGGATACGAGCTAGTTGTGATAAGCTTAATATTTATTTATATTATAAGTAAGTTAATATTTATGGGATTAAGACAAATATGTATATTCGGGAAATACGGGTTAATGTTACGAGAGATATACACGATTAGCCGAATTATACTGTATATATATATATATATACGAGCATATTGAGACGTATATATATGATATGTTTAAATATATATGTATGTGATTGGTATATTTGTATGAAACATACCTCTCGAGTGCTATCATGGGAAGTTATGCATTTTGGGTGAGGCCCCTAGCTTGAGGAGCAGGGAGCGTGTAGTCTCCAGGTCATAGTGGGTATGTTTAGTTCTCATTTCAGGGGAGGAACTATGATGGCTTCCCATTCGTTGTGATTTGGTTTTTACCAAGTCAGTGTGATAGTTCGACCGCTGGTACCCAGGATGATGTGTGAGTAATTTCCTGGAAGATGATAGCATTGAGATACTACATCCATTGAGTTATAGCTCAGAGGGATGGTTATTATACTTATATAGTGTGTGATATATAAGTATGGATATACTTGATGTGTATAGTATAATGTATATATATTTATATAAGATGTGAAACATATATATACGGACATAATAAAGAATGGAATGCGAGATAAATTCTGGATGAACTCGCCTTGATTATATGTTTAGATGGAACTTCGATGAGGAGATGTTTCATTACCATGATTTGAGTGCATGGGGACCTTATAGATATAATTTAAGGTATGCAGGATTTATAGTTAAGCTGGGAGTTAAGCTTGTTGTTGTTCGCGCGAAGGACTTAATGTTAGTGCAAGCGCTTATGGTATGGCTCCTTGACAGAATTGAGTGTTCTGACCATATTTTATTGGTATATGGGAAAGGAGTATCCTCGTTGCATATTTGAAGCTAACAAGATACTCCACGTACGAACCTTAACGACATCGGGAGTGGACAGATTTTATAAAATGCAAGGATGTTGGTTTTGACGATAAGTCGCCTAGTGTAGAAGAAACACTATTGAGTGAGAGCCATTTGATGACTGTATAATTATATAGAGATATAAGTGCTATGAAGAAGCACTGAAATTTTCCTCTCACCGCAAGTATGTGGGTGAGGTAAGATAAAGGAAACTAATTTGAGACTTATAGCCAGACTTTGAATATAAGGTAAATTCAGAGGAAATACATTTTGGGTATGATGTTCATAATGCTTTTATCGAGATTAGGCTCCCTGATTAGTTGGGCTTTCCATTTGGTCAACATGAAAGAATTTTGTGGTAAAAGTACATTAGTAGATTAACGAATAGGATTTAGAACGTCCCGTTAGTGTCCCTTAGACCGTTATATCTCGATGATCGACGATGCGAGGGAGTAGTGTAACGGGAGGGTTCCTTGTTTGGATTTCGCTTTGCAAGACGTCCCACGCATGAAACCGAGCAAATTTCGAAAGTCGAGAGAGGTCTTGGGCACTAGGGATATAATTAGAATAGTACTCGTATTACGTGTATTAAAAACACCTTGATCTAGGAACTACCACGAAGTAAGGGCAATAAGACTATCGTCACTGATATAAGAAGTATATCGTGAGTTTACCATAAAAAGACCGATGGAATAATCTTGAGAAGGATTGAATTTCCAGGCATTGGGAGAATTAAATTTTAAAATTATTAGGGTTAGGAAAAACCCAGGTGCTAGTACCATGCCAAGGAAATGGGATCCATTGTTTAGAGAAGAGCATTATGTGCAATGGTTGTGCAAATATGCACGAATAATAGGGGGTATGGGTACCCTGGTTAGTTAAATTCCAAAAATCTCCGAGATTGAAGGACGTAAAAATAAATGTGTAGAATATATGCCTAAGGGGCAGCTATAAACAAGGTTAAATGGTATGACGTATTGAATTTCGTGCGAGAATGACGATAATTCAAGCATTTATATGCAACGAGAGCTAGCACACCCAATATGGGTTGAAAGGCTATGGAAAGCCATTTAAAAGGTACCTCTTGATGAAAAGGATACCAAATTCCGAAACAGTATATGAGAATTAATACTTTAATTATCCGGTATAGGGAATGTACCTTGGAGATTACAAGAGAGATAGTAATCAGAATATTTATACAATACGTAGAGATGAGAATAAAATACGCATGAGAAGTGTATGATTAGGTTGTGAATATGCCTATGAATCTTAATAGGATGTGTGTAAGCCTATTATGTGATATTATTATTAAGTGCGCTAATGGGTGTTAACCCGGGGGTGCAAGAATAGTATATATATGAATAACAATGATGAGAATATATATATATGAGCATACACCTCCAGATGGGTGGAATATAGTGGCAGACCATTGTGTTAGGCTATATCTAAATTTGGTTAAACTAGGACGTAATGTAAATACCGATCCAAGAATAGTGGTACAGGCTATATTTGAATTTCGAGGAGGAAATTCTATTGTAAGGGGGGGAGTATGTAATACCCCGTACTTTTAAAGATATTTAAATTACACTCTAGATGTAATTTGGTAATTTGAAGAATTATTGTGAATAATAATTCTGGGATTAATGAGTGAAATTAAATAAATTTAATGTTATAAAGTGAATAGTAAATATTAGTTTTCAAGTGTCGGACTAATATTTACATGGATTATATTTTCTTACGAGACTAAGTTTATGAGTGGATTATTTTTAATTACATGTCGCAGTTGGGTAAAGCGACAAAGGAAAATATTTTAAATTGGAAAACACGCGTATTGAACGTGTTGGGTCAAATAGTGAATTTTAGTTAAATGACTTTGATGGAGATTTCGACTCCGCCATTGGGTTCGTAATGGCCGAGATAGTAAAAATAGAGTACCCAGGGGTAGTATTTGGGTTTCGGGCATTTTTGGACTAGTAGGGACTCGTAAATGAGTACACGAGTAATTTAACAATTGGGTATACACCCAATTTCGAGTTTAATAAGGGGAAAGCCCTTATTTTCCCCAAATATCAGCCCTAAGAGAGATAGAGAGAGAGAAGAAGAAGGAAGAAGAAGAAGAAGAAGAAGAAGAAGAAGAAGAAGAAGAAGAAGAAGAAGAAGAAGAAGAAGAAGAAGAAGAAGAAGAAATAAAAGAGAAGAAAAGAAGAGATTTTCAGCCAAAATTCATGGGATTCGACTCGGAGTCGTCGGATTTAATCCACGAGGCAAGTACTTAACTTGCTTTATGATTTAGTGTGTTTATTTCTCATATTGTAGTTGGTATAAAACTAAAGATTTTTGGGTTGAAATTTCGTGGATCAAACGGGTTTTCGGAAGATTAAAACGGATAAAACTCGATTAATACCCAATTTGAGAAACTTGGAATGTATTGAAATTAATTGTTGAAAATGGGTTCTAGGATGATTAAAACCCTTTCTATATGGGTAATTATGGTTGTTTGAGGTTTAATGATGATGAGAGAGGAGATTAAAAGCTTGGAGGTGTATTAATGGAGGTTTGGGATTTTGGAGAAGATGATGAATAGTAACGCAGTAGCTTGCGGGGCCGATTCGGCCAGGAAGATAACTGATTTAGCTCTCAGTCAAAACATAAAAGTTGTAGATCTTTTCGTTATCGCGTGGGCACCGACCGCGTATTTTTCTAAAAAAATTTCGATTTGGTATGATTTTTGTAAGAAAATAATTCCGGGGTTGATCATCAACTCGGAAATCAAACCGAAAATTGGAAAAATAAAGGCTAGAATCGTTTGCAGATAAATATTTGGGGTTCCTAAAAATAGTGTGGGAACTTCTAAATATTTTTTTTTAGTAAGGCGTGTACTTTGGGTTGGTTGAAAGTAAAATTCAAAATTTACCCAAATAGGGGTGTTCATGAGGAATAATATTTAAAGAGATATTTAGGTGTGATTTGAATATTAAATAAGGGAATACGTATTGGGGTAGTTTTTTAATTGTGTGACGGCTTATATTATTGCGAAGGATAATATTCGAGGCTATTGGCTACCGCTATAAGAGTCTAGAGATTATAGCCATAAAATATTGAGAAGATATATATATATATATATATATATATATATATATATATATCGGTGTTCTTGATATTATTATTGTGCGGTGAGAAAAGCTCAAAAATAAAATATTGGGGATTAGTCAAATTGATAAATGTGTAGGATATTCGAGATATAAATATACTACGTAGGAGATTATTATATGGGTGGTGCGTATGCCGTGATGTTATTATATATATGGGTTAAATAATTACCTATGGGAAATTATGTATAGGTGAGATAAATAACCATTGTTATAATATGGTTGTGTGAATACCTAATTGATGATATATTTATATAGGTGGAATGTGTACCTATATTATTGTTTATTATGTGTATGACATACCTACCATACTTGCTATCACGGGAGGTTGGCGTTCTTAAGAGGACAATCTTATCATGTGTTGCCTTTGGAGGGATTTTAGATTTGGTACCTCAAGAACATAGGACTCTGAAGGGCTTATTTGTGAGTCGATAAGTCTTCTGACTATGGGAGCGTAGGTATGTGCGTGACCCATGGATATGTGAACTATGTTTGCCTCCGATATATGTGATTTGTATTGTTACAGTTCCTGAATGATGTGGAACATGTGATCCTTTAGTACAAGTTGTACTTGGATTGGATAGCAGAGTATGTGCGCACCGCTGTTAAGCCTATGGTTGTCGGATATGGATATATTTATTGAGATTAAAATATATGTGCACTTTAGATAATCCACGATTGCCTAGTAAATGAGAATGGCTAAGCTAGTTATATTATAGCTCGGTGGATGATTAATATACTTGTTACGTATAGTATATTGTTTATATATATGAGATGAGATATCATATAACCTAACCTTGTATAAAGTGAAAAGAATGAATAAAGTGTGATACCACTTCCGGTATATGAATATCCGAATTTATATGAATATGAATCTTAGGTTCTAACGAGAACTATTAATAAATACGGGATGGTATAAATATGGTATGTACTGAAGGCCTAATGGATCCCGATGATCAACATTGTCACGTAGTAGTGTATCGGGGGGGTCCTTATTTGGATTTCCCTTCGCGAGACACCCCACGCATGAACGTAACGTAATGTTGGGAATGGGGAGAAGTTTAGTCCTTAGTACTCGAATTGATGAGGATTATTAGAAGATGGGTAATTACATTAGTTAGGCACGGTAGCTTAACTAGGTTGTTTAAAAAGGTATGCGATAGTTGTGCACTGCTAGAAGAGGGGTGAGGTGTATCTCATGTGAGAGCGGTACCAGTTTAAATATGAGAAATAACATATTTTAAAATATGGATTTTAAGCACTTGCTAAAATGTTTTCAAAACTCGGGCTCTGACCCGTTTCTCTATTTTCCCCTCTTTCTATATATATATATATATATATATATATATATATATATATATATATATATATATATATATATATAGGTGTCCAAACACAGGGACGCCTGGATGATGATTCTTTCGAGTCAGACGTTTGTTGCAGCAGCTGTGGATGCAAGCAGGTTTATATTATACGCTTTTATCATTGAGATCTAGATAGGAGGTATTGTAGACACATTCGGGATTATGGCCCAACTGTACTCATTTATTCTTTTATTTCCTTTTATTGCGTCATTCAATTTGGTTGTATTAGTGTACTGAGTGTTTGGTTATTTTATTTTATTGCATTTCAGTTGCTGCATATAAACTGTTGTAATTGTTTTATTTGAATGGTTTGGTTAAAAAGATTAGTTAATTAAAAATTTGACGCCGGCCTAATAGGATATTAGTAATTAAATTAGTTTTCGACAGTGATGCTAAGAATGAACTATATGAGACTCCTGTTTTAATTTGATATAGGAGTGATCGCCCGGTATTTTATTAGGCGGGATGTCACACAAAAATCCTCATCAAATCTCAAAGCTTTTCTCATCAGGGTGTGCAACCTCATGATCTTCAATCTTTGTACCTACACACATGAGGTAAAGCAAAAACCTTCGTGACGTATCGAGTTTGAAATTATATAAGAATACATCATTAGTAAATCAAATCTCCCCCATACTCCAAAAACTCCCCCATAACATGATAATTCTTTCTCCCCTTTTTATGATGTCCCAAATAGACAGATAAGAAGAAACAATCCAAACATAGAGTGTCACGATAAGATGCATAGCAAACATGAATCAAACTACGTGCATGCAAAGATATATCTCAAAAACATTCACAAACTATTTTTTATTTTTCAATTTTTTCATACAAAAATAAGATACCAGAAATCACACACCATGGATTTATACTAAAACAACCAAGTCATAGAAATGGAATTAATGGGTGTGAACACATTCGATAGGAAAATCAACTCAATCAATCATATGTGCACGATGCATACGTGAAATCCTAACGAATGAACATCAAAAGTATCCTTAGGTGTAAAAATTGTTGAATTTAGATGACATCGTCATATACAAATCAACAAATCAAAGTCAAAGTGATTTTTACACCAATAACGTCCAAAACTATGTAGCGCTTTTTCAAGACTTTCAAGGATGTACAAACCCGTTTTAATTCTCCATCCAAACTCCCTCATATATATTTTCTTTTAGTGGTAATCTAAATTCTCAAACATTGGAGAATTGGTGCAAAAACCTAATGGCCCCTTTTTTTGGCATGAGTTTCTTTTTATTGCCATAAAAATTTTTCCAGGCTCTTTTAAACCTCTTTGGACCCCGGATAATAAAATTCCTCAATTTTTTAGGTCCAATATAATGGTGTCTTAGTATTCGTAAAGTCAAATGTGAACCTTTCACAGCCCTTCCTTGTTTTCAAAATAAAGCACACAAATTCACAACGGCTCTTACATGCACAACTTTCTTATCAAGTTTTATCGCGCTTGGTTCGTTTTTAAAGACAGGATTGAAGTGAAAACACCCAACCAACATGTGATAAGACAAGCACAATAATCAAACAAATTCGTGCACGTGTGCAATAAAGAAAATCATGAGTCAAACATGTAGGAAGTAACACTTAATTACATCTCAATGACTCCAAACATTATAAAGCACAAAGATGACATGATATATTATCTCAAAATACTATCAAATAGTCACATGAATAAATGGAATGAAATTGTGACTCGATCATCATAAGTGTCCATCCATAATCGATGTAAAACAAAATACAAAACTCTTTTTGGATTTTTTAATAAAATTTAAAAAATAAAATATTTTTGGCTTTTTCAAATTTTTCAAAAACAAAAATTTATACAAAAAGTACATGTCACAACTCTAGCAAACATAAATATCATGAAATAAAAAACTAGCGTATGACAAACATTAGAACACAATCATTAATATGATATGGCAAGAGAAGAGTCATGTGCAAGCAAATGAGAATCAACTGTTCTAAAATCTAGCGTATCCAAAAGTGATTTCCTAACCCAAGCGGATGCACGTCGACACGGGATTTTGGAAACCAACAAAACACTAGGCTTCGACTTCCTAGGATATCTTCCAAGATTAAAACAAAATCTCCTAAGGTGACCTTTCCTACCACAGTGTGAACATGTGTAAACGGGAGGAATGTTACCTGAAGTGTGATCTTTTCTAACATCCTTGGAAGATATTTGACACACAAATATTGACACACAAATATTGCAAGCTGAAAAGAATAATTTTCATTAATAAATGTCAACTTACAAAATTTTGGGACCAAGACTTGAATTACAATACACAATATGCTCCTCCAAAGTGTGTCTTAAAAATACTCTCTACACAATTTTTTTTTTTTATCTCTCAAAGTGTGTCTTTTTTTTTCTATCCAAAAGTGTTCCTAAGTGTGTTTGTCACACACACACACACACTAACTTTGTATCAAAAGTTTTCCTCCCCTCCAAAACTATCTTCGTGCCTCTTCATTTATGGGTGAGAAAAAGATAATGGAGTATTGGGTTGTTTTTGGTTTTGTAGTGGGCAAGTGGGGGTGTATTTGTTAGTGGGTTCATGGTTTGTGTGGTGGTTTATGAGAGAGGAGAGAGAGGATGGTGTTGGGTTTTTTTGTGGAATTGGATATGTCCGATTTTTGTAGGTTTTGTGGGTATGGAGATAATGGTGGTTATGGGGGGTTTTAATGGTTGAGCTTTGGTGTTTGGATTTGAATTTTTGGTTATGGAGTTTGGGAGAGAGAATCGTGGGTGTTGGTGTAGGAAGATGGAGGGAAAAGGTATTGGGTGTGTGAGGGTGTATTGGTTATGTGTGTGTGTGAGTGGGTTGGTTTAGGTGTAGGATAGTGTGTAGGTTAGTTAGGTGTGAGTGTGTGTTTAATTTGTACACCTAATAAAATTTAACCAAATTATTTACGACTCAATTAAAATTATAAACTAAAAAAAATAAAAGTAAATAAATAAATTTTAACCTATAGAATAATAAGAAACAAAAAAAAATAAAAAAAAATAAAAAAAAATTATAAAACTACAAGAATAAATCTAGAAACAATAACATATCTTGACATTAAAAAAAATGCACAATGACTCAAATAAAATAAATAACACTAAAACGTCACTACGACATATAAAATGACACACTCTAAATAATATTTACATAAAATAATTAAACAGTCGAAAAGTAAAAATAAAGACCCTAAAAATAGAATAAAATAAATATTATACACGTATAAATAAAACATCACCAAAAATATGTACATGACGCAAATAAAAATATATAAATATATAAATACAAACTAAACATACACACACAAGGTGTAGGTATGGGTTGGGCTCGGTTTAGGGGTCGGTTTTGGTAAGGGATTGGGTTTGACTTTGGGGTTGACTTTTGACTTTCTTTCGGCTTCGAACTTTGAACGGACATAACTTGTTCATTTCAACTCCGATTGACACGCCGTTTGAACTCAGGCGTCCCTCGATTCAATGCCTTCAATTTTCGTGCTTACTCTGAATCTGAAATCAGTCATTTGAATTTACAATATTGCCCCTGAAGGTGCGTAAGTGACCTTTTCATACTCAATTTGCGTCCGGACTTCACCGCTTTCTTTTTAAACCTGTCAATACTCAAAAACAACTTGAACAAGAGATTAGCAATGAATATAAGATGTGAGCTTGAAGTTCCCAAAATTGCATTATTAACCCCATTTATTCTTAAATTTGTATTTTTCTCTAAAATAATAAAAATATCTATAAAAGCTCTTTATTTATGATAAAATGGGAATAACAACACTTAGATTTGGGTGTAAATAATACAAAATAATGCACTCATCAAATACCCCCAAACCTAAACTTTGCTAGTCCTCGAGCAAAACTAAAATTTTAAAATCTAACTCACTTTCGTAGGAATCACGGTTGCACTTAGCATGTGCAACAAGCCGCTAAACCCCTAGGTTGCCCTAGTGGACGAGTTTTGTCTCGTGAGGGTTTGTAGTGAATATACCCACAAAATTCAAAAACTTGACTCAATACAAAAGACTCAAAAGTAATATAACCAAGTTTGAATGCAAACTTCATAAATATAGCATAATTTCACTTTTCAATCTCAACTTATCGTGTGTGTGTGCATAGCCAATATAACCGTCCATTTCAAAAGATTTGATCGTTACATTTCTTAGCCGAAAGTTCGTTTTGATTTCAAAGTCTCACGGAATTCACTCACAATCGAACACTCAAAAATGGGTTATTTTCTCTCGGTATATATGAATAAAAGAGTAAATTTATATGAACAAATTTCACATATACATGATCAAGAACGGACTTTTTATAATGGATGAATATAATCTCATGAACGAAAAATCGATTACTTTTTGAAAATATTGAATCACACCATAGATCCTATTCATCTTCTCTCCACACGTTAACTAACTTCACTTGAGATCGATTAGGACTTTCTTTGGTTTTATTGTAGGCTCGAATTTTGGATAGAAAGAATGGCTTTTGGAGTTCAAAATTTCTGAGAATATAGAGGTTTTCGGTATTTTGGCTTTTAGGTACTTTTTCTCACCTCCATTTTTCTTTTCAAACTCACATTTTTTTTTCCTTTCTTTTTTTTTTCTTTTCTTTTCACACATCATTCTTGCAACCTCATTTTCTTTTGGCCTTTTTCCAACCGTAATTTTACCCTAGTATTCTCAGAAAATGTGTATGGCTTCTTTTTATGGGTTTTAAACTCCTAGTTGGAGTTGGGTAGGATAGTGGGCTTTCAACAAAAGACTTATCTTCTTTTTGGCTCAAATGGGCTTGCAATGTAATAATGTAAAAAATGTTGGAGTTTGAGCTTAATTTTGGGCTTTCAAACGAGGGCCTAATCTCATTTCTCAAGTTTCATTAAGTTGATTTGTGTCTCAAGACGACTTACTAAGACTTTGTAACACCCCGCCCGCCCGGGGAGAGCGAACGGAGCGCTAATGCGATAAAATAAATCCAAATCCACAAGTGACAAGGTATAGAGCATCTAAATAAACCCATAATAATATAAATCCACTAATCTCAATTCTTCAAATTAAATACAACAACATCTCCCGAATGAAAATTACAACTATCTAACTCGAATAAAAATGCTATATACACCAATGAAATAATTAATACAATTCTTCCAACTTGTATTAAAATTCTTCCCAAATAATCCACGCTAAAATAATCCCAATAATCCAAAGCGCTCAAATCCACGCTAACCTGCCACTAAAAGAAAATATGGGGAAGTACACAATACGACAAGAAAGATGCTCAACAAATATATGTTAGCGATGAATAAAACGTAACAACACGAGTACGAATATTCAAATCAAAATGCAAATCTCAAAGCATTTATCAATACAATTTCTCAACAACACTTTAACCGGGTCACCAGGCCTCACCACATCCGTATATGCTTTATCAAGCCATAGCCCGGGAAACAGGAATTTTGGCGGGTGCCCAACATCCGTGCCATATTAAAATCTCATGACAACGTGCTCATCAACAATATAATGATACCACATGAATCAAAATAATTTCAAAAATTATTTTCCAGATTTCAATGAATTTATCAATTCAAATATGAGTTCAATTAACAAGAATTCAAAGAGAATGACACTCGCGAGATTTAAGGAGCATATTGTGTAAAACCCCATACCTCAAACCATGATGAGAAACCAACGACCACATCCTCAAGATCAACACAAAAGATCTACAAAACCTCCTCCAAGAACCTCTAACAAAATAGCCCCAAGAACACCTCTAATCTAAGGTTTGAACTCACAAATCTCAAGGGCCAAAATATATATAAAAAGAAGAGGAATATAAAATATATTTGCTGCCAAAATTTGTGCCAAAAGTAGGTTAAAAGGGTTGCCCACGACTTCCTTTTATAATGCAAATAAATGAAGAGTTGGAAGCCAAAAGACTCCTTTAAATAAGGCAAAGAAATGAAGAGTTGGAAGTCAAAACAACTCCAAGAGTTAAAAACATTTAAAAATCATTTTAAAATTCCTTTTAACTCCGTTTTCGAAACCGTTTGAAATTCTCGCCTTTAAAAATAATAACCAACATATTTGAGCAATAAAAATAATTTTATCAAAAACTTTATTTTCCTCCATTTTCCAAAAATTAATTAAAATAGCCCAAAATTACGCGGGTTGTTACACTTCCCCACTAACAATGGAATTTCGCCCTCGAAATCGCCGAATGCCTAACTCTCAAAATCAGGCCAAGAATATCCAAAAATAATTTCCTCACATCTAATATAGATGCCTAACACTAATATCACCTAAAATTTTCTATCTCCAAAAATTGCTAACCACGCAATGAACCCAAAACCCAAGCCCCGAGGGTTGCCGTATACCTAAGCTCTGATACCATTTGTAACACCCCGCCCGCCCGGGGAGAGAGAACGGAGCGCTAATGCGATAAAATAAATCCAAATCCACAAGTGACAAGGTATAGAGCATCTAAATAAACCCACAATAATATAAATCCACTAATCTCAATTCTTCAAATTAAATACAACAACATCACCCGAATTAAAATTACAACTACCTAACTCGAATAAAAATGCTATATACACCAATGAAATAATTAATACAATTCTTCCAACTTGTATTAAAATTCTTCCCAAATAATCCACGCTAAAATAATCCCAATAATCCATAGCACTCAAATCCACGCTAACCTGTCACTAAAAGAAAATATGGGGAAGTACACAATACGACAAGAAAGATGCTCAACAAATATATGTTAGCGATGAATAAAACGTAACAACACGAGTACGAATATTCAAATCAAAATGCAAATCTCAAAGCATTTATCAATACAATTTCTCAACTACACTTTAACCGGGTCACCAGGCCTCACCACATCCGTATATGCTTTATCAATCCATAGCCCGGGAAACAGGAATTTTGGCGGGTGCCCAACATCCGTGCCATATTAAAATCTCATGACAACGTGCTCATCATCAATATAATGATACCACATGAATCAAAATAATTTCAACAATTATTTTCCAGATTTCAATGAATTTATCAATTCAAATATGAGTTCAATTAACAAGAATTCAAAGAGAATGACACTCGCTAGATTTAAGGAGCATATTGTGTAAAACCCCATACCTCAAACCATGATGAGAAACCAACTACCACATCCTCAAGATCAACACAAAAGATCTACAAAACCTCCTCCAATAACCTCCAACAAAATAGCCCCAAGAACACCTCCAATCTAAGGTTTGAATTCACAAATCTCAAGGGCCAAAATATATATAAAAAGAAGAGGAATATAAAATATATTTGCTGCCAAAATTTGTGCCAAAAGTAGGTTAAAAGGGTTTCCCACGACTTCCTTTTATAATGCAAAGAAATGAAGAGTTGGAAGCCAAAAGACTCCTTTAAATAAGGCAAAGAAATGAAGAGTTGGAAGTCAAAACAACTCCATGAGTTAAAACATTTTAAAATCATTTTAAAATTCCTTTTAACTCCGTTTTCGAAACCGTTTGAAATTCCCGCCTTTAAAAATAATAACCAACATATTTGAGCAATAAAAATAATTTTATCAAAAACTTTATTTTCCTCCATTTTCCAAAAATTAATTAAAATAGCCCAAAATTACGCGGGTTGTTACACTAGTGCGTAAGATTCTGATTTTGACCTTTTGTTTTCAGTAATTGAACAAAACAATGAATTTTAGATCATCAACGAATTTATCACTGAATGAAAGTTTGAGTTATTTTAACTCGGATTGATTTAAATCTCTCGAAAACGACGAATGGCACAATATCTCACCGGGCTAAAATCTCCACATGTATTCTTTAAGCATATTAACTTTCGCCTCATTATCCATTTTCGATCATATTATATGGCTAAGTGTAAAATATTATAAGTTGAGAGATTTGTGAATTAATTCTATGTTAAGAAATTGTTTCAAAACTCACTTATATTGAAAATATTTTTGAATTTTTAATTTTTTTTTTTTTTTTTTTTTTTGAATTTTTTTTTTTTTTTTTAGCGGAGAAAAATGACCTCAATACCCCCAAACCTAATTTCTACATTGTCCTCAATGTACAAGACAAAAATTGAAAAGGCGAGAAAGATATGAAAGATATTACTGTAATGAGGGACTTTCTCCAACACATGTTTCCTGGAAGAAAAATAATTACAAAAAGAAAAAAAAAAAGGGCTATAATACAAAAATACGACCCAAGTTATGTTTACTCATGGTATACCGGGTCTTGGAGGAGAATGTCCTCCACTTTCCGATCTCGCAATTCTAGATATGGCTTCAACCTTTGACCATTAACTTTGAAAATTTCACCATTTTTAGGATTCTCTATCTCAACCACCCCATGTGGGTAGACTGTCCTAACAATAAAGGGACCGGACCATCTAGACCTTAACTTACCAGGAAAGAGATGCAATCTAGAATTGTATAAGAGAACTTTTTGTCCAGGCTCAAATGACTTCCGTAGGATGGACTTGTCATGGAACATTTTCATTTTTTCTTTATACAATTTTGCGTTTTCGTACGCATCATTCTGAATCTCCTCTAACTCATTGAGTTGGAGTTTTCGGACCTCTCCTGCAGCAGGTAAATCGAAATTAAAGGTCTTAATGGCCCAATAGGCCTTGTGTTCTAACTCTACCGGAAGGTGGCAGGCTTTTCCGTAGACAAGCCTATACAGGGACATAGAAAGTGGGGTTTTATACGCAGTGCGATAAGCCCACAGTGCATCTAATAACCGTAAGGACCAGTCCTTTCGATTTGGATTCACTGTTTTCTCGATGATTAGCTTGATTTTCCTATTAGACACTTCAACTTGTCCACTGGTTTGAGGATGATAAGAGCATCCTACTTTATGCGTGACTGAATACTTTTTCATGAGACTCTCAAATGTTCAATTGCAGAAATGGGTTCCTTGATCGCTAATGATGGCTCGAGGTGTACCGAATCGGGAAAAAATATTTTCTCGAATAAATTTGACTACCACATGGCGATCATTTGTCCGACTCGGTATAGCTTCGACCCACTTAGACACATAATCAACTCCCAAAAGGATGTAAAGATTACCGTAGGATTTCGGGAATGGACCCATGAAATCAATGCCCCAACAGTCACACATGATTTCGCCCCAGTCGGGGGGTTGCATAATATGTGCTGAGGTCAATTCCTTCTTTAGCCTCTGAAAGGCTTGAAGGCAATCATCGGTGAACTCAAAGGGTGTGTCTTTGGCTAGAAGATTGCATAAAGGACGAGAGATTTTACTAAAATCCTTAATGAATCTCCGATAAAAACCGGCGTGTCCTAAGAATGATCGAATTTCACGCACAGTTTTTGGGGGTGGGAGATTAGAAATTAGATCAATTTTAGCCTTATCAACCTCGATACCCTTTTCAGAGATGATATGACCTAATACTATGCCTTGTTTAACCATGAAGTGACACTTCTCCCAATTAAGTACAAGGTTCTTTTCCTTACACCTCTTCAGAACGAGGGTAAGGTGGTGAAGGCACTCATCAAAATTAGACCCAAACACAGAGAAATCATCCATAAAAACCTCAAGAAACCTTTCGACCATGTCCGAAAAGATACTCATCATGCACCGCTGAAAGGTAGCAGGTGTGTTACATAGCCCGAAGGGCATGCGTCGATAAGCAAAAGTACCAAATGGACAAGTGAATGTGGTTTTCTCTTGATCCTCGGGAATAATTGGAATTTGATTATAACCGGAATAACCGTCGAGAAAACAGTAATAGGGGTGACCAGCTAATCTCTCAAGCATTTGGTCTATGAACAGAAGGGGAAAGTGATCCTTCCGTGAGACAGTGTTCAACTTCCTATAGTCTACACAGACACGCCAACCGGTTTGCATCCTAGTGGGGACTAACTCATTATTATCATTTCTCACCACTGTAACACCAGATTTCTTTGGAACAACCTGAATGGGGCTGACCCATTGGCTATCAGAGATGGGGTAAATAATACCCGCATATAACAACTTGAGCACCTCGGCTCGGACGACTTCTTTAAGTATGGGGTTAAGTCTACGTTGTGCTTCACGAGAATTTTTAGCATTTTCTTCCAAGTGTATTATGTGCATGCACACTGACGGACTTATCCCTTTGATGTCGGCTATGGTCCAACCGAGGGCTTCTTTGTGTCAACTGAGAACACGCAACAACTTACCTTCCTGTTCTTTATTTAGGTCAGATGCTATGATAACAGGCAAGGTATCAGAAGGTCCTAAGAACCTATACTCGAGTGATTCTGGTAACGGCTTTAATTCAAGCTCGGGGGCTTTTTCAATCGAGGGTGGAATAGGTGACATGGAAAGTGAGAGGGGCTCAGGTTTAGACTTCCAATTTCCCACTTCCATGATAGGGGCGAAGTCGAGGAGGGCATTTACTTCTTCGATGGACTGCTCGACATCAAATTCGGACCCAAAAAAGGCAAGACAAGATGTTAAAGGGTCGTCATTATAAGTTTGCTCGAAAGTCTCTCGGACGATACTATCAATCATGTAGACATCCACGGGTTCGTCGTCATCGGGTGGTTATTTGGACAAATTGAACACATTAAGGTCCATAGTCATGTTTCCAAATGATAGGTTCAATTGGCCGCTACGACACCGAATGACGGCATCAGATGTGGCGAGAAAAGGACGACCCAAAATAACAGGGATTTGTGCAATAGGATTTTGCACTTGTTGGGTGTCCAAGACAACAAAGTCGATAGAAAATATAAAGTCACCCACTTTAATTAGGACGTCCTCAACAACGCCTCTCGGAATTTTCACAGAACGGTCGGCTAAGGACAAGGTAATCCTAGTCGGTTTCAACTCCTCCAAACCTAGTTTCTCGTACACGGTGTACGGCATAAGGTTCACGCTTGCTACTAAATCTAGAAGGGCTTTCTCAATGAGGTGTTCCCCTATCTTGATAGAGATCGTCGGAGTACCGGGATCCTTATACTCGATGGTAGTTCGATAAGAAATGATCGAGCTTGCTTGCTCGGCGAGAAAAGCTTTCTTGGGTACGTTGGTGCTTCTCTTGAAGGTACAAAGGTCCTTCAAAAATTTAGTGTAGGATGGAACTTGTTGTATGGCATCAAGCAACGGGATATTAATTTGTACGTGCTTAAATACTTTTAACATTTTATCCACTTGCGCCTTTTTCTTTTGTGGCACTAAACGTTGTGGAAATGGAGCTTTCGGGACGTAGGTCTCAATAGACAGTTCAGAAGATGAGGGCGAGGAAGAAGGCGGATCCAAAGGTGGGTCCTTCTTTTCCTTACCTTTCTCGGATTCACTCATGGTAGGTCGTGAGACATTATTCTCAACTTATTTACCTGACCTAAGCGTGATTATAGCCTTAGCATGCTCTTGGGTAGTGGACATGCTAGTGTTGTCTTGGACAACATACTTACCCCTAGGCATGTTACCCTTAGGATTAAGCTCGGGTTGGCTTGGGAACATTCCTTTATTTCTCTCGCTCAAAGAATTGGCTAGTTGACTCACTTGTACCTCTAATTTGGCAATCGATTGGGTGTTGGCATGCAAGTTTTGTTGTGTGGATTGAAGGACACTTTGCGTGGTCTGTTGGAGTTGCAGGGTACTTTGGGCAAGTAAATTCATCGTTTCTTCTAAGGATTGAATATTTTGGGGTGAAGGGAACGATGGTGCGGGGGTGCTTTTTTGGAAACCCGGGGGTGGGTTACTTAAAGATTGACCTCCATTACCCTGGTATTGACCTTTAGACCATGAAAAGTTGGGATGATCCTTCCAACCTGGATTGTACGAGTTGGAAAATGGGTCGTACTTGGGCTTGTTTTGATAGAGGGCGTTTGCTTGCTCGGTGAGAGCTTTATGGGCCGGAAGGGCGGGGCAACTTTCGACGAGGTTGTCGAAACTATCGCAAAGTAAACACATAGGTGACCCTACATGTTGAACGACGGCATGTGTGGCTCGGTTACCCTCTTTACTCGTTTCCAAGGCTTCTAAACGACGGGCCAAGGTGGCCACTTTGGCATCTAGTTCAAAACCTTGTTCTTCTGGTTGAGCATTACCCTCATTAATTGTGGTGGTCTTCGAATCCCGATGGGGTGCCCATCGTTGGGACTTTTGAGCAACGGATTCTAAAAACGACCATGCATCGGCCTCACTCTTTTCTGTAAAATCTCCACTACACATAAGTGCAAGCATAGATCGAGTAGTGTAATCGAAACCCTCATATAAAATCTGAATTTGACGAACTAATTCGATTCCGTGATGAGGACGTTGCAGGAGCAAGTCCTTGAATCTTTCCAGGTACATCCATAAAGTCTCTCCCTCTTTTTGATTGAAAGTATTGATGGCATGACGTATTGCCGCCGTCTTTTGGTTAGGGAAAAACTTTTGCAAAAATTCAACACTCAACTGATTCCATGTAGTGATGGAATTTGGTTTAAGTGAGAGTAGCCAACTCTTAGCTTTGTCCTTCAAAGAAAATGGAAATAGTTTTAGTTTAACAATCTCATCGGTGAGTTGTTGTAACCTAACCGTTCCACAAATTTCTTCAAACTCACGCACATGGAGGTACGGGTTCTCCTTTTCTGTGCCTCGAAAGATGGGAAGTAAATGAATTATTCCCGACTTGAACTCGAAATTGTTTGCATTGTGTGGGGGAAGAAGTATGCATGATGGTTGACTTGCCCTATTAGGATACAAGTAATCCTTTAGGGCACGAGTTGCTAGCTCATCTCCCATTTCGGTGAAAATCGAGGTGCTACCTATAATAGTATCGGGAATACTAGACTCCACTCTACCTAAACGACCCGTAGATCTCGACACCAACCTAGCATACACCGTACTCACTCGATTTTTTTTTTTTTTTCTCTTTTTTTTTTTTTTTTTTTAATATATTATTTTTTTATATATATATAAAAAGCAAATAATTTGACACAGGACCACAAAATTCCTAAGCTAACACAAAGCAATTTGAGTTTATCTGAATTAGGTGAGGGGAAGTTCAATTTTTAAGATCTACTTTCCCGAGATTATTCGACGACAATGGGTCTCCGAAATAATCTCCCTAATTAAAGAGCTCCTAATTCTTGACGAGGGAGAATTTAAAAGACGACCAACTCCGAACTATCGCCTCAATTACCAAATATTTCCTCCAGGTAGGTGGTCGGTACGAAGACTCATTAAAAATCACCAATCCTAGTCAAGGTCAAAATGGCATCGATTTGAAAATTCCGTGTTTGGATTAGCTTTTAATCCTAGCCTTGAAAAGAATATGATTATGAGCTATGTGACACCCTATGGCCAATGTCTAATATTTTTTAAATTAAAATTATGGCTTGGGTTATGCAGATGCTCGGGTAACTTAATGATTTGTGGGCCAAGGAGGGGTGATTAAATCCCCACCTTATCTTAAAATTGGGTTTTGCCCTTAAGTCAACTTATGCACGTGCTTATTGAATATGCGAAAATAGTTTCATGTAGGAGCACACAAGACTTACCTCCAGCGTGGACTTTTTACGGTCACTTGTTTACGCCGGGCCGAAGTTTTATTTGACGTCGATCGGAGGGAAACGTCGCCTCCGTTTCAGTCGTCTCCGAGAGTACCTTGTGAGCGTGGCAAGATTGCACAAGTAACGTTAGCGCTTTTCCCACGGTTGCTTGCTTTTTCGGATTTTTCTCTTTTCTCCTCTTTTTTTCGCCTTTTTTTTTTCTCTCGTGTTTTTTTTTCCCTGAAAAAGAACACACACAAAAAAAAAAATACCAAGCGTAAAGTGCAAAAATTATTAAATACAAAAATACTTACGCATGCATTTACAAGGAATTTGTACACTAAAAAAAAAGAACAAATAATAACCAAAAACACACTATAAGAATGGAGGGGAAAAAAAATTATATACTGAAAAAAAAAATATAAATTATGCTACTGAAATGACTAAAAAAAAATTCTAATTTTTTTTTTATTATTATGATTTTTTTTTCTCTTTTCTTTTTGTGATTTTTTTTTTTCAAATTACAGAAACACGAAAATCTGGAAAATTCCCGGAAAAAAAAAAATTTAATTTCGAATTTTTCAAAATTTTTTAAGTACTTTTATGACAAACTAGTGTTAGAAACAACTAGTTTCTCACAAAACATTTTAAATCTCTTTTTTTTTGTTTTTTTTTTTATTCACTAATTAAAAAAAGCGAATCTGGAAATTTACATAAAAAAAAATCAGTTTTTTTTCCATTTTGTTTTTGTATTTTTGTGATAAACTAGTACTAAAAGTGCAATTTATTAAAAAAAAAACTAAATCAAAATTTTTTTTATAGCAGCGATAAATTTTGAATATTTCCGAAAAAAAAATAATATCAATTTTTTTTTCCAACTTTTAGATAGTTTATTATAAAACTAGTGTCAAAACAACTATTTATTCACAAAAAGAATTAAATCTAATATTTTGAAATTTTTTTTTTAAATAAAAAACAAGGCTGCTGGATTTTTTTTTTTTTTTGGTTTATTTATTTATTTTATTTTATTTTTAGGATTTTTCAAATTTTTTTTTTTGTATTTTTGAGTACTTTTATGACAAAACTAGTGTTAAAAACAACTAGTTATTCATAAAAGACTTTAATTCTTTTTTTTTTTTTTGTTTATACAAACTCGAAAATCTGGAAGTTTCCAAAAAAAAAAATTATTATTTTCGAAATTTCCAAAATTCTAAGTACTTTTGTGACAAACTAGTGTAAAAACAACTATTTTCTCATAAAACACTTAAAGCTTTTTTTTTTTTTTTTTAACAAATTACAGCAGTTTTGAAAAAAAATCGACGAAAAAAAAAATAATTACGAATTTTTACAAATATTTAGGTAATTTATGACAAAATTAGTGTCAAAAACACTATTTAATCACAAAAGACTTAACTTTGTTTTTTTTTTTTCTATATTCTGAAAATAAAAAAAAAATTGCTGCTGGAATTTTGAACTTGTCGGATATTTCTTTTTTTTTTTTTTTTTTTAATAAAACTAGTCCGAAAATCAATATTCTTAAAATCGACCGAAGTCCCTGGCAACGGTGCCAAAAACTTGTTGTCAAATTTTAAAAGTTAAAACTACCGCAAGTGCACGGGCTATTGAAATATAGCGTGTGTAAGTACGGATCGAACCCACAGAGATTTCATCAACTTTTATAAAATATCGATTGTCCAACTAGACATATGAGTGTGTCAATATGATTGAGTGATGGAACAAAATAAATAAATAAATGCGTGACACAAATTATGTAACAATAAAAAAAAGACGGAATAAACGAACAAGTACAAGAGATAATATTAAATGTGGAAGAATTTAGGACGTCGGTTCCGTTTGTCAATTTTAATTAAATTAACACATCAATTTAATTTCGTACTTCCGAATTTATAACACAAAATATACCGACTCTCGTCGCGTACATTTCGGAGAATATAACAATACATGCGCTCAAAATATTTTAACGTCTCTTAAATTAGACACCATAAATCCCTATTCCCTCGAAAATATCATGTTTAAAATTTTTAACGTGTATTTAAGCATGAGGTATCAAAACATCTAAGTGCAAGCATAACCCATCAAAAATGACCACTTTAAATTTTTTAAAGCATGAATTTATAATTAATTCGTTGAGGTTTAAAAATACACTCTCGTGTAATTTTAAGCGAATACCGAATTTTTTTATTTCAAATTAGAACATGTCGGAATATCTACGAAATTAAATTAACATGCGTGGTTTAATTAGTCATGACAAATATCCCCTAAGTCCTAGTAATTAAACCACTCACACAACATATTTGACACACAAATATTGCAAGCTGAAAAGAATAATTTTCATTAATAAATGTCAACTTACAAAATTTTGGGACCAAGACTTGAATTACAATACACAATATGCTCCTCCAAAGTGTGTCTTAAAAATACTCTCTACACAGATTTTTTTTTTTTTATCTCTCAAAGTGTGTCTTTTTTTTTTCTATCCAAAAGTGTTCCTAAGTGTGTCTGTCACACACACACACACACTAACTTTGTATCAAAAGTTTTCCTCCCCTCCAAAACTATCTCCGTGCCTCTTCATTTATGGGTGAGAAAAAGATAATGGAGTATTGGGTTGTTTTTGGTTTTGTAGTGGGCAAGTGGGGGTGTATTTGTTAGTGGGTTCATGGTTTGTGTGGTGGTTTATGAGAGAGGAGAGAGAGGATGGTGTTGGGTTTTTTTGTGGAATTGGATATGTCCGATTTTTGTAGGTTTTGTGGGTATGGAGATAATGGTGGTTATGGGGGGTTTTAATGGTTGAGCTTTGGTGTTTGGATTTGAATTTTCGGTTATGGAGTTTGGGAGAGAGAATCGTGGGTGTTGGTGTAGGAAGATGGAGGGAAGAGGTATTGGGTGTGTGAGGGTGTATTGGTTATGTGTGTGTGTGAGTGGGTTGGTTTAGGTGTAGGATAGTGTGTAGGTTAGTTAGGTGTGAGTGTGTGTTTAATTTGTACACCTAATAAAATTTAACCAAATTATTTACGACTCAATTAAAATTACAAACTAAAAAAAATAAAAGTAAATAAATAAATTTTAACCTATAGAATAATAAGAAACAAAAAAAAAAAAAAAATTATAAAACTACAAGAATAAATCTAGAAACAATAACATATCTTGACATTAAAAAAAATGTACAATGACTCAAATAAAATAAATAACACTAAAACGTCACTACGACATATAAAATGACACACTCTAAATAATATTTACATAAAATAATTAAAAAGTCGAAAAGTAAAAATAAAGACCCTAAAAATAGAATAAAATAAATATTATACGCGTATAAATAAAACATCACCAAAAATATGTACATGACGCAAATAAAAATATATAAATATATAAATACAAACTAAACATACACACACAAGGTGTAGGTATGGGTTGGGCTCGGTTTAGGGGTCGGTTTTGGTAAGGGATTGGGTTTGACTTTGGGGTTGACTTTTGACTTTCTTTCGGCTTCGAACTTTGAACGGACATAACTTGTTCATTTCAACTCCGATTGACACGCCGTTTGAACTCAGGCGTCCCTCGATTCAATGCCTTCAATTTTCGTGCTTGCTCTGAATCTGAAATCAGTCATTTGAATTTACAATATTGCCCCTGAAGGTGCGTAAGTGACCTTTTCATACTCAATTTGCGTCCGGACTTCACCGCTTTCTTTTTAAACCTGTCAATACTCAAAAACAACTTGAACAAGAGATTAGCAATGAATATAAGATGTGAGCTTGAAGTTCCCAAAATTGCATTATTAACCCCATTTATTCTTAAATTTGTACTTTTCTCTAAAATAAAAAGCTCTTTATTTATGATAAAATGGGAATAACAACACTTAGATTTGGGTGTAAATAATACAAAATAATGCACTCATCAAATACTCAAGCATTATATCAATATTAATTTCTCAACAACACATCAATGGGTCACCAAGCCTCACCTCACCTCCCTTAGGCATCTCAAAGCCATATAATAATTTTTGAACTATTGGCGGGTGCCTATTCTCCGTGTCATATTAAAATCTCATGACACTATGCTCAAATCAACAATATAATATATCCCAATGAATCAAACAATAGATTCAGATAATTTTTTAGGATTCCAATGAATATCACAATTCAACATGAGTGCAATTCACACAGAAAACAAACGAAATACTCTCGAGAGAATTTATGAGCAAATTGTGTAAGTTCCGTATCTCAAAATCATCACATTAATCATCACAAAAATTTCAGCCTTAAAATTTGATCGCAGCATCACTTTCCTCTCGCGAAAAGAATCAAAACTCGTTCTAGCCCAAACTCGACAAAACACCAAATAAGCCTTCAAATATTGAGTCAAACACTTGATTAAGTTTGGGGCTAAAGTTTGTAGATGAAAGGGAATAATTTTGGAGATGTCTTCTGGTTAAAAAGTTGATGAAAAAGTGATTTGAAAAACAAAGCCACGAATTTTTTGTGATATGTAATGGATTAAGAGTTTGATTAAGAAAAGAGTTCTAATCAGATACAAACACTAAAAAAAACATTACGGACGATCGGATAAAAAAAATTCGGATGATCGGACTGTTGGAATTGGCTTAAATTTAAGAACTTAGTAGAAGAAGACGAGAAGAAGTTGCACAAAACATTTCAGCTCGATCGGACGGTCGAATATTTCTATATATATTTTTTTCTAAAGAGTTTTATGTTTTGAAGACTCTTTGAGAGTTTTATGTTTTAAGGACTTTTAGAGAGTTTTATGTTTTAAGGAATCCCCTAAACGACCCAAGACTTATATATACTAATATTAGGAGTCTTGTAATCTAGCTTTCCGAATCCCGAATACAAAAAACAACATATTTAATTATTAAAAATAATTAAATCCAAAATTTTATTTTATCGAATTTTCCAAAATTAGTTTTAAAATACTATGACACCCCGCCTAATTAAATACCGGGCGATCACTCATTTATTAAATAAAAACAAGGTGAACAGTTGGTTCATTCTTAGCATCACTGTAGTAAAAATACTTTTCCAATTTAAACACCCTAAATAATTAAGCTAAGTGTCAAAACCATTTAAAACCTTATTTCCATTCTATTAAATCCAATTATAAAACCTTTAACCATTTACATTCTTAAGAGTCACACATTAATAATGAGAATAGTAATGAACATTCCAGAATTGAACCATCAATAAATAATCCCAACATTTAAAACACTAAAGGAAAACATCCTGACAATAATAAATCCCGAAATAAAGATGCTGGAAGCAAAAAGAATTACAGTCTCTGACAATACCAACTAAATAATAGAAAGAGGGCGACACATGCCCCTGCTGGATAAAACTGAACTAGGAGTAGAGTCAATAATGAGGTCGTCTAATCAATGGCCTGCAACTCCCACAAAAGCTACAGCGCGTTCCATCCCAAGAATTCCAAGTAAGACGCCCCTGTGGCTGGGCACCTGTAATACATATATATATATATACACAAGAGAGAAGAGGTGACAACAAACGGGTCAGAGCCCGAATGTGAAGCAGTTTAAAAATAGTTTAGCAAGTATTTAAAATGCTACCGGCTAATGCAACAGTCATACTAGTATGCGACCCTCTCTTGAGAATTCTCACCTCTCATCTAGTGTGCACATCTATCGTACTAATGAACCCCATCTCTCTCTCTAACTTATTCTCCATAAGTTTTAGCACGTGGAATTTAGGTTATGCTATTCACATTTAGAAAATCTAACTCTTCAAGGTTTCTTACGTTATTCCAGAATAATTCCGTATTATTATAACGTTCGAATGCTTATAATGAAGCTGATTAAATTCATACTTTCCTTAACTACTATTTTACTCAGTAGAAAGTTCTCATATAGTTACACGTATATATATATATATATATTTATTTCTCGTATAATATATATATATACCAACAGCACCCCACATAAAATCTATGGTGCTAGACTTCCATATATAAGTATATATATACCAATCACTCATAAATTATATATATACTAACAGCACCCCACATAAAATCTATGGTGCTAGACTTCCATATATAAGTATATATATACCAATCACTCATAAATTATATATATACTAACAGCACCCCACATAAAATCTATGGTGCGGGCATACTCTACTATCCAAACCCCGTATCACTCATATTAAGGGGAATACAAATTCAAAATCACTCTCGAATTGTATTAACACATACTCAAACAATATTGAGGCGAAGTATAGGTTCCAAGTCTCTTAGGACCGTCTGAACTATCGCTGCGATAGCCTGTACCAAGGATACCTATACACAAACAAGATGAGGCGAAGCATAGATTTCAAGTCTCTAAGAGGAAAGCACATACCCGCATCTCTTAGGACCGTCTAAACTATCATTCCGATAGCCTGTACCAAGGATATCTATCTTCTAGGGTACGAGTCAATATCCCCCATAAGGCAACACAGGATAAGATCGTCCCAGCGCGGCAACCTCAGGGATAGAAAGTAGCGTGGGCATGTTTTTCACACAGATATAATATATGCATAATAACCCAATCATATATATATATACACATCCACATTATTAAAATTAGGTGCGCTCACCACCCATAAATTATAATTGTCCGTTATTACACATATTACTCAATTATATCGTAAAACGGCCTCATTCCTTTTATTCTCATAATTAAGTCATTTTTAACTCACTTCTCGTCTCTCGAAGTATTTCCTTTATCTAAGTGCAAATTTCAGTAGGCCCTCTCTTGCCTTCTAATCCAACTTAATAGATGTTCTGATTATTTAATCACCACACGTAAGATTTCTTAAGTCTGAAAGTCTCCCCGTTTACCCTTTACTTCCACACATTAAAGTTCCACTTTATGGGATTTTTTCTCTTGACCCTACTGGTCCTCTTTATGTTCCATTATATTTTATCAACCCTAACCAAGGTTTACTACGCATAAAATCGGATTAAGCTAACATGAGAAAAAATGTAGTTTTTCCCAGGAGGGTCGATCGATCGATGAAAGGGGTCGATCGATCGAACATTCGATCGATCGATGCTCTCGGCTCGATCGATCGATCAAGCAGTTATGCAGATTCTGCAGCCAGCCCAGTTACGGGATTCTCACCCCAAACTCCTCCAAATCATCATGTTACAGTCCCAAACTCCCAATCAATTATACTATAAGTGTTGTACACCCATTTAAACGATTTCCTACGTAACACATGCGAATTTTCTTCAAGAATCATGGGTTAAAAACGGTAAATTCTACATAATTCTTATAAACCCTAATCTTTCCTTTAACTCAATCTCTTTCATTATTTTTCCATATTTTCTATCTCTAATATGATGGAATTTCGTGGTTCATCCTCTATATGTGAAATGGGTTTCCAGAAATATGTTTTCTAACATTATAACATGCAATTTGTGTCACCAATTTATGTTTTTCTTCAAGAATATTAATCTAATCATCCTAAGACTAACATAAAAGGATGCATTAACTTGATAAAAGCAAGATAGATACTTGCCTAGAAAATTCTCAGTTCTGATTTGCGGACGATTTTGATGTGGTTGTGTTCCCCGTCGCGCGATCTACGCGTTGGTGGTGACGGCGGTGCAATCGGAGGTGTTCTTGGCCTAGAACTCCTTGGAGAGCTTCCCTCTTCCTCTCCAATGGCCGTCATTAGAATTAGGTTGTGTTAACCCTAAAAGATGACATTTCCCATCTGATATAACCCTATAAAATTCGTGGGTTTAATTACCCAAAATTGCGAAATGTCCAAAACGCCCTCCCAGGGTACCAATTAGGCCTAAAAACGCCCCGAGACCCAAACTAAACCCCCGGGTACACTTTTCTGACTATCTCGACCCTTCCGGACGCGTTGGCGCACTCAAAACGACCATACGAATGACTTATAATTTATTCACTTTTATAAATCAACATTTAGTCCCGATACGACACAGGCGCGTCCCGACTTAAATTTCCATAATTGTCATTTTATTCACACGTGACAATATTATAAAAATGAATCTCATATATTACTATACTCATCCAGTAATATTCAACAAATATCAAATTTCCAATAATTACTAACTCTCGTCACGCTAGTAAATATTTAAAGCAACATTCTGGATTAAAATTAAATTAATTTATCTCAATTAAATTTAATTAATCCCATAATTTAAAAGTTATAAAAATACGGGGTATTACATACTCCCCCCCTAATAACGGAATTTCGTCCCGAAATTCGGAAAATAAGGCCTATCAGGTAGCACAATTCTAGATATCCTTTTCCGTACACAAAGTAACTACACATTACGGCTCAATCACTATAGCCCTTTCTTCACAGCACATTGCTTTACATTCTCATTGGAGACACTTCACATTGTGCTCCCAACCGACAAAATTCGCATAGGTCACGCCTATACGTTATAAATTTCATTATCTCACTATCATTTGGAGGCCGTACCTCACTACATGACAAATACTCGGATTTATTCATATACAAAACTTCCATTCTGAGAAAATTATACGAACATTTGATCACTCTTGCTCGCCTAAAATAGTCGTGGAATTCTACCACATTATCGGATGTTCTCTCGACCGATCCAAAAATTCTGATTATCTACTCTCCTCTAAACATACGGAAGGAGAATAGTCGAGGTTCTTCTCTAACAAAACCTTAATAAGTACCTCGTACGCGACAAGCAGGTACGAGTGCTTCTACAGAGCATTGTTGAAATCATCGTACCAAGATTCCAAAATCTCCTTCACGTGGCTCCACTAATCTTTAATCACCATGCGCTTATTCCCTGGCTAAGGGTGATACATCCTACTCGAAACGAAATCTTATCTCCGCTGGTTCCTGAAATTCCATATCAAAGGTGGGATTTACCAATCTCATCCTGATTCAGAAATTTATACTTCACCGGACCATGCACTGGCGCGATCCTTCCTTTCAAAGGAAGTCTGGGGCATACTAGTTAATATTGTAAACGATCCCAAAGGAATATCAATCACTTCCTTCTCAGCGGCTTAATTCACAGTTGGGGATGAACCCTTGATCTTGTTTTGACGATGGTAACCCATCCAAGAACTGTACCGACTTTACTGACCTCTCCCAAATTCAGGAATTGTCGATGAACACAAAATTCTTTGGTTGATTCTCCTCTTTCAACCAAACCTTACCTATGGGCGGTGCACGTAGAGACTACTCACTACGTCCCGCTAAACATCGATTCTTCATTGAAATGTCTCACATTAAGTGACACGTAATACTCCCCTTCCTTCCTTGGAGTATGCCGAAAGTTCCACCCGTGCTCTTCTCTCCACGAAGCGCACTTTTGGATCTCCTATACCATACCAACATTATCACCCTTTGTATGTGCAAGTCGCTCTCGTACTTGCCTACTAACAACTCCGCTCCGAGTGTTCTTCATAATCATGTAATTCGGCTTCATTCAAGGAATACTCTTCTTAAATGACTTCCCACAGTCTTCCAATTCAAATATGGGTGTGCTATTCTAATTATACACCTATGTATGGATTATCGCCCCTCATGTGACGTTTAATCCACTCTATCACTTCCACTTCGTTTAACTAGTCCCACAAACATATTTTCCACACGTCCATTGCTACGCCCCTTCATCTCGGACGAGTTTTAACATCAGTTAACCAGGATGTATACACCCTATAAATCGGGCATACTAGCGTAAGCATCACATACGCTCCATACTAATAAACAAATTTTATATTTTCTCTAGTGCTTGCAGCGTGATTACTACACTTTAATCACCCTAAAAATCAAAATTTTAAATCTTCCTTATCATCGTTCCACCCCTCAACTCGTGGGGTAACTTTCAATGCTTTCTTACCACAAGATCCGACTTCCAATAGCTTTAAGACAAAATTCAACTTCCAACTTACATACATAATTACTGGATCCCATTTCGACCAGGGTACCGAACTCATGGAATAGTGACCAAACGTCTCCCTATTTCCAACCTTACACTAAATTTCATGCGTGGGATGTCTCGCAAAGCGAAATCCAAACAAGGAACCCTCCCGATACACTACTACCTAGTATTGTCGGTTATCGAGATCCGTTAGGTCCTCGGTCCATAGCATATACCCCTTTATTCCGTCCCTTGACAGAAAAGTTACAATTTCTCCCGTAATTATGCTTAACAAAGAACGTTTCACTAATTGCACTATTGTTCAGTATAGGTTGGTGGTAATAGCATTCCATAAACCTCGAATACATACCATCGGAATTCTCGAAATTCCTTTCCCTAATAATAGGGGTATAAACATTAACTCCCACATTTCTAAAGGATAAATATAACAATGCACTCTTCCCATCACTAAGTCCGGAGTGCTAAATATAATACTGAGTCAAATCTTTTCGCCCAACGGTAAATCCCGATACATACGGAATTATACTGGCAAAATTTATACATGCTTTGGCATCGAATATCTCGAGCCCACTATCTCCTCCGAAATCTCTAGGATAGATAATATAAGTGCGAGTCCAACCTTCTCACAGGTAAAGCCTCGCCAAAAACAAACATAAAACATGTTGCGCTAATGCAACCACTCCGATAGTCTTGCAATAAATGCCCACTATCGTACTAACCAATTCTATAACATTTTAACACATATAATATCATACTCGTGTATCGTATCACTACAACGAGTAACCTCAATAAAATACGTAACACTGCTAATATACTCATTCATCCTCCGCGGATAGCACTAAAGAAAAATCCCGCTACACTAGGGAAAAATATTCACATAATAACAATAACGTTTAAAATGATGTGCATTAAGCTCGTCTCACCTGCTAATCTAGCAAGGAACAAAATATAGTGACTCGCTCATGTCACAAAAACACGCCTCATCCTCTGAGGATACAACTTACACTTCTACCTTGTCAATCGTCTTGACTGTGCAAATGGTTTCCGGACGTAACACGTCTACTCAAACCAAACAAAATTACTTTAATCGTTTCCTTTTAATAGGCACCGTATTCTTGTCCTTTTTCTCACTTTGGAACATATTATCGTGAGCGATCTCACTCCGCACAAAATACCTCAGTATATAATCCACTTATCACCTGTCCTACTAACCAGGTTAGGATTTTCCTTCTCTCGGACTTTAGTAGACTCGATTTTTGTTAGCCATCCCGATTGTTCCTTTAACTTTTTAGGCCATAAAGATCATGTTACTATCTATAATAGTATTTACTGAATTTACCATCACTTGGTAAGAATTTCATTATCCGAATCATTTAAATGGGTCCCCTGATGTGTATCCACATCCCTTTGTGGTGCTACACTACCACCCTCGTATTCAGTCTTATTCTCGACTAACTTCTTCGATTCCTTTAAGCTTCCCACACAAGGATCATTATTATCTTTATTGACAAAATGCAACATTGTCAACCTCTGAATCAGCCGTCCATCAGAATTTCCTCCTCGAGTATTATCAATTATTATTATGAGTTGGTCTCCTCCACTCGTATCTACATCTTTCGATACAAAATTTGCTAATGATTAGGATTCATATCCGCAATTGGACTTCCGTCATGCCCTCCTGCGATGAGTTCAGAACCACGTTTGTTTCTCACCCTGAACAGTTGAGGAAGGAACATACGGTCAACACTGTACCTAAGGTTCTCCTATAGGCATATTATTCCACTTCTAAAATTGGTGGTTGACTTCAACCATTATAATTTCGTCCCGAAAGCCAAGAAAATTTTCTCTAAATTTTCACTTTCAGTTTGCCACACTTCGTCCTATATTTAAGCCTTTGAATCCTTTACCTCCTTTGGTAAACACATACAATTTTCGCATTTCTAAAATTTCCAACTGACAGTCTCTACATGTTTTTGTAATACGTTGGGTAAGTTTACCCTCGCACCTCATTTGACTATAACAGCCTTTGAAAATCATTGCTGCACCTTAGTCGCCTTTCTAGTCTTGGCTTCTCGTGCCATAATGGAGGTGACCTCAACTACGGTCATCATCCTCGGATATATTTTATAATCTCAACTGAGCCCCGCCTCCTGATGTCCGCTTAACAGTCCTCTTCTGACATCCGTCATCGCTCGGCACACGCACACATCCGAACGAAATTAGAATTCACTAATGTATACACATTATAGCAGGAGAACGAAATCTCGTCAAAGAAATCGACAATCCTAAACATAGGGCTCTATAACAAACAAAGCAACGCTGAAAGCATAATAAGCCGTACAGATCCTAAGGACACTAGAACCTGATGCTCTGATACCACCTGTGACACCCCGCCTAATTAAATATCGGGCGATCACTCCTTTATTAAATTAAAATCAAGGTGAACAGTTGGTTCATTCTTAGCATCACTGTCGTAAATATACTTTTCCAATTTAAACACCCTAAATAATTAAGCTAAGTGTCAAAACCATTTAAAACCTTATTTCCATTCTATTAAATCCAATTATAAAACCTTTAACCATTTACATTTTTAAGAGTCACACATTAATAATGAGAATAGTAATGAACATTCCAGAATTGAACCATCAATAAATAATCCCAACATTTAAAACACTAAAGGAAAACATCCTGACAATAATAAATCCCGAAATAAAGATGCTGGAAACAAAAAGAATTACAGTCTCTGACAATACCAACTAAATAATACAAACGGGTCAGAGCCCGAATGTGAAGCAGTTTAAAAATAGTTTAGCAAGTATTTAAAATGCTACCGGCTAATGCAACAGTCATATTAGTATGCCACCCTCTCTTGAGAATTCTCACCTCTCATCTAGTGTGCACATCTATCGTACTAATGAACCCCATCTCTCTCTCTAACTTATTCTCCATAAGTTTTAACACGTGGAATTTAGGTTATGCTATTCACATTTAGAAAATCTAACTCTTCAAGGTTTCTTACGTTATTCAGAATAATTCCGTATTATTATAACGTTCCGAATGCTTATAATCAAGCTGATTAAATTCATACTTTCCTTAACTACTATTTTACTCAGTAGAAAGTTCTCATATAGTTACACATATATATATATATATATATATATTTATTTCTCGTATAATATATATATATACCAACAGCACCCCACATAAAATCTATGGTGCTAGACTTCCATATATAAGTATATATATACCAATCACTCATAAATTATATATATACTAATAGCACCCCACATAAAATCTATGGTGCTAGACTTCCATATATAAGTATATATATACCAATCACTCATAAATTATATATATACTAACAACACCCCAGATAAAATCTATGGTGCGGGCATACTCTACTATCCAAACCCCGTATCACTCATATTAAGGGGAATACAAATTCGGAATCACTCTCGAATTGTATTAACACATACTCAAACAATATTGAGGCGAAGTATAGGTTCCAAGTCTCTTAGGACCGTCTGAACTATCGTTGCGATAGCCTGTACCAAGGATACCTATACACAAACAAGATGAGGCGAAGCATAGATTCCAAATCTGTAAGAGGAAAGCACATACCCGCATCTCTTAGGACCGTCTGAACTATCATTCCGATAGCCTGTACTAAGGATATCTATCTTCTAGGGTACGAGTCAATATCCCCCATAAGGCAACACAGGATAAGATCGTCCCAGCGCGGCAACCTCAGGGATAGCAAGTAGCGTGGGCATGTTTTTCACACAGATATAATATATGCATAATCACCCAATCATATATATATACACACATCCACATTATTAAAATTAGGTGCGCTCACCACCCATAAATTATAATTGTCCGTTATTACACATATTACTCAATTATATCGTAAAACGGCCTCATTCCTTTTATTCTCATAGTTAAGTCATTTTTAACTCACTTCTCGTCTCTCGAAGTATTTCCTTTATCTAAGTGAAAATTTCAGTAGGCCCTCTCTTGCCTTCTAATCCAACTTAATAGATGTTCCTATTATTTAATCACCACATGTAAGATTTCTTAAGTCTGAAAGTCTCCCCGTTTACCCTTTACTTCCACACATTAAAGTTCCACTTTATGGGATTTTTTCTCTTGACCCTACTGGTCCTCTTTATGTTCCATTATATTCTATCAACCCTAACCAAGGTTTACTACGCATAAAATCGGATTAAGCTAACATGAGCAAAAATGTAGTTTTTCCCCGAAGGGTCGATCGATCGATGAAAGGGGTCGATCGATCGAACATTCGATCGATCGATGCTCTGGGCTCGATCGATCGATCAAGCAGTTATGCAGATTCTGCAGCCAACCCAGTTACGGGATTCTCACCCCAAACTCCTCCAAATCATCATGTTACTGTCCCAAACTCCCAATCAATTATACTATAAGTGTTGTACACCCATTTAAACGATTTCCTACGTAACACATGCGAATTTTCTTCAAGAATCATGGGTTAAAAAGGGCAAATTCTACATAATTCTTATAAACCCTAATCTTTCCTTTAACTCAATCTCTTTCATTATTTTTCCATATTTTCTATCTCTAATATGATGGAATTTCGTGGTTCATCCTCTATATGTGAAATGGGTTTCCAGAAATATGTTTTCTAACATTATAACATGCAATTTGTGTCACCAATTTATGTTTTTCTTCAAGAATATTAATCTAATCATCCTAAGACTAACATAAAAGGATGCATTAACTTGATAAAAGCAAGATAGATACTTGCCTAGAAAATTCTCAGTTCTGATTTGCGGACGATTTTGATGTGGTTGTGTTCCCCGTCGCGCGATCTACGCGTTGGTGGTGACGGCGGTGCAATCGGAGGTGTTCTTGGCCTAGAACTCCTTGGAGAGCTTCCCTCTTCATCTCCAATGGTCGTCATTAGAATTAGGTTGTGTTAACCCTAAAAGATGACATTTCCCATCTGATATAACCCTATAAAATTCGTGGGTTTAATTACCCAAAATTGCGAAATGTCCAAAACGCCCTCCCGGGGTACCAATTAGGCCTAAAAACGCCCTGAGACCCAAACTAAACCCCCGGGTACACTTTTCTGACTATCTCGACCCTTCCGGACGCGTTGGCGCACTCAAAATGACCATACGAATGACTTATAATTTATTCACTTTTATAAATCAACATTTAGTCCCGACACGACACAGGCGCGTCCCGACTTAAATTTCCATAATTGTCATTTTATTCACACGTGACAATATTATAAAAATGAATCTCATATATTACTATACTCATCCAGTAATATTCAACAAATATCAAATTTCCAATAATTACTAACTCTCGTCACGCTAGTAAATATTTAAAGCAACATTCCGGATTAAAATTAAATTAATTTATCTCAATTAAATTTAATTAATCCCATAATTTAAAAGTTATAAAAATATGGGGTATTACAAATACCCATTTAAAAAAATTCGGGTTGTTACATACTTCCCCACTTAGAAGGAATTTCACCCTCGAAATTCGACGAAACTTAATGCTCGAAATAAAATACTACTCGATTCTATTCCCAAAAATTACAATACTAAAGTCCCCAATCAATTCTAGACGCCCTCACCACGATACCTAACACGTCTTCAAAAAAATTTAATTTCTAAAGAAAACTCGTCTAATGCGCATGCTAGGTCCAAAATCCAAGACCCGAGGGTTGTCATATACCTAATCTCTGATACTATTTTTAACACCTCGCGCGCCCGAGAGGACACGCGGCGTGCTACTGCGATAAAAACTAAGTTAAAACCATCCAAAATAAGTATAGAGCATCTAAATTCCACGATTTAAATATAATAAAACCACAATTCTTCTATTTCCACAATAATGTTTCTCCCCAAATCCACAATTCTCCAACAAAAATTACACCACTAATTTATACATAAAAATTAAATCTTCCAATTCAAGCTCTAAACTAATTATCCAAAATAGTCCATAATCTCCCAATCCACGCTACCCTGTCACTAAATCAAAATACGAGAAAATACACAATATGACAGGAATAGATGCTCAAAAATAATTAGCACGATGAATAAATCGCAACAATATGAATGCGCATATACAAATCAAATGCGATACTAAAGCATTATATCAATATTAATTTATCAACAACATATCAATGGGTCACCATGCCACACTTCACCTCCCCTAAGCATCTCAAAGCCATATAATGATTTTAGGACTATTGGCGGAGGCCCATTCTCCGTATCATATGAAAATCTCATGACACTATGCTCAAATCAACAATATAATATATCTCAATGAATTAAATAAAAGTTTCCAACAATTTTTCAGGATTCCAATGAATATTCCAATTCAACATGAGTGCAATTGACACTGAAAACAAACGGAATACTCTTGAGTGAATTTAGGAGCATATTATGTAAGTCACGTACCTCAAAATCATCACATAAATTTTAGCCTCAAAATCTAATCGCACCATCACGTTCCTCTCGCGAAAATAATCAAAACTCGTTCTAGCCCAAACTCGACAAAACACCAAATAAGCCTTCAAATATTGACTCAAACACTTGATTAAGTTTGTGGCTAAAGTTTGTAGATGAAAGAGAATAATTTTGGAGAGGTCTTCTGGTTGAAAATTTAATGAAAAAGTGATTTGAAAAACCAAGCCATGAATTTGTTATGATATATAATGGATTAAGAGTTTGATTAAGAAAAGAGTTCAAATCAGATACAAGTACTAAAAAAAATTTTGGACGATCGAACGGTTGGAATTGGCTGAAATTTAAGGGCTTAGTAGCTGAAGACGAGAGGAAGTTGCACAAAATATTTCAGCTCGATAGGACGGTCAAATATTTTTACATATTTTTTCCTAGAGAGTTTTATGTTTTGAAGACTCTTAGAGAGTTTTATGTTTTAAGGACTTTTAGAGAGTTTTATGCTTTGAGGACTTTCCTAAATGACCCAAGACTTATATATACTCATACTAGGAGTCTTATAATCTAGCTTTCCGAATCCCGAATATAAAAAACAACATATTTAATTATTAAAAATAATTAAATCCAAAATTTTATTTTATCGAATTTTCCAAAATTAGTTTTAAAATACCCATTTAAAAAAATTCGGGTTGTTACATGCTTTCCCACTAACAAGGAATTTCACCCTCGAAATTCGACGAAACCTAATGCTCGAAATAAAATGCTACTCGATTCTATTCCCAAAAATTACAATACTAAAGTCCCCAATCAATTCTACACGCCCTCACCACGATACCTAACACGTCTTCAAAAAAATTATATTTCTAAAGAAAACTCGTCTAACGCGCATGCTAGGTCCAAAACCCAAGACCCGAGGGTTGTCGTATACCTAAGCTCTGATACCATTTGTAACACCTCGCGCACCCGAAAGGACACGCGACGTGCTACTGCGATAAAAACTAAGCTAAAACCATCAAAAATAAGTATAGAGAATCTAAATTCCACGGTTTAAATATAACAAAAATACAACTCTTCTATTTTCACAACAATGATTTACAATAATGTTTCTCCCAAAATACGCAATTCTCCAACAAAAATTACACCACTAATTTATACATAAAAAATAAATCTTTCAATCCAAGCTCTAAAATAGCTCTCCAAAATAGTCCATAGCGTCCTAATCCACGCTACCCTGTCACTAAATCAAAATACGGGAAAATACACAATATGACAGGAATAGATGCTCAAAAATAATTAGCAAGATGAATAAATCGTAACAATATGAATGCGCATATACAAATCAAACGCAATACTAAAGCATTATATCAGTATTAATTTCTCAACAACGCATCAATGGGTCACCAGGCCTCACCTCACCTCCCCTGGGCATCTCAAATCCATATAACGATTTTTGAACTATTGGCGGGTACCCATTCTCCGTGCCATATTAAAATCTCATGACATTATGCTCAAATTAACAATATAATATATCTCAATGAATCAACTAATAGATTCCAACAATTTTTTAGGATTCCAATGAATATCACAATTCAACACGAGTGCAATTGACACAGAAAACAAACGTAATACTCTCGAGAGAATTTAGGAGCATATTGTGCAAGTATCGTACCTCAAAATTATCACATGAACCTTTACATAAATTTCAACCTCAAAATCTGATCGCACCATCACGTTCCTCTCACAAAAATAATCAAAACTCGTTCTAGCCCAAACTCGAGAAAACACCAAATAAGTCTTCAAATATTGAGTCAAACACTTGACTAAGTTTGGGCTAAAGTTTGTAGATGAAAGGGAATAATTTTGGGGAGGTCTTCTGGTTGAAAAGTTGATGAAAAATTATTTGAAAATCCAAGCCACGAATTTGTTGTGATATATAATGGATTAAGAGTTTGATTAAGAAATAAGATCTAATGAAATACAAACACTAAAAAAAGTATTCCGGACGATCGGACTGCTTGAATTGGCTAAAATTTAAAGGCTTAGTAGTTGAAGACGAGAGAAAGTTTCATAAAACATTTTAGCTCGATCGTACGGTCAAATATTTTTATATATTTTTTAGAGAGTTTTATATTTTGAGGACTCTTAGAGAAATTTATGTTTTAAGGACTCTTAGAGAGTTTTATGTTTTGAGGACTCTCCTAAACGGCCCAAGACTTATATATACTCATATTAGGAGTCTTGTAATCCAGCTTTACGAATTCCGAATATAAAAAACAACATATTTTATTATTAAAAATAATTAAATCCAAAATTTTATTTTTCTCGAATTTTCCAAAATTAGTTTAAAAATACCCATTTAAAAAAATCCGGGTTGTTACATGGGCTTAGAGTTAGTATATTCTGATTCATGTGCCTTGACCATTATGTTGGTTTAGAAAATCCTGATGATTGTGGTAACTTAGGAGTAAAACTAAATAACCGTGGTGAGTTAGTATTAAATAAATGAGTTGTGATGTTTAGATTATGACCTCTTACGACATCATTAGGGTGGGCCTCCCCTTGGGAAATACCCGACGTCTTGTGTCCTACCAGAACCTAGATGTTATTAGTTTAGAGTTTGGTGGTTTTTGTGTGGCATTGAGAAATAAGATCCCTTGTGGCGTTCGTGGGCATGAGCCTTCATTATTATAGGTAATACCTGATGTCCCGTGTCCTACCGATATATATATATAGTTGTGTAACTCTATAAATTAGCACGTAGCATGAGGTCACATATTAAGGAAATTTGGTTTTAATAATGTGGCACTCATTGAGGATTAAAGGTTATAGGCTTGTGAAACCATATTGAAAATTTCCTTGGACAAATATTCTAAGGCTTACCCGATGAGATATTAATGTGAGTGATAGTCATTCCCTAGTGATAGTAAATCAAGGTTGTGTAGCACATGTCATAGTGTGGCTCGTGGTTTCTTGTTATAGACGTATAAGCTGTTTAGAGAGATAACTGAGTTTGGCATCGTCGCCTATGAGACATTTGGAATCACTAGCGTATTGAAGTTTACATAAGTGATGGTAGACCATTGATGATTGTAGTACGGTTAGATCATGTTGACTTATGATGGTGCCTTGGAGTCAGTGCTATGGCTTCTGTTTATAGGCATGTGTCATGATATGACCTTCGAGGAAAATTTCGAACCTCCTGATCCTCCTAACCCTTGGCAAAAATCCTTTGCTAGTATTTTGAAAGAACAATCTCCTTCCCATGCAGTTAATATCAAACCTCTTTCAAAATATAAAGGTGAACCAGCAATTATTTTCTCCAAAGAAGAAGTTGACATTCTATCTGCTCCTTTCAAGCATGCCCTAGTTGGAAAGTTCTCACATGGAAAGCCATCAATGGAGTTTATTCGTAAAAACTTTGAATCTTTTGGTTTAAAAGCTGCATACCATATTGGTCTTATAGATCATAAACACATCCTTATCAGAGTAAACTGCCAAGAAGATTTCATGAGGCTATGGATGAAAGATCAATGGTATATTGGTAAGTTCCCTATGAGAACTTTTAAATGGTCTCCTTTATTTAGATCTGATCAAGAAAGTCCCCTTGTTCCCATATGGTTACAGTTCCCAGGTTTACCTATTCATCTTTTTGCCAAAGAACCTTTGTTTTCGTTGGCTCAGGCTGTTGGAAATCCCCTTAAGATTGATCAATCCACTGAAAATATTCACAGACCTAGTGTGGCTAGGGTCTGTGTAGAATTGGATCTGTTAAAGCCAAGACCCTATAGGATTTGGATAGGGAGTGGTGATGTAGGGTATTGGCAATCTATCGAATATGAAAACATGCCTTCTTATTGTTCTCATTGTTTCAAACTTGGGCATCAAGAAGAAAATTGTATGTTTAAGAAGGAGATCACAATTAAACCTGATAAGAATGGTAAGGCAGTTGTTGAACAAGATATGCAAGCTTTAAAGATTTCATCCAAATTTCAAGAATCAGTTTGGAAGTATAGACCTATAGAAAAGGAGTCCGAGAAGAGTCAGGTCTTGAAGTTCCAATCAGAAGCCTCTACAAGTTTAACCAAGAATCTTCCCAATGTTACTGAAGAACCAATCATAAGAATGCCAGTTGAAGATACAAACAAACAAGTAAGGTCTCCTATACAGAATGGTATTGTGACAATTGATGAAGTTAATGATGATTGCAGTGAGGATACTGAAGAAGAGGAAGGTGAATGGAATGAAGACAGTATGGAGGAATTGAACAGTGGAAATTTTATATCAGAGAATGGGATCAATTTATGTGAAGAAAAGTATTACAGTACAGGAACTAATATGGATAAGGTGAAGTATAAAGTGCAGCAGTCCAAGAGGGGATACCACTCAGATAATGAAAAGTCTGTTATCCAGAAAAAATCTGACTGGGAGGATTTGAATATGTTCTCAGCCTTGTTGACAGAAAAATTGGATAGTAAGGAGAGAAAGGAAAATTGTACAGTGAAGCCAATGGTGATGTTTCGAAAGCAGAATAAAGCCAAAGGAAATAAGAAGGTGATCACAACAAAAAGGAGGGTTACCAGATCTGCTACTAGAGGTTCCAAGTCAGTATGCCATAATCAATCTCAATGATCCAAGGAATAGTATGGAATGCTCGAGGAGTAGGGAATAAGCCAACAAAGAGGAGAATTAAAAAACTTTGTAAGAATAATAACCTTTCCTTTTTAGCCATTCTTGAACCTTTGATTGTTAGTTCTAAAATAGAAGATATCAGGAGACTTATAAGTTTTGAGGGCTGTTGCTTTAATAGGTTAAATAAAATTTGGTGCTTCTGGAGACATGGTATTCAATGTGAAGTTTTGGTAGATGGAGATCAAAATTTGCTGCTTAAGCTAGATCATCCAAACATAAAAAATCAGATTGGAGTCAATTTAGTTTATGCCAAATGCACTAGACTGGAAAGGAGGGATCTTTGGGATTCTTTAGAATATAGCTCTTCTATGTGTACTGATTACCCTCTCATTGTCATGGGGGACTTCAATATAGTTAGTACAAGTACTGAAAGGGCTGGGGGTGCTGATATTGATATTGGGGGTGCTGCTGAGTTTAATTCTTGTTTGATTAGCTGTTCATTGCAGGATTTGGGCTATACTGGATCTAAATTCACTTGGGCTAAAAGTGTAAATGGGAATATGATGTATGAGAGACTTGATAGAGGATTGGTTAATCCATCCTGGTTAGATTATTTCCCTAATACCTCCATTACTCATTTGCATAGGAATTGTTCTGATCATAGCCCCTTATTACTTTCTATTCAAAATCAGTTTGATTCTTCATTTAAACCATTTAGATTTCTAAATATGTGGAGCTCTCATGATGGTTTTATCAATTTAGTCCAAAGCTCTTGGGCAGTAGCTGCTACTGGTAGACATATGGAGGTATTTTCATTCAAGCTTAAAAGACTGAAATCAGCTCTGAAAAGCTGGAATAAAGAGGTTTTTAAAAATGTTTTTGAAGAAATTTCAATTATGGAGGACAAGTTAATCCAAGAAGAGTTAAAGTTAGAATCTGATAATAGTGGAGATCAAAAGCAGAGCTATTCTAAAGCCAAGGCAGACCTCAATGCTGCGATGGCCAAAGAAGAACTGTTCTGGTTTCAGAAATCAAGAAGTGATTGGATAAGTAATGGAGATAGAAATACTAAATTCTATCATGCTCAGGTGCAAAATAATAGAAGGAGACAAGGCATACATGCTATAAAAGATGAGGAGGGCAGAAGCAAAGAGACTAAGGAAGATATTGCTAACCAGTTTATTTCTTATTTTTCAAATTTGTTTTCTGCAGGGCCTCTTGAAGAAAATGGTATTCTGGAAGTTATCCCAAAGATTTTGACAGAGGAGATGAATAGTGCTCTGATTTCTATCCCAGAAGAAGCAGAAATATTGAATGCCATTAAAAATATGAATCAAAATAGCTCTGCTGGATGTGATGGCTATAATGGTTTTTTCTATGTGCAGTGTTGGGATATAATCAAGCAGGATCTTGTGAATGCTATCCAAGCCTTTTTCTTAGGAGCTGATATTCCCAAATCATGGGGTTCTACTATGATTTGTCTTATTCCTAAAGTACATAGACCTATGTTCTGCAAGGATTACAGACCTATAAGTCTCTGTAACTTTAGTTACAAGATAATAACCAAGATTCTTAACTCCAGACTTAGCCCTATGCTTCCTTCTATTATTTCCTGCAATCAATCAGGTTTTGTGCAAGGGAGAAACATTCTTGATAACATTCTATTAGCTCAAGAGATGATGCAATTTATTGATAGAAAAGCAACTGGAGGTAATGTGGTTTTGAAACTTGACTTGGCTAAAGCTTATGATAGAACTTCATGGCATTTCTTAATTAAATCTCTAAGAGCTTTTGGATTCTCAGAGACTTTTATTGATCTAATTTGGAGATGCATTTCTTCCACCTGGTTTTCTATTATTATCAATGGGCAGCCTATGGGATTCTTTCAACCTTCCAGAGGAATTAGGCAAGGGGATCCTATTTCCCCAAGCCTATTCATTATCATGGCAGAAGCTTTTAGCAGAGGATTGAATAAGCAGATGTTGGCAGGTTTGATTGCTCCTTTTTCTCATCCTAGAGGAAGTCCATTAATTAGTCATCTTGGTTATGCTGATGATTTAATTATTTTCTCTAGAGGAACAAAGCAAAGTCTTAAAAACCTTATGGCATTCATTGATTGTTATGAGAAGGAATCAGGACAACTCTTTAATAAAGAGAAATGTTGCTTCTCTTTAAGCTCTAAAGCTTCTGTGAATATCAGATCTAGTATTGCATCCTGCACAGGTTTCAAATGTTCTAATGGCTATATGACCTATCTTGGATGCCCTCTGTTCAAAGGAAGAATGAAAGCTATCTACTTTGAATCTCTAATTCAGTCTATTGCAGCTAAAATTCAGAGTTGGAAGTCTAAATTTCTTTCTTTAGCTGGTAGAGTTACTCTGATCCAATCTGTATTAAATTCTATCCCTATCTTTACTTTATTTGCTTTACAGCCTCCTAAATTGGTGACCAAATCAATTATTCAATTGACTAGTTCATTCTTTTGGGGAATAAATAAAGATTATGGGAAAAAATTTCATTGGATCAAATGGGATTCTATTTGTCTTCCATTTAAAGAAGGTGGATTAGGCATAAAAAATTTGGAATATATCAAAGAAGCTTCTAACATCAAATTGGCCTGGAATATGAAGAAGAATACTAGCTTATGGGCTAAGTTTATGAATGCTAAATACTCTAATGTTCCTACTGGAAGTGGATCAATGACTTTTAGAAGAATCAGGTCTGCTTGGAATATAATGGAGACTAATTCTTTATGGTTAGACAATGAGCTGATTTGGCAGCCTTCTTCTACTGGAAAGTTCACATTTTCATCAGCTTATGAGATTATAAGAAAGCATAAATTGTCATCTTTAGCTTTTAACTATATATGGGATCCTAATATTCCTCCTAATATATCTACTTTTATGTGGAAAACTTTATCTAAATGTGTTCCAGTTGAAGAACGTATTCAAAAGGTGGGAGTGAAATTAGCATCAAGATGTCAATGCTGCCATAAAGATGGGGAATCTTTGAACCATCTCTTTTTATCAGGTCCTATAGCTGCAGAAGTTTGGAATCATTTTTGCTGTTTACTGGGAGTTACTCCTAGACCATCCACTATTCATAGCTCGATAATTCAATGGTGGTTACATGCAGGAAATTCTCATATCTCTCAATGGCTTCATAAGATCATTCCAGTCACTATTATCTGGGAAATTTGGCTTGCCAGAAACAAAGCTCTTTTTGAAGGAATATCTATGAGAGCTAACATAATTTCATCTAGAGTGATATCTAGAATTGCAGAGATATTCCATCATTCCAAAATCAAAGGTGGGAGAAATGATGTATGCATGGAGGTTATCAATGTCTTTTCCCTTAATTTCAAGATGATCAAGTCTTCTTTTATATGTATGCCTTGGAAATGTCCTCCAAAAGGAAGATTCAAACTCAACTGTGCTGCCAAGGCAGGGAACAATATGGGATGTGGCTCTATTATTCGAAATGATACGGGTCAATTCATTTGGGCTTTCTCATCTGTTTTATCTACAGATTCATTGATTGAAGCTCAAGTTCAAGCTATTTTGGTTGGGATAAAGGTTTGCAAGGAGAAGGGTATTTCTAATATTGACATAGAAGTAGACTCAGAAAATATTCTTCAATGTTTTATTTCTTCTTCTACAGCTCAGTGGCGTATAAGGACTGAAATTTCTGAGATCTATGATTTTCTCCAATCTAATCAGTGCTTCATAAAGTTATGTTCTTCAGAAGCCAATAAAACTGCAGTGTTACTTGCCAATCATGGATCCTATCATCAAAGTTCTGTTAGCTTTCAAAATTATTGTGATCTCCCTAGAGAGATTAGAGCTTCCATTTTAGTAGTTTCAGTAAAGGACTTTGTTTGATTTGCTTGTAAGCCATGTGAGAGGGCTTTTCTCTCTTCTGTTGCAATAAAATTCCTGTTTAAAAAAAAAAAAAAAAAAAAAAAAAAAAAAAAAAAAAAAAAAAAAAAAAAAAAAAAAAAAAAAAAAAGTGTTAGGCTTGATTACAACACCTACGTGTGCTACCTGTATGGCTAGTAATGACTCCATTAAGGGAAATCATCAGGCATGTGTGATGCTTAAAGGTTGAGATGCCATTAGGATGATTATGGTCTTGGGGTCATGTAGACGGTGTTAAGGGTGGTAGCAATGGTTCATGAATTGAATATTTGAAATTAGGTGAGCATTGTGTTCACTTGATGAGAATGATGTCAAAAACATAGGATAGCTACCGCATATTGAAATTTTGGAGACCTTGTTGTGATAGGTCGGTAGTTAACGTTGAGTGATGAGAGAAGTAACTTTGCCTTAAACTAGGATTACTATTCTTACCGATGATGGATAGGTAGCGTTAGTCCTAAAGAGGGAAGCTTAGCATTTCAGCTCCTCAAAGAAATTTGTTTTATCTTCCTCTCGTTCGACATAGACAGACTATTCTTAGTAGAACTCGTCAGGGTTAAGGGGCCAAGCCAGTATGCATGGCAAGGCCATGGCACTTGAAAAGTACCGACAAGAGTTAGAGGCTTTATGTACACGTCATGGGTTCAACTTCGTATGGTTCAATTTGTCGTCAAAAATTAGATTGCTTCTTTAGCGTGGCGGTAGCTTGATTCGTTACCTTCTCCTGGCTTCTTTGATACCGATAATAGGAAGTTGTTGATTAATCTTGATTGGAGTGTGGCATAGCATAAGCTCAGTAGCAGTACATGTTAGGGTTGTTGAGGTTGATGCATCACGGTAAGTGAGCGCGCTCTTCTTCGGATGCACCATTATTCTAAACCAGTCTGTATGTGCGCATGTTCTCACGCCCTTACACATAGACCGGTATAATTAGATATGACTAGATTGTGTAGCCCGAGGTTGTAACTCTAGAATATTATGAATAATGGAAATTGAGGAGATGATCGCCCATATGTATTCGTGTAGTGGTACCCAGGATGACCCTAGGTCGATGTAGGGATCTCGTAGGAGATCTCAGTCGGGTAGAACTATGTGATAAGATGATTGTCTTAGAAGTAATTGATATGTGTAACGAGAAGTGTTGAAATTACATTCACCTAGGCAAGGCGTGGTTCGAGAAATTATCTGAGAAAATTTGGGTTGAAAGTCCTAACATAGGAATAATCCATGCTAACAAGTCCATTGATGATAGTGTGATGTGTGGAAAGTATCAACCACCTCGAGGGTTTGTTTAAAAATAATTATCAGGCATGCTTTAGAACTAGTAGTATGGCCTTAGGGTCGTCACAATTGGATTAAAAATGGTGACCGATGGAAGAGAAATATTTAGAGTTAGACCATAGTATTGAGGATGCCTAGGATTGGAAACTCGTAGTAGGTGACTGGATTATAAATTATGATAAACCAAAAATTTTGAGGATGAAATTCCCTAAGGAGGGAAGTTTTTGATACCCCGCCCCACTGAATTTATTATAATTGGTTGTTTAGGGAATTGGTGGGTATAAGTAATTAAATTATAGGTGCCTTTCTTAAGAGGTGGAAAACTGTTGGGGAAAATGCGTAAATAAAAAAGGAGATTTATGGACATAAGGGATCCAGCTACTCAACAGGCCGTTCAAACTACGTTAATGTCGTTTGAACCAAATACTCTGACGTTTGAACAACCACAATAAGATTGGCTTCCCTTTGTGCTGCCACCGCTCCCAACCATTTATCTACTCCTTGGGTCAGTTCATCGATTATACAACTCGGATAAGTCAAATGTGTTGATCACATGACTTGTGGGTTATTGATGTCGTACGAGTGAGAGGGGTTTCATGGTACGACTAGTGTTGTCAACCTCGCGTCGTTGCTCAGTGTTTCATATCAGCTCATTTTGAGTGATGGCAAATGTAATATAGATATACTGTATTATTGGCTTTTGCCTTGGGGACAAAAGCAAGAAACGTGAGGTTTCTAGTCTGCGAGACAACACTACCACATTTGCTCTCAAAATGAGAGCCATGGATCGTTAATACGTGCCACGATTTGGGATACCGATATGTTTATAAGGGTTGGGTTTTCCCTTGGTTGTATCTAATCAAGTGAGAGACCTGAGATAATCAAACCCCCTTACGGTCATACTGTTACACTCTCTCAAGAGTTCACATCTCCCCCTCCTTTGGTAATATGCCTTCCATTATTTTATTTAAAGAATCTACGACATATATGTAGAGATGAATGTGAGGGTTTCCTTAGAAGAAGATAAACATATAACATATCGAGTTGTTAGTTGGGGATTTTAATGGAACTATTCTTGGAAAAAGAAGACATGTCTGTGCAAGCATTTTTGAAGTGTGTTGGAGCTCCCATGAAGGTCTGTTTGGTGGAGCTTTTGTGACTCACTTTTAGGACCACCTTTGGAGGTGGGGAGTCACCCCTCCATATCACCACCACCATCTTGGAGTCTTTTAGGTGGGATAAACTAACTTTGGTTTTAAGTTATATGAGTAGTATATTTCAGCATGTTATTACATATATTAGATTAAATATATGTGTGTAGTTTATTGGCTTCCATCCAAGTGCTAATTACATAACCATGTTAGTATTTGTATGAAAGGGTATCACAAGAATTACATATAATAGGTCTTGAAAACTGAATATATTCACAATATAATAATAAACCTTTTTTATGGAATAAAAATGTAAGAAATGTTATTTTCGTATATTATCTAGCAAAAGATAATAATGGACATTTTTGTGGAATAAAAATGTAAGAAATGTTATTTTCGTATATTTTCTAGTAAAAGAAAATTATGGACATTTTTATGGAATAAAAATGTAAGAAATGTTAGTTTCGTATATTTTCAAGTAAAAAAAATAATGGGCATTTTTATGAAGTAAAAATGTAACAAATGATATTTTCGTATATTTTCTAGTAAAAGAAAATGATGGACATTTTTATGGAGTAAAAATGTAAGAAATGTTATTTTCGTATATTTTCTAGTAAAGAAAATAATGGACATTTTTATGGAATAAAAATGTAAGAAATGTTATTTTAGTATATTTTCAGGTAAAAAGAAATAATAAATATTTTTATGGAATAAAAATGTGTGAAGATACTATTCTAGTGTGTTTTCTGGTAAAAATAAAGGGCATTTTTATGGAGTAAAAATATAAGGAACTATCATTCGTGTTTAGGATAAAAGAAAACATGCATGTTGGTGCATAATAGTATTAATTCTAGAATGAATGTATGATTGAACCATGTAAAAGTATTTTAGAAAATTAAAGTCCACTTTCTCATGCATACAAACTTGTAGTAGTTCGATTATAAATATGTGAACAAGTTTAAGGAAAGCTTGATTGTGCCTAAACAAGAAATAAAACAAATGGAGATTTTAGTCTTAAGAGAACGTGTGAAAAATGGAAGTTTATATTAGGTAAAGGTGTTATTTACATGTTCAAAGTGCAAATGTGTCAAGTGTGAGAGTTGGGTAATAGTGTAGTATGAAACAAGTGTTAAAAGGGCTAAGGGTGTTTTAAATATTAAGTTGGAAGATTAATAACCATTTGAGAAATAATACTTGTTAAAGGACTAAAGTGTAAGTTTGGTAAAACATTGGGTAAATTGATAATTTACTTAAAGTTGAACATTTTCATGGAATAAAAACATCAAAGAACCTCTCCACACTAGTATGGGTGAAATTGAATTAAGTCCTAAAGCGTGAATGATTTAGTAGTAATCACGTGTGTGTGAATAAGGGACTTAAAAGAGAAAGAAAACAAATTTCCAAGTATTAATGGAAAAACAGGTGGTAAAGTCCAGGTTTTGGCTAAGGTCAGGTGCAAGTAAAGATACGAAATAAAGTGAACATGTGTAAAATGTTAATCATGTAAATAAATACTTGGATGCAACCGACAAGTAAGCAAGAAGGGCCCGGAGCCCTTGGGTGAAAAGCCCTAAATCACTAGTCAGAGCATATGGTGAACATAGCCGGCGGTGTAGAGCCCGTTAAAGTATGTGGTTAATTTAAATGATTCTAAGAAATTGGTAATGGAATTTAGAACATATCAATAAATGGGTTGCATGGTGAAACGTGTGAGTATAACCTAACTTAATGAATTACTAAGTGTTCCGGTTATGGGTTAAGTGGACTAGTAATGTGCAAAGTGAATAGCATCCATAAGGTGAATGAAAAGTATAGTTATTTAAGTATCTAACCGCATGAGTTAAATTAAGAAAAATTTGTTAAGTTTTAACAAAAGGTTCTTTTATGAGAATAAGGTGAATTAATCCGAATAAGTAACGTTTTCGCAAAAAACGGTTTCAAGTATCAAGGCATATATATAAGTATATATACATATATACGAAGTTGCATATATATGTAGTTATAACATGTTAAGCCTCTTTCTGTTGTTCGTTTCTATACTGCGTTGTATACTCCCACTAGGCATCGGCTCATACCCTTGTTTTGTTACGACAGGTTTCGCATTTTGAAAGCGTTGTACAGGTAAGTGTACTTTATCTACTTTACATTATTAGCTTTGTTTACTTGGACTCGGGGTGCTCCCAGGGATCCTACACGTAGTTTATCTTGAAATTAGGCTCAAATGCTAAAATAGTAAAACGTTAATTTAAAATAAAACTCGACTGGCAACATTATCGTTGTTATTTAATTGCACTTCGCACCTAATGACTCGATTCAAACCGGGTTGACCACGGGTGACCCATAAATCCGGGTCAGGTCGTTCTACCCCCTAAAAGCTGTCCATCGAAAAGCTGACCTCTCCGAATGACTTTCAAGGTGGTCGTTAGAGCTTTGGGGGAATCGATATCCACTTTTAACCAAGGACAATGATTAAAGGATAAGTCTTAGCAGACTTCATTGCTGAATTTATAGGAGACCAGCTAGTCGGCCAACTGGAAGCAAAGCAGTCAACAAATGAGGAAGCACAGTCTAAGGACTGGACCCTATACGTTGATAGAGCCTCCAATTCCAAGGTGGCATGAGTAGGGATCATCCATATAACTCCAGAAAATGCTTTCATCGAGTGAGGGATTAAATTGAGATTTGAGGCCTCTAACAACAAAGCTGAGTATGAAGCATTGATCGCTGGCTTGCGTAAGGCTCAACTGCTAGGGGCAAAGCGCCTTCACATATTCGGCAATTCCAAACTGATCTCCAAGCAAGTGATTGGGGACTTCAACGCTAAAGACAACAGAATGACGGACTACAATTCTATTGTTAGAGGACTTATGGTCGAATTTGAGAAAGTGGACATTCAACAATTCCCTTAGGGGAAGGGATGTCAATTTAACTCGACCCGCAGGGTTCCCGACCCTAATGGAGCGGGTTAAAAACCCATTTATTATAATAGGGCCGTGTTTGGATTTAAAAAAAAAGTTTATTAAACGGGGCGGGTTCGGGTTTTATTAGAATATGCTCAACCCGCCCCACCCCGTTTAGCAAATTTACTATTATATCCTTATTATACTATGTTAATAACACTCTCGCATATATTAATAAACTTAAGAAATAACTAACCCTAACTCACTTTCAATCTCAAACCTATCACAATATCCCGCCGCCCTCCCTCTCTCTCTCTCTCTCTCAGCGACACAGTAGCGATCCAGCCGCGATACAGTAGCAGTGACACAACATCGATCCTGTAGCCGCGATACACCAGGTTTGAGGTAAGGATCGCATCTGTTATCGTTTTTTTTAACACGTCTTGGGTTGGACCTGTTGTTTAACTAATTTTTATTGGATATAACATGGATATAAATCATACATCTCTGTTAATTTAACTAATTTTTATTGGTATTAAATCATACATCTCTGTTGTTTAACTAATTTTTATTGAATATAGCAGCGGGTTTGAGGTATGTATCGCATCTGTTGTCCTTTTTTTTAAAAGGTCTTGGGTTGGACCTATTGTTTAACTATTTTTTGTTGGATATAACACGGATATAATTTTTGTTGGGGATACATCTCTGTTAAGGATACATCTCTGTTAGGGATATACTTTTTGTTGGATATAACACGGATATAATTTTCGTTGGACATGTTGTCTCTTCAAGGCTTGGACGTGTTAACATCTTGGATTCATACATCTCTGTTAATTTGTTTAATATATTGTTGAACTACACTATTAATTTGTTTTACAGTTAAGGACTAATTGAATTTATTTTATATATTGTTCTGAATTTTTTTTCTCCAATACTTATATAAAAAATAGTTATCAATTTACATTTATTTCAAAAAATGAGCGAATCAATTCAAGGTAAAAATACTGTTTTTTAGGGCACAAACTCAATCAACACCGGCACCTAGTTACACTCCATCCACACAAACACATGGTGTAAATCCAGTTGTTCAATCTTCTCCTAAAAAAATAAAATTCACATCTTCTGTTTGGAATGACTTTGAAAGGATTAAAGATAATTTGGGGAAATTTGCAATATTCCATCATTGCCATTCAAAACTTAAGGCCGAAAGTAGAAATGGTACCAACCATTTGCGAAATCACTTGACTAGGTATAGGAAACATAAAAATATTGATTTTCGTGATCAATTTCATATTCATACTGAAAAAACTTCTGATGGAAAAGTGCACTTTGGTAATTTTACATTTGATCAAGATGTGTCCAGAAAAAGAACTTGCAAGCCAATTATTTTACATGATTATCCCCTTAGTATTGTCAAGCATGTCGGATTTAAGAAGTTCGTTAGTAGCCTCCAACCTCTTTTTAAAAATGTATCTCGAAACACCATTAAAAGCGACATATTAAAAATGTATCAATCGGACAAAGCAAAAGTTTACAGGTTATTTAATAATCTTTCTTGTCGCGTTGGAATCACCACGGATATGTTGTCTTTGAGGAAAAATAGAGGGTACATAGCTATAACGGCACATTTTGTTTATGAACGTTGATGCTTGAGAAATTTGATAATTGGGTATGTTTTCTTCTTTTTACTTTGTTTTTTTAAATAATTATGTTTCTTCACAATTTAATATTTTGATATAATTATTCATGTGTAGGTTTGTTTATGTCCCCGCTCCACATACGAAAGATGTTCTTCGTGATGTGTTGATGAATATTTTATTAGATTGGAATTTGGATAGGAGTAGACAATTGTTCTACTACTGATGCATTGATGGGTAGTCTTGTAGACAATTTTGTTGTTAATGATTCCATTTTGTTTGGGGGGGGGGGGGGGGGGGGAATTCCTTCACATGCGTTGTGCCTCACATATATTAAATCTTGTGTTGAAGGATGGCTTAGACATAATAGGAGTTTCTGTGGGTAAAATTCGAGATAGTGTAGCATTTTGGACGGCCACTCAAAGTAGGGAGGAAAAATTTGAGGAGGTGGCCCAGCAATTAAAACTTTCATGTGCTAAAAAGTAGTGCTTAGATTGCAAAACAAGGTGGAACTTCACTTATTTGATGCTCGAGACAACAATTTGTTATAAGGATGTGTTTCCACATTTGAAACAACGTGAGAGACATTATACATCTTTACCTACGGATCATGAGTGGTCCATAGCCAAAGAAATATGTGTACGATTGAAACTATTTTTTTCCATCACCGAAATGTTTTCTGGCACTAAATTTCCAACAATAAATTACTTATTTAGTAAAGTTTGTGAGATTAAATTGGCATTACGTAGTTGGTATAGCTCTCCAAACGAGGTGATTAAAATGATGGCAATCAGTATGTTGGAAAATTTTGATAAGTATTGGAGTGAGTGTCATTTAATTGCCGACATAGCGATTGTTTTGGATCCTAGGTACAAAATGAAGTTTTTAGAACATGTTCTTCCAAAAATTTATGGCGAGGAGTGTGATACACATATTGAGAGTGTACGGACAGCATGTTATGACTTACTAAATGAGTATCAATGTAAGGTGAATGTGAGGATCGAGATACCAAATGAGAGTGGGGTAAATGGTGTTACAATGATTAGTTATTCGGAAACCGTTAGTGAGGAGTGGAATGTTGACATTTTTTCAGAATATGACCAACTTTTTAGTGGTATGTCAGGGTGTATAAATGTTAAGTCAGAGTTATATCACTATTTGGAGGAAAATATTTTTCCACGTACTCTGGATTTAGATATTTTAAATTGGTGGAAAGTGATTGGTGTTCGGTATCCCACATTGCAACTTATAGCGCGATATGTATTGGTTATTCCAATATCAACCGTGGCTTCCGAATCAGCATTTAGCACAAGTGGTTGAATGGTGAGCCCTCATCATAGTCGACTTAGTGCGGTTGTTTCAGAGGCGTTGATGTGCACACAAGATTGGTTATGGAACGATATTCAAGGTATATTTGTTTAAAATAAATTTCTTTAATAATATGAAAGACTTTTTCCTTAATTGAATGTTTATTTTCTTTTATTTTTTTTATATGACCCTTCTACCGCGGATTCGAGGCCTACAGTTTATGATGAGGAGTTCGATTCCATGGAAGTTTAATGAAGAGGTAATGCAAGTAAAAAATCTATTATGATTTTTTTTTTAAATTCATACTTTAAATTCTCTTTAACTTCTTAGTATGTTTCAATTTTTTATTCAGGTTTGAGTTGATGGTGATGAAGATGATAGTTCGTTGAGCTATTTGAGACTTTTGTGTAACATTTGCTATATTCGGGACTTTTGAGACTTGTGTTATGTGAAACTTAATTTGTCGTAGTTGAGGTTATTTAGGACTTATTTTGTAATTGTTGAATTTGATGTTATTTAGGACTTCTTTTGTAATCGATGAAGTTGATGTTATTTAGGACTTATTTTGTAATACTTGAATTTGATATTGTTCGAGACTTGATAGTTTGGCATTTTAAACTGTGTTATTTGAGACATTTAATTATTTTGAGACTTTTAAAGTTGATGTTCAAGTTTTAGACTTAAAAATTGATGTTGAGGACTTATATAATTAAATTTGTTTTTTTTAAATAAATTAAATTTTGGGTTTTGACTCGCGGGAAAGGGTTTGAGGAGGTTATAATTAAATGTGTTTGGGGTTTAAAACCATAACCCGTCGCGGGGCGGGGCGGGGAGGGGTATTTTTTTTTTCGCGGGGCAGGTTTGTGTTTTAACAAACCCGCCCTATACCCGACCCATTGTCATCCCTATTTGGGGGCAGAACAGTCACACCGATGCTTTGGCAACCCTGAGCTCGGCAATTGATTCTACCTAAGAAGGACCATCCAGATAGAGTTCCTCGCGTAACCAAGTATTGATCAGACAGTCATAGCTGAGCAAGTCATCCTTACAAAGAAGGCTCCCAGTTGCTTAGATCCCATCATCGCTTATCTACGGAGCGACATATTGCTCGACGATAGAAGGTCGACCCATCAAGTAAGTGTTAAGGTTGACCGCTTTTACCTCTACCTAGAAGGGAAACTCTACAAGAAATCAATCACATGTCCTTATCTCTAGTGCATCCACCCACATGATACCGAGCAAGTACTTAACGAACTACATGATGGCATTTATGGGAGTCACGCATGAGGGAGATCCCTGGACTTTCGAGCGATTAAGGAGGGTTACTAGTGGCCTCATATACAAATTAACGCAGACACTTACGTTCTTAAGTGTGAAAAATGTCAGAAGCATTCTCCTATGATCCACCAGCTCGCCAACGCCCTGAAATCACTAACAAGCCCATAGCCATTCGCGCAATGGGGACTAGACATTGTGGGACTACTACATATTGCATCTAAGAATCGAAGGTATTTTCTAGTTGGCATAGATTACTTCACCAAATGGGTAGAGGTAGAACCACTAGTGAACATTCGCGACTCATATATGACGAGGTTCATCTTGAAAAATATCATAACATGCTTTGGGGTACCAAGGATTATCATCACCAATAACGACACATAATTTGAAAGTAGTTTCTTTCAAGGTTTTTGTGATGAATATGTCATCAAGCACCACTTTAGTTTTATGGTGTACCCCCAAAGTAATAGAAAGGCAAAGGCTTCCAAAAAAACCATGCTCGATGGACTAAAAAAATTATCAGAAAGAGCCAAGGGTGCCTGGGTGGAGGAGCTCCCACATTTTCGGTGGGCTTATCGTACCACCCCTAGGCAACTAACTGGGGAAACACCATTTGCGCTCGCTTACAGGATGAAATTTATCATCCCACTAGAAGTAGGTCTCCCCACTATGAGAACTGCCTTGGTCGACCAAGACCTTAATAATGATGCCTTACGCACTATGCTTGACTTAGCAGATGAGCAGAGAGAGTTGGCCATGATTAAGTTGGCTTCCTACCAATAATTACTGGCCAAGTATTACAATAAAAAAGTCAATCCCAGGAGTTTCTGGTAGGAGATTATTCTTTAAGGAAAGTCCTCAAAAGTTCCGTAAGACCATCAAATAGAAAACTGGGATCAAACTGGAAAGGACCCTTCAGAATAATCAGGGACGACCTTCAAGGAGCATATCACTTGAAAACGCTGGAGGGAAGGGAGACACAAGGAGCCTTGAATGCATACAATCTCAAGAAGTTATACTTTTAGTCTTCTTTATCTTTTGTTAGCACATTTAGTTTAAGCAAATTTTCATTTTCAAACTTGTGCTGTTTATCAAGCAATATTCAATGAATAAAAGGCCAGTTGGCCCTTGCACTTTTATATTATGCATTGACTGCTTAATTTTTCTTGGTTGCATCTCATTAATACATACCTTTTTCCAAACGGTAACACCTTTGTGCATGGCTAAACTCCTATGATTACAACAAGTTATTCGAACTTATTTCAATCAGGGAATCCCACGTGCTGAGCAGGGTTTGCGGTAGTTATAACAAATGTTTCAACTACTACAACCCTTATGTCTTTGTTATAAACACAAAAGACCTCATGAGTTTCCCCAGAAACAATAAAATCCCTATAGGGGATCATTAGGCAAAAAAATCCAACTCAGGTTGGTCACGAACAATGTTGGTCGTAAAAAATCTCCTCGGGAGGATGGCCTAATGACCAGGTGCATTCTCGCCATCATCTTACTTAGGCCTAAGGAAGTGTGACGACATGACCTAAAAGGTAAAGTAAGAATGATACTGCTAAGCCATAGTGGACTGGGAGAATGTTCGCACAAACGAAAATAAAGGGCTAACACATGTCCTTAACATCATTTAGTCAGCTTGATAAACCCAAAATGATCAAAAGCAAGTCCACATAGTTAGCGCAAGGCTTAGAACATTCATTCAGCACTATGTGACCCATAAAATAATAATTATGAATACATGTTCAGTCCGCATAGGCTCAAAACATCAAAAGTTAATAAATAACACCTTTTCATTAACCAAAATGAGAAATTACAATTACAACGGATACTAAAAATATACAAGGACTTTAGATGGCCTAGGATGGAGAGCAAGATGTTTAGCAACAATTTCCTTTTAACCATCATCTAGCTTGGGAGCAAACTCTTCTACATCATTGTCAAGATCGTGCTCCCATAAATGGGAAGGAATGGCATCAATTGGGATCCATTTATCATCCTTAGAGAAAGTATTATGGCAGTAGGCGGTACACTTGGCCTGGTATTTATACCACAGCTTAGACTCCATAGGCGTCTTAACCTATCTAGGGGCGCTCAACCATTTGCGAGAAAAAGTATCGTATTGTGCCTATTTAAGCTTTATTGGGGCATCTACCCAAACTGCATTGTAGCCCTCCGACCAGGCTTCTTGACGTCCCATTTTAAATTCATTCCTCAGTCTCTTAACATGTTCCTCGAGCCCAATAACCTTGACTTTCAGTCCGGCTACCTCCTTCCCCAGAGCATCATTTTTTGACTGAATAATTTCACCCACTTGGCTAAATTCAGTGGTCTCCAAGAGTTTGGCCCTTAAAGAGTTTACTTTTTCTTAAACTAAGGAACCTATCTCCTCCATCTCTTGAAGATTATCCTACAACTTAGTGACTAGATCAGATCGAATCTTATAATTCTTGTTTCTTACCTTTAAAGATTTACGGATCTTTACGAAGGCATTGCGAGCCTCCAAACCGATATTTAGCCCAAGGATCTGCCCTAGACGGGATCTAGAAGGAATGTATTGGTCTAAATCAACAAACTACAAATAACATACACCAGATCACGAGCAAAATATTAGCACATGAAGATTAAAAAAATACATACACAAAAAGAAAGATCCCATCTTCATTAATATACAAAAGGGAGGGGGCAAGGGATAATATAGTAAGTCCAGTCGAGATGATTACAAACTTTCGAAGGAGAAATCGTACAAGGAAGAAGAAAAATTCCTAATCTATGATCCTTAATCCTTCACCAGATCAGTTTTGAAGATGGCTTTTCTCTTGCCAATAATAAGTTTTTCCTTGCCACATCATCATCAACATCGACCTTAGTAGGAATGATCTCAGTGCGACTAGCAGGTTGACCGTCACCCTCTTCATCTTCCTCAAAAAGGTCAAGATCAGGGGAATGGAGACTAAAGATCTCAATTTCGATAGGATTCCTAACAGCCTTCAAGTCTTAGTCATAACCTTTCTTGAAGTCCACCTTACATCCATAGGCTAGTTGTTGCTCAGCATCATTATAAGCTTTATTAAAGCCCTCGCGCTAGCTCGTATCTTTCTCTTGGGGAAGTTCCCCCTCCAACTTAACAATCTTAACGGAAAAAGCTTCATTCGCCTCAAACCAACATGGTCTACACGATATCCACCGCCTCTGGGATGCCCCACATTCATCATAATCCTTAATCAGGTTCTCTCTCTCTTGCTCCCATACCAGGCGAGCTTCAGCAAAGGCTTTTTTCTCAGATTCTAGAGAGTCTTTTAGCTCCTACTCATTTCTGGATTTGTTGGCATGGTCATCCAAGAGAGTTATAAAATCAAATAATAACTGCATAGAAAGAGAAAGAGGAACAAGTCAGTATAAAAATAGGAAAATTGAAAGAAAATGAACAGTGGAGAAGACTTACCAGGGACATCCCCTGAGAAGTTTTAAGGGCGAGTTGGGATGACCCCAATCTCGAAAAGCGCTCGTGATCGGCAGCGAACATTGCCCTCTTAAATAGATTAGGGGCAAGATAAGGGGCATGTGACACCCCGACTAATTAAATACCGGGTAGCTACTCCTTTATTAAATTAATACAAAATGCCAAGTTGGTTCAGTTAATAGCATCACTGTCGAAAATATTTTAATGATTTCTAACCACCTAGTATTTACAAAGTAAGTTGTCAAATTTTAAATTAAATCTTATTAACATGCAATAAAAGAATTATGAAAGAATAACATAACCATTCACCATAAGGAAGTAATAGAATAACCAACAAATAATAATAAGTCTGGAGGAAATACTCCTCACAACAATCCCAAAATGGAAATAAATAAAACAAGTTTGCATCCTGAATTAAATACAAACCAAAGTCTGAATAACTGAAATATAAAGTGTCTCTAAAGAAATGGGCGACATGCCCTATAATGATGAAGCTGAATATGGAGTCAAGACTAAAAAAGAGGCGTCTACTAGCAAAGCCCTGTAACTTCCACAACAGCTACAGCTCGTCACCTGAATAAAGATCCTATGCATGGTGTCCTTGTGGCTGGGCACCTAAAAAGGTTTTTTTACAAAATATATTTGAAAGCAAACGGGTCAGAGCCCGAAAGTGGAGAGTATTTTAAAAACAGCAAGTGCTTTAATAACATTTAAAACAATGAATGAAAAATACATGTTAGGACGTGCTCTCACATGAAATACTCACCTCTCATCTAACTGTGCACTCCTAACGTTCCTGTACCCATTCATGTGTTATTTATATCTAACTAAACCGTCATAAGTTTTAACCCAACTACTCGATTCACAATATGAATCCCCAATGTTATCACTTAAATATATAGCTTTACTTAAACTCGGATTCTCAATTATTAGCATTACCGTTTACTGGAGGTTATCCCCTTATTTATCTCCTCAAGGAGTTACTATAAATTATTCTCATAATTTAAACATAATAATTCCTTTTCATTTAACCGTATATTATTCACATCATAAATATACAATATAAGCACCCCGAGGCTAAGCTGCGGTGCACACATACTCTGCTATCCATCCCGGTACATCACGTACATAAGGATTACAAATTCCGAATCTCTCAGGAATTGTTAGAATAAGCACAACACACAAAAATGGAGGCGAACATAATTCAACATATCCATGGTCACGTACATACCTACGCTCCATAGTCAGCTGTCTTATTAACTCACAAATAAGTCATTCTCTTGAACTATGTCCTCGAGGTACCAATCTAAATCCGGGCACACAAAGATTAGATGGCCCTAAGCGAACATAAACCTCCCGTGATAGCAAGTATGGTAGGTATGTCATACACATAAATTCATATACTAAGCATATCTTAGATGTCTCAATATTAATAAAGGTACATTCTACATCCTTATACCATTATTCCAATTTTATACATTTTTAGTCTTTCGATAATATAAAATGTAGACTGTCGACACATCTCACGTCATAGTTTCTTGTACTTAAAACCTATCTCAAAGGGATTATTAAGTTTCCTATTATTCCCACATATAACATCATTATTCTTAAGGTCCTTACTTCTGCCCCAAACCTCATTTCATCAATTTATTCCAATTTACTCTTTTAACCCTAATATTATCCCACTCATCGAGTTTCATTAGCTTTTAAAATAATTCCTCAAATTGAATTCTAATTAAGGTCCAAATTTTATAACCATACCTACTGGTCTTCCTTAAGTCTAAGGATATTCATAAAGTCTCCAATAATGTTTTCTAAGGGTTAACATCATTAAAATTTAACTAGGGGAAATTTTACTCATTCTGGGAAGGTCGATCGATCGACCTTGAACCTCGATCGATCGATGGTGGTCGATCGATCGACTGATGAATGTCGATCGATCGATCGCACCAGGTACGCTACGGACTGCTTCATTATGCAGTCCTCAAATCATCCCAAAACTCCATTATAATGCATGAAACTCTAATATAACGTTATAATATCATCATACAACCATCCTACAACATTGTTAACGTTCTAAAACCAATAAATCGTCAACCAAGGGCTTTATTTGGATCAAAACTTCATCAAGAACCCTAGTTTTCTATTTCTTTCAAGAACATTAATAAATCTCTTCTTAAATCCGTTTTTAGATCATCAAGGGTTATATTTTGAATTCATAATTCGTCCAGAATATGTCTACATGCAATTCCTAACATAGTTCATAGTTTTAATCCTCAAATTCATGGGTCTATATCAATCTTCCAAGACAAAATTCGATAATTTCCTAAACATGGAAGAACACATTCATGGAATTAATTGTAACTAAATCACTTGCCTTATGTTCTTCAGATTTGTTGTTGGTTGGAGATGGTTGAATTCCTCTCTCTCTCTCTGCAGAATTCTCCTCTCTCTCTCTCTCTACAAGTTCTTCTCACAAGATGACAATGGAGGTGGAGGTTTATTTTTTTGGACTTTTAACTTTTTTTCTAAACTTCTCCCGTAGCCCACTACTTAGTTTAGTGTTGATAATGGGTTGGTGGGTTTAATGATAAATCATAATTAAACTCTCATTTTCGTGGGTTTTAATTACCAAATTTCCAAAATTACCAAACTACCCTTTTGGGTTGCCGGTTTGGCCTAAAAATGCCCCGGGACCCAAACTAAACCCCCGGCTAGTGTTTTCTGACTATTTCGACCCTTCCGGACTCGTTGGCGCACTCAAAATGACCATACGGTTGATAAAAATAAAATTCACTTTTTAATTCAAATAATTACATTTCTGACGCGACTGTCACGCGCGTCCCGACAAAATTTTCCAAATTGCCGTATTTCAGCCTTGCGACAATTTCAATATTTTCAATCTTCATATATTGCCATATATACACATTATAATCAAATACCAACTCACATCTCGTTAGTATTTTATCCGGATTAATTCTTAATTAATTCACATTTAATTTAATTAATCCAATAAATAAATATCGATAAAAATGCGGGGTATTACAGGACATTACCCACGCGAGGCCCCTCAGCGTCTGCAGCGAGAGGAGGGACTCCAGAGGCTTTTATGAATAATTTTCTTTTGGTCTCCTTTATTTCCTCATCTCCCTTTTTTTCCTCTTTCTTCTCCCTCTCTCTCTCATTCCTCTTCTCTTCCGCTTCTCTCTTATTCTCTTTCCCCTTGTCAGATGGTCTAGAATTCAGCCTCAGACGTCTGTAAAGACTTGTGCCGATAGGATGGTCCGATCGTCATCTTCAGAAAGCCTAAACTTTCTTTTCTTTATCAGAGGGGCCATGTCTTCTTCTTTTTCTTCCTCTTATCCCTCTTCTTATTCTTCCACTCCCTCTTCCCCTTTTTCGATTCCTCTTCCTCATCGTCTATCATGATTGGGTCAGAAGGAACAACCTCAAGAGCTTTTAAGTTTGGGACCTTGTCGACTGGACGAGCGATAAAGCTAGTGATCGTATTCTTGTATTCTAACAAATAGGCCGCCGACCTTAGGTGTTCGCTGTTTTGTAGCCTTTCCTAGATATTCTAGGCTTTTAGAAGCTCATCGACATCAATCTCACTTATATCAGGCTCTCCTGGTTTTTTATACGAGTTGCAGAAGAAGAACATTAGCTAAGAGGATAAAAGTCAAAAAGCAGAACTGCATAGTCAGGGAAAGAAAAAAGTAAGTGACCTATTTGGTCCTCTCCAAAGTCTAAAATTATAGGGCCCCAATGCCTTTCGCCCTCACGAGCTGGAGGACGTTGACAATTTCTAGCAATGAAACCATGTTCCCAGCAATCTTTAGGGGAGTACAGAAGGTTCACTACCAGGACCCTCTCAGCCTTCCTGGTTTTTAAATAAATAAGGCCATCACCAGTTCACGACCACACATAGCAGTAGCAGATCTCAGCAAGGCCCAATTTTTTCCCATAAAGGATGGTTATTCGATAAACTCCGTTAACTATCTTCCAAACGTTGGGGTACATGTGACACCCCGACTAATTAAATACCGGGTAGCTATTCCTTTATTAAATTAAATCAAAACGCCAAGTTGGCTCAGTTAATAGCATCACTGTCGAAAACATTTTATTATTACTAACCACCTAGTATTTAAAAAGTAAGTTGCCAAATTTTAATTAAAGTCTGATTAACATGCAACAAGTGTAAAGAAGAATAAAAACACCATTCACCATAATGAAGTAAATAGAATAACCGTCACATGATATAAATAAATCTGGAGGAAAAACTCCTCATAACACAATCCCATAACTGAAGTAAATACTGAATACTGAATGAATACATGCCAAAGTCTGAAAAACTAAAATGGAAATGTATCTAATAGAATTTGGGCAACATGCCCTACAACTGAGGAATACTGAATAAGGAATCCAAATGATATAAGCGTCTAAAAGCAAATCCCTGTAGCTTCCACAAGCAGCTACAGCTCGTCATCAGAATGAGGATTCTATGCATGGTGACCTTGTGGCTGGGCACCTAAAATGGTTTTACAAAAAGATAGATTTGAAAGCAAACGGGTCAGAGCCCGAATGTGGAGATATTTTAAAAACCTGCAAGTGCTTTAAAAACATTTAAAACAGTATATGCAAAGTACATGTTAGGACGTGCTCTCACATGATATACTCACCTCTCGTCTAACTGTGGACTCCTAACGTTCCTGTACCCATTCATGTGTTATCTCATAACTATCTAAAGAGTTTCCTCAATTCACGTTTATTTACCAATCTTAACAATTGAATAGAGAGTTCTACGTTAATTCCCGGATTCCCAATCATTAACAAAACCATTTATTGGTAAAAGTTCCCTTTTTATCTTTTCAAAACATTACCATAATTATTCTCACAATTTAACATAGTAAATTCCTTCTCATTTAACCGTATATTTTCACATCTTAATTATACAATACAAGCACCCAAGGCTAAGCTACGGTGCACACATACTCTGCTATCCATCCCGGTACATCACGTACATAAGGATTACAAATTCTGAATCTCTCAGGAATTGTTGGAATAAACACCACACACAAAAATGGAGGCGAACATAATTCAATCATATCCATGGTCACGTACATACCTACGCTCCATAGTCAGCTGGCTCATTAACTCACAAATAAGTCGTTCGTTTGAATTATGTCCTCGAGGTACCTATCTAAATCCGGGCACACAAGGATAAGAAGGCCCTAAGCGAACGTAACCTCTAGTGATAGCAAGTATGGTAGGTATGTCATACAGATAAAATTATATACTAAGCATTCACACATCTTAGATATCTCGATATTGATAAAGGTATACTCTACATCATTATACCATTATTCCAATTTCATATATTTCAAGTATCCCGATAATATATAAATTAAATAGTCGTCACGTCTCACGTCGTAATATCTTAAACTTAAAACCTATCTCAAATAGACTATTAAGTTCCCATAATTCCCACATATACCTAAGGTCTTTACTTCTGCCCCAAACCTTATTCCATCAAATCATTCAAATTTTCACTATTAACCCAAATATTATCTCACATAACGAATTTCATTTATTTAGAATAATTCCTCAAATTAACTTCCAATTAAAGTCCAATCTCATAATCATGCCTACTGATCTTCCTTAAAGTTAATGGTAATCACAATGTCTCCAATAATATTATCCAAGGGTTATCATCATTAAAATTCAATTAAGGAAAAACTTTATTCATTCTGGGAAGGTCGATCGATCGACCTTTGCCTTCGGTCGATCGATCGACTGATGAATGTCGATCGATCGATTGCACGGGTATGGTTACGGACTGCTTCGTTTTGCAGTTACAGTTTCGACCCAACACTCCATTTTTAAGCATGAAACTCCAAGATAAGGTTACTCTAACATTATACTAACATCCTACAACAGTATTAACATTCTAAGTCCCATAATTCATCATTTAAAAGCTTAGTTTAGATCAAAACTACATCAAAATAATTTCCAGAATTCTTCCATTCAAGAACATCATCAAACTTCTTCTAATTCCACTTTTAGATCATCAAGGTTCTGTTTAAAACATATAAATTCGTCCAGAATATACTACATGCAATTCCTACATAAGTCATGGCCTTTAACTTTCAATTCATGGGTCTAATTTATCTCCAAAAATAAATTTCGAAAATTCCTAAACATGGGAACATATCTTGAATCAAAAGAGTTTAAATCACTTGCCTTAATTTATCTCAGAATTTGGTGTAGAATCTTGAAGTTAGGTTGTTCTCCCTCTGTTTTACTGCAGAATTCTCTTCCCTCTCTCTCTCTCTCAAGCTCTTCTCAAGGTTTCCTTCTCTCTCTCTCTCAAGCTTTTTCCAAGGTTGAAGATAATGGAGTATGGAGGTGTGTAATGGTTTTTAGAAGTTGGAATGATATATCAACTTCTCCCGTAGCCCATAATGGCATATAGTGTGGTTAGTGGGTTAAGTGGGTTGAGGAAATAGTCAGATTGTAATCTCTATTTTCGTCACTTTTTAATTCTCAAAAATGCAATTTACCAAAATACCCTTTTTGATGCCGGTATGGTCCACAAATACCCCGGGACCCAAACTAAACTTCCGGCTAGTGTTTTCTGACTATCTCGACCCTTCCGGACACGTTGGCGCACTCAAAACGACCATTCGGTTAATGGAACTAAAATTCACTTTTTAATTTAATAACAAGATACAATGACGTGGCGGTCTCACGCGTCAAGCAAAATTCCCAAATTGCCGTATATAATCTCACGACAATTTCAATATTACCAATATTCATATAATGCCAAGTATACACATTATAATAAAATACTAACTCACATCTCGTTAATATTTTTATCCGGATTAATTTCCAATTAATAGACATTTAATTCAATTAATCCCCAAAAATAAATATCACAGAAAATACGGGGTATTACATACTTCCCCCCTAATAACTGAATTTCGTCCCGAAATTCGGAACTAGAAGGTACCTGGTAAGAATAACTCTGGATAACGTTCGCGCATCTCCTCCTCGCGCTCCCATGTGGACTCCTCGACATTATGATGTCGCCACTGAACACGCACTAACGGAACTATCTTTGACCGCAGTTTTCGCTCACTACGGTCCAAAATAGCGATCGGCCCCTCCTCGTAGGAGCTATCGGGCTGGAGATCAATATCCTCCACAGAATTGAGATAATGAGCCAAATTATCTCTAAGGTATTTCCTAAGCGAGGAAATATGAAACACATCGTGAATCCGATGTAAATGCTCCGGTAACCCAATTCTATACGCAATCGGTCCAATCCGCTCAATAATAGGAAATGGTCCCACATATCTCGGTGCCAACTTCCCTTTCTTCCCGAAACGCATAATCCCCTTCATAGGAGATACTCTGAGCAAAACCTTATCCCCCACTTGGAACTCTCTGAAGAATCTCTTTGCATCAGCATAACTCTTCTGTCTGTCCTGAGCTACCCGAATGCGACTCCGAATCAATTCCATCCTTGCCGAAGTATCCTGAATCACTTCCGGCCCAAGTAGTTTGTTGTCCCCCACCTCCAACCAACATGCTGGAGAACGACAAGGTCTACCGTACAACGCCTCAAATGGTGTCATGCCAATGGTGAACTGGTAGGAGTTGTTGTAAGCAAACTCCACCAGTGGAAGATACTGCTCCCATCCACCCTCAAAGTCAATGGTGCACATACGTAGCATGTCCTCCAACATCTGATTTGTGCGCTTGGTCTGCCCATCGGTCTGCGGGTGGTACGCCGTACTCAACCGCAACTCCGTGCCCATGGCCTGCTGAAAACTCTCCCAAAACCGTGAAACAAATATCTTGTCTCGGTCAGACACGATATTTAAGGGCACACCGTGAAGTCTCACTATCTCTGCAATAAAGAGCTGGGCATACTGTCTCGCAGTGTAGTCTGTCCTTACGGGTAGAAAATGAGCGACTTTTGACAACTTGTCCACATTTACCCAAATGGAGTCGTGACCTCTCTGTGACGTAGGCAACCCCGTGATAAAGTCCATAGAGATGCTCTCCCACATCCACATCGGGACCTCTAACGGCTGTAGCAGTCCTGCCGGTCTCTGATGATCCACTTTTACGAGCTGACAAGTGGCGCATTTTGAGACAAACTCGGCAATATCTCTCTTCATCCCGCTCCACCAATACTGACGTCTCATGTCTTGGTACATTTTGTCCCCTCCGGGATGTACCGCGAATCGTGAGCCGTGCGACTCTGCCATCACCTCATGCCGCAATTCCTCCCCTTCCGGAACTACTAATCTCCCATTGAAGCGTAATCATTGTCTGAGCTAACGGTATAGGATTCGGCTCCCTCAGCTAATAATCGAACTATCTGCTCCTGACAGAACGGGTCGTTTGCCTGTGCCCTCACTACCTTCGTGACAATCTGTGGTGTAACAGTCATTACAGACATGATTGATTGGGCCACTGCATCCTGGTGTCCCAATTCCTTCCACTTGGCCTTCCACACATCTGCCACCTCCTCTACCGGTCTACGGCTCAACGCGTCTGCCACCACGTTAGCCTTCCCCGGGTGATATTGAATATCGAACTGATAATCTTTCACGAATTCAAGCCGCCTCCGTTGCCGCATATTCCACTCCTTCTGCGTGAATAGGTACTGTAGGGACTTGTGATCCGTGAATAATCGAAACTTCTCTCCCAACAGGTAATGTCTCCAAATACGAAGGGCAAATACCACTGCCGCTAACTCCAAATCATGGGTAGGGTAATTCTTCTCGTGAGGCTTAAGCTTACGGGAAGCATAAGCTATGGCCTGACTTTCCTGCTGCAATACACCTCCAAGTCCTTGTAAGGACGCATCGGTGTAAACAAGATACTCAACTCCCGGTCTCGGCAAAGCTAACACAGGTGCTGAGGTTAACTTGTCCTTCAACTCATCAAATGCCAACTGACAGGCATCACTCTAAATGAACGGCACACCTTTACGGGTTAGGCGTGACATGGGACCCGTTATCGTGGAGAAACCCCGAATAAACCTCCTGTAGTATCCTGCTAGGCCCAAGAAACTACGGATCTCTGTCGGTGTCGTGGGCTGTCCCCACTCCCTCACCGCTGATACCTTCTCCGGATCAATCGATATTCCCCGGTCGGAAATAATATGCCCCAAAAACTGAACCTCCTTCAGCCAAAACCCGCACTTCTCATATTTTGCATACAACTCATTCTGGCGCAGTGTCTGCAAAACTAGTCTCAAGTGTTCGGCATGCTCCTCCTCTGTCTGGGAGTAAACCAAAATATCATCGATGAAGACAATGACAAACTGGTCTAGGAAATCCCTGAACACCCCATTCATCAAGTCCATAAATGCTGCTGGAGCGTTGGTTAAACCAAATGGCATAACCCGAAACTCGTAGGAACCATATCTCAATAAGAACGCAGTCTTCGAGACGTCCTCCTCCCTGATACGTAACTGATGGTATCCAGATCGCAAATCAATCTTTGAAAAGCAAGAAGCTCCTCTCAACTGGTCAAATAGGTCATTGATTCTAGGCAACGGATACTTGTTCCGTATCGTGACCTTGTTTAACTCCCGGTAGTCCACACACAATCTCAGTGAACCATCTCTCTTCTTTACGAACAACACAGGGGCACCCCACGGTGAAGTACTCCTCCGAATAAACCCCTGACCCAACAACTGCTCAATCTGATCTCGTAGCTCTCGCATCTCTGCAGGAGCCATACGGTATGGTGCGCGTGCTATGGTCTCGTACCTGGCAATAAGTCTATAACAAAGTCTATCTCACGACTGGGGGTAATCCAGGTATATCCTGAAATACCTCGGCAAACTCTCTGACAATCGGGATCGAATCTAAAGGAATCACAACTACCTCAGAGGTATCCTCCTCTATGTAGTACAAATGAGTGGACGATCCTCCCTCGGGACGAGGCATTGCCACCAAAAACATCCTCTCCCGGGAATAGCAAAGATAATACTCCTACTGAAACAGTCAATCATGGCTCGGTACGTAACAAGCCAATCCATACCAATAATGGCATCATACTCGGTCATTTCTAATACTAACATATTTCAGGTAATATCAATTTACCAATCTCTACTCCCACTCTCCGGCATAAAAATGAACCATTTCCCCAGGGGTGAGTCTATCTACGTTACAGTGCTCAATAATGTGGTTAATAACCCTAAGGTCTTCGCATAATATGTAATTATAAAACAATTGAGTTATCCCAGTAACAAACAAAGTTCAACCCAAAAGTCTCGTGGATAGAAAAACATACCCCAAATCGCGGGTGGTGCCTGTGGGGCGGCTGCCTGGTTGATATTATAGATATGTCTGTACTGTAACTGCCCCTGCTGCACTGGAGCTACAGGAAAAGTTGTTAGGGCTAGTACTTGAGCTGGTGCTGGGAGGGCGGCGGGAAACATAGGCCTCTGCAACTCCTGTCGGACACCCTGTTGTTGTGGGGTCCTGCCCCTATCTGGACAATCCTGGCGTTTATGGCCATGTTTGACACATATAAAACATCGGCCTTTGAAGTTACTCCCCTTATGACCCTGCTGTTGACGGTGTTGGCCTTGCTGACTTGGGACCTTATTCCCCTTTCGAAATTGTTTCATCTTACCACTTTGTTGATTAGAACTGACTCGGTCTTGGGTAGTTTGTTGTCGCAATTTCGGGGTCTTCGCACATTTTTCAGTTTTATTCATATACATCTGGCTAACCTCTCTAGGTCTTTTGCCTCTTTTAAGTTGTATGATGCGTTCTTGGTATTGTAGAACTGCAGTGGTAACTGCTTGTGCCACGATACCTGCTAACTCAGCGGTTGATATTCTCTCTGGAGATACCTGAGGTGTGAGTCGATCTTGTCCGTTGACTCCCTTAACCGTTTTAGCTAGTTCTTCAGGACGGTCCATCTGAAAATTTAAGTAAATTTGGATGAGTTCATCATTCAAATAAACAAATCGCGGAAGTACGAATTCCCAATGTAGAGATTAATACAACATTCCTAGTATTAGGGCTTTATATCAAAGAAAGCTCAGCGGAAACATAATAAGCCTTACAGATCCTAAAGGACACTAGAACCTGATGCTCTGATACCACCTGTGACACCCCGACTAATTAAATACCGGGTAGCTATTCCTTTATTAAATTAAATCAAAACGCCAAGTTGGCTCAGTTAATAGCATCACTGTCGAAAACATTTTATTATTACTAACCACCTAGTATTTAAAAAGTAAGTTGCCAAATTTTAATTAAAGTCTGATTACCATGCAACAAGTGTAAAGAAGAATAAAAACACCATTCACCATAATGAAGTAAATAGAATAACCGTCACATGATATAAATAAATCTGGAGGAAAAACTCCTCATAACACAATCCCATAACTGAAGTAAATACTGAATACTGAATGAATACATGCCAAAGTCTGAAAAACTGAAATGGAAATGTATCTAATAGAATTTGGGCAACATGCCCTACAACTGAGGAATACTGAATAAGGAATCCAAATGATATAAGCGTCTAAAAGCAAATCCCTGTAGCTTCCACAAGCAGCTACAGCTCGTCATCAGAATGAGGATTCTATGCATGGTGACCTTGTGGCTGGGCACCTAAAATGGTTTTACAAAAAGATAGATTTGAAAGCAAACGGGTCAGAGCCCGAATGTGGAGATATTTTAAAAACCTGCAAGTGCTTTAAAAACATTTAAAACAGTATATGCAAAGTACATGTTAGGACGTTCTCTCACATGATATACTCACCTCTCGTCTAACTGTGCACTCCTAACGTTCCTGTACCCATTCATGTGTTATCTCATAACTATCTAAAGAGTTTCTAACACTACTACTCAGTTCACGTTTATTTACCAATCTTAACAATTGAATAGAGAGTTCTACGTTAATTCCCGGATTCCCAATCATTAACAAAACCATTTATTGGTAAAAGTTCCCTTTTTATCTTTTCAAAACATTACCATAATTATTCTCACAATTTAACAGAGTAAATTCCTTCTCATTTAACCGTATATTTTCACATCTTAATTATACAATACAAGCACCCAAGGCTAAGCTACGGTGCACACATACTCTGCTATCCATCCCGGTACATCACGTACATAAGGATTACAAATTCCGAATCTCTCAGGAATTGTTGGAATAAACACCACACACAAAAATGGAGGTGAACATAATTCAATCATATCCATGGTCACGTACATACCTACGCTCCATAGTCAGCTGGCTCATTAACTCACAAATAAGTCGTTCGTTTGAATTATGTCCTCGAGGTACCTATCTAAATCCGGGCACACAAGGATAAGAAGGCCCTAAGCGAACGTAACCTCTAGTGATAGCAAGTATGGTAGGTATGTCATACAGATAAAATTATATACTAAGCATTCACACATCTTAGATATCTCGATATTAATAAAGGTATACTCTACATCATTATACCATTATTCCAATTTCATATATTTCAAGTATCCCGATAATATATAAATTAAATAGTCGTCGCGTCTCACGTCGTAATATCTTAAACTTAAAACCTATCTCAAATAGACTATTAAGTTCCCATAATTCCCACATATACCTAAGGTCTTTACTTCTGCCCCAAACCTTATTCCATCAAATCATTCAAATTTTCACTATTAACCCAAATATTATCTCACATAACGAATTTCATTTATTTAGAATAATTCCTCAAATTAACTTCCAATTAAAGTCCAATCTCATAATCATGCCTACTGGTCTTCCTTAAAGTTAATGGTAATCACAATGTCTCCAATAATATTATCCAAGGGTTATCATCATTAAAATTCAATTAAGGAAAAACTTTATTCATTCTGGGAAGGTCGATCGATCGACCTTTGCCTTCGATCGATCGATCGACTGATGAATGTCGATCGATCGATTGCACGGGTATGGTTACGGACTGCTTCGTTTTGCAGTTACAGTTTCGACCCAACACTCTATTTTTAAGCATGAAACTCCAAGATAAGGTTACTCTAACATTATACTAACATCCTACAACAGTATTAACATTCTAAGTCCCATAATTCATCATTTAAAAGCTTAGTTTAGATCAAAACTACATCAAAATAATTTCCAGAATTCTTCCATTCAAGAACATCATCAAACTTCTTCTAATTCCACTTTTAGATCATCAAGGTTCTGTTTAAAACATATAAATTCGTCCAGAATATACTACGTGCAATTCCTACATAAGTCATGGCCTTTAACTTTCAATTCATGGGTCTAATTTATCTCCAAAAATAAATTTCAAAAATTCCTAAACATGGGAACATATCTTGAATCAAAAGAGTTTAAATCACTTGCCTTAATTTATCTCAGAATTTGGTGTAGAATCTTGAAGTTAGGTTGTTCTCCCTCTGTTTTACTGCAGAATTCTCTTCCCTCTCTCTCTCTCTCAAGCTCTTCTCAAGGTTTCCTTCACTCTCTCTCTCAAGCTTTTTCCAAGGTTGAAGATAATGGAGTATGGAGGTGTGTAATGGTTTTTGGAAGTTGGAATGATATATCAACTTCTCCCGTAGCCCATAATGGCATATAGTGTGGTTAGTGGGTTAAGTGGGTTGAGGAAATAGTCAGATTGTAATCTCTATTTTCGTCACTTTTTAATTCTCAAAAATGCAATTTACCAAAATACCCTTTTTGATGCCGGTATGGTCCACAAATACCCCGGGACCCAAACTAAACTTCCGGCTAGTATTTTCTGACTATCTCGACCCTTCCGGACACGTTGGCGCACTCAAAACGACCATTCGGTTAATGGAACTAAAATTCACTTTTTAATTTAATAACAAGATACAATGACGTGGCGGTCTCACGCGTCAAGCAAAATTCCCAAATTGCCGTATATAATCTCACGACAATTTCAATATTACCAATATTCATATAATGCCAAGTATACACATTATAATAAAATACTAACTCACATCTCGTTAATATTTTTATCCGGATTAATTTCCAATTAATAGACATTTAATTCAATTAATCCCCAAAAATAAATATCACAGTTGATACGGGGTATTACAGTACACTGGGCAGGCACAATTTTAAAATATTTGCAGAACCTAAGGAACAGGTGGTTTGGGAGAAACTTTAGACCCCCATGGGTTTTCAGGAAGGTGTGAATCTAGTGCCTCCTTCAATGTCATGAACATTTTGGGGAAGAGGGGCACAGTCGATGATTACCCAATCAGAAATATTGTAACGATGTCTAAACTCAGTTACCGTTTGTTATCTAGCATCGCCATAATTGTACAAACAAGGAGAAAACCCTAGCTACAGCTACATAATAAATTCCAAGAAAAGCTTAAGAAATAAGGTGTAACGCCCCTACCTGGATTTATGGGTTTCCCATAGTTAACCCGGTCTGAATCGAGTCGTTAGGTATGAGGTACAATGAAATAACCTAAATAATGTTGCTAGTCCAATTTTATTTTAATTAACGTTTCACTTGTTAGCATACGATTCCAATTTCGAGATGAACAACGTGAGGGACCCATGGGAAGCACCCCGAAGTCTAAGTAAACAGAGCTACTAACGTAAGACATAAATAAAATATACTTACCTATATAGCTCTCTCAAAATACGAAGTCTCACCCAACCAGCCGTAACAAAGCGAGGGTATGAGCCTATGCTTAGTAGGAATATACAAAGCATTATAGAAACGATCGGTAGGAAGGAATAATCACAAGCTACAATCACATGCATGCGAATATATATATATATATATATATATATGTATACCTTTGAAAAATACATGTTCCATGCATTAATCGTTTTACTTTTGAAAAATTTTAATTGTCCAGATTAATTTACCTTAATGTTATAAAAACTTCGTTTATTCACACTTAACATTTCTTACTTTTTTTAACACACTCGGTTCCACACTTAACACAACTATACTTGATATATCCTAAGTCAGTCCTTTACCAGAATCACCCCTTTTATATTCATTTGAATATACTTTAGTATTTTCATTGAAAAGTACCATTTCAACACACGCATACACCGTGTTAGAAAATACTTGTTTATCATTTGGAAACCTTTCAATACATACTTATGCAAATTATGGGTTTAACAACTTAGGTTACTTAACAACCCTTTTTCCCCCTTTACTTTACTACTTTTACCTTAACTTATGAACATTAATAGATTTACGCATTTACTTGTCCATTTCACCTTTACCTGAACATTTAATTTATTCATTCAAGTTAGGTTGTATTAACACATTTTACCACACAACCCATTTCTTGACATATTCCTTATTCTTTTTTATCTTTTTCTCGGAATCTTCCTTTACTGCATACTTACACGGGCTCCACACCGATGGCTATGCGCACCATATGCTTTGGCCAGTGATTTAGGACTTTTCACCCAAGGGCTCTGAGCCCTTCTTGCTTATTTTTCGGTTGCATCCGAGTTCCCATTAATGTGTTTAATATCTTACACATGTCCAAATTATTCCACTTCTTTACTTTTACCCGGCTGAATCCAAAACTTTGACTTAACCGTCCGTTTTTCCATTAATACGTGGAAAATTATTTCTTTTCTTCCTTAAGCCCCTCATCCACACACACATGATTTATACTAAAATCATTCACGATTAGAACTTGATTCATTTTCACACACATGAGTGTAAAGGCATTATTTAACATTTTTAGTCCATAAAAATGTTCCACTTTAAGTAAATTACCAATTTACCCTTTGTTTACCAAACTTGCAATTTAGTTCCTTAATAAGTGTTATTTCTCAAAATGGTTATTAAGTCTCCGGCTTAACATTTAAAACACTTTAGCTATTTTAACACTTATTTAATATCACACTTTGCCTAACTTACACACTTATTACTTTAACACCCTTAACACATAAAATAACACCCTTTACACAAGAGTACTTTTCATTTCTTAGAAATTACCATTTCTTTCCTTTTAGCACAAGTAGTCTCACACTCTACATTTTTCACATTTTTAATATCCCTTTTTCCCTCGCAATTTGAAGACTAAAATTTCTTTTTGTCAAATTTCATATTAAAACCCAACAAGACTTTTTTTAAACTCGACAATTGTCCGTTATTCATAAAGTCTCCATTTTGCAATATTATCTCATGATAATCCTACTCTTAATATACAACAACCGTAAGACTACAATATACACCAAAGAGACTCAAATGCAAAGAGTAGATTACCCCACGTAAATGGTCTTCAAAGTGGTGGTGGTGATAAGATGTGTGACTCCCCCACCTCCAAAGGTGGCCCTAAAGGGAGTCATAAAAGCTCCACCATACAGACCTCCATGGGAGCTCTAACACACTCCAAGAAAAGCTTCATTAAAACCCTCTTCAGAGCCTCCAATAATATACACATCTTCTCCTAATAATGTCTCCTCAAATACCCATCAAACCCTCAACAACAACTACTATATTTCGACATTGGGAATAATTATTATGGTTTAAAAGTATCCAGAACACTTGGGGGAATAAATGGTAGAAGGCATCTCAACCCACGAAGAGGGAGAAACTATGAATTTTAGGAGTATAAAATGGATTGGAAGTGTTCCCAATCTCATGCCCCTCTATTTTACATATACTGAGAGACACAAAACACTTCCACTACAAGTTCCCATCGCAAGGTCCAAGGTCTGACACGATGTGTGAGATCGACGATCTTCCCTTTGATAGCACTTGACAGTACCCTAAAACCTCTTTCTCTCGTACCATACCCATTCCCCACGTTCCACCATTCATATTTAATGTAACACATAAGTCTCGATTGACTCAAAGATCCCATCTATACTGACAAGAGTTTTGAATCAACAAATCAGAGCTCAACAGCACATAAGGGAGGGAGATCTGATCTGATGTCATTCGAACGGCCCTTCCCGTCATTCGAACGAGATTGTTCTGTCATTTGAACGACCATCTTGGTTGTTTGAACAACCAACTTCCTAGATTTTCGATTTTGCCCCACTAATCTCCTGAAATCTCACAAATGCCACCCAATTATGCAACGAATATAACAACTCTTATAACCTACTTCCTACTTATTTTAATCCTTCCTCATTCTTTCCACATATGCCCCAATAGTTTCCAACTTATTAGAAAGGCATATATAATATTATATAATCAAAATCGATAATTCCATAGTTCATACAATCTAAGATTCGTTAATTCTCTTTACCATAATTTATCTCTCATCATATATAATTTGCATATATAATTTAGTAATTTACCGAGCCAGAATATTACATAAGAGCTAGACTTACAAGGATTAATGGAGCTATGAAATAAAAGAGGGCACTGAAGAAGGTGAACTTAACAAAGCTTAGCAAGCAAGGAAAAGAGTGAACTTAATTGAATTGACGCAAGGGACTGTGTTTACGGTTTGAAACGTGATTTCAACGATGAGCATAATCTCCTAAAATGATTTTTTGCGGTTCAGATGCTTGGTCGGACAACAGTACCCTCGCCCATTCAAATGAATTACAAGTATGCCATGAAGATTTATTCAGGACACGTGTACCCTTGAAATTCTCTCAGATATACAAGAACACCATTTCAAACTCAAAGCACGAAGATTTCAAGTTATGGGCCTTTTAAAAATTATTGGCCCAAAGTTCACGAGGCCCAATATTTTTAGGGGCAATTGCGGGGACCTATTCAACATGGCCCATGAGAGTAGCCGACCAGCCTAGATTCACTAAAGCACTGCCCGGACCAAATCATGATTTAATTCACACACGAGAATTTCAAATACACTAGAACACGTAACGGTATAGTCAAATCAGTTACCAACAATCTCGAAAGAAATATTCAGGTACTCCTTAATATATTCACATGTTAATTGAGTTCCTTGTACAACTCAATCTCTACTTTGATGCACCTATAAATTGAACACCCTTCCCCAGGGTAAGGGAATGTAACAAAGAGCATTGAAACACACTATAATAAAACAGTAATCTCTCTGTGAACGTAGGCAAGTTGCCGAACCACGTATATTGTTGTTGTGTTTGTGATCTTTACTTTTCTATTCTTTGTGATAGTTTTCCTGGATCTCTTTATTGTGATATTTCTTGTACTCGCACTATCGTATTAGAAGTATTATATAGATTCCCCTTATTATTAGCATCGCTGGATTTAACGAAATTTTTCTAAATAAATTTTGCTAATTAACTTAATTACTTAAAGCGACAACCTATTTCTTAACTTAAAACCTTTTTAAATACATTTCGTTCCCTATAAAAGGGTGCAAATTAAAGAATTTTCTTAAACAATAAAATTGGACTCCCCCCCCCCCCCCCTCCCCCCGTTAACACCTAGATTCGGGTGTGGGTTGACCCAACGGTAGTCCAAGTTCGAGGTGAAGCGTTACATGTGTTCTACTCGACTAAAGTTGTGTCGAGGAAGGGTTACTTTTATAAATTAAAATTAGGATTTTTTCATAAAAATGCGCGCACACACACACGCACACACACACACACACACATATATATATATATACACACACACACACACACACACACATACATATATCTATTAATTATAACCACGTAAATTAGTTTTAATATATGCGTAAATATTTATATATTTACGTGTTCTTTTAAATTATATTAATATTAAATAAAGTTAATGATTCATAACTTTTAATCAAAAAACCCGAAAAATCATTTTAAAATACTATTGCGTTTACAATAACACGTGAATTTAAATTCGAACACCTAAGATTATGTATTATCATAATATGCTATTTTGGTGATACACAATTAATAAATCTATTTTATCAAAATTTCAAAGCAAACCATATTTATATAATTCGATTTAAAGCATTACGTCATCTTATTTAATTACCCAATATAGCTATGATTATTTTGTTTGATTTATAAACGAGTGGAAAGACGTGTGAGTGAAACGTGTTAACCGAATATTAAAAAATTTAATCCCCAAATAACCGATACAACCACCTGATCAGCACAGCAAACATGACAAGCTCAACAGAGAACCAGTCAAGTTAAAGCTCCAAATTTTGGTAGGTTTTCCCTTTTCAATACTAATTTCAGCATATTTGATATAACTGCTATTGATATCACGTTGTAATATCCCTAAAGTACTCTTAGTATGTGCATGTTATGATAGTGTCATACTACATATGTTGACGAATATCATTGGTATTTGAATATGGATCATTTAGATCAATTTAAACGCTTCCCATCTAAAAACCGATTTTTGGAGGCTATGGCAATGATTGAATCATTTCACCCATGCACTTATGTACTAAATGTCTTTGTTATAAGTATCAGTATTAATTAGGGAGTAGACTGCCGTGTTATCCCATATAATTTTTCTACTTAGCCTAAGGTCTCAGATGTTTGAGAGCCTGGTTTATTGTTACATACGTATGAGTGCTACTTTAATTATTGTGCCTAGTTATTTATTTTTTCTCCCCAAAGGTTTTGGGTTGACATTATTATTTGGTTATACTGATCGTGCTTGATTTTTTCTATACCAGTTAGTAAACTGATAGTTATGGGATTATCCATTTAAAAATCCTTGACTTTCTTCATAAGAATTATTTCGCATGTTTACCTCGTAACGTTGTTTCACTAAATAATTAAATCCATATGCTCCTCAAACCTCTCTCTCTCTCTCTCTCTCTCTCTCTATATATATATATATATATATATATATATATATATACACTAGGGTATGCCCGTGACTGAAGGCACGGTGACTATTTTCCCAAGTACTAATCGTAGTCAAGTCATAAAAGTTTTGTATTATAGTATCAATCGGGGTCAATTTTCCTTAAGGCACGACGAATACTTCCAAAGTAATGAATCAACTAAATTTCCTTTGTAAAATAGTTTATATTATAATAATAAAAAATGTACGTTATTTTAGAAATTTTGGGCAAAGTTTTATTTGTTTATAGAACTATCCACCTGTTTTAAGGACAAAAAAAATAACCTTGTATATGAAATAATCCAACAAAAAAACTTCATTGAATGAACTTGCCATTCTTCTATAGTAGACACCATCGAAAACCAATACTTTATGAGTTTACACTAATAAAATAAAATCTGTCATAAATTCAAAACTATTAAAATAGAAGTCAAATATCAGAAATTCCAGAAAAATAATGGCTTGTCGACACAAAATCCCGCAAAATCTAGCAAAAAATATCAACATCACATCTTCAGTGATGTCCAGTGTCGGGTCAAAGATGTATAGAAACAAAATTCATTAACACTTTAATGTGCACTCTCTACAATTAACTTCATAAATAACTTTATGTTCTGTTCACTCTTATAAAATTAAATAAAGAATCAAGTAAACAAAATGAATTAGCATAAACTTGATTTAAGTGCCCAAATGAGTATATAAAAGAAAATAGACATAAATGATGGTCTAAATGTGTAAATCATATAGTAAAGTAAACCCCATCAGCTCGTGCACTTCTTCATTAATGAAGTTAATCGCGGGTTTTATCTTTGACATAAAGGGTAAGATAGTATCCCCGACATGTCCTCGGATAGCGGGAATATCAATATCAATGAGCTTCAGTTTCTTCTTCTAAGACAGAAACGTGTTTGTCACACTAACTTGGTTCAACGCAGATACGACATGACACTTACATCTGCCAAAACCACAAATTCAATAAGCATTAGTTAGGGGAGATTGTATTCCAGTACCAGTGTAGGTACATACTACTTAGCCCCAAATTCAATAAGCAAAACAATTTATATAGTGGCTATAAACAATTTATAAACATGTTTTTTTAGAAAAAATACGTATATGAAAACCCAAATTAGAAGATCAAATAATTCGAAATCCTTACCATTTAAGTTTGAACAGTGAGTTGGGGAAAGAGATGTATAGAGTGGCTATAAAGGAGAGTGTGTAGCTTTATGGGTGGGAGAGTAGCTTCTGCAAAAATACAATACATAAGTAATATAGTGAATTTAGACTAAAAAGAAAGTAAATGTCTTCATATATTTTTAGCATCGATTTTCTTACTATACACTACTTCTTATTCAGCTCAGGATCGTCTTTTGATTGTGACTTGTGTTTCAACTTAAATGACTATTGTTCCCTCATCTTCAGTAGACATTTCCAGTAACTTTCATGTCAAGGACTTGTAGTCTTCATCTCAAATGCATATTTAACACATAGGAAGGGGAACCTGATAACACATAAAATAAAACATTAGAATTAAAAAGGTAAATGACATAATACACAAAACAGAGCATCAGAATGGAAGCAACGTGTATATGACCTGTAAATGAACATGTAATCAAATACATGCCCCTGCCATCAGCACAGTTGTAATTCAGTCATTTGAGCCCAACAGTTATGACACCATATTATATCTTAATAGCCACAAACATCAACGATTTGAAGCGGGAATTATTTTTTTATGTACCTCACTAAGCTATTTAAATTATCCTTTGCCTGCCAAAGCTCGTTTCCTCTTTGGTTTTCAGGCCTAATAATTCAATCCTCCTGAGTCAGCATTCAAGTCGTATCAATTGTACTACACTGTGTAGTTATTCGCGCTCTGTACAAACAGCCTTAAATCAATTAAATAAATTTTGTATATTTACTTTAACACCAAAAGAAGACAACTTCATGTTTATAGGCACCAAGAAAGGTAATGAGACATTACTACAGTAAAATCAGTTGTATAGAACCTCTAAAGATGAGTTGCAATGCTGATACATGGTATAAACACCACTAAGGAAATGAGACATTACTGCAGTAAGATCATTATCGACCGCGGGGTGGGAATTTACTGCATTCAGAACCACTAATCGGGACAGATCTTCATTTTCATTACCATATATAGCACATATATACACACACATCTTCATTTTCATTACGATTTATGGGACATAATAAAAAAATAGATGATCTTTGTGTAGGCAATGTGACACCCCTCCTAATTAAATATCGGGCGATCACTCCTTTATTAAATTAAATCAAGGTGAACAGTTGGTTCATTCTTAGCATCACTGTCGAAAAAAATAACTTTTCCAATTTAAACACCCTAATTAATTAAGCTAAGTGTCAAAACCATTTTTAGACATTATTTTCCAAATTTTATTTTATAAACCAAGATTTAAATATTTACAGCAATCCAATATTGAAGAATCACACCACAATTATCCTGGAACATATAATCCAAATAATTTAAACATTCAACAACTAAATCCCACATTTAAAACTTAAAGTAAACCATCCAGACAGTAATAAATCCCAAAGTGTCAATACTAGAAATAACAGAATCACAATGTCCAATAAAACAACTGAATAATGAAAAGGGCGACACATGCCTAACTAAATGGATATGCTAGGAGTGGAATCAAATAAATGAAGTCGTCTAAGCAAAAGGCCTGCAACTCCCACCTAAGCTGCAGCGCGTTCCTTCCAAAGGATCCTATGCAAGACGCCCCTGTGGCTGGGCACCTGTAATATATACATATATATACAAGAGAGAAAGAGAAATAGAAACGGGTCAGAGCCCGATAGTGTAAATGCTTTAAAATTTGTTTAGCAATTATTTAAAATGTTTACAGACCAATGCAACAACATATTAGTGCGACACTCTCTTGAGAAATTCTCACCTCTCTTCTAATGTGCACACCTATCGCACTAATCTTCCTAACGGTTTAACTTATCTTATATCGCACTAAACTTCCCAATGGTTTAACTTATCTTAGGTTACTCGTAAGATTTAAAACTGGACAATATAATTGTTTAAGAGGAAAATTTCATTCAGTAACAAAGCTCACATTTTAACTGTATTTATTAATAAAGTTTCCCAGTGTCATATTATACTTTTCAAAACAAGTTTTCCAATTTGAAGTCATTATTCATTTCCTACATACCATAGCACAGTAGGTAGTTCCAAATTTCAGAAATTCATATATATATTAAATACTCGTATAATGTATATATTCTAACAGCACCCCACATAAAAATTATGGTGCGTGCATACTCTGCTATCCAATCCTCGTATCACTCGTACTAAGGGAAATACAAGTTCGGAATCACTCTCGAACTATTTTAACACATACACAAACAATATTGAGGCGAAGCATAGATTCCAAGTCTCTAAGAGGATAGCACATGCCCCCACGTCTCTTAGGACCGTCTGAACTATCGATTCGATAGCCTGTACCAAGGATTTCTATCTTCTAAGGTACGAGTCAATATCCCCCATAAAGGTCCCATCGAGATAAGACTGTCCCAGCGCGGTAACCTCTGGGATAGCAAGTAGCGCGGGAACGATTTTCACACATAGATAGTATATGCATAAACACAATCATATAACTATACTACTATTACCATATCAAATTAGGTACATCTCTAATCCCATAATTACGACATTTGTCCTTATTTCTCATTATTTAGTTCTCACGTATAACCGTTCATTTCTTACTTTAATTTGAGGGATCATTCCAACTTATTGCGTAACACTCATGGACTCTATCCTCCCAAGTGTTAAATTCAGTAGGTATTCATCTAATTTCCAACGTAACTATCTTACGTGTCTCTCCCCTTAATACATAATTTCTCCGTCCCTTATATGTAAATATCCCAAAATATAACTCTCGTCTTACATTAACGGTCCCATAATTATTTATAAGTCCTACTGGTCTTCTTTGTCTCCCAAAACATTTTAATAAGGGTGTCCAAGGATTATTTCTCATTAAATTGAATTCAACTAATTTCAGTGTTCTAAAAAATGCGCCTAGGCGCGAGGCTTTTTTGATACGCCCCGTTTAGGGCCTAGGCGTGGACAAAGGCGTGGTCAACATTGGTCAACGTTTTTTTTCAAAAAGGCCTAAAAAACGCATTTTTTTGGAGATAAAACGTGCCTCAGGCGGCGTTTTTTTATTTTCATTTTCGGGGGTAACCAAAACGACGTCGTTTTGGTTGCTTTTAAACAAAAAAAAAACCCTAAATTGTGTTTGGTTGACTGAGTTCTGCCATTTTGTTCTAAAGAAACAAAACCCATTTCGTTTTTCACTTTGTTCTAAAGAAAGTGAGCTCTTCACTTTCGTTTTGTCAACAAGAAATAAAACCCTAATCGTTTTTCACGATCGGCCCTGTTCTAAAGGTGAGTTCTTCACTTTCATTTTTCATTTTTCACGATCGGTCATGACTTTTAAACCCTTTTCAAGATCAGTTCCCTGTTTTTCACGATCGGTCCTGTTTTCGTTTTTCACGATCAGTCCTGACTTTTAAACCCTTTTCAAGATCAGTTCCCTGTTTTTCACGATCGGTCCTGGTTTTCACGATCGGTCCTGGTTTTCACGATCTATTTTTACTTATATAAATATACTTTGAATACTTTACAATCAATTTTTTACATGACTTTTAATTTGTTTTCCAAACAAGTTTGTTTTGCTTTAATTTGCGTTTATATGATTTTCATACTACCGTGTATTCTTCCTGCATTACAGCTAATTACACCGACTGTTGTTTTAGTATACCCAATTTTGGCAATGATCATACTAGGAAAGGAATGCTGTGCCTGCATCTGTTTTAGAATAATACACTTTGTTGACTCAATGTTCTGCTAAGATATGTGTTGTAATTTCTGTAATGCTGAAATGGTTTTCTTCAACTGCTGTAATGCTGAAATAGTTGAACTGTAATGCTGTAATAGTTTTGTAGCAGTTGAAGACCACTGTAATAGTTGAAGACCACTGTAAACTGTAATAGTTTTTTTCAACTGCTGAAATACATGCTTTCAATGGTCTAGAAATACATGATTTATATGATTAAACATGTTTGTTTTTAGATGATTAAACATATTTGTTTAAGTTTAAAAGATTGTAATTTTTATGACCTTATTTGAGAGATGTGTTGTTTGGTTGAAACTTGGGTTGTACTAACTAATGGATTATCGTAGTTTAAGTTTATTAGGGTGATGTGGACTTGTGCACATGGAAAAGGGCTCCCAATGCATATATTGGTATTCAATTTCAAGGTATGTATCATTTTCTATTTTATAAGGGGCTATTTTGATTTTATTCTTATTGATTAATATTATTTATTTAAATTATTTTATTGACTACTTTGAATTTTGATTGCATGGAATTGGGTGATAACATGATGAGGACTTATGGAGCATGCATATGGAAAAAGCGTCCTAATTGCAAATATACGGACATATTTTTCAGGTATGTACCATTTCAGTATTATTTATTTTTATTGGGTATGTACCATTTTCAGTGTTTTTTATTAGCCTCGTTATAATTAAAAAATATTAAAATATATTAAAAAGGCCTAAACGCCTTTTCACGCCTTTTTACGCCAAGGCCCGCCTAGGCTTCCAAGGCTTAAGGCTTGGCCTCTACGCCTTGGACACGCCTCGCGTTTTTTAGAACCTTGACTAATTTAGAAAGGGGAAATATTAGTCTGCCAGAAGGGGTCGATCGATCGATGGCAGGAGCTCGATCGATCGACATTCCTGGTTCGATCGATCGATCAAACAGGTATGCGAATTCTGCAGATTAGCAGTTACGGGTTTTACAATCCAACCTCAATCAAACTCAGATTTTACACACCCAAACTCCCTAAAATTCGTACCAAAATCAGTATATACCCATATTATTCATCTTCTACGTAAAGCATGAAATTTTTCATCAACAATCATGGATTAATAGGTCAAAACTTCATAAAAATCTCAAGAACCCTAGAATTTCTTTAACATGGTTCTAATCAGTCTTTTTTCCTGAAATTTCTACTCCTAATTCATCATAATTTCGTGGTTAAGCCTCTACATATAAGGGGTTACCAGATTTACATTCAAATCAATTCTACATGCGATTTTCCTATCTCCAACATGGATTTTATTCTCCCAAACTCGTCCTAATCACCCTAGACTAACATGAACGATGCATTAACGAAAATAAGCAAGATAAATACTTGCCCGGTATTTTCAGCGTTCTGATTTGTGAACGAATTTTGTGTTGTTGCGTTCCCCATCGCGCGATCTACGCGTTGGTGGTGGTGGCGGCGGTGCAACCGGATGGATTTTTGGACTTGGTTTGCTTGGAAAGCTTTCTCCTTCCCTCTCCTATGGCCGTTCTAAGATTTTGAGTCTGATAACCCTAAAGGACTCTTCCAAATGGCTGATGTAGCCTAATAATTTTCGTGGGTTTAATTACCCAAAAATGCAAAATGACCAAAATGCCCTCCCGGGATACTAATTAAGCTTAAAAACGCCCCGAGGTCCAAACTGAACCCCCGAGTACACTTTTCTGACTATCTCGACCCTTCCGGACACTTTAACGCACTCGAAATGACCATACGGGTGACTTATAATTTATTCACTTTTATTCATCAATATTTAGTCCCGATGCGGCACGGGCGCGTCCCGACTTAAATTTCCATAATTGTCATTTCATTCACACGTGACAATTTTATAAAAATAAATCTCATATATTACTATACTCATCCAGTAACATTCAACAAATAACAATTTCCAATAATTACTAACTCTCGTCACGCTAGTAAATATTTAAAACAACATTCCGGATTAAAATTAAATTAATTTATCTCAATTAAATTTAATAAATCCCTAAATTTAAAAGCCATAAAAATACGGGGTATTACATACTTCCCCCCCAATAACGGAATTTCATCCCGAAATTCTGAAAATAAGGCCTACCAAGTAGCACAATTCTGGATATCCTTGTCAGTACGTAAACTAACTACATAGTTCGGCGCTCAATCACTATAGCCCTTTCCTCACAGCAACCTTATTTTACATTCTCATTGGAGACACTTCACATTGCGCTCCCAACCGACAACATTCGCATAGGTCACGCCTATACGTTATAAATTTCCATTATCTCACTATCATTAGGAGGCCGCACCTCACCACATGACACCTACTAGAATTTATGTATATACAAGACTCCCATTCTGAGAAAAATCATACGAACATTTGACCACTCTTGTTCGCCTAAAACAGTTGTGGAATTCTGCCATAGTTATCGGATATTTTCTCGACCGATCCAAAAATTCTGATTATCTACTCACCTTTAAACATACGGAAGGAGAATAGTCGAGGTTCTTCCATAACAAAAACCTTAATAAGCACCTCGTACGCGACAAACAGGTACGAGTGCTTCTACATAGCATTCCTGAAATCATCGTACCAAGATTCCAAAATATCCTCCTCGTGGCTCCACTAATCTTTAATCACCGTGCGCCTATTCCCTGGTTAAGGGTGATACATCCTAATTGAAACGAAACCTTATCTCCGTTGGTTCCTGAAATCCCATATCAAAGGTGGGATTCACCAATCTCATCCTGATTTAGAAATTTATACTGCGCCGGACCATGCACTGGCGCGATCCTTCCTTTCAAAGGAAGTCTGGGGCATACTAGTTAATATTGTAAACCAGCCCAAAGGAATATCAATCACTTCCTTCTCGGTGACTTAATTCACATGTTCGGGATGAACCCTTGATCTTGTTTTGAGGATGGCAACCCATCCAAAACTTTACCGACTTTACCAACCTCTTCCAATTTCAGGAATTGTCGATAAACACAAAATTCTTTGGTTGATTCTCTTCTTTCAACCAAACCTTACCTATGGGCGGTGCATGTAGAGACTACTCACTACGTCCCGCTTAAACATCGATTTTTCCTTGAAATGTCTCACATTAAGTGACACGTAATACTCCCCTTCCTTCCTTGGTGTATGCCGAAAGTTCCGACCCGTGTTCTTCTCTCCACGAAGCGCACTTCTGGATCTCTTATACCATACTAACATCATCACCCTTTATATGTGCAAGTCACTCTCACACTTGACTGCTAATAACTCCGCTCCGAGTGTTTTTCATAATAATTTAATTTTGCTCCATTCAAGGAATACCCCTTCTTAAATGGCTACCCACAGCCTTCCAATTAAATTAGGGTGTGTTATTCTAATTGCACACTTATGTATGGATTTTCGCCCCTCATGTGACGTTTAATCCACTCTATCACTTCCACTACGTTATACTAGTCCTACAAACATATATTTCACACGTCTATTACCGCGTCCCTTCGACTCGGACGATTTCAACGGCAGCTAACCAAGATGCCCACATTTTGTAACACCCCGACCGCCCTAGGAGAGCGAACGGCGTGCTACTCATCAGTGAAACTAACTAAATCCAACAAAGTATAAGGAATAGGGCATTTAAATTCCATGACCATAAAAGAGGAATAACAAATCTCAACCTTCTTCAGATAAGTACAACAATTTTCCCAAATAGGTACAACGACCAAAATAAATCACTAACGCTCTATTCATCAAAGTAATTATAGGTCATTTCTTTTGTATAATAAAGTTCTTTCCAGATAATCCATGCTAAAAAATCATTCTAACTCTTTACTCACCTTGTGTTCCGAACGCGGTTACGACTACTCTCAATCACCCTAGAAATCAAAATTTTTAAATCCTCCTTATCATCGTTCCACCCCCTCAACTCGTGGGGATAACTTCAATGCTTTCTTACCACACAGTCCGGCTCTAGTGGCTTTAAATTAAAATTCAACTACTAACTTACACATGTAATTACTTGTACCCATTTCGACCGGGTTACCGAACTCATGAAATAGTGACCAAACGTCTCCCTATTTCCAACCTTACGCTAAGTTTCATGCGTGGGATGTCTTGCAAAGCGAAATCCAAATAAGGAACCCCCCTGATACACTACTACCTAGCATTGTCGGTCATTAAAATCCGTTAGGTCCTCCGTCCATAGAATGTACCCCCTTATTCCGTCTTTTGACAGAAAGTTACATTTCCTCCCGTAATTACACTTAACAAGGAACATCTCACCAATTTCACTATCGTTCAGTATTGGGTGTTGGTAATTGCATTCCATAAACCTCGAATGCATACAATCAGAATTCTCGAAATCCCTTTCCCTAATAATAGGGGTATACATCTTAATTCCCCACATAAACACGCCGCATCCTCTGAGGATACAACTTATACTTATACCTTGCCAATCGTCTTGACTGCGCAAATGGTTTTCGGACGTAACACATCTACTCAAACCAAAACAAAACTACTTTAATCGTTGTCCTTTACTAGGCACCGTATTCTTGTCCTTTTTCTCACTTTGGAACATATTAACACGAGCGATTTCACTCCGCACAAAATACTTCAACGCATAATCCCCTTATTACATGTACTACTAACCAGGTTAGGATTGTCCTTCTCTCGGACTTTAGCAGACTCGATTCCTGTTAGCTGCCTCGGTTATACCCTTAGCCTTTTAGGCCCTAAAGATCAGGTCATTGTCTATAATAGTACTTACTAAATTTACCATCACTTGGTAAGAATTCAACTATCCGAATCATTTAAATGGGTCCCCTGATGTGTATCCACGTCCCTTTGTGGTGTTATACCACCACCGTTGTATTCAGTCTTTTTCTCGACTAAATTCTTCGATTCTTTTAACTTCTCACATAAAGAAGCATTACCATCTTTATTGACAAAATACGACATTGTCAACCTCTAAATCGGTCGTCCATCAGAATTTCCTCTTTGAGTGTTATCAATTTTTTTATTATGAGTTGAGCTCCCACTTGGAGTCGTTTCCTCCACTTGTATCTATATCTCCCGATACAAAATTCGCTAACGATTAAGATTCATATTCACAAATAGGCTTATGTCATGCCCTCTCGCGATGAGTTCAGAACCACGTTTGCTTCTCATCCTGAACAGTTGAGGAAGGAACATACGGTCAATACTGTACCTAAGGTTCTCCTATAGGCATAGCATTCCACTTCTAAAATTGGTAGTTGACTCCCATCATTATAACTTCGTCCCGAAAGCCAAGAAAATTTTCTCTAAATTTTCACTTTCAGTTAGCCACACTCCGTTCTAAATCTAAACCTTTGGATACTTTACCTCCTTTGGTAAACACACACAATTCTCGCATTTCTAGAATTTCCACAGACAGTTCTTTACCCATTTTGTAACATGGGTAAGTTTACTCTAGCACATCATTTGACTATAACAGCATTTGGAAATCATTGTTGCACCTTAGTCGCCTTTCTAGTCTTGGCTTCTCGTACCATAATGGAGGTGACCTCGACTACGGTCATCATTATTGAATATATTTTACAACCTTAACTGATCCCTGCCTCCTGGTGTCCGCATAACGGTCCTCTTTTGACATCCATCATCGCTCAGCACACGCACACATCCGAACGAAATTAGGATTCACTAATGTATACACATTATAGCAGGAGAACGAAATCTTGTCAAAGAAATCGATAATCCTAAACATAGGGCTCTATATAAAACAAAGCAACGCTGAAAGCATAATAAGCCGTACAGATCCTAAGGACACTAGAACCTGATGCTCTGATACCACCTGTGACACCCCGCCTAATTAAATACCGGGCGATCACTCCTTTATTAAATTAAATCAAGGTGAACAATTGGTTCATTCTTAGCATCACTGTCGAAAAAAATAACTTTTCCAATTTAAACACCCTAATTAATTAAGCTAAGTGTCAAAACCATTTTTAGACATTATTTTCCAAATTTTATTTTATAAACCAAGATTTAAATATTTACAACAATCCAATATTGAAGAATCACACCACAATTATCCTGGAACATATAATACAAATAATTTAAACATTTAACAACTAAATCCCACATTTAAAACTTAAAGTAAACCATCCAGACAGTAATAAATCCCAAAGTGTCAATACTAGAAATAACTGAATCACAATGTCCAATAAAACAACTGAATAATGGAAAGGGCGACACATGCCCCACTAAATGGATATGCTAGGAGTGGAATCAAATAAATGAAGTCGTCTAAGCAAGAGGCCTGCAACTCCCACCTAAGCTGCAGCGCGTTCCTTCCAAAGGATCCTATGCAAGACGCCCCTGTGGCTGGGCACCTGTAATATATACATATATATACAAGAGAGAAAGAGAAATAGAAATGGGTCAGAGCCCGATAGTGTAAATGCTTTAAAATTTTCTTAGCAAGTATTTAAAATGTTTACAGGCCAATGCAATAACATATTAGTGCGACACTCTCTTGAGAAATTCTCACCTCTCTTCTAATGTGCACACCTATCGCACTAATCTTCCTAACGGTTTAACGTATCTTATATCGCACTAAACTTCCCAATGGTTTAACTTATCTTAGGTTACTCATAAGATTTAAAACTAAACAATATAATTGTTTAAGAGGAAAATTTCATTCAGTAACAAAGCTCTCATTTTAACTTTATTTATTAATAAAGTTTTCCAGTGTCATATTATACTTTTCAAAACAAGTATTTCCAATTTGAAGTCATTATTCATTTCCTACCTACCATAGCACAGTAGGTAGTTCCAAATTTCATAAATTCATATATATATTAAATACTCGTATAATATATATATTCTAACAGCACCCCACATAAAAATTATGGTGCGTGCATACTCTGCTATCCAATCCTCGTATCACTCGTACTAAGGGAAATACAAGTTGGGAATCACTATCGAACTGTTTTAACACATACACAAACAATATTGAGGCGAAGCATAGATTCCAAGTCTCTAAGAGGATAGCACATGCCCCCACGTCTCTTAGGACCGTCTGAACTATCGATTCGATAGCCTGTACCAAGGATTTCTATCTTCTAGGGTACGAGTCAATATCCCCCATAAAGGTCCCATCCAGATAAGACTGTCCCAGCACGGTAACCTCAGGGATAACAAGTAGCGCGAGCACGATTTTCACACATAGATAGTATATGCATAAACACAATCATATAACTATACTACTATTACCATATCAAATTAGGTACATCTCTAATCCCATAATTACGACATTTGTCCTTATTTCTCATTATTTAGTTCTCACGTATAACCGTTCATTTCTTACTTTAATTTGAGGGATCATTCCAACTTATTGCGTAACACTCATGGACTTTATCCTCCCAAGTGTAGAATTCAGTAGGTATTCATCTAATTTCCAACGTAACTATCTTACGCGTCTCTCCCCTTAATACATAATTTCTTCGTCCCTTATATGTAAATATCCCAAAATATAACTCTCGTCTTACATTAACGGTCCCATAATTATTTATAAGTCCTACTGGTCTTCTTTGTCTCCCAAAACATTTTAATAAGGGTGTCCAAGGATTATTTCTCATTAAATTGAATTCAACTAATTTAGAAAGGGGAAATATTAGTCTGCCAGAAGGGGTCGATCGATCGATGGCAGGAGCTCGATCGATCGATGCGTCGATCGATCGACACTCCTGGTTCGATTGATCGATCAAACAGGTATGCGAATTCTGCAGATTAGCAGTTACGGGTTTCACAATCCAACCTCAATCAAACTCAGATTTTACACACCCAAACTCCCTAAAATTCGTACCAAAATCAGTATATACCCATATTATTCATCTTCTACGTAAAGCATGAAATGTTTCATCAACAATCATGGATTAATAGGCCAAAACTTCATAAAAATCTCAAGAACCCTAGAATTTCTTTAACATGGTTCTAATCAGTCTTTTTTCCAAAAATTTCTACTCCTAATTCATCATAATTTCGTGGTTAAGCCTCTACATATGAAGGGGTTACCAGATTTACATTCAAATCAATCCTACATGCGATTTTCTTATCTCCAACATGGATTTTATTCTACCAAACTCGTCCTAATCACCCTAGACTAACATGAATGATGCATTAACGAAAATAAGCAAGATACATACTTGCCTGGGATTTTCAGCGTTCTGATTTGTGAATGAATTTGGTGTTGTTGCGTTCCCCGTCGCACGATCTACGCGTTGGTGGTGGTGGCGGTTCAACCGGATGGATTTTTGGACTTGGTTTACTTGGAAAGCTTTCTCCTTCCCTCTCCTATGGTCGTTCTAAGGTTTTGAGTCTGATAACCCTAAAGGACTCTTCCAAATGGCTGATATAGCCTAATAATTTTCGTGGGTTTAATTACCCAAAAATGCAAAATGACCAAAATGCACTCCCGGGGTACTAATTAAGCTTAAAAACGCCCCGAGGTCCAAACTGAACCGCCGGGTACACTTTTCTGACTATCTCGACCCTTCCAGACACTTTGATGCACTTGAAATGACCATACAGGTGACTTATAATTTATTCACTTTTATTCATCAATATTTAGTCCCGACGCGGCACGGGCGCGTCCCGACTTAAATTTCCATAATTGCCATTTCATTCACATGTGATAATTTTATAAATATAAATCTCATATATTACTATACTCATCCAGTAACATTCAACAAATAACAATTTCCAATAATTACTAACTCTCGTCACGCTAGTAAATATTTAAAACAACATTCCGGATTAAAATTAAATTAATTTATCTCAATTAAATTTAATAAATCCCTAAATTTAAAAGCCATAAAAATACGGGGTATTACAGGCAATAATGATAAAATATAATCTAAAACTCTGTTGGGTATTCTCGTGAGATTTCTTGAATTGTAATGGAACAAATACCAAAGAAATCAACCCAAGGCCCACTTATTATTTTCAACAAATAGCCGACCCACAATCAAACCCTACATGCTAGCTAGTGTTTTCATAGCAGTACTGAATATAGAAGTATAAAACCAAGAGAAATTCTCCAATAAACCACCATTCACTGTCACCAATGAAGAAAGGCTCTACTTGTCCATCATCATTGCTTTCACCTGCGAAAGTCTTGAAATAACACTGGTTCTACCATAAAGAATTAAAATGTATATGAGAAAAAGATGTTTTCTCGTAAATATGTTTATAAATGATGTCATAGTCATAGTTTAACTAAATTGAAGCATTATATATCTATACCTTTTACCCATTCCTCCATTATCTCTGTAGTTAAAAATTTCAAAGCATGTGAAATTATAATACATAGGAATCAATTAAAAAAACTGTAGTATTGAGTCATAAAACTCAAAGAAAAGAAAGATTAATTGAATTCCGAAAACTATATAATAGGCATTTCAAGTCCAACTCTTTAAAATAAAATCATCAACATACTTTCGTCCCACAATCCACATCAGTTCGACCACCATGTCACAATAACTCTGACACACTATATTCCAACCTATTGTCATTAATAAGGTGTTAATAAAGAAAGATTTATTTCAACCAAAAATAAAGTGTAGTACCTATTCATTTTAGCAGCAATACATGTTATGGGTAGTGGACATGAAAGCGCTAGCTTGAATGCTATGAAAACTGAGTGCATCGGACAACATGAACTCATCCAATCTTGTAGCAACTATTTCAAGACAACTGTAGACTTGAGACAAAAAAAGAAGTGCAAAAAATTAGATACAAAACACTGAAACGAATGGCTGTTGAATGGATGGTGAGAAGCCCAAGTTCTGAATGGGTGCTGAGAAGCCCATGAGAGCACGCTCAGCAGCAATCATATGCCTCACCCTCTCCACTTATTCGCATTCTTTCATTAATAATGTATCCACTTCCGCACACTGCTTCAGCTTCAGCTCTAATCTCTTAAACTGATGATTTACAATAAAAATGAAATTTCAAAGGTAAGAAAAAGTATTAAGGATCTAATACTACATGTTTGTTACCTAAATCATCTAAAACTCGAACAAATATAAAGGATTGACTTAATCGTAATTCAAGTATTATAGATCAAATTCAAGCTATTTTGATGGTTGGGAAAAATATAAAGGACTAACTGAATCGTAATTTCATTGCAAGAAATATCTGTGGTAGTGTTATCCCCATTGAGCAACATATAGGTCTCTCAAAATTATGGGAGTTTTACCATTGATTGGGTTCCAGCAAAATAGGATCAGTTTTATTCCCATCGAGCAACATATAGGTGTCTCAATATAGAGCTATATGTGCACGCACATAGATGCAAAATGAGATGTAACAAACTGATTCATCGAGCAACATATAGGTATCTCAACATATAAGTATCTCTCATAACTGATTCAGCTCCTTAAACTGATTCATGAGTATATATAACGATCTCTCATAACTGTGCACACACAGAGATGTAAAATGAGATGTAACAAACAAATTTACTTAAAAAATAATAATATTTTAGTACCGATAGTAAGGTCACATTGATTAGCAACCTATAATAGTAGGATCACCTTGTTTCTTGAAAAGAGAATTCATGAATTAAACAAATGTGAGATTGCGCCTATTGAAGGAGAATGCAAGAGGTAGTGTTACAGGAGGATATATAGGGTTGTCCAAAATAAAACCCACATGATGTGTGACACAAACTACCAAAATGTCTCTATGTACCCCAAATAAAAAAATGAATTGGGAATAATAATTAGTGAGCCACTGGTATAAATTAAAATTTATTTAACAAACCACCAAAATTTTATTTAACAAAATTTTATTTAAAATGAATTGGGAACAATAATAAGAAAATGAAGACTCTACAAACCATGAACATATGTCCTTTTCGAACCCCCAAAAGTCGTAAATCCAAAAAAAAAAGCGATAAACAATTTCAAACAACGAAACCCAATCCATGATTAAACAACAAAAATTGATATCAACCTTCAGAAAATGAAATATAAATCATGAAACAAGAATATTAAGTGGTTAGAAATTTTAACAAACAGATCATGGAATGCATAAGTGGTTAGTAAATAAAATGGAATGTATATGATACCTGTGTACCTACAAAACAAAACACATGTAATACACAATAGTTGCAATGCTCTTGAAGATTTATATTAGACCCTATTTTTTTGAGAAAAAAGTAAATTTTGCAAAATCAAATTTCTAAGTCACAGCTACTGTTACGCTAAAAGTATAAACAACTATTGTTAAATAACAACCGAACATAATGAATTAAACACCAACTAACCATAATTTCTCATAGACATTCTATCAAACACTTGTTAGGCCTTTAATAAATTCAAACCCAGTCGCATAAAAAAGAGTTTGAAAGGAAGAATGTGGACAGAGAGAGACGTGTCAGCAACGTTCAAAATGACTTTGTACACTAAAAATTAAGTAAAAAATGACTTTGTACACCAAGAGAGAGAGAGAGAGAGAGAGAGAGAGAGAGAGAGTTATCATTGGGAGACTGAACCCTAAAAACATCCATGGACCTGTAAAAAAGATACATATTCAAACGACATAAACCATGATTTAAATCGTAAAATAAGCTTCAAATAAACTACTGAACAACATAAAACGTGATATTCGCAAAAAGGAAAAATCGCAGGGTCCTGTTCCAAAACATTTTGCAAGTTAACAACAAAAATCAACCAAAAAATCGAAAGCAAGAGTGAGAAATGGGTTGGGAAGAGAGTCTACATGTTTGTGAAACCAATAGTGAGAAACTTGAGGGGAAAGAGAGAGGGAGAATGAGGGTGACTGGTGGAGATAGCGATAAAGAGAGATGGGGTTGCGTGTAAAGTGGTAGTGTGTTACCAAAATACCCTAATTTTTTAATTAAAGTGTAAGTTTGATGAGTAAAAAAAAGGTGGAATTCAAATAATTGAGGGGTAGAGTTGTAGAAAAGAAAGAAATATGATCTTAACCATTAAAATATATAAGGAGGTGGCATCGATCTACACCATTAAAAATGTGTATATTTGCAAAGACCAAGCTCCCATATTATATATATATATATATATATATATATTCATTATAGAATTGGTTAAACTCTACTCAACAACAATGTTGATTCCTTTCCTTCGAGTTATTTCGAACAAGTACATATAAGCAACGATGACGCTTAAGGAGTCACTTGATACATAAAGACAAGGAGAGGTCTTATTAGAGGGAATGAAATATAGAGTAGCATGAAAAATATATATATAAGTCTTATGTAGAGATGAGTTTTTTAAACTAAAGTTGTAAAACATTTGAGCATCAATAAATCTCTCAGTTGTTTAGGTATTCATGGCGTAGTTATGGTTTAACATTATTTTAAGATAAAACTTGCACCCAAGAGATCAGGGTGTGACAGGTAGCCTCTCTATCAGACGAGTTTAATTGATTGTTTGCAATGTTACGTGACATTCAAAATCAAAGTACCCATAACTGAATGTTCGTTGCCATGAAGTTTTAGAGAAATCTATGTCCATTCTGGAAATAAAATTGTGTGTATGGTTCAATAATTTCTACAAGCTTATTGTAATACCCCGTGATTTTAGGATTGAAAAAAATTTAATTATTTTTGGGAGAAATTATATTTATTTAAATTGGAGAATTTTAATTTGGAAATTGAGGTCAAATTTGAGTTAATATGTTAAAATCTAGATTTTGGGTTAAATCATGCAATTGATGGTTATATATGAATTTGAGGTTGGATAAATAGTTGGGTAGAGATATATAATGAGTTTTGATGTTAGAAACATATTTGGGTTGAAAAATGATGGAGAGAACGTGACATATTTGATTTTTGGAATTTTGAGTTTTTTAGAAAATAACTCATTTCGTAGCTTGCTGAACAGACCGAATCGATTTGCCCCTTGCGAATCGATTCGACGTCTTACAGAACCTACAGGTCTTTAGGACCAAATCGATTCACCCCGTGCGAATCGATTTGGTATGTAGCATACTTACAGATCCCTTTGGACCGAATCAATTCGCTATTAGGATTGAATCGATTCGGAGGGGCCAAATCGATTCGGAAACGGGGCTGTTTTGCGAGGTTTTTCTAGAGTGAGTTTCGCTTTGTTCCGTTTGGGTTTATTGATTTGGAACCTTTATATATGTTATGAGAAGTATGTTTTGGAGACTTTTAGGGAGTTTCACATATGATGAAATATTGGGGGCGTATCGAGTTATTTCAAGAGAGTACAAATTGAAGATCATCGTATCGACTAGTGGGGAATCCTACTATCATCGAGATTCCTATTTAGAGAAAATTATGGGTCAATAAGAGAGAGGTAGGATGCGCTTAGTGATGTTGGACTTTAGGATTAAATCACAAATGTGATAACGTGAATGGTTCGTATGATCGACTGAACCGAAATCTGAATTAGGGATGTTTTAGCATATTACCGACTAGAATAAGTTGTGCATATACTTATAGCCGGTTAATCACTATATATCGGTGAGAATATATGTATATATATATGTGTGTGTGTGTGTATATATATATATATATATATATATATATATATATATATATAGCATTCACACTAAATATATATGCAATCACATCGTATATGTGCAAAACATCACACAAGGTCTATACATTTATGCCATCTTGTGTGATGGTTTGCACATATATGATGTGATTGCATATATATTTAGTGTGAATGATATATATATATATATATATATATATATATATATATATATATATACTTATTGTGTGAGCATACCCTCCAGTGCTATCATGGGAATTTGCGCGATGTGAGTGAGGCCCCTGGCTTGAGGAGAAGGGTGCGTATAGTCCCCAGGTCATAGTCGTCCATTATTTATTGCGTGATTTTATCCCGGGTGAGAAGTATTGGGTATGATTCGTTCTCTCTTTTAGGTTCGGAACTATGACCGCTTCCTATACGTTGTGATTTGTTTTTAGTACCAGGGAGATGTGATAATAATCCGTAGCTGGTAACCCCGGATAAAGCGAGTAATTCCTAGAAGATGATAGCATTGTGAAGTATTTTATACCCATAAGTGATTGTGTTTTGGATATTTATATGTACGTTATGCGTGTTATGTGTACTTGCTTGTTAGGGTTCAATGATTGTGCTTTATAACTAGAATGAGGATATATAGACCCTAAAGGTTCGGAGCAATATCTTATTTGTGTAATTAGAGATTATTGCTCATCATAAGTAGTCAAAATTAAGTGTCGGGTACCGAGGGCATAATGGATCTTACGACCAACATTGTCAAGGAGTAGTGGATCGGGGGGTTCCTTGTTTGGATTTCACTTTGCGAGACGTCCCACGCACGAAACGCAGTGCAATGTTGGGAGTGGAGAGAATTTTAGTCCTTATTACTCGGATTTATATGTTATAGCGAAACAATGCTTTATGAGAATAATTAGAGTTATACTCTATATATGTAGTTAATGTTATATGCATCATGCACCGAGGGCGTAATGGATCTCAATGACCAACATTGTCAAGGAGTAATGTATCGGGGTATGACACCCCGCCTAATTAAACATTGGGTGATCAGGCCGTTATTAAATTAAAACAGGTTTCTCAAATGGTTCATTCTTAGCACCACTGTCGAAAACTTTTTAATTACTAATCCCCTAAGTAAAAATTAGACCAGTGCCAAATTTTAACTTTCTTAAAACAGATAAATCAACCATTCGAAACAAAGTATAAAAATAACCATGTACTATAACCCAATTAACAAAGTGTGAGTACAAAAGAATAAGAGTAATACCGAATAAACCATCGGCTAAAATCCCAAAATAATAGTAGAACAACCACTAGTCTGAAACTAAACATCTCAGACCGATACCGGACCACAAGTCCATACAAAGAATAGTGTGAGATCCTGCACTAGATCTGAATGAGAGATATCGTCTAATCAAAATCCTGTAAGCAGCCACTGTGCTACAGCTTCGAGTCCCTGGAATGAAATCATCATAGATGGCGTCCCTGTGGCTGAACACCTAAAAGGTTTTGAAAATATTTTATAGCAAGAGTTAGTACTCAAAACATTTTGAAAATATTTAACAAGCGTTTATCACAATATAAAATGTGGTTATTGATTACACATGTTAGGTTCTCGTACACTCTCTTGAGTTTACTCACCCCTCATCTGTTGTGCACACCTAACGTTCTACACTTAGCCTACCTAGCCATATCTTCCAAGCTAACTAGGACTAAGTAATCATCTGAACTTATCTATACTTAAGTTCTCGTATCCCCCACACCGTACATCCATTTCATTAACATCTCGCGAAGATTAATTAATACTCAAGTAACATTTCACCTATGTTATGTTTCAAAACTTCTCATTTAGTCTCACTACTAAATTTCTACAATTATCACAATTTCTATCTTCCCACTTTTGTAATTAAGTTTCACTACTTAAATTACTAAATAGAGATTCTCTATCTAACGTTACGTTTCGTAATTAAGTTTCACTACTTAACTTACCAGTTCGGTATGTATCTTTAAATACATAATATATATCAATCTACTAATACATAGAAGTAGAATATCATCAAGTATATATTTCACACACAATATATACTAAATATCAGTCATTACTATTTTTTCCTTTTCACACACGTAAAGGACTCTTGGTTCGAAATGATTCATCGACCCCAAGTAAGAATTGGTGTGAAAAGATACATCGACCCCAATTATTTATATACACAAATTCTGGTTCGGACTCTTTCATCACGCCACCAGTTCAAAGGTTTGGTTCGGCATTTTACATCGATCCCAAACATATAATAACCCTATGTTAGTTTGGAATATCTCATCGACCCTAACATAGTTAATTTAGGTATATTTCTCTCGACCTAAAAGATCATATAATTCAGTAGGTACACGCTCGACCTATTAATTATGTTCGTACGTAATATTTTAATCTCTTATATCTACCGTACAATATTCGCTTTACGATTTATCTCATTAATCGCATTTATTTGAGTATTCACACAACTCTAAGGGTCCTAGTTACCCCTCACATATAATTTTAATAGTTATTACTTACCCTACTGGTCTATTACTTGAATTGACTTTACCTCACCTCGTAACTAAATTCCGAGCTCCCCAGATACTTTACTAAATTGAATTATTCTCGTCGATCCATAATCCAAGTCCTACACCCAATGGCCTTATCGGACCTTGACAATATACCTACTGGTCTTATTCTCACTCCCATATAAGTATAATATAAATCCTAGGATACTCATTTATTCCCGAAAATCAAAGAAACCTTAAACACGAAAAATTCGGGAAAAACAGCTTACATCGATCGATCGATCGATCGACTACTGGGTTCGATCGATCGACATTCGAGATTGATCGATCGATCGAGCAGGGATAGGCGCAGTTCGTCTTCTTCGTTAACCTCTTCCTCCATTAACAAATCTCCAAACTTCATTATAGTCCACCAAACTTCGACCCAGTGATCCTAACATGTTTCCACATATACTAGGACAATTTCTAACGTGTCAAATACATCAAAACCCCAATTCCTTTAAATAAATAGTGAATTAAATCCAGAATTTCTTAAAACCCTAGTTATGGTGTTCTTCCCATATATGCATTCAAAATCCTGATTTTATTCCGAAATAATCATCAAGTATACTGTGAATATTAATCCTCTACATATGTTAAATCATTCTACATGCGATTCCTATCCCAACATGTATATATATCATTATTCTCCTATCAAGATATTGATTTAACAAAACTACTCAAAAACCCTACACATGGGTATTATAACTTTATAATTTTTGCAATAAACAACTTGCCTTGACAGAGGGAATCTGATTTCGTGGAGTTGATGATGGATTGATGCTTCTCTTCTTCAATCCTTCCTCCTTTGGCTCCTAGGGCTCAAGATCCAAATCCAACCTTCTCAAAAGCATCTTCTAAGCCTTGAGAATGATTTTCTCCTTCTTTCTAATGGTATTGGTGTTTACATGGGTTTTATAACCCTAACCCCTCTTTCATACGGCTGATAAAAGCCTCTCAAATTCGTAGGTCTCCATACCCCCTCATGTTAAAAGACCAAAATGCCCCCGAACGGTCTCGGTTTAGTCCAAAATTACCCCGAGACTCAACTAGTACCCCCGGGTATACTATTTTGACTAATTTGACCCTTCCGGACTCATCTGTGACCTCTAAATTATCATTTGAGTCACTTAAAATTATTACTCGTTTTCACCCCAACACGGTCTACCCGCGTTAAGTAACTATTTACCACTCGCACTAAGTAAATATAATAAGGCAATATAAATCGGTATCTATCTCTCGATTAATATTCCATAATTATAATTTTTAATAAATCTCATTAAATTACTCCTCTTAAGTAATTTAAATTAAGCCGTATTTTCTCATTTAATTCTCCAATTTAATTAAATAGAATATTCAGAAATACGGGGTATTACGTATTTCCCCCTTATAAAGGAATTTCGTCCTCAAAATTAGGATGAGGCTGGTATTAAGACTAAGGACCTTAAACATCACTGCATCCTCTAATACCCAAAATCAAATCATATCATCCTAACGGTCGCCCCAAGTACATGCCTTGCTTCATTATAAACTCTTATTGCATGTTACCTATGTCGTATATATCATAATTAAGTCTCACTACTTAATTTCTCCATAGATTTTCCCAATCTAACGTTAACTCTTGAAATTAAGTTTCTCCTTACTTAATTTACCCTTTTGATGTATATCTCTATATATAACATCTATGTGTCTACTATCACTCATAAGTAGAATATTATACGGTATATATTTCACACACAATATATACTATAAGGGAAATTGGTCCGGCAAAATCATCGGCCCCAATAATCCTATCATTTACATTGGTCCGAAAATCCCTCGACCCCAAGGTAAATGTAATGCATATGTTGGTTCAGACCTTCCGTCGATACCAAATTTATCATCGATTTGGTTCGGAAAATCATCGACCCCAAATCGATCCTTTATGTATTAGTCCCGAACATCATCGACCCCAATACAGAATTTAAGCATGCTTATCATCACACATAAGTAGGAAATCATAAGTTATATATATCTAACACATAACATATACTATCAACACTTATTTTATAATCACCCCCCTTTTATAACACTTTTGGGGTTATTGCTCGGAATCCCACCTCGATCACAAATAGTGATTGGTTATATTGTCTCGGAATCACACTTAGAGCACAATATAAGTATATATATCTCATCGCACATGAGTAGACAATTTGTGAGCCATATATTTCACATTTCATATATTCTAAAATGTCATACCCCAATAGAATGTCCTCATATCACACGTTAAGAACTAAGAGTTTGGAATTTCTCCTCGAACCACACCTCAAAGTACATGTATTGTTCATAATAGGTACCCACGAACCTAATCCTTATGTACAGTCCATATAGGCTCTCACACTACCTATAAATATGCTCATATAGGTATACATTCAAACTATGAATTGATCAGTGTGCTTATCCAAAATTCCACTATCGTAAGGGCGTATTATCATCCTTTATCACTAACATTGAGTCGTAGGCGACACAACATACTCAAAATAAAACTTTATCTCTATTCCTCCCTGACCATCTCTCACAGGGTGGAATTTTAAGATTTCATCCTGATTCACAACCATGTAGAGCGGCACCGTGCACTTGTGCACTCTTCCTTTTCAACTACATACTAATCTATCCCGGTCACCCCATTCCGCTACCCCAACGAAATGTTGGCTTAATTATGATGTTCATAACCCATCAATAATTTATAAGTCGATCTCCTCATTCCATCATTGGAAACGTTGGTTCACTACCACATTCCGGTTGCTCATTTTGAGTCCATCTTTCTCTATCAACTAGTGGTGCGTCTGGAGACAATCTCACTATGTCTCTTCCTCAACACCGCTTCCCACTTACGTCATCTTTCCTCAAGTGGTACTCTATTCCCCTTTCTCTCCGGTTATATTATACTTTACAATCCGTGCACTATTCGTAATTGGTGCACTTTTAGGGTTGGTTACTTTATAAGAATCAACATTTTAGTAACGCGTAAGTCACTCTCAACACTCAGTAAAATAGTACCTTGCATCACTTCTTCACAATAGTTAGGCCTCCCAAATCAAGAGATAACTTTTGAACGGCTTCCCACTGACTTTTATCCCATAGGGTGTGCTGGCTCTCTCAGCACATATAAGCTTGGATCATCGTCTATCTCTCATGAAGTTCAATCCATTTCATCGATACGACTTGCCTCATAACTTCCCCACCGGTGCACTTATCAAATATAATTTTTCTGGATCCCTTTATCTCGGATGACTAAGAAAGCCAATTGACTAGGGCGCCCATACACCCTTTTCTCCGTGCACATTTGTAAAAACATTGCAAACGTCGCACTTGTAACATGCTTTTCCTCAACTCTAGCCTTGTCTTCATGACGTGACTATAATTTTGCTGGTATTCTCAATCCCCTATAGACCAAGAATCAAATTCTTGCCCACAAACTCCCACATATCCCTTTGTGGTGAACTAAGACTTTCAGTGTTTCTCCACAACACTATCGGTTTCACTGATGCCCTAGTATCTAACAACGTCCCTTCTCCTGACGTGCATAAAAATTTAGTCGCATCCCCTTTCGCAACCGAACTTAAACAAGGGACTTCTCTCCATGCATTCTTACTGAGCATTATTGGAACAACACATAGTCGAGATACTCAAATTCCATTCCTCAATAATATGTGTGACCATACTCCAATATCTCTAAAGGAGTCAAGTGACACTGGACTTATACTATCACTAAGTCCTTAGCACTAATCATAACAACGAGCTCGATCTCTCCGCTCAGCGGTCATACGATATACCTTGAATCATATCATTAAAGTCCCTATACACCGGGATCAATCACTATGAGATATCCATAATCTCTGAAGTCTCCAACATACTGATGAATTATGCGAGCTCGACCCTCTTTCAGGTGAGGCATCATCAAATACCTCATTCACTTTAGGCTAAAACTCATGTACTTTCTTGCCCATCGCACTGGTGGTTCAAATGGTTCCCGAACATAATACACTTGTCCTTATAGAAATGAAAAACTTATCGGAGTTATTATTCCCTTAAATAACTTTGGATAAGATCAACATGCGTGGTCTTAGGTCCCACATAAGACATATTTTCATAAATCCCCTTATTCCAGGCCACACCGACTGGTTTAGGGTATTCCTCCTCTAGAACTTAGCAACCTTGATTTTTAACACCATCATCATGGTTCCCTTAGTTTCGCTGACCAAGGAATGCACTATTAGACTTAACAGTCCCGACTTAGGATCAAATCAATGAATCCCTCAGTAGGTTTCCACTTATGGCTTGCACTAGCCCCATTACACAGTCTTACTCTTTGACCAAATCCTTAAACTCTTTTAGCTCCGCCCACCTAGGAGCATTTACCTCAATCTTGTAAGAAGCACCATACTGCCTTCATACACATAAGTCGTCCAAGAAGAGTTTTACCAAAATTGCAAACGACAACTCGAGAGTTCATTCTCTCAAGGGTTCTTTTTCCCTTGTACCTATCTCATCGGGTACAAGTTCACTTCAACAGATAAATTTTTTTCTCACAGTTGGCGTCTACCAGGCTTTCACGTGATGGGTTCAGAAATTTCCATTCACTTTGTTTCTGAACCATCATTAGATAAATTTGCGGTTAAACTATACGTAAGGTCCCTCTATTTGTATACTAACCCTCGGTTCGGATGTGGTGACCGGTATCCCCACCACATTGCCTCTAAAAAAAATTTACTCAAATTTTCGCTTCTGAGTATTTCTACTCTATCCTAAATGACAAAACCTCTGTACATTCTACTTCCCTTGGTTAACATGCACAGTCTCCGTTTTATCAAATTTTTCACGGGTCGTTCTTTTCCAAGATCTTTCAGACCTTCTCCCATTATCACTGCGTTGGGCGGGTTTAGATTAGCCTCATCCTTTGCCTTCGCGGTACTTATAAAAATGTCTGATATCCCCAACAGTTCTTGCAACATATACTTCCATTACACACTAGGAGTGACCTCGACAACGGTCATCTCTCCTATGATTACCATCCTCGAACCCCCCATGCTTCATGCCGAGCTCCTCCCTCCTGCAGTCCTTTCAACGCTAATATTGGTCCTACCGCCATGTTCGACATACCATGCCCAATCGAACTCTTATATATAACACTACATCTACTAAATAGCAGGAGAACATAAACTACGTACATAGAGGAGTACAATAATCCTAAGATAGGGCTCTATATCCATCAAACGATACGCTGAAAACGTAGTAAGCCGTACAGATCCTATGGACACTAGAACATGATGCTCTGATACCATCTGTGACACCCCGCCTAATTAAACATCGGGTGATCAGGCCTTTATTAAATTAAAATAGGTTTCTCAAATGGTTCATTCTTAGCATCACTGTCGAAAACTTTTTAATTACTAATCTCCTAAGTAAAAATTAGACCGGTGCCAAATTTTATCTTTCTTAAAACAGATAAATCAATCATTCGGAACAAAGTATAAAAATAACCATGTACTATAACCCAATAAACAAAGTGTGAGTACAAAAGAATAAGAGTAATACCGAATAAACCATCGGCTAAAATCCCAAAATAATAGTAGAACAACCACTAGTCTGAAACTAAACATCTCAGACCGATACCGGACCACAAGTCCATACAAAGAATAGTGTGAGATCCTGCACTAGATCTGAATGAGAGATATCGTCTAATCAAAATCCTGTAAGCATCCACTGTGCTACAGCTTCGAGTCCCTGGAATGAAATCATCATACATGGCGTCCCAGTGGCTGAACACCTAAAAGGTTTTAAAAATATTTTATAGCAAGAGTTAGTACTCAAAACATTTTGAAAATATTTAACAAGCGTTTATCACAATATAAAATGCGGTTATTGATTACACATGTTAGGTTCTCGTACACTCTCTTGAGTTTACTCACCCCTCATCTTTTGTGCACACCTAACGTTCTACACTTAGCCTACCTAGCCATATCTTCCAAGCTAAATAGGACTAAGTAATCATCTGAACTTATCTATAATTAAGTTCTCGTATCTCCCACACCGTACATACATTTCATTAACATCTCACGAAGGTTAATTAATACTCAAGTAACATTTCACCTATATTATGTTTCAAAACTTCTCATTTAGTCTCACTACTAAATTTCTACAATTATCACAATTTCTATCTTCCCACTTTTGTAATTAAGTTTCACTACTTAAATTACTAAATAGATATTCTCTATCTAACGTTACGTTTCGTAATTAAGTTTTACTACTTAACTTACCAGTTCAGTATGTATCTTTAAATACATAATATATACCAATCTACTAATACACAGAAGTAGAATATCATCAAGTATATATTTCACACACAATATATACTAAATATCAGTCATTACTATTTTGTCCTTTTCACACACATAAAGGACTCTTGGTTCGAAATGATTCATCGACCCCAAGTAAGAATTGGTTCGGAATGATACATCGACCCCAATTATTTATATACACAAATTTTGGCTCGGACTCTTTCATCACGCTACCAGTTCAAAGGTTTGGTTCGACATTTTACATCGACCCCAAACATATAATAACCCTATGTTAGTTCGGAATATCTCATCGACCCTAACATAGTTAATTTAGGTATATTTCTCTCGACCTAAAAGATCATATAATTCAATAGCTACACGCCCGACCTATTAATTATGTTCGTACGTAATATTTTAATCTCTTATATCTACCGTACAATATTCGCTTTACGATTTATCTCATTAATCGCATTTATTTGAGTATTCACACAACTATAAGGGTCCTAGTTACCCCTCACATATAATTTCAGTAGTTATTACTTACCCTACTGGTCTATTACTTGAATTGACTTTACCTCGCCTCGTAACTCAATTTCGAGCTCCCTAGATACTCTACTAAATCGGATTATTCTCGTCGATCCATAATCCAAGTCCTACACCCAATGGCCTTAACGGACCTCGACAATATACCTACTTGTCTTATTCTCACTCCCATATAAGTATAATATAAATCCTAGGATACTCATTCATTCCCGAAAATCAAAGAAACCTTAAACACGGAAAATTCGGGAAAAACACCTTACATCGATCGATCGATCGACTACTGGGATCGATCGATCGACCTAGTCGATCGATCGATCGATCGAGCAGGGACAGACGACGTTCGTCTTCTTCGTTAACCTCTTCCTCCATTAACAAATCTCCAAACTTTATTATAGTCCACCAAACTTCGACCCTATGATCCTAACATGTTTCCACATATACTAGGACAATTTCTAACATGTCAAATACATCAAAACCCCAATTCCTTTAAATAAATAGTGAATTAAATCCAGAATTTCTTAAAACCCTAGTTATGGTGTTCTTCCCATATATGCATTCAAAACCCAGATTTTATTCTAAAATAATCATCAAGTCTACTCTGAATATTAATCCTCTACATATGTTAAATCATTCTACATGCGATTCCTATCCCAACATGTCTAAATATCATTATTCTCCTATCAAGATATTGATTTAACAAAACTACTCAAAAACCCTACACATGGGTATTATAACTTTATAATTTTTTCAATAAACAACTTTCCTTGACAGAGGGCATCTGCTTTCGTGGAGTTAATGATGGATTGATGCTTTTCTTCTTCAATCCTTCCTCCTTTGTCTCCTAGGTTGCAAGATCCAAACCCAACCTTCTCAAAAGCATCTTCTAAGCCTTGAGAATGATTTTCTCCTTCTCTCTAATGGTATTGGTGTTTACATGGGTTTTATAACCCTAACCCCTCTTTCATACGGCTGATAAAAGGCTCTCAAATTTGTAGGTCTCCATACCCTCTCATGTTAAAAGACCAAAACGCCCCCGAACGGTCTCGGTTTAGTCCAAAATTACCCCGAGACTCAACTAGTATCCCCGAGTATAATATTTTGACTAATTTGACCCTTCCGGACTCATCTGTGACCCCTAAATTATCATTTGAGTCACTTAAAAATATTACTCGTTCTCACCCCAACACGGTCTACCCGCGTTAAGTAACTATTTACCACTCGCACTAAGTAAATATAACGAGGCAATATAAATCGGTATTTATCTCTCGATTAATATTCCATAATTACAATTTTTAATAAATCTCATTAAATTACTCCTCTTACGTAATTTAAATTAAGCCGTATTTTCTCATTTAATTCTCCACTTTAATTAAATAGAATATTCAGAAATACAGGGTATTACACGGAGGGTTCCTTATTTGGATTTCGCTTTGCGAGACGTCCCACGCACGAAACGCAGTGCAATGTTGAGAGTTGAGAGAAGTTTAGTCCTTAGCATTTGGATGCTAATAACTTGTGTAAGTTAATGACTAGAATCCGATGAATTCTAGTAAGAGATATGCACGTATATTCATATGTTAACATAAGTTTAGATGCACACTTGAGTTAGGGTAGAATATGGAGTTTATGGTTATGTTTTGGATGATGGGTTACGCGAGTGTGGATTAGGCGTAGGTTAAATTGGATTGTCCCTGGAACGTATTGGGTAGTTATTTGAGGATCATATGCATACGTTTAGGTGCGCGCTCTAGTTGAGGGGTGAGCTGGATTCCCAGGAGAGTGCGACTCCACTTCAATCAAGTTATAGTGCATTTATAATTATTATGCATTTTAATGTACTTGCTAAAATGTTTTCACACCTCGGCTCTGACCCGTTTATACTTTTCTCTTGCTATACATATATTATATTATATTAGGTGTCTCACCGCAAGGTCACTAGTGATGCTTCTCTATCCAGTGTACTCGTGGAGCTGTAGCAGATTCGGACTGTTGCGGGACTTTTGTTATAGCCGTTTCCAATCTTTTGTACATCTAGTGTAGGATTCAGTTTGTATATCGGGTTTATACCCAAGGTCTCTATGTAGCATTTTATATTTCTCTTCTCAGGATTGTTGTATTATCTGTGACCCGATAGCATATTCGAGTATTTCCTTTTGTGTATTTCTGGCATATTTTAAAACTATTACCTTATATCTTAGCATGTGTGTGTACTTTATCATGTTCAGTAGTTATTATGTTGTTGGTTGGTTAATGCTTATTATATGTTTAAAAAAAATTTGCACCCGCTTTTTATAATATTGGGTAGTTAGCTATGTTTATTTTAGTATCGTCAGTAGATGCTGAGAATGATCCACTTGAGATTCCTGATTAATTATAGTATAGGGTTGGCCATCCATTATTATTTTAAGCGGGGTGTCACAGGTGGTATTAGAGTATCAGGTTCTAGTGTCTTTAGGATCTATGCAGGTTTTCTGCGTTCTTCCGTAAGAGTTCTTGATGTGGAGCTCTACCATTAGGACTGTTGTGTTCATTATGTCTATATTTTATTCTGCGATGTGTAATCACTTGAACGAAGTTCTGATACAATTTCTCTTATTTCAGATGCTACCGAAGAGAGGTTGTCCAGGCAGGGCAAACTGAGGGGTTGAGAATATGGAACCCCAAATGCCTCAAGGGACTGTGACCACAGCCGAAGTTGTTAACATTGTGTCACAAGCAGTAATAGCTGCCATTTCTACGATGGCCCATCAACCTCTAGCTAAAGTCGCCCAACCCCACCCAGGACCATCTATGTGGGAAAGAGTACGGGAAGCTTTTCGAAAGGGACATCCTCCAGAATTTTCAGGGGGAGCTAATGCGATAGTTGCAAGTCGTGGGAAGAAGGGTATGCAAAGGCACCTTCGAATGGTTGAATACAGTGAGGTGCAGAAGCAATTACTCGTTACCTTTAGATTAACGGGAGCAGCTCTCCAATGGTGGGAATCAATCACCACATCGGAGCAGAGAGATGCAATGCCCCTAGAAGATTTTTGGGAATGCTTTGACCGAAAGTATTTTCCTTTCGCGATTCAGATGGAAATGAGGAGGAGATTGCTGGATGTGTCTTAAGGTGATCGAACGGTGGTCGAGTAGGAAGAAGAATTTGCTCGATTGGCGAATTTAGTGCCCGATGAGGTAAATATAGAGGATAAGCGAATAGCGAAGTACGTGGGAGGTTTAGAATGGCGAATTCGGAAGCATTTGTTTGGAAACCCAACATTATTGACTTTTATCGAGGTAGTGAATGCGGCGTTGTTACAATGTCAGGAATATCATCTTCATTCGCAAGGAGGTAAGAAATTTAGAGACTCTGGTTCATCAAGTAAGTTTGGAAAAGAAGATACTGGTGGAGCAAGATGGTATAAGCAGGTTCATCAAGGGTTGCAATAGCATTTTGTTCCTATGGATGGGCAGGGAGGATTTGCTGGTAGATGTTTCTTTTGTAAAGAGATAGGCCATAGGAAGAGGGATTGTCCCAAAAGAGGTAGAGGGCAACATTTCGAGGAGGTTTTAGATGTGTAACCCCTACAACAAATCGTAGGTCAGTTTGGGAAAGAGAACGTTAAACAGGAACCCATGGATGAAGCAAGGCAGTTGGAGTATGGAGGTAATATGTAAATTATATTTTTCCTTTGTGGTTAGGTTATGCCTTAAGAGGTATTGGGAGTATCGCAAGTAAGATTTTAATAAGTGGTTAGTTGTTATAACCCTGTTATGTATGGGAATAACCTGGAAGAGATGAGTTAGCAAGTGGGCACTTAGACGATATCTTTTGGAAGAATAGATTGTCTTGTGATGTGCTAGCAGAGAGTTATGACTTTTTTTTGAACGTAGGAACTGTTAAAACTTGTTGACTAGTCACGGTAAATCTATCATTTTATAGTTGTGCTAGACTTATATATTTGTAATGTTCCAGTTATGGAAGGACCTAGCATATGGCAATGTTTTGTTAAGGAGGTAAAAGGATTTTTTACTGAAGAGATTCAGGATTTAGCGGGTTATTATTGAGCCAGGAAATTTTAGCTCATGGTTGTGCCAGTTTTGAGAATTAGAATGTTGGTAAGAGTATTGAAATTGTTGACGCCTTGTGTCTTGGGCATAAGGTATTTGATTCGGATGTCGAAAGACATAAACTGTTTTAATATTATATTATTTATAGGCCTTCGGGCAATATCAAAATGATTCAAAAATATTTTTTAAACTTTGGTCCTAGTCTAACTGATCTCAATCCCCGACAGAGCTATACAGTAATGTATTGGGAGGGTTCCTTGTTTGAATTTCGCTTGCGAGACCTCCCCCGCAGGAAAGTAGCGAATGTCAGAAATTGAGAAGAGTTAAATCTTCGGACATTTTTTTATATATATTTAGTATGTTATAATGGATTAATTTGTTTGGAGTTATTTTACGATTTGAGCCTAAGTGGAGCCGGGTAATGTTTTTACAGTTGAGCTCGGGCACAGGGTGTATGGGCGCCCTGGTTAACTGATTTGGTTTTAAATTAGAATGATTCACGGTCAGAAGTGGGAGGAATAGATATAGTGATCTTGAGAGTAGTGTCTTATGATCTAGTTGTGGTTGGGATTACTAGGCTTAATTTAATTTCGAGGACGAAATTATTGTAAGGGGGGAAGTCTGTAATACCTCGTGATTTTAGGACTGAAAAAAATTTAATTATTTTTTGGAGAAATTGTATTTATTTAAATTGGAGAATTTTAATTTGGCAATTGAGGTCAAATTTGAGGATGTTATGAAGTATTTTGAATGACGATTCTGAGTGTGCAGTTGATCCCGGATGGGTCGAGATAGTCGAATGACTGTACTTAGGTCTTTTTTGGGTTATGAAATATTTTAAGTTCGTTTGACTCGAATTGGAGTAACCGAGTCATTTAAAGTGTGTATTATTATTTATAGTTGGGTATTTTGGAGATAAGGCTTATTAACCTACGTGAGATAACAATCACATTTGTGAGAGTTAAAAAGACCTAGAGAGAGAGAGAGAGAGAGAGAAGAGGAAAGGAAGAAGAGAAAAAGAAGAAAACTTGGGGATTTTGGCCAATACGCGATTTCGAGGAAGATTCAACCTCTATAACTTTGATGCAAGTGATTAATCTTGCTAAATAATTTATGTGTGTCATTTATTTCATGATTTGTGGATAAAAATATGGATTTTGAGTTAATATGTTAAAATCTAAATTTTGGGTTAAATCGTGCAATTGATGGTTATATATGAATTTGAGGTTGGATAAATAGTTGGGTTGAGATATATAATGAGTTTTGATGTTAGAAACATATTTGGGTTGAATAATGATGGAGATAAGGTGATATATTTGATTTTTGGAATTTTGGGTTTTGGAGAAAATAACCCATTTCGTAGCTTGCTGAACAAACCGAATCGCTTTTCCCCTTGCGAATCGATTCGGCATGTTGCAGAACCTACAAGTCTTTAGGACCAAATCGATTCTCCCCTTGCGAATCGATTCGGTATGTAGCAGACTTACAGGTCCCTTTGGACCGATTCGAAAACAAGGCTATTTTGTGAGGTTTTTCTAGAGTGAGTTTCGCTCCGTTCCGTTTGGGTTTATCGATTTGGAACCTTTATATATGTTGTGAGAAGTATATTTTGGAGACTTTTAGGGAGTTTCACATATGATGAAATATTGGGGGCGTATCGAGTTATTTCAAGAGAGTACAAATTGAAGATCATCGTATCGACTAGTGGGGAATCCTACTATCATCGAGATTCCTATTTGGAGAAAATTATGGGTCAATAAGAGAGAGGCAGGATGCGCTTAGTGATGTTGGACTTTTGGATTAAATCACAAATGTGATAACATTAATGGTTCGTATGATCGACTGAACCGAAATCTGAATTGGGGATGTTTTAGCATATTACTGACTAGAATAAGTTGTGTATATACTTATAGCCGGTTAATCACTATATATCGGTGAGAATATATTGTTGCGCTAAAGCAAGACTATCTCTAGCGACCAAGACGATAAAACTCACTCGGGAATTTTATCAAACACTTGGTGTGCGGAAAACACCCAAGACCTTGTTCCCAAAATGAACTAGTGTGCAAACTCCCAATCAAATCAACCAAACATCAATGAAGAGAAAATAAGAACATACAAGCAATCATCAAAGCAAAACAACAACGATATACCGTGGTTCACCCAAATTTGGGCTACATCCACCAAGGAGGATTTCTTATTTCTATAGATAAATGGAGGAACCCAAAGGTTATACACACACACAATTTATCTCTCTTAGAAAGTCACTCACAACCTCACAAGAACTCACCCCTCAAATGGGAGCTTATCACTCTTTAGCTTTGATAACTCACAAAATAGCTCTCAAACTTGTCCTCTCTCAAAACCTAGAAATAACACTTGTATTTATAGATTTGAGCCAAAATGGCAAATTTGTAAATAAACCAAAACTGAAAAAATAGGAGAGCCAAAACCAACAAACTCCACCTTGGCGATCCTGACGATCCAACCAATCTCTAGAATGCTGAAATTGAACCTGCTTGAAGACTGTCCCACCATCTACCAAGCCAATGTGATTCCCCCAGGCGATCCTCACGATCCAACCAAACTCGGAATACAAACATCGAATCCGCTCGAAGATCATCCCGACGTCTAACAAGCCAATACGCTCCACCCGACGCTAAGCCACCCCAAACTTCAACCATGAAGTGAGATACCGCACGTCTTCACTCCAAGACTCCAAACGACTCCACCCGCCGAGGAACCAAGTTCTAAACTAAGAACTCCCCTGAATGCTTCCCATGTAACCATACGGTGAAGCTCGCTCCTCATGTAACCCGGTGAGTACACCCCCACACAATACATATAGCATACACCTTCTTTACACGAAACATTCAAACACATCAACACCATCTTCCACCTTGAGAAATAACCACTGATGAGAGGGAAAATTCCTCACCTCTCATACCCTCCAAATCTCACCCTCGAAAGATATACCAAGTCTTTGTCACGAAAAACTCCCGTTTGCCAATGCTCGCAAACAATAGCTCATCGACCTTCCTTGAACTAGCTACACACACCTCGAATCCATCACAGTCCTACACCTCGATTCCAATCGGCCAATGCATGTGTGCAACTAAACCGGGTCAACATCACCCGTTGGCCCTAGAGGGGGACTTCGATCCATCCCCTCCACTAGTAGGTATTCTCCCATCACTACCGTCTACTCTCGGAAAGCTAGCACCCAATGTCTCCATTTTGTTCACAAACGAGACATGCCTCGAACGTTCGATCACTTGTGCACACCGCTTCCCCGTCTTCCTCGAAGTCTGATTTAGACGATACAACCCCTCTCTCTCCTCTCCCCTCGCTAGGACCATACAACCGCGTGTGACTTTCAAGACTCCACCCGCCACCGACACCCGGCAACCCTTGGAATCCAAAAGGCTAATGGATATCAAATTCTTTTGCAACTTTGGGACATAGGCCACACCACCCAAAGTGCGTTCCACCCCATCGAACATCTTGAGTTTCACCATCCCGACACCCTCAACGGAAACCTTCTCTCCGTTAGCCAAAGACATGGAACCTTTTCCATTTTCTGTAAAGTCTCAAAATATTCCCTCTTGGAGCAAACGTGATCCGACGATCCCGAATCTAATATCCAATCATCTTGGGAAAGAGAGTTAACCTTGGAGATTGTGAGAAGTTCTCCAAGTTCATCTTCATAATTCGCACTCGCTACCGTTGCCCTCTCGGAATCAACCTTGCCCTTAACCTTGTCGATCCACAAAGGACATTCTCGGATCATATGACCCCATTCCCGGCACTTGTAGCATTTCGGCCCTTTACCACCAACACCTCTCGATCTAGACCTACTACCGTCATTAAATCCCCGGCTGGAGTTCCTCCCGCCATTTTGCCCACCTCCGTCTCTCGCCATAAGGCCTTCATTATGGGAATACCCGTCACCTCCACCTTCCTTCTTTCTCATCGTGACATGAGATTGAATATCTTGCACAACCTCGTTGCACCGGAGCGTAGACTTCCCAAACATGAGCGTGGTCACAAAATGCTCGTATGAATCGGGTAATGATGCAAGCAACAACAATGCTCGATCTTTCTCAATGAATTGAACGTCTATCCGGTTCAAGTCATTTATCAAGGCATTAAAAACGTTGATATGCTTCATCATATCCTCACCCTCCTTCATCTCAAGCTTGAAGAGTTTCTTCTTGAGGAACAATTTATTTGACAACGACTTTCCCAAATAAATCTCTTCAAGCTTATCCCACATGCCTTTAGCCGTGGTCTCCGCTATCACGTTATTCAACACATCATCCGTGATAAGCATCTCAATACACGAAGCCGCTCTTTGATCAATGTCAATCCACTCGGCATCGATCATGCCTACCGGTCGTCCCTCTACCCCCAACAATGCTAATTGCAACCTCTCTTGGACAAGAACGCCTCGCATTCGTCTTTGCCATAACCCGAAATTGATCTTCTCATCAAAAGCCTTCATGTCCGTCTTCATTGAGCCACTCGATCCATAACTCGGATCCCATCTCTTAGAGACTCCGCTCGTAGAGGTTGATTCTCGAGTACTCTCCACATTTTCCGTTATTTGGAACAAAAACAAAAGCTATGCCAAAATTGCCAAAATTGATTCGACCTCGAACCAAAATACCGGGCAAACAATGCAACCAAAGCTCTGATACCACTTGTTGCGCTAAAGCAAGACTATCTCTAGCGACCAAGACGATAAAACTCACTCGGGAATTTTATCAAACACTTGGTGTGCGGAAAACACCCAAGACCTTGTTCCCAAAATGAACTAGTGTGCAAACTCCCAATCAAATCAACCAAACATCAATGAAGAGACAATAAGAACATACAAGCAATCATCAAAGCAAAACAACAACGATATACCGTGGTTCACCCAAATTTGGGCTACATCCACCAAGGAGGATTTCTTCTTTCTATAGATAAATGGAGGAACCCAAAGGTTATACACACACACAATTTATCTCTCTTAGAAAGTCACTCACAACCTCACAAGAACTCACCCCTCAAATGGGAGCTCTATCACTCTTTAGCTTTGATAACTCACAAAATAGCTCTCAAACTTGTCCTCTCTCAAAACCTAGAAATAACACTTGTATTTATAGATTTGAGCCAAAATGACAAATTTGTAAATAAACCAAAACTGAAAAAATAGGAGAGCCAAAACCAACATATATATATATATATATATATATATATATATATATATATATATATATATATATATATATATATATATAGAGAGAGAGAGAGAGAGAGAGAGAGAGAGAGATGGCGTAAATGTATAGACCTTGTGTGATGGTTTGCACATATATAATGTGATTGCATATATATCTAGAGTGAATGATATACATATATATATATATATATATATATATATATATATATATACTTATTGTGTGAGCATACCCTCGAGTGCTATCATGGGAAGTTGCGCAATGTGGGTGAGGCCCCTGGCTTGAGGAGCAGGGTGCGTATAGTCCCCAAGTCAGAGTCGTCCATTATTTATTGCGTGATTTTATTCTGGGTGAGAAGTATTGGGTATGATTCGTTCTCACTTTCAGGTTCGGAACTATGACCGCTTCCTATGGTTGTGATTTGTTTTTATTACCAGGGCGGTGTGATAATAATTCGGTAGCTGGTAACCCGGGATAAAGCAAGTAATTCCTGAAAGATGATAGCATTGTGAAGTATTTTATATCCATAAGTGATTGTGTTTTGGATAATTATATGTACGCTAAGCGTGTTATGTGTACTTGCTTGTTAGGGTTGAATGATTGTGCTTTATAACTGGAATGAGGTTATATAGACCCTAAAGGTTCGGTGCAATATCTTATTTGTGTAATTAGAGATTATTGCTCATCATAATTAGTCGAAGTTATGTGTTGGGTACCGAGGGCATAAGGGATCTCAACGACCAACATTGTCAAGGAGTAGTGTATCGGGGGGTTACTTATTTGGATTTCACTTTGCAAGACGTCCCACGCACGAAACGCAGTGCAATGTTGGGAGTGAGGAGAAGTTTAGTCCTTATTACTCGGATTTATATGTTATAGCGAAACAATGATTTATGAGAATAATTAGAGTTATACTCTATATATGTAGTTGATGTTATATGCGTCGTGCATCGAGGGCATCATGGATCTCAACGACTAACATTTTAAAGGAGTAATGTATCGGGGGGTTCCTTGTTGCGATTTCTCTTTGCGAGACGTCCCACGCACGAAACGCAGTGCAATGTTGAGAGTTGAGAGAAGTTTAGTCCTTAGCATTTGGATGTTAATAACGTGTGTAAGTTAATAACTAGAATTAGATGAATTCTAGTAAGAGATACGTACGTATATGTAAGATCCCCGGATTTTAAACTCTTTTCAATGTTATATTTCATTTTCTTGTTTACTATGCGGAAGCGTAAAAGGTGATGGTTCAACTTAAATACTAAATTTTAATTTCTTCTTTCAAATTAAAATTAAACCTAAGTGAGAATTAATTAAACACACGCAAATATTAAATTACACTTAAACCAATTAATTCAAGTCCTAGAATTTGCCTAAGTCGTAATTATCAATATTCCAAAGTTAGGCCAAACCAATTTTACCAAATGACTTGAATTAAATAAACAATTATCCAAATTTAATTAGCACTCAGTTAAATTAAGTGTGACAATTAAAACTATTTTTATCTTGAATTACCCTAAGCATGAGTTCTAATTCATTATGCAAGATAAAAATAAATCAATCACACTACACCGAGATGTATGAGGAAAAACCCACAACGGGAAACAACCTCGGACGGCCCTAGCCACAAATCAACTAAGTACGGAATTTACAAATACAAGATAGAAGGGCTTACAACACACGACTCGATCCCTCTCAAGCCCCGACGCTTCTTCTTGTAGATACCTCTTCCTAGCGGATAACCTTGGAGCTCCACTGCAGTCTCGGAATCCACAGACCGGACTTTATATAGTCACCATCACCCGAGCAAGGAGCCTTTCTCCAAGTGGGTAATGCCGCAACAAAACTCTTCTTCTTTCTTTATGGGATGTAGAAGAAAACCTGAAACATCTCTTTGAACGGAAGAGATGAACCCGGTGCAAAACTCCAAGCAAGATATATGAATATGGGAACTTGGAAGAAACTAATTTGGGTGTAAACTAGAGTGGTGTATATTTTTCTCTTTGATAAAAAATCACTCAAAACAAGAACATTTTCCTTAAGCAATTTTTCTCTTAAATTCTCTCTAAGAGATGGAATAGAATGGAAAAGTTAAGTAGGAAAATGTTATTCCCACACATAATAAAGTCTGAGAAAAGTTGGTTAAGAAATAAGTGGGGAAGTGGGAGAAAAACTGCTTAAAACTGTTCCCGCCTGGCATCTCGTTCGAACGACATTTCGTTCGAATGACATACTCGTTCTAACGAGTCTTCTAACGAAGTTCCAGTATGAACTCGTTAGAAATATCGTTAGAACGACCATCTCGTTCGAACGACATTTCGAACGAAGTTTCAGTATGCCATAATGGGAAGTCGTTGGCAATCTCGTTCGAACGACAATCTCGTTCGAACGACATATCGAACGAACTTCCAGAAAGTTTGAAAATTTTGATTTTAGCCCAGAAAACTTTATAAACTTATTTTAAAGTTTTAATTAATTCATTCTGAAAATAAAACACAGTTTTAATTAAACCTAACACCCAATAAACAAGCTCCAAACTCCTATATATATATGATTGCATTCATACCTTGGGAGCATGTAACTATGGTTGATAACGTATAAACGAGGCGCGAAACCGGCATGATTATGAAGCTTTATACTCTTTGCCGCTACGTCTTCAACAAACTCTTCATAGGCTTGAGAATATTACAATTAAATACAATCCTATGAATAAATACTTTTGTCCGGAATTGAGCCAAAACTATATATGGACTCAATTGGAAATTTGTGTCCTTACAAATCTCCCCCTTTGGCTATTCCGTGACAAAAACCAAACAAAAATCCTAAAGAGCCGTCAAGCTCTACTAGACTCAAAACATAACCCACCCAAACTTGACTCAACCCAAGGATCAAACGCTTTGCCATTGAAAAATGCTGCTTTAGAAGAATTCCTGCACACTTAAGCAAACTCATCAAATGCATAGGGAATATCAAAGTATTTAAAGCAATAAATACTCCCCCAAAATTAATTCTCCTAAACTTAGATAAGATTATAATAGGATAAGATACCATTTCTCCCCCTATCATTCTCCCCCTTTTTGTTCAGGAATAGGCAAAGGATAAAGAACAAATATAAAAGCATGTTGAAGCTTAAAGTGATAAGACATGAAAGCATATGGGCAACAAAAGCATAACTAATCCAAGATAGATACCAAAACTAAAGTATACGCATAGAAGGACTAGAAAGCAAGGCAAAGGCAAAACAACATACCATATATATATGTACTAGAAATATATCAATAATGCATATGCACATATATATATAGATATAAACACACACATGACACAAAATACAATAAGTTTGCACATTCGTATGGCAAAAATGTGTCATATGGAAACGGAATTGTTGGGGTGTGAAATAGTAACAATTAAATTTAGACCCAACCACTTAAAAACATGTTCACGGAGTTCTCATTTGATTGCAAACTTCATCAGATTTACATATAACCTCATGTGACAATATAAATTGAACTCAATGAACAAACATACACAATGCATACAAGCCTAGCATATTGATGATTCTACAAACCAATAGAGTCATGACATGAGATATGCAACTAGGATAAACGGACATTGTGCAAACCGTTGATATACCATCCAATCTCCCTCAATAAGCATATATTTAAATTTGAATGAATATATCAATCAAACATAGGCCTTAGCAAATTGTTTTTCATTTTAATGCCATATTTTCTGTTTTTAGGCCGTTGGACCACGTATTTATTTTAGCTCCATTCAAAACGGTGGCTTACAATCGCAAAGGATCACTTAGTCCTTTCTGAGCCCTTCCCCGTGCACATTTATATTTATCATGTTTTCATTTTTCACACAAATCTCACGTGCAACGGATTTTGACATGCACTAATCCTCCTAAGTCACAAATATATAGATGGCAAGATTGGAAGGAGAACACCTCACATAGCTCAAATATACATTTGAAGTTAAAATTTCAAAAGAGCTCGTGCATGTGTGAATAGAGGCATATAAAAATAGAATCCATTTAATCAATACAAAATCCAACTACTCCATATAAAACATGGTAAAGAACATTTTAAGGATTGACAATCTAAACCAAAAGTTCTAGCCACATGGGAGCGTAAAAGATGGGATTCAAACACAAATATATGCCACATAAAGTGTGTCAAACTAAAATACACACAAGGAAAAAAATCTTTTGAGTGTTTAACATTTTCAACCAAAAATAAATATATACTCAAAAGACAAACCAAAATCATTTGAATTTTTCCTTTAAGCTTAAATTATCAAGAGATAAAAACTTCAAATGATAAACAAAAATCATTATTCTAGCATGCGATATGATATAAAGTAAGAACTAGAAAATGATTAAACAAGCATACATTTAGCATGTGAATATAGCATGAAGTACAAAAGCTAAAGTATGCAAGCACTAACACATTCATCCTTTAGATTTAGCAAGGGAGGAAGCATGTGAAAGTAAATGAGAATCAAAACCCCTATTTTGCAAGGCAACCAAGTCGGATTTCCTAAACCAGATTAATGAAAAAAGACTGTCTTGGGGTGTAGGAGTTCTAAATACATTGATTGCATTACGTTGGGATTTTCTAGGAATTCGTTTAAGATCAAAACAAAATTTCTTAAGATGACCTTTTCGACCACAATGTGTACAAGTAAAAACATATCGAAAAGATTTACCTAAGGAGTGATCTCTAAATGCTTTCCTAGTAGATTCTCCTAAAACGTCGGTCTTGGATTTATGAGTAGATTCATTACAAGTATTGAAGCCTAAACCGCAAGTGTCATTTTTAATTTGGACCGTTCCTAATATTTTATCTAATTTTTTCGAACGACACTCCAAATCAAATTTGACATTACTAGAGTCTTTTAATTTATTCTGCAATTCTAAAATGTTAGACTCTAATAAAATATTTTTCTCTTCAAAAGCAAGAAGCTCCTTTTTCAAGGATTCCATTAAACCCCTAAGGCTATCTCTCTCGCCTTCTATATATTCAAGCTTCTCTAGAAGAGCTTTCTCTCGTGTCCTAAGGTCTTCAACTAACATACTATTATCAACGACCTTGACACGTTCTATCAAACTAGCTTCTAACTTCAAATTAGCTCTTTTAAATTTAATAGATTCTTTATAAAGTTCTTGAAAAGCATTTTGAAGTTCACTCACATTAACCTCTTCTTCATTTTCACTCTCTCTTTCTTCTCCACTCTCACTATCATCAAAAACAAGAGAATCATAAACTATGACCTTGGAAGTGTCATGTGTTAACGTTTCATCAATCGATGAGTTCTCACTATCACTCATATGACTAGCCATAAAAGCCACAAAATTAGGCTTAGTGGGGGAATCGGGTCCCTCTTCCTTATCACTATCACTAAGGGTCGCATTATATGCAATGGGTCGTTTACCCTCTTTCCTTAGTTTAGTGGGGCACTCAGAAGCCCTATGTCCATAACCCTCACAACCAAAACACCTATTAGACTCGTCCCTATTTAATTGTTCATTAATAGGTTTAGGAATCTTCTCGACTTTGTCATGCTTAGAAGTTTCAAATTTCTTAAAATCATTTTTAAATTTATCTTTGTTAAATTTAAGAAATTTTCTAAATTTTCGAGCAAACAAAGCCATGTCTTCCGAGTCACTATCACTCTCGCTCTCTACTACTTGTTTGACCTCTTTTCGGGCTTTTAAAGCAACGCCCTTTTCTATTTTCTTTTCAGTTTTAAAGGGAAACATATCTAGTTCATAGGATTGTAAATCACCTACAAGCTCTTCTAATTTCGTAGAGTCTAAAGTTGGTAAAGAATTTAAAACGATCACTTTTGGAATAAATCTATCGGGTAGGGACCTTAAAATTTTCTTTACAACTCGGTTGTCGGGTATTTTCTCTCCCAAATTAAAAGATGAATTGACAATATCGGAGAGTCTAGCATAAAATTCATCAAAAGTTTCATTATCGTTCATTTTGATAGTTTCAAATTGAGTGGTGAGGTTTTGGAGTTTCGAAGATTTAATGACACTAGTTCCTTCATGAGTTAGTTGTAAAATATCCCAAGCTTCTTTAGCGGTTTCACACGTCATAATACATCGGAATTCATCCGGTGTGACAGCGCTAAACAAGGCATTCAAACCATGGGAATTAAAATTAGAAAGTTTAAACTCATTTTCAGTCCATCTATCCGCCGGTTTGGGAACACATTCATTTTCAACTAAGTGAGTTGGTGGGGACCACCCGTTAACAACAGACATCCAAACTCTCTCGTCGATAGATTTTAGTGCCAATTTCATTCGCGCTTTCCAATACGCGTAGTTAGAACCATCGAAAATAGGAAATTAAGAAAATGAGGAAAATTCCATTTTAGCCAAAAATATTTAAACGATCTTTAACGAAATAATTTATCGTTTTCGATCTGATACCAATTTGTAGGATCCCCGGATTTTAAACTCTTTTCAATGTTATATTTCCTTTTCTTATTTACTATGCGGAAGCGTAAAAGGTGATGCTTCAACTTAAATACTAAATTTTAATTTCTTCTTTCAAATTAAAATTAAACCCAAGTGAGAATTAATTAAACACACGCAAATATTAAATTTCACTTAAACCAATTAATTCAAGTCCTAGAATTTGCCTAAGTCATAATTATCAATATTTCAAAGTTAGGCCAAACCAATTTTACCAAATGACTTGAATTAAATAAATAATTATCCAAATTTAATTAGCACCCAATTAAATTAAGTGTGACAATTAAAACCATTTTTATCTTGAATTACCCTAAGCATGAGTTCTAATTCATTATGCAAGATAAAAATAAATCAATCACACTACGCCGAGATGTACGAGGAAAAACCCACAACGGGAAACAACCTCGAACGGCCCTAGCCACAAATCCACTAAGTACGGAATTTACAAATACAAGACAGAAAGGCTTACAACACACGACTCGATCCCTCTCAAGCCCCGACGCTTCTTCTTGTAGATACCTCTTCCTAGCGGATAACCTTGGAGCTCCACCGCGGTCTCGAAATCCACAGATCGGACTTTATATGGTCACCATCACCCGAGCAAGGAGCCATTCTTCAAGTGGGTAATGCCGCAACAAAACTCTTCTTCTTTCTTTATGGGATGTAGAAGAAAACCCGAAACTTCTCTTTGAACGGAAGAGATGAACCCGGTGCCAAACTCCAAGCAAGATATATGAATATGGGAACTTGGAAGAAACTAATTTGGGTGTAAACTAGAGTGGTGTATATTTTTCTCTTTGATAAAAAATCACTCAAAACAAGAACATTTTCCTTAAGCAATTTTGCTCTTAAATTCTCTCTAAGAGATGGAATAGAATGGAAAAGTTAAGTAGGAAAATGTTATTCCCACACATAATAAAGTCTGAGAAAAGTTGGTTAAGAAATAAGTGGGGAAGTGGGAGAAAAACTGCTTAAAACTATTCCCGCCTAGCATCTCGTTCGAACGACATTTCGTTCGAACGACATTTCGTTCGAACGACATACTCGTTCGAACGAGTCTTCTAACGAAGTTCCAGTATGAACTCGTTAGAAGCTCGTTAGAAATCTCGTTAGAACGACCATCTCGTTCGAACGACATTTCAAACGAAGTTTCAGTATGCCATAATGGGAAGTCGTTGGCAATCTCGTTCGAACGACAATCTCGTTCGAACGACATATCGAACGAACTTCCAGAAAGTTTGGAAAATTCGATTTTAGCCTAGAAAACTTTATAAACTTATTTTAAAATTTTAATTAATTCATTCTGAAAATAAAACACAGTTTTAATTAAACCTAACAACCAATAAACAAGCTCCAAGCTCCTATATATATATGATTGCATTCATACCTTGGGAGCATGGAACTATGGTTGATGACGTATAAACGAGGCACGAAATCGGCATGATTATGAAGCTTTATACTCTTTGCCGCTACGTCTTCAACAAACTCTTCATAGGATTGAGAATATTACAATTAAATACAATCCTATGAATAAATGTTTTTGTCCGGAATTGAGCCAAAACTATATATGGACTCAATTGGAAATTTGTGTCCTTACAGTATATTCATACGTTAACATAAGTTTAGATGCACACTTTGTAACACCCCGCCCGCCCGGGGAGAGCGAACGGAGCGCTAATGCGATAAAATAAATCCAAATCCACAAGTGATAAGGTATAGAGCATCTAAATAAACCCACAATAATATAAATCCACTAATCTCAATCTCTTCAATTACAACAAGTCTCTCGAATTAAAATTTACAACTATCTAACTCGAAAAATAAAATACAAATCTCCAATGCTCTATACATCAAAATAATACAAATCTTTCCCAAACAATCCTCGCTAAAATCAATCTCCATAGCACCCCAAAATCCGCGCTAACCTGCCACTAAAAGAAAATATGGGGAAGTACACAATACGACAGGAAAGATGCTCAACAAATATGGATTAGCAATGAATAAAGCGTAACAACACGAGTACGAATACTCAAATCAAATGCAAATCTCATAAGCATTTATCAATAAATTTCTCAACAACACATCAATGGGTCACCAGGCCTCACCACATCCGTATATGCTTTATCAAGCCATAGCCCGGGAAACAGGAATTTTGGCGGGTGCCCAACATCCGTGCCATATTAAAATCTCATGACAACGTGATCATCAACAATATAATGATACCACATGAATCAAAATAATTTCAACAATTATTTTCCAGATTTCAATGAATTTAACAATTCAAATATGAGTTCAATTAATAAGAAATCAAAGAGAATGACACTCGCGAGATTTAAGGAGCATATTGTGTAAAACCCCATACTTCAAACCATGATAAGAAACCAACGATCATATCCTCAAGATCAACACAAAAGATCTACAAAAGCTCCTCCAAGAACCTCCAACAAAATATCCCCAAGAACACCTCTAATCTAAGGTTGGAACTCACAAATCTTAAGGGCCAATGTGTATATACAAAGAAGAGGAATATAAAATATATTTGCTGCCAAAATTTGTGCCAAAAGTATGTTAAAAGGGTTGCCCACGACTTCCTTTTATAATGCAAAGAAATGAAGAGTTGGAATCCAAAAGACTCCTTTAAATAAGGCAAAGAAATGAAGAGTTGGAAGTCAAAACAACTCCAAGAGTTAAAAACATTTAAAATCATTTTAAAATTCGTTTTAACTCCATTTTCGAAACCGTTTGAAATTCTCGCCTTTAAAAATAATAACCAACATATTTGAGAAATAAAAATAATTTTATCAAAAACTTTATTTTCCTCCATTTTCCTAAATTAATTAAAATAGCCCAAAAATTACGCGGGTTGTTACACACTTAAGTTAGGGTATAATATGGAGTTTATGGTTATGTTTTGAATGATGGGTTACGCGAGTGTGGATTAGGCGCAGGTTAGATTGGATTGTCCCTGGAACGTGTTGGGTAGTTATTTGAGGACCATATTCATACGTTTAGGTGCGCGCTCTAGTTGAGGGATGAGCCGGATTCCTAGGAGAGTGCGACTCCACTTTAATTATGTTATAGTGCATTTATAATTATTATGCATTTTAATGCACTTGCTAAAATATTTTCACCTCTCGGGCTCTGACCCGTTTATATTTTTCTCTTGCTATACATATATTATATTATATTAGGTGTCTCACCGCAAGGACACCAGTGATGCTTCTATATCCAGTGTATTCGTGGAGCTGTAGCATATGCGGACTGTTGCGGGACTTTTGTTATAGCCGTTTCCTATATTTTGTACATCTAGTGTAGGATTCAGTTTATATATCGGGTTTATACCCAAGGTCCCTATGTAGCATTTTGTATTTCTCTTCTCAGGATTGTTGTATTATCTGTTCCCGACAACATATTCGGGTATTTTCTTTTGTCTATTTCTGGCATAATTTAGAACTATTACCTTCTATCCTAGCAAGTGTGTGTACTTAATCATATTTAGTAGTTATTATGTTCTTGGTTGGTTAATGCTTATTGTATGTTTTTAAAAAAAAATTGGCACCCACTTTTTATAGTATTGGGTAGTTAGCTATGTTTATTTTAGTATCGTTACTTGATGCTGAGAATAATCCACTTAAGATTCCTGATTAATTATAGTATAGGGCTGACCACCCATTATTATTTTAAGCGGGGAGTCACACTAATATATAAATATTAATACTCATAGATTCATTTAGTTTTGTTACAGGTGAAGTGATATGGTAATGGCAATCTGTGTATGTTTCAATGAGTGTGCAGGTGAAGTGACTGAACAATGGCAAAAGTAATCAATGTGTTATAGCACATTCGGTGAATATTCAATGCATATCTATGTCACATGCACAAAGTCACTTAAACAGAGTTGCATAGTTATTTAACAGAGTTAGATAGTTTCGTAGTTAAATAGAGTTGCATATATTTTAGTTTAAAACTAACTAAGCAAACAACTTTTGATACCCAAACAAAATTAACAGTAAACTAAAATATCATATACAAACCCTACTTCTTTAAATCCTGAATATTTTGCTTCACCATTTTAATTTTGATCTTAAGCTCCTGACGTTTTGTTTCTCTAGACACGAGTTCATATTTTTTGAATCGACAATGATGCTATTCAAGTGGTCATCAATATTTTTCAAGTCGCGAACTCTCTTCTTCAAAATTTCATGTTGGCCATTCAATTCGTTATGCTTTTGATAGTAATCATGATTTTTTTATGTCGGGGACATTTTTGAATCAACCCATTGGAAAAACAGCACGACCCTGTCTTATTATTCAGACAACCAATGAATCTTCTACCGGTTTTCTTCGATCCATGAAACCTTAATTGGTGCAATACCTCCGTAATTGCAAATGGTGAACGAGCTAGTAGTTGAATCAATGCTCATGCTCATATTTTTATTCATGGTACTAATCATAAACATGTCATCAAATACAAACAAATCTTCTATTTTATGTAATTTATTTTATGCAATAATTTTAAATGGTAAATAAATAAATCTAGATAACAATAAATTAAAAAAGCATGGATTTAAAATGGGAATAAAAAAATCCTGATGGTATTTTTTTAAAGAATAAAAAAGGGAGGTAAAAATGATAACATATTATTTTTGGGAAGAAAAATAAATCTGGTGTGTATTTAAAAAAAAACATCCGTTACATTAAAGCATATTAACTTTGCATTTTTGGGACTGTATTTAAAAAAAAATCGGGCTATATTTAAAAAAGATCTAGAATGTATAATAAAAAAAATCCGAACTGTAATTGGCTCATTTTGTAATTTGATATATATTAGATATAAAATCTGGAAAGCATTTTTCAAACTATCTCTTACATTAAAACATGGAGGTAAACTTGGTGGATAATATTTATTTTAAAAAACAACAATATAAAAAAGACGGATCTAAACAAAGGAATAACCAAATACATGTATGTAAACAAAAGAGTAATTTTAAAGAGCATTTACATGTTTTTGATGATGAGAGAGAGAAAGAAAATATTGAGGATTGTTTTTTCTCCAAAGTCGCGTGACTTCTTAGAGAGAGAGAGAGAGAGAGAGAGTGCGTCCAAAAAGCCTAAGATGAGAAGTTAAGGTATGTTTAATTGTGAAAAATAATATCGCTTTCCTAAAAAAAATTCAAAATTTTTCCACAAAAATGAAAAATCATAAATGCATTTAAGTTTGATATTTTCCAAAACAGAAAATTGAAAAACAAAAAATTCCAAAATTTTCAATTTTTCAGAAAATTGGAAAAACCACTTTAACGAGTTTTTCACTAATTTTCATAATCGTAAAATTACATTTTAACCTTGAACTTACTATAACTTATATCTAAACTCTTAACCTTTTGGTAAATTATATTTTAATCTTATAATTTTCAATAAAAGACATTTTGTCCTTGAAGTTTTTGAGAATCCATTTTGGTCCCTCAACTTTCTATAAATTCTATTTCACCCATTTTCATTGTCTATAAATTATATTTGGACCCTAAACTTCCTGTAATTATATTATAACCTTGAACTTTGTGTAAATTACATTTGATTCCCAAATTTTTGTATAATACATTTTGAAAACAATTATTTATTCCTACCATATGAATGCATTTTTTTAGTTTTCAAAAACCTTTCTATGAAAAATAAAATTTAGAAATGGAGATGAAAATTGAAAATAGAAAACAAAAAATAATTTTTCACAACTAAACATGGTCTAAGGGTTTTTGGGTTCTTGTTTTCATCTCTGACTTTCCAACTCAATTTCCACGTGTATCATTTTGGCTGCCTCATTTAAAGATGTGCTCCTCCCACTCACTATTCCCACCCATCAGAGAACGCTCCTCTCTCTCTCTCTCTCTCTCTCTCTCTCTCTCTCTCTATATATATATATATATATATATATATATATATATATATATATATATATATATATACGCGGACACACACACTATCTATTGCCCGTGTCTGAAGGTACGAAGAAAATTTTGCAAACTATTAAGTCAAGTACAATTTAAGTTGAAAAGATTTTTTAAACAACACAGATAATTGTAAACAACGTAAAAAAATTGGGCAGAATTTGTTCTCTTTATATGACTATTCACCCTGTTTAAAAAATATAAAATACTTTAACAACAAAACTAATAGTTCATAACAACAATGTTAATAACTCGTAAAGGTAGAAAACATAAAGTGTAAATATCTTCATATAATGTTTGGTTCTAAAGTGTAAAATTGTTCCAATTCATCTGATGCAACACCTACTAGGGGTGGATGTAAACACAAAAAGTTAGTACAAATGCCCCATCATCCCCTGATCCAACTAACAAAAAAGCAAAGCTATCATATTCTTAACTTCAATTAATTGATGTCGTGTTATAAAATAGAGCATTTGTATTAGGTACTGCAAAATATTTAAGCAAATTATTTGTCATGATAAAAGGGACGAAGTTTGAAAGAGAATAAAATGTTGTTACAACTGTTGTTACAAATATGCAACAACAGCATGGCAAATATGCAACAACAACAACATTAGTAGTTGAAAAAAAGATAACGATAATTTTAAAACTATTGTTACAAATATGCAACAACAAAACAATGATGTAATTGAGCAGTAACTATTTTTTTTTCATTCGAGTGAAGTATTGATATCTAAGATTGAACATTACAACAAACGAATCAGTGCATCTTTTCACTAAGTTATACACACTTTAAGCAATAACAACTTCTCCAGTTTTCTTCTGTGAAAATATGCAAGAACTAAAATACGACCATTATTAGTACTAATATACCATTATTCTAAGGAAAGGTATATTAATATCCAGCATCACCTGAAGCACATTCAACATGAAGCAACCAAAAAACATTCCTTGTATTAAACAATTAGTTAAACCAATTGCATCACCTCATATTACATCACACCACACCTTGAATTTATTAGGGAAACTCCTCTGCAACAGGTTTGGCAGAAGACAAAATTAGACTTAAAAAGTAGTTGATTATATAAGAAAAATTGATGGCATTGGAATTCAAGTTACAACATATTTATGTTATTGTCTCTAAATTTGGTAAGCCCGAGTCCTCTTTGACAGTTCCTTTGACGGTTATAATGAAGAATGTTGTTTTGAACAATGTTGTTACAAATGAAAATGCCAAAATCAAGAACGACCGACATGCCTAGTTCAGATCCAACTTTAGAGATCCTTTATGTCACGCACATGTATGTAACGCATACATGTGCACATCTAAGGTAAAACTGCAATAAGATGGGTTTTAACAACTGTCAAAATGAAACTATCAATTATGTTCTTTCACACGCACATGTGTGCGATGCATCCTTTATGACACTACCAAAATGTGACACCATGACTAATTAAATACCAGATAGTTACTCCTTTATGAAATTAATACAGACTAGCAAGTTGGTTCAGTCATAGCATCACTGTCGAAAACATTTAATTTATTACTAGCCACCTAATATTTAAAAAGAGAGATGCCAAATTTTATTAATTAAATTAACAAACAACCAAGAATTAAATCATTACACATCAATCGCTTAAACAATCTCATATGAATAACCAACGAAATGAAATCAACGGAGTCTGGAATAAATACTCCAATAATAATAACAATACCATTAGATAAAGTCTCAATATAAGAGTCTGAATAAATACACCAATAACCGAAATAATAAAAGTCTGCAACTATAATCTCTAATTAAGAATGGACGACATGCCCTAACTGATACAAATGACTCTGAAGGAACCAAGGATAAATATGAAGGCGTCTAATACCAAGATCCTGTAGCTTCCACAACAGCTACAACACGCCATCAGAATGGAACTCCTATGCTTGTCGTCCCTGTGGCTGGGCACCTAAAATATTTTTACAAAACAAAAATAGATTTGGAGGAAAACGGGTTAAAGCCCGTGATGAAAAGAGTTTATAAGTTTAACAAGTGTTTAAATTACAATTAAACAACACATATTATAAACACGTTAGTTGCGTACTCTCACATGAGTTTCTCACCTCTCAACTAATGTGCACGCCTAACGTATACCCTTAACCCATCCTAGTTATGCCATTAACTAACTAGTATGTACCACTCCTGCTTTTGCATTCTAACATAGGGTATCTACTCGTAACACCCAAACAAATCATATTCATAACCCATATTCACTTTCATTAAATTACTTATCTCAAGTGTTAATTAAATTCTCACATTCTTAGCTCATTCAAATATCTTAGTTATTCACATCTACTAAGAACAATGAACCAATCACAAGTATATATATATATATATATATATATATATATATATGTATAAAATTCACTCTCAGTACATATATACATATAAGACACCCCTAGGCTAAGCTGCGGTATACGCATTGTAACACCCCGCCTAATTAAATACCGGGTGGCCAGTCCCATACCAAATTAAAACAGAATATACAGTTGGCTCATTCTTAGCATCACTGTCGGAAACATTAACAACTCACCCAATACTCAAATAAGCTGGTGTTAAAAACTTTCCAATTTAAATTTCAACAAAACCTTTTTCCAATTTTAAGAATAACACAACCCATTTATTTTACAACACTGATAACACAATAAGTATCACAAAGTAATTTAAACGCAACTGGAATAAACATTCCCAAGTAATATAAATCCTTTACAATAATCCCAACAATGTTAAATGTATTAAAAAATCAGAATACAACAATATTTTACTCCAATGGAAAATGATAACTGAAATCCTTTTGGGCGACATGCCCTAACTAAGAATACTGTGAATCAAAAAGATGATAAGCGTCTAAGCAAAACTTCCATAGCTCCATAGCTCGTCAAAATAAACTAAGGTTGGCGTCCCTGTTGCTGGACACCTGATATAGAGATACAATTGAAGAGAAAATATGCAAGGAAACGGGTCAGAGCCCGAATGTGTAGAGTATTTTTAAAACAGCAAGTATTTAACAAGTGCAATAAAGCATTTATTATGTACATGTTAGATCCAACTCTCATTTTCACATTCTCACCTCTCAACTAGAGTGCACACTTAACGTTTCCTATTAACCTCCTAGTTAATGGTTCCTCTTTTCTAGTCTCCATATTATAATTCCATTTCCCATATCATAATCCCCGTATGTCCCATACCATACGTCACATTATTAATCATTTACATTTCTCCTTTATTAGTTTCTCATTAACATGAATCATTACTCATACTATGAATCGTTTCTCATTAACATGAGTTAAGCTTTTCAATAAATATTAATTAACTAAATTCCATTATTTACCGTTATCTACAATTATCATCGTAGATGGATTTAACCATAATATAAAATCATTCATTCATTTAACCCATTATATATATATTCATATATAATACAACACCCCGAGTCACAGCTGCGGTGTAATGCATTACTCTGCTATCATGTCCCATCATCGCAGGTCGCCGAATAGGGGACTAAAGGTTCGGTAAGATTCCACGAACCACAAACAACAACAAACAAATTGGAGGCGAAAATAGTTCTCGTATCCATGGGTCACGCACATACCTACGCACCCACAGTCAGCGGACTTATCAACTCCCCGATAAGTCTTTCATAGACCTATGTTCTCGAGCGACAAATCAAAGATCCCATGGATTCATCAGGATATGACTGCCCTCACGCGTAAACCTCCCACCGATAGCAAGTAAGCTAGGTATGTCATACACGTAAATCATTAATCAATCAAATAGGTATTATCATACCTATAATATAATATCAATAAGGTAATTATCATTTCCCTAAGATATTTCCCATACGTAGCATTTTATCATAATTTAATTATCCTCGCATCCTATAACATCCCTCCACTCTCGACGTCGTTAAGGTTCATGCGCGGAGCGTCTCGCAAAGCGAAATCCAAACAAGGAACCCCTCCAATACACTACTACTTAACTTTGTCGAACGAGGAGGTTCGAAAACTTAAACTATGCGATCGGGATAACCTCATACCCTCTTTAAAACAAATGTATTCTAAGCTCCCATCTCATAAAATTCAAATAGGTTTTTCCTCATCTTATATTCAGTAGTAAGTTACTAATATCCTACTGGTCCATAACATTATTTCTCCCGAACTACTACGAGTTTAGTTCTCCTTTTAATTACGGTTAAAACTGATAGTTTCAAATCTCTTATAAATACCTATTCTTTCACTTAGGATTAAACCCTCTTGTAAACTTAAGGATACCCAGGTATTATATAAAATCATCCCTACTGGTCCTATCTTAAATCCTCATACATCACCATTCGGAAATTAACAAACGAATTTAGAAACCGAAATTCCATTCGATATAATTTTCATCATTTAAATCATTTGAATCTAAATCCAATTATTTCAAATCTTAACAAGGGTTTACTGATATTTTCTAAGTCCCAAAATATTCAAATAATAATCACCAAAGATCCATAAAAGTTTCGGGATAAGAATCAACATTTAAAAAGAAACAACTTTACTTAATCAGGGGAGGTAGATCGATCGAAGGTAGGGGTCGATCGATCGATCCCTCAGGTCCAGGCCTGATTTTCTGCATTTTCTGCAACTACGGGTTTAACAACTTTTGATCATTTAAACCTTCATCTAATCATCCCAAATGACTTATAAACTTTACCACATGATATATCAACATATATGAATGATTTCCAATACTCTAAACATCCTAGAATCATCAAAGGATTGGATTAAAAAGCATGTTTATCTCCTTATTCCCAGAAATTTATTAACATAACCTCTTCAAGAACACATCAATGGTTTCCATCATTTCTTCAACAGATTCATGACAAATTCGTGGATTATTATTATCCTAACACATGAGTTAAATTCCTATATCATTTCAGTTTTCCAGAAATCCATTTAATGATCCATTATCTCTTCCAAACATGAATAACCTTCTCATTTCATACTATTCTAACATGGACAATATACAAACTTAAATTGCTATTATTAAACACTTGCCTTTAGTGTAGGTCTGATCATTTGGTGTAGTTTATCTCAGTTGGTTGTCCCTTCTCCGGTCAAACTCCGGTGGTGGTTGGTGGTGGTGAACCTTGGTTCTAGTTCTTCTCCTTCCCAAGTGACTTTTCCCTTCCCAAGCACTCTTACTCTCACTCTAAGAGGATGGCTTCTCTTATTTGTGAAGAGGAGATGAATAACTCCCATTCAATTAATCTACCTATTCTTATAATGATCCCAAATCCGAAATCACTATTCATCCCCCCTAGAAAAATGACCAAAATGCCCTTTCGAGTTGTCTATTCATTCCCAAATGACCCGAGACTCAAAATTAACATCCAAATAGACTTTTCTGACTATTTCGAACCTTCCGGACGCAACTACGCAGTCGAAATGACTATTAGGTCGATAGAAAATAAATTTCCCTTTTTAATTTAATAAACTAGTCCCGACACGTCCCATACCGCGTCTGACTAAAAATATAAATTACCGAATTTATATCATACAGTCATATCAATGACATCACATTTCATATATTACCTAAATATCTTTAAGTAATATTCAGAACCATTCATTTTAATATCCATCGTCCGGATAAACCCGAATGAATTAATTAATAATAAAATCTAATTAATCCATTAATTTAAAATATAACCCATTTTAAAAGTCATTTAAAATTACGGGGTATTACATACTCCCCCCCTTATAACAGAATTTCGTCCCGAAATTCAGGAATATAAGTCATACGGGTAAGGTCAACTCCGAGTATAAATCTCACGTCGCAAGAATTCCAAGGTGTACCGCCCATACAGTACATTAACAAAATCCCTATCGATGTTATACGCCAAGCCTCACCATATAGTCTCAACTAAATCAAATTTAGACTTTACCTAATCTTCCCTATACCGTCCTCGTGACAAACTTTGGGAAAAATTGAGCCTCACACATTGAACAAATAAATCCTGAAGTTCCAACTACTTACCTTTTACAATTATGAAAATTACTGCCATACAATTATCCAGGGCGCCCATACACCCTGTCGTACCACTTTCATATTAAAAGTTTCGCAAAGGTTATAAACTCATATACTAAAGACCTAACTTATTTCGACACCCAACGGTTATTAGTTTCATGCGTGGGGTGTCTCGCAAGCGAAATCCAAACAAGGAACCACCCCGATACACTACTGCCTAAAGTAGTCGGTCATCGAAACTCCTAAGGTCCTTAGTCAATAATGTATAAAATTTTTGTTTATATATAAAAATATCAGGTTTATGGATTTAAAAAAAAATTAGTTTTTATCGATTTCAAATAGAATCTCCGCATCTACTCTCTTATAGAAGACAAGATGCAGACATATGCTCTCATATACCACAAGTCAATGCACGCCGATAGTCAAATCACACTCGGACATGCTCAAGGTAAGTAATCCCATGATAAAAATCAAACCCCAGTGATAACATGTAATATAAAGGTGTCCCACACCCCTCAGTGAGTCTACGTAAATAACAGTGCTATAGGCTAAGTTTAGCAACCCTTTTGCCCACACAACATTCATCGTAACAAAATCAATATACGCTTCATAATCCTTAGATAGGAAACATACCCTCATTCGCGGGTGGTGGTTGTTGATTCACTGCCTGATGGACGTTATATACACGCCCGTACTGACCCTGCTGCGCGGGTGCTGCTGGAATGGGAGGTAGTGCTAGTACCGGAGCTGGAAGAGCAGCTGGTGGAAACACTGGTACCTGTGGCTCCTGTCGAGCATGTTGTTACTAAGGGAATTTATCTTTCTCAGGACAATCTTGACGTTTATGGCCATACTTGCCACACACTAAACATTTTCCCGCAAACTTTCCACCACCTTGCCCCTGTTGACCCCGAACCTGCTGACCGTTACCTCCCTTCCCTTGGCCCTGATGAGCCTGTCTCTGGCCCTGATGGCCCTGTTGTCCTTGCCCAAAACCTTTATCCTCAAATAGAGAATCTCCAGATCGCAAACGCTTAGCATAGTCCCCTGTCTGGGAACCCTGCTCACTCTGACGCTGATGACTCTGCCCTGGCTGAGTCCCACTAGAACTGCCCCAAAAAGTCTTGCCCTGCAGGCCTGACCCAAACCCCCACTTGACACCTTGATTATGGAAGCGGTTATCTTGACAGTGGAGCATTGCAGCATTAAGAACATCTGCATACGTACGTAGTGAAAGATTCCCCAATAAATGTTGGCGAATTTTATAGTTCAACCCATCAGTGAACATTAGGACTCTCCTCTCCTCAGTAGGTACTTCAGCTGGTACCAAATTAGTTAATCGCGTAAACTCTTCCTCATATTCCGCTACAGTTTTCTCACCTTGCCTCAAATCAAGTAGCTTCCGCCTCATCTCTGTCTGGATGGCGGAAGGAAAATACTTCCCATCAAACTGTATCCAAAAGTCTTGGATAGTCATTGTGTCCCTCTCCTCCATAGTGGTCGTAGCTTCCCACCATTGCAAAGCTGCCCCTACTAGCTTGAATGTGGCTAGTATCTGACGTTGAACCTCAGTGCATTCGATCATTCTCAAGTGCCGTTGGATATCTTTCTTCCATTGGCTAGCAGTCACAACATCAGATCCTCCCTGAAACTCAGGTGGGTGTGCTTTCTGAAAGGCATCCCTCGCTCGTTCCCATGCAGTTGGAAACACTTACCCTTGCGCGGGTGGCACAACCAGTGCCGGTGCGGGAGCCTGTTGAACAGCAGCTACGGCAGCATTGACTGCTTGAGCGACAATTGCAGCAACTTCGGCTGCAGTCATTATTCCCTGAACTGGGGCGGGCTGAGGTGCACGTCGAGGAGGCATCTGAAACGAGAGAACACTATCAGTATTTGATATCTCAAAATAGCTGAAGATCGTAAGCGTAAATAGAAAAGCAATAATCCTACTCATAGGGCTCTACATCAAAGAACGCTAAGCTGAAGACACAATAAGTCGTACAGATCCTAAAGGACACTAGAACCTGATGCTCTGATACCACCTGTAACACCCCGCCTAATTAAATACCGGGTGGCCAGTCCCATACCAAATTAAAACAGAATATACAGTTGGCTCATTCTTAGCATCACTGTCGAAAACATTAACAACTCACCCAATACTCAAATAAGCTGGTGTTAAAAACTTTCCAATTTAAATTTCAACAAAACCTTTTTCCATTTTTAAGAATAACACAACCCATTTATTTTACAACACTGATAACACAATAAGTATCACAAAATAATTTAAACGCAACTGGAATAAACATTCCCAAGTAATATAAATCCTTTACAATAATCCCAACAATGTTAAATGTATTAAAAAATCAGAATACAACAATATTTTACTCCAATGGAAAATGATAACTGAAATCCTTTTGGGCGACATGCCCTAACTAAGAATACTGTGAATCAAAAAGATGATAAGCGTCTAAGCAAAACTTCCATAGCTCCATAGCTCGTCAAAATAAACTAAGGTTGGCGTCCCTGTTGCTGGACACCTGATATAGAGATACAATTGAAGAGAAAATATGCAAGGAAACGGGTCAGAGCCCGAATGTGTAGAGTATTTTTAAAACAGCAAGTATTTAACAAGTGCAATAAAGCATTTATTATGTACATGTTAGATCCAACTCTCATTTTCACATTCTCACCTCTCAACTAGAGTGCACACTTAACGTTTCCTATTAACCTCCTAGTTAATGGTTCCTCTTTTCTAGTCTCCATATTATAATTCCATTTCCCATATCATAATCCCCGTATGTCCCATACCATACGTCACATTATTAATCATTTACATTTCTCCTTTATTAGTTTCTCATTAACATGAATCATTACTCATACTATGAATCGTTTCTCATTAACATGAGTTAAGCTTTTCAATAAATATTAATTAACTAAATTCCATTATTTACCGTTATCTACAATTATCATCGTAGATGGATTTAACCACAATATAAAATCATTCATTCATTTAACCCATTATATATATATTCATATATAATACAACACCCCGAGTCACAGCTGCGGTGTAATGCATTACTCTGCTATCATGTCCCATCATCGCAGGTCGCCGAATAGGGGACTAAAGGTTCGGTAAGATTCCACGAACCACAAACAACAACAAAAAAATTGGAGGCGAACATAGTTCTCGTATCCATGGGTCACGCACATACCTACGCACCCACAGTCAGCGGACTTATCAACTCCCCGATAAGTCTTTCATAGACCTATGTTCTCGAGCGACAAATCAAAGATCCCATGGATTCATCAGGATATGACTGCCCTCACGCGTAAACCTCCCACCGATAGCAAGTAAGCTAGGTATGTCATACACGTAAATCATTAATCAATCAAATAGGTATTATCATACCTATAATATAATATCAATAAGGTAATTATCATTTCCCTAAGATATTTCCCATACGTAGCATTTTATCATAATTTAATTATCCTCGCATCCTATAACATCCCTCCACTCTCGACGTCGTTAAGGTTCATGCGCGGAGCGTCTCGCAAAGCGAAATCCAAACAAGGAACCCCTCCAATACACTACTACTTAACTTTGTCGAACGAGGAGGTTCGAAAACTTAAACTATGCGATCGGGATAACCTCATACCCTCTTTAAAACAAATGTATTCTAAGCTCCCATCTCATAAAATTCAAATAGGTTTTTCCTCATCTTATATTCAGTAGGAAGTTACTAATATCCTACTGGTCCATAACATTATTTCTCCCGAACTACTACGAGTTTAGTTCTCCTTTTAATTACGGTTAAAACCGATAGTTTCAAATCTCTTATAAATACCTATTCTTTCACTTAGGATTAAACCCTCTTGTAAACTTAAAGATACCCAGGTATTATATAAAATCATCCCTACTGGTCCTATCTTAAATCCTCATACATCACCATTCGGAAATTAACAAACGAATTTAGAAACTGAAATTCCATTCGATATAATTTTCATCACTTAAATCATTTGAATCTAAATACAATTATTTCAAATCTTAACAAGGGTTTACTGATATTTTCTAAGTCCCAAAATATTCAAATAATAATCACCAAAGATCCATAAAAGTTTCGGGATAAGAATCAACATTTAAAAAGAAACAACTTTACTTAATCAGGGGAGGTCGATCGATCGAAGGTAGGGGTAGATCGATCGATCCCTCAGGTCCAGGCCTGATTTTCTGCATTTTCTGCAACTACGGGTTTAACAACTTTTGATCATTTAAACCTTCATCTAATCATCCCAAATGACTTATAAACTTTACCACATGATATATCAACATATATGAACGATTTCCAATACTCTAAACATCCTAGAATCATCAAAGGATTGGATTAAAAAGCATGTTTATCTCCTTATTCCCAGAAATTTATTAACATAACCTCTTCAAGAACACATCAATGGTTTCCATCATTTCTTCAACAGATTCATGACAAATTCGTGGATTATTATTATCCTAACACATGAGTTAAATTCCTATATCATAACAGTTTTCCAGAAATCCATTTAATGATCCATTATCTCTTCCAAACATGAATAACCTTCTCATTTCATACTATTCTAACATGGACAATATACAAACTTAAATTGCTATTATTAAACACTTGCCTTTAGTGTAGGTCTGATCCTTTGGTGTAGTTTATCTCAGTTGGTTGTCCCTTCTCCGGTCAAACTCCGGTGGTGGTTGGTGGTGGTGAACCTTGGTTCTAGTTCTTCTCCTTCCCAAGTGACTTTTCCCTTCCCAAGCACTCTTACTCTCACTCTAAGAGGATGGCTTCTCTTATTTGTGAAGAGGAGATGAATAACTCCCATTCACTTAATCTACCTATTCTTATAATGATCCCAAATCCGAAATCACTATTCATCCCCCCTAGAAAAATGACCAAAATGCCCTTTCGGGTTGTCTATTCATTCCCAAATGACCCGAGACTCAAAATTAACATCCCAATAGACTTTTCTGACTATTTCGAACCTTCCGGACGCAACTACGCAGTCGAAATGGCTATTAGGTCGATAGAAAATAAATTTCCCTTTTTAATTTAATAAACTAGTCCCGACACGTCCCATACCGCGTCTGACTAAAAATATAAATTACATAATTTATATCATACAGTCATATCAATGACATCACATTTCATATATTACCTAAATATCTTTAAGTAATATTCAGAACCATTCATTTTAATATCCATCGTCCGGATAAACCCGAATGAATTAATTAATAATAAAATCTAATTAATCCATTAATTTAAAATATAACCCATTTTAAAAGTCATTTAAAATTACGGGGTATTACACGCATACTCTGCTATCAAATCCATGTACATCACGTACGTAACGATCACGTGTTGCAAATCACTCAGGAATCGTCTCAATACAAATCACACATATTGAAGGCGAACATAGTTCACATACCCATGGGTCACGCACATACCTGCGATCCCATGGTCAGCTGACTTATCAACTCATAAATAAGCCATTCACAGTCCTATGTCCTTAAGGTACCAATCTAAATCCCCCCGAAGGCACACAAAGATAAGATGACCCTTTTTTCGAAAACCAATCTCCCGTGATAGCAAGTATGGTAGGTATGTCATACACATAAGAAATCCATACATTAGGCATTCACACAACCTAAGTAAACATATTTCAATATAGTTATTTACACATTCCATTTAGTAAGTCTCGTAAGTAGTAAGTTTATCCCGAACATCATACGTAATATATATTTAGCTTGATAACTCTCGTCGTATCAATTTGAGTACTTAAACCTATCCCAAAAGGTTACTAGGTCTCCTATTAATTTCTAATGTTATCTTAGTAACTTAAAGTCCCTCCGTTACTGTTTTTGTCCATGCATCATCCTTCATTCCCATTATAGTTTGAATTCGAACGATTTCTAACCGTACCTCACTCGGTAATCCTCGTAAGTAAACGCATTCAATTCCATAAGATAAACCATTTTTTCGGGCATCATCTAAGACCCTACTAACCTTAACTAAGTCCCACAATATCAAATTAATCATCTTAAGAATCATCATCGGCCTTGGGATCTTTATTAAACCTGAAGGGAAAACAATTGCCAAAAATTAGGAGTGGTCGATCGACGTTTTTGGATCGATCGATCGATCAAGTAGGTAATTGCCCATATTTCTTAAACAGTTACGGGTTTCCTCTTTTTACTCCTCTAATTCTTCATTTCAACGTCCAAAACTCTCAACCAAGTATAATAATCATCATACCAACATGTTTACCTAATTTCTAACATTATTAGAGTCATTAAATAATCCTCAATCAACAGTTTCTTGGATCAAAAGTCATAGTTATTCCTCTAAACCTAGTTCTTTCAAATTTCTTCAAGAACATCATAAATCCTGATTAAATTTCGTAATTCCCTACACATGAAGCATAATTTCGTATCTAATATATGTCCAGAAGTTTTAACTACATGCAATCCTACCCGGATTAAATGTTTAATTCTCCCATTTCATAAATCATTTCATTGTTCATGATAAATCTTCAAATCTACATTATCATGTAAAGTATATGCTTTGAATCTTCGCAAGATAAATCACTTGCCTCTGATTAGAAGTTCTGATCCGTTGATGATAATATTGGTTGGTTCTCCCTCTCTTTTCGATCACAAATTCGGCGATGGTAGTGGTTGGTTTGCCTTGGAAACCCTTGGAATTCTCCTGAAACCATTTTCTTTCTTCTAACGTTGCTCTCTCTTGTTTTTAACAAAAAATGGCCCTAATAACCATAAGTGTTGGCTGATTAATATCTCCTAATTTTCGTAGGCCAGTATTCACGAAAAAATAGGAATGACCAAAATACCCTCCCGGGTCGGTTAGGCCTAAAAATGCCCCGGGATCCAAACTAAACTCCTGGCTAGTGTTTTCTGACTATCTTGACCCTTTTGGATACGTTGACGCACTCAAAATGATCATATGGATGACATAAAAATAAAATACTTTTAAATCCATTAAATTTGGTCCTGACACGATTGACACACGCGTCCCAACTTAATTACCGAAACTGCCGTATTTTCAACACACGACAATTTTAATAAATTCAATAACCACATATTACCATAGTCACTCAGTAATATTCAACATTATCATCATGCTTAATACTAACTCTCGTCTCGCTAGTTATTTAAATCCGAATTAATTTCCAATTAATTATCCAAAATTAATTTAATTAATCCCATAATTAAAAATAATTTCATTTAATTAATCTCATAATTAAAAGCCATAAAATTACGGGGTATTACACAAAACTCATAAATTTGAGGTAAAACTGACATAAGATTCAAAACGAAACTATCAATTATGTTTTTTCATACGCATATGTATGCGACGCATCCTTTATGACACTGCCAAAACTCTCAAATTTCCTAGACTTTGGAGATCAAAACAGAACAAAAAAAAATGAATTACCTTAGAATAGATTTATGCAGATATAACTTCAACATCTATTTCAGTTCTTAAATTCCCAAACTCCAACAATTCATAATAATGAGAGTTGTAAGAACATCGAGGTTGACATAAATGGCTTCTACCGTTTGCCCGTACCAATGGCACTGCTTAAATCTTGTCCCGTATTATACACATACACGGACCTGTGCAAATAAAGGAGCATAAAATCTTAATAACAATGAAACCAAGTCAAATACTAACTAATAAATGTAGGTAATAACAAACAAAATTAATATCGACTCAATTAACATAAATGAAGCAAACTCAAATGTCACCTAATAAGAAACAATGACTCACCACCTCATCACTTGTGCCCCTTAACATATTGAACTTAAAATTCTTAATTTTAATAAAATCAAATGAATAATCTAATAACTAAAAACTTCAAATAATGTAGCCTACTATCATTAAATCAGGAACTTGACCAAGCCTGGCTAATGTTATTTGACCATTATACAAATATAATGAGAAAGTTTAAGTGATGAACATGTGTTAAATATTTCAATAAGTTTGTAATAACACTGCTAAATAACTTTAGATTCAAGGAAGATCAGCATGAAAAAAGTACCCACTATTGAAGTAAAAACAGTAATGAAAAAGCATGTCATCATCAAGGGTTTAACCCTTGTACTTCATCTCCCAAAACGTACACACACACACACACACACACAAACACGTATTAGGACTTGTACAGGAGAATCCCTAAACACGATAGAGTAAGAAAAAGCATAATCATTCCAACTTAATGTCAAAAAGTAAGAAGTTACAAAAATTCTGAACTTTTAGTTGAGAATCTAATATGTGCACATAAATATATCCATACACATGTTATTTAACAAAAACAAACCATTTCCATATCAATGTCAAAATAGAAATAACAACTACTAAAAATTAGGCACCCTATTTGACCAATCATTCACTCACGTGCTATATAAATTAAAAGAAAAAATGTTGCCTATTAGAATCACTTTGTCATTTTTCCATACACCTAAAAGGCAACTTATTATAACAAAAAAAATAACTAAAGTACCTCAAGTGTGGAAAAAATAGCAAAATTAACTCTACGTAATACTACCATTATAAAACAAATTGCTCAAAGGCATACATGTAAGTATACAAAGAAAAAAAATCTTCCCCAAATACCTGGATATGAGTTCAAACCAAAAGTTAAAGTACCTGATTCCAAACCGGTACTTACAAAATAAAACTAAACATGAAATATAAATATTAGAGAAAGAAGCAGAAATAAAAACTCAAAAATTCAAAACCCACGAATACCCAAAATTTCAAAACCACGAAACCCCAAAATTTCCAAATCCATCAACAAATAAATGCAAAAATTCAAAGCGGGAAAACCGACAGTTCCGCACGTACCCCCAAAATTTCAAAACCCATAAAAAATCGAGCCAAGAAACCAAATCCAAAACCTAAGAATGTAAATAAGTAAAAGAATACCTGATATGATCAACATGTCAAGCGAAAATTGACGAATTCCAAAACCTGAGCTAAGAAATAAAAAATTCAGCCAAGACAAAACCTAATAATGTAAATAAGTAAAAAACTACCAAATTAGATTTTCACAAATCATATTGTGCACTTGAAATTTGTTCAATCTGCAAAACAAATCATAAATCCAAATTAGATTTTTCACAAAGTTTATAAAAAAACCAAGAACAAAACCCTATAAGAGAGAGGGAGATAAATTAGTGTACCTGCGAAATCAAATTCAAAACATATGAGAAGCTAAACATGCAAACCTATAAATGTAATCGCTAGTGGATGTTTGTCATAAGAGAGAATTCGTGGGCGAGGTTGAGAGAGAGTGGCGACTGAGGTGAGAGAATGTGAGAGGAAGGTTGGGTAGATATCAAAACAATACACACGATGCGCTTTTACCAAAAAACCCCAAATATTTGAATTAAAGAGTAAATTTGATAAGTAGAAAAAGAAGGGAACCCAAATAATTGAGTGGTAGATTTGTAAAAAAAATGAGGTGTGATCTCAATCATTAAAATGTGTACATAATTCAACAATTTTCCTATCAAATTATATATATATATATATATAAGGAGAGGTTCAAAAGCGAACATTTTAACGAACATTAAGGAAAAACACCCCAAAACCATTAATTTTAACTCCTATGTTGAAATTGGTTCGCGCTAGCGGCACATAAGACCATTCCGGCTCCCACGCCCACCCCCATAAGGGCTGCCATGGTGGCCGGAATAGTCTTGGGTGCTGGCCGGAATGGTCTCGGGTGCCGCTGACGCGGACCAATTTCAACATAGGAGTTAAAATTAATCGGTTTTGAGTGTTTTTCTTTAAGGTTCGTTAAAATGTTCACTTTTAATGTTCACTTTTGAAGCTCTCCCTATATATATATATATATATATATATATATATATATATATATATATATATATATATATATATATATATATATATATAGAGAGAGAGAGAGAGAGAGAGAGAGAGAGAGCGGTTCTCATGCTTACCCCAGTTTGCATACCGCTGGCGCGGACCAATTTTGATAAAATAGTAAAAAAAATATTTTTGATCTAATTTTTTTTTTATAGTTTCTAAACATTTCAATAGGACCATAAAAAAAATTCAACTCAAAATGAATTTTTTTGCTATTTTAAAAAAATCGGTCAAACTTTGTCAGTTTTTAACAACTTAAAAACAACTTAAAAACTGACAAAGTTTGACCGATTTTTTTAAAATAGCAAAAAAATTCATTTTGAGTTGATTTTTTTTTATGGTCCTATTGAAATGTTTAGAAACTATAAAAAAAAATCAGCCCGAAATTATTTTTTTTACTATTTTAAAAAAATGGTCCGCACGGAGGGTATGCAAACTGGGTATGCATGAGATCCTTTCTGTATGTATATATATATATATATATATATATATATATATATATATATATATATATATATATATATATATATATGTGTGTGTGTGTGTGTGTGTGTGTGTGTGTGTCAAAATAAAGTCCAAACTCCCGAAAGTAAAAATAATGAGAGTTTAACTTAATAACAAATAGAGATGTGCTATATGCATTGAAATTGTGCATCGATTTTGTGCACCAGACGCTATAAATGCTTGTACACTTGACCAACATGGTTGTTTAGTCAGCATTTTAGTCAAGTGTACAAACATTTAAAACACCCGATGTACAAAATCGGAACACAATTTCGATGCTTATATCATTTTTCTAACAAATAATTAATGAGTATCGAAGTGAAATAACCATAATTTTATATGGAAAAATATTTGGGAGACATGAATTTAGAACTTAATTTGGTGACATGGACATGTGTTGATTTGCCATTAGTATATTTTGAGTGAGACACATCAATTCAAGATATCTCCACTTAAAATGTACTATTCACAAGCGAACACGTGTCTCATGTTTTGAATTTAAATCGTAAAACATTTTTTAATTATCAAACTCGTACACCCTTTTTACGTCCCATCCCCGGCCCGTCAGAAATTAGCTAGATTTTCTCCTCAACCTTTTATAGGCCCATTAGAAGATTGTACAAAACACTGGCCCAGGAGAGTCGTCCCAAATTTCTCCGATGACCAGTTCCCTGTCACACCACGCGTCTACCTTAACGCGCAAGTATAGTCATCCCACGCCAAACGTAACACTACTTTCTTTCCTCACGTGATTTCATTTTAATGACATTTTAACAGTATATTGTTCTTTTGACACCGAGACAAGAAATACAAAAAGGCCAACGAGGAGTCTACTCAGCTTCAAAGGTGGTACTGGTCCCTGCTCTCTGCTACCTTCACCTCAGATCCAATTTTATCCCAAAGTTATATAATTTCTTCATTCGATTCGATTTTTGTAAAAATAGTTTATCTCTGTTACCCTCTGGTTCTCGGGGGTGAACCACCGATCTAGGGCACCATGGCCGCTGCTAATGCCCCCATCACTATGCGAGAAGTTCTAACGGTTAGTATAATCTCGTAAATAATATTTTATGCCACACTAGGGGGATTTTTGAACTATACCTAGGGTAGATATTGGATCTTGTTAGATCTCTACGCTTGACCAATACTTGGTTTTGAATTTTGGTTTAATTTGGTGTGGTTGTTGTAGTTGCCTAGTATTGGAATCAATCAACAATTTATCACGTTCACTCATGTTACCATGGAATCGGATAAGTACATCTGTGTGAGGGAAACCTCGCCTCAGAATAGTGTTGTTATTGTTGATATGAACATGCCAATGCAGCCGTTGAGACGGCCTATCACTGCGGACTCCGCTTTGATGAATCCCAATTCCAGAATTCTCGCCCTCAAAGGTAAGATTTCATTACTAAATCATGTTTATCTTATGTGTTTTGCTAGCCCCGCACTATCTTTGTTTTGTACGGATTTATTCATAGATTATGCACGACTCGCTAAGTTGCCATCATTGGGTAGTCAATAACTTAGTGTCCCAACTTATCGTATAAAATAACTTTTAGATAGGAAAAAAGCAGAATTGATAAAAAAGGGATGGTCAAAGAACTTATATCAATATGTTCACCCGAAATTATAGCAGTGGATGAGGAGTATCAAAAGCTGGTGGTGGTGTCTTTAGAGGGACTGGTGGAGGCGGAGGAATATAGGGTGGTACGGCCTCCCTAGGTGGGGAATGAGGTGGAGCAGGAACCCTAGGCTGTTGGTAGGGGCAGTGGTCCATCAGGTTCCTCTCTGGTAGCACAAAAATCAATGCCTTTCAGTAATAGGCACTAGGGGTGCACAACGAAACCGAAAATCCGATAAATCGAACCAAACCGACTGCATTGATTCGGTTTGGATCGATTTTTTTGCTCAATGGTTCGGTTCCGGTTTGAAAAAAAAAAATCGATACATCGGTTCGGTTCTCAGTTACAGGGTAAAAAAACCCAATCCGAACCAAAAACCGATCCGAACCAATCCGGGACCGAACCGATTTATAATTACATATATATATTTATTTAATATATTTAACACTTGTAATTTATATTTTTGTGATTATTTGAGTTTCTAACTTAAGTTATTGAGGTCAAAATTAATTTTGACCTTAAAAAAATTAGTTATGAAACACAAAAATTAGTTATGAAATATGATTTTGGAACCGAAAACCGATCCGATCCGGGAACCGCTGGTTCGGTTCTGTATAAATGTCGGTTCGGTTCCGGTTCCAAAAATTTGGAACCGACCCAGGTCGGTTCGATTCTCGAATTAGTACCAAAACCGATCCAAACCGAACTGTGTGCACCCCTAATAGACACATATGGGGGACCTTCGGATTCAATGAATCAAAAGGGGACATACCGGTGTGCCACTCAATGGGTGGTAGAGGCTCAATGTCCAGGAGAGAGTGGGGTCGGGGTGAGGGTGGTTCGTCAGGTGGAGGAAGACTAATCTACTCCCGTACCCGCTTATGGGAGTCAACGAGTGCGGAATGAACGAAATGGGCATCCCATGTAGAATGATGGTGGGGTAAATGTGTCGGGTGACCGGGTGGTGGTGAAGTGTGGAGAATAGGTGGGGGCGGAAGTTTGGGGAAAGTAAAATGAGGTGGGTGAAGGTGTGTGGTAACGGATGGAGAGGGGGGTATGGGGGGAAGATGGGGAGGTTCGAGGTGTTTTTGTGGGTGATGCCGAGGGTAAGTAGAGATAGGAGGTAAGGGGTGGTCATGGGAAGGAGGTGTGGGGTAGTTGTGGGGGTTTTGTGGTGGTGAGTGAGAGGAAACAAGGTTTCGGGGCAGAGGAAGGTGCGGCGAGGGTATATGGTGGTGGGTTGATATGTTGGGTGGGGGTGGAGGGTTTTTGGGTGATTCTTGATGATTTTGGAGGGTGGGGGTATGTTGGTGGACACTAGGGTTTGTTTTTAAACTTTCTTGGATATGTCTTGGTCAAAATTGTTATCAATGTTCACCGTGCGGTCATGTAACACCGGAACTGATACATTTGCACATGGTTGAGTCGGATTTGACCCCTTTGCGTACCAGAGGTCTCAGATCATCTCGGCTATTGTCGGGGTGGAAGTCCCGACCATTGGAAGAGCGATCTGGCCATGTCTTGGAGAGGAAGGCACCGGAATGGGGCCGGAGGAGTCTAGCGGCGCCGGACGCCCCTCGCTCAAGCAAACCCGTTGCTTTGGGTCTTGGATTTTATCGATCGGAGTGTCGGACCTTGAGGTAGGTTAAATCCAACTTATTTCCTGTTGTCGGCGCAGATGGTTTACAGTGGCCGAAGGATGGTAGCCGGCCGTTGGAGGGGCGCCGGCGACGGGTGTGGAAGGTCAGCCGGTGCTGTTTGACCCTATGTGTAACAGATCGGCTGTTTAGAGCCTTGGATCTGCTCGATCGGGCAATACACGGGCTGGTTTGGAGTTGCCAAAGGTGTATGGTACCACCCGTGGTGGTTCCGGTTTGAGTATTAGGGTTTTGATTTGTTTTTTTTAGTGGTAAGGGTGTGGAATGAGTAGAATGGGGTGAATTAGGGTTAGGGTTTTGAGATTTTTTGGAGCGGTGCAAGGGCGGCCAGTGGCTGTTTTCGGTGGTGGTAGGCGGGCATCAATGGCATCAATCCGAGCCACTAATCGATTGAGAACCTCCTCGAAACGGTCGGTACGATTCTCCATGGGTTCGTATCTTCTTCTCGGTCCCATTTGGCGTTGTTTACGATTTTTTTGTCTACACAACAACAACAACAACAACAACGGGTGGAACCAACGAGGCTCTGATACCAATTGACGTAAAAGACGTCAAATGGAAGCAAGAAGAAAATAATTCTCGTTTAAACTCTTTCTAATATCAGTATTTCAAAATGGTAGGATGCCTAAAATGAGGCTACATATGAGTATTTAAAGGAAGGAGGTTGTTTGGCCCCTAAGCTAAGTATCTGATTACAATAATGCCCATAAGTGCCAATTAACCTTCCTTCCTCTAAATATTAAACAAAAGGAAAAATATAATGAATACTAAAAATAGAAGAAATACTAAAAAATGACAAAAATGACGAAAAGGTCCTTATTTACATCATATTATATTAGCATTTTGATGACCTGCATATGTTCTTATTGTGTTCTACTGATACACAACTGTTGTTCGATCATTCAGGTCCTCTAAACTATTTCCTATGACTAAACAATCACAATTATTAATATCATTTTGTCATTTTTTTCCTCCGCTCAAATTACCACATTTTTGGATGATTTATCAATTGCTAGGCCATTCCCAAAGGAGAGATGGAGAGGAAACAAGAGAGCACTGACATTTATACTAAATTTATGAAAATGAGTTATTTTTTAGGCCAGAGGTAGGTGCTCTTATAAATGAATAATAATGCTAACTGCTTAAAATTAAGGGTAAGATATAAATTAGAGGTACCCTTATTGGATACTGATGGGAATTCGTTGTTATTTTCCTTTTATTTCTATTTTTTATTTTAATTCTTTTTTTAGGCATTTTCTCTCCTTAATTAGTCTCCAAGCATGTTTGGGACTAATTAAACATTCTTTTATTTTTAGTTGGTCCTTTTAGTCATTTTAGCCAATTACTTGATTCGCAAGTAATCCTTCCCATATAAATACCCAATGTACTCTCATTTGTACTCACTTTCCATTCTTGAATATAAGACATCTTTTGTGTCTCTCTCTAAAAGTTAGGTCTTGTTTCTTTTAGCCATTGATGTGTAGTTTACGTCAAATTAGTATCAGAGCGGTTGTCGCTCCAAACATTGGTGTTCGTGTGTTAGTTTGTATCGGTGTGCATAGTGTATCAAAAAAATCGTACGCTACTTTCGATGGCTCTAAGAAAATCAAAACAAAAACAAAAAGAGGTGGACAAATTTCAAGAATGGAAACAAGAAATGGCAGAAATGTCAAGAACAATTTGAAATCATAATGCAACAATTTTTTATATTGCAAAACCCTAACCCTAGTCTTCAAACTCATAATGATAATTCAAGATTGATATTGTCAACATCAAGATTCACGAATTTGTCCCAATCTGAGGTTTTCTGCTGTCAAGAATAACTAAATCAGCTATAGGGCTGTTCGGCTAACATCCTACAACAGAATAACAATCTTCAGAGAATCTCGCCGACAACTCGGGTGAACACTCGCCGACCCATCGCTGCAAGACAGCCGCTGGCGGCCTGCTCATAGTCTCGACACAACTTTCAGCAGAAGTAGATAGCTTTCGGACTTCCAAGCAGCAGTCATTTACCAGCGACGAATATAATCCGACCCATGTGGGTCAGCTGGACATCCCATCTACTGCTGTAGGCTTCCAGAAGCCTTGCTGCCCAGGGCATTGCCACCCTCGCCGCATTTCAGCATCTGTCAACAAATCAGTGGGCCCAGGCGATTTCCCAACCACCATCCGCGGTCAAATCAACCCCGAATATCCATCGAATCCGCCTCGAACTGTAGCCACCATGTCCAATTATGAAAATAGGCCCAAGAACCATTCTCCCACAAATTCAATCCAATTTTAACCTATTTCGACCCAAACCCCTAGGTGGAACCCTCCCACAAATTCAAGAACTAGGGTTTGATAGCCCAAATTTTGTTTTTGACCCGGGTGGAAGTTATTTTTGATGGTTGACATAAGAGGCAAGAGGAAGATGATGAATCTTGAAGCAACAATTGAAGAATGAGCTCTTCCTCAAATTTTAAGAATTTATTTTGGCATCGCAAGTCTTTGCTTCTCTTTTCAGGCACATTTTGAGAATTTCTCACACGATTCTCCAATTTTGCAAGCTCGAGGACGAGCTTTTTCGAAGCCGGGAAGAGTGATGGGAATTCGTTGGCATTTTCCTTTTATTTCTATTTTCTTTTTTAGTTCTTTTTCAGGCATTTTTTCTCCTTAATTAGTCTCCAAGTATGTTTGGGACGAATTAGACATTCTTTTATTTTTAGTTGGTCCTTTTAGTCCTTTTAGCTAATTACTTAGTTAGCAAGTAATCCTTCCCATATAAATACCCCATGTACTCTTATTTGTACTTACTTTTCATTCTTGAATATAAGACATCTTTTGAGTCTCTCTCTAAAATTTAGGGTTGGTTTGTTGCTTTAAGCCATTGACATGTAGTTTACGTTAGATACTTCAAAAATTTCTTATTGAATTCCGGAATCACGCCAAGTCTCTTATTCGGTACGACCCATAATTAATCTTAAACCGTTGTTGAATCTATGAAACACCCGAGACCAAAATGCGATACCTTGCGCGATCGCGATTTAAACCTTGCTCCCCACTAACCACCACCACGTGCCTACACCCTCACACAAATTGCTACCTCTGCAACCCTACCCCTTTCACTCACTCTCTCTCTCTCTCTCTCTCTCTCTCTCACGCACACACTCAACCACCCGAACATACCCACAATCCATTTAAAAAAATACATAAGCAGACCAACCACCAACACCCCACCATCGATTCCAACAAAACTCGCAAATTAATTTCATCAAAACTTGCAAATCACAATCTAACCGAACCATAGATTCTTTTGTAAAAAACCCAAATCGGGATGTGTTTGGGGGTTGGTGGGTTTGAGAGAGAGAGAGAGCATGAAGATGATGGTATTGGCTGTGGGGTGGGGTTGGGTTCTGGTGAGCATGGAAATGGGGGGATGGGTTGCGATTTTTTTTTTTCCAGTTTTAAGAACTTTATTATTTTCAGTTTTTTTAGATGGTTTCAATTCCCCCCCTAATTTTAATTCCTTTTTTTTTCTTCTTTTGGTATATTTTCTTTTTCAGTTTTTAAATATATTTTCTTTTATTCTTATTCTAAATTCTATTTTTAGTATCTTTTTTTATTTTTTAAATAATTTTCCTTGCATTCTAAATAGTTTTTAGCATTTTTCCTTTAAAAAAAAAGTCTTCGTTTTTTTTCTTTTAATTTTTTTTCTAATTGTTAAATACATTTTTGTCATAGTTTTTAGTTTTTTATATAATTTTCCTATTTTTTTCTCCTACTTTTCTAGTTTTTAAAATTATTTTTGTTTAGTTGTTATTTTTTTGTCTATTTTTTTTTTTATTTTTAATAAATTTCCATAATTTTAACGTTTTTTAATTTAATAAATTTTTCTATATTTTATTGTAATTTATAAATTTTGTCATCTTATTTTCCACATGACATCATTTTAATAAGTGCATTGCCAACTTGTGCCATGTTATTTGCCACATAGAATTGAAGTTAAGTTGAACTAACAGTGTCAGACTCGAGGGTCCAATTGCCAACGTTAACGTACTTATGGTTTGCCATGCCAAATTGAAACGTTACGGTAAGAATTGCCAGCTGCGCCAAACCTCAGGATTTAAGGTGTCTCTTTCCTTTATATTTTTAATAATTTATATAGATAAATTTATAAAAACATGAAGAGAAAGAACAAGTACATGTTTGAATACTTATTAAAAAAATGAATTATATCTTAAAGCAGAACATGAGAATGGTTATTATTATCATTATTTAATATAAGAACTTTAGAGAGAGGGTGGGCCTTTCGAGGCCCAGCAAGAGGCATATTCCTTTAAGGAAAATAATGCCAACACTTTAGCTTACATATATTGACGTAAATAACGTCAAATGGGAGTAAGAAGAAGATAACTCTCGCTTAAGCTCTCTCAAATCAATACATCTCAAAAGGGAAGAATGCCTCAAATGAAGCGAGAAAGGGATATTTATAGGTGGGAAGTAGTTTGGGCTCTAAGCTATGCTCTAATTATAATTATTTCCTTATTGCCAATTGTACTTCTCACCTCTAAATACTAACAAAATAAAAATACAATGCAATATTGAAAAGAATAAAAAACTAAAAAAAATGACGAAAAGGTCCTTATTTACATCACTCTCCCCCCTGAAAGAGTTCGTCGTTCGTCCTCGAACTCAAAGGGAAGGCCTTCAGTGTCACCATCGAGAATAGTAATGAGGGCATGCTGGGGTGGAGCCTCCTCCGTCTCCTCGAGATACTGGGGGTCGCCAGAAGCTAGGAGAGCGCGACGCCGTGGGAGATAACAAACCGAGGCTCTATGGCTAATCACCTTACAATTGTATCATTTGAATGTTACAGGGTGAGAGGGTGCAGGAGGTGAGACTGTGGAGGTCGGGGCGGCTGAAGTAGGTGGGGGCATGGGAGCACTAGAGGCAATAGTGGCTGGAGTAGCAGCATTAGAGGAGCCACGAGGTGGAGGGGCAGTCTGATGGAAGGACTCTACTTTGGTGGCGTACTTGACAGCCTTCGCAAATGAGGTGACGTCACGTAAAGCAAGATCCCGCTGAATATATCTCTGTAGTTCGTGATATAACGACTAATCCGCTGCTCCTCACTCTCGCCTAGACGAGCACGAGTACAAAGAAGCTGGAAACGCTTCGTGAAGTCTAAAACTGAAGTGTCCTGCCTGAGAGACTGTATTCGAAGGAAGAGGTTGCGCTCGTAGGTAGCGGGAACAAAGGCAGTCATAAACTGTGCCCGTAGCTCGGCCTAAGAATGGATAGGAGGCTGTGTCCCTCGAGAACACGGCGCTGCTCCAAGTCATTCCACCAAACACTAACGTAACCCTGGAACTTAGTTGCCGCTAATAGAACGCACCGGCGACCTTTCAGTCGTTTGTACTAAAAAATCCGCTCCATGGCGGCAAGCCAATTAGTAACGACATCGGGCTGTAAGTGACCATCGAACATCGGCACATCTACCCGAATATCACCCTGCATGTTTTGGATAACATCTGGAGTGCTAAACGTGTGATGGCATCGCCATCCTGTAGGTTCAAATCACCCTCATTTAGGTCATCATCGCCTAGCGGAGGCACATCAATTTGGGCTATTTGCCGCTGTCTCCAAGGCGGTGGATGAGGAGAATCGAAAGCTGGTGGTGGTGCCAGAAGAGGGGCTGGTGGAGGGGGAGGAATATAGGGTGGTACGGCCTCCATAGGTGGAGGAGTAGGTGGAGCGGGAAGCATAGGCTGTCGGTAGGGGCAGTGGTCCATCTGGTTCCCTCTCTGGTGCACAAGAAGCAATGTCTCTCAATGATAGGCACGTATGGGGTGACCTTAGGACTCAAAGAGTCAAAAGGTGAAATATCAGTACGCCAATCAATGGGCGGGGGAGGTGCAACATCTGGAAGAGAATGGGGTCGAGGTGAAGGTGGGCCGTCAAGTGGAGGGAGGCCAATCCGCTTTCGTACCCGTTCAAATGAGTCAACCGGGGCTGAATGAACGAAACAAGCATCCTATACAGAACGGGGGTGGGGAACATGTCCTGGGTGACCCGTAGGTGGTGAAGGGTGAAATGTAGGTGGGGGCGGAAGCGTGGGAAAGGCAATGTGGGATGTAGGAGGGTTAATAGTGGTGGGTGGGGCCGGCGGTATGGAAGGAAAATGGTGGGTTTCATAGTGTTTTTGAGGGTGGTGACGTGAATAGGTTGAAATGTGTTGGAGGTGAGGGGCATGGTGGGTGGAGATGAGGTATGTGTGGTAATTTTGGGTGGGTAAATGTGATGATACGAAGGTGCGAGGTGGTGGGAGATGAGGAGATGGAAGATGATGGTGGTGTGGGGGTAATTTGGGTAATGGTGTTGGAGGGGTTTTGGGCGATTCTTGATAATTTTGTATGGTGTGTGTATGTTGGTTCAGGGTTTTGAGTGTAGGAATGGGTGTTTGATGGGTTCTCAACATAAGTGGATAAATGGGGAGGCTAGGGTTTGTTTGTATGGTTTATTGGGCATGAGAGGGTAGAAACCCTAGGGTTTCTTTATCAAGATCGTGATTATTGATCATTATGGGTTCATTTACTATCGGAATTATGGCATTTGAGCAAGATTGTTGATTATTGAACTTCTTGATTGTTGGATTGACATTAGAACATTCTTGAACTCCGTCGGTAGGTTTTATGACTCCTTTTGGTCGCCGGAGAACACGGATAATGTCGGCGATTGTTGGAGAGGGGTTTTCAACTCTTGGAGGATTGGATTGCACCCGGATTGGAGTGTTATGTGCCGGAGCGGAGTTGGACTGCATGAATTGGGTCGAACCACACTCGGTGGTGGTGATTAGTTGATCAGAACTTGGGATTGGAGCGTGGCTCCTTGTCGGAATGTCTGAAAGGCCAACCAGCCTTGCATCGCAGTTGTTCGACGCTGTGACATCTTTTTTTGGAGGCTGTGATGCTGGCAGGAGGTTCAGAGCAGCGAGTGTCGGCGCTGGAGACAGCCTGTAGGAGGGACCGACCTGCTGTCGGCAGTCGCGCCTAGTAGTTGGGTATTCCGCTGCAATCGGGCAAGGGTTCTGCCCTTGCCGGTAGGTGGAAGTGGCGACCGAGGCTGGCCAAAGGGCTATCGCTGCTGGTGAAGGGTTTCTTGATATGGTGGTGGGTTCTTGATGAGTTTTTTTTGGAAATGGTGAGGAATGATTTGATTGGGGTGAAATAGGGTTAGGGTTTTGAGATGGTGCCGAAGCGGTATGAGGGCGATCGGTGGTGGCTGTCGGTGAAGGAAGACGAGCGTCAAATTCGTTCATTCGGGCTATTAACCGGTTGATAACATCCTCTAGATGATCATGAGAAGATTTCACAGGGGTATACTTTCTTGTTGGACCCATCTTGACGTTGTTTATGAGTTTTTATTTTTTTACAACAACAACAACGGGTAGAACCAACGAGGCTCTGATACCAATTGACGTAAATAACGTCAAATGGAAGCAAGAAGAAGATAACTCTCGTCTAAACTCTCTCAAATCAATATATCTCAAACGGGAAGAATACTTCAAATGAGGCTACAAATGGGTATTTATAGGCGGGAGGTAGCTTGGGCTCTAAGCTGTGCTTTAATTACAATTATGCCCTTAATGCTACTTGTACTTCTCACCTCTAAATACTAATAAAAGAAAAATACAATGCAATATTAAAAAGAATAAAAGACTAAAAAATGACGAAAAGGTCCTTATATATATATATATATATATATATATATATATTTATACATTAAGTATAGATGCGTGCAAACAAGTAATTATAGATGCGTACAAACAAGTGTCGGTCACGTGAATGTCGGACACGTTAATTTTATATTTAAAATATGCACATGTGACAAGGAGTAGTGAACATGTGACAAGGAGTGTCGAGAGGGTGTTGATCTCCGACACATGTCGGACACATAAGTGTCTGTGCTTTCTAGGTCACTACTTTAGTAATGTGAACCATGACATCACTTTGGCCTAAGAACATTCCTAATTTAGTATGAATATCTTGGGAATATTTCCCTTGCCCACTTTTATATATATTGTACCACTTTAGAAAGTCTACCACAATGAAATGAGGATTTGACTTTGTTCTTCTTATTGTTGGTTGTGGTGGTCGTAGTTATGCTTCACACATCAAATACCCTTTGATACCAATTTGATGTGTATGCGCAAGCATAAATACAAACAACACATTAAGTTATGGAAATTAGCGCTATTTTATTATTTTCTTGTATTTTTAGTATTGCATTTTATTTTTCATTTTATTAGTTGTTTGACATTTTTGTTACATTTTAATTGTAGTAAGGGTTGAGAGGAAGCTTCTAGAAGGTTCTATTTTAGCTTGTGTTGTAATTGAAGGTAGTTAATGACCCATGTGACATCACATGGGTCAAGACTCTTTCAATTAATAACAGTTTAGGAGACTCCTTCTAGAATCTTCTCTCCTCTCTTATAAATACCCATGTAAGCTTCATTTGAGAGGGACTTTCATTTTTTTAATACAAGACATTTTTAGATTCTTTCTCTAAAATTTGTTATTTATTTTGTTTTGGGCCTTTGACGTGTAGTTTACGTCATTAATATTCCTACTCAACACATCAATCACCAAAGTAAACAAAACTATAGAACCAAAGAAATTGTTCCTAGAACGGAGGCATTAGGAGAGGAGCTGTAGAGATTGGAAATTGAAAGCTCTTTTTAAATTTCTTTTTTATATCGTAGGCTTGAGTAAATAAAAAGGGGTTTAGAAAGTAGTGGCTAAGAATCTAATAGAGTGAGATATTTTTTTGAGATGTGTTTTACATATTTACATGAGTTGTGTAAGTTACACCAACCCGTTTTGAAGATATTGACAACCAAATGGCGAAGAATCCAATAGCGCATGATCTAAATGATCAAGCCATAGTTGTCAAAGGCGCACCTAGGCGCACTAAGACGCACCCGTAGCGCCTTGTCTGCCTGGGTGAGGCGACTTCAAAGAGGCGAGCGCCTAGGAGCTCAAGGCGCACGTCTGGTTGAAGTTGCCGTATTCCAAAAAAAAGTTGTTTTTTTCCCTATCTTTATTAACTTTCTTTTTCTTTGTTTCTTTTTTTTTGGGTTTTTTCCTTCTTTGCTCAGTTGTCCTCTTTATATCTTTCTTATTCTTTGTGTTCTTGCTTGCACTCTTTTTCCTTTTGTATTTACAGCTCATCTTTTTTTTCCCTTCATCTTTCCTGTTATTTTCCTAACTTTTTCTTTGTCCTTTTTACTACTCTGTTCTGTGTGTTGTGAAGAAATGTGAACAAAAATTCCAAATATTTCTCCCTTTAGTGCTTAAAAAAGAGTTAAAACAACCAATCACAGGGACAAAATGACACCATATTTCTTTACGAAGATTGAATGTAAATGACTGATTTTTACTCTAATTTGTTTTTGTAATGAAATTTTAGTTTTGTTTTTAGATTCGTACTTGTTGGCGGTGGATGTCTTTATATATATTTTAAGACTTGCACTTTTTGGATATTTTCAAGTTTATTTTTATGTTTATTTGTTATATCTACATTTTTTATGTAAATTATTTGGACAATAAATTATCATAATAAGTTTTGTATTTAAATATATGAGCGATTAACCCTTGGCTCCTAGGCTCGCCTTGTTCCTGATCAATTACAAAGTTATTTTTGCATATTGAATTATGCATTAAATCAAATTTGTATATCTGCTCTAAATTATTATTGCTGCTATGATATAATAATATTAATATATAATTAAATTCTATATAAAACATGTTTTTTTTTTGTTTTGTATTTTTTGTAACAACACGCCTTGCTTCGATTAGGCGCGCGCCTTGCCTTGCTCTTAGGCTCCGGGGACACCTTTGCGCCTTAAACAACTATGGATCAAGCAATGAAACATGTTTTATATATACAATAATCATATTAAAAAGAACAAACAAAAAATCAACATACTAGGTGAAGATGGTGTCTGGGTCGATTTTTGGAAATTACGGTTGGAGGATTTGGAGAAAAGAGATATGCATTGGAGTGGTGAGGTTTGGAGCAGCTGTGCGTTTTTTGGGAGAATAGATATGTCTGTGTTCGTTTTTTTGTTCAGCTTTTTTTTTCTTCTCTCTCGAGAAACTAAGCTAACTGACAAATATGGAGTGCCATTTTGGCTTTGATCATTAAGACTGCAAATATGGACCGCAGGCGTGGTATGCACCTGAGCCATTCTCTCTCTCCCTCTCTCTCTCTCTCTCTATATATATATATATATATATATATATATATATATATACACACACACACACACACACACACACACACACTAGGGGTAACCCGTGCCTAGAGTCCCGGCTAATATATTATTTAAAATGTTTAACAAATGCTTGCAGCATGCTTGCTTCATGAATGGTGGAAACCGAGTCGGTAAGCCCGCCAACGAAAATTTATGTGCCGTGACAGACTACGGAAGATTATCCTGTAATTAACATTCATATACCCCATTAAACATAAAATAACAATTATGATGAATTTTCCATTCAAACCCTACCAATAAACAGTTTAAAACTTTCTTGGACGGACTTTTAAGCTCTAGACACAATGTTCATTGCATTTCCAAACTGCCCAATATTTCTTTAGCTTCTATAGAATGAAAGCAAAGATTTAAATACCATACAAATTGTCTTGAATACTTCAGTTTTGGTTGAATTTAAGGCATTGTTCAGACAACAAAACCATACGGATGTGAGTACCATCAAGTTGAAACATATCAAACCAAAAAAATTAATTATAAGTCACAATAGAAAAGAATAACAAGTTGTAATATAGTTCCTGGCGTTTGCAATCACAATGTAGATTGCACACACCCAAATCCAAACATCATATTTGAAAACCCTTAGTTCAGATTTCTTTATTAAAAACCCTAAATAAGTATAAAAATAAATTTATTAAGAGGTGAGTGGGGGAAAAGCTTAATAAATGTATTTCAACTCCAAAAAAGCCTGATTCCCACAATAGGGAACATTTTTAGTGTGTGAAACAAATAAGACGGGGTGTAAGATTAATATGTTTTTTCTACAATTTATATATGGGAGTTTTTAATACATTTTGCTCAAAATTCAAATAAATTTCAGATTTTAAAACATAGTTTCAGAGACCAAAATAAAAACCAACAAATTAATTAGATAATACTTAAAAATGTAAAAAAGTAAGACAAATATAAGAATAAAAACCTCACCTCGGTCTGTTCTACCACTAGTTATAAAGCTGAGTTATATTCCACCTTTATAAACCAAGGAGTTGCAAACTGTAGACGCATTGTCAATTTTGCATGAGAAGAAATGGCTAGTCGGATTCAAGTTATAGAAAAGTATGCAAGAATTAAAATCATAAAGGAATCATTTTGCATTTTCCAGAAAATAAAATAAAAAATACCAAAATATAGATACGTATGTACTCTCTCAAATAGACCCTATATGAATAGCAGATCATTCACATTAAAAATTGTACGGGTCAACGTTAACACGCATCCTGGTCATGCTCATTTCAGATAACCATTCAGTAATGATAACACAGTTATGCACATGGAAATAGTACCAACCAATTTAAGAATTGTACCATTTGTTATACCCATGGAAATAACAATAAAACTCACAAAAGTTCAATTTCAAATGGTTATCTCAATTCATTGTTAGAACTTAATATATGAAGAGAAAAAAAATATTTACACTTTTCACCAGCTTCATCAATCTTAAGTTCAACCCCACCTACAAACATACTCACAAAGGAAGAACTGCAGACCAACAAAAATCAACAAATAAAAGCCTTACCATGTCAAGAAACAATATTAAAACGAAAGGGATGAAAATTTAAACGGGTTTGAAAATTGAATTTGCACACTCGTCGCCAGAGTTCTTATCAGGACCCATTTGACCCTTTAGCAACTCAAGTTTGGGATAACTGCAATTGGAAATCTTAATTGATTAGTAACCCACAAAATTTAATAGAACAAATAATTACAGCCCTACTATTATAGAAACAAATCCAAGTAAATTAAAACACTTTAAACTATTTAAAGCGAGTACAAAATAAAAACTCACAAAGCCACCGCACAACCACCACTGTGGTGTCTGTATTCTGCAAACGCACAACTGTCAAAACCCTTATAATGAGCATTCTAAATGAAACAAAATAAAAACAATTGTTCTATTATATCACTTCCATTTTATTCCAAGGAAATGATTTATATCATTATAATCAAACACATTAAATATATTTTAACCAAACACAAACACCACGAATAACATCTATAAATCTAATCGATTGAGTAGTAAGCCCTAATCTGAACTCCATAAAATCCGCAAAATATATTAGAGTAGACAAAAAATGCAAAAAAAAAAAAAAAAAATGAACCCTAACCTAACAAATCTATGAATAGAGGAGAAGATGATGAACGCACCTTGGTAGTCATTTAATGGATGAGTGGTGGCCGAGGAAGAGATGGAGCTTGGTGTTTGCTTTAGATGAGAGAGAGTCACTACGAATGGATTGATGTGGGTGTTTCAGAAATGGAAAGGTGTATTGGAGACTATTACGAAAATACCCATGTTTTTTTAATTAAAGTGAATATTTGATGAGGAAAAGAGGGGGAAACCAAATTATAGCGGGGTAGATTTGCAAAAGAATAGACAACGTAATATCTAAGCCCTTAAATTATAATCATGAGTTCTGGTCAAGGATCTCAACCATTGTTTGGAATGAAATCTCAGCCATTGGATTAAGCATATTTGGCACAATCGTCACCCCAAATTATCGTATCTCTCTATTTAAATAGTAAAACACCACTCTTATATATATATATATATATATATATATATATATATATATAAGAGGTATGTTCATATGTATGTCAAGTGAGATATATATATATATATAATCAATATATCAATATATCTCACTTGACATACATCAATATATCAATTTATCTCACTTGACATACATATGAACATACCTCTTTTATATATATATATATATATATATATAAATAGTAAAACACCACTCTTATATATATATATAATATAGTTAGGCTCTTCAATATATCTCACTTGACATACATATGAACATACCTATTTTAAAAAAATAGTAAAAAAATGTATTTTTTAACCAAATTTGGTATACATGATCTACGTAAGGAGATCATTTACAAAAAATAATCAAAAAATTCAATCCGGAAGTGGATGAAGTGAGAAGTGGGTATATGTGTGCATTTTCGGCCATTCAAATTTTTTCCATCATCTCACCCACTTCCGGATTGAATGTTTTGATTATTTTTTTTATAGATGATCTCCTTACTATGTAGATCATGTATACCAAATTTGGTTAAAAAATACATATTTTTATTATTTTTAAAAATGGGTATGCTCATAGGTATGTTAAGTGAGGTATGCCGGAGAGCCTGACTATATGAATATACATATATACATATATATATATATATTGTGCGTGTGGTGGGGTGTGTGTGCGGGGGGTGGGGGGTGGGGGGGGGGAGGGGGAGGGGTTGGATTAAGAAAAAGTAAAAGTAATAGGGAATTTTTCTGTTGGCAAAATAAAAATGTGTGTAGTGATATTGGCCCTTGACTAAAATTTTGGGCAAATATGGAACATTGGGTTTATATTAGTGAAGCATTTCCAAATGATGAGTCACTTTATTATATATTTTCGAACAACGTGTCATAATAGGTAACATTGAAGCATGTACTCTATTTCTTAAGTAAAATTGTTATTATTTTAGGATGTGTAAAATTACATTTACTATGTTTATTGCTTTAAATATAAAATGAACGGACCTTTTATGTTTATATGCAATTTTAATATGTATTGGACTACTTGTATCCAGTGGCTTTTATGTTGAGTATGTGTGAACTGCAAATGTTTAAGGTGTGATACTACGTTGTTTGGGGTTCTAGGGGTGATCAAGATTGATTGCAACTTAATTGTTAATTATAGTTCAGTTTATTTTCTAACTTGATGCAATGCATTTGCGATCCACGTGCATCTGAATATTTAAAATCGTAATTGACGCAAATTAGGAGATAATAAAATAAGGGATTGATGCTGATACAAGTTTGAAAATTAATATAACTTGGCAAATTTAAAGTTGCTGAAGTTACAAATTATCCTTATATTTCTTGTATAAGTTTGCACGAGTACAAATGAAAACTTAAGAAGTTGGTCAGAGATCTGATCGAAAAAAGTTGCTTTAGGCTTCCTATATACTATTAAATTATGCTAAAAAATTTATTGCTGTATGACACTTTTTGTATTTTGTTTAAAAGCTCAAGTTCCGGGAACAACTCAGGATCATTTGCAAGTATTCAACATAGAAACAAAAACAAAAATGAAATCACATCAAATGCCTGAGCAGGTGATAAGTTTTTCTCTTTAACATAGTATCTTTGTCTCTGAATTTTCTGCCCTTACTCTTGAATTTGTTCTACAATGAGAATGACTTTGCTAAGATGGTCTACCCTTCCTTGGATGTTGGCCTTGGTGTAGATTGTATTTTGGAAGTGGGTTACCCCCAAGATGCTTGGGCTGGTCACGCAGACATCTGTATATCATTGGTCAGTTGAAGGCAAGACACCTCTATGATTTTCCTAAATTTAACACTCCAGTAGTTTATTTTTACAGCATTTTGTTTATAATTACGCTCTCTCTGTGTGTTCATATATATTGATATAATGATATCTTCTCCACGTTATATATAGGTGATTCTGAGCCTGTGAAGATGTTTGAGCGAACAGCTAATTTGGCAAATAATCAAATAATCAACTATCGTTGTGATCCATCTGAAAAGTGGTTGGTTTTGATAGGAATTGCTCCTGGTTCACCAGAGGTATGTCAGCCCAGGGTTCATCATGACTAATCAACTAGTATTAGTTGTTAGTGCTCGCAGGATTCGTGCACTTCCGATGTCATTTCGGTGCATTATAGATTATGTGCCGTTAATAGTATTGTTGTTAGTTACTGGATCCTTGCCTTCTCAGTGTTGTAATTACACTATTACTCTTTGTTTGTGGTGCTACACACGAGTATATAGTAGCTTTAAATTGTATTATATCCATTTGAAAGCATGAAAAATGTAACGGGCTCTCCTCAACCTAAAACTAAAACTAGGGCCCTCTTTTGGGGGTGCGCACCTATTTCAACCTAGGGAGTGCTGGAAGGTGAAATGACTCATTTTTTTTTTCAATTTTTTTATTGAATCACCATTTTGTGCTTATTATATAAATGTATGCTGCAGAATATCATACTCATGTATACATATTTTTGGACTCGTAGAGCATGACGCTTTGCGTTCTCCACAATTTGTGGTGAAATCGTAGACTTCTTTTGGCCGTGCATATTATAAACGCTTATGATTCTATATTGAGTTGATCCTTTTCAAGTCAATATGCTAACTCTGGTTGTTCAATAGTGTTTGAGTTTGTAATGTTCACGCGTTGATGGGTACTTGTTATGTTGATAAATGTAGTCGAACACGTGGTGGACTTCGAACAATGGTCTATATTGAATTTCTTGGATCCATGTGACTGTTCTGTTGTTTGTTGAATTGTGGCACATTGTCAATGATGCAATTCATACCCTATATTGCCCTCTTCAAGTTCGTTTTACAGGCACTTGTATTATGATCTTTACCCTCTTTATGTTACTTTTATTTGTGTAGCTGTTAGATAATTTTCCTAATTTAACACTAGTGGTATGAACTTTGGCTGTTTTGACGTGTCTTCAATTTTTATTGTAGAAGCCACAACTGGTCAAAGGGAATATGCAGCTTTTCTCTGTCGATCAGCAACGTAGTCAGGCTATTGAAGCGCATGCTGCATCATTTGCCTCGTATAAAGTGTGTCCTTTTCCTCATTTTGTTTCTTTCTTTTCTTTCCAGGGTTCTATTTTTTACTCTATGATTATATCTTTGCCTTATGTCTTGACATATATTATGTACATTTATGTTAATCACAGCTTGCAGGGAATGAGAACCCTTCAATTCTTATATGTTTCGCCTCAAAGACTAGTAATGCTGGACAAGTTATATCAAAGTTGCATGTTATTGAGCTCGGTGCCCAGCCAGGTTCAATTTCCATCCGCTGACATTCCCCCCCTTATCCTCACTCTCTCCTTCTCTCTCTCTCTCTCTATATATATATATATATATATATATATATTATATATATATATATATATTATATATATATATATATATAGGACAATGGTGTTATGAATAGTAACTCATGGATGATAATGCATGATAAACATGTATGACATTTTATGTGTTGCATGTATGCATGCATGTACTTCCATGTATACATTATTATTTTATTATTATTTTTATTAAAATATTTAAAAAATAAATATTTTTTTAAAAAAATAAATATTTTTTTTAAAATATTTTAAAAAATATATATATATTTTTATTTTTTTTATATTTTTTTTAAAGTTTTTTTTTTAAAAAGACGGGTTATTATGGACTGGGTTTTATCACGGGGGCAAATTTATCGCCGTGCCCTCGGGCACGGGCATCTGCTAGTATATATATATACAGAAAGGATCTCATGCATACCCAGTTTGCATACTCTCTGTGCGGACCATATTTTTAAAATAGTAAAAAAAAAATATTTTTGGGTTGATTTTTTTATATGATTTTTAAACATTTCAGTAGGACCATAAAAAAAATTCAGCTCAAAATGAAATGATTTGCTATTTTAAAAAAACCGGTCAAACTTTGTCAGTTCTTAAGTTGTTAAAAACTAACAAAGTTTGACCGATTTTTTAAAAATAGCAAAAAAAATCATTTTGAGTTGAATTTTTTTATTTGTCCTGCTGAAATGTTTAAAAACTATAAAAAAAAATTAGCCCAAAAATATTTTTTTTACTGTTTTATCAAAAATGGTCCGCGCCAGCGGTATGCAAACTGGGGTATGCATGAGAACCGCTCTCTCTCTCTCTCTCTCTATATATATATATATATATATATATATATATATATATATATATATTCTTTAAGATGTTACTCTCACTGATTATATAATTTGTTAATAGGAAAACCTGCATTTACAAAGAAACAGGCAGATCTGTTCTTCCCTCCAGACTTTGCTGATGATTTTCCAGTGGCAATGCAGGTATGCAGTAGCCATGTATTGACTTTCCAATTTAAAATAGAATCAACAATCTCTAAGCTGCTAATTTTTTGTTACAGATATCACATAAGTACAGTTTGATATATGTGATCACCAAGCTTGGACTTCTATTCGTGTATGACTTAGAGACAGCTACTGCTGTTTATAGAAACCGAATTAGTCCAGATCCTATATTTTTAACTAGTGAAGCTTCATCAATTGGTGGCTTTTATGCTGTCAATAGGCGTGGGCAGGTGTTGCTTGCCACTGTCAATGAGGCAACAATTGTGCCTTTTGTTAGCGGCCAGGTATCTTTATAACACTATCACGTGGTCTGCATATCAAAGTCTGAACAATTATGGCTGTCCTTTGAAGTGCTTCTTTTTGGTGGTATCGCAGTTAAATAATCTGGAGCTTGCTGTTAGTCTTGCCAAAAGAGGAAATCTTCCTGGTGCAGAAAACCTGGTAGGTGTAAATCTTATTGTATTTTTTTTTTTTTTGGATTTTGTGTGACACCCCAATGGCACCAAAATGAAAGAATAACCCTGTTGGAGAATGTTTACATATATAGATGCATTGAAGAGAGGGAGTATTCCCTAAAAGGAGTTAATTTATTCTAGATGGTTCTAGTGCTAGTAAGGTCATGTGTGTAATGTCATCTAAGGGTCACATCCCTCACACTAATGGTACCTTCTAGATTCCCAACACTAACTGTTGGAATGAGTACATCAGATGGCTTGCCTTGGGACAATGATGTTGAGCCACCTTAATACCAAATACCAATTGGTTTTAGGTGAGATGGTGGTATCAGAGCCAATGATCACGGGCTCGACTCTTGTCCGTATTATGTGTTGAGGATGATTGTGTATAAAGAGAATACATCAAATGCTTTGCCCCGGGATAACAATGTTGAGTGAACCCGTAAAAGGTTAAAAGTTTACCTTTCTTAACACCATTTTGTTTTAGGTGAGATGGTGGCTGGAGGTCTGACAAGTCTAACTAATAAAAGTTAGAAAATAAAAGATTACAATCAAGCCCCTTAATTTCTTGGCTGCAAAAAATTCCCAAAAATCAAACAGCCCAGGCAGTCCTACGTTTAAAATAACTAAATAAATAAATTTAAGCTCAAATTAGATTGAACTTGGATCTCAGACTTGTAAATTTCAGCACACAAATATTGTTAGGTTCAACCTAATTTGCTCGAAGCTCTCAATAGACATCATTGGGCTCTAACCCTAATTGAATAAAGCATTGTTCAAGTGTTATGGGACAATTGAGCCCTTCGGTCGCATGCCTCACCGAATCTTCTCCTTTAGCTGTCAGTGAAGGCAAACTTCTATGCTATATCTCTTTCGCTTCATCCAAACTCACCTCCTTGGTCAAAAAATAGTTTGGACTTGCGAAACGGAGGTTGCACCTCCTGTTGTCATCATCGATTTGTCTGGACGTTGATGGGGTCACTGAGACACTTGGAGGCCTTCTAGAGTTAAAGTGGCGACTGTGACTATCGTTGCGGCCAAAGTGTAGCGGAATTAGCAACAAACACACACAAATACCCTAACTCTCCAATCTATTCAATCCCCCGGATGGAGGCTATTACATCACTGTGTATAGCCGGGAATAGGGCATCTAGTAACAAAACAAAGACATAAGTAAATAAAACGAAAAATGAAGTATTCCCCTAATTAACCATTACCGACATATGCAATAAAAAATAAAACTCTTATTTACTCTATGCATTGGTCAACCTCCTTTGAAAAATCTCGTCTTTAAGCCAGAGGGTAATGCCCTATGTACCTGATGGGACTATGATGACCATAGTCCCCCCTGTAGTCAATGCCTCGTGACGGATCTCCTCAAGAGCGGAAATCTCAATTTTATGATTATTAGTCACACAAACAGAGTGCTCATTCTTCTTTTGACACTTTGTTACTCGACGTCCAAATGCATCACAGTTGAAGCTTTTGAATGTAGCTGGGTAGTCTCAATGGCCTTAACATCTGGTGGGGGTAGTGATCAAGCCTCTCTAGCCTAGCCTGTAGCCATCAAAGTGAGAGTTTGAATCCCTAACTCATCCAATATCGGAACTGGTGTCTCTGCAACTATCGTGCGATCTTTTGTTTAGTGCCCTCTCCTAATTTGACCATCACACAAAAGCTAGAATTGGTGTACTCTTTTACGGACGTGGTGCAACTTTTGTATCCTAGCAAAAAGGTCCCTCGCATATTGCTCCCACATTTTAAGCAATAAATGGATACATGGCTGATTCAATAACCCCCTCTCTGGCACTACTCATTTCATCAAATTTAGCGTACCCTGCAACTTGGTGGCTACTAACTTCACATATTTTAGCCCCTGATGTCCTCGTAGTAAACTCTCGCTGTGGAGTTAAGCCAATTGACAGAAGTGATCGGGTCTATGTGACCATCAAACATGGGAGGAACGTCAATGTTCTCGTGTAATGTCCTCTGCAAAGTACACAACACATGACCCATATTGTTTAGACCATAAACTCCACTTCACCGGAACCATCCTCCTCACCCTCATCAGCGGATACATCCACTTAACTTAATGCATATGGACTCTGATGCTTATACCCACCAACACGTGGCTATCCACAAGATATCAACGGTCGTTTCGTTTTTTTTCTTCCACAAGTCCTAAAAAGGATAATCATTCTATTGTAAAGGACTTATTTGTACTAGTTATGTTATATTTAAGTTTAAAGGAAAATTCATTCATTCATCTCTCTGAGTGTGTGTGTGTGTATATTTCTCTTCATCTTCTCTTATTATGTTGGTATCATTATCTCACGAAATCTGACATGGTATTAGAGCAAAGCATGTATAGTTAGGACAAGTATAAATCTTAGTTTGTTGAAGGGTTTGAAGAGATTTATTTGCAAGGATGCAAGGTTATTCACATCCATAAAAATTCCGGCTCATTTTTTACTATTTGTTCGACCTCATTTGTTCGTCTTTGTTGTTCGTGACTGATGTATGAATTGCTGTGCTATTTTTTGGGGTTGTAATGTGGTTTCAGACTCTATTGTATTAGGTGCTGTCATTATTGTTATTGAGTGCTAGAGTGGTCGTTCTCTACGCATTTGTTGTTCAGTTTTTGAGAAGTGTATAACCCAAAAAGTGTTTTAAGAATATATTTAGTTCAGAGGCTCTGGAGGAGCTAAAGAGTTGGGTCTTCATCAAGTCTCACTCGAACAATGAGAAGTAATAACACAAGTCTCCCAACCAATGGGAAGTAATAATATCCGGACGCATAAGAGATAGGTAAATAAAATTTCCAATCAAATATTGAAATCTTCCCGTGTTATTTAATGACTCTCCATTTGTATAATTAAGTCTATGGTTATGCTCAATGGGGGTATCAATAGGCTTAGCTCCAAGTTTACCCATTTGAGCCAATGGTGCTTAGTAGGAGAACTCAATATTTCCAAAAGAAACTCCCCAGATGTTTCAAGTTGGGCGGGGAGACTTTCAAGATAAGGTTGTGATGCTCTTTTTGGATCCATGTAAGTGTGAGGAATTAAGGTTTACATAGGGGTGTAGAACAGATGGATACGGAGAGAATACCATACTATTCATTATTCAAGTGCACTATCCTTATCCTTATTCATATCTACCTAATAGTATTCACAACTATACTTGTCCTTATACTTTCGGGTTTACCGGATTCGGATAATATTCGTATTCATTTACATTATTTAATATACATACGAAAAATCGATAATCTAATTTTAGGAGGCTTAAAGACAACATTAACATTTAATGCATACCAAGTGACATTTTGTTGACCTTATAATGGGTCATATCGGGTTAATGAGAATTTGAGAAAGCATATTAATGAACGCATAAAGGAAGAAGGGCTAGTATCTGAATAATTGAGTTTGTGCCAACTACACCACATTGACAACATCACTATCTATGAGTCATCGTGAATAGGTCGACCGAAGTGACTATGTCCAGAGTTATAGCGATGTGACACCCCGACTAATTAAATACCGGGTAGCTACTCCTTTATAAAATTAATTCAAAATGCCAAGTTGGCTCAGTTAATAGCATCACTGTCGAAAACATTTTATTATTTCTAACCACCTAGTATTTAAAAAGCAAGTTGCCAAATTTTAATTTAAGTCTGATTAACATGCAACAAGTAAAATGAAGAAATAAATAACATCATTCACCATACTGAAGTAAACTGAATAACCATCACAATAGAGTAAATAAAGTCTGGAGGAAAACTCCTCACTACAATCCCATAACTGAAATGAATAACCGAAACTGAAATAAAACATGCTAAAGTCTGAAAACCGAAATATAAAAGATGTCTCTAAAGAAATGGGCAACATGCCCTACAACTGATAGATGGTGACTCTGGAATCCAAAAGATGGAGGCGTCTACATGCAAATCCCTGTAGCTTCCACAAGCAACTACAACTCGTCACCTGAATGAGTATCCTATGCTTGGTGTCCTTGTGGCTGGGCACCTAAAAATGGTTTTACAAAGAAAAAGAGATTTGAAAAGCAAACGGGTCAGAGCCCGAATGTGGAGTTATATTTTAAAAACCTGCAAGTGCTTTAAAAACATTTAAAACATTAAATGCAAAGTACATGTTATGACGTACACTCGCATGATATTCTCACCTCTCGTCTTAACTGTGCACTCCTAACGTAAGTACCCATCTATAACGACCCATACTACTAGCTAACTGACAACATAACTAGCTAGACTGCCAAAGGTTCTACCCATATTACTCGGTTCCATTTATCATAACAACGCTCGTAATTAAATAGAGGTTCACCGTAAACTCAGTTACTAAATATGCCATTGATATAATTATCAGTTAACTCATTATATATCTCGAAATAATACCGTAATATTTTTACAACATTAACATGAGAATTCCCATAATATAATGTATATTATTCATATCATAAATATACAATACAAGCACCCCGCAATCTAAGCTGTAGTGCACACATACTCTGCTATCCATCCCGGTACATCACGTACATAAGGATTACTTATTCCGAATCTCTCAGGAATAGTTCAGATAACACAAATCACAAATAGTGGAGGCGAACACAGTCACCATCACGTGGGTCACGCACATACCTACGCTCCCACGGTCAGCGGACTTATTAATATCACAATAAGTCTTTCTATGACCTATGTTCATCAAGGTACCAGTCTATATCCCCCCGTAGGCACACAAGGAATAGAGGGTCCTAAGCGAACGCAACCTCCCGTGATAGCAAGTATGGTAGGTATGTCATACACACAATCCATATACCAATACTAAGTAAACACACATCTTAGTAATACCGTATTTTAATCGTAGTATATATTCTCATACTAACTATAATTAACACAATTCATACTATTCCGGTTTGTAATTATACGCGCCATAATTATCTCACGTCGTAGTAGACACTCACGTCTCAACCCAAACCGTCCATGTAATACACTCTCGTATGTAAATTCCTTCTCATAAATACCCAAATGTCCCAATTCTATCACTACGAAGGTTAACTATATCCTCGAACAAGTTTACGGAACTCCAAAAGTCAAAACAGTCCAAAAAGGACCAAACTGCCAGCTCGTTAGAAGTCTCGTTCGAACGAGACTTCGAACGAGTTTGGACTGTCAGGTCGTTAGAAGTCTCGTTCGAACGAGGCTGTTCGAACGAGATCCCAGTTCGTTCGAACGAACTGTCCCTTCTAACGATATCTCGTTCGAACGAGATATCGAACGAAATCCCTACTCGTTAGTAACGACTGGTCAACTCGTTAGAAGCTCGTTCGAACGAGTTCGTTCGAACGACCTGGGGGCTGCTTCTAACGAATTACCAGTTTCGGCCTAGATTTTTCCAAAAATCGTTTTTCACCATTTTTAACAATTCTAATCTCTTCCAAAGTTCATCCAAATAACGTTTTAGGGTCTCTAATTCATCCTAAACATATTTACATCATCTCCTAACATGTTTTCAAGGATCGAATCATCATAACATCAACCAAATTTACAAATTTCTACACTTTTCCCAATTTCTCTAGAACATGAACCCTAGGTTTATATCCTCCTCAAATCCCAGAATTTATTTCGTTTTAATTCCTTCAAATCACAATTATTATAAGGGAAATCATCTACCTATCATACTACATGCAATTCTCTTCACAATTTTCTCAAGTTCTATGATCTAAACTACATGGGTTTTCATATTTTCTTCAAGAACAAACCATAAATCCGAATTTTCTAACATGGAGGAAACATTCTCAGAAGTTAAATGGAATAAAGTCACTTGCCTTGGTTGTCTCTGAGTTTGGTGTAGATTAGATGAAGTTTTCTGCAGAAATTCCTCTCTCCAAGCTCTTCTCCAATGGTGGCTTAAGGTGGCTAGGGTTTTGATTTGGGGAAACTTAGAAAACCTAAATGATAACCTACGTAGCTTTCTAGGTTAATATGGGTTGGTTATGGGCTTAGTGGGCCAAATTCCACATCAGATTTACATCACCAATTTTCGTCACTTTTAATTCCTAAAAATGTAAAATTACCAAAATACCCTTTAAGTTACCGGTATGGCCTAAAAATACCCCGGGACCCAAACTATACCCCCGGCTAGTGTTTTCTGACTATCTCGACCCTTCCGGACGCGTTGGCGCACTCAAAACGACCATACGGATTATAGATTTTAAATTCACTTTTATTATCAAAATATTATACCGTGACGCGGCGGTCCCACGCGTCTCAACAAAATTTCTAAAATGCCGTATATAAATCTCACGACAAATTTTATAATACCAAATACATATATAATCATATATGCACATAATCAAATACCAATTCGCATCTCATTAGTATTTATAACCCGGATTAATTTCCAATTAATACGCAATTTAATTAATTAATCCAAAAAATAAATATAGCCAAAAGTACGGGGTATTACAAGCGACTCTAGGCAAAAATACGGTTTATGTAAAATAGTGTCATGATGTGTAAGATGGTTATAGTCTTATAGACAAGAGATGAATGTATGTAATTTTTTTTATTGTGTTTATACATTAAATAATAAATGGATTGTTTGCAATCAACCATTCGGATTATTAAATTACATATATATACACACATATATAATATATAATATTACGAATAGTCCGCTTCGAATACGGATTATACTTGATGGATACCTTAATATCTGAATCCGTTTTTGCGGATATTGAAAAATGTTATCCGAATATGCTATTTCGGATTTCTATTCCGATAATTATCCGCAAAAAATGGATTCGAATATCAAACGAATTCGAATTTTCAAATATCCGTTTACACCCCTAGGTTTACACACACGATTTGAGTGTATCTCGCTCTGAAATCCATTGACTACACACAAAAAAAAGAATAACGACTTAGCGCAAACTTTCACAAATATACTAAATGAATAACCGCATAGGGGAATGTGTACATGTATTGGCCTTGGATATTCCCTAAAAGGTGTTTACTAATTCTAGATTCCCTGATACTAACTCCGATATCTAACTAATAAAAGCAGGAAAATAAAAAGTACAACTAAGAGATATTATAATTAAGTCCCTGGAACTCTTAATTCACCTGGAACTCTTAATTCACATCAGAGATCAGACTTAATCTCTCTATTTAATACCCATGGTTTTAAAATTAAATGTATTTATACACAGGTTGGTGATTTAAAAAAAAATATGAAGCAATCATATTTTCCTTTTGCTTACTATGTTGTATACATATGACATGGACTATTTAGAACAATGAATAGTCAGTTGATTCAAAATAGGGAGCGTTACCTGTTGTATAGCTCATCATCCTTCTTCAATACAAATATAGATATTAATTGGGAGTTATTCCCATCTAGAGTTAAAATAAAATGTCAAGAGTAAAACTCCCTTAGTTGTCATTTTTGCATTATAAACTTGAAAGTGTCATTACTTTTGGTATATATCTGTTTCTCCCATTAATTTATAAAATCTCTATTTTGGAAACTCATTTGACAAGAGCTATCAAACAAGACTCGCGTTGAATGTCAATTATACACAACTTAACTCAACAAAATATTTTCCCAATTACTTGTGGTAGGCATTCAGCTACATGAATCTTATCTGTCCATTCCACTATGTTTAGCTCAACAACTTCGGTTAAACCACAAGCTATCAAGTCCATATCAATATCCCTCAAAGTCAATTTAGGTCCAACTCTTTTCCGAGCATTATTATCAATATTAACCAAATCACTCTTCCTTATGGGGGACTTATTGGTCTATGCTTGATGTGCCAAAACCTAGGTTACCAGAAATCGCTCCCCACTAACGATTTGCGATCCGAATCGAACGTTCCCAGTTGCAGGTCGTTTGCGATCTGGAACGCAGTTTCTAGCGTTCCAATAGTGAAAATAAAAAAGCAGCAAACTAATTAGTGCTAGGGTTCCAGCAAAAAAGCCTTGCGAGGAGTAGCAATGGGATCGGAAGCATCTTCTTTCCAATTGAAGGGATTTGGAGAGAGAGAGGAAAAGACGCAGAGAGAGAATAACCAAAATGGCTGCTGCTTCGAGCTTAGAAGAGTGAGAGGAGAGAGAGAGAGAGAGAGTCCATTAGCAACTTTACCGCTTTGGATGAGAGAGAAAATAAATCATTTAATGTAAAAAAAGCTCCTGAACAGTCATTTGACTCGAGTCAATCTCCCGAACATGTGTTCAATACATGTAAAAGTAAAGCTGTCATAAGGCACATGCATAAGTAAAGCAAACAAAAGACTCATAAATTAACACACTCATAAATTGATACATGTCAGCTGCATGCAATGACTCATGAGTTGCATTAAGCTTGGTGTCTACTATCACTTCTACTATCACTACCAGTAATAACAGGTAAAAAATTAAAGCTAACCAAAATCTTGTTCTCTAGAAATAAAATCATGTAAAACTAAAATAAAGTCATTAAAGAAAAAATATAAAATGGATTATATAAAATACATGTTTTGGTTAGTTAGTGAGCCAAATTAACTTGAGTCAACTATCACCAAATAAAAATAAGTGAAAAATATAATTGGAAAAATCAAAATGTAATCAAAATCTTGCTCTCTAAAAGTTAAGTTCATGTAAAACCAGAAAAAATGTTTATTTTTTCATTAAATTATTAAATGAAAGATATACATTGAATAAAATAAAATATTTGTGTTAGTTGGTGTGCCAAAATAACTTGACATTAAATTACTATAAATTTTAAAGTTTAATAGTTGGAATATTTAACTATAATATATACATGCATCTTACAAATCTGTGACCTAAAGAGTGCTACACGTTCCGGCTAAATGTATTTTGTTCTGACTTGGCGATCCGAAGAAGTCTACCCCAGCGAACCAAGTTCCACAATAAGTAACGTTCCCTTTTCCCGTTCCCGTTCCACGTACCGTGTCGATCCGCGTACCGAGTAACCTCGGTCAAAACTATTTAATGCTTTTTTCTCTCAGTTTCTTGTATAACAGCTACTGTTACTATTTCGCTGATACGTCCACTTCTAATTTTGTAATTTCTAGTTTTACCGCACATCCATCGGCACTCCGCTTTCTCATTTTTTTGAACATGTTAATTCTTGGTTTCCGAACCTTGTCCCATATAGCATGGCTGGTCTGATGGCTGCCCCATAAAACTTCCCCTTCAACTTAGCAATTCTATCACATTATTCCTATGTGTTGCATCATCACTAGAGGCTATATAATGAAAATGAGGACCTCAAGTTTCACTACTTCCCCATAATTGTGCTTCTGCAATTATTGAAGTAATTTATATAGTCCTAATTATTTTATACCCTATTGCTTCGAGGGATTCTTTCCACCCCTTTAATTTTTGCAGTAATCATTATCTTAGTTTCATTTACAAGAGCAATATCACTAGCAAGGAGCATGCACTACGACACTTCATCTTGTATTTTTCAGGTCAATTATCCATAACTAGAGAAAAATATAGACCACAAATCAAACTCTCTCCCCATTAGTGTACTCTATGTATATGATATACTATTTCATTGCTTCCTTAATCAACTTTTTTGGTAAAAAATCTTCGAGTCTTTTGACTTGCTTGGTGCAGTTCTTGGGAGGTGGAAGGAATTTTGGTGATAGGTTGGGTGATGAGCAGAAATAAGAAGAGAATAAATTTTGTTTTTTTGACTTCAATACATGACTAATTTTTGATATTGGACTTTAATACATTTTAATCAGTTTATTAGACTTTAGTACATTTTTCGTCGCTCAATGTCACTTAGAATCACCTTTTGGCGAAATTTTCACATTTAGCGACGAAAAATGTACTAAAGTCTATTTAACTGATTAAAATGTATTAAAGTCCAATATAAGGTTGTCAAAATGCTTATCGGAGGCGTATTGTTTTTCCCAAAAATGTGTATTGTATCGTATCGATACACTCAAATTTTCAATAATTATATACTATACATTGATATATATATATATACCAAAAATGAAATAAAGATAATCCAAAACAAATTACATGCAATATAATATGTTTCAATGTTTTCAATGTCTTAAACATCAAATTACATGCAATATAATATCAATACAGAGAAGAGGAGTTAAAAGAGGACACAACTGTATATTATACTATAAGTTTACAAAAATAAAATATTCTACTATACTATTGTAAAGACAAAATGTTATATTATACGATTGTATATAGTGGGCCTGTTCTCCATTGAATAATATAGAGTATACTATATAATATACACAGTAAAGACCAACCACATGAAGATATAGCAGCAACAGATAGTATATATATTACCAGTATAAAAGGTCAAGCCACAAGTTTCAATGAAGACTCTCAGCCGAAGCAAGAGAAGAGGAGAGGAGAACAGTTGAAGAAGAAGAGCACTACCAGATGCAAAAATCGAATGAGATGGAGTTCAAATCATACGTGTGAGTAGAAATCAAAGTTGTTCTTCTCTCCTCTTCTCTTGAATCTCTTCGTCTTCTCATCTCTCACGTAATCCTCTTGTTTTTGGAAACCCTTTTAGTCGATGGTTGATATCTGAGTAACTTTTGTTAATTTTTTTTTTTTGGTGCTCAACGGCATCGTTTAAAGGCTTCCTTGTTTTTTTTTCTCTTTTTTTTTTCGTTCTGTGCGCTGAACGGCGTCGTTTATGTTCATCAGTCAACCTGGGCCGTACCGCGCGATACGTATGTATCGTGTTGGAATGAGAGTACAACAAATGCCTTGCCTTGCCCTGGACAACGAAGTTGAATGAACCCGTAAAAGATTAAAGATTTACCTCCCCTATCACCAATTGGTTTTAGGTGGGGTGGCTTGAGATCCAACAAGTGGTATCGGAGCTAATAGTCACGGGTTCGATTCTTGTACGTGTCCTGGGGCAAGGCATTTGGTGTACTTTTATTCCAACATGTCACCGATACATACCATATCGCCCAATATATCGTATTGCCGATACACCCCAAACATCGATACTATAACTGATGCATCTCGTTTTACTCACTATATGATACGTATCGCTGATATGACCGCTATTGACAACCTTGGTCCAATATAAAAAATTATTAATGTATTAAAGTAAAAAAAATCCATAAATTTTTTATTAAGGTGCATCATGTTATCCATGGCATGGCATGTGTGGTTTAGAGAGAAATTCCAGGATTTTTGAGGAAAAGGGGTTGGAAAAAGAACAGCTATGTAGAATATTAAAACTAAATTCATTGCTTCTCTGTGCATTTACTTAATAAGTATTTGAGGTCCTGAAAGCTTCGGATATTATTAACAATTCAAGGTCTGTTATCTGTGATTATGGATATGTTCCAGTGATTTAATTTGTGGCTAGGGGTGTTTTAATTGACAGTTTTTGGGCTATGTTGTGTTTCTGGGCTGCTTTGTAGTGTCTATTATGTGCATTTATTTGTTTTGATTATTTCATTTTTTGTCTTCTTCTGATGTGAATAAAGAATGAGGGTTATTTTTAGGGCTTTATTGTATTTTTGTTAATTATTTAGTATTTCTTTTATTTTAAGTATTTCATTGTATTTTCCTTTTTTGTTAGTATTTAGAGGAAGGCTAAATTGACATTAAGGGCATAATTGTAATTAGATTGTTAGCTTAGAGGCCAAACAACCTCCTTCCTATAAATACCCCTTATGTAGACTCTTTTGAGTCATTCTTCCATTTTATGAGATTTGATTAGATAGAGTTTGAGAGAGAATTATCTTTTCTTGCTCCCATTTGACGTCATTTACGTCAATTGGTATCAGAGCCTAGTCGCTCCACCTGTTGTTGTAAAAAAACAAAAAACTCGTAAACATCTTCCCGTGGGTCCAAAAAGAGATGAACAACTCCGCATCAAACCCTTTCGAGAAATCTTGGAAGCCCATAACCGATTGTCGACCTCGATTGGCAAACTCAACGCGCGTATTCCTCCACCACCACCCACCATCATTAACCCTAACCCTAATTCAAGAATCCAAAACCCTAGCCCCCAAAATTTCTCCACCCAAGCTTCCGCAACCATTGCCACCCTTTTACCCCAAGAAAACATTAGCCCTTGCCCCATTTATCTCCAAACCACCATCCCACCCACCCCACCACCTCAAACTGCTCCCCAAACAACCCCTATCCCATCTCTACACCAAGAAAATCAAATCCCTAACCATATTCCTCCACCCCCCCCCCCCCCACCGCATCAAGAAACACCTCTCCATCACAAACCATTGGCGGAACAACTCAAAAACCACCTAAGGCAGGCCGAAACCGTCTGTACCAGTCCAGCCCAGCCACAATACCACATCCCGACCCTAGCTTGACTCCAAACTCCACCGATCCAAGGCCTATCGTACCCCAGCCTACCGGAAATCAAGTCTCGACCACGGGTTACAACCTCCGAAGCAGGACGACCTATATTCAAGGCCAAACAGGCCTGATTCAGCCGCTAGCTGCCTTGAAAACAACCATTGCCTTCCAGCGAGCCCACCAAGGTATAGACGATCCTACCGAGGGTCGTCCAACAACTTTGGTTCACTTCGAGATCCCACCGGTGGTCGGCAACACTTTTCCCACCCTCATAGCAGCCGATCAAGGCAAAACACCCTCCGATCGAAACCAGCAGGTCCCGATTGAACCCTCCAACCTTCATCCGGCACTATCGAGGCCATACGAGGAGTTTTTAGTCTCCAAAAGTCCTGACCGACCTCTGATCTCGACAACATTTTGTACTGATCTACAGTACAAGAGAATCAAATTAGCTAAGTAAACACAATTTTCACTATCCAGACGAGAATAGAGCCTAAGCCAAAGCTTACTTGTTCATTCATTCATTGCCTTTCCAAAAGGAATTACATCAGCTATATAATATTCTTCTCTCTCTCTCTCTCTCTCTCTCTCTCTCTCTCTAACGGAATGGCCAATCATTGGCTACCCTTCTAACAGACTCACGTACCTAACATGACTAATAACAGAATTAAAATAACTGACCGACTTTTTAATGAGAAATAAGAAAGGACAAGGTTACCCCTTTTTAACTAACCCAATGACTCTATCAATTTAGGGTCATGACATTGCCCCATTCTTATGACATCCTTGTCCTCAAGGATGGAAGTGAGGAAACTGATGCTTGATCGCATAGTAATCCTCCCAACTCGCATCTTCTGGAACTGAGTGTGTCCACTGGATGAGGATTTGTGGGACAACTTTGTTATGTTTGTTCACCATTCGTCGAGCTAGCACTTTGAGAGGTTCAATGCGAATGTGTCCAGCGGCAATCGAGGAACAACTGAGGTAGATTCTCCAACTTTCCTTTTGAGTTGGGACACATGGAACACCGTATGGATTCTGGAACCTTGAGGTAGTTTCAACTTATAAGCCACGGCACCAACCTTAGCAACCACCGGAAAAGGCCCATAGAATTTTGGGGCCAATTTGAGGTTACTCCTCAACTCCACAGAGGTCTGTCTATATGGTTGCATCTGGAGATAAACCAAATCACCCACTTCAAACACCCTTTCAGTCCTTTTCTTATCTGCAAAGAGTTTTATTCGGTTCTGAGCTTCTTGCAACCCTTGTTTAGGACCTCTAACATGATTTTTCGATTGGTCAAGTACTCCTTAACTGCTGCAATGGGGGTGTGAGATTCAATATCTAAACCAAGTTGAGGGGCATCATATCCATACAAGGCTTTGAAGGGAGTCATCTGTAGACTTGTGTGGTAGTTTGTATTAAACCACCATTCAGCTAGTGAGAGCCATTGACTCCATTTGGTGGGCCGGTAGCTGGTCATACATCTCAAGTAAGACTCTAAGCAAGCGTTGGTCCTCTCAGTTTGACCATCCGTTTGAGGATGGTAAGCAGAACTCATTGCCAAGACAGTACCCAACTTCTTAAAAATTTCCTGCCAAAATTGACTCAAGAATAGACTATCTCTATCAAAAATTATAAAAGAGGGAAGGCCATGGAGTTTGTAAATGTGATCCATGAAAAGTTGGGCTATGGTAGTGGTTGTGAATGGATGGGAGAGGCTAATGAAGTGGCTATATTTTGTTAACCTATCGACCACAACCAAAACGACACTTTTCCCATTAGATTTAGGAAGTCCTTCAATGAAATCAAGGGAGATGTGAGTCCAAGCTTGAGTTGGGATAGGTAGAGGTTGCAGCAGGCCTGCTGGGTGGACATTCTCAGTCTTGTACCTCTGACATACATCACAAACCTTTACAAACTCATATATGTCTTTTTTGAAACCTGGCAAAAAAAAATAGGTTTTTCCCCTTTTGTAAGTAGCTTGAGAACCTGAGTGGTCTCCTAATGAACATGGAGAGCTGCCATGACTTTGTTCCTCAGTTCCTCTTGGTTGCCAATATATACCCTTCCTTTTCCTCTTAATATGCCTTTGACGTAGGTGTAGTGTTTCTTTGCATCAGCGGTTACCAACAATTGTGAGATAAGATCTTGTACATACGAGTCACTCTCATAACTTGAGATGACCTCATTCATCCATGTGGGAGTAACTACTGTGAGTGCACAACACTGTGCTTCGGCTATCCTGGACAAAGCATCAGCTGCCCCATTGTCAATGCCCTTCTTATACCTTATCTCATCGTCATAACCCAATAGTTTAGCCAACTATCTTTGTTGCAGCATTGTGTGGATTCTCTGCTCCATGAAATACTTAATGCTTTTAATGTTCAGTAAAAATGATGAAGTGGCTCCCAATTAAGTAAGACCTCCATTTAGTTACTTCCATAACAATAGCCAAAAGTTCTTTTTCATAGGTGGATAGCTCCAGAAATCTAGGATCCAACCATTTATTGAAAAAAGCAATGGGTCTCCTTTCTTGCATTAGGACAACTCCCACTCCTTGATCACATGCGTCTGTTTCCAATTCAAACACTTTCTGGAAGTTGGGGAGCCCTAGTACAGGGGCCTGCACCATCACTTTTTTGAGTTGTTGAAAGGAAGACTCATTAGCTGCATTCCAGTGGAAGTTTCCCTTCTTGAGCAATTCAGTTAAACCCTGGCTCATGATCCCATAGCCTTGGATGAATCTCCTACAGTACCCTTTCAGGCTAAGGAATCCTCTCAAGGCCTTTAAGCAAGTAGGTCTGGGCCAATTTATCATGCATTGCACCTTAGATGGATCAGCAACCACCCTATCTCCAGTTATGATGTGGCCTAAGTACTCCACTCTTGGTTGAGCAAAAGAGCATTTGGTGAGTTCAGCAAAGAGTTGGTGTTGGCTCAAAATGGATAGGGTAGACCTAAGGTGGTGCACATGTTGCTCCATGGAGGGGCTATAAACTAAGATACCATAAAAAAAACCCAACACAAACTGTCTCAAATGAGGTTTAAAAATATCATTCATCAAATTTTGCAATGAGGCAGGTGCATTAGTTAAGACAAAGGGCATGACTTTAAACTCATAGTGCCCTTGGTGTGTCCTAAAAGCAGTTTTAGGGATATCAGGAGGGTGCACTCGAATTTGATGATATCCCGACCTTAAGTTCATTTTGGAGAAGACCTTAGCCCCATGTAATTCGTCCAACAACTCCTCAATCATGGGGATTGGAAATTTGTTCTTAATGGTACATTCATTGAGTCTCCTATAATCCAGGCAGAACCTCCACTCTCCTCCCTTCTTTTTCACCAATAGGATGGGGGAAGCAAAGGGACTTTGACTAGGTTGAATGACTCCTGTTTGTAGCATCTCTTCAATCATTCTCTCAATGATGGCTTTTTGCACATAGGGGTACCTATATGGTCTTTGGCAAATGGCATTTGGATTACAGTTTTTATTTCTGGCTTTAGGCCACTAAGGAAACTCATCACAAAACACTCTTCACTTAGGCCTTTAGTCTTTGCTTCCATAAGAGATATCAACTCTTCAAACTGGGCTTGATAATTCTCCACAGTAGTGTATTGTTGGAGTTTATTAAATTCGCCCACAATATTATCATGCCCAACCTCAGGGAATCTAATACACAACTTCGACAAAATGATCCGAAGGAATGGTGGTTTTACCCTCTTGAAAGTCAGAAAACCATATGTCTGCCCTGCCTTCAATATAGAGGGATGCTATACTGACTTTTTGATCCCCACTTATTGGGTGAATTTGAAAAAAATTATTGCACTTCCTATCCCAAGATCTAGGGTTCTCACTCTCAAATCTGGGAAACTCGAATTTAGGGAGTTTGTAGGTGTTACCTTCGTGAGAGTGAGTATCAGTGGCTTGAAATTCCAACTTGGTACCATGGGTTGGTAGAGATCTCTCAGGTGAATTGAGAACCAACAAGGGTTTGCAGTGGAGTGCTTCCCTCTCCTAAGACTTCTTTTCCTTTTCGCTTATCAAAGTGTGTGGATCAAATTGATGAGATGATCAAACTTTGAGTCAACACGCTTCTCAAATTCCAATCGAGCCAGAACTTCCTTATGTGATCTTTCATCGAGCAACTTGCATTGCTCTCTCAGCTCAATGAGACCAGCTTCATTTTTCTTTGCTAAATCTTCAGGTGCCTTTGATCGCAACCCATCTGCCATGGTGGATCGTTTTGCTCTGATACCAATTGTACTGATCTACGGTACAAGAGAATCAAATTAGCTAAGTAAACACAATTATCACTATCCACACGAGAATAGAGCCTAAGCCAAAGCTTACTTGTTCATTCATTCATTGCCTTTCCAAAAGGAATTACATCAGCTATATAATATTCTTCTCTCTCTCTCTGACGGAATGGCCAATCATTGGCTACCCTTCTAATAGACTCACGTACCTAACATGACTAATAACAGAATTAAAATACCTGACTTGCTTTTTAATAAGAAATAAGAAAGGACAAGGTTACCCTTTTTTTAACTAACTCAATGACTCTTTATTAATTTAGGGTCATGACACATTTCAGATCAGGCTCCGTCCTGTGATTCCGCCCTATTTTCAGTGTTGAAAAGCCCCGGCGAACCCCTTTTTTCCCTCAACAAAGCAGGCCTGACATTGGACACGACTTCCAACCAAAATCCGGCCATAAAAAAATCTGTTTCAGTGGAGGAAACCCTAGGGCAGCCATGTCATCCCCTACTCCATGGTCGGATTCAAGAACCGGTGTTTCTTTACCAAGATCCAACCAAGATCCACCCAAAAGTGTTCAAGAAACCTCCTTCCGCAACTTCACTCCAATTTCAGCCCATTTTGACCCAGATCCCTCGAGAACAAATTCAAGAACTAATGTTTGGTTTTGACCCCGGGGGTAAATAATATTTTATGATTGGCATGCGCGGCATGAGGAAGAAGTTGAAGCTGCAAGAATTCAAGAAATTTCCTCCAATTATCATAAATTCAATTTTCGCCCCTTAAGTTTTGTCTCTTCCGGGTGCAACGGTAAGGTTGCCCTCGCTGTGACCTGGAGGTCACGGGTTCGAGTCACGGAAACAGCACTCTGCGTATGCAGGGGTAAGGCTGCGTACATCCAACCCCCCCAGTACCCCCCAGTGGCGGGAGCCTCGTGCACTGGGTTTGCCCTTTTAAGTTTTGTCTCTTCCGCAATTTTGGGACATTTTTGCATTCGACATCAACTTTAAAGTTCAAGGACGAACTTTTTCGAAGGTGGAGAGAATGATGTCAATGAAGAATGAGGGTTATTTTTAGTATTTTTAGGGCTTTATTGTATTTTTGTTATTTTTTAGCATTTCTTTTATTTTAAGTATTTCATTGTATTTTCCTTTTTTGTTAGTATTTAGAGGAAGGCTAAATTGGCATTAAGGGAATAATTATAATTAGATCGTTAGCTTAAAGGCCAAACAACCTCCTTCCTATAAATACCCCGTATGTAGACTCTTTTGAGTCATTCTTCCATTTTATAAGATTTGATTAGAGAGAGTTTGAGAGAGAATTATCTTTTCTTGCTCCCATTTGACGTCGTTTACGTCATCTTCGCATTCTGCTTTTGAGACTTGTATTTTTGAGGATCCCTTATCATCATTCTCGTATATGTCTATATAAGAGATAAGGACAAAGAAGAGCCCTACGATTATCAGAAATTCACTACTTGCTCCTCTCTTTTTTTACCATACTCACAACCGTATAATACATATCCTTAATCACATATTTTGATCTTATTAAGAATAAACGCAAATGTAGATATGTAACGAATAACGTTTGTATATGTACACAAAGAAGTAAGAACAAACCCAGAGTTATATGTTGATATACATGCGTGTATTTAGACAACAAGTAGTGAAGGAATACATATAATATACAGAAACATAACACAACAAATTAAGTTTCTCTTTATATTTTTTTAAGTATCTACCAATGAATTGTCAATTAAGGTAAAGTATCTTTAATTCATAGCAGATTATATATCTGTGGGTTATTTACGCAAATGGGTAACCAACTTTACCATTTTTGGTCACTAATTTTTTATTTTCTGGCATCTTAACCACTGTATTTTCATTTTGTTTTCAGCTTTAACTTTTCCATCCAATGTTTTTAACTAATTCTTATTTTATTGGGGTTTCGTGGAGTGTTGAGGGGTTTGCAACAATCTGTTATATATTTAGTGCCATGTCAACAATCGTTAATAATTTTGGATGGAAAAGCAGTGAAGACAAAATGTGAATACAGTGGCTAAATTGCCAGCAAAAAAATTATTGGCCAAAATAGAGAAAAATAGTAAAGTTCATTACCCGTTTACGCAATTACCCCTATACCTGCCAAGGTAGGTAGATAATTATTATGGGAGAGCTGAAAAATACGATACCTGGAATATAACTAGTGTACAGTGTGTTTAGATGTGGTAGGGTTTAATATTCTATCTTTCGTTGAGTTCTTGGGCTGCATATACTTTGGTTGATATTTGGGGATATGCATGCTGTGTACATTGCACTCTGAAAATTTCACACTTGTACTGTTTTGTTTCCCAGGTTGTTCAACGGTTCCAAGAATTGTTTGCTCAGACCAAGTACAAGGAAGCGGCAGAACTCGCGGCAGAATCACCGCAGGGTATCCTCCGCACTCCCGACACTGTTGCTAAATTTCAGGTATGTTAGTACTAGCAACTTTTTCTTTTTAATAGTAAATGTAATTTCTTCCCTGTTGATCTTTCTCGTTCTTACAACTGATTTTTACCTTGAGGGAATCTCATTTAATTTAATTTTGATTTGGAGGTAGGGTTGTCTTGATATTAAAGTTAAAGAAATTGTTTAGAGCCCTAATTGTTTACTGGAAGAACTAGGTATATTTAAGATTCCCATTTGCTAATGTTTTTACATGTATTAGAGTGTTCCTGTACAAGCTGGGCAAACACCACCTTTGCTGCAGTACTTTGGGACTCTGTTGACAAGAGGGAAACTCAATGCATTTGAGTCTTTGGAATTATCACGGCTTGTTGTTAATCAGAATAAAAAGAATCTTTTGGAGAATTGGTTGGCAGAGGACAAGCTTGAATGCAGTGAGGAGCTTGGAGACCTTGTGAAGGTTGGAAAATTAAACTCTCCACAATACGCTCTTGTTCCATCATTCTAATGCAATATTGATCTGCGTCACTTTTTCTTCTATTCTCTTCCTTCCTCTCTTTTAGTGGATGTGATAATTATTTAAACAAAAAGGTGATTTGTTCTACATGTGAATGCTCGATTCAGTTGTAGTTCTAAATCATTTTCTGTCTTGTTGGTCTCTCTGATACCATTGGTCACATTTCCATTGTAGACGGTAGATAATGACCTTGCACTAAAAATTTATATCAAAGCAAGGGCGACTCCGAAAGTTGTTGCTGCATTTGCCGAGAGGAGAGAATTCGACAAAATTCTTATATATTCGAAGCAGGTAACATGATTGTGCATTCTTTGGCTTATTTTGGTAATGAGAACATATCATTTATTCACATTGGCAGTTATGAGCGGTTATCATTTTATTGACGAAATAAATGACCAAGCAATCCTAATTTTTCCACTCTCATCGTCGTTGTTTTTCTATTATTAATTCTGTGGTAGATCAGTATACGTAGTGTTTTATTTGTCAATGCAGGTTGGATATGCTCCTGATTATCTGTTTCTTCTGCAAACAATTTTGCGATCAGACCCCCAGGTATCTGCAGTCTTTCTATTATAGAAATTTGAAATAATATCGTCATATGTCGTCTATCAGTGCATTTTACAAATTATATGTTGGTTTTGACATTTATAACAATTTTTAAAATCTTAATTCAATAATCACATTTCATTGTGATTGTTACAGTTTTGGAGTGAAAAATAGACCAATGTGTCTTACAATTTATATTTCAATGTCACTTATATTGGGGGTTATTGGACTTCCAGTGGATAGCAGTTCCCTTCTCAAATTCTTCGTCTTTCCATGTTCGATTACTTTTTGGGAGTACAGGCATTTATTCAATATAATTGTTTGCATCCGATCCCACATATTCTATCATCGTTGTTGGTCTTATAGAGACACTAGTCATTCTAACAATTGATATGCCTTCATTTATAAAGGGGTTTACCCAAGGATAACTACCGAAAACTGCAGCAGTTATGGAACTAATGGAAAACTAATAAATACATGGGACGGTAGCCCGCAACAATATTTCAAATGGGACTGAAACTCATAAAACTAATATATTTTTAGCTCACTTTTCTTATATAGGTTAAGTAACAACTTTCTGAATGACAGGGAGCTGTTAATTTTGCTTTAATGATGTCTCAAATGGAGGGAGGTTGCCCAGTTGACTACAACACGATCACTGATCTATTCCTTCAGGTTTGACACATATTCTGCCTTTTGCTCTTCTTCTTTTTCTTATTGTTTTATGTACAACATAGTTCCATTTTACTAAACAGTTTTAGCCTATGGAGCACAGACACAGCTGCAACACCATGTCAGTGCAGCGATCTACAAAATTTCAAAAATGCAGAAAACAAGTTTGCTGGCAATAAAATAGTAGAAACCATTAACTTCTACCAACAGTTTGGTACTGGATAATCATAAATAAAGTTGACCCAGAGAAGCGTGTAAAGAGCTGCTAAACAAGAGTCGACATAAAATGATAAAACTGATTAAATTGTCCAAGTTCCGTATAAAAAGAAGGGAGCACACATAACCAAACTGATTGTAAAGGATAATATCTTCTTTAATTATCTATTTTCGTTTCTTTATTTATGGCCTATTGGTATTCTGTTATTGTTCAGAGGAACCTCATTCGTGAAGCGACAGCCTTTCTGTTGGACGTTCTGAAGCCAAATTTGCCTGAGCATGGGAATCTTCAGACAAAGGTATTTTTTTGGGTCTCAAATCTGTTTTTACATGTCACTCAATCTAATCTCATCGACCTTATTTATTAGAATGTAATGAACATTCCTCTCTGCAGGTTTTGGAAATCAATCTGGTGACATTTCCAAATGTTGCCGATGCTATATTAGCTAATGGGATGTTTAGTCACTATGATCGCCCTCGTATTGCACAACTTTGTGAAAAAGCTGGTCTATTTGTGCGAGCCCTCCAGGTATTATAGATTAATGCATTCTGATTGATGGAATTTCTTGCCTAAATTTCAAGTTTTTATATTCGATTGAGTTTCTTGTTTTCCTTGCAGCATTATTCCGAATTGCCAGATATAAAACGTGTCATTGTGAACACACACGCCATTGAACCACAGGTTTGATTTCAAATACATACAATAACTTGCAACTAAGATAATGCAGCATATTTTATTAATCATTTGGTCTTCTGCAGTCTCTTGTTGAGTTCTTTGGAACACTTTCTAAAGAATGGGCTTTTGAGTGCATGAAGGATCTTCTACTGGTTAATCTTAGGGGCAACCTGCAAATAATTGTGCAGGTGATCTACATTTTTCTCTCTGCTCTTTTTCGACAACACGATTCTCCTCTGCTATAAGTACTATAAAAGAGTTTTTAAACAAGATTCCTGATATATATCTGTGCAGGTTGCCAAAGAATATTCTGACCAGTTAGGTGTTGAGGCCTGCATCAAATTGTTTGAGCAGTTTAAGTCGTACGAAGGATTATACTTTTTCTTAGGGTCATCTTTAAGCTCAAGGTAAATTTATTTTCCTTGTAACCAAACTTATAGGGTTATGTATGTTGGGGGCAATTCTTTTTTGACCTCTTCCGACTGTTATTTTTTCAGTGAGGACCCTGAGATCCACTTTAAGTACATTGAGGCTGCTGCGAGAACAGGACAAATCAAGGAGGTTGAACGTGTTACTCGGGAATCGAACTTTTACGATCCTGAAAAGACCAAAAACTTTTTAATGGAAGTGAAACTTCCGGATGCACGTCCTCTGATTAACGTCTGTGATCGTTTTGGTTTTGTTCCTGATCTTACGCATTACTTATATACAAGTAACATGCTTCGTTACATTGAAGGATATGTTCAAAAGGTAAATCTACTTCAACATGTTATTTATTATTTTCCTTTCTTTCACTATGAATTTGTTTAATGAATATATTTGTGAATTTTATTCAGTCTCAAGTAAAATGTTAGTTATCAAAGAACCAAGTAGAAACAAACCATTATAGTTTCATTTCTTTGATCCATAGGTCAATCCAGGAAATGCTCCTCTAGTTGTTGGGCAGTTGCTAGATGATGAGTGCCCTGAAGATTTCATCAAAGGTCTTATTCTTTCAGTTAGGTCACTTCTCCCAGTCGAGCCGCTTGTGGAAGAATGTGAGAAGAGGTGTGATGATCTATATCTCAGTCTCTTATGTTGTCGTTTAATTGCTTCAATGTCCTCACTTGGCATCTATTTGCAGAAATCGTCTTCGTTTGCTCACTCAGTTCCTGGAGCATCTTGTCAGCGAGGGAAGCCAGGATGTACATGTTCACAATGCTCTCGGTAAAATCATCATAGACAGTAACAACAATCCAGAGCATTTTCTCACGACCAACCCCTACTATGATTCACGTGTTGTGGGAAAGTACTGTGAGAAACGGGACCCCACTCTTGCAGTTGTTGCTTATCGAAGAGGACAGTGTGATGAAGAACTGATCAACGTCACAAATAAGAACTCATTGTTCAAATTGCAGGCTAGGTATGTCCACTCCCGGCTTTATTATGCCATTGATTGTCTGATGCATATGTGTGCATGTCTCTTTGGGGTGAGTTTTCATTAGTGTTAGTTTATTATTCATCTTCTGTTTTTGGCTCTAGATATGTGGTAGAAAGGATGGAAGGTGACCTCTGGGAGAAAGTTCTTAATCCTGATAACGAGTATAGAAGGCAGCTGATTGATCAAGTTGTATCCACTGCATTGCCTGAAAGCAAGAGCCCAGAGCAAGTTTCAGCTGCTGTTAAAGCCTTTATGACCGCTGATCTTCCGCATGAACTGATTGAGCTTCTAGAGAAGATTGTGCTCCAAAATTCTGCATTTAGTGGAAATTTTAATCTTCAGAATCTGTTGATCCTGACAGCAATCAAGGCCGATCCATCTAGAGTCATGGACTACGTTAATCGTCTGGAAAACTTTGACGGACCTGCTGTTGGGGAGGTGGCTGTGGAGGCACAATTGTATGAAGAGGCATATGCCATTTTCAAAAAGTTCAATTTGAATGTTCAGGCTGTTAATGTCCTGTTAGATAACATTCAAAGCATTGATCGAGCTGTGGAATTTGCATTCCGTGTTGAAGAAGACGCTGTTTGGAGTCAGGTGGCCAAAGCCCAACTCAGGGAGGGGCTTGTGAGTGATGCGATCGAGTCATTTATTCGCGCAGATGATGCCACCCAGTTCTTAGATGTTATACGAGCCTCTGAGAATGACAATGTGTACCCTGACTTGGTGAAATACCTTCTGATGGTTAGGCAAAAGACAAAAGAGCCCAAGGTGGACAGTGAACTCATTTATGCTTATGCCAAGATTGATAGGCTTAGTGAGATTGAAGAGTTTATTCTCATGCCAAATGTCGCTAATCTCCAAAGTGTGGGGGATCGTTTATATGATGAAACCTTGTATGAGGCTGCGAAGATCATATTCGCATTTATTTCTAATTGGGCTAAGCTAGCCATTACGCTTGTGAAGCTTAAACAGTTTCAAGGTGCCGTCGATGCTGCTCGTAAAGCCAACAGCTCAAAGACATGGAAAGAAGTTTGCTTTGCTTGTGTTGATGCTGAGGAATTTCGGTTGGCTCAGATTTGTGGGCTCAACATCATCATACAGGTTACTCTTTTGTTGCACATATATGTAGCTTCTTGCTACTTCCAAAGCCATATGTTACAATTGGCTGTTAAAACCTGTCTAAGAGAAAAGTTCTTAAGACATTTACCCTTTTTAAAATCAATATATATATATAATAAAAAATTACTATTAACGGTCTTTACTTGTTACCTGCTGTTGTTTAATGCTCCTTACTTTTGTATCATTTGATCATTGTAGGTGGATGATTTGGAGGAGGTCAGTGAATTTTACCAGAACAGGGGATGTTTTAATGAACTGATATCTCTAATGGAGAGCGGTCTAGGGTTGGAACGTGCCCATATGGGGATTTTCACCGAACTGGGAGTTCTGTATGCAAGATATCGTCCTGAGAAGCTAATGGAGCACATTAAGCTCTTCTCGACTCGTCTTAATATTCCTAAACTTATTCGAGCTTGTGATGAACAGCAGCACTGGACTGAACTAACGTACCTTTATATTCAATATGATGAGTTTGACAACGCTGCAACTACCATAATGAATCATTCGCCAGAAGCGTGGGACCACATGCAGTTTAAGGATGTTGTAGCCAAAGTTGCAAATGTGGAGCTGTACTACAAGGCTGTGCACTTCTACTTGGAAGAACATCCTGATCTTATTAATGATCTCCTTAACGTGCTTGCTCTCCGTGTAGACCATACCCGTGTGGTGGATATAATGCGGAAGGTCCGTTTTTCCCTTCTATAGCAGGGCGGGTTATAAAGGTTGTTTTTATCTTATTGATTTTTCTTTTTAATAATTTCAGGCCGGTCACCTCCGGCTTGTAAAGCCATATATGATTGCAGTACAGAGCACCAATGTGTCTGCTGTGAACGAGGCATTGAATGAAATTTACGTTGAGGAGGAAGACTATGACAGACTTCGTGAATCAATAGATTTGCATGATAACTTTGATCAAATTGGCCTCGCTCAAAAGGTGAGTTTTGCTTATTTATTTGATAGCAGGGATTTATAGTTAGTTTATGTAGTTACTTATGATTGTTTTACATGCAAGCAGATTGAGAAACATGAGCTTCTTGAAATGAGGCGTGTAGCCGCATATATCTATAAGAAAGCTGGTAGGTGGAAGCAATCCATCGCGTTGTCAAAGAAGGATAGCCTTTACAAAGATGCCATGGAGACATGCTCACAGTCTGGTGACCGTGAACTTTCAGAGGAGTTGCTTGTTTATTTCATTGAACAAGTAGGTTTTCTTTTAGCATTATTTATGTAACATAATAATAACTTTAAGAATAGAAGCCGGAGATCTTTGTCTAAGTTTCATGTTTGCAGTATGAAGTGATATATATACGCAGCAGAACCACTTATGTATTTATGTCCTGTCTTTAGTAATCATAGAGTTTCCTATTTTTTTTTTGCATTAGTTCTCACCTATTTTTGGCTATGTTATTGTCAGTTCAGTAATATATGCTCATAGGCTTTTTCCCTTTGCTAGCCAATAAACATTTATCTTTCCAGTTCTTATTTTTGCCCGATTATCTTGGGTGATCTTTCTTTGCTGTTTTTGGCGCTTTCGCTTTCATTATATAGATGGTACTTTTTGTTGGCTAAACTGTCTTTAGCTAAGGAAAATGTTTCACATTTTTTGGCAAATGTATGCAGGGAAAGAAAGAGTGCTTTGCGTCATGCCTTTTTGTCTGTTACGATTTAATTCGCCCAGATATTGCTCTCGAGCTTGCATGGATGAACAATATGCTCGACTTTGCCTTCCCGTATCTGTTGCAGGTTTATTTCTATCTCAATGATTTTTATGCTTTTTACTTCCAATCTCGCTCGCTCCTCAATTTTACATCTTCTGGTATAGTTTATTCGGGAGTATACTGGCAAGGTGGATGAACTTGTCAAAGGCAGACTTGAGGCCCTTAATGAGGTGAAAGAGAAAGAAAAGGAGGAGAAAGATATGGTTGCGCAGCAGGTATGCCTATGTGAAAATTTGCTTTCCTGACCATGTGGCTTTACATCCCCTTTTTTTATTATTTTATTTTTATTTTTATGTTTTTTAAAAAAAAAAATACTCTACTATGTGCAACTCTTGGAAAACAATAGGGTTTTGATATTGTATGTGCTCTTGTAAGGTTTGTTAGCCCGTATACTTGACCTAGATAGAAAAAGGATCTCTTAGCTTGCTCTTGCTTGTCCAAAAAAAATAAAATAACTTGTGGAGCTATACTGCCTCTTTGTTAACTTTAGTATGATAAGAGTACACAAAATCACGTATTCCTTTCACCTTAAGAAATGGCAAGAATACAAAAAATTATGGGTACTGGCTTGAAAAGAGATTTGATGCCGCACTGTTGATTGTTTTAAGATGTTTTGACTATGAAGCGTCAAACCATCAGTTGTCTTTCAACACTAGTTCAGAATATTAACTGATATGTCTCATTAAGTTCTTTCTACGGCCCCATTTGGTTCGGTTCAAATTATTAATAATCGGTTACTCTGGGGTTCGGGACATGGGAGCAGCCTCTCCATATAATACATGGGGGTTAAGGCTAGCCAGCATTCACCTCTCCCAGATTTTATTTACACCAATATAATCTGTTAAAAGCCCCCGCTTCCTTTGAGTTACCCAAAATACCCAGTGATAAGCCAAAATCTGTTTGAAGCCTCCACCTCTCTCCGCTAACCCTAACCCTAACCCTACTCTCTCTCCTTCTCATTGCTTAATCAATTACTCTCTCACTATCATGGCCAATTTCTATCAGTGTTCTCTACAATTTCCTTTGTTTTTTATATAAATTTTTTTATAGTTTATTTACAACTCATTGTTTTGTTTAATTGAAATTGATCCTCTTCAATTTGGATAAATAAATTATAAACACCAAAAGCATGGTGTAAGAGTGTAAAACCTAAGATAAAAATTGCCATCGCCATGATGCGAGCTTCTTGCAATATAGTCTGTTAATAGTTGCCAATAGTTTCTCCTGTTGTGAACTTTGCAAGAATTTATGTGAAAAAGTTGCTTCATGTATGAAGAAAACTGAGGTGGTATGATATCAACTGAAAAATCTATCTTGTTTGTGTGTTCTTTAGGATTCACTACACAATTTTGCAGAGGTGGTGGGGGAGGTTCAAACATATTTTGGGTTATTATGGAGAGAGAGAGAGAGAGAGAGGAGGGGGGGTTCAATCAAATTTTTGGTTATTATGGGGTATTTTGGGTAACTCGTAAGGAAGTAGGGTCTTTACAGATTAAACGGGTCTAAATAAAATTTCCCTTTTTTTGAAGGTAAAATTTAAACTGGTGTGAAGTATTTTGACCTCTTAAGAGTTGAAATTTTGTTCACTATTTTGTCTAAATCACATAATTATAGCTTGTACGCTAAATTAAAATTTTGTCTGAATAAAAATCTAACATCAAATTGGTTAAAACACTGGTTATCTTCTTACTTTTCACCCACCACCAATGAAACAGGAGCACAGGTCATTTATCTTTTTCCATGTATTAGAGTTGATTGCCAATTGAAAGCCTAATGAAATGTTACCACCAACCCAACACCACGCGCACCACCCCCCCCCCCCCCCCCCCCACCCCCCACCCCCCAAAAAAAAACGAATCTTGATCTATTTGTAGAAACACAATGGACTACATCAGATATCTCAACTGCATCTATTTTATTATTATTATTTACGGCTTTTCCGTAGTTGTCAGGGGATGCATTTATAATGTTTTTGATAGTTGGGAGACTTGATCGCAGTAAATATAAGTTGAAGGGTTTATTTGCAATTTACTCCTGTTCTGGTGACGAACCTAATTGGATCATGTAACCGCTCCTGCTTGCATATGATCTTAGATGTCTTCGTTTATGCTTTAAGATGGTTGTATTTATGTGCATCATATGGTCTATATCATCTGTTTGTTGGGTGCATGCAGAATATGTATGCTCAATTGCTTCCTCTTGCTTTGCCGGCACCACCTATGCCTGGAATGGGAGGAGGTTATGGTCCCCCACCACCGATGGGTGGGATGGGTATGCCAGGTTATGGCATGCCACCAATGGGCTCCTACTGAAATCCTGCTTTATTCCCCAACATTTTCCCTAATGGTAGAATTATGGGAATTTGTGTAGTAATCTTTTGTCAGCATATATGGATTTTCTTTTCGAGGATACAGCTTCTAGTATCTGTTGTACTGGTCTGGAAGATCCCAGGCCCAGCGTATAATTCTTGTTGATAGTTTATGAAATTTGACCATTGTATATGGAAATGGAAGATAGGTTGCTTTTTTATGTTCAAAATTTTGTTATATTCATATTTCTGTAAAAGATTTTTAACATACGACCATTTTGCTTAACATTGAAGTTTTGACGTTCGCGTATAGTGTTTGTGATGCATCCTGATATTTATTGAAAAATATTATTATTATTTTAATTATTTAGATATTTTTACAAATATATTATGCTTTGTATTTTATTTTATGAGTAAAAATAATTATTCCAAATTAGGGGTAATAAATTTGGCACGAAAGAGTGATAAATTTCGAATTTGGTCCAAAATTTACACTATCATTTTGAATCGTTTATGGCGGAGGTTTTAGGCATGAAATTGTCACAATAATGACTTATAAATTGTTAAAGAAGTTCTAATCGATAATCTCAAACTGATCCAATTTTTACAATGTATTTAACATATAAAAACAATCAAACTAAACAAAACATATTCAGAATAAAGAATACAATACATAGATAAATTGATAAATACATGCATTTTATAGAAATATTTATTTTAAAAGAAAGAAAAACTCAAAAGAGTGAACCTTAAGGAACCCCCAAAATCAGCTCTTCAAAAAGAGTGAACCTTGAAAGAACATTATTTTATTTTTTGTTGCATTTTATTTGAGGCGTGTTCTTGTTATGTAAAAAAATTATTTTCGTGCTAGTTGACAAAATATGATTTTATATCGTGTTGGGTTTTATTTGGATGGTGGCCGTGTTTTGTGAAAAAAGAGAGTTCATCTCGTGTTTTTAGATAAAAGAGATTTCATGTCGTGTTTTTTAATTGTGTCATTTTCGTTTTGTTTAGATGATGATATGTGAAATAAATTTTATACTTTGAACCAAATGATTGAATTATATGACAATCAAATTGGAATAATTGAATTCCAATATATCTTTTTGTAACTAAAACTACATTGTGATTGTTGATATACCCTTTATTTTAGTTGGCTAGTACTACACGTGCAACAACCACACACACAAAAACCATACACCCTTATTTTGGAGCATCTTTTCCTTATTACCCCAAATCACATATACTTTTATTTCAAGATTTGCTGAAATACTAAAAACCCAAGCGTTCAAGAATTCCCATTTTTCATTCTTTCCCAAACCAGTATGCAACTACAAAATCCCCCCCACACTTCCATTTCATCACTTAAAATGAGATACTCTTTGAGGAAACCATCCCTCACCAATCCCCAACCTTTACAACCTCTCAGTCTAAGACCAAGCTTCCACTTATCTAGATACCCATATATCTATGACGTCACGTCATCATAGAATCGGGATCTGGACTTTAATCCTCTATGGATTCCAAATAGTCCCGGATCAGAGATGATAGTAGATGATAGAGGCGTTGATGATGGAGTTTATGGTGCGGAGTCGCTGAAACGGATCCGATTGGTGTTATACAAAACCCAATAATTCCGGTTTTCAACCTCCGCTGGTGTTGCAACCTAGTCTCTCGGTACATCTACATGGTTTTGTGGTTTGTATCAGATTGTGTGGAGAGGTGCGTGGTATGGAGAGGGTGGAAGTAATAAAGAGAGAGAGGGGACGAGAAAAGGCTGGACGTTTCAGAGTTCTTGGAACTTGTATAGTCGAATTAGTATTAACTCCTCCTCATTAACCTCTAATACTATTGGTATAATATAGATTTATCTTTTAATTAGCTATTTATTTTAATTAGTATTAACTCCTCCTCATTAACCTCTAAACTTAGGAGACTTGCTCCCTAAGTTTAAGATTATCTATAAACAAGGGCTTTGGCCCTCTCTTGTAATCAAATTTATTATGGAGGCTTTGTTCATTAATGAGATTTGAGAGAATATGGTTAGATTATTATTTTTATTCGCGTGTGTTCATGCGTGTATTTTCCTTGCGTTTCGTATCAAAGTGGTATTAGAGTTGCGTTCGCTCTTGATTTTTCACATGAATGCATGTCCAATTCGTGTGTGTATAAGGTCACGAGCTATGGCAAGCTCTCAGTGTAATTTATCGTACGACATGTACTCAATGACGATCAGTGCTCCAAAACTGGTCATCACAGTCACGTCATCACCAACTGTGGTTGAATTTGATTTCGCGGAGCAATTAAAAAAAATGGGCAAACAAATAGAGGTTTTGAAGGTAGAGTGGCAGAGAGAAGCCATTCGACGGGTACATCGGTTCAGGACGGTGGAATTTCGGTTGCCGGCGAAGTCGGTGAAGATCGGGAGATCACCAATCGTAGCCGTCCAAGGCCATGACGGCATTAGTAGTACGGATTTGGGCGAGGGAGCCTAAGAGGAAGGAGCTAGGGTTTCATTTATTGAGTTGGGACTTTTAAATGTAAGGGTGGGCTTTGAGGCTTTTGAAGATAATGGAAAACCCATATAGTTTTATTCGACTTTGGTCTAATGAACCACTTGGGTTGGAGTTTAATGGTCCCAAAATTGATTTTTTGGTGCCAATTATAAAATTTGAAAAATATTTTATTTGGGCTTCGAAAAATCAAAGAAAAATATTTTGGATATCAAACTAAAATTTAGATTTATCGTAATATTTATTTACTTGGCATGGATGAATTTAGATTGTTGTATCGGTTCGAGAGGGTCGTTCGACTGTGATGATGGCTGGGGCGTGTTTAATTCAACCTTATGGCGCCCGAGTCAAGCTTTTCGAAGAAGGGGGAGTCATGCATTCGGATATTTATTGAAGATATAAATATTATTATTATTATTTTAGTTATTTAGATATTAGATTATTATTATTATTATTTATCTTTTAATTTGTTATTTATTTTAATTAAGTTACTTTGTTTCCTAGTTCAATTAGGAGACTTGCTCTCTAAGTTTAGGATTTATCTATAAATAAGGTCTTTGACCCTCTCTTGTAATCAAATTTATTATGGAGACTTTGTTTATTTATGAGAATTGAGAAAAAATACGTTTTGATTATTATTTTTATTTGTGTATGTTCATGTGTGTGTAAATTTCGTTACATTGCCGAGTGTATTACGAATGGATATATTTTGGACCTTTTGACGAAGGAATTTTTTCTTCATCATTCCCCACTTGTAAAATATTAGAATAGTTGGTCTTTTCAAAGAATAGAAAAATGGGTGCCAATGTAATGTTTTCTATGATAAAATTGTAATTTATTTGTGTGTTGTTTAAATTTAAAAACGCGGCCTTTTATTTTACAGCATTATTTTTGGAGTTGACATAAGGAATATCCTCATGCTTTGCATCTTTAATTGATTTTTATCTTTAATGCAGTGTTTAGGGTGAATAGAACACTAAGAATTATGCCAATTTTAAATTTCCACTTCATTAAAAGGGTTAACTACACTTTCTCATATAAACTTTATCTTTATTTTCTAAAGGCTTCAAGTAATCCCTTAATCCTACGGTGTTAAATTTTTGGATGAAAAATGGGTCGTGCATAACACACGAGGACATTTTTGTCAAAACAAAATATTTTTAAAATTTACGGAAAAATACTTTGAAAAAAAGGACAATTAATATTTAGTCCATAGGAGCTAAGAACCTTTTGCATTTAGTCCACCATATTTTATTATGTTCCAAAAAGTCTCTTATCTATTATTTTGACAAATTTTTCTTAGGCTTTAGGATAATAAAAGAAAGTTTGTTTGTGAGTATTTTATATGGTGATAAACTTTTTGGAACAAGATAAAAAAGATTGGACTAAATGTTAATTAAAAAATTGTCAAGGGACTTTACGCCGAGGGACTTTTCATACTCCTTCTGGTATAGTATGCAATCATAATTGCAAGAATGAATTGATTTATACTTCATTCCCAAACCTTTCAAATTATTGTTTATACCTAGATTGTTATTTGGTAGCGTGTTTTGTTCGAGGAGCAAATCCTTTACTAATTTCAAAATTCTAGTCACAATATTTTCAGAAAAATCAAAACGGATCTTCAAATTATGCAAACCAACCATGCCATACAAAGTTTTGTGATGTTTGTCATAGTTAGGGTACAATGGTTGGGTCGATTTGATTTTTAAACTTAGGTAGTCATCGTTAAGGTTTATACTAACACCGTCATGAGCACTAGAACCTCCAACATAAGATTCATTGTCTTCCCTATCACAAGGAATATCAGAATCGTCATTGTCTTGCAGCACATGAACTCTGTACGCATCGTCCATTAAATCATCTAACATATCATGCCTTTCGGTATCCTCCTTTAATTCCTCCGCTATCCTACTTAACGGTTGTACGGGAGGTTGTTCGGGGGACAAAAGGACAATATATTTTCATGTGAAAAATCTACTCACGTAATCGTCTTGCATACCCCATTTAGGTAAATATAATTCAACTGTTTTCCACTCAAACAGTTTACCATTTCTACAACATGCGCAAGGACATATGAACTCTTCACTACTGAGATACCTCTTTATAAATTTTACAAACTCGTTGGCACCTCTACGGTACACATCACTGAGTCTGTTTGTATCACCCATCCACTATATGTATAGAGGATTCCCAATCACAACTTGTAGGAATCGTTACCTACCATGTATAAACAAATGGGATCGTTAAATCATTAGTAAAATTAAACACTGGCGTGCAAACCAATATCAACTTAATTAACGATCTAACTGACAACCTAATTAACAAGAATCTAACAACCTATGGTGGGTATTGAATTCGTAAGGGACCACATACCCAATAGGTACTCCCTTCAGGACCTCAGACAGGTTAAGGGGAGATGTATCAAAGTAAAAGACATGTATATAAAGTGGTTAGGACCTCAGCTGAGGATCCTACATCTACTGTCAAATGGTATTTCAATGTATATTAGATCATAAACAGGATATTACAATATAGGAGACTTGTTGAATTTTGGACAAGAGAGTTTGAGGTCCCTACGACCTTTGTCATATATCGAGAGGACCCTAAGAAGCAACTGACGAACTTCTATAAGGGTTCCAAAGTATTAATTTAGGGCTCAACAAGGTATACAAGATATAAAATAGATGGAAATGATCCAACCTACTGTTTAGTGCTCACGACAGTGGATTGCGAGTGTATTGAACAATGAGAAAACACTTATACAAGTTAAATCCATTTTTTACGTTGGGGTATGATGATTTGAACATGTCCTCAACTTTTTCGTAAGCCTTCTCTTTATATGCATTCTCCTAAAGCGAGAATGAGTGGACTATACCAGCATGGCCGGGGTTATTTATGAGGTTTGACGGCTACTGTATAAAGGTGGAGTGTGGGAGAAAGACTTGCAAATGGTGTAAGGTAGTTGATGGGTGAATTTAATGCGGATGAGAGTCATTAATGTAAATGGAGCCGAGCGGTGGAGGTAGTGGAACAATGCCGTCCTTTTCATATTTTCTCCAGACAAACTGCAGGTGTTTAGCCAAACGTTTAGGAGGTCTGGAATCATCGTTGGTTGGCGATAGGATGGTCTTGAGGTATATTGTGGTGGTACCTTTCTGGACTGAGGGCTATATGACCTCTGGAGGCTATTTCTCTTCAAAATGAGGTCTGTTGAGCGCGTTTGAGCCAATGGGATGTTGGTGCTGAGGTTTATGAGCTTGGTTATGGTGATATGTTGGAACGACTGTGCATTTTGTGAGGTTGAGGAGGTAATTGAAGCCTGCATCATTACTGTGGTCCTTTCTTAGAGGCAACAGAGGTCTTGGGAGCTTGGTAGTGTTCTGGCAGAGGTCATAGGTTGACCTTAAGACCCCTGCTCTTGTGGGAGTGAGATTAGAGAGTTCGAGGAGCCTTGAACACCAACAACTAAATGTGGTATCATTAACCTAAAACCAACCCAATAAAAGCCCCGGAACAACTTAAACCATAAATACAACACAACAATAACCTAAACTACATATACGTACAAAACTAGTTTTAATTCTACTTTATAACCTAATCGAATCCAACTTTCAAAACCCAGGTTCATTTGAAGAATGGTAAAAAAATATTCAAGAACTAAAATCCTTCACATTTATAAATAAACCCACAAATTATATGTTTTAATCGAAATGATTACATTTACAATAGTCAAACACATTATAATTAAGGCCAAACATATCAAAGTCAAACATTCTTATTGTAATGAAGAATGGTTAAATGTTCAAATTTAGTTTTTACACAAATTATTTCCAACCAATATTAGGGACATACATGTATATACAATTAGTTTACAAGAGTCAAACAAATATTCACATTCTAATGAAGAATGGTTTGAATGTTTAAACCTAGTTTTTGCAAAAATTATTTCTGACCAATATTAAGGCCATATATGTATGTACAACTAGTTTACAGCAGTCAAACACATTATAATGAAGGACAAACAAATATTAAAGTCAACATTGACATTTTAATGAAGAATGGTTTGAATGTTTAAACTTAGTTTTTGCACAAATTGTTTCCATCTAATATCAAGACCATACATGTATATACAACTAACTTACCACCCATATTGAATGACTACACACACACACACACACACACACACATACACACATATATATATATATATATATATATATAAGGGTCATTCTCTGACGGGTTGAAATAACAGGTGGAGTAGGTGATAATGAGGCTTTTAAAAATGACACACGTGTATATTGGGTTGAAAAGTTAGAGAACAAAACAAAACCACCAAAACATTTTAACTTTTCCCATATTTGACTTTTTGGACCCATCCCCTCTCTCTCTCTCTTTAAGCCCTGTACAACTTTTCTTTGGTGAGAAAGAATCCTCAATTTTTTCTCTCTTTCTCTCGTCGTTAAAAACAGGTAAATGATCTTCAAAGTTTCTCATTAATTTGCATACATGTATTTGTTCAATCCTTTGTGCAAATCCGTTTGTTTTATATCGCTTTTTGTTAAACCATCTCTTATGCTTATGCTTAAAAACATGCCATTAGAGAATGAAAACCCAAACCAACCCCCAAATGGTCCTATAAGAGGTACGAACACCTCACACTCGACCAATGTAACTCTTAAAAACTGACCGCGTAGTCACGGAACCCCCGGTTTGAGAATACAACGATAATTTGAAAATATCTAGACTTACACTTAAAAACATGCCTTTAGTTAGTGAAAATCCAAACTAGCCCTCAAATTATCCCGTTAGAGGTACTAACATCTCGCACTGGACAAATGTAACTCGCAGGAACTGACAGAGTAGTCACGGGACTCCCGGTTTGAGAATACGACGATAATTTGAAAATATTTAGACTTAGGCTTAAAAACATGACGTTAGGTAGTGCAAATCGAAACTAGCCCCCAAACGGTCTTGTAAGAGGCACTAACACCTCACACGAGATCAATGTAACTCCCAGAAACTGATTTAGTAGTTACGAGACTCCCTGTTTGAGAACACGATGATAATTTAAAAATATCTAAATTTAGGCTTAAAAACATGCCATTAGAGAGTGTAAACGTAAATCAACCCCCAAACGGCCCTGTAATAGGCACAAATATCTCACACGGGAGCAATGTAACTCGTAGGAACTGAAGGCGTACTCACGGGACTTCCATTTTGAGAATACAACGATAATTTGCAAGACTCTACGTTAGGATTAAAAACATGTCGTTAGAGGGTGAAATCCTAAAATAATGCCCAAACGGCCCTCTAAGAGGTACGGACATCTCGCATGGGACCAATGTAACTCGTAGGAATTGACCCTGCAGTCACGGAACTCCCAATTTGAGAATACGACGATAATTTAAAAATATTTAGCCTTTGGCTTAAAAACATGCCATTAGAGGGTGAAAACCCAAAACAATCCCCAAACGGTCTCGTAAGAGGCATGAACGCCTCACACGGGACCAATGTCACTCGTAGGAACTGGACGCATAGTGGGACTTCCGGTTTGAGAATATGAAGATAATGTGAAAATATCTATATTAGGCTTAAAAATATGTCGTTAGGTTTGATAATTTTTTGAAATTATTTGATTGCTTATATCATCTCTTTTTTGTATCCTATTTTTTGCAGGATAATATTTTATCATTAGCTTTTATCCACGTGGAACACACGAAGAAGTCAAAGGTTTACAACAAGGAGATTCTTTATTTAATGTTGTCGATATTCAGGATTATGTTTTTTTATGTGTTATGGTCGTGTCGACTTGTGTAATTTTATTACTAACTTTAATGGCCGTGCGGGCTTTTGTAATTTTATTGTTATATTTTAAGACCGTGCGAACTTTACATTATGCAGGTTTTATATTAATAGGTTTTAAAATGTCCAGTAAATCAAAGAAACTCTGCCCAATTTTCTTTGGTCTGTGAACTATTAGGACTTGTAATTTTACGAAGTTTGTATGTACATTAGTTTATCAACATTGTACGAGATTCAAAATTTGTTAATTTTCTTGTTTTTTTTGCAAATAATAAATATTTTTCCTACCAGATTTGGAATTTTTTGATTTTCCTGATTTGTTTTAATTTTTTTTTGTTTATTAATTGAAAAATTTGGCACGGTTTAAAACCATCTCAAAAGCGTGCAAAAAATGGAAATTTGACACAGTTTAAAATCGTGCCAAAAGCGTATCAAATTCAACATCTGTCACGGTTTAAAAGCTTGCCAGAAGCGTGCTAGATTGGGAAATCTGACACGATTTTATACCGTGCCAAATAATCTGGCACCCCTAATTCTGACACGATTTTAAACCGTGCCAGATTGAATTTGGTACGGTTTTAAACCATGCCATATTGCTGTTTTTGGTGTAGTATATATTAAAAAATTATACTTTTTTAAAACATACAATCGAGTGCAAAGTTAAGACATGCCATATTTGTTTTTAAAAATATAATTTGTAATTTTTTTAAATACAATCCGTATTTTTTTTAAAATACAGTCCGAAATATGGGTTTTTATAAATATTACCTACCAAATAATAAAATTAACCTGTTTTTTTTTTTTTAAATACAGTCCGAAAGTTATTTACTTCTATTTATTTCTTTTGCTGTTTTTCCCCAAATAAATATTATCAACCAAGACATGGATTAAATTTACATATATTTATTTGGTTACTCCTTTGTGTAAATCCTTTTTTTTATATTCCCGTTTTTTTTAATAAAAAACCATCTCTCACGTTAAAGCGTAATACTTTAAAAAAAAATACAATCCTGAATGTGCAATGTAAATTTAAATAAAATAACATTCTTCTTGTGATGTTTACTTGTAATGTTTATTATTATTTTAATTAGTTTAAAACCTCCCAAAAATACATTGAATTTTTCCAGTGACTAAAAACTAATAATGTTTATTTTATTATGGTTATTATTCATGGGTTGGATTTAAAATGGATAATAAGAAAATTGAGCAAAAAAATATAGAGAATTTACAATGGAATGCATGTGTGTGTGTGGGGAGTGGGGGATACAAAATTTGAAATACAAAGTGTACTAAATGTCTTGACTGAGCAATGCGTTGGCTTACATTCTAGCCATATCAATTCGGTATACACTCCACAAGTAGCACCCAAATTGAAGCCTACATTGCGTCAAGAGTTTAAAATGGTAGACGATGTTAAGAAATTCTATAAGGATTATGCGAGAAAATCTAGTTTTAGTGTTAAAAATTCGTTTGAAAAAAAGAGAGGCGAACCCGATGAGATCATTAGGAAAGAGTTTGTTTGTTGGAAATAAGGGAAGGGTGCATTTGTTGCCGACAACACGGTGAAAAGGCAACAAGTATCGATTAAAGTTGGTTGTAATGCTAAACTTGGTGTTGTGATGTCCCAATATGATGTAACACCCCGCTAAATTCTGGCATCGACCGCCACCAAAATTAAGCTGGGCGTTAATAAAGTAAATATCATCCTTAGCATGTGACAAATGTGAGACATATAAATTTTAATCCACAAGATAAATATTTTAAATCAATCACAAATATTAAGGACATCCAACTGATTTATCATCAAAGTGCGATATAAAGACCGTCACATGCAATCTCCGAATATCTTAATTATTTCAATAAATCAAGTCCAACTGAAATCTCTTAAGATAACTTTGGAATCGAAAAACCCAATAAAAACCCAAATATAGTCTCACAATAAATACGACTGAATAGGAGAAGAAATAAATGACTAAAACGATAATATAATTCCAGCTGCACTTCCGAAGGATCTCCAAAAATTTCTATGCAGCTACTCCAATTTAATTCCTGAAAATATTAGTCGACGCATGTGTCAGAGCCAAATCCCTAAGCATGAATACCGGCTACTCCTTTCAATTAGGGTCCTTGAACCCAGACAACAGTGCTATATATATCGACCATAACAATAGAGTATTTTAATTAAAAGAAAGTCTATAATCCTTAACAATTAAATTTTCTAAGTACCCCCGAAGTTTAAATGTGCCACACCAATATTATTTTAATTTAAACCCAAGTCCCACGATGTTAATGTTTTTGAATTAACCAGGATGATTTGTTCTCACTTTATTATTAGGTATGGCGGTCCTCCCGCCGTGGGTGATTTACATCAAAATAGATTAATATTATCACACCTCCCCTTGTCATACTCGCCGTCTGACCCGTTTTTATTCTGCGATCCTGGACATATGAAATGTTCCACACACGACACACATCCCCTTGTCATACTCACCGTCTGACCCATTTTTATCATGCGATCCTCGATATATGACAAGGTTCCACACACGACACGACATAAACGCCCTCTAACCCAGTTAAACTGTCGACCTTGGACACTTTATGTCGCCAATAAATTTTAATACCAGTTTTAGTCTTTCGCTATTAATTTTCCAAAATTTCACATACTAAATATTCACAATGAATTTTCCCCACCTTTAATAGCGATGTGAAAATACTCAAAATATTCCTTAGTCCCAAAAAGTTCCCAAAACACAATTTCATCCCATCATAAATAAATTATGATTATAACAAATTACTTCACCTAGATATCAATACTAGGTTATCACATCAATGGTAAAAATAGAGAATTTGCCCCCACCCCAATTTATATAACCCGCATAGATTTATTTTAATTAGTTCCATACCTAATTACCATAAATCGCAACTAAGGCCCACTCATTAGTCCCATACCTAAGAAGTGTATTATAACAAGGGTGAAAACTAATTATCTAAAATACCAACGTTCCCGAAATATTCAATATTATAATATTTCATAATTGACATAATCAACAATTTATGATAATTTTCTCAACAATACTAAATTCCCAATAAATGATTTTTAATCCAAATATGGTGAAATTAAGAACACGTATTTATTATGATTTTTCCGAATTATTATTAATCGCAAGTTCTATAATAGTTATTTATTTCTTAGCACAAGTAATTTAATTATAATAGGAATTTACATAAACATCCAAATTAAATTACTAAGGGCTCCTCTACATGTATATGCCCACAATATCACCAACTAAGTAAATACAATCCAAATAACAATAAAATTATAATTATTTGGTATAATTAATTATTTTTACAAAAACAACCCCATAATTAATTTATTCCATATTTTAGGTTCTTAATTTGTTTTAGAACACATGAGTTTTAATGGAGGCTATAGTCAAGACACATAACGCTAAAGGAAAAGAATAGGATAAACATGTTTGATTTTTAGATGTTGAAATTGACGAGAGATTCGGGTTCTCCTCGAAAAATTGATTGAAAAATTCTCTTGCACCACTTTGAAATAATTCTGTTTTGACCCCCAAAAATAAGCTTGAAAAACTGCTTTAATGGAGTTTGGGTTTTGGAGGTGGAAGATGAAGAGGGAAGGGTTTGTTGGTTGTTAAGGGTTTGCAAGAGTTTTGTGTGAGAAATCAATACCCGAGCTTCCTTTTTATAGTAAAGTTTGAGGGTTAAAAATATAAATAAAATTCTTTAATTCGTCAATATGACGAACTGCTTTTGACAGATTTCACTATGATTGATCGATCGACCCCCAGGCATCGATCGATAGATCAAGGAGGTATTTTGATTCTGCCAGCTTATTTAATTAAGGGGTTAAACTTTAATTAAAAAATCATTTTAACTCCGAATTAAATTCCGCTTGAAGTTATTTTCTTTTAAAATCATAACCAACATATTGAATCAATAAAATTTATAAAATTTATAAAATTCAAAAATTTATTTATTTATTATTTTTTTAAAAAAATTCCAATTTTTATTTAAAATATTCCTTTAAAATTCTGGGTTGTTACATATGACTTATATGAAATTAGTGTATTTGGTGAGGGTCATTGTCATCTATTAACAACTCCAAGAAAAATATATCTGTTGCGTTCCCACCGCCAAGTATCTAGTGCTCAAAAGTCATTGACTCAACAACTTGACGTGGTTAATATTCCAAAACATCAACAATTTAATCTACTTTGTTTGCAAGTTGGGGTTTTTGAAAATATTGGGTGTACACAACGAGATTTATATGACCACAAAAGGAATAAACGCAAAAAGTTGAAGGGGCACGTTGGGAAAATGCTTCACGAGTAATTTATATTAGAACAATAAAAAAATCCATAATTTATTTTGAGATTGAGGCATATGATGAAAAAAAATTACCCATTATTTCTGGGTTGATATCACCTAGAGACAGGCATACACCTCTTTTGGGGATGTGGTCATTTTTAACTCAAAATACAGTATCAACCGATATGGTTTGATATTTGCACCACTAATGGGGGTTAATAATCATAGTCAAAAATTAATATTTGCTCGCGCATTCTTGAGTGATGAGACCATTTATTCATTTGTTTGGTTAATCAACATATTTCTAAAATCTATGCCAGGTGATTCCCCTAAGATGATAATAACAAATCAAGATCCCATGATGACAAATGCAATTTCAAAAACACTATCAGTGACATTTCATAGATATTGTAATTGTTACATTTTATCTAAATTTTATGAGAAATTAGTTTCGATTAAATATTATGCTTACTATAAGAAATTTTAAAATTTTATTTGGGGATCAGAGCCAATGGAAGAGTTTGAGGTGAGGTGGACGAAACTTCTTAATAAAAGTGGTTTAAGTGAAAATGAATGGCTAAACTCAATCTATTAAATCTGGTCAAAATGGGCGCTTATGTATGTGAATCAAAATTTTCCGTCGAAAATGTAGAGTAACCGTGTGAAAATCTCCTACTCATTTAAAAAAAATATGTTTCAAAAAAAAAATTCGTTGGTTGATTTTATGATCCAATTTGGTCGGGGCCTAATGCGTCAACTTCATGAAGAATTAATGGCGGATCAAAAAGATTTCGTTGAGAAACCTAAGTTGAAAATCATCCATGGTTTTTTGATTCATATGGTTAATGTGTAAACAAATGAAATGTTTTATAAATTTTAGGATGAAATCTTTGAGAGCTTCACGTATAAATTTGAGCTTGATAAGGAGGACGAAAGTCATCGTTTGTACAAGATTCAAAAATCAAATTTCGAGTAATCAAATATGACAAGGTATTATATTTCGCGTCTTGTACTTGTAAAAAACTTGAGTGCTCCGGAATACCGCGCGGACATGTTTTTGGGTACTTTAAGAAAATGCATGATTATGAAAAATTACAGGATCAATACATTTTCAGTAGGTAGACCAAAGCGTCAAAGTCTGGGTGGTAGTGGATGATATTGGTTGTGAAATTATTGATGATAAATCATATCTACTAAAGAGGTCTCAATTAATTCAAATGGCATTAGATGAGGTTGATAAGGCCCTTACTAGTCAAGGAACCACAAAGGTATACCGATGGTTTAGCTACTGTGCATGATAATTTAAATAAAATTATGGGGATTGAATACAAATCAATAAATGAGATGCCTAGTGTTCATTCTTCGTGAAATGTTAGTAGTAATTTCTACATTGAACCAAACTATATGCGGACAAAAGGGTGTGGTGAAAGGCTATGAGAGTGTGCACGACCGTATGGGAGGTCTTCAGAAAGTAAAGCTACTCTGGAAGCTGGTCGAGGACCCTCCAAAGTCCATGGCTAAACTCCTGGCTACGGTTGGGAGAGTCAAACGTAGAGGAGGCGATGGCCGATAAAGTAGATAAAGAAAAGAGATCCTACAGTGATGGAAAGGGCCAGAAGTCCAAGGGGAAGGATAGTAAGAAAAGGCCGATAGATGAAAAGTTTGCAAACTCCACGCTTCTAACAGTTAGCTGTGAGCACATTTTGAATGAGATAAAAAATTTCCGGTCTCTTAGGTGGCCGGAATAGATGAAGATCTCTCCTCACAAGAGGAATATAAATCTTTGGTGTGAATTTCACCAAGACCATGGGAACATCACCGATAAATGCTTCGCCCTCAAATACAAGATTGAAAAAAATGCTAAAATTTGGTAACTTAAGGAAATATGTTGATAAGAGCCGAGGCTGAGATGACCAAGGCCGAGACAACCCCAGGAAGAGGAGAAATGATAAATGCAGAGAGCACGCTCCATCCAAGCGGGATGACCCTTCGGATGATGATAGTGATGATCCGAATCTCCCACTAAAGGATAATAATGCCCTAGTGAAGAGGCTCAACATGATTTTATTTGGTGTAGGCATGATTTATGGTGGCCTAGCAAGAGGAGTCTCTGAGGTGGTCGGCCACAAGGCACATGTGGCTTTGGCAAAGATAATAACTAAGGTCGAGTTTATATACTCAACCTCTATTGATGTTAATACCGAGTAAAGAAAAAAATGGGTATGGAAACCCTCATAGTCGGATTTTCAAGGATAGATTTTAAAGGTATGCTAGATCCTCATGACGACCCGCTCGTTATTACCACCAGGGTATATGGATGTGAGGTACAGAGAATCTTAGTTGATGGAGGAAGCTCTACAGACGTCATGTTCTGGCCGTGCTTCAAAGGCTTAGGACTTAAGCGGGCCATGCTCATCGTGTACCATCATCTTCTGTTAGGATTTAGTGGAGAAAAGATTCACCCTCTGGGGATGTACGAAATGGATGTCAGAATGGGAGACGAGTGGCCGAAGAGGATGACCAAGAAGATCAAGTTTTTGTGATGGATGAGAACGTATTCTCGGCTTACAACCTCATATTGGTATGGGTGGCTCTCAAAGAGTTTGAGGCTATGACTTTAACGGTTCACCAAATGATAAAATTACCAACTCCTTATGGAGTAGGGGAAGTTCAAGGTGACCAAACGTTGGCACGAGAGTGACAATTTAACTCAGTAGAGGAGAGAGAAATGCATAAGAAAGCAACAACCACATACAACATTGACACCCTTGATCCCAGAGACGAGACAAAACTAAAGAAAGGGGAGGCCGCAAAAGAGGTAGAATCCATCGTCCTTAATAAGGACGAACCAAAAAAAATTGTCCAGGTCGGTAAAGCCCTAAAACAAGAGATCAAGGATGAGCTGGTCGAATTTCTAAGGAAGAGACAAAGCATCTTCGCGTGGAGTCGTGACGACATGCCAGGGATTGACCCAAAAGTAATGTCTCACAAGTTGAATATTGTTGATGGTGCGAAACTGATAAAATAGAGAAGGAGGATCTACTCAAGGGAGAAGTACGAGGTCATTAGAGACGATGTTAAAAAGCTGGAGAACGCTAAGTTCATCAGAGAGATGATGTACCCTAAATGGCTTTCAAATGCTGTCATAGTACCTAAAGCCAACGGCAAGTGGAGAATGTGCGTGGACTTCACTGATTTGAACGAGTCTTGTCCTAAAGACAACTTTCCTCTCCCTTGTATTGATCAGATGGTACGACCAGGCATGAATTGATGAGTTTTATATATGCCTACCTAGTCTATAACCAAATCTTCATAGACCCGGACGATGAAGAAAAGGTAACCTTTATCACCGACAAATGGACCTACTGCTATAAGGTCATGCCCTTTGGTTTGAAGAATGTCGAGGCCACCTATCAGCATCTAGTACACAAGATGTTTGAAGATGAGATAGGAAAGACGATGGAGGTATATGTCGATGATATGCTTACAAAGAGTCTGAAGGCCAACACGCATGTGGCTGACCTTGAAAGAACCGTTCAACATAATGGACAAGTACAAAATGAAGCTCAATCCAACGAAGTGTGTGTTCGGTGTTGGAGTTGGTAAATTTTTGGGATTCATCGTAAATCAGAGGGGAGTAGAGGAAAACCCTGAGAAGATCAAAGCCTTGATAGAAATGCAGACTCCAAAGACCATAAAGGAAATCTAGAGGCTCACTGAATGAGTGGCTGCTCTAAACAAGTTCGTCTCTAAAGCCACTGATAAATGTTTACCATTCTTTAAAGTGCTCAGAAAAGATTTTGAGTGGGACGAGGAATGCAAGAGAGCCTTTATGGAGCTAAAGTCTTATCTTAGCTCTCCACTTTTACTGTCTCGTCCTGTCCAAGGAGAGAAACTTTATCTATACTTGGTCGTATCTGAGTCGGCTATTAGAGTGGTGATAATATGAGATGATGAGGGTGTGAAAAGACCAGTGTATTTTAATGGGAAGGCCCTCAAGGGGGCCGAACAGAGGTATCCGAAGATGGAGAAACTAGCCTATGCACAAATCCATGCTTTAAGACAGATGAAGCCATACTTCGAAGCCCACACTATCGTCGTATTGATAGACTCACCCCTCTGACTGGTCATCCAAAAATCCAAAAAATTAGGTAGGTTGATGTATTGGGCCATTGAGCTGGGAGAATATGACATAGTCTATCAGCCGAGGGTGGCAATCAAGGGTCATGCCTTAGCAGACTTTGTAGCAGAGTTCACCTAGTCTAAAGCCGATAGTGAAGAAGTAGACAATCCTTAAGGTCGGCCAAAACCAGTACATAACTAGCAGAGGCTGAGACTAGAAAAATGAGACCCCTTATAGTCAAGACTGATAAGTTTTTGCTAAAAAATGGTGTTATTGAAGAAGGGCCATTTTCAGAAGGGGCAATGTGGAACTTGTTTATTGATGGTTCATCCTGCGAAAATGGGAGTGGAGCCGGCTTGATTATGTCGGCCCTAGATGAAAAAAATATAGAGTACGCATTGAGGTTCAGTTTTAAGACTTCCAATAATGAGTCAGAGTATGAGGCCCTCATAGCCAGAATCTCCCTCGCTAAAGCTCTCAACATCGGCCAACTTTTAGTCCATAGCGACTCTTAGCTTGTAGTTAATCAGGTATTGGGGATTTATGAAGCCAAAGACGATAGAATGGTAAGGTACCTAGAAAAGGTGAGAAAGATAATGAAGGACTTTGATGAGATCAAAGTCAAAAGGGTGCCTCAGCTAGATAATAGCCGAGACGACGCTCTAGCAAGGCTAGCATCGGCCACATGGACAGAGACCAGGAGGTCGATGCCAGTAGAAATCCTTCCTCGACCGACCATTGAAGAGGATAACCCGAAGCTGAATTTTTTCTTTAATCTAAACCTAGGACCATCTTGAATGGACCACCTTATTCAATATATCAGAGAGGGTAGTTTTCTGGAGTCTAAGGTCAAAAAAAGGAAGTTGAGATACAAAGCTGCTAAGTTCTCTATCTTACGGGACGTGCTATACATGAAGGGGTTTCTTTTACCTCTGCTCAGATGTGTCCACCCAGCTGAAGTAGATTATATTTTAAAGGATGTTAATGAAGGTTCTTGCTCATGCCATATTAGGGGAAGATCATTGGCAAAGAAGATCATCACTCAAGAGTATTGGTGGTTGACCCTTACCAAAGACTCAACCAAGTATGTAAACAAATGTGACAAGTGCCAGTGGTTTACCACCATCCCTCATCAACCCCATCAACCCCTGATGTCTATCACCTCACTATGGTCATTTGCAGTGTGGGGGATTGATTTGGTTGGACCTCTGCCAAGGGCCATGGGCAACTATAGATATTTGATTGTGGCGATAGACTATTTTTCAAAGTGGGTAGAGGCCAAGGTCATGATTAAAATTACAGAAAAAAATACCTTTCAATTCATGTGGAAGAATATCATTTACAGATATGGCTTGCCTAATACATTCATCTCAGACAACAGTACCCAGTTCAAGAACATCTCCCTAGAAAAATATTGTAAAAGGGTCAGCATCAAGCAATTCAAGCCAATGGTCAGACTGAAGTCACTAATAGAAATATTCTTGATGGAATCAAGAAAAGGTTGGAAGATGCTAAGGGGAGATGGACTGAAGAGGTACATGATGTACTATGGGCTTACCGAACGATAGTGAAAACGCTAACAGGGGAGACCCTGTTTATGTTAGCTTATGGTTCAGAAGCTTTGGTGCCTACAGATATTGGTCTCCCTACTCACAGAGTTCAAATGTATGACCCTGAGGGAAATATGGCAGAGAGAAGACTTGACCTAAATCTGATTGAAGAGAGAAGAAAAGATGCAGAGGTTAGGCAAGTCACCTACCAGTAGAGGACAACTAAGTTCTACAACAAGAGGGTCAAAGCATGGCCTTTAGGTATGGGATATGTAGTTCTGAAAAGATATTGGTAGAAACCTAATAAGATCCATGCCAACTGGCATGGTCCTTACAGAGTTACTGATGAAGTCATCCCAGGGACCACCCGGCTGGAAAATCTAGAAGGAGAGCCTTTCTCCAACCCCTGGAACGTCGACCATTTAAGAAGATAATACTAATAAAAGATCTTGGAGATTATCTTGTATGTTTTTCCTTTTCCATTGTATGATATAGTCTATAAATGAAAATTATCTTTCATGTGTTCTCTCATATCTTGTTTGTAACGATTAAATTATATGGTCTAAATGTCCTCAAGCTATAAAACATCATTCGTGGTGTGATAGAAACAACCCAACCTTGGTGAAATGATAACCTGGAAAGGGGCCGACCCCATCCATGGATTTTTAATAACACCAAGAGGGGTTAATTTAATTATTAAAACATTATCAATTTGGTGAAAAAACCTCTCTCGGAACATGGACGAGACGATGCTCAACCATGCACTCTCAAAATGACGAGAGGGGGTATGTCATAACACCATAATTTGGCGAGTCCAAATTCAAAGTCACTTGGGTGTGGTTCATTATTTAAACATCATTAATTGGGTGAATATGAGATGAAACATCATTAGTTTGGTGATCTTAGACCTTAAACATCATTAATTTGGTGAATATGAGATGAGATGAAACATCATTAGTTTGGTTATCTCAGACCTTAAACATCATTAATTTGGTGAAGATGAGATGAAACATCATTAGTTTGTGATCTCAGACCTTTAAACATCATTAATTCGGTGAATATAAGACGAAGATAAAACATCATTAGTTGGTGGTATCATACTTCAAAAGATAGCAAACATAAGATAGAAAAATTATGAAAAACAAAAATTCATCCATTAATGATAAGAGGTTACAGATAGCAAAATTCACAAATACAAAAGCCCTTAGGGTTGAATGCCTTAACAAGAAAGATGAAAACCAAGGACCCCTTAAGGCTGAACGTCACCCACGGCCGGGGCTGACCCGTCACCTGTCTGAACAGTCTTGTTAACTCTGATGTTGGTGATCTCAACCCCATTATCATGGGCAACTAGGTCCTCATTATTCTTAGTAATATCCAAAGGACTAGTCTCTGGAGGAGCACCAACAACATTTTCAACCTCGGATAGAGTAGCTCCGAGGCGAGTTTCACCAAAGCCAAGGCCCACGAAGTCATTCAGTGACAGCCTTTCGGTCTCTGCATGTTTAATGGCTGCTCATCGACCAACAGCCTTGATGCCTCTCTCTAGATAATCAAGGCCTAAGTCCACAAATTTTTCAGACACTTTGTAGTCGATAATGATTTGGTCCTTAGCCTCGGCCAAGGCAACTTTAACAGTAGCATTAATGCTGACCTTTATGCTCTCATCCTTAGCCTTAAGCGCTTTGTCATGGTCGACCTTCAGAGTGGCTATATTATCTTTCTCCTTCTTCAGATCCCCTTTGACCTTATTAAGGTCGGCCTTCCAGGCCTTCTCTAGTTTTTTAGCATCTTGGCCGTTTTGGATTAAGGGCAGCCTCTTCAGAGTCCAGTTAGCCAAGTAGTGAAGAGAAACTGCACCCTACAACATAAGAGGTAGATACTTAAGTACGAGACACAAGAAATGAAGGGACAACACTTTGGTGAATGGTTTTTTCTTAAAGATACCTAAACAGTTCGGTGAATGACGAATTCAGCCAGCAAGGGGATGTCTATGGATTGAAGGAAACATTTGTCATCCTTTGAGATGAGGGAGCCAAGGGTGTCTGTAGCCTTCAGACTATGACCAATGACGCTATTGTCACTTATTTTTAGCTGTGACAAACGAGTAGCAAGAGCATTGTCCATTGAAATAAGGATGGCATGGTCGAAACACTGAATTTTAGAAGCTCGAGTGGAGGTTGGATCGGTTGGTTGACCCTTACTCTTCATTCTGGCACCATTAGTTTTGCTAGATCCGATAGTGTTCTTCGGTAGTACAGTTAGAGGGACAGTCATGCTGCCACGCCTGTTAATAAGCTTGCTCAAATTTGGGGCCGACATCTTGTAAAGATCATCTGAAATTCCTTCTAGACTATCTGTAAAAGAAAAGTCTCAGAATCAGTGTATCGACTATACAAAGGTATGAGGCATCATTTAGCAATAATAATAAAATAACTTACGAAGTTCAGTCAGGCCCCCCGACCTATCTGAGCAAGGTAGTACGGGATCACCAGATGCTCAAACTTCATAAGATGACCTTTATCACCTTGGCTACGAAGTTTGTGAATCTTCTCATAGGCATCAGGGCCTAATCCCAGGTTAACTCTGGCCGATATGGGGCCCTTGGCCCACCTCAGAGGTGTTCTAGGTGCAAACGTCCCACTGGCTTGATTGGGACTGAACTCCTAAGTACCCAAAATGAAAAAGTATCGGGGTTTTCAATTATGGTTGGAGGTCTGAGTCACCAATAAGATTTTATTTTCAGACTTCCTGGATACAAAATGATAGTAGCCTGGATGAGTTTTGGAAGACGATGGTGTATAACAACCAAGGAATATGTGAACTGGAAGGTCGATTTGATGTAAAGCCTTCCAAAGGACAATTGATCCAATCATAACTCTCCACGCATTAGGAGATACCTGAGAAGGGGCAAGGTTTATGTGAGCAAGGATGGCTCAGATTATGGGGTGAATAGGCAGATGAAAATCTAACTTAAATATCTTCTCGTAGATGCATATCTCACCATCTCGACCATGAAAGGCTCTCTCATTCTCGAGAGGTACCATAATAGAAATAGGGGGATCTATGCCGTAGAGGTGTCTGAAGACTAAGAGATCATCCTTAGATACAAAACTCTCATACTCAGCGACGATGGAGGTGTCAACCCCACTCTCCTCCTCACTGTTATTCTTTTGAACTTCTGCTTGGGTGTTGTTCGGATCACTACTAGAAATGAATAAAGTTGGGGTAAATAAGGTACCTGAACAAACCTAAGCTCTTGAGGGAGGGGAGGTTGATAGGAAGTGGTCTAAGAAAGAAAGACTTGCAGGTTTTTCGCAGTTTAATAGCTATGGAGGTTCTTTTAGAAAAGGAGTAAAGGCACGAAGGTTTGTTTGGGTAAGAAAGAGAAATGAAAATTTTAGGGCTTTAAATCTCCCCCAATGATTATGCACGTTTCCCCAATAGTGCCATCATTAAGGGCACGAAACCCTAAGCATGCAGGCACCCAATTAAACTTGGGGCAGACGCTAACCCACCAGAGCAGTGATACGTGTCACCCACTCATCCATCAAAATGCATACAACCAACACATAAAAAATGTCCCATTAATGCCCTCAGCAACTCGTATCCCTCAACCTCCTTTTCACATAAAAGGCTAAGGGCTAGGGGTGATTGATATGGACAAAGTGTACCCTCGCCTCTTAGGACGAGTGGCGTCATATCTTATGCCCGAGTTGTCATAAGGGCCCCACGTGTCATTGGCGGGGTCGTCCTGATAAGGGCCAGCCTCGTCTTAACTAGCCTCGACCATATAGAAATCTGAGATCGCAAGAGCATCACGTGTTCAGCAAGGACCCATTTTGTAAACTGCCATTTTTGATAACAGGACTAACCGCACAAATCCAACCTCGACCTGATCTATTCAGTTGAGGGAATACTTGTGTCTGTGAGCATGGGATAATCCTATTGGGGTTAGAAACCTCGTATCTTTTCAGGCCGAGCTTCCAGCAGACGACATCAAACAGTGTGAGCATATGCAAGTGCAGAAGTGGCATGCCCACGTGGACAGTTATGTTATAACAAGATCATTCCCTCACGTGATGGAATATTACATCATTATTATATCCATGTGCCAGGGACAAGTGTCTTTGTTGGAAATGTAGAACCCCAATTTTAAAATCTTTCACTTTAAAAATATAATTTCAATTTCCTTTTAAAGATGCGGAAGCGAGATGGTTCAATTAAACACACACAAACACCAAATTTTAATTTCTTTCAAATTAAAATCAAACCAAGTGAAATTAGATTAATCAACAAATACATTTTTCACTTAAATCAAGTTAACTCAACCCAAATCCTAGAAATTTGCCAAACAAAATTAATCCAATTTGCAATATTAGGCCAAACCAAATTATATCCAATAAAATTAATGACTTGAATTAAATTAACTTTTACCCAAATTAATTTAGCACCAAATTAAACAAGTAGTGATTTAAACAAATTTTATCTTTTTACCTAAGCATGCATCTAAAGTGAGTTTTGCGAAAGATAAAATAAACAAATAACCACTACGCCGCGATGTACGAGAAAAAATCCATAACGCGAAAAAACCTCGGATAAGTACGGAATTTACAATTACAAGCAAGATGAGTTACAACACTCGACTCGACTCCTTTAAGCCCCGATGCGTCTTCTTATAGTTACCTCTGCCTAGCTGATAATCTCGGAACACGACCGGAACCTTGGAATTCACCAATAAGACTTTAGGAACACCGTCATCCACACATGGTGCCTTTCACCATGTGAGAATGCCGCAGAAAAACAACGAGAATTCTTCTTTGAGGGATGTAGAAGTAAACCCAAACTTCTCTTCTTCAAGGTGTAGAGATAAACCGGTGCCAAACACTCCAAGAAAGATATTTATATGGAGACTTGTAATAAACAAACTATGGGTGTAAACAAAGTGTTTTTCAAATAATGTTCTTGAAGTACAAACACTTAAACATGAACTTTTGAACTTATGAATTTTTCTCTCAAAAAGGTTCTCTCTAAAAGATGTTTAGAAAATGTCAAAAGTTAGTTTTTCAAACTTGGTTCCCTCACATATAACTTATGCCAAAAGTTAGTGGGTAAAGGTAAGTGGAAATATAAGAAAAAATGCCATAAAAATTTCCCGCCAGAAATCTCGTTCGAACAAGATTTTCGTTCGAACGAAGTCTCGTTTGAATGATACTTCTAACGAAGTTCCAGAGGCAGGTCGTTGGCAAACCTCGTTTGAACGACAATTTCGAATGAACTTCCAGAAAGTCTAAAATTTTATTTTTAGCCCAGAAACTTTATTTTAAAGTTTTAATGAAAACCTTCTGAAAATAAACAACAGTTTAAATAAAACTTACACCCAATAAATATTGTTCCAAGCTCCTATATATATATATATATATATATATATATATGTATGTAATGCATTCATACCTTAGGAGCAAATGGAACACATGTTATTGACGAAGAAACGAGGCACAACAAACTCGGCATTTGATGAAACTTAAATCTTGGTTGCTACGTCTTCAACTTTAGAGTGTCATAGGCTTGAAGGATGGTCAAGAACTCTATCCTATGACTCAAACGTTTTTGTCCGGAATTGAGGCAAAATAATAAAGGACTCAATTGGAAATTTGTGTCCTTACAAATCTCCCCCTTTGGCTATTCCGGGACAAAAACCAACAAAAATACTAAGAATTCCTGCACACTTAAGCAAACTATCAAACACATAGGGAATATGTGACAACCCGAATATAATTATGATAAATTATATTTAAATCATGATTAGCTTGTGTGATATTTATAATATGTTATTTGTATATATAATGTTAATTCATTATGTTTAGTCTAATCCTACCTTCATAAAACATGAAGAATCGAACTAGTTACAAATGTGAAATTTTGAAGTTTTCGGTAGGAATGTTCAAGTTTAAGACTAGTTTTGACCTTTATGACATAACAATTGACTTGAGGTGTAAACTAGGTAATTGTATATATATGAGTTAGGGTTGTAACACAACAAACGGTCCATCGAACGGACATCCGAGTGGGAAGATATTGTCTTTTTACGAACAGGGGCTAAAGTAGTCATTTAGCCTTAAATGATATTTTGTTTTATATGATGCCACATGTTATAAATTGATTGGTTGGAGGTGGAGGTTGTTTTGGCCGACTTAAACCCTTGAGATATCCTCCTTTCTTCAGAAAACTCAGTTTGGGAGAGTTTTAAGTTGAGGAAAAACAATTGTGAGGGTTAGGAAGAAGAAAGTGAGGAGAAACATTCAAAAAACTTCATAGAAAATTACGTAAAAGCCCCTAAGGTAATTCCAACCATGAATCTTGCTATTTTTCTTTAATTTACGATTTATATGATATAAATCCTTGATTTTTTATTGACATTTCATGATTGGGTGCATATGTATGGATATATGCAAGTTTAAGTTAAGTTGAATGTACAAAACCCTAAAATTGCTTTGTTTAGAAACTCTGTTTATTCAAACTTCCATATATTTTCGTGTACTTACTGGAATTGATTGATTCCAATTGGATATTTACCTGGACCCATATATGTATGACACATCCGAAAATAATGATAAAATACCAAGAAATGAGTCTTTGGTGAGAGTTTGAAGTTCGGGTATGAAATCTGCCCCAAGGGTGAAAATATGCCCACCATGTGTTCGGTGTTTTGCTTGACATAGAAAATGAACCTTAAAAATTATGAAACTTTAATTTTGTATTTTTCAATATGTTTACTGATGTTGGGTTAAATATCACATAAATTTATGATGTAAAAAAATTATGGAAATTCGTGGAAGTTGAATGAACGATAAGAGGGCCTATAGGGCAGATTTGCCATGTGGTAAAGAAATGAGCATATTTTGCTCTACGAGACCTAAAATGATGTACCGTCTTTTGTATTGGAATACTAATATGACAAGGATTGAATTTACAAGAATAAATGAATTTATATTTGGTCTATGATTTGGATATGTTAAATATACTAGCATGGATTTTAATGGAACTTCACTTGTGATAAATGATTTGAATGGAATCTTGTGATGCTTATGGATTGAATTATGTTTAAATCGTTCTTTGGATTATTGATATTATTATGATGATACTAATATTTTAAGAATGATAGGAAGGGAAGAAGAGATGATTGAACAAGCACTGGATAAAGGCAAGGGCAAAGCCAGTTAAACTGCCAAGGTGAGTGTACTTATGATTTGTTTCATATATAAATATGAATATATAGCTCTAAGAGCGGATTTGTTTGAATACTTCGGTATTCAGGATTTGTTTGGATATTAAAATATCCAGGATTTGTTTGGGTCTCATGATCCAGGATTGGTTTGAATACTTCGGTATTCAGGATTTGTTTGGATATTCATATATCCAGGATTTGTTATTGCCAATGGGAAGAATTATTTGGATCTTATGATCCAGGATTTGTTATTGCCAATGGGCAGAATTATTTGGATCTTATGATCCAGGATTTGTTATTGCCAATGGGTAGAATTATTTGGAACTTATGTTCCAGGATTTGTTATTGCCAATGGGCAGAATTATTTGGATCTTATGATCCATGATTTGTTATTGCCAATGGGCAGGATTGTTCGGATTTTATATCTACATATTCGATATAGAATCGTTATTCTATTGCAGGAAAGGAGTACCTCACTAAGCTTAATGCTTACGGTTTATATTTTAACAATTTCAGGTTCATACGCTGCCAGCTAGGATACCATATGACCGGTAGCTTTGAGAGTTGCACCGTTGGAGAGAGCTGGGGTTTAAAAATGGGATTTTATCGTTGTCACACTGAAGATTCTAATATACTCACATATTGTATATATTGATTTAGTATGGATTGAGTTGATCATAGTTAATCAAGGTATTGTATGTTCGCTTAATTATGACTCTGATATTGAATTTTATGATATAAGAATAATATTAGGTTCATTATGCACATTATGTAGGAAAATATTGATGAATGAATCATATTTCCAATGGGCTCAAGATTATGATCTAATTATTCCAATAACAAATGATTAGTATGGATATTGGGTTTTGGGGTGTGACAATTAGTGGTATCAGAGCGTGGTTATTAATTCTGGACGTGTGTGACGGTTAGATGGCAGTATTGAGTTGATTTGATATTTATGAATTGTTTATGTACTAACCAATAGTTTAGTAGTATAAACTGTTTATATTGGTTGTTAGAACTTTGTTGTATTACAGATAATTCCAGATGGAACCTGGGGATGGACAACATCGAGAAGAGGGAGTAGCCTCTCGTACAGACACTACTGAAGAAGAGCAGAGTGTTGCTGGAAGGGCCAGAGAGAATGAACAACCTACAGATATTCAGATGATGGTGCAGGCAATGATGAGGATGGCAGAGCAACAAGAAAGAAATATGGCGCAAATGGGAGAACAACACGCTAGATATCTAGAATCAAAGACTGTGGCCAGGATTGAGAAGGAGGCAAGGAAGGAAATGAAAGATTCCATGCATGAGAAGTTTTTGAAGTTGAATCCTCCAGAATATTCAGGGTCAGTTAAACCTACAGAAGCTGAGATGTGGGTCAGGAATCTAGAAACTATATTTGCAGTTATGAAGGTTCCAGATAACCAGAAAGTGAATCTAGCTGTGTTTAAGCTGAAAGGAGAGGCGAAATATTGGTGCGAAGCCAACAACCATTTGGTGCCCAGGATGGAAGGTACTGATGTTATTACTTGGGCTGAATTTATTAAAGCTTTGTATGTTAAGTATTTCCCTAAGGTTTATAGGAGGGAGAAGCTGAGGGAGTTTATAAATTTGACCCAAGGGAAAATGTCTGTAAGGGAGTATGATGCTAAATTTACTGCTTTGTCTAGATTTGCTACTAAGTATGTGCAAGATAAAGGAGATAAATGTAGTAAGTTTCAAGATGGACTGATTTGGCCTATTCAAAATAGAGTGGCCACTTATGAGTTAGAAGATTATGCTTCTCTGGTAAACAAAGCCACGATAGCAGAAAGGCAAATGAACCAAGGGGTGGCGAGCAGAGAGAGTTTTAAGAAAAGTATATTCAACGCATCTCACTCGAAGTGTTAAGATGGAACCTCATAAATTTCAGAGAGGTGGTGGAGATAGTGGTAGAGGTCTGGGGAGATTTGGCAGAGATACTAGGGGTGGAGAATCTTCTAGTCTGGGTTGGAGGTCAGGAAAAGGTGAGGCACCAGTGAGAGTTGTTACGTGTTTCTTTTGTAAAGAGGAGGGGCATTATAAATCTGAGTGTCCTAAGCTTAAAGGAGTGGAATGCTACCATTGTCATCAAGTGGGGCATGTTAAAAAGAATTGTCCGCAGTTGGTAGAAACTCCAACAACACATAGTGAAGTAGCAAGCAGAATGTTATCTCGAGGCAGTGCAGTGAAAAGTATGGGCAGAGGACAAGCTAGTAGTTCCAGACCAGGTGGACGAGTTTTTACAATGAAAGAAGCTCAGATTACTCCAGATGTGGTGACAGGTACACTTTCTGTTACTGATAGAAGTGCTTATGTTCTGATTGATCCTGGTTCCACACATTCTTATGTCATATGCATTTTCCATATATCTGAATAGAACATGCACTCATTTAGAGGCGGGTTTGGGTATTTCCATGCCTATGGGGGATATGATTGTAGTTGAATATGTTTTTCGTGATTGTGTTTTGACTGTGGGGGCTAGAGATACAGTTATAGATCTACTTTCATTGGATATTTTTGATTTTGACATAATTCTGGGAATGTATTGGTTATCTAAATATCATGCATCTATGGATTGTTTCTGTAAGGAAGTTGTTTTTAATATGCCTGGTGAGCCTGAATTTAAATTTGTGGGGGAAAGGAAAATTGTTCTCAGTTGCCTCATTTCTGCTATTCAGATGAGAAAATTATTGAGTAAGGGTTGTGAGGGTTTTATTGCATATGTTCTTGACACTAGGAAGGGATCTTTACAATTATTCGATGTTCCTATTGTACGGGATTTTCCAGAAGTGTTTCCTAGTGAGTTGCCAGGGTTACCTCCAAAAAGAGAAGTTGAATTTAGTATCGAATTAGCACCGGGGACAACCCCTATTTATATGGCACCGTATAGAATGGCACCTGCTGAGTTGAAAGAACTCAAGATTCAGTTGCAAGATTTACTTGATAGGGGGTTCATACAGCCTAGTGTATCTCCATGGGGTGCGCCAGTTTTATTTGTGAAGAAGAAAGATGGTACCATGCGTTTGTGTATTGATTATAGGCAACTGAATAAAGCTACAATTAAGAACAAATACCCTTTACCTCGTATAGATGATTTGTTTGATCAGTTACAGGGTGATAAAGTGTTTTCAAAAATAGAATTGCGATCGGGTTATCATCAGTTGAGGGTCAAGGAGAGTGATATTTCTAAAACTGTTTTTTGTACTCGGTATGGTCATTTTGAATTCCTGGTGATGCCTTTTGGGGTGACTAATGCTCCAGCTGTATTTATGGATCTTATGAACCGGGTACTCCATCCTTTTGTTGATTCGTTTGTGATAGTTTTTATTGATGATAATCTGATTTATTCACGTGATATGGTTGAACATGAAAAGCATCTCAGAACTATTTTGAATGTGTTGAAAGATAAGAAATTGTATGCTAAGTTTAGCAAATGTGAATTTTGGCTTTCAAAAGTTGTATTTTTAGGCCATGTTATTTCTGGAGATGGTATATGTGTTGATCCCAAGAAGGTAGAAGCTATTGTAAAATGGGAGAGGCCCAATAATGTCACTGAGGTGAGAAGTTTTATGGGTTTAGCTGGCTATTATAGAAGGTTTATTAAGGGATTTTCTTCGATTGCCTTGCCGATGACTAAACTAACCCGGAAAGATGTTAAGTTTGAATGGAATTCTGATTGCGAAAATAGTTTTGATGAATTGAAAAAGAGGTTGGTAACTGCACCTGTTCTTACTATTCCGCATGGTGGAGATGGTTTTGTTATTTATTCAGATGCTTCACACCAGGGGTTGGGTTGTGTTTTTATGCAGCATGGTAAAGTTATTGTTTATGCTTCTAGGCAGTTGCGTACACATGAACGTAATTATCCTACACACGATTTGGAACTTGCTGCTATTGTGCTTGCTTTGAAATTATGGCGTCATTATCTATATGGTGAGGTATGTGAAATTTTTACTGACCATCAAAGCCTTAAGTATTTATTTACTCAGAAGGAGTTGAACTTGAGGCAGAGGTGGTGGATGGAGTTAATTAAAGATTATGATTGTACAATTCACTACCACCCAGGAAAGGCAAATGTAGTTGCAGATGCTTTGAGTAGAAAGGCTTCAGGCAGGTTATCTTGTATTCGATGTGCTAGAGTTGCTCATACCATGGAGTTGATATTGATGGGAGTAGAATTGCAGCTAGTAGATGAGGATAGATTCTTTGCTCATGTAAGCGTGAGGCCTTTATTAGCTACCCGTATTCGTGATTTGCAAAATCAAGATCCTTTTCTTGAGAAGAAACGATAAGATCTCCGAGATGGTAAGTCTGAAGATTTTTGTATTGTGAATGATGGCACTTTATTCTATAATCAGCGGTTGTGTGTGCCTAATGTGTGTGGATTGAAAGAGGAAATTTTAGATGAGGCTCATAATTCCATTTATACTATGCATCCTGGTAGCACTAAAATGTATAGGGATTTAAAGGAGCATTATTGGTGGAATAATATGAAGAAGGAAATAGCTGATTTTGTTGCGAGGTGCCTTATATGTCAGCAAGTGAAAGTGGAGCATCAGAAACCTACTGGTCTGCTTCAGCCATTGCCGATACCGGAATGGAAATGGGATCATGTAACGATGGATTTTGTGGTTGGGCTTCCTCGATCTCAGAAAGGGTCAAATTCGATTTGGGTAGTGGTGGATAGATTGACAAAGTCCGCTCACTTTCTAGCAGTCAAGACTACGTATACAGTTGATAGGTATGCTAGATTGTATGTTAATGAAATTATTCGATTGCATGGAGCACCGGTATCTATTGTTTCAGATAGGGACCCTACTTTTACATCCAGATTTTGGGATAGCTTGCAGTATGCTATGGGTACTAACTTGAAGTTTAGTACGACTTTTCATCCCCAGACAGATGGGCAGTCTGAAAGGACAATACAGATTTTGGAAGATATGCTTAGAGCTTGTGTGCTTGATTTCAAAGGTAATTGGGATGAATGTTTGCCTTTGATAGAATTTGCATATAACAATAGTTTTCAGTCTACTATTGGTATGGCTCCATATGAAGCATTGTATGGTAGACGATGTCGTACACCGATATGTTGGAGTGAAGTTGGTGAAAGGAAGATAGAGGGTCCAAAATTGATTGAAATCACCATTGAAAAAGTGAAGATTATTCAAGATAGAATGAGATCAGCTCAAAGCAGACAAAAAAAGTTATGCGGATAAACGACGAAAAGATTTGGAATTCCATAAAGGGGATTATGTGTTTCTTCGGATATCTCCATGGAAAGGAGTTATGAGGTTTGGAAAGAAAGGGAAATTAAGTCCATGCTACATTGGACCTTATGAAATCCTTGAGAAAGTCGGGATGGTTGCCTACAAGTTAGCATTACCACCAGAGTTATCTCGGTTACATGATGTTTTCCATGTTTCTATGTTAAGAAAGTATGTAGCGGATCCTTCACATGTGTTGGTAGAACAGCCTATTGAGTTAAAGGAAGACTTGAGTTATGTGGAAGAACCACTTGCTATCGGGGATAGGAAGGAACAAGTATTAAGATCAAAAGTAATCCCACTTGTGAAAGTTGTGTGGAGAAGGCATTCCATGGAAGAAGAAACATGGGAGAGTAAGGATAGCATGAAGATGCATTATCCGTATTTGTTTGATTCAGAGAACCAAGGTATGTCAATTTCGGGGACGAAATTTCTTAACTGGGGGAGAATTGTGACAACCCGAATATAATTATGATAAATTCTATTTAAATCATGATTAGGTTGTATGATATTTATAATATGTTATTTGTATATATAATGTTAATTCATTATGTTTAGTCTAATCCTACCTTCATAAAACATGAAGAATCGAACTAGTTACAAATGTGAAATTTTGAAGTTTTCGGTAGGAATGTTCAAGTTTAAGACTTGTTTTGACCTTTGTGACATAACAATTGACTTGAGGCATAAACTAAATAATTGTAGATATATGAGTTAGGGTTGTAACACAACAAACAATCCATCGAACGGACATCCGAGTGGGAAGATATTGTCTTTTGACGAACAGGGGCTAATGTAGTCATTTAGCCTTAAATGATATTTTGTTTTATATGATGCCACATGTTATAAATTGATTGGTTGGAGGTGGAGGTTGTTTTAGCTGACTTAAACCCTTGAGATATCCTCCTTTCTTCAGAAAACTCAGTTTGGGAGAGTTTTAAGTTGAGGAAAAACAATTGTGAGGGTTAGGAAGAAGAAAGTGAGGAGAAACATTCAAAAAAATTCATAGAAAATTACGTAAAAGTCCCTAAGGTAATTCCAACCATGAATCTTGCTATTTTTCTTTCATTTACGATTTATATGATATAAATCCTTGATTTTTATTGACCTTTCATGCTTGGGTGCATATGTATGGATATATGCAAGTTTAAGTTAAGTTGAATGTACAAAACCCTAAAATTGCTTTGTTTAGAAACTCTATTTATTCAAACTTCCATATATTTTCGTGTACTTACTGGAATTGATTGATTCCAATTGGATATTTACCTGGACTCATATATATATTACATATCCGAAAATCATGATACAATACCAAGAAATGAGTCTTTGGTGAGAGTTTGAAGTTCGGGTATGAAATCTGCCCCAAGGGTGAAAATATGCCCACCATGTGTTCGGTGTTTTGCTTGACATAGAAAACGAACCTTAAAAATTATGAAACTTTAATTTTGTATTTTTAAATATGTTTACTGATGTTGGGTTAAATATCACATAAATTTATGATGTAAAAAAATTATGAAAATTCGTGGAAGTCGAATGAACGATAAGAGGGCCTATAGGGAAGATTTTCCATGTGGTAAAGAAATGAGCATATTTTGCTCTACGAGACCTAAAATGATGTAATGTCTTTTGTATTGGAATAATAATATGACAAGGATTGAATTTCCAAGAATAAATGAATTTATATTAGGTCTATGATTTGGATATGTTAAATATACTAGCATGGATTTTAATGGAACTTCACTTGTGATAAATGATTTGAATGGAATCATGTGATGCTTACGGATTGAATTATGTTTAAATCGTTCTTTGGATTATTGATATTATTATGATGATACTAATATTTTAAGAATGATAGGAAGGGAAGAAGAGCTGATTGAACAAGCACTGGATAAAGGTAAGGGCAAAGCCAGTTAAACTGCCAAGGTGAGTGTACTTATGATTTGTTTCATATATAAATATGAATATAGCTTTAAGAGAGGATTTGTTTGAATACTTCGGTATTCAGTATTTGTTTGGATATTAAAATATCCAGGATTTGTTTGGGTCTCATGATCCAGGATTGGTTTGAATACTTCGGTATTCAGGATTTGTTTGGATATTCATATATCCAGGATTTGTTATTGCCAATGGGAAGAATTATTTGGATCTTATGATCCAGGATTTGTTATTGCCAATGGGCAGAATTATTTGGATCTTATGATCCAGGATTTGTTATTGCCAATGGGTAGAATTATTTGGAACTTATGTTCCAGGATTTGTTATTGCCAATGGGCAGAATTATTTGGATCTTATGATCCATGATTTGTTATTGCCAATGGGCAGGATTGTTCGGATTTTATATCTACATATTCGATATAGAATTGTTATTCTATTGCAGGAAAGGAGTACCTCACTAAGCTTAATGCTTACGGTTTATATTTTAACAATTTCAGGTTCATACGCTGCCAGCTAGGATACCATATGACCGGTAGCTTTGAGAGTTGCACCGTTGGAGAGAGTTGGGGTTTAAGAATGGGATTTTATCGTTGTCACACTGAAGATTTTAATATACTCACATGTTGTATATATTGATTTAGTATGGATTGAGTTGATCATAGTTAATCAAGGTATTATATGTTCGCTTAATTATGACTCTGATATTGAATTTTATGATATAAGAATAATATTAGGTTCATTATGCACATTATGTAGGAAAATATTGATGAATGAATCATATTTCCAATGGGCTCAAGATTATGATCTAATTATTCCAATAACAAATGATTAGTATGGATATTGGGTTTTGGGGTGTGACAGAATATCAAGAATATTAAATGCAATTAAGATAGATACTCCTCCAAAATTAATTCTCCCCTTTATCAACTGTGATCTACCTAAGAAGATCCCGACTCCCCCTAAGTTGAATCTCCCAAACGAAGATAAGATTACAATAGGATTATATACTATTTCTCCCCTATCATTCTCCCCCTTTTTGTTCAGGAATAGACAAAGGATAAAAAAACTAATAAACAAGATGATGAATAAGAAGATAAGAACATGAAAGTAATTGGGCAACAATATCAGAACTAATCCATACAAATATTAATGAATACCAACTTTGATGTGAAAACAAATGATGCCAATTTGATAAATAAGATTCTAAGCATGTGATATCAAACAATGGATGCAACAAGATAGATACCAATTATGAACTAAAGCATAGATGGACTAGAAAGCAAGGCAAAGATAGAAAAATATCATATATATACATAGACTAAATATACCAATAATGCACATGCACGTATATATAGATACAAACACACAAATGACACAAAATAAAATAAGCTTTCACACTCGTATGGCAAAAATATGTCATATGGAAACGGAAGTGATGGGGTGTGAACTAGTAACTAAATTTAGACCCAATCACTTAAAACATATTCACGGAGTTCTCAATTGATTGTAAACTTCATCACATTTGAATATAACCTCATGTGACAATATAAATTGAACTCAATGAACAAACATACACAATGCATACAATCCTAGACTTTTAATGATTCTACAAACCAATAGAGTCATGACATTGAAAGTACAACTATGATAAATGGACATTGTGCAAACCGTTGATATACCATCCAATCTCCCTCAATTAGCATATATATTTTTGAATGAATATATCAATTAAACATAGGCCTTGGCAAATATTTTCTTCTAATGCCATTATTCTTTTAGGCCTTTGGACCACGTATTTCTTTTAGGTCCAAACAAATGGTGACTTACTCGCAAAGGATGATTATTCCTTTCGGATCCCTTCCCCATGCACATTTATATATATAATTATTTTTATATCTCACACAAATTTCATGTGCAATGAATTTTAACACGCACTGGTCCTCCTAGGTCACATAACATGTAGATGACAAGATTGGTAGGAGAACACCTCACAAAGCTCAAATATACATATGAAGTTGTAGTTTCAAGTGAGCTCGTGCATGTGTGAATTGAGGCATATAAAATTAGAATCCATTATATCAACATAAAATCCAACAACTCCATGTAAGCATGGTAAAGAACATAATAAGGATTGTCAATCTAAACCAAAAGTTCTAGCCACATGGAAGCGAAAAAGAAGGGATTCTAACACAAGTGTATGCCACATAGAGTGTGTCCAACTAAAATACACAAAAAAAATCTTTTTGAGTTTTTGAAATTTTTAAACCAAACAAAAATATTTACTCCAAACGACACACAAAAATCATTTGTATTTTTCATTAATCTTAAATTGCTAAAAAGATAAAACACAAATGATAAACAAAAATCTTTTTGTATTTTTCATTTAATTCAAACTAAAATGAAAGAAATATAATACAAAAGATAAACAAAAATCATTATTCTAGCATGTGATTAAGCATGGAGCATAGACTACAAAATGATTAAGACGCATACAATTAGCATGATAATATAGCATGTAGTACAAAAGCTAAAGTTTGCAAATAAAACTAACACATTCAACCTTTAGATTTTGCAAGGGAGGAAGCATGTGAAAGTAAATGAGAATCAAATACCCTATCTTGTAAAGCTACCAAGTCGGATCTCCTAACACAAACTAATGAAGAATGGAGATCTCAGGGTGTAGGAATCTTGACTACCTCGGTTGCCTTACATAGGGATTTTCTAGGACCTCGTTTAAGATCAAAACAAAATTTCCTAATATGACCTTTTCGACCACAATGAGAGCACCTAAAGACCCGACGAAAAGACTTACCTAAGGAATGATGTCTAAAGTCTTTCCTAGGAGATTCTCCTAAAACATTGGTTTTGGCTATATGAGTTGATTCATTACAAGTATCGAATCCTAAACCACAAGTGTCATTTTTGATTTGGACAATGCCTAGTATTTTATCTAGTTTTTCGGAAAGACACTCCAAATCAAATTTGACTTTACTAGAGTATTTCAATTTATTTTCTAATTCTAAAATTATAGACTCCAACAAAACATTTCTCTCTTCAAACTCGAGAAGCTCCTTTTTTATTGATTCCACTAAACCTCTAAGGCTATCTCTCTCGCCTTCTATATATTCAAGCTTCTCACGAAGAGCTCTCTCACGTATCCTAAGGTCTTCCACTAACGCACTATCATCAACGAACTTGACACGCTCTTTTAAATAAGCTTCTAACTTCAAATTAGCTCTTTTTAATTTAATAGATTCTTCATAAAGTTCTTGAAAAGCATTTTGAAGTTCACTCACATCAACCTCTTCTTTATTTTCACTCTCTCTTTCTTCTCCACTCTCACTACCATCATCTTTAATAGCTTCAAAAACAAAGGCCTCAAAAGTGTTATGAATTAAGATGTCATCATTGGATGATTCCTCACTATCATTAACATAGCTAGGAATGAACGTGGTAAAGTTGCGCTCCATGGGGGAATCGGGTCCCTCTTCCTTATCACTATCACTAAGGGTTACACTAAAAGAAATTGGTTTCTTACCCTCTCTCCTTAGTTTAGTGGGGCACTCAAAAGCCCTATGGCCATACCCTTCACAACCAAAACATTTATCAGATTTGTCCTTATTTACATTTTCATTAGAAGTTTTAGGGATCTTCTCGGCTTTGTCATGCCTAGATTTTTCAAAATTTCTTAAAATCATTTTTAAAATTTATCTTTGTTAAATTTAAGAAATTTTTGAAACTTTTTAGCAAACATAGCCATATTTTCAGAGTCACTATCACTTTCACTCTCTACTACTTATTTTTTCTCCTTTCGGGCTTTCAAAGCAACACCCTTCTCAATTTTCTTTTCAGTTTTGGAGGGAAACATGTCTAGTTCATAGGTTTGTAAATCACCTACGAGCTCTTCTAATTTCGTAGAGGCTAAAATGGGTAAAGAATTTAACACGGTCACCTGAGAAATAAATCTATCGGGTAGGGACCTTAAAATTTTCTTTACTACTCGGTTGTCGGGTATTTTCTCTCCCAAATTAAAAGATGAATCAACTATATCAGAAAGTTTAGCATAAAATTCATCAATGTTTCTTTTTCATTCATTTTGATGGTTTCAAATTGAGTGGTGAGGTTTTGGAGTTTCGAAGCTTTTACGACACTAAATCCTTAATGAGTGAGTTGTAAAACATCCCAAGCTTCTTTATCGGTTTCACACGTTATAATACAACATAATTCATCCGATGTGACCGCGCTAAACAAGGCATTTAAACCTAGGGAATTAAAATTAGCAAGTTTAAATTCATTCTCACTCCATCTCTCGGCGGGTTTGGGAACATGCTCATTATATACTAAATGTGTAGGTGGGGACCAACCGTTAACAACAGATAACCAAACTCTTTCGTCGATAGATTTTAGTGACGATTTCATCCGCGCCTTCCAATACGCATAGTTAGAACCATAAAAAATAGAAAATTTTGAAAATGGGAAAAATTCCATTTTTGTCAAAAATGTTTAAAGGATCTTAAACACAATAATTTAGCGATTCCGCTCTGACACCAATTTAAAAATGATAGTTTTTCTGACTCAATGCTCTGATACCACTTTTTGGAAATATAGAACCCCAATTTTAAAATCTTTCACTTTAAAAATATAATTTCAATTTCCTTTTAAAGATGCGGAAGCGAGATGGTTCAATTAAACACACACAAACACTAAATTTTAATTTCTTTCAAATTAAAATTAAACCAAGTGAAATTAGATTAATCAACAAATACATTTTTCACTTAAATCAAGTTAACCCAACCCAAGTCCTAGAAATTTGCCTCACAAATTAATCCAATTTGCAATATTAGGCCAAACCAAATTTTATCCAATAAAATTAATGACTTGAATTAAATTAACTTTTACCCAAATTAATTTAGCACTAAATTAAACAAGTAGTGATTTAAACCAATTTTATCTTTTTACCTAAGCATGCATCTAAAGTGAGTTTTGCAAAAGATGAAATAAACAAATAACCACTACGCCACGATGTACGAGGAAAAACCCACAACGGGAAAAAACTTCGGACGACCTTAGCCTTAAGTCCACTAAGTACGAAATTTACAATTCCAAGCAAGATGATTTACAACACTCGATTCGACTCCTTCAAGCCCCGATACGTCTTTTTGTAACTACCTCTGCCTAGTCGATAATCCCGGAACTCCACCGGAACCTTGGAATTCACCAATGAGATTTTAGGAACACCTTCAACCACACATGGTGCCTTTTACCATGTGAAAATACCGCAGCAAAACAACGAGACTTCTTCTTTGAGGGATATATAAGTAAACCCAAACTTCTCTTCTTAAAGGTGTAGAGATAAACTGATGACAAACACTCCAAGCAAGATATTTATATGGAAACTTGGAATAAACAAACTATGGGTGTAAACAAAGTGTTTTTCAAATAATGTGCGTGAACTACAAACACTTAAACATGAACTTTTGAACTTAGGAATTTTTCTCTCAAAAAGGTTGTCTCTAAAAGATGTTTAGAAAATGTCAAAAGTTAGTTTTTCAAATTTGGTTCCCGCACACATAACTTCTGTCAAAAGTTAGTGGGTAAAGGTAAGTGGAAACATGGGAAAAACTGCTCCAAAACTGCCATAAAAATTTCCCGCAAGAAATCTCGTTCGAACAAAGTCTCGTTCGAACGATACTTCTAACGAAGTTCCAGAGGCAGGTCATCGACAAACGTCGTTCGAACGAAAAACTCATTCAAATAACAATTTCGAACGAACTTCCAGAAAGTCTAAAATTTTATTTTAAGCCCAGAAACTTTATTTTAATGTTTTAATGAAAACCTTCTGAAAATAAACAACGGTTTCAACAAAACTTACACCCAATAAATATTGTTCCAAGGCCCTATATATATATATATATATATATATATATATATATATATATATATATATATATATATATATATGTAATGCATTCATACCTTAGGAGCAAATGGAACACATGTTGTTGACGTAGAAACGAGGCACAAGAAACTCGACATTTGATGAAGCTTTAATCTTGACCGCTAAGTCTTCAACTTTTGAATGTCATAGGCTTGAAGGATGTTCAAGAACTCTATCCGATGACTCAAACGTTTTTGTCCGAAATTGAGCCAAAACAACAAAGGAATCAATTGGAAATTTGTGTCCTTACAATCTTCATCTTATTGGGAGTTTCCTTATTCCCATGCCGAGTACATGTTTGGGGGGTACATTACACCCCCCAAGCCCTATATATACACTCCATCTTCTCCATGTGAAAGGATCCTTAATTCATAACCCTAGAAGAACTCTATCCAATTGTATACAGAAGAGAGAGAGAGATCTTTGAGTGTTGTATCCATGACCATTAGTGCCCTTGTTTAGTGAATTTCTCACACACTCACATAGTGAATGTAGGCCTAATTGGATGAACCATTTTAAATCATTGAGTTCATATTCTTATCCTCATCTCCTTCTCTCATATATACATATATCCATCTCCATTGTTGTGCTGTGATTGAGATTAAGCTACTCATAATCTTATCTTAATCTGGGGGTGCTGATTACAACATCATCACATAATCCGAATATTCTCAATTATTTTTGAAGAAATTAATGCTCATTTGTAGCGAAGCATCAATGTTCAAAGAAATTGGCCTGACAATTCTATTTTTATGTGCCTCTAATCTTTTTAGGCTCTTTTCATTGCAAATGACGACTTTTAATGCAAAGATTTTTTTCTTTCGTAGCCCCTTTCCATTGCTAAATATATAACATTTAAAAAAAATGATTTAAATCCGGGCAATGGTTCTTACAAGCATAACTTTTTATCTCATTTTTTACATTTGGTTCGTCTTAACGCAAAAATTGAGATGAAAACACTATGATAGACATATGACAGGAAGTGCAATACTCATATAAGCTCATGCTCGTGTGCAATAAAGGAGATAAGGAGTCAAACATGTAGCAAGTTATCATTAGATTACAACTTAATTACTCCACAAATTATAAATTACATATGTGTAATGATGTCATGTCTCAAAACACTATAAAATAGCCACACAAATATGAACTGAATGGGTGACTCAGACATCTTTAATGTTCCTTTTTCAAAATTTTTATTAGAAGAAAATCTTTTTTCTTTTTTTCAGTTTTTCTTAAAAATCGAAATCTTTTTGTATTTTTCAAAATTTTTAAGAAAGACAAAACTCTTTTTGAATTTTTTCAAAAAGATATCAAAATAAAAAAATATAAATACAATGGTAGTACACACTAGCATTAGGGATATAAGCTATGATCACAAAAATCACCCTATGCTAGAAAAAAGGTCTCAACCTCAATCATTAGGCCCGCAGGTGTTCTCAAAAGAAGAAGACATCATATGAAATTCCTCGATCAAATTTTGTGAAGTCTTGCTAAATACTCTACTTGCTCTTGAAAACTCTCAAAATCTCTTAAGTGATGCGTGGGATCATGCGAAGGAATATGTGTGGGAGTGAACTCATGTGGGAGCATACCGGGGAAAATACCTATAAGACACTCTCCCTAGCTTAAAAAAATACTCTATAATGTGACCTCTTTGTTTACAATGGGGGAAAATACGAACGAACTTAGGTCCAATTTTCTTAAAATGTTTAGGACGAGCTCTCTTAGGTGGGTAAGGTCGAGGGCCATAAGGATCCAACACAAACTCGAGAATTGGCTCGGGTGCGACATGGGAAGTGGACACATTGTCATAACCTATTACTTGCCTCTTGATATTACCTACTGCGGGACCGAGGAGCATTTTCCCAACCTTCTTAGATGTGTTCTCTAAAGTGACCGTAACCTCCCGAGAACGTTCGAGATCACTCTTGAGTTAGGGTACATGGGCTTAAAGTTTATCACGAGTTTCGAATAAAGATTGAAGATCTCCCGTAAGACTAGCCACGGTGATGGTCAAATCAGTAATTTCTCTCCCTAAAATTATTAACTGCTCACATAAATAAATCTTCACCTTCTCGAGTTGACTCACTGGCAGCTCACACTCTCTCAAAACTTTCCCCTCTGAGAGTGCACTTGCGATCTTAATGGATAATTTCTATAATTAATTGTCTGGCACACAACAGTCCAAATTTTATCTTAATTACCCTAAAAAATCAACTTGGAGATAAGCAGATAAAATTATGCACGTAAACACAAACAAGGCAAATTGAGGAAAAATCCCTTTCGGGTAAAACCTTTTATCATCACTATAGAAAGTTTTTACAAGACACAACTTACAAAAACTTCTATAGAATACAACTCAGTCCAGAGTCGTCCATAGGTGGTGGTCCACCGTTGGTATACATCGATCAACCTTGGTCTTCCTTTCATCAGTGGTCCCCTTGAGAACCATAATGGGTCAGCAATAAAGAGAATCTCCCCACAAGAATAACTCAGATATAAAAATCCAGGGTTTTAAAATGATTCACATAAATATATTGGGAGTGATAAAGGTGAATCAAAATAGGTTTTTGACCTAAACAGATGAGTACTTTTGCAGTAGATTTGCAGAATTCAAAATCGCAAAAGTGTATCCAATTTTCTATACGAAAGAGGTATTTATAAGGCAGCACAAATTTTGAGATGATCAAGTGTGTTCAAACGATAACTTGACTTCATTTGAACGGGAATAAACTCTCGTTTAAATAATAACCTAATCTCGTTTGAACGAGCATCAAACATGATAAAACAGTAAGCCCTTGTTACATGTTCGATTGATGAAACCGTCTAACGACCACGTCGAATGAGGTAGCAAATTCATTAGAACGATATGTGCATCTCGTTAGAACAATTTATATGATTTTTAAAAATTTATAAAGCCAGGAAAATGCCTCGATTTTGATAAAAATTACTCGCAAATATAAACACGAATAAATTTAAATCCTAAATTATATATACCTTTGTTTTGTGAAGATCTTCTTGAATTTGGAGATCATGAAAATCGGTTCTTCGTGACGGCTCGACACAATCAGTATCGGGATATGCCAAAAACTAAATGTAGCCTAGGCTATGAGCAAGTGATTGAAATCATGCTATTTTCTATTCTGGTACAAACATAAAACAAAAATTCCAAATTTCAAATATCCCCTAAGAAGAATACAATATCCTAATACCCTCCCAAATTCTAAAATGGATAAGTACAAATATATAGTTGTCTTCAAAATCGCACATCTTTATTGTCTTCTCTTAGGCCCTTTGTCTTCATCGAGTGTAATCCAAATATAATCTTCCAAATACCTACACATATGAAAAAAAGCAAATACCTCGTGATGCATCAATTTTGAAATATATCAAATAAAATGGATAAAGATATGAAATTTATCCCCATAAATCAAAATCCCCCGTAATTTGTTCTCCCCCTTTTATTTTGTCTGAAATAATCAAGGAGTAAAAAAAACATACCATGGAGAAAGATATCATCACAAAAGGATTTGAATGAATAATCATGCAATGATAATCTCAAAGGACCTCACAAAATATTTTTTATTTTTCAAATTTTTCAGAAGAAAATAATTTTACAAAAAAACAACACACCACGGGGAAACACAAAAATAACGAAATCATGAAAACAAAATGTAGGGGTGTGAACATATTCTATGGGATAATCAACATAGAGAAACATAACATATGTGCACGAAGGAATTAGACACCAATAACTCAAGATCTCAAAGTCTACCTTAGGTGTAAAAAGGATGAACTCAAGTGAAATCGACTCAACCTATTCAACTAATCAAGATTGTGAGTCATTTTCACACCATTAACGCCCAAAACTATGTAATGCTTTTACGAGAATTTTTCAGGATGTACAAACCCATTGATATTCGACTACACTCCCTGAAAACTCACATATTTAATATTTCTCTCAACTCTTTTGTTTAGAAGAAATCAATGCTCATATATAGCGAAGCATCAATCTTCTTTGAAATTAGCCTGACACTTTATATTTTTTCTTTTCATATGCCTTTAATCTTTTAGGCTCTTTTCTTTTGCAAATGGTGTCTATTCATACAAAGACAACCTATCTCTCGCAGCCTGATTCCATTGATTTCAATATATACCACAATTACCGAAGATATGATTTCAATTTTTTCAGTTTGGGCAATAGTTCATATAAGCACTACGTTCATTATCTCGTTTTATCGCATTTGGTTCATTTTAAAATCAGGATTGAGATGAAAATACTACAACCGATATGTTAAAGGTAAAGGAAATACTCAAATAAGTTCATGCTCGTGTGCATTAAAGGTGACAAAAAGTCAAACATGTAGCAAGTAGTCACCATACACATCTTAATGACTCCACACATTGTTAAGAACAAAATGAAATGATGTCATGTCTCTAAACACTACAAAATGGTCACATGGCTATAGAATGAATGGGCGACTCAGACATCTTTAATGTTCATCCACATATGGTGTAATAAAAATACAAAACTCTTTTTTGATTTTTCAAAAATTTTATCACAAATAAAATCTTTTTGGATTTTTCACTTTTTCTAAAAAGAAATCGAAAATCATTTTGTATTTTTCCAAAATTTTTCAAGAAAAACAAAACTCTTTCTGGAATATCTAAAAAAATATATCAAAATGGAAAAAGATAAATACAATGGTAATACAATGGTAGTACAATATAGCAATAGGAATAAATATGAATAATCATGAAAAGCATCCTATACTAGATAATATATCCAATACCAGTCAACGGTGCAAATACCTAAAGACTTCATAAGATCCTCGAATCAAAGTGCATCTAAAGGTTTCGTAAAATTATCCACGAACTGACAATCGATGCTCACAATGCTCAAGGACACGACCTTCTCCTCAACTAGGCCTTTAATAAAGTGCTCGCATATCCTAAAGTGCTTTGTGCGCGAATGCTGGATTGGATTATATGAAATATAAATGACACTCGTATTACCATAGGAAATAATCATCGTGCCTTGTGAAATCCCGTAATCCTCCAACATTTGCTTCATCCATAAAAGTTGCGTGCAGTAACTCTAGACGGTTATATACTCAGCCTCTGCCGTGAACAAAGATATGGAGTTTTGCTTCTTTCTCATCCATGAGACAAGAGCACTCCCAAAGTAGAAAAACCCACTTGAAGTGCTCCTACACCCATTAACATCCCCGACACAATAGACATTCGAATAGGCAGACAAGCGATAATCGGTATCAAGGGATTACCAAATACCGTATGAGAGAGTCCCACTCACGCCTTTGATAATAAATTTAAGAGAATGCAAGTGTAACTCTTTCGAGGACGCTTGGTATCGCGCACAGACTCTAACACTAAAGGCAATATCGGGTCAACTAGAAGACTACCAATCATGCTATGGTATAAAGTCTTCTCTACGTCGTTGCCTAAAGTGTCTTTACTAAGCTTTGTCGATGAACTCATAGGGGTGCGTGCATGCTTAGAGGAGTCTAGAACGAATTTTTTCACAAGGTCTCTTACATATTTGGATTGAGATATGAATATACCATTTTTAAGATGATGAATCTGGAGACCTAGGAAGAATGTAAGCTCACCTACCATGCTCATCTCAAACTCACTTTTCATCTCTTCCTCAAAAGTGTGAGCATGTCGAGAGCATGTGGGTCCAAAGGCTATGTCGCCCACATAGACCTGGGTAATAAAAATAGCACCACTCGCTCTCCTCACAAACAATGTCTTAGCTACTCCCCCTCTCTTGAATCCGCGAGCTAAGACATAGGAAGTAAGCCTATCGTACCAAGTATGGGGTGATTGCTTCAAACCATACAAGGCTTTCCTAAGATAATAGACGTGTCTTGGGTGCTTAGGGTCTTCAAACCCCTTCGATTGTTTCACATAAACCTTCTCCTATTGAATGCCATTCAAAAAGTCAATATTGAAATCCATCTAATATAACTTGAAGTACAAATGACATGCTATGGTTAATAGTAAATGAACGAACTCAAGCCTAACAATAGGAGTGAATGTCTCCTCAAAGTCTATACCCCCAATCTGTATGTAGCCTTAAGCGACCAACTTAGCCTTATTGCGAACTATGGTACCATTTTCATCCATCTTATTCTTGAAAATCAACTTGGTACCTATCACGTTAGTATCTCTAGGTCAGGGGACCAACTCCCAGACATCATTTTTTCTAATCTAAAGAAACTCTTCTTGCATGGAAGATATCTAATGCTCATCTTTGAGTTCTTTTTTCACGTTCTTGGACTCAATTAGGTACGTGTAGCAAAGACAACTAACAACATTTTTGAGTTGATCACGAGTTTTGACACCTAGTATAGCATCACCAAGTATAGCGAAGGATCATGACTCTTTCGAACCTAAGATGGTGTATCCCCTAATGTCGAAATTGGGTCCACCGTGGTAGCATGAGGAAGGATGGGATCATCACCAGGGGGTGCATCATCCTCACACTATGGGCTAGGAGAAATAAATTTCGGTGGCTCATCATCTCTAATTGTGACATTCATTGAATCCATAACCTTAGATCTAGCCAAATTATAAACCCGGTAAGCCTAACTCATCAATGAATATCCTAAAAATATCCCCACGTCACTTCGGGAGTCTAACTTTCCTAAAGGCTCTCTATCTCGCAAGATGTAACAAGTAATACCAAAGACATGAAAATATGATAGGTTGGGCTTCTTCCCTGTCCACAACTCATAAGGTGAGTGAAGAGTATGTGGACGAAGATATACCCTATTTATAATATGGCATGTGGTACTCACCACTTCTACCCAAAAAATGTCTAGGCACATTTCTCCCAAGAAGCATCGATTTACCCATCTCTTGTATCGTTCGATTCTTCCTCTCAACAATCCCATTTTGCTGAGGAGTACAAACGTCCAAAAACTCATGATTTATGCCCACTTTTTATCCACTTTTACTTCTTTAAATTCAGTGCCATTGTCACTACGCGTGTGATTAATAGTGACACCGTGTTGGTTTTGTAGTACACGAAACTTGGTTGTAAGGAACCTAATCATATCGGACTTTTCTCGAAACAATCCTACAAAGGAGTATCTAGAAAAGCCATTGATCATCACGAGAATTTATCTCTTACCACCTAAGCTCTCCGTGCGATTAAAACCCATGAGATCCATGTGAATCGACTCCAAAATACGGGTGGTAGTAATGGTATTCAACTTCTAATAGGGACTTCGAATTTGTTTACCTTGTTGACAAGGTCCACAAATTGAGAAAGTTAGTTTCCCAAGTGATGGTAAGCCATGAATTAAGTCATTTTTAACTAACTTCTTAAGATCTGTAAAGTTCACGTGACCTAGTTGTTGATGCCAACGGTCCATAGTGGAGACCGTGGCACCGTTGCACACAAAATAGGACTTGGTCACAATCCCGTAACAATTATCTTCTGTCCTCACACCTTATAGTAAAAGTTTACCGGATTGATAATAAACATTGCATTCGGGCTGGTAAAACTTTACCGCAACGTTTGTATCGTATAATTGGCTTATTCTAATCAAGTTCTCTTTGAATCCCTTCACGTACAACACATCATCTTTCTTAGGAAATACAAGTATCTTAACACTGACACATAGTAAAATAATACATATACTCTTATCTCTAAAGGTGACTTTACCTTCATTGCGATCCTCGAGATTAGTAAAAAATGAGAAGTGAAGTTGTACGGTTATATGGATTTAGTTAATTTCATAGAATACACTTCTAAACTAAATATAAATTAGGCCAATATTATAGTTTTCAAATTTTAATATTTATTACTAACTCCTAAGTGAGCATGTAGGATTACTAATTAAGGAAGTAGAATGCACAACCACAACAGGCCGATGTATGAGGAAAACCCAAATGGGAAAAACCTCGGACGACTGGGCCTAGATAAATCCACTACAAATACAGTTTTACAAAGAGACTCAAAAGGCTAACAGACTTGACATACTAAGACTCGCTAATGCCGTCTCCTCTACCTCCATTCGTAGTACGTGAAGATCCAACACGTTGCACAACACTTCCCGTGTCTCGATATCCATTGAAACCTAAAAGTCATCTCCAATCAACAATTGTGTAAAGTTTCACCGCACATAACTTTGATGAATAAATTGTAGAGTGTATGGGGTTTTGATTCTAAAATTTGATCAAAGGATCACATATGTGTTGGAGATCATTTTGTAAAAACGATGATATATTTTTGTTAAAGGTGCAAGTCCTACTAGATACAGTTATTTTTTCCTTCTTAAAGATATATATGAAGTAGTGGACCAAAATAGTTATAAAAAGGAACCGTCGGAATTTTTAAAAAAAATTCAAAATTTAGCAGGTCGTTCGAACATGGTCTCTCGAACGACTATGTTCGAACGAACTTCTAACGACATTTCAGAATAATATGCGAAGAATCTCGTTGGAAGTTCATTTACACAGGTTCATTTGAACGACACTTCTAACGAAACTTCTAACAACAATTCAGAGGATTTTGCGAAGAAGTTCGTTAGAAAGCTCATTCGAATAAGGTCGTTCGAACCACCTGGGCTACTTTTCAAACGAAAATATAATTTTTAAATATGACTTAATTGCTTTGAAAATTTCATAAAAAATAATTTTAATAAAATTAAAATTTTCTCCAATACATAAAAAAGGAACGGGTCAAATACTTTTGGGAAAAGAGCATTCAGAATCGGTTTGATGAATTTTGAAAGACTGCAAGCCCAAATTCTTCAATGTTAATAGTTGAACGACACACAATGACCCAAAATATTTTGTCCAACGAAATTTAGCCAATACTACAAATGACTCAATTGGAAATTTGTCCTTACAAATCTCCGCCTTTGGCTATTCCGGGACAAAATATAAAATAAAAAAAATAAAAAAAAAATGACTGTGAATTTCCTAAGCCAAGCCGTCAAGACGATTCTAATGCCCATCCCCCCAAAACCAAGAAAGGACAGACTCGACTGACTATTTATCTGCATTATTGAAAGTAGGCAATAACTTTGTAATAGGAGGCCTACACACATGAAACAACAAAAGACATAAATTGCATGGGGAAATAGAGAGATTAAGAAACATAAATTTTAGGCTCCCCCAAACATATTCTTACCCTTTTTGTCCGAAAAAGACAAAGGGATAGAACGAAACTTGCAATGATAGTGAATATATCAAGAATAAAAGAGAGACAATGAAACGACAAATAGACGCATGATAAAATTCATAACATAAATAGGTAAAGGAAATCATCCATACAAGAAATATAGTGTAAGGAGTAATGAGAAATGATTAACATTAAAGCTTGAATCCAAGATGTTCTATTATAAAAGCACCAATATCCAAACAAAAGAAATGAAAAAGGAAAATACAACTATTTGGAAATGAGGAGAATAAATGAAGAAAATAAAATCCGCTCTCTCACAAGAACATATGATAAATATAACTATAAATAAAGAACATCAAGGAGATGGAGCATCATGTGAAGTGTCACTGGGAATGGATTCGGTACCAAAAGAGCCCGCATCATGATGCATCTCAATACGACGAATCTCCGTAAGCTGGTCCATGAGAATAGAGTCTCTCTTAGCTTGTGAATCATCTCGACGTGCTTGTTCCTCATCACGACGAGATTGATCTTCCTCGGCACTCTTACGATCCCTCCTTATAGTGAGTAAAATCTCCTACAAAAGAGCCCTATCTTGGAGACGTTCCTCCTGAAGCTCCTCAACCTGCGAACGAACAAACATAAAATCCTTCGGCTCAGTAGGTGGGTGAGAACGAGAAGAAGAAGGTGTAAGTGGATAGGGAGTGGATGAAGTGGCAGAATGGGATGGCACGGATTGGGAAGGAGTGGGATGAGGGATATCACGTGGAAGGTGACCGCAGGAGCGACCAACAGAGGAGATATTAATTCTCTGAAAATAAGTCACCGGAATATCCAAGGTAAGGAGGGAACAACCAACCTCAAGGCAATGTCTAGTAATAATAATGGCCAAAGGTAAAGCGTACTGAACGAGACCCATAGGATTGACCTTAACGACCTTAAGACACCAAATATTAAGCGGGGAAGGTCAATAGTGGCTTTAATGCTGATGGAAAACATTAAGTCCACATGGGACGTTATAATTTGAGTGGAGTTGGCACGAGGTAGAAGGCATGCATACACAACCCAGTTAAGGATCATAAAATCTGGATGGATATGTTTATGAAAAATGGTGACAGAACTGGCCTAGAAAAGTCGACACACGGTATTCATAATAAGGCGTGTCTCAGGGTGAGAGTCATTTAGCCAAGGAAATGTGGGATTATTGATGGGAGGAAAACCTACAAGATACGTAATGGATTCGGGAGTAATAGTGATTTGCCTATTGTAGACAACTGAGAAAAGTCCATCCTCAATATCATGCATCCCAAAGAAATATTCCCTAATGAGATCGGGATAAATAGGGTCGGTAAGGTTGAAAAGGGGATCCCAACCTAAGTTAGAAAGCCATGTGGAGACTATAATTCCAAAGAGTGAGGTGATATCGATTAATTTTTTGCTGATATATGCACGGGTTGCAAACCATGTGTGTAGTACAAAGTGTGATTCTCAAGGGTTTGCCAACGTAGTCGAAGGTTTGGAATGGATGCATCTTCATCTAAGGATGATGATCGTTCTTCATCGGATGAACCAATTTGGCGATTACGTCTACCATGGGCCATAGAGGCTGAGAAACAGAAAAACTACAACCTACCCCATAAAAATACAATCAAACCACCAAACACCATCAACAAAACTAAAACTAGCAAAGTCCCAAACTCCATTAGCAGCAAGACAATATATAGAAAATGCACAGAAGAAAAATAAAATATAATCCCATGAAATTATTGAAGAAAAAAAATTTAATCTTTGAAGAAATGTCGAAATAACTTCATGGTACTAACACTTAATTAGGGGTAAAAAAATAAATTTATGAAGTAAAATATATATAGAATACAACCCCAACAAAAGGAGTTGAGTATATATGAAATTGGGTACGAATGATTAAGCAAAAAAAATTTGAATCAGATAAAGGAACCCAACAACATATATAGCTTCAACAAACATGAAATGAAATAGAATAATAAGGTACCCTAGATAAGATGAGAGAAGAATAAGATACAAAATGGGTACCCTTAGAAATGGAGTATTTCGGTATAAAAATGGAGGTATAGAGGGAAGATAATGGAGATAATGGGGTGAGGTGATGGAGGATAGGAGAAGAAAGAGTGGAGAGAGAGTAGAAGAGTTGGAGATCGTGGGTAGAGAAATGAGGGTTTGTGGGATAACATGAGAGAGAAAAATGTGGGAAGTTGAAACGGTGAGAAGGGAAACTGAAAGAATCGCCCAAATAAAAATGCAGGTCGTTCTAACGAAGATGAAAATATCATTCGAACGACTATGTTCGAACGACAATCTGGATTCATCCAACGAGAATGCTGAAGAAAAATGGCAAAAAGTCATTGGAAATCTCGTTCGAACAGCTTTGTTCGAACGAAATTCAAACGACTATCGAATGATAAAGCAAAAGATTTTGGGCCAAAAGTCGTTTGAAAACTTGTTCGACCGAAAATTTGAACGGGAAAATAGACTTTTGAAAACTTCCAAAAACTGAAACAAATGTAAAAAATACATAGTATAAGGCCTAAATAGGTTAAGAAAAGAATTTTCAATTGTCCTAGGTAGCGAAGACATTTCCAAACCATGAGAGGGGGAATGTAGGGATGTGAACAATGCGAGTGAGAGCATTACTTAAGACAACGCATAAGTGAAAAATGACAAACATTATATTAACATAATATACACTCACATATGCCTTGTGACAATAAAAGGAATACAGTTGAACACTATCCACAAAAAAAAAATGCATGGAAGATTGATGATTATCATGCTAATAGCTTCACAAATAGAAAAGCAATATAGATTAATTGTGCAAAACCATTGATCATCAACATATGTCTCCCATCAATATCAAATATGCTTTTTAATTCTTTCTTTTAAAAGAGAAAATATGCTTCCATCAATAAAAAACATTGACCTTGGCTACCTTTTTGATGCCATAATTTTTATAAGGTGTTTTTCTTTTTGCAAATGGAGGCTATTAACGCAAAAACATTTTGTTTTTCGCAACCCGTGTATATTGCTAAACACAACTTAATCGAATGCATATTATTTTCATTTTTCCAAATCCGGGCAATGGTTTTACATGCACAAGATCGATTGCTTATAAAAGGAGGTGACAAAATTGATAAGACTACACCGCACTTCACGTAGAGTATGCTAAGTGGCGTAGATATCCACACGATTCCGTGAAAGGTGTGTGAAGAAAAGACAATCTTATGAGTCAATCATAGATAAATATATCATAAACAAGCATCAATGCACACAAGTAAGACGAAGTCCGGATTAACAATTCTTCGAAATCCACGTGGACATGGAATGAGATAGAGATCCGAAAACATCATACACATTATCTATATGGACAAAAGTTTTATGAAGGCCTTTCTACTACAAACAAAATGAAAATATTTTTGAATTTTTATAAAATATATGTACAAAGAATAATCTAGTTCATAGGAAAAAACATAGACATAAGGCTCAACCTAAACTTGATGAACGACTCTGAACTCAATCAATGGAGAAAACCCCAATGGAATTCCTCAGGTTTTCAAGCCTAAAGGAATCTAGAGGTTTTGTAAAGATATCGGCCAATTGATGATCGGTGCTTACAAAGCTCAAGGAAACAACTTTTTTTTTCCAACTAATTCTCGAATAAAGTGTTCTAGAATCCTAATGTGCTTTGATCTAGAATGTTGGACAGGATTACGGGAAATGTGAATTGTACTCGTATTATCATAATAAATAGTCATAGTTACTTGTGAAATACCGTAAGCCTCCAACATTTGCTTCATCCAAATGAGTTGAGTGCAATAACTCCCGACGGCTATGTATTCGGCCTTCGCCGTGAACAATGAAATGGAATTTTTCTTCTTGCTCATGTATGAGACAAGTTCACTACCAAAATAGAAACAACCACCATATGTACTTTTGCATCCATCAACATCTCCTGCCCACTCGACATCCGAATATCCTAATAAACAATCATTGGTGTCAAAGGAATACCAAATCCCAAAAGACAGGGTCCCAGTAACCTATTTGATAATATGTCTAATGGAAAGTAAATGAGACTCTTTTGGGGCGGTTTGATATCAGGCACAAATTCCTACACTAAAGGAAATATATGGACGACTAACGGTTAAGTAGAGTAAACTACCTATCATACTCCTAAAAAGAGTGTGCTCTACATCCTTTCCTCCGTTGTCCTTACTATGTTTGAGCGATGAATTCATTGAAGTACGTTCACAAGGTCATTTGCATACTTCGTTTGGGATAAAAATATCCCGCTATCGAGTTGACGCACTTGAAGACCTAAAAAGAAAGTAAGCTCATCGACCATACTCATCTCAAATGCATCTTGCATTTCTTTTCAAAAGAGTTGAGTATGTTTATCACATGTAGATCCAAAAATTATGTCGTTGATGTACACTTGCGCAACTAGGATCGTATTCTCATCTCGATGAACAAATAATGTCATATCTACTCCCCTTATAAAAAATTTGTGAGAAAGGAGATAAGAAGTAAGTCTCTCATACCAAACATGGGGGTGCTTGATTCAAACCACATAGAGCTTTCTTAAAAAAATGTGATTAGGATAATTAGGGTCCTCAAACCCTTTAGGTTGTTCAACATAGACTTCCTCCTGAATAATGCCATTTAAAAATGCACTTTTGACATCCATTTGATACAGTTTGAACTTAAGGTGACATGCTATGGCTAGTAAAAGACGTACTGACTCTAACCTAGCAACTAGAGTAAAAGTCTCATCAAAGTCAACACCTTCTATTTGGGTGTATCCTTGAGACTCTAACTTAGCTTTATTACGAACAATGACACCATTTTCATCCAATTTATTTTTAAAAATCCATTTGGTACCAATGTTATTAGTATCACTAGGCCGAGGAACTAATTACCAAACATCATTTTTCTTAAATTGAAACAACTCTTCTTGCATGGCATTAATCCAATATTTATCTTTTAAAGCTTCTTTGAAATTTTTAGGTTTGATTTGAGAGGTATAACACAAATAAGTTACCTCATTTTCTAATTGTGCCCTACTCTTGACACCTAATTAGGGATTCCCAATTATTTTGGAGGGGTCATGAATTTTACGAACCCATGGAGATGGATCATTTGTCTGAATTGTGGGGTCCACCGAGTCATTGTGAGCCTCAATGGTTTCAATATCGGGAGGTGCATCACACTCATAAGAGGAATCTTCCTCATCATCAATAAATATGGCTGGAGCATCATGTTTTATGGCTACATTTATAGATTCCATGACTTTAAAATACTCTAAAGCTCTACTATTTTCAGAATACCCAAGGAAAATACCCTCATCATTCCTCGAGTCAAATTTTCCTAGAAGCTCTCTGTCTCTAAGGATGTAACAAGGACACACATAGGGTTGATTTGGAGTCACTTTTGTATATTGCTTAGGTGGACTTCTTTTAGGTAGATTAGGTTTAGGAGGGTTTGTTTTGGTAACAAACTTAGCTACGGGTTCAGATTTAACATTGGATGACTCACCATCTTCAGATTCTATGCCCTTTATCTCTTGGTAACCTTTATCCTTATATCCTAAAACTGGACCTAAAAATAACTTTCCCATTCTTCTTGAATTATCTTCAAGTGTGACTTTGACTTCCTGAGAGAACTCGAGATCTTTCTCAAGATTGAAATTTTTTGCTTCAAGTGTTTTTCTAATTTCCAAGGATTCATGAAGATCTTTGTTAACATGAGCTAGAAAGTCATTCAAATCACATTTTTCTTTACCTACCAAGATAAGCTTCTCATAAAGAGAAATCTTAATCGCCTCGAGTTGACGAACTAAAGCCTCATTATCTTTCAGGATTTTCAACTCCTTTTCTAATGTTAACAAATTAAAATTTAATCTTTTATTTAGTTTTTGGATATTCATAGAATCGGTGTATAACTTAGAATAGTCGGATTGTAATTCACTTTAATCTACATCTTTCTTACTTACTTCTTCATTCCTACTTTATGAGTGAGTGGATACAACCTCAAGATCATGCTCAAAATTTTAAACATTAGGATGTGACACACTTGAATCGCTAGCATGACTTTCCATAAAGGCCGTGAAGTTATTTCTAGGAGGGATAGAATCATAGGAATCCTCAGACTCAATCTCACTGTCGCTAAGAGTAGCATTATAAAAGAATTTTTCATTACCTTGTCTCTTAAGCTTAGTGGGTAACTCATACGCTCTATGACCTCGCCCTTCAAACTCAAAACATCTCTCTGAATCAACCTTTTTAATGTTATCTCTTTTAAAGTTATCATTTTTAAACTTCGTTTGATCCTGATTGTTAAAACTCCTACTTGCCTTGTTTTTGTTTTTCTCAAATTTAGGTTTTTCATATTTTGAGTTTTGCTTTTTAAACTTGAGAATTTTTTTAATTTTTTTAGCAAATAAGGCCATATCATCAAGATCCATATCAGACTCTTCAGATTCAAACAATTCTTCTTTCTTAGCTATTAAGATACTCCCTTATCTTTTGTTTTGATATCTTTAGAAACTCTTATTCATATGTTTGGAGATCGCCTACAAGCTCTTCGAGTTTTAAAGAATTTAACTTTCCTAAATAATTAAGATCCGTGACATTCAGAATGAAACGCTTAGGGAGAGATCTAAGAATTTTCTTGACTACATGATTTTTTGGAATTTTAGCACCTAAGTTGAAATATGAATTAACAATATCGAAAATACGGGCATAGAATTCATCAAATGTGTCACTTTCTTTCATGGTGATGGTTTCAAATTAAGTGGTTAAGTTTTGAAGTTTAGACTATTTAACACACTCGTTCCCTCATGAGTAATTTGTAGAATGTTCTAAACATCCTTTAAAGTTCCACAAGTCATGATACGACAAAACTCCTCGAGAGTCACAGAACTAAATAATGCATTTAAACCTTTAGTGTTAAAGCTACATAATTTCAATTCATCCTCACTCCAATTCTTTATAGGTTTTAAAATAGTTTCATCATCAACAATTATAGTAGGAGGGGACCATCCTCTTTCAACAACAACTCAAACATGTTCATCAATTGATTTTAAGGCAGATTTCATACGTGCTTTCCAATAGGTGTAGTTAGTTCCATCAAACATAGGTGGTCTATTGACGAAAAGCTTTCCATATAACCTCCAGGATTCATCCAAATAACTTATAGAGACTAGCTATGATACCAATTTGAAGTTGTACAATTATATGGATTTAATTAATTTCGTATAATACACGTCTAAACTAAATATAAATTAGGCCAAGAGTTGATACTTTCCAAATTTTAATATTTCTTACTAACTCCTAAGTGAGCATGCATGATTATTAATTAAGCAAGAAGAAAGAACCACCACAACACGCCATTGTACGAGGAAAACTCAAATGGGAAAAAACTTGGATGGCTGGGCTTAGAGAAATTCACTACAAATACAATTTTACAAAGAGACTCAAAAGACTTATAGACTTGACACACTAAGACTCGCTGATGCCATCTCCTCTACCTCCATTCGTAGTACGCAAAGATCGAACGCGTTGCACAACAGTTCACGTGTCTCAGTATCCACCGAAACCCAAAAGCCGTCTCTAATCAATAATTGTGCAGAGTTCTACCGCACATAATTTTGATGAATAAATTGTAGAGTGTATGTGGTTTTGATTCTAAAATTTGATCAAATGATCACATATGTGTTGGAGAGTATTTTGTAAAAAGGATGATATATTTTTCTTAAAAGTGCAAGTTCTACTAGATACTGTTATTTTCGTCCTTCTTAAAGATATATATGAAGTAGTGGACAAAAATAGTTATGAAAAAGAATTGCCAAAATTTTAAAAAAACTTTCAAAATTGGAGCAGTTTGTTTGAACATGGTCGTTCGAATGACTATGTTCGAACGAACTTCTAACAAAATTTCAGACTAATATGCAAAGAATCTTGTTGGAAGTTCATTTGAACAGGTTCGTTCGAATGACACTTCTAATTAAAATTCTGAGGATTTTAGGAAGAAGTTCGTTAGAAAGCTCGTTCGAACAGGTTCATTCGAAAAAGGTTGTTTAAACGACTTGGGCTATTTTCAAACGAAAATATAATTTTTAAAGATGACTTGATTGCTTTGAAAATTTCATAAAAAATCATTTTAATAAAAATAAATTTGTCTCCAACACATAAAAAAGGAACTGGGTCAAATACCTTTGGGAAAAGAGAATTCAAAATCGATTTGATGAGATTTGAAAGACCGTATGCCCAAATTCTTCAATGTTGATAGTTGAACGACACATAATGACCCAAAATATTTTGTCCAACGGAATTTAGCCAATACTACAAATGACTCAATTAGAAATTTATCCTTTCAAGACGTCACCTGTCATATGCCTAGAATACGCACTATTAAAATACCATTGGGAATTATTTTGAGCCTTGAGAGAAATGTGAACAACAAAGGCCTTCTCGTCTCGCTTAGGTAACCAAGTAGAGGTAACCTTTTGTTTGCCCTTATCATTATTGACTCTAGTAGGAATGTTGGAAGCGTTACCAAACAAAAAAGACATCCGTTGAAATTCTTCGATTAAACTATGGGAAGTCACGACTAGAAATTCAACTTTCTCCCTAAGACTAGAAAAGTGGCTAAAGTGGTGAACATGAGTATGTGTACGACTAGTCCTACCTAATTTATAACAAATATCTCTAAGGTGACCTCTCCTTTTGCAATAGGTGCAAACATAGACAGGTTTGGGTCTACCTTAATTTTCTTTTCTGAGTGGAACTTTTCTAGGTTGATTAAGCCTCCTAGGTTGATTGGGTCAAGGGCCATAAGGATCCATCAAAAACTCGGGATCTGGCTCGGGTGTAATGTGGGAAGTTGATGCACCATCGTAGCCTATTCCTTGCCTATCAATGTTTCCTAAAGCGGGGTCAAGGAGCATCTTACCAACCTTCTTCGATGTTTCCTCTATAGTTAGCTTAACTTCCCGAGCATATTCGAGATTGTTCTCGAATTGGGATACAAGAGCTTCAAGTTTCTCATGAGTCTCCACGGATGCTTGGAGATATCTCGTATGACTACCCAACTGTTGGTCAAGTCCCCGTTATCTTTTTAACTAAGCAAACTCTCTCTCCCAAAGCTTCTCTCATAAAGGATTAACTCTCTCTTGCATCACACAACTCTTTCTCTAATGCTAAAACTCTCATACCTAGACCTTTATTTTGTTTCTTCGTTCTAAAGGACTCGACGTAAAGTTCAATGTAGACTCGCTGAAGGTCACTTTCTCTCTCTCTCACTCAAGGCATTCTCTCCTTCACTCTCCTCTGAATGACTAAACTCACTATTGAGGTTTTCATGTTTAGTTGCTTCCTCATCATTGTAAGGCGCACTCGATGTACTAACATGACTAGTCATGAATGCGGTGAAGTTACATCCATGCAACGATTCTTCTCCCAAACTCACCATCTCGATCTCGCTATCACTAAGCGTGATATTTAAGGCAACTTTACCTTTCCCATGATATTTCAATCTAATCGGACGCTCGTGAGATTTGTGACCCTTTCCCTCACACTCGTAACATCTTTTCTTGTCTTTTTTTGGGAAATATTTAGTTTCTTTTTCAAAATTTTTCTTGCCCATTATAATTTTTTTATCTTTCTCAAAACTCTTCTTATATTTGGAAGTATTTTTCTTTTTAGTTTGAGAAATTTCTTGAAATTTTTAGCAAAAAAAGCCTAATCATTTACATCATAATCAAACTCAGAATCAGAAGACACTGTTACTATCTTTTTAGACACTTCCTCTCTCTTCGTAGATTTGGATTTAAGTGCTACCCACTTATCCTTAGGCTTAACTATTTTCTAGAACATATCTATCTCATATGTCTGAAGATATCCTACAAGCTCTTCTCACCTAAGAGTATTAAAAATCCCTAGCAAATTAAGAACCGTAACATTAGGAATAAAGAAAGCGGGAAGCAATCTCAAGATTTTCTTTACTACACGCATCTCGTGTATCCTCTTATCTAAGTTGAAACTCGAGTTAACTACGTCAAAACGTTGTGCATAAAACTCATCTAACGATTCAGATTCAAGCATTGTTATCGTTTCAAATTGTGTGGTGAGATTCTGCAACTTAGAAGCTTTCACGACATTGATACCCTTATGAGTGAGATGGAGGGTATCCTAAGCTTCTTTTAACGTAGTGCACATCATAATGCGGCGGAACTCGTCAGGGGTGATGGATCCTGAGATGTCACTCAAACTGCTGGAATTCAAGTTGCTCCACTTAGAATCATCCTCTGTCCACTGTGAGACAGGTTTAGGGCTGATGATATTATCAACTGTGATAGTGGGAGGTGTCCACCCTCTTTCATAGACAATCCAGACACGTTAATCTATGGACTTTAAAGCAGACCTCATCCTAACCTTCCAATATGCATACCGTTGAAGATGGGCACTTGATTATACAAATTCTCCATTTAAATCAAACTTTTTAATTTTTGAAAAAAATGATATAAAGAGAAAAATATTTTGTGGAAAAGATCACACAGTAACTTTGTGCAACAGGCTTTGATACCAATTTGAGAGTGCGCTTACGATATTAATGGATAATTTCTATAATTTAGTGTTCGGCACACAACGGTCCAAATTTTATCTTAATTAACCTAAACAATCAACTCAGTGATAAAGTAGATAAAATTATGCATGTAAACACGAACAAGGAAAATTGAGGAAAAATCGCCCTTCTGGGTAAAACCTTTTATCATCACTATAGTGAGTTTTTACAAGATAAAACTTACAAAAACTTCTACAATATACAACTCAGTCCAGATTCATCCACATGTGGAGGTCTGCCCTTGGTATCCACCGATGAACCTTGGTCTTCCTTTCAACAGTGATCCCCTTGAGAACTATAACGGGTTAGTAGTGAAGAGAATCTCCCTACAAGAATAACTCAGATATATAAATCTAGGGTTTTAAACTGTTTCCCTTAAATATATTAGTAGTGATAAAGGTGAATCAAAATAGGTTTTTGACCTAAACAAATCAGTACTTTTGCATCAGATTTGCAGAATTCAAAATTACAAAAATCTCATTAATTTTCTGTACGAAATAGGTATTTATAAGGCGACACAAATTTTAATGTGGTTAAGGTCGTTCGAACAAAAACTTGACTTCTTTTGTACGAGAATAAACTCTTGTTTGAATGCCACTGAGGTCGTTCGAACGACAACCTAATCTCGTTTGAACGAGCTTCAAACATGATAAAACAGTAAGCCCTCGATACATGTTCGATTGATGAAACCATCTAATGACCACACCGAATGAGGTAGCAACTTCATTAGAACGAGATATGCATCTCGTTAGAATGACTTGCACGCTTTTTGAAATCTTTTAAAGCCAGAAAAATGTTTAAAAAAATGCCTCGATTTTCGTAAAAATAACTCCCAGACATAAATGCGAATAAATTTAAATCCTAAATTATTTATACCTTTGTTTTGTGAAGATCTTATTGAATTTGGAGATGATGAAAATCGGTTCTTCATGACAACTCGACACAATCGGTAGCGGGATATGCAAAAAACTAAATGTAGCCTAAGCTATGAGAAAGTGATGGAAATCATGCTCTTACAACCTTCTTCTCCAAATCTAACATCCTAAGAGATAAATCTTTATTTATATTTTTCATTTTCAAAGTCTCGGTGTAAAGATCACTAAACATATTTTGGAGATCGCCTTCTCCGTCACTCAAATTTCCATCCTCACTCTCACTAGAATGGATCAAAACATCATCGAGGCTTTCACGTTTAGATATGTCCTCATCGGCACGGGAAAAATTAGAAGTGCTAACTTGACTAGCCATGAAAGCAAAGCATGGTTCATGTGGTGATTCTCTCCCTGAATCAACTGACTCGACATCACTATCACTAAGAGTGACCCTATTAGCAACTTTCTTGCCATTTCACTTATGCCTAGTGGGACACTCATGTGACTTGTTCCCTTTACCCTCACATTCATAACACCTAATCTCTTCCTCTTTCTCTCCTTGCTCATTCCCACATTCTTATTTTTTTATTTTTCTCAAAAATCTTTTCTTTGGAAAATTTGAGAAATTGTTTGAATTTTTTGCAAAAAAGGCCAAGTCATTAACATCAAAGTCAACTTCAAATTCGGACTCACAAACTTTCTCTATGATCTTTTTCTTAGATTGAGTCTTTTTTATTAGTTTTAGGAAACATAAAATCTCATACGTTTGAAGATCTCCTACAAGTTATTATAACATAACGGTATTTGGGATTCCTAATGAATTTAGCAGCATGACCTTAGGAATAAAGCGGGGAGGGAGTGGCCTTAAATTTTCTTAACAAATTGCGTATCAGGAATATTCTCACCTAAATGAAAACTAGAATTAACTATTTTCGACAAACGTGCATAAAACTCATCAAAAGACTCAGACTCTAGCATGGTAATGGTCTCATATTGGGTGGTCAAATTTTGAAGCTTATATGACTTTACAGCATTAGTTCCCTCATGTGTGAGCTGAAGGTGTCCCAAGCTTCCTTAGACGTGGTGCATATCATAATGTGGCGGAATTCGTCAGGGGTGAAAACTCTAGAAATAACACTTAAATCGTGAGAGTTAAAATTACTCCCCTTAAAGTCATCCTTTATCCATTGAAAGATAGATTTAGGGACAAAGACATTTTCTACAATGACAGTGGGCGGTGTCCACCCTCTTTCACAATCTAACCAAACACGTTCATCAATTTCTTTTAAAGCTGACCTCATCGTACCTTTCAAATATGTGTAGTTGGTACCACCAAAGATGGGCATTCGATTATACAAATTATTCGTTAGAATCTGGCCTTTTTCAAGATCAATAATGTTTCAAAAAATTGACATCAAAGAAAAAATAATACAAAAAATAGATCACCCAGTGTTTTTATGGAACCGACTCAATTCTTAATTTGAGAGTGTTGGTATCGATAAAAAAACTCTTTGAAAAATCAGGATCACACGACAGATTAGTGCAACCTTCTCTGATACCAATTTGAGAGTGCACACGATCTTAATGGATTAACTTACTTTAATAAATGCCTCTAAATACACAAATCCAAATTTTACCAAATTTTAATCTTTGATTAAATTAGATTTTCATATGATGATTGTTCCAAACACAGAAAAGAAACTACGCATGCAATCACAAACAAATATGAGGAAAAATCCATTTTCAAGGCAAAACCTTTTTTCATCACTTTAGATAGTTTTACAAGACAACTTAGTTACAAAAGTTTCTAAAGAATTGTAACACCCTGCTAAATTTTTTACATCGGCATCCACCAAAATTAAGCTGGGCATTAGTAAATTAAATACCATCCTTAGCATGTGACAGATATGAGACATCTAAAATTTTAATCCACAAGATAAATGATTTAAATCAATCCCAAATATCAAGAATATCCAACTGATTGAACACCAAAGTGTGATATAAAATCCATCACATGCAATCTCCGAATATCTCAATTATTGAATAACTAAAGTCCAACTGAAATATTAAGATAACTTTGGAACCGAAAGGCCCGATAAAACTCAAATATAGTCTCATAATAAATACAACGGAATAGAAGAAGAATATAACTACTAAAGCAATAAAATAGCTCCAGCTGAACCTCCATAAAAGATCTCCAAATCATTCCTATGCAGCTACTACAAATAAATCCCTGAAAAAGATTAGTCAACGCATGTGTCAGAGCCAAAGCTCCGAGTATGAATACCGGCTACTCCTTTCAATTAGGGTCCTTGAACCCAGACAATAGTGCTACATATATCGACCATAACAATAGAATATTTTAATTAAAAGAAAATTAATAATCATCAAAAGTAAATTTCTAAGTACCGGTAAGGTTTCTTTCAATTGTGCCACACCAATATTATTTTAATTAACCCACATTCCCAACAATGTTAAATTTAATTAATTTAACCGTGAAGATAATTTATCAAGATACACATCCCCTTGTCAAGTCCGCCGTCTGATCCATTTTTATTCTGCGATCCTCGCGATATGACAAGGTTCCACACACGACACCTTATAAATCGCCCAAGCTGACCCGTTTAAACTGTTGGTCACTGACACATTATGTCGCCACCAATTTTAATACCCGTTTTAGTCCTGTGGTATTAATTTCCCAAAATTTCTCAAACTCATAATTCAAATTGATTCCCCCACCCTTAAAAGCGATGTGAAAGTTCTCCAATTACCCCATAATCCCAACTAAGGTTCCCAAAACACAATTTCGTCCTATCCTAAGTAAAGGATGATTATAAAAATTTCACTCCACCTAGATATCAATCCTAGGTTATCGTAAAAATGGTATCATGTAGAAAATTAGCCCCCACCCCAAATTATATAATCGGCATAAACTCAAACGAACTAGTCCCATACTTAATTAGCATAAATCGCAACTAAGGCCCACTTACTAGTCCCATACCTAACAAGTGTGCTATAATAAGGGGTGAAAATCAATTACCTACAATACCCAACGTTCCCGAGATAATTCAAAATTATAATATTACATAAGTGGCACAATCAACTATTTATAACAATTTTCATAACAATACTAAATTCCCAATTAAACGATTTTAATCTAAATAGAGAAAAATCAAGAACACATAAATATTGTGATTTTTCCAAATCATGATTACACGCAAGTTCCATCTTAGCTATTATTTTTCTAGCACAAGTAATTTAGTTAATTTATGATTTTTACATGAAACATACAAATTTGATTTGTAAGGGCTCCTCTACATGCATATGCCCATAACATATGCATGTGATGTGACTGTGTTCGCCTCCATTGTTTGTGATTGTTGTTATCTGAGAACGATTCCTGAGAGATTCGGAATGCGTGATCCTTATGTACGTGATGTACCAGGATGGATAGCAGAGTGTGTGCACCGCAGCTTAGTCTCGGGGTGCTTGTATTGTATATTTATGATGTGAATAATATACACTTAATTAATGGGAACTTTCATGTTGGTATTGTGAATATAATTATGGTAATGTTTTGAGAAGACATAACGGGTTAATCGATATTGAATTGTATTACTAATTGAGAATCTGAGTTTAAGTAAAGCCCTCTATTTAATTGATAACGCCAAAATGTATTATGGGAATCGAGTAGTAAGGGGTAGAACTTGATGTGGTTAACGCTGCACTGCTCCATTGCCAGGGTCACCGCTTTCACATGGCTGAGGGCAAGCGATCGGGAGAGTCCAGCCATCAGGGCAGGACTGGAGGAAATGGTGCCAGTGGTGCACAATCTGTTCAGGGGCAGAGACAGGGCGACCAGGGTTCCCAGCAGGGGGATCACAAGAGGTTCAGGTCGGGAAATTTCAGGCACGGACAGGGAGGTTTCCGGCAGGGCCATCAGGGTCCGAACGGCCATCAGAACCAGCAGGGTCAGAATGGTCAACAGCAGTTTCAGCAAGGCCAGTGGAGGAACGGTAACGGCCACCAGGGCCGGGGGCAGTAGGGACAGAGAGGGGGAACTTCCCTGGGAAGTGTTTAGTTTGTGGCAAGACTGGCCATAAACGCCAGGACTGTCCTGATAGGGGCAGGGCCCCGCAGCAGCAGCAGGGTGCTCGATATGAGCCACAGAGGCCACTTTTTCCACCTGCCCTCCAAGCTCCAGCCCAGGTGCCAGCACTACCAGCCATTCCAGCAGTTCCTGTGCAGCAGGGGAAGTTACAGTATGGACGTGTCTATAACTTCCACCAGGCAGCAGCTCCACAGGCACCACCCGCGATTGAGGGTATGTGTTCCTATCCATGGTACTATGGGCCGGGTTTTGTTTGATACGGGGGCAACGCATTGTTTTATAGCTACACATTTTGCGAAAGCCTTAGGGTTGTTGGCCACAGCAGAGAGCACAGTGACGTGTGTAGACTCACCATTGGGGAGTGGGTCGCTTATTTTCTTTATATGCCGGGGAGTGGGGGTAGAGATTGGTAGCTTGGTATTACCTGCAGACATGTTGGTATTAGATATGCATGTGCACGATGTGATTATCGGTATGGATTGGCTCGTTGATTATAGAGCCATGATTGATTGCTTCGGTGGGAGCATTGTTTTTGCTATTCCGGGGCAAGAGATGTTTGTAGTGGCGATGCCTCGCCCAGAGGGAGGTTCGACCGCTCATTTGTACAACATAGAGGAGGATACCTCTAAGGAGGTTGCGATTCCTTTAGATTCGATCCCAGTTGTCAGGGAGTATTCTGATGTGTTTCAGGAGATACCAGGCCTACCCCCCAGTCGAGAGATAGACTTTGTCATAGACTTATTACCAGATACGAGACCTATAGCCCGTGCACCGTATCGTATGGCTCCGGCAGAGATGCGAGAGCTACGAGATCAGATTGAGCAGTTGTTGGGTCAGGGGTTTATACGGAGGAGTACTTCGCCATGGGGTGCCCCTGTGTTGTTCGTGAATAAGAGACATGGTTCACTGAGATTGTGTGTGGATTACCGAGAGTTGAATAAGGTCACGATACGGAATAAGTATCTGTTGCCACGAATCGATGACCTATTTGACCAGTTGAGAGGAGCTTATTTCTTCTCGAAGATTGATTTGCGATCGGGATACCATCAGTTGCGTATCAGGGAAGAGGATGTCTCGAAGACTGCGTTCTTAACGAGATATGGTTCTTACGAGTTTTGGGTTATGCCTTTTGGTTTGACCAACGCTCCAGCAGTGTTTATGGACTTGATGAATACGGTGTTCAGAGAGTTCCTTGATCAGTTTGTCATTGTCTTCATCGATGATATTCTGGTTGACTCCCAGACCGAGGAGGAGCACGCAGAGCATTTGAGGCAGGTTTTACAGACGCTACGTCAGAACGAGCTGTATGCAAAGTATGAGAAGTGCGGGTTTTGGCTGAAGGAGGTCCAGTTTTTGGGACACATTATTTCCGACCGGGGGATATCGGTTGATCCGGGGAAGGTATCCGCGGTGAGGGAGTGGGGACAACCCATGACTCCAACGGAGATCTGTAGTTTCTTGGGACTAGCAGGATACTACAGGAGATTCATTCAGGGATTTTCGAAGATAGCAGGTCCTTTGACACATCTGACTCGTAAAGGTGTGCCGTTCATATGGAGTGATGCCTGTCTGTTGGCATTCGATGAGTTGAAGGATAAGTTGACCTCAGCACCTGTGTTAGCATTGCCGAGACCGGGAGTTGAGTATCTGGTTTACACCGATGCGTCCTTACAAGGACTCAGAGGTGTATTGAAGCAGGAGAGTCAGGCCATAGCTTATGCTTCCCGTAAGCTTAAGCCTCACGAGAAGAATTACCCCACTCATGACTTGGAGTTAGCGGCAGTGGTATTTGCCCTACGGATTTGGAGACATTACCTTTTGGGGGAGAAGTTTTGATTGTTCACGGACCACAAGTCCCTACAGTACCTATTCACGCAAAAGGAGTTGAATATGCGGCAGTGAAGGTGGCTTGAGTTTGTGAAGGATTATCAGTTTGATATCCAGTATCACCCGGGGAAGGCTAACGTGGTAGCAGACGCGTTGAGCCGTAGGCCAGTAGATGAGGTGGCAGGGGTGTGGAAGGCCAAGTGGAAGGAGTTGGGACACCAGGATGCAGTGGCCCGATCGTTCATGTCTGTGGTGACCGTTACACCGTAGATTGTCACGAAGGTAGTAAGGGCACAGGCAAATGACTCATTCTGTCAAGAGCAGATAGTGCGATTACTAGCAGAGGGAGCCGAGTCCTATACCGTTAGCTCAGATGTGGGATTACGCTTCAATTGGAGATTGGTGGTTCCGGAAGGGGAGGAATTGCGGCACGAGGTGATGGCAGAGTCGCACGACTCACGGTTCGCGGTACATCCCGGTGGGGACAAAATGTACCAAGACATGAGACGACAGTATTGGTGGAGCGGGATGAAGAGAGATATTGCCGTGTTTGTTTCAAAATGCGCCACTTGTCAGCTAGTAAAAGTGGATCATCAGAGACCGGCAAGACTTCTACAGCCGTTAGAGGTCCCGATGTGGATGTGGGAGAGCATCTCCATGGACTTTATCACGGGGTTGCCTACGTCACAGAGAGGTCATGACTCCATTTGGGTAATTGTGGAAAGGTTGACCAAAGTCTCTCATTTTCTACCCGTAAGGACAGACTACACTACGGGACAGTATGCCCAGCTCTTTATTGCAGAGATAGTGAGACTTCACGGTGTGCCCCTAAATATCGTGTCTGACCGAGACAAGATATTTGTTTCACGGTTTTGGGAAAGTTTTCAGGAGGCCATGGGCACGGAATTGCGGTTGAGTACGGCGTATCACCCGCAGACCGATGGGCAGACCGAGCGTACAAACCAGATGTTGGAGGACATGTTGCGTATGTGCATCATTGATTTCGAAGGTGGATGGGAGCAGTATCTTCCACTGGTGGAGTTTGCTTACAAGAACTCCTACCAGTTCACCATTGGCATGGCTCCATTCGAGGCGTTGTACGGTAGACCTTGCCGTTCCCCAGCATGTTGGTTGGAGATGGGGGATAACAAACTACTTGGGCCGGAAGTAATTCAGGATACTTCGGTGAGGATAGAATTGTTTCGGAGTCGCATTCGGGTAGCTTAGGATCGGCAGAAGAGCTATGCTGATGCGAAGAGGTTCTTCAGGGAGTTCCAAGTGGGGGACCAGGTTTTGCTCAGAGTATCTCCTATGAAGGGGATTATGCATTTCGGGAAGAAAGGGAAGTTGGCACCGAGATATGTGGGACCATTTCCTATTATTGAGCGGATTGGACCGGTTGCGTATAGGCTTGGATTACCGGAGCATTTGCATCGGATTCACGATGTGTTTCATATTTCCTCGCTAAGGAAATATCTTCGAGACGATTTGGCTCATCCTCACATTGCTTTGGAAGACATCGATCTCCAGCCTGATAGCTCCTACGAGGAGGGACCGATTGCTATTTTGGACCGAAGTGAGAGGAAGCTGCGGTCAAAGATAGTTCCGTTAGTGCGTGTTCAGTGGCGACATCATAATGTTGAGGAGTCCACATGGGAGCGCGAGGATGAGATGTGCGAACGTTATCCGGAGTTGTTCTTACCAGGTACTTTCTAGTTCCGAATTTCGGGACGAAATTCTGTTATTAGGGGGGAAGTATGTAATACCCCGTATTTTTTGTGATATTTATTATGGGATTAATTGAATGAAATGTGTATTAATTGGGAATTAATCCGGATAAAAATACTAGCGAGATGCGAGTTGGTATTTGATATTAATGAGTATATATGGATATATATGAATATTGAATTATGAAATTTGTCGTGAGATTGAAATACGGCAATTTGGAAATTTTGTTGAGACGCGTGTGACAGTCGCGTCAGGAATATACTTATTTTAATTAAAAAGTGAATGGCAAAAACAATGCTCCCACCGAAGCAATCAATCATGGCTCTATAATCAGCGAGCCAATCCATACCGATAATCACATCGTGCACATGCATATCTAATACCAACATGTCTGCAGGTAATACCAAGCTACCAATCTCTACCCCCACTCCCCGGCATATAAAGAAAATAAGCGACCCACTCCCCAATGGTGAGTCTACACACGTCACTGTGCTCTCTGATGTGGCTAACAACCCTAAGGCTTTCGCAAAATGTGTAGCAATAAAACAATGCGTTTCCCCCGTATCAAACAAAACCCGACCCATAGTACCATGGATAGGAAACATACCCTCAATCGCGGGTGGTGCCTGTGGAGCTGCTGCCTGGTGGATGTTATAGACACGTCCATACTGTAACTGCCCCTGCTGCACAGGAACTGCTGGAATGGCGGGTAGTGATGGCACCTGGGCTGGAGCTGGGAGGGAAGGTGGAAAAAGTGGCCTCTGTGGCTCATGTCGAGCACCCTGCTGCTGCTGCGGGGCCCTGCCCCTATCAGGACAGTCCTGGCGTTTATGGCCAGTCTTGCCACAAATGAAACACTTCCCCGGGAAGTTCCCCCCTCTCTCTCCCTGCTTCCCCCGGCCCTGGTGGCCGTTACCGTTCCTCCACTGGCCCTGCTGAAACTGCTGTTGACCATTCTGACCCTGCTGGTTCTGATGGACGTTCGGACCCTGATGGCCCTGCCAGAAACCTCCCCGTCCGTGCTTGAAATTTCCCTACCTGAACCTCTTGTGATCCCCCTGCTGGGAACCCTGGTCGCCCTGTCTCTAGCCCTGAACAGATTGTGCCCCACTGGCACCATTTCCTCCAGTCCTGCCCTGATGGATGGACTCTCCCGATCGCTTGCCCTCAGCCATGTGAAAGCGGTGATCCAGGCAATGGAGCAGTGCAGCGTTAACCACATCAGAGTAAGTGGCCAATGATAGGTTCCCCAATAAATGCTGACGGATCCTCCAAGTCAACCCATCTGTAAATTTCTGTATCTTCTTCTCCTCTGTCGGTATCTCATCCGGAACAATATTCAGAAGATTAGTGAATTCGGCCTCATACTCGGCCACAGTCTTACCCTCCTGCTTGAGGCTCATCAACTTCCTCCTCATCTCCGTGTGAACAGCTGACGAAAAGTATTTGCGGTCGAACCGCACCCAAAACTCCTGGATAGTGAGAGTATCTCTCTCCTCCACGGTGGTAATAGACTCCCACCACTACAGTGCAGACCCCACTAGCTTAAAGGTAGCTAGTATCTGCTTCTGGACATCGGTGCACTCATACATCCTCAAGTGCCGCTGAATGTCTTTCCTCCACTGACTAGAAACCACAACATCGGAGCTACCTGCGAACTCCGGAGGGTGTGCTTTCTGAAAAGCATCACGTACACGTTCCCAAGCAGACGGGAATGAATGTACCTGAACTGGCGCGGCTAATGGCGCCTGAGGTGGTGCCTGCTGAACTACGGCTAGTGCGGCATTTACCGCCTGGGCCACAATGGTTGCAACCTCGGCGGCATTCATCGTGCCTTGAACTGGTGCGGGTTGTGGTTCTGGCGTTGCATCCCTGGGAATCCTTTGTGCACGTCGTGGAGGCATTCTGAAACAAGAATAAAGTCTATAAGTTCGCAGTTATAAACTCAAAATAGATGAAGAACGTAGCATATACAAAAGAATACAACAGTCCTAAAATATAGGGCTCTACATCAAAGAAAGCTCAGCGGAAACATAATAAGCCGTACAGATCCTAAAGGACACTAGAACCTGATGCTCTGATACCACCTATGACACCCCGACTAATTAAATACCGGGTAGCTACTCCTTTATTAAATCAATACAAAATGCCAAGTTAGTTCAGTTAATAGCATCACTGTCGAAAATATTTTAATGATTACTAACCACCTAGTATTTAAAAAGTAAGTTGCCAAATTTTAATTTAAGTCTGATTAACATGCAATAAAATAATAATGGAAGAACAACATAATCCATTCACCATAACGAAGCAATGAAATAACCAACAAATAATAATAAGAAGTCCGGAGGAAAACTTCTCACAACAATCCCACAACTGAAAATAATATGACAAGTCTGAATCCTGAATTAATTACATGCCAGAAGTCTGAATAACTAAAATAAATGAAATGTCTCTAAAAGAAATGGGCGACATGCCCTAAAACTGATAAGTGCTGAATATAGAGTCAAGATAGATGAAGCGTCTACAAGCAAAGTCCTGTAACTTCCACAAACAGCTACAACTCGTCACCTGAATGAGGATCCTAAGCATGGTGTCCTTGTGGCTGGGCACCTAAAATGGTTTTTACAAAAATAGATTTGAAAGCAAATGGGTCAGAGCCCGAAAGTGGAAATCATTTTAAAAACAACAAGTGTTTTAATAACATTAAAACATTAAATGCAAAATACATGTTAGGACGTGCACTCACATGAAATTCTCACCTATCGACTACATGTGCACTCCTAACATACCGTACCCATCTAAATAACATACATATCTAACCAAACCGTAAAAATTTCTACCCCTTACTACTCGATTCCCATAATACATTCTGGCGTTATCAATTAAATAGAGGGCTTTACTTAAACTCAGATTCTCAATTAGTAATACAATTCACTATCGATTAACCTGTTATGTCTTCTCAAAACATTACCATAATTATATTCACAATACCAACATGAAAGTTCCCATTAATTAAGTGTATATTATTCACGTCATAAATATACAATACAAGCACCCCGAGACTAAGCTGCGGTGCACACATACTCTGCTATCCATCCTGGTACATCACGTACATAAGGATCACGCATTTCGAATCTCTCAGGAATCGTTCTCAGATAACAACAATCACAAACAATGGAGGCGAACACAGTCACATCACATGGGTCACGTACATACCTACGCTCCCACGATCAGCAGACTTATTAATATCCCAATAAGTCCTTCTCTGACCTATGTTCTCGAGGTACCAATCTAAATCCGGGCAACACAAGGATTAGAGGGCCCTAAGCGAACGTAAACCTCCCGTGATAGCAAGTATGGTAGGTATGTCATACACATAAAATCATATACATATACTAAGTATGCACACATCTTAGTAGTCACCATAATATAGTTGTGGTATACTTCTCATTCTCGTACCGACAGATAATGCTACACAATTTATATGTTCCCGGTTAATATAATTATTTAGGCCGTCAATAATTCTCGCATCGTAATAGACACTCACGTCCTAATTCACAATTTCCCTTAGGTTCAAACTACACTTCTAAGTTTTACTCCTCATTATATCCCAAATATATCAATTAATCAACAAGGAAGTGTTATCTCTACATATAAACAAGGTTACGGGACACTCGAAACCAAAACAGGCTAAAAAGCCTAAACTGTCAGCTCGTTAGAAGTCTCGTTCGAACGAGGCTGGTCGAACGAGAGTTCGTTCGAACGAACTGGGTATCTAACGAGATCTCGTTCGAACGAAAGACATCGAATGAACATTCAACTCGTTAGAAGGCAAACTGTCCACTCGTTAGAAGCTCGTTCGAACGAGCTCGTTCGAACGACCTGGGTAGGTCTTCTAACGAGAGGCCAGTTTCGAGCCCAGAAATTCCTTATCTCGTTTTTCCATCTTTTCTTCCACTCTAATCTCATCTAAACATCAATCCAACAATTGTTCAAGGTTTCTAATCATTCCTAAATATACTTAAGTCATATACTAACGTATTTTGTGGGATTAATTCATCCTAAATATCATCCTAATATCAAATCTCTACATCTTCTTCCCCAATCACAATAACATGAACCCTAGAAATTAAATTCATCCATAGACATAAATAAATCCGTTTTTATGGTATAAAAGATGTATATTTCTTTGAATAATCATCCTAAAATTGTTCTACATGGAATCTCCTCATAAATTTTATAAATCTCTACATCCAATTCAATGGGTTTTTATCATTCTCCAAGAACAATGAAATTTTATAAATTTCCTACGCATGGAAGAAGCATTCTTTGCAAAATATGTAATTAAACCACTTGCCTTATGTGTATCTCTGATTTTGATGTCGAATTGATGAAGTGTTCTCTCTCTCTCTGCAGAATTCTCCTCTCTTCTCTCTCTCTACAAGCCTTCTTCTCCAAAGTGACAATGGTGGCTAGGGTTTTGCCTTAGGAACTCTTTTGGAACTAATTTCAATAACCTCCGTAGCCCATTAGGTTATTAATGGGTTTAGTGGGTAATTGCCAAATCAGATATTAATTCCTAATTTTCGTGGGTTTTAATTCCCAAAAATCCAAAATTACCAAACTACCCTTATACGTTGCCGGTATGGCCTAAAAATGCCCCGGGACCCAAACTAAACCCCCGGCTAGTGTTTTCTGACTATTTCGACCCTTCCGGACGCGTTGGCGCACTCAAAACGACCATACGGTTAATAGAAATAAAATTCACTTTTTAATTAAAATAAATATATTCCTGACGCGACTGTCACACGCGTCTCAACAAAATTTCCAAATTACCGTATTTCAATCTCACGACAAATTTCATAATTCAATATTCATATATATCCATATATACTCATTAATATCAAATACCAACTCGCATCTCGCTAGTAGTTTTATCCGGATTAATTCCCAATTAATACACATTTCATTCAATTAATCCCATAATAAATATCACAAAAAATACGGGGTATTACACATACCTGACTACCCAAATACAATCCAAAGAACAACAAATTATTAGTATCTGGTAGCATTAATTTTTCATGCAAAACAGTCCCAATATTTATTTCTTAAGATTTTATGTTCATAATTTATTTTAGAACATATGAGTTTAATGGAGGCTAAAATCAAGATACATAACACTAAAGGAAAAGAATAGGATAAATATGCCCGTGATTAAATGTAGAAATTTCCGAGTTCCTCTTGAAAAATTGAACAAAAACTCCTCTTGAACCAACTTGGGATATATTTGTTTAAGCCTTCAATAAATTCTCCAAAACTCCAACTCTAGCCCCAATATATAAGCTCCAAGATTTCCTTAAGCTATATACTCCTTGAGTGGTTGTTTTGGTGTGTAAATATGTCACAAATATGAAGTTTTAGTGGTTGTTTAGAGAGGGGAAGGAAGAGCTACGAATTTTCAAAAGTGTTTGAGAGTTGTGAGAGTGATCAAAATCTGATTGGTTTCTTCTTTCATCAACCCACACGGTTAATACATTATATAACCCCATAATCCATTAGTTTATTCATTAATTAACTCCAAAAATCTCACACCCATCCAATGTTGGTGAGGTTATTCAAAGGGGATGGTGGGGGAGGTATAGACTAGGGGTTAAATCAATGGATGGCTTAAGATTAAACCAAAATAAAAAATAAAACTCCAAATCTATTAATATTTTTACTATTTTTACAACTGAAAAATAGATCTAAAATAGGCCTATGATGTTTTTTGAAGATGTCAAAGAAGAGAAAGTTGCTCAAAATTAAATTTTAAGTCGATCTGGAATTTTTCAGAATTTTCTGAGCATTATTATTTTTTTAACGAAAAATGATAATATTTTATTTATTTATTCATTTTTTGACTTTTGACCCCATGACACTCTTAGGACTATTTTTAGCATCCAATAAATATGGTCAAATTATTTTTAACCCCAATAAAACGTCCTACAAAAATCATGCAAGTTCGCGTCCTGCGCGACACATGCTGACAAAAGTCGCGTTTTATGAACCATGACTGTGTCACAATCATTCCTTGGAATTTTTGCATCAAACTTAACCAACATATTTATTTAATTAAAAGAATAAAATTTTAAATTTTTATTTTTCTCGAATATTCCAATTTTAATTAAAAATATCCATTTAAAAATCCGGGTTGTTACAAGAATACCACTCAGATCCAGAGCAGTCCACAAGAAGGATTCCACCCTCGGTATCCGCCGATCAACCTTTTTCATTCCATTTAACCTTCATCCGTGATCCCTCGGGTCATACGATCAGTAGTAGAGATCTCTTTCCACAAGATTATATCATATATAAGACTATTATGGTTTCAAATAGATTCACAAGTATATTGGGGAGGATGTTTTTGTGAATCAAAGAGGTGTTTAGACCTAAAAAGTTTGAGGACTTTTGTAACATATATCCAGTTTGCATTTTTTCAAAATTTTATTTAAATTTTTTTTCGAAATAGGTATTTATAGGTCGTACATAAAACTTGAGGCAGTGAAATTCATTCGAACAAAAATAGAAGTCGTTTGAACGAGAATATCATCTCGTTAGAAAGAAAACACATTTTGTTCGAACGAAAATTCAATCTCATTAGAACCATCGTCTAACGAGCTTCGAATTAATTCAAACAGAACACCCTCTTTGGATGTTCGTTTGATAAAAAAGATCAAATGAACGTTCTAAACAAATAACCATTTTATTCGAACGAGATCAAGAAAAAAATATTTTTAACTCTTAAAATTTGCCTCAATTTTTATAAAAAATACATCTCCTAAGTATAAAGGTAAATATATTCAAACTCCTAAAAAATTTATACCTTCATAATATAAACAAGTCTGGAACTTGGAGATGTTGAGATTCATTTCATCGTGTCGGCACGTGTGGGTTTATAATGGGATACACCAAATGTGCCATGGTGCAAATAAAATAAATGGTAAGCCTAAGCTAAACTATTTTCCCTTATTGGCTAAAAGGTCATAAGAAGAAAGCACCAGGAATGCCAAAAGTTCTAAATTGAGAAAGTGTAATGGATGTGGTTTGTTTGGCTAATAACATGGGGATATTGTCCAATGCTAACTGATTGGTAAGTAACATATATATTTTGCATTCATTTTTTAGTTATAATTAGAATGTTTAAACAGACTTGGGATGTGTTTGTAGATATTTATTATGTCAACAAGACCCAAATGAGAGCCTAGGAGATGACAGTTATTCATCTGAATGGGATTATAATTATTTACCAAGTTATTTAAAAAGTTCTAAGTTATTTATTTTGGCATACTAATCTTACGTTTTTTCTTCCTTTTTAGGAGCATCATTGTAATTTGGATGCAAGTGGTGTTGGCTGCTTTTTGGATTTAGATGCTCTACATTTTATTTTGTTTGGATGGACTATGCAATATTTTGTTTAGATAATGTAGTTGAGTTTGGATGAATGTATTTGAAGTTGGATGATGTACGAAAATTTGGATGAGTGCATTTGAAGTTGGATAGATGTACTCGTTTAGTTTATGAATATATTTAAATTATGCATCAAACAAAAAAATAAGTCTACTTGTACATGCTAATAAAGGATAAATAATAATACATACTATCACTAGTCTGGCAGTCTGTGGCATATTATAACAAGCGTAGACGATAAATAAAAATACATATTAGATAGGCTTCTGTAACACCCCAAGACTTTTGGAATAGTAATAAATTTATTTTGGGAGAAATAAATAATATTTTATTGGAGAATAATTAAATTGGCAATTGAGGTCAAAATTTAGAGTCGTTAGAAAGTGTCTCGAATGGAAATTCTGAGGGTACCATCATTTTCGGAAGGTTCGAGAAAGTCGAAATGACTGTACTTGGGGTCTATTTGGGTTCCGAAATAAATTAGGACCGTTTGACTCGAATTAAAGTCACCGGGTCATTTAAAGTGTGTATTATCATTTAAAGATGTGTACCTTGGGAGATTAGGCTTAAAAAGCCTATGGGAGATATTTCTCCAAAGAGAGAAAGAGAAAAAGAAAAGAAAGAAAGAAAGAAGAAGAAAAGGAAGGAGAAAAGAGAGAGAAAGAGGATTTTCCGGCCAAATACGCGATCTCAAGGCGGATTCAGACCCTACGAACCCGAGGAAAGGGATTAAACTTGCTAAATAATTGTTGTGTACATTTATTGCATGATTTGTGGATTGATATTTTGGGTTTTAGGTTTAATTTAACAAAACCTAACTTTGGGGTATAATCTTAGATTTAATATGTAGATCTTTGATTTGAGGATAGAAATTAGTTTACATGTATGCTAGGATGAATATTAATGATATATTTGTGTTTGGGTTGAAAAGAAATGGAGAGAAACTGATAAATATGAATTTTGTGATTTTGGCTTACTAAAAAGTAGCCATTTTCGAGCCTCCAGGTAGGCCGAATCGATTCGGCCCCCTATCCAAATCGATTCGGAAATATGCAGGTGCCCAGGTCTGAGTGACCGAATCGATTCGGACCCCAGCCGAATCGATTCGCCTTCCTGGACGACTTGATTCACTGGGCCGAATCGATTCGGAATTGGCCCGAATCGATTCGGAAACAGGGCTTTTGAGGGATTGTTTTTCTAAAAAGAATTTTATCCCGTTTTGTTCGAGGATATCAATTGGGGATCTCTATAGGAGATATTTGGAGTATGTTTTGGAGACTTTTAGCGAGTTTCCCTTATAAGAAATTTTGGAGTCATATTGACTAAGTTTGAGTAATACCGATTAGAGATTTTGGTATTTTACTAAGTGGGGAAGCCCACTTTTATTTGGGGTTTTATTTGGTGATAATAACAATTTCACGATTTGAAAATGAGAATAACTTAGAGATACTGGATCTTAGGATCCAATCCCAAATGGGATAACTTTAAAGGTTCATAAAATAAATTGAACCATATTATGGATGGAGAACCGCGTATGCTAATTGAGGTTTATTAGGATCAAGAATATCCTTAACTTGATTTGAATTTAGAGACAATTCATTATTAGAAGCGACATTTGAGCTTCAAGTGAGAAATAGTATAGTGTATACTAAGTGGGGAAGATGTGTGAGAATTGACGATTGGTATATCTTGAGAGAAATATACTAAACACTGATGTTAATCAAATTGCGCCAATGGGCGTATAATGAAAATGAAGATAAATATGATGTTGCAGGTATACCTTATAAAATGGTATATCTTTATTATGTGGGATGTATGTATACCTTATATGTTGGTGTATATGCATGTTAAGCATACCCCCTCCTTGCTATCATTGGGAAGTTTCGTGCGTAGAGGGTGAGCATCCTGGCAAATAAAGCAGGTTGTGGATATTCCCCAGGTCATAGTCGTCCTTTGTGGTCAGCAAATGACATTTATGATATACATTTATTTATTTTGGGGGTGAGAGGTTGTGGGTATGTGTCGCTCTCACTTGCCGGTTAGGAACTATGACCGCTTCCCGGACGTTGTGTGCGTGAGTTGATCACGAGGTGGGTGTCGTTGAACCCCACCAGGTGGCCCCAGTTTGCTACGTATATGGGCTGCTGGAAGATGATAGCATGTGAGCCTGCGTCCTTCGAGTTATAGCTCGGTTGGATGGTTATTATTGCTTGTGTGTGTATTTGGGTATCAAAGGGATAATGGACCTCAACGACCTACATTGCCAGGATTAGTGTATCAGGGGGGGGGGGGGTTCCTTGTTTGGATTTTGCCTCGGTGAGACGTCCCACGCACGAACTGCAGTGTAATGTTGGAACTTGGGGATAAGTTTAGTCCTTAATGCTCATAATTATATATATATATATATATATGTCACCTATCCCGACAATCGACAGTGCTAGGAGTAGTGTAACGGGGGGGTTCCTTGTTTGGATTTCGTTTCGGCGAGACGTCCCACGCATGAAACGCCGCGTACTGTTGAGAATTGGGAATATTAATTAATTAAAATTTGGATAATAATAATTTGGGTTACATGCATCTTGTATTGAGGGCATAATGAGCCTCGAGGATCGATACGGCTAGGAGTAGTGTAACGAGGGGGGGGGGGGTTCCTTGTTTGGATTTCGCCTCGGCGAGACGTCCCACACACGAAACGCAGTACCGTGTTGAAAATCGGGAGGAGTTTAGTCCTTAACTCTTGATGCTAATAACTCATATATAATTATATATATTATTTACATGCCAATGAAGGGCATCACTAGACTACAAAATTCTAGTAAATGATATTGTTGATGTATTGTGATGATGTGGACATGATTGGATCATGTAACTTTATATGTTCAACAAATGAACATTATAAAGATAATTGTAACTATTACATTAAAGTTAATGTATATAACTTAATGATAATTGAAATAAATGTAGATTTGGAGATAGGTTAGATGGTTTCACTTAAATACTTCACTTGGGTTTAAGTTAGAATCCTCTTACCTAAATTAGAATCAGGCATCCATTTGGAGATCACGTGCATACGCTTAATGCGCGCTTTAGTTGAGAGGTGAGTTGAATTTTTATGGAGAGTTTGATTCCAACTAAATCATGTAATAATGCATTTATAATTATTATGCATTTTAATACACTTGATATAAAATGTTTTTCAAACTCGGGATCTGACCCGTTTATATTTTCTTCCTCCATGTATATATTGTATTACTTCAGGGGTCCCTCCGCAAGGTCGCCTTTGATGTTCATCCATTCAGTATTTGTGGAGCTATGGCAATTGCGGACTGTTGCGGCACTTTGCCTTAGTCAATTCCTATCCTTGTACATCTAGATTAGGATTCAGTTTGTATATTGAGTTAGTATTCAAGTGTTGTATATTAAAACTTTTATATTTCATTTCTCAGATTATTGTATTGTCTGTTACCCGACAGCATATTCGGGTATTTTATTTGTTCTTTGTATTGCACTCATGTACATTATTAGAGTTTGCACTTATCACTCATCATAGTTAGATCTATATTGTTTGTTATGTGCATTATTTGTTTTGTTGTTGTTGTTAAATATAAAGTTTTAAAATTTTGACAATCCACTTTGAATAGTTTCGGGTAGTTAGCCTTATATTATAGTGTTTTGTAAGTTGATGTTGAGACTGTGCCATCTGAGATACCTGATTTATTATAGTATAGGGCTGGCCACCCGTTATTATTTGGAGCAGGTTGTCACAGATGGTATCAGAGCATCAGGTTCTAGTGTCTTTAGGATCTGTGTGCGTTACTACGATCTTCCGTAAGCGTTCTTGATGTAGAGCCTTATTATTAGGACGATTGCATTCATACGTCCATATCTTTCTGTGATTCGGAAATATTTGAAAGGCGTTCTGATACAATTATTCTTGTTTCAGATGCCACCGAAGGGAGGTCATTCAGTCAGGGCAAATAAAGGGAATGTGCAATCCCAAATGCCTCAAAGGAACATGACTACGGATGACGTTGCCAATATTGTGACACAAGCAGTAACTGCTGCCGTTTCTACGATGGCTCAGCAATCTGCCGCTCGAGCAACCCCACCCCATTTAGGATTGTCTTTATGGGAGAGAGTGAAGGAAGATTTTAGTAAGGGGCATCCTCCCGAGTTTGTAGGAGGAGTTGATGCAATAGCTGCAAATCGATGGAAGAATATTATACAGAGGCACCTTCGTATGGTGGAGTGTAGTGAGGTGCAGAAACAATTTTTAGCCACCTTTAGGTTATCGGGTGCCGCTCTCCATTGGTGGGAGTCTGTCACCACATCTGAACAGAGAGATGCTTTACCTATAAAAGAATTTTGGAAACTTTTTGATCGAAGGTATTTTCTTTCCTCTACTAGAAATATGGAGATTTTTCAAGGTAATAGAACGGTGGATGAATAGATTTTTCTAGATGGGCGAAATTAGTACCTAATGAGGTAAATACGGAAGAGAAACGTATATCAAAGTTTTTCAAGGTTTAGATTGGAAAATCCAACAACATTTGTTAGAAAGTCCTAAGTTAATGACTTTTGTCGAGGTAGTAAATGCGGAACTATTAAAGTGTCATGAATATCGTTTTCATTGGCGAGAGGGTAAGAACTTTGGAGATTCGAGTTCATCAAGTGAGTTTGGCAAGGAGAGTGCCAGTAATGCGAGTGTGCAGAAAGGATTTATGGGTAAGTGTTTCTTTTGTAAAGAAATAGGTCATAAAAAGAGAGATTGTCCTAAAAGAGGTAAAGGACCACGGTTTGATGAAGTTTTGGAAGTGCAACCCCTACAACAAATTCGAGGTCGTTTTAGACTGGGGGACTATGTTTGGGAGCCCATAGATGAGGATGGGCAATCGGATTAGAGATGAATGGTGTAAGTTAATTTTCCTTTATAAATAGGATAATTAATATGTAAAGTTTTGGGAATAGCGTATGGGAGATATTTATGAATGGGTAGTGCTATAGCCCTTTTTTTCTGTTTGTGTATGGTATGAAATTGACCCTAAGGGGAATTTTGAGTAAAATAGGCTCTTATTCTATGATTTTGTAAAAGAATAGATGATTTTGAAAGGTGCTCAAAAAGAGTTTTAAACCTTGTAGTAAATGTAAGAATGGAAATGGTGATAAGTAGTAATGATAAAAGCTACTTCTTTTTATATAGTCATGATAGACTATTATAATTGTTGTATTCCAGATATGGATGTGCCTTATAAATGGCAATATGTTGAGATGGTGTAAGATGTTGTTTATGTTTGAAAGCTGAGATTGTGGTTTGATGGGACGCAGGTAAAATTTTAGCTCATGGGTATGATAATATTTGTGAGCTACATGTTATGTATATGATGATCTAAAAAGACCTTGTGTTGGACATAAGGCATTTTATATTATATTATAATATATAAACCGTTTTCAAAATAAATTATTTTCCAAAATAAAACTTTTACCGGCCTTCGGGCCCTTTCAAAATGATTTTCATAAAATTTAATTTTTCAAATTCTAGTCTGGATTTAACAAACTCTCAATCACCGACGTCGCCACACAGTAGTGTATTGGGAGGGTTCCTTGTTTGGATGTCGCTTTTGCGAGACGTCCCCCGCACGAAAGTGGCGAATGTCAGGAATTGAGAGGAGTTATTTCTGTGGACCATTCAAAACTTTATACACTAATTAAAATGCTAGTACTATATTTATGGCGATGTGGAACTTTGGAGGCAAATAAAGCCTCATTATGAATGGTTCGAGCACAAAACTCAAATAAAAAGGGTGTATGGGCGCCCTAGTTGTGGACGTTGGTTTTTATTTAACTCATAATTAACTCCTGAAATCATCATTCGGATCAATATCCTTATAGTTTGGTAGTTCAGAGTTGAATATGTATAATGGACAGTTACATACCTTCTTCAAAAGAATCTTATGATGAACTCGACATAAACGATGAGTCATTTGTTCAATCTCACGTTTCACTAGAGAGATTATCTTTAGATTATTTTTAGTCTTATCTTTATAGTAATTTGCAGACCTAGCTTGTGGAATAGGTACTCCGTGCCACCGGTCATACACTTCAAGATCATACCATCGGTCGAACAAATGAGACCATTCTAGATTTGATTCTAGAATGGGAAAATCTCCTACCGACGAGGGAAACAATATAACATGATTAAAGGCGGATAGTAGGAGGCTCATATGAATATGTTTGTTCTGAAAACCCTTTTTATCACCTCTCCATTGCTTGCCAGCTGGGTTATAGTAAATTCTGAGATTTAACATCCGTCGTGGTATTTCTGGAAGAGGATTTTTTTCCAAACCACTTCTTTCGACCTGGATTAGGCTTTGGTAGGGTAGAAATTGACATGAGAGGGTGTGACCTTGGTCTTCCTGGAAATGGGGGTGAGCATATAGCCCACAAATGAGGTTTTTGAACCTTGGAAGAGGTGCATTCTTCGTCATTATCCATTTTAAATAAAATCTATAAATAATTAACATAAAAATAATAAACATGATTAGTTTTGTAGTTTAGAAGAATGTTTTTAAATTTGGATGAAAACATCAAGCACCAAAGTGAACTTTTATAGTTTCATAATTATATAAGATCTCAAAAGGCATAATTAAATAAATATTATGATTTATGTAATTTGTTTTCTGCACTAAGTCTAAATAGTAAATAAATAAATCTAAATAATATTAAATTAGAAAAGATATGGATTAAAAAATTTGGACTGTATTAAAAAAATTCGGACTGTATTTTTTATTTTTTTAAATGTATTAACTTTGCACATTCAGGACTATATTTTTTTTATAGAAGTAATATACTTTAATGTAAGAGATGATTTTAAAAAAACAACAGTATAAAAAAAACAGGTTTGCACAAAGAAGTAACCAAATACATGTATGTAAATTTAATCCATGTCTTTGTTGATAATTTTATTTTGGGGGAAAAATGCAAAAGATACAATTTTAAAAAACAACTTCTGGACTATATTTTAAAAGAAAACACAGCTTAATTAACATTTGGTAGGTAATATTTATAAGAACCCATCTTCCGGACTGTATTTTAAAAAAAAAATCTGGATTATATTTAAAAAAAACCAGGACTGTATTTAAAAAAAATTATGGACTATACTTTTAAAAACAAATCTGGCATGTATTAACTTTGCACTAGATTGTATTTAAAAAAAATAATATGCTTTAATGTAAGAGAAGATTTAAAAAAAACAACATTATCAAAAAAAGGATTTGCACAAAGGATTGACAAAACACATATATGTAAATTAATGAGAAACTTTGAAGATCAGTTACATGTTTTTAATGATGAGAGGGTGAAAGCAAACAAATGAGGATTATTTCTCACAAAAGCAAAGCTAGGCAAGGCTTAGAGAGAGAGAGAGAGAGAGAGAGAGAGAGAGAGGAAGGGTAATAAAATCCAAAGATGAGAAAAGTTTAAGGGTTTTGGTGATTTTGTTTGTTCTCACTTTTCAACCCAACAAACACGTGTATCATTTTTAAAAACCTCTTTATCACCCGCTCCTTAACCTGCTATATATATAAAATAACTTATGCTAGCAAGAAAATTTATGTTTTTGAGATAGGAAGGGAGAGATAGCCGGGTTGAAGATATAAAAGTGGGAAAAGACAAAAGATGAGTGAAAATAGGATTTTATTTGGGTCACTAAACTTACAGAATTGTCATGGCTCTATCACGGTCCGTGACTGCATGACAAGATTTTCTAGGGCCTTATCACGATCATTGACCGTGATAAAAATGCGTATTTTTTTGTCACAGTAACAAAGCTTCTCCAAAAAAATGAGGTAATTTTAAGAGAGATGGGATTTTTGGGTTCTTTACGAAGAATTTATTAGGATCTCAGTTGGGGGATGCTAATTACTCTCTCAACATAAGTGGTCTTTGTTGTGTTTGTGGCAGAAAGGAACGATGGCTAGGGATTGTTTGGTGGGTGTCTAACCTATTCGTAAATAATTTTTACTTAGGAGGAAAACCTAGTAAAAGGGTGGCTCACTTGCATCTGTCAATGTGAGGATGAAACAATGACGGAGTACAAAACTAGATTTAATGTTGAAAATAGGAGGTGGTGGATTATAATGTGTAAGGACAAAATTTCCAATTGAGTTTGTTGTATGTTTATTTGACTTATTCCCAGAACAAAATACGTTTGAGTTATAGGTAGATTTTTATTGTCACGATCCCACACAAACTATGACGTATTGAAGTTTATTGAAGATGTTGTGGCAAAGTTTCAAGGAATTTATCATGTCGATTTATGGTGCATATTTCATCTTCAAGTTTAATTGCATTTCGAGATCACTCAGGTATGAATGCGTAATTTTAATGGGACTCTGAATTTATTTTAAAATGTTTAAGGATGTTGTTTTATTAAATAAATAATGTTAAAATGTTTTTAAAAGTGTTTGAAAATGTTTACACTTCATTTATTCTAAGATAAACATCATTTAGAGTTGTGTTAAAATCAAACACACCTGTACAGTTGTTCAAACTACCATACCAGTCGTTCGAGCAAAATAGGGATGTCGTTCGAGCGACATGCCTATGTTGTTCGAGCGAGATGCCGACTAAAGAAAAATATTTAAGGCGTGTCTTCTCAGAATTTCGTCAAGGTGTGCAGTCTGAAACACAGTTTACGAACCAGTACGTTTTCTGCACATAGTTTTCTAACGTTTTTTAAGTCCAAAACATCCATAGAGTTTCAAAGATCCAAGCTTTCATTATTATATGATTTAGTGATCTTTGTGCACCATTCGGAGTTTGTTTTACATAGAACTTTGCTAGGTTTTGCGGCGGAGAAGAGTAAGAGCCGTGCTCAACATCATAGACATAACAAGCCATATCGGTGGACACCGAGACATACGTGGACGCATTTGTTGTTGATGAGCATCGTGGAAGAAGGAATTTCTGTGTGGGCACTGTAGAGGAGTGGTTGAAGATCAGAAGAGCATCAAGTCTAGTGGAGATTGGGTTGTTGAGTAAGACTTGTGTCTGTTCCTTGTAAATCCACATTCATAGTGATTGTCTGGCTTGGGCCGTCCGAGGTTTTTTCCCTTTATGGTTTCCTCTTACACCCAGCGTTGTGAGCATTCTTTTCCTCACTTTATTTGATTTAATCACTAGATGCATGTTTAGGATTAATCAAGATAAAATTTGGTTAAGTTAAAATTGGTGCACATAAAAATTTGAAAAAGAGTTTTTCAAAAAGGGAAAGTGTTTCATCATCCTTAAAGCAAAGTCTGATTTGAAAAATAAGGGGACAAGAAATATGTATCAGAGCCTGGAACATATTTTTATTGTGTTAATCCCTTTTTATTGTTAAGGATGAATTTTGGAAATTATGACAATTTTTGTACTCTTATTTTTTATGGTGCTAATTATGCTTATTGGAAGATATGAATTAGAAGTGACTTGAAATCCATAGATGAGCACGTGTGGTTAGCAATTGAAAAGGGTCGGACACCACCAATTACGCAAGATGGTGAGGCCACTAGTTTGAAACCCGTTGAGTCATGGACTGAGGCTGAACATAGGCTTGCACTTTATAAGTTTAAGGGTCTGCACGTTATTTCCTCACATGTCACACCTGAAGAGTGAAATAGAATAATGACTTTTGAAACATCAAAAGAGGCTTGGGATACGTTTTCACTCACTCACGAGGGCACCATCATGGTTAGGGCGTCTAAGTTATAAAATCTCACTACACAGTTTGAGACAATTAAGATGTTAGAGAGTGAGACGTTTGATGAGTTCTACATTAGGTTATCCACTATTATCAATGCATCATTTAACTTAGGAGAGAAGATACCCGATAACTAAGTCATAAAGAAAATCTTAAGGTCGTTGCCTAAAAGGTTTGATGCAAAAGTGTCTATTTTAAACTCACTTGGTATGCTAAAGTCGACAAAACTTGAAGAGATTGTAGGTGACCTTCAAACCTATGAACTCGATATGTTTACCTCCAAGAAAGAGCCAAAGAAAGAAAAGGGTATTGCTTTGAAAACCCAGAAGGAGGAGACTAGAGTTTCAGATGACGATTTCGATTTTGAGGATGACGCCTTATTGGCAAAGAAATTCAAAAAATTTCTTAAATTCAAAAAGCAATCGAAATATGCCAAAATATTTGAGAAATTCAAGAACAACAAGGAAGATTCCATCCCTAAGGATAAAAGTGAGAAAGTTAAGAGGGATGAGTCGGATAGGCATTTTGGGTGTGAGGGGTATGGTCACAAGGTTGCCGAGTGTCCCACTAGATTTAAAAAAGGGGTCAAGAAACCGATTTCATATAATGCCACCTTAAGTGATAGTGATCCAGAAGAGGGAGAGAGTTCCCCAATTGAGTGTAACTTTTTTGCATTTATGGCATGTCATGTGAGCGACAACGATAAATCTTCCCATGAAGATAATCATGTGCACGACACTTCCTTGGCCATTGAAAGTAAATCTCAAGTGTGTGAGGGTAATGAGAGTGATGAGGAGGATATTGATGTGAAAGAGTTAATGAGTTATATGCTGAAGCGTGAAAGTGAAAAAATCAAACTCAAAATTTCAAGCTAGGTTGAATGAGAGTGCCATAAAAAATAATGATGTTTTGATTGAGGATCTTAGGTAAGGAGAGAAGAAGCTTAGGGAGAAGCTAGATTACGTTGAGAAAGAGAAAGAAAAAGACAAAGACAAAGAAAACCTTCATGGTTTGATGGAGGCATTGAAAAAGGAGGTGATAGAGTTTAAGGAGTCTAGGCATGTGCTTGAGTCTAGGATTCATGAGTTAGAAGAGAAGTTGAAAGACTCGATTAAAGTTAAGTTTGACTTGGAATCTAGGTCAGAGAAGTTGGATAGGATGTTAGGCACCGTCCAAGTCAAGAGAGATAGGTTTGGTATAAGCTATGATGATCACATTGTTTCCATTCCCAAAGTCAATGCCATTCGTGTGAGAGAGCCCACTAGGAACGTGAGGAGAGGTCGCTATTTTGGTAATCATTCCCATTGTATTTACACTTGTTCCCATTGCAGTAGGAAAGGTCACCATGGAAATTTTTTCTATGACCTTAGGAATGCTCCTAGGAAATTTAGGAATAAAGTCGTTTTGGTTCCAAAAACTCCCATGCATCATGTCACAGCTACTTGGGTTAGGAAATCGAACATAGAGGCTTTAGGACTAAAACTTCATGGTTCTCATGCTATATTTAATGGATGATTGTGTTTCCATGTGTGTCATACGCTAGTCTTTGCATCGTGATTCATATCTTGGTAATGTTATGACATGTGTATCATTTTGTATTATATTTTTTATTTATTGAGTCTTATTTGAAATATACAAAGAGATTTTATTTTTGATAAATTTTTTCAAAAAATACAAAAAGATTTTTGGTTTTAAATTTTTTTGAGAAAAATACAAAAAGATTTTTCTTTTATTTGAGTTAAAATATTTTTAGAAAAACTCAAAAAGATTTTCGTTTATTTTTGTGTCATGAGTTTACATGTTTGATGTGGAATATTGGTGTGCTTGGACCGTCTTCCTTTCATTATTCATGTGTCCAAGACATTTGGTCATAATTATTGATGCTTTGAATGATCTTAACCATTGTATTATGGGGTTGTTTCGAAGTGAACATGCATTTTGATTCGACTTTGTTTATATGCCATAATTTCACACATGCACGAGTTTATATGAATATTTGACTTCTCTTGCATATTTGAGTTTGGTGAGACGTTCTTATCTCAATTTTGTCATCTATGCGTAAGTAGACTTAGGGAGGAGGTGTGGATATAAGAACTGTTTATCGTGAGGATTGAAATTGAAAAAAATGATTAGTGTTCACAGGAAAGGGCTGCGAGAGTGTAAAATTGACTCATCGTGAAAGCCACCGTTTAAAAGAGCCCAAAAGAAATCAAGGCAATAAAAATAATTACATGCCAAAATAGGCCAAATTAGTTTATGTTCATTCCAAAAGAAAAATATTATATATATTTGAGGGAGTTTGGATGGATAATTAAATGGGTTTGCACCACGAATCCTAACATTAAAACATCATGTCATGACGCTATTGTTTGTAGAATTGTCAAAATTCCAGATTTGTGTTCATGATGTTTGTTTAGTTCATTAAGATCACACTTTAAATGTCACATATGCCTAAGATAAAGTTTGATGATATATTTCTATCAATTAGAGCTTCTTGATCATTTTGATGTGTTGGAATTGTCATTCATTTGTTGTAGTTCATGCCCATACATTCCATGTTCATGTTTGAGCAACAACGGTACTATGTTAGCATGTTATTAACATTGTTTTGTGTATTTTCTTTTCTATTTTGCCACTGTTTTGCAGTTTTTGATATTTCCAGTTAGTTTTTTCACGAAATTTTTTCACTGGACGAAACTACATGTTTTTAAGAATTGGAACTGAATTTTTGGTTTTCTCGTTCGAGCGAGAACTTGATGTCGCGCGAAGCCTCTGTCGTTCGAGCGATAGCCTGGAGATTTTTTTTTGGTTTCTGCTGTTTCAGTACCCTGTTCTTGGTTTTCATTTGTTTTTTTTACTGGAGGGTTGCTTCAGGATAGTTTGTTATATGCAAATTATCATTAATTATATTTTTTATTGATTTTATGTTCATTGTGTCACACCTGCTTAGATTGTTGATTCATGTTGTGTGATTAATGTTTGCTAGCTGAGGATTTAATATTGTTGATCATTATTAGCTAGTTGTGTCATTGATATCTAGATACACTTCATTGATTTATCTTATGCTAGAAATTTTTATCTTTTCACCGGGGTATCTATTCGAGACAAAAACGAGAGAGATGTATGTGATGTAGGGGGAGAATTTATTTGATGAGGGAGAGTTTGTTTGATGAGCAAATACATTTATGGCATAACTTATTGGTATCCTATTTGTGATCATATTCTTTCAAGTTTATATTGGTTAGTCTATGAAAATCTCTTTCAAGTTTATATTGGTTAGTTTACTCAAATTGGTATCATATTGTTTTGCATCAGTACAAATTGGTATCCTGATTTAGATGTTGTTTACATATTGATATCATGTTTTGCTCACATAACAAATGATTTGGATTTGATTTTACATATTGGTTTATATCATTTATTCCTCCATACTTCACGTGGTATTTTTTTGTTTCATGTGTATAGGTATGCTTAAGAGAATCGAGATTTCAAGTTTAATCACATTCATAAAGTTCATGCTTGCCAGACCATCTTCTACTAATCTTGTCCTGTAATTTTTGATTTTGGGTTTAATAGGATGGGATTTAGGCATCATACGGCTTGACGGCCCGACTTAGGCATTTCACTGTTGGTTTTGTCCCGGAATAGTCAAAGGGGGAGATTCTTAAGGAAAAAATTTCAAATTGAGTTCGTTGTATGATTATTTGACTTATTCCTAGAACAAAACACATTTGAGTTATAGGTAGATTTCTATTGTCATGATCTGATGTATTGAAGCTTACTGAAGACGTTGCGGCAAAGTTTTAAGGAATTTATCATGCCGATTTATGGGCATATTTCGTCTTCAAGTTTAATTGCATTCTGAGATCACTCAGGTATGAATGCATAATTTTAATGGGACTCAAAATTTATTTTAAAATGTTGAAGGATGTTATTTTATTAAAGAAATAATGTTAAAATGTTTTTAAAAGTGTTTGAAAATGTTTACACTTCATTTATTTTGAGACAAACATCATTTAGAGTTGTGTTAAAATCAAACACATGTGTACAGTCGTTCCAACGACCATATAAGTCGTTTGAGCGACATAGGGATGTCATTCGAGCGACATGCCTTTGTCGTTCGAGCGAGATGCTGACTTAAGAAAAATATTTAAGGCGTGTCTTCTCAGAATTTCATCAAGGTGTGCAGTCTAAAATACAGTTTACGAACCAGTAAGTTTCCTGCACATAGTTTTCTAAGGTTTTATAAGTCCAAAACATCCTTAAAGTTTCAAAGATCCAAGATTTCATTATTATATGCTTTAGTGATCTTTGTCGGCACCATTTAGAGTTTGTTCTACATAGAACTTTGCTGGGTTTTACGATGGAGAAGCGGATGGGACGTGTTCAACATCGATGGACACCGAGACATACATGGATGCGTGTATTGTGGACGAGCATCGTGGAAGAAGGACTTTTTGTGTGGGCATTGTGGAGGAATGGTTGAAGATCAGAAGAGCGTCAAGTTTCATGGGGATCTAGTAATTGAGTAAGACTTGTGTCTGTTTCTTGTAAATCCACATTCATTGTGATTGTCTGGCTTGGGCCGTCCGAGGTTTTTTTCCTTTCAGTTTCCTCAAACTTTCGGTGTTGTGAGCATTCTTTTTCTTACTTTACTTGCTTTAATTACTAGATGCTTGTTTAGGATTAATCAAGATAAAATTTGGTGGACATAAAAATTTGTAAAAGAGTTCTTCAAAAAGCATAAGTGTTTCATTATCCTTAAAGCAAAGTCTGATTTGAAAAATAAGGGGCCTACATAATGAAAAGGTGGCCATGATAGGATACTAGCCAAAGATCCTCTAAACCACATTAACGAGCTCTTCGCCAAGGCCAGGAAGAAAATGAATGTAGAGGAAGTTGTGACTACAAAAGAGTTCAACTATAAAAAAATCAAAGAAAATAACAGTTCGATAAAGAAGGATAAGCCCAAAGAGGGTCCTAAAGGAAAGAAAGGGAAGATGCCATATCAAAAGTTTAATGAATATACTACCTTAACCATAGGGGTACATCATGTCCATGATGAGATCCGAGGAGAGGCTAGCTGAAGTGGCCGGAGAAATTATTAACTCCAGGTGGATGAAGAGACAAGAGCAAGTTTTATAAATTTCACAAAGATCACAGACACAAAACCAAAAATTATTTAGCCTTGAAAGACGAAATTGAGACCCTTATCAAAAGAGGGAAACTCAATAAATACGTGGGGAAGAATGGCAGACCAACACAAGCCCATGAATAATGGAAAACTACGAGGAGATCAAGATCACCTCATTCTAGGAACCAAGACCAAAAAAGCGATTCGGAGAGTAAAAATGAGGGGGATCCCGAACTCCCACCACGACCTACAGAACATGTAGAAGAATTGAATATGATCTATTTTGGATGAAATTTCATTGAAGGAGGATATATAGGTGGAGGAAATGAAACAACTGAAAGGAAACTATACCTTAATAAATAAAGAGTCTATTTAAGCAAAAGTAATGTCAACATGGATGTAATAGCAAATACTCGATCCCGCAAGGTTGCCAAAGATCATCTGATCATATGATTCTCTAGGGACGACCTCTTTTGGTTAATTTATCCTCATGACGATCCACTAGTCACCACCATGATGATACATGGTGGAAATGTGAAAAGAATTTTAGTGGACAATGGGAGCTCAATCGATGTGATGTTCTATGATATTTTATAAAGATTGAAACCACCTGACAGGAAAGTAGAAACATACCATCATCCTCTGATTGGATTTTCAAGAGAAAAAGTGTACCCACTGGGTACCATCGAGTTGGAAGTTGTAATCAGGACTTGGCCGATCTTTAGAACAAAGAAAATGAAATTCTCTGTCCTTGACAAGAATATCTCATCGGCTTATAATATCTTCTTTGGAAGAGTGGGCCTAGAAATTTAAATCCGTAACCTTTACCGTTCACCAATGTCTCAAGTTCTCCCCAGTATTGGTGTATGAGTGGTTAAAGGAAACTAAGTGGAAGCACGGGAGTGATATTACACTCAATCGAAGAAGAGGAGAGGAAGAAGTTAGTCCAAACCTATCAGATCGAGACATTCGATCCTCAAGATGAAGATAGTTTAATAACTGGGGAGACCATTGAATAAATGTAGCCAGTGATACTGGATGATGATAACCCTAGGAGAATAGCACATATCGGCTCGTCCTTGGATCCAATCCTCAAGAAGTAGTTGGTAGACTTTCTCTGAGTAAGAAAAAATATCTTAGAGTCATGAAGATATGACCGGAATAGATCATACCATTGTCTTCCATGAACTCAACATAATCAAAGAATCCAAGCCAGTTAAACAGAAAAGATGAGTGTTCTCGAAAAAGAAAAATATAGCGATAGAAGAGGAAGAGGAAAAGTTAATGAAAGCTGAGTTCATTCGAGATGTGATGTAACCTACTTGGTGGTCATGGTGCCAAAGAAAAATGATAAATAAAAAATGTGCATGGACTTGACAAATATTGATAAAGAATGTCCTAAGGATTATTATCCTCTACCACGAATAGACCAATTGGTGGATGCAACAGCTGGTCATGAGCTGCTGAGATTCATTGATGCATACTCCAGGTATATCCATATCAATATGAAGCTAGAAGATAAGGAGCATGCACTTTTCATCACTAGACGAGGTACTTTTTGCTATAATGTTATGCCTTTTGGACTAAAAAAATGCAGGTGATACTTACCAGAGGCTGGTGAACAAAGTAATTAGAAAATAGATAGGGAGAAAAATGGAGTTTTATGTGGATTACATGCTGAACAAACGCATCACGGTAGACGACCACTTAAAAGACCTTGGGCAAACATTTGACGAATTGGAAAAATACCAGATGAAGCTAAATCCATCCAAATGTGTATTTTGAGTCAAGGCTAGAAAATTTATGGGCTTCATTACAAACTAGAGTGGCATAAAGGCCAACCCTAACAAGATCGTTGATCAATATGCAACCTCCCAAGAGTAAGAAGTAAATACAAAGCATGATAAGTCGAGTAGCCTCTCAAAACATATTTGTATATAGAGATGCGAACAAATTCCTCCCATTCTTTAAAGTCATCAAAACTCTTTTGAATTGATGGAGGAGTGTCAAAACACTTTTCTGGAGATAAAGAGATATCTGGGAAGAGCCCCATTATTATTGTCCCAGGTGAAAAGTTGTATGTATATCTGGCAGTATCATAGTCAACCATCAGTTCGACTCTGATCAGCTGTGATGAAGGAGTTCAAAAGTTGGTGTACTACACAAGTAAATCCTTTGATGGTGACCAAATTAGATATTCTAGAATGTAGAAACTGGCCCTAGCTTTGATGGTATCATTCAGGAAAATGAAGCTGTACATCTAAGCCCACTTTATAGTGGTCTACATCGATCTTTCACTTCGGCAAGCCATTCATAAACCTAAACCTTAGAGAATATGAGATGTCATATCAAAGTCTAAGCTACAACACATTTCATTATATAATTCACCTTCAAGGAGAATAAAACTGTTGAAATCGCATCCACCTTCCTAGCCGAATAGATCCGACTGCAAGACAAATAGGTTATTATAGTCCCAGACGAACAGGACCAAAGCCCAAAATAATCCTCATATGAAAATAATTAGGTTGGCTGCAGTGAAAAGTTTACTGCTAAATAGTTTAAAGATAGCTCTCTAGTGAAAGGAGACTTTAAAGACGATCTGTCGGTATGAAAGATATATGTGGATGGATTATCGTGCTAATGATTGCAGAGCTGGACTGATAGTCACACACCTGATGGGGCTAACATGGAGTATGCCCTATGATTCAAGTTTAAAGCATCTAACAATGGAGCAAAGTACAAAGATTTAAGTGTTGGATATGGGTTGGCTATATCCCTTGGAGCCAAGAAGATAAAGGCTCATAATAACCCATAGCTAATGGTGAACCAAGTGTTGGGAGAATATGAAGCATGAGAGGAAAACATGCTGGAGTACCTTGCAAAGGTAAAAATGCTAATCCTAAATCTAAAAATGGTTTAGATGATTAAAATACCTAGAGCCTAAAATACCAAGGCAGACACATTTGCTCATTTGTCCTCGACTACTAGAGACGATCTCATAAGAACCTTACTTTTAAAATTTTTGTTACAGAGAAACATTAATGCAAAATAAATAATCCTCCTAGAGCTAACCATGGGCCCATCTTTGATGGATCCAATCATCAGGTACTTAGAAGAATGTATTCTTCCAGTCAATCAAAAAGAGGCAAATAGGCTTCGTTACAAAGATGCAAAATATGTTATGGACAAAGGAGATCTTTATAAAAGAGGTTTTATAATCTTAATGTTGAGATGTGTCCATCCTATGGAGGCACCAAATCTGGTCAAATAAATACATAAAGGTTCATGTGGAGCTCATACATCATGACAAAAATTGGTAAAAAGGATAGCCATACAAGGCTATTACTGACCAACAATGAGGAAAGAATATGAAGAATACACACAAAAATGTGATAGGTGCTAGAATTTTGGACTAATATATAAAAGACCAGCAGCCGAGCTAGTGCTGATCACATCACCTTGGCCTTTTTCCATCTGGGGTATGAACCTGGTCCGACCATTGCCAAAGAATAAGGGAAGCTTAAGATATTTGATAGTAGTAGTGGATTACTTCATAGAATGGGTAAAGGCCAAACCACTCATTAAGATAACATAAGTAAAATTCTTCCAGTTCATATGGAAGAATGTGATCAATAAGTATGGAATCCATCACACTTTCATCATTGACTATGGACCCAGTTTGACAATGATGATTTCCAAGAATATTATGACAAAGCAAAAATCAGAAAGTTACATTCATCACCTGCTCATCGATAATGTAACAGATAGACAGAGGACACAAATAGAACTTTGTTAGATGGGATGAAGAGGAGGCTTGAAGTAGCTAAGGAAAATTGGATAAACGAGCTACAAAATCTGTCGTGGTCCTATAAAACAACACCATGAACCGCGACATGAGAAACACCTTACATGATGGCCTTTGGAAGTGAAGCCATGGTTCCAGTGGAGATCGGCTTGCCAAGTCAAAGAGTACTAAATTTTGATTCTCCTAGAAGTGACTTCTCTAGAAGGTTGAATTTAAATTTGGTAGATGAGGTCAGAGAGGTAACCACACTCAGAGTAGTAGCATATCAACAACACACGACTAAATTTTATAATAAAGGAGTTAAGACGAGCACACTTAAAGAGGGAGATTACATCCTTAAAAAAGTTACACAAAAATCCAATAAACTAGAAGGAAATTAGCATTTTTCTTATCGCGTCGCTAAGGTCGTATGACCTGGCACATACCGTATTGAAAAGGGGAGCCATTCAAAAACCTATGGAATTAAGAACATCTCAAGAAGTATTATCATTAGAAAATCTTATTGTGGGAGATTATCAAAGTTGTACGAGCAAAAACTCATTATATAAAGATATTTGTTAGCTATTTTATTTTATTAACGTTTACCTATTTCATAATAATACATTCTTTGGAGAGGATGTATTGAGAAGATCTGCTCACAAACCACCTACATATTTGGAAATGCATGTTTTTGACTGCACCAAATGAATATAAATCACGTCGACTTTAGCCAAACCAATTGACCAATTTCACGTCTTTGACTTGACAAAAATATTATTTGGAAATGCATGTCTTTGACTGCACCAAATGAATACAAATCAGATTGGTTTTCGCTAACCCAATTGATCTATTGCACATCTTTAATTGCACAAACACTTCGATTTGGAAATGCACGTATTTAACTACACCAAATGAATATAGATCAGATCAAATTCCTCCAACCCAATTGATTTATTGCATGTCTTTGACTGCACCTCATCCTTTGAAGAACTAGTAAACTAAATGCTAAGAAATTCTAGGGCATTGATTCATTAAATGAATGGATGGAAGAATTTAAAAACATACAAACAATCACATCAACACAAAAAAAACATGAATCCGTTATATTACATAAAAAACACTTTCAATGTCCAAGCTTTCCTTGATCAATATAGTTGTTTTGAATAAAAAAATACACATGCAAAGGAAATCAGCTAAGAAGAGCTAACATCCTTGGTGACAATCTTTGTTTTCTCGGCAGCATCCTTTGAGACAGGTCCTGATTCATCTGCAATAAGATCCCTTTCAACCACCTTAACGACTTATAAATCGTCCTTCGAGGCCTAATCTTCTTCATCTCGGTGAGCGGCTTCTTATTACTCATCTATGGCTTTCGCCTCATCATCATCCCCCTCCCAAGTCATGACGGTTTAAGCAATGTCAGGGTAGTGCTTAAATATCCTTTTCTTCAGCTCGTCATATCCTTGAGGAAGGCTATAGTAGTGTCAATGACGTACTCCTCAAACTCTTTGAAATCTTTCACAACCTATTTTCTATTCATGGATACAACCACCAGGGCTTCAAAAAGGTTTTTCTTCATAACCTCTAGCCGGTCATTACTAGACTTGAGATCCCCTTCCAACTTGTTGATCTCCTCAATCGTGTGCATCATTATCTCATCATTTTCTTATAGTTTATTATGAGACTTTATCAAGTCATCCTTAAGGTATTTTATCTTATTCTTAAGGTCTTCCTTGATAGCCCTTAGATCATCACATGCATTCTCAACAATTTTAGCCTTCTCCCTCAGGATAGTAGCAACCATGTTACTCTATAAAATGAAAACTAAAACAAGTTAAATACAAGTCAAAGTGCTCATCCATTCATAGCATAATAAATAGATGAGCTAAATCAACTTACAGTGAAATCCTTGTGGGAAATAAAACTTCACAAGTTCTTCACATCCATGCTCCGCATAAACCTAAATCAGAACTATAACCCATGTATCATGAGACTGTAGGAGTGTTCGTAACATTGAGCAGAATGGATTAAAGGTAGCTTGTCCTTTGTGAATGATGGATCCATCTTGAAAGGCTCCATAGGGACATAGGGAGAAGAAGATCTCCTATCTGAATCACCATCGAGTTGTGTGTTTGGGAAGTTTTAGGTCCTTGAAGGTAGGGTCCTCTTATGATCTCTTCCTGCCACCTTGTTGGACCTTAGGAACTTTTCCCGTGCCCTTGTTAATCATTTTTTCTTATTGGCTTTCTCAATAGCCAACCTTTCAGGCTCAATATTAGAGAGTCGAGGATGAATTCTATTTCGTTATTTGGTATGAGGTTCCTCCCTAGCCTTTTTGGCAGCTTCTTTCTCGACCATCTCCTTTAGTTGCTTGGGTTTTACTTCCTTTATCCTATCTCGAGAAACATTTACTAGGGCCATGATAAAAGAGATGGAATTTGGTGTGGAATCTGCACTAAGACATGAATAACATTAAGATTAGCAAAACAAGTAAAGTATGAAGTACAGGGGCAAGCAAGAGGAAAAAAACATAAGGACAACCTAACATATGGAAACATCTAACCTTCTTTAACCTCTAGTTTGGCTTCCTTATTTTCCTCTCCTACTTGGCTGACCTCCACCTCAGCCATCTCTTCCTCCTCAAAACTTTCTTCATCATTGTCATCAGGCTTATAGGTATCAATGTCAATGGTAATGAGGCTCAAATAATTGATCATCCTTCCAAACCTTTTTGGAGTATATACATCTTAAAAAAACTTGGGATCTGAAGTACAAACCCTCTTGATGAGCTTCACTAATCTTTTATCCTACGAAGGATATTTTTAGGTAATCAAGTGGCTCCAATCCCATATAATTCTAACCCCCGAGCCATTTAGAAAAATTCCCATGCGCCAGAAATACAAACATATTTCATTTTCTAGTTATGGATACTGGTTTAGGATACTTGAATTATCTTAGTGTTGGATTTTTTGGGGGAAAATTAATAATAGCTAGGGGTCCTATAGTTTTCCTTTAAGACATATACAAACCTAAAAATATCTCTATCTATGTCGAAGCCCCCATATTTTTTCTAGTATATCATAGCCCCCATAATGGATCTAAAAGAATTTGGGGGAAGATAAGTGAGAGTTAGTTTGAACCCTTTTAAGATGAACCTTATTGAAGGGTGGAGGGGAAGACGAACTCCTACCTGAAGGGACCAAATAGGGAAATAGACCTCATCAGCATTCCTTCCATTATAAGCCTTTTTTTTGGGCCAGGAATCCTAATGTATATGCCATCAGGGATTGAATATAAAACCCTCAGATTGGCCAAGTCTCCGGCTCTAACATGTGACACCCCGCCTAATTAAATACCGGGTGATCAGTCCTTTATAAAATTATGATCAAGGTGAACGGTTGGTTCATTCTTAGCATCACTGTCGTAAAAATAACTTTTCCAATTTAAACACCCTAAATAATTAAGCTAAGTGTCAAAACCATTTTAGACATTACTTTCCAAATCTTATCATAAAAACCAACATTTAAAACTTTACATAATTCATAGTTAAAGAATCACACAACAACTATCCTGTAACATATAATCCCAATGATTAAACATTCAACTAATTGAATCCAATATTTAAAGTTCAAAGGAAATCATCCTGACAATAATAAATACCAAAAATGTAAATACTGGAAATAAACGAATTACAATATCCAATAAAACATCTGAATAATGGAAAAGGGCGACACATGCCCAACTGAATAAATAGTGCTAGAAGTGGAATCAACAAATGAAGTCGTCTAAACAAAAGGCCTGCAACTCCCACCTAAGTTGCAGAGCGTTCTTTCCAAAGGATCATATGCAAGACGCCCCTGTGGCTGGGCACCTGTAATATATACATATATATACAAGAGAGAAAAGAAAATGGAAACGGGTCAGAGCCCGATTGTAAAAACGATTTAAAATTTGTTTAGCAAGTATTTAAATTATTTACTGGCCAATGCAACAACGTATTAGTGCGGCACTCCCTTGAGAAATTCTCACCTCTCTACTAATGTGCACGCCTATCGCACTAACCTTCCCAACGGTTTAACTTATCTTCTCTTAGGTTACTCGTAAGATTTAAACTGACAAATTTAATTGTTTACTAGGTAAATTTCATTTAACAACAAAGTTCTCATTTAAACCTTATTTACTAATAAAGTTTCTCAGTAACACATTATACTTTTCAAACACTTATTTCCAAATTGAAATAGTTATTCCATTCTTACTTACCATAGGCACATCAAGTAGTTCCCAAATTTCAGATTTAAATATATATAATAAATACTCATCTAATATATACATATTCTAACAGCACCCCACATAATAACTATGGTGCGGGCATACTCTGCTATCCAGTCCCCGTATCACTCGTACTAAGGGAGATACAAGTTCGGAATCACTCTCCAACTGTATTGAACAAAACACAAACAATATTGAGGCGAAGCATAGTTTCCAAGTCCAAGAGGTCAGCACATACCCTCACGTCTCTTAGAACCGTGACTATCGATATGATAGCCTGTACCTAGGATTCCTATCTTCTAGGGTACGAGTCAATATCCCCCATAAAGGTCCCATCGAGATAAGACTGTCCCAGCGCGGTAACCTCGGGGATAGCAAGTAGCGTGGGCATAAATTTTACACGTAAATAGTATATGCATAAACACGGTCATATAAATATACCACTATTACCATATCAAGTTTATGTACATACTCATGACCCATAATTATGATATTTATTCTTATTTCTCATTATTTAGTCATCACGTATAACGGTTTTTCTCTTACTTTAATTTGTGGGATTATTCCAACTCACTACGTACACTCGTGGATTCTTACCTTCCCATGTGAAATTTCAGTAGGTACTTAATCATGATTCAACGTAACTTCTTTTCGAGTCTCACTCTTTAACACATATTTCCATTTTCCCTTAAATGTAAAACCCCTCGTAAAAATGTAAATCTCGTCCTACATTAAAGGTTTCATATTTTTAATAAGTCCTACTGGTCTTCTTTAACTCCCAAAATATTTCAATAAGGATGTCCAAGGATTATTACTCATACAAATTGAATTCAGCTATTTAAAAGGGGAAATATGAATCTTCCAGAAGGGGTCGATCGATCGATGGCAGGAGCTCGATCGATCGATGGGTCGATCGATCGACACTCCTAGTTCGATCGATCGATCAAACATGTATGACGAATTCTGCAGATTACCAGTTACGGGTTCTATCATCCAATATCATCCAAATCCAGATTTTTCACTCCCAAACTCCCAGAAATTTGTACTACAAATATTATAAACCCAAACTAACAATCTTCTACATAAAGCATGTGAATTTTCATCAATATCCATGGATTAAAGGGCCAAAACTTATATAAATCTCATGAACCCTAGAAATTTCTTTAACTTTGTTCTAATCAAACTTTTTACAGAATTTCTACTTCTAATCCATCATAAATCCGTAGTTCAAACTCTACATATGAAGGGGATTTCCAGATTATCATTTATATCATTACTACATGCAATTTTCCTATCTCCAACATGGGGTTTCTTCTATGAAACTCATCCTAATCAACCCTAGACTAACATGAATGATGCATTAACGAAATTAAGCAATATAAATACTTGCTTGGAAATATTTGTCTCTGATTTGCAACTGAAATCAGTGTGGCTACGATCCTTGCGACGTGATCTCTCGTTTGGCGGCGACGGCGGCGCAAACGGAGGGATTTTTGGCCTAGAATTCCTTGGCAAGCTCTCTCCTTCCTTCTCCAATTGACGTCACTTGATTTTGGTTGTGTTAACCCTAGAAGGCAACCCTAAGCATCTGATATAACCTTGTAATTTTCGTGGGTTTAATTACCCAAAATTACTAAATGTCCAAAACGCCCTCCCGGGGTGCTAAATAGGCCTAAAAACGCCCCGAGACCCAAACTAAACCCCCGGGTACATATTTTGATTATCGCGACCCTTCCGGACACTTTGGCGCACTCGAAATGACTATACGGGTGACTTATAATATATTCACTTTTATTTATCAATATTTAGTCCCGACGCGACACGGGCGCGTCTCGACTCAAATTTCCAAAATTATCATTTTATTCACTCGTGACATTTAATAGTACCAATATTATATTACTTTACTCATTAGTAATATTCAACAAGTTTCCAATGATTACTAACTCTCATCACGTTAGTAATTAAAAATAATTAATTTCCGGATTTATATTAAGTTAATAACTCACATTAAATTTAATAAATCCCCAAATTTAGAAAGCATAAAAATACGGGCCCAAATTTAGAAAGCATAAAAATACGGGGTATTACATAACATCACTTCTATATCACTTGGCATCTGAAGTGTTTGGGTTAAAATAAGGGGTAGGAACTCCTCCCAAGTCCATCTCCTGATCTGATAAAGGAACTATCACCGAAGATGTGGAAGGAGTTATTTTAGATAACAAAGCTTTCTCCTCCGATTTTAGCTTGACAAAAAGTGTTATGTTGCTAGTATTTGCGTAGTTCTTTCACCCATTTATAATGTTTGCACTATCAAGACTCTTTAAGGTATGAAACTTAAAATTTCTATACTCAAAACTTGAGGGCTTACTCAGTGGAGGAAGTTAGCTTGGGAACAAAGTTAGGATTTTTTGGGTTGTATTTGGGTTAAATAACTTGTAAAGAAAGGGGAAACCTATTAGAAAAGGCATCGGGGTAAAGTTGGTGAATGTCATAAATATGTTTCCGAATCCCAAACGATTCACTCATGCAGGGTGATCACCAATACACGAGGAAGAAACTAGAAACCCAAGAAAAAACCCTAACGATCGAAAAAAGCTATAAAAAGTAAACAATAACCAGAAAAGAAGCTTCGCTAAATGAAAAAGAAGAAATTTTGCACAAAAATGCTTGAAAAATTTGAGAAGAATACCGATTTCAATGAAAGAAAGTGCAAGAATTTCGGGAGGAATCTGGATGGTTAAGCATCTCTCTCCCTCAAGAAGTTGGATCGTTTTTTTTTAAATAAGGCAAAATCAACTTTTTTGCCCCACTTTTATACTTAAGGTAAACACGTGTGCCAGAATCATTTTAACCTTTTCGGATCACTGATACGTGGATTATTTAAGTTATTCAAGAAATTTTAGTGAGAAACATATAAGGCGATCCGTTCAGCCGACCGAGCAGAATAACCCACGATATACGAACCAACAAATATTGATCGAGGATTGATTATGATAAAACTTCACTCATTCCTTTATAGTCGCAAGTAAAGCCTTGGAGCTTTTGTTGTACCATATTTGTGAAGAACACCTCATGATATGAAGACCTAGGACCCACTAGAAGAGATATCATTATAAGAGCTCAGCCTAGCCATAATCTCGTCCATATTCCCTATTTAGGTGGATGACAGTAAGTCAGATTGACAACTTGGAACTTTGGTGAATGGCCAATAACATCCACATAGTTCGATAGATGGTCTGCATGTGACAAATTTCCAATTTGATGGGTGAAACCCTAAATAACTGAGGAATTCCTCCACTAATCCAGGATGCTCCCATTAAGCCCATGCTGGCCAGTGTATATTTTCCTTCTACAGGAATCATTATAAAGGGACAAAACCTCCACAGGGATAAAGGCAGATAAGCAACCATTGATTCTAAACAAAAACCTACAAAAACATACTCAAACATCCTTAATGTATTTAACTTAGATGCTATAGCCTTTATTGGTATAGATCTAAACACGAAAGTAATAAGATACCCTATGAACGTAGGCTCATTCTTAAGGGCTGAATCACCTATATCTCATTGTTAATACTCTTATCCTCTTCCCCTTCTCATAAACATTACATATTTATTATCTATTATCTCTTCTTGGTTTCTTTTAGTTAATACATAATTTGAATCCATTTTTATTTGATAACAGTACTCTTGCCTCGAGTGAGGGTAAACGATAGTGTTCTATTGTATAACCTTAAGTATGGAGGTTATGCGATAGACATGAATGCATAGTATGCATGAGAGGTTCCTAAAGGCATTTAGAATAGGCATTTATACTTGTATTTAGGGCACGCTCATAGGTCATGTAATTTGATGTGAGTTGTGTACACTCACAGATATTCTAAATTATGTGATTCGTTATTGCGGTACTTTAAGACGATCGTACCAAATTATGATTTATACTAGCAATGCATAACCATAAACGTCTGACCCGGGAAATAATCTAATGAATATACTAGAGACATATATACTAAATTAGTGTCATAAAATAATTTGAGACTGATAAACTTGAGACAAACTTTTAGAATCATAACTAGAGACTCTTATTGTTATTATGATTACTAAGTGGGTTCCTATTAATATAGGAGGTTACCGTAGAATAAATGATTCTTAATACAAGAGATGAACTTAAGAATGAGAAAGTAAACTGTAGGAGGTAGCTGTACTGGGGTCTATGAATAACTATACAGGGTGAGGCATGACCCACTCTAATGGACTCTGCCTTCAAGATCTTTCAAGAACTTCTAGAGCATCACCGGGTAAAACCTTCTCCTTATGGTAAAAATGGAGCCAAAGTAAGAACCACTCCCTGCAAGAATATGAACTTCACAACAATAATAGTAAATTTTCTCAAGAGGAAGTCCTGAGAATGATGGATGTTAGTGTGGAGTGAAGGAATCAGGAACTTAACACTTAGAGAGAGAGCAAGGAGATAACACTAGGTATCTGGGGTGATTTTAACAAAGTAACGGTATAACTTAAGTTATGATTATGACTTTACCTTGCCCAAGGGTCCTATTTATACTTGGGCACTATGTCTTAGTTGGCACTTTTTAGGTGCCAAAAGCTGAGAGGGTTGGTGAGGGACAAGGTCTGCAATGTACCATTTGTCCCTACCTGTGTGAAACCACATGTTCCATTTGACAGATGCCAACTGGTGTAAACCAAAGTAAAAAAGAAAATATGTTTGCGCTTGAAGACAAAATATCTGATTTGGTAAATATCTTTTAAAATGGCAACTTGTCGTACAAACTTTGTAAACTTGAGGAGGGTCTTAAGGACCACCGCCTCTAAAATCTTTCATAAACTTGAGGAGATGCCTCAAGGACCACCTCCTCTAAAATTGTTTGTAAACTTGAGGAGAGGTCTCAAGGACTACCTCCTCGAAAACCATTTTATTAACCGTTCATTTCTTTTGAGCAACCTCTTAGTTTCTCACTTCAGTTATGACTGTGTGCGACTGTGCAACGGATGGGTGACTGCTAGGGTCTATCTACTAGTGTTCTCTCAATCTTAAAGTGCTAAGTTATTGAGTCTTTCTCAACAAGCCTTGTTCCTCAGCCATCAAGACAAAACTCCCAAGAGATTCCAACTTGCCTTTTTGAGCCCTGCTTGCTCAACCAGGCTACCTGTACAAGAAAGTAACATATTAGTACTTTAACATATACTTGAGTTACAAATATTGGGTAGGGGGTCACTCTAGGTGGACCTCCTCGCCCATTAGTTCTTTTTAATTTGGAATTGGAGCCCAAAAACTTCCATAGCTACCATCCTACCTTTCCTTTCCTTTCTTCACTGCAAATGGCATTTTACTCCTCCCAAAACTCTTCCACCATCGCCACTACCACTAGCGAAGTACTAGTGGGTGTAGTACCCATATCCATCACCGTATCGACTGTTTTGCCTACCGGAGCCACCACTATCAAGTTTATGATTTGGGAGGGAATTTTTGGAGGTTTTGGGGGTTCAACTATTGGGATACCCACAATGGGGGATCCCTTGCTTGTTGGGATATCTATAAGACGGGGGTCCTCATTTGCTGCGATGATTGCCACATGACCCTCCTTATTTGTTGGGATGCTCATCACTGGAGCCTCATCGTCTGTTGGTATGCTCGCTATAAAAGCCTCATTGTCTGCTGGGGTGCATGCCAGAGGGTCCTCCTCGTCTGTGGTCTACTCAAAATCTCAAAGGAAATAGTTAGCTGCTCGCCAACAAAGGGATTTTGGCCTTTATTATCTGGTGCCTTACTTTGGCAAGGAGGATACTTTCATGACCTCACTCACAAATTTTGAGCAGGAGTTTGTGGCCAAGATAAATGACCGACCCCAAGTGGGTCTAGGTGAGTCTTATGATTTTCTTATTGTCTTACCTGATTCAATACTTAGGGTGCGAGTAGGCATGGGTGACTTTCCCCATTATAACATTAAGGTCAAGGAATGTGGGGGTGCCATGGAGGAATGGGATCTCTGAGTGGATCATGTCTTATCTAACCCTCAGACAGAGCTATTATTAAGGGACTAGGTCTTCTGACCACCATTAGAAGTATCAAGGATTGATTTATTACCAAATAGTACCCTTCTTTCACTTTGCCGACTTCTCACTAGAGTAGGGATTCTCATACTTTTATTACTAGTTAAGGGGAATTTACCATCACCTTGAAGGACATCTGTGAGCTGCTCGCTCTTCCCTACTTGGGGATCCATATTCTTACCGATGGTTTTAAGGATGAGGTCGAGGAACAAATGGTGGGGGAGCTCCACTCCACTTTGGGTAAGTTCTTGAAATATGTAGCTATCAATTTGACTAGAACCACCAAGCATTCCTTCACCAAGTGGCAGAGATACTGGTTCAAAGATTTCGAGCAGATTCCCAATGTTTAAAGTTCAATCAGGGCCTTGAAGAGTCAGGAAGGCCCAAAAATTAACTCCCCTTCACACTTAAAAGAATTCTTCGTCACTTTTCTGAGCAGGTTTCTTCTTTTCTTAGGAGGTAAGATAATTCTCCTTGTGAGCTTCTCTTCAAGATTTTTGTGAGGCTTACCGAATGGAGGGCTATCCCCCTCCCAGCTCTAACCCTGGGGTCTCTATACACTTGGTTAGATAGGGCTCGTGTGGATGTTGAGTGCTCTTGTGGTTATTATGATGCTATCAACTTTGCCAACACTTTTATCATCATGTACTTCTTATTTGAGAGATTTCCCAATTTTGCCCCAGAGTCTAGTTCTTATCACAGCAGGGCTGCTCGTGCTATAAGATGGAAAAAAAGACTCTTAACACTCCTCTAGGGTCTTTGATAGACAACATCGATGAGTTTTCCTTCAGGCCTTACTGCAAGACTGTGGGAGGTATTTTTTCTTGGCATTCCTTCTCTGCTACAGGGGGCACCTTCTACTTCCCTGTTGATGGTGAGTTTATTCCTACATGCCCCCATATTTCTATGATCATTCTTCTTCTTCTTCCCTGCACCTTGACTTCTCTGACTGACTTGGGTCAAGGTGTGGAGTTTTACCACTCTGGGAGAGTGAGGAGGCAGTTTGGTTATGATCAGGGGGTTAATACTAGTATTAATCCTTCAATCACCTCCCCTTCAAGTTATACCTTGAGGCTTTTACCAATTTCACATTTGAGGGGGTGGTTAATAGAGTTGGTCATGTAGGCAACTGGTTTATACCCTATCAATATTACCTACCGTATTTTACTCTCTTATGGTTTAACCTTTGCAAAAAGTAGGTCCTCTTGATTCAGAACTGTGTGAGGTATGTCCCTCATAAAACTATTTACACAAAAATTCCCAATAATGATAGGTACTTGGGTAAGAGGACCCAAAAGTCACCATGGTACCAAAGTACCATCCCCAAGGCTCCTCTCAAGCATCTCACTCCAATACTGGTGAGGGATCTGCTCGACGAGTCCATTTATTCTAAATAACCTGAGCCTAAACCTACTAGGCCCAAGTCAAAAGGCAAGTCAAGAGCTTCTGTTGCTTCAAAGAGGAGGCATCCTAATATGGAATATCAAAAGATAAAATAAAATGTATTTATATCTTTGAGATTTAAAACTGTACAATCATTAATATATATAACTGTTGGTGTTCGCCTGTCACGTTGATCGACATTCTTGGAGTTGGTCAGCATTCTTGAAGTTGGTCGGTATTCCATCCTTAATGACTAGGATTAATCTCCCAATGTATAACATGTGTCAGTATCTGAATGGTCCATGTAAATGGATAATTTTTGGTATCAACAGAATCCCCCAATGTTTCATTGTTGAAGTTTTTACAAGAGTATGGAGCATTTGGCTCTTAAAGTTGCGCGGATAACAATTTTAGGTTTGGTCGGTTGCCGAATTCCCCTACTTATGAAAATTTATGGTTTAATTATAGTAATATAATGCGCATGGCATTTTTTAAATTATCCACAACTTTAACAAATCGTTTTTGGGCAAATCCATCTTTTTTGTCTTTTAACCTCCACCAGTTCAATCGATGCTACTTTTTAATCATTGCTTTTTCCAGTTTTGAGTCAACTTATAAAGAACGGGAAAATCCATGAACCTTTGCTATCTCAAATCTTTTGAGTGTTTTTGGGCTACAATGTCTTCAAGATTCCTTTTTCTTTCTCGAACGATCATTTTTTATTCTTCAGTTCTTACTGAATCCTTAACTCCTGTAAGAATTCTTTCTTTTTCCTTCTATTCTTCATCGTGGTTTACTCTGTTGATTCTCTTAATGAATTTGGAAAAGAATTTAAAATTCCCTCTTGGGTTGTTTTGGAGCATTCTATTTTACCTGATGATTTTTTCTTACTTGCTGAGGGTCACTAGTTTCCATCTATTTTTATAGCTGAGTGTGGGTTTTCCTTTCCTCCCAACCCACTATGCCTTTAGTTTTGTCAGGACTTTGACTTTGTCCCTGGTAGGGTATCCCCCAATACTTGGAGGGTTGTAAATGGAGTATATAGGTTGAATCAAATTCATGGAACCCATATGGGGATTTCAGAAATAATGTTTTGTTATAAGTGGGTGACTAGGGCTGTATATAAAACGTTAGTAATTAATCTCCCAGACTCCACTATGGATGATTTTGAGCATGGGGTTATTGTGAAAAATTGGCTATACGCCCCTTTGATTGGAAATGCTGAGTACCAGGGCCTAGGTGTACTCCTTTTGGCAATAGGATAGGTTATTTCTCATTTAACTACTTTGCCTTGTATATATATGTTTAAATGTTACACTAACTGTTGCTTTGTAAATTCTTATTGCAGAGTATCAGAAGAGAAGGTGCCCCAAGGAAAGTGAAGTGAACCTGAGGGATTTGAAGTTTATTTGGGGACTTCATCAAAGGATTGGTGAGGAGCACGTCAGGTATGCATCTTATTTGCTGCAGTATAAGAATACAATCTGTTCCTTTGTTGCTCATCCTACTTCTTCCCCTGTGATTGAACTTGAGAAAGAACCTCCTTCCACTTCCTCAGTCATTGCATCTGGCAGTGGTGACCTTGCTTCCCTTTCCCCTTCCTCCTTAGATTCAAATTTTCTCATTGCCGTATCCATGGGGAATAGGAAGATTCCCAACATTTTAGGAGACACAACTTCCAATCTCCCTTCCAAACAAGTTGATGTAGGGATGAAAGATATAAACGAGAGTGGGAAGAAGCCCCCAGCCAAGCAAACTGAAGAGATCCCCTAAAAATAATAAAGAAGGTCTGCCTTCTAAGTTAGCAGAATGTCCTTCTGCTCATCCCGACCAATGTGAGTTGGTCTACATATCTTCCTCTGACTCTCCAGTGGTCCTTGGCCCTGGATTGGCTAAATAACTAATAAAGTATGGGACTTTGCCATACCATAGGAGTGCTGCTACTGCATTACCTCGCTCTAAGAGTTCTGACAGGGCTGCTCAAAGCCTTGCTCTGGTATATTCTTTTTGCCTTCTTTAATTTTTCGTCTTTGTATTTGTTATTCACAATACTAACTTTCCTTGTTGTTCTTGTGCAGTGCCTCGTTGACTTCAATAATATATTGGATAAATATGAGTCTTTAAGAGCTTCTTCCTCTGGTGAAGTTGAATAAGCTTTTAATGAGATGAAAAAGTAATTGCTTGATTCCTAACAAGCATTATCTTCTGAACAAAAAAAATGGGAGGAGATCATGAAAACTGCTGAAAAAGATATTGCCACTGCTTAGGGTTTGGATGAGAAGTTGCAAAAATACTTGGATGCTGAGAAAGTAAAGTATACCCAGCTATAGAAGGACTTTGATGCTGAGAGAGTTAAGTTTTCTCAGCTATAGAAGAGCTTGGGTGCTGAGAAGGTGAAGAGGGTTAAGGACAGAGAGGTTGGCTTCAAAAAAGGATGGGATAAGGACTTTAGATCATCTTCTTTGCAAATTGAGTTTGCAAAGAGAAAATGCTTCAAGGATGGTTGGTCTGCTGCTCTGGTGGAGGTCGGCATTCTAAAGAATTCTTAGCTATTCTCGCGATATGATCCTGGGACTTCTCCAAAATTGAATGAGGACTTGATGATGGGGGTTCCAGTGAATCCTTGATAATGGCGGAGTCTTCTGATCAACACCAGGATGTTGATTCTACTGCGCCCTCCAAAGTTAATCCTCCTCCTCCCTCGACTCCTGCTTCTTCTTCAGTTAATCCTGACGCAGTTAAGAAGAAGGGGTAAAATCAAGCAACTTTTGTTTCCCCTTTTTTTTCAATTGTTGTACTTTTTTTCTTTTTTGAAGATGTATTTGTACTTCCTTTTTTATTAATGAAAAGAGAGATATTTATGTTCCTCTGATTGTGTTTTTCAATACGCTGCAACTTGTTGATTAATGACTTTCCTTTTCTGAATAGTTTATGGATAAATTGGAATACTTCTCATCTACTAACTCCGAGCTACTTCAGAGGTGTAATGATCTTTTCAAAGATGGTCACTTATCTTTGAATGATGCTGACCTACTGCAGTTGCTCAGATAAGGGGTTTTCAAGTAATCCAAAGAGGCATATGTTCATATGAAGTGTCTTCTTGATCATGCAGTGGAGAACAATGTTGCCTACATTGAAATGATTAAAAAGCTGCAGGAGGAGCATAATGAAGCTAGGGAACTTTTTCATGAAGATTATGAGAAGAAATTCCTGGCCCTTAGTGAAGGCTGGGGCTTTGAACAAAAGTTGGATAATTTTTCTTCTCATTTCCGAAGATAAGAATTCCTATTGAAACGTGAGATGGATGAAGCAAGGGACATTACCAAGCTTCTAGATGAAGAAAATAACAATTTGAGAGAAGAACTTGATGCTCTGAAGTCATCCACTTCTATTATTTCTACTACAGATAAGAGTTATTCCTTTTTGAAGGCTAAAAATGCAAGGTTGAGTGAGGAGTTGGAGGCTCTGAAGAAAATAAAACCTTCTTCTTCATCTTCTCGAGATAGAGTCAAGCCTGGCAGAGGTACTGGATGAGGTACTACATAGGAAGTGAGGACCCAACAGGCCCTTGCCAATCAAGCTGTGAAATTAAAATCTAAAGATCAAGCTATTGCTAAGATGTCCCAGAAGCTATAGTCCTTATCTGAACAACTATCCACTCAATCTTATCAATTACAAGCTAAGGATATAGTGTTGAAGAAGATGCATTCTCAGGTTAACAAATTAACCTTTCAATTCCATAAGCAACCAAGGGAAGTCTGGATGGATGGGTATAATTAAGCTCTGGGGCATCTTGATGATAAGCTTCAACAATATAAGAATGAGAGCTACCAATGGGGTTGGATTAATTCTTTGACAGTGATGAAAGTGGATCAAAATAGCTCATTGTGGGACTGGTATGATCCAGACTTGCTTGAGCTTGACAACCCTCCTTTTAATTTAGATGTCAAATGGATTCCTGTACCTCGTATCCCTCAATGCTTGATTTCAATGTACTTCGGAGATTACGAGCTTCATGATGAATTAGAGATCATCTGATCTCCTCACTTTCTTGATCGTCCTAGTTGCAGAAATACAAGAATGCTTCAAGATTTTAACTTCATCAACTCTCCTTATACTTTAGATGATCCTCATGCTGGAATGGTTTCTAAAGCTGAAGGGAAACATCATGCAAAATAAAACTTTGTACTCTATTTTGTTAACACATTCTTAGAATTGATTTGATTTAATGAAATGGAAATTTGATCAACATATCTTATATTGAATGTTAATCCTTTCTTTGTCCTTAGTTCTATTAATACACTTTTATTAAGTTGAGTATCAATTACTAATGAGTGCAGATGTTATAATAGCATACTTAGATTAAAATCTAAATTTAGAGATAATAAGTTCTACTAGCATACTTAGATTAAAATTTAAATTTAGAGCTAGTTAGATGAATATATAGGTTCTACTAGCATACTTAGCTTGAAATCTAAATTTAGATCTAGTTACCCATGTGTCTCCGAAGGTTTTACGAATGCACCCAAGTATTGGATTTTTGCATTAAATACTAGTGGTGTGACCAGACATTTGTGGAATATGTGCTTACGTTCCTCTTGAGGAACCTTTTCAACGTTCTTCCTGCACTTTTCCCAGTAGGATAAAGATCTTATTCTATCCTTATATTTGCAGACCAAGAGTCTAGAGGATTTATCATCCTGTTGACTTAGACTTCATATATCAATGGTCAAGTTTATGGATACTCCGAGCAACTTATTGCTTATATCAAGCAATTTTCTGGTCAATGTTTGTTGAGTTGAGCAATAATTTTTTGGACCGAGCAACAAATTGTATCAAGCTATTGTAGTGCATAACACGGGCACTCCAAAAAAATGAACAAAAAATGGAAAGAAATTGAAGATTTTATTAATATTGCAAGTTGAAAACTGATTACAACATCATGGATAATACTTTTGGAGATGCTCTGCATGCCATGGGTTTTTGAATTCTTCGCCTTTCAAGGTTTCAATTCGATAGGTTCTAGGTCGGATTACTATTAATACACGGTAGGGCCTATGCCAATTGGCTTCAAGCTTGTTATTTTTCTACATCACTTTCTTCAACACATAATCTCATTCCTTCAAGTTGGTCGGTTTCATCCTTTTATTGTAAAAATATGTTGTTCCTTGTTGATAAGCCGCATTACTCAGGGTAGCATCTTCCCTTACTTCTTTTAGCATGTCTAGATCCAACCTTCTCATTAGGTCACTTACAGGAGAGTTAAAATTTAAAACTCTATGGGATGGAAAGCCTAGCCCGGTAGGAATGACAACTTCAGTCCCAAATGCTAACATATATGGGAATTCTCCAATTGCTATTCGTGGTGTTGTTCGGTATGCCCACAAGACCGAGTGTAACTCGTTTATCCAATTTCCATTGGCATCATCGCGCCTTTTATTCAACCCATTGATCAAGGTTCTGTTCATAACTTCAGTTTGTATATTACTCTGAGGATGTCCTGGAGCAGAATGCAATTTTTGAACATTGGATTGAGCACAACAATTTGCGAACTCATCATTGTCAAACTGTGTTTCATGGTCGGTAATGAAAGTGTAGGTCAACCCATACCTACAAATAATGTTTTTCCATATGAATTGATAGAACTTTTCATAAGGCATATCTATCAAAGTCTCTGCCTCCACCCATTTTGTAAAATAATCGACGGCGACCACCAAGTATTTGAATCTTCCTTGGGTGGTTGACAGTGGCCCGACCAAGTCTATACCCCACATGGAAAATGGACATGGTGAAGTGATTGGAGTGAGAGCATCTTGTGGAGTTTTACGAATTGTGGAAAATCGCTGACATTTATCACACTTCTTGGCAAAATTTACACAGTCTGCTCACATTGTTAGATAATAATACCCTTGTGTACTGATTCTTTGCAGAAGTATTCTCCTTGTTATGTGAGGTCCACATGATACTTCACGCACCTCCTGAATTAGATCTTGGGCCTCTAATGGATGCACACAGTGCTTGAAATTAATTTTTACTCCTATCCTGTACAGTACACCTTTATCTAATACATACCGAGTTGCTTTGTATTTCAACGTCTTTGCCTCCACCATATCTGCTGGTCGAGTTCCTCCTCATCCAGGATGGCCCCATATCTATGGCAATGAAATTGATCGTCAAATCTTCATATATGCTTCTATTGGCCAAAATCTCAATAGGGATAGTTCGTCGAAGTTCAATTCTGGTAGCAGAGGCTAGCCGAGATAGGGCATCAGCTCGGGCATTTTTCAACCTTGGAATTATGTTTATCTGAATAGTTGGAAATTTTGCAATGACTTCCACCGCCTTGGATAAATACCTAGTTGTCAATTCTCCTTTGGCTCCATATAGACCCAATGTTTGGTTTACTACCAGCTGAGAGTCACTGTGTGCCATTACTTGCTCGACAGTCAATGAGTGGGATAGACTTAGTCCTACAATAATAGCTTCGTACTCTGCCTCATTGTTTGAAGCTCGTAATTGGAAATTTAGTGCATACTCAATATCAATACCATTAGGAGTATTAAATATCATACCTTCTCCACTACCGGTTGAACAAGATGACCCATCAATATATAAGTTCCATATGGGGACGTTATTGTCGAATGCTTGATCTGTCAAACTCCCGTAGTGGAATACTTTTCTCTTTACTTCTTCATGCTTCCTAGCCATCTCCTGTGTTCGGGAAGAAGAGTTTAGTAGGTCTGCACTCGCTTCTTCTGAAGAAAGTTCTTCAGGAGATTTTTTGGTAACATTACCTTCTCCTGATTCTTATTTAGTCTGATCACTTTGTTGCTCGGGTACCTCAGAGTAGGTGAACTCCGCTATGAAATCTGCCATTGCTTGGCCTTTCAAAGAAGACATTGGCTCATATATGATATCATATTCCCCCAATTACACATCCCAGTACATTAATCTACCATATTTCTCTGGTTTATGCAAATCCCACCTTAGAGGCATATCAATGTAAACTATGATTGTATGGGCTTAAAAATAGGGTTTCACGCGTCTAGATGCTTAAATCAATGCCAATGCCAATTTCTCCAAATGAGGGTATCTAATTTTTGCTCCTCGGAAAGCCTTAATGGTATAGTAGACGAGTTTTTGAACTCTATACTCTTTTCGGATCAATGCAGAACTTACTGCTGATTCAGAAACACCTAAGTACAAGTACAACTTTTCACCTGTGATTGGTCGGGAGAGTAATGGAGGTGAGCCCAAATACTTCTTCAACTCCAGTTCCATTAAAATATTTTTCTAAGAACCTTGAAGAACGACATGCATTTATCTGTAGCTTGGGACACGAATCTATTTAAGGCTGCTACTCGTGCAGTTAGTCTTTGTGCATCCTTCTTACAAGTTGGCGATTACATGCCAATTAGTGCCTTGATATTATCTGGATTAGCTTCATTTCCCTTTTGATTCACTATGTACCCGAGGAACATTCCCTCTTGTACTCCAAAAATACATTTGGTCAGATTTAGCTTCATCTAGTGATTCTCAAGTTGATTAAAAGTCTATCTGAGGCCTGCAATATGATCAGATACCTTTTTGCTATTTCTAAGCATATCATCTATGTAAACTTCCATATTATTGCCTATCTGTTTCTCCAACACCTTATTGACCAGCCTTTGATATGTGGCACCTGCATTTTTCAAACAAAAAGGCATAACATTATAACAGTATGTTCCTCGGGGAGTGATGAAAGTAGTGCTTTCCCTGTCTTCAGGTTTTATTTTTATCTGGTTATAACCAGAATAGGCATCCATAAAGCTGAGAAACTCATGTCCTGATGTAGCATCCACGAGCTGATCTATTCGGGGAAAAGTAAAAGGATCCTTTGGGCATGCTTTATTTAAATCCGTGAAGTCTACACACATTCTCCACTTGTTGTTTTTATTTTTGACCATAACTACATTGGCCAACCAGTCTGGGTATTTCACTTCATTAAAGAAAGGTTCTTTCTGAAGCTTTTCGACTTCTTCCTGTATGGCTTGGTTCTTCTCCGAGCTGAACACTCTTTGACTTTTTTTGACTGGTTTAACTTCTTTATTTACGTTAAGATCATGATAAAGGAAATTGGGATCTATCTCATGCATGTCTTCATGATCCAGGAAAACGAATGCTGCCTCTATTTAAGGAAGCTCACTAGTTCCTATTTAAGAACATGATCCAATGTTGTCCATATTTGAGTGGTACGTTCTGGTTTATTATCATATAACACAATGCTTTCAGTTGCTTCCACAATCTGCCCCTTTACCAGCTCTGTTTCCTCTCTTGGATCTAAGGTTTCATCCTCAAATTCTTCATCAAGCTCAGGAGTATCCACTTGATATGTAGTGGTTTTCTTCTTTATTTCTTCCAAGTCTTCTTGCTCGGCAGAAGAGTAATAACACTCCTGAGCTAATTTCTAATCACCTTTCATAATTCCCACACCAAAATTAGTTGGGAATTTTAGACACTGATGAACAGTGGATGGTACTGCTTTGAACTTATTTAGCTATACTCTTCCCATGATTATATTGTAAACTAAATGGATGTTTTTATCCATTATAAAGAAATGGATCTTCTCTGTTCGGCAAGCTGGCCAAGTGCCTATCATCACCTCCATTTTAATGGTTCCTAAAGGGAAGACCTTCTCACCTGTAAAGACTATTATCGGTCGATGATAAGGATCTAATTACCTGAGTTTAAAATTCAATTTGCTGAAATAAGGATAGAAGATGATATCCGCCGAGCTACCATTATCTACTAATACTCTAGATACAATGATTTCTTCTTTTCTGACTTTGATTACCAGTGGATCATCATGAGGGCACAGTACTCCTGAAAGGTCATTTTTAGAGAAACCAATTAATAGTTTATCTTTGTTAACCTTCCTCGGTCTATCTTCCTCTACAAGGTTGATCCTCTGTATGTACGAGAAAGCTTGAGCCTCATGGAGGTAATATTTTCGCTCTGCTATATGATCTCCTCCTTCTGTGTCTCCACCTATAATCATTTGGCAGTTAAAAGAACGAAAATTCATACAGAATACCTCACGTTATGATTGTCATTTTTTTAGGGAGATCGACATCATCATCGTGATAATTTTTATGAGTTCTTTTATTTTCTTATCTAGGTTTGTAAGGGGATTTTGATCTACGCTGACCTCCTTCATTGTTCTGCCGATCAACGTACTGATTCAGTTTTTCACTTTGGATGAGAGTTTCAATCTCATTTTGAAGAGCTGTGCAACATTTCATCGTGTGACCGTGATCCTTGTGAAATTAACAGTACTTAGTTTTGTCTCTCTTGGTAGGGGAACTTCTCAACTTTTTTAGGCCAATGCCTATATTTATTATGCTTGATATCCTCCAAAACATGATGAATTCCCATGGTTAGTGGAGTATAGTCATTGTACTTCTTGAGTCGCTCCAAAACTCCTTTCTGTCTTGATTCCCTGTGTTCTCTGGGTTTTTTATGATCTTTCTTATCATTTTACCATCAAATTTTTTACCCGAGCTATGCTTGGCTACCATTGCTTCCTCGACATTCATGATATTTGCCGATTTAGCCATCAATTCTGCCATTGTCTTCGGAGGATCCTTAGCAAGATTATAATACATTTTTTCGCGGAGCAATTCACTCATGAGGGCAGTTATTGCAGTCTTATCCTATCTACGACTTCTAATTTCTTGTCATAAAAACGAGTGGTGTAATTCTTGGTGCTCTCCCTTAATTTCTGTCTCACACTAAGTAAGTGCGCCACCCTTTTCACAGGCTTTGCTCAAAAGCAAAAGTTGTTAATAAATAGCTCGATAATTAGTTGAAGTTAGAAATTTGTCCCCGAGGAAGACCATTGTACCAAATTTGGGCAAATTCGGCAATGGTTCCATAAAATGCTCTACACTTAATTTCATCTAGGACGTCATAAATATCAGCAGTTTCCTGGTATTGTTCAATATGGAGGATTTGATCAGTTTTTCCATCATATTTGGGCGTTACTACTGGAGCCTTGAACTTTGCTGGAGTAGGGAAATCCACAATTGCTTGCACAAATGGAGACCCTTTGACAAAACTTCTTTGTATTGGGTTTCTTATCTTCGCCATTTCTCCCAATCTGTCTTCCAATCTCTGTATAGAGCCTTTTCATGCATTATTAGAAGCACCGAATTTATGCATTGAAACTTTATTAGTTACCGAGCTCTCTTCCTGAAACCGTTGCTCCGTCTGAGTAATAGTTCGTTGAGCATTTGATCTAGATTGAGTCGTGATTTACTTTTGATTTGATGGTCGTTTAGTATTACTAGATCTTGACCAAGGAACATTTTTATTCCCCTTGGATCCCAAATGATCAAAGGAATATGCATGACTTAATCTTTCTAAGGAACTTGGCGTTTTTAGAGAATAAGACTGGGAATGGAAAGATTCTGATGTCCTGAGTAATGAAGTTGACCTTTGATGGTAGGAGACATGTCTTACTGAGATCGAGTGGCTACGTCGACCACCTCTTGGTGTGGGTGGTGGCATATTTCCTTGAGCAGATAGAACAGGTGCTCCGGCTTGGAGGGTTTATGCAAGTTGGCTGATAGTATCTTGCATGGACTCTTGGCCTCTTGTAAGACTGGACAGAATCCCAGTTAAATCATTTACTGATGGAGGAGCAGAAGGAGCAGGCAGAATACCTTGATTCTTGAGACTTGATTCAGGAATTTCAGCAATTTAGATATTCGATTGAGTGAGATCGATTAGAAATATCGTTCCCACAGATGACGCCAATCTGTTGATGAAAAAAACTAGACGAGGCTGATTAATTGATAATAGATTAATAGAAATAAGAGACAAGAGATTTTAAAAGTGGTTCGGCTTAAGGAAAGAGCCTACATCCACTGTTGTGTATTGCCTTGGGATTATTCAATTGCCTCTATTTTTGTGTGTCCCTATTTGTAGGGTTTACAGTGTATTTATAGTCCTTAGGGGGTGTACAAGAGATGGAATATCAAAAGATGGAGTGTCTTTATATCATAGACATTTACATGTGTACAATCATTAATGTATACAACTGTTGGTATTTTCCTGTCACATTGGTCAGAATTCTTAAAGTGGGTCGGTATTCCTGGAGTTGATCGGCATTCTTGGAGTTGGTCAGTATTCCATCCTTAATGACTAGGATTAATCTCCCACTGTATAACACGTGTTAGTATATGAATGGTCCATGTAGATGGATAATTTTTAGTATCAACACCATGATATTTGTTTCAATTTGAGTATGGGTAACCCATCTCCTGCTACTTCTCTTCTTTATGATTTATCTCATTTTACTTTTCATTCCGCAGGATCCGATTAATGAGCCCGCTGAGGCCACTGGTGAGGCCGACCAGAGTTTTGAGATGCTTTGTTCAAATCCCGATAATCAATGCATATGTAAAATTTTCCTCTTAATTTTGGTACGAGTATAATGTTGGCTCGCCATATGGAATATTCAATCATCCGGGCGAAGCCTATGTTCAACTATTTGACCACCTCCTCTTTAACCTTGAGCGACCATTCGGTGCAGAGCTTTTGCAGTTTTTATTTGATCGATTTACATTTTGAGAGAGTTGGAATCTCGTGTTGAGTTATTTTGGGATCGATGTCGGGCATGTCATCGTAGGACCATGAGATGACGTCCATAAATTCCTTTAGCAGTTCTTTGAGTTGCACGCACTCATGCTCATCAATGATGGACCCTATCCTAATCTCACACAGTTGACTACTAGAACTGAGGTTGATAATAACAGTTTAATCTTCATTAATTTGAACGTGGTTATGTTGTTTTTTACTAACCTTATTAAGATAGGTTAAGAATTGTGTATTTGTAAAATCATCATCATCAAAAGTTTGATTAGAATCATGACAATTAATGCAAGGCACAGTAAGATACTCAAAATCTTCGTTTATTTCATTTTTGGGAAAAACAGCATTGAGAACCCCATCGAAGGAGGTCTCGATTACATTGTTATTAGAATAGGGAGGGACAATAAAAGAGGAAGAAAGAGGATAAACATTTTGGTTGGGTTGCATTTCAGTAGGTGGAACTAGTATAACATTCCAGTTGAGGAGGGGTACATTAGTAGTCTTGATTAGAATGGACGGGTCCGATGATGTAGTGCTTGAGTTGATCAAGTAGAGTGTCAGCCCTAGTGTATAAAAATTGAATGAATCCTTGGAGTCACTTCCATCCGAAACATTGGTAACGACTAAAGATTTCTTAACGAGTGGTTGATATGAAGCTGGGAACTTTTGGCCCATGAATAACTGTCTTAGAAGAAGATCTCCATCCCTAAATTCATCTTCTTGTCCACATGATCACACCATGGTTTGGGAAAGACATAAAATGGAAAATCTTCACCCTCTTTGATGAGTCTTCTATTCAAGGAGTCCCCCAAAACAATTTGGGAACTTTCTAAACTTCACTTCAACCAGGGTTGGCGGATCATTCAGAGTTCCTCTAATGATGGTTGATAACCCAAGCCACATGGAAGAAAGGCCTTCTTCAGCACTATGGGTTCTAGTATACTCTGTTGTTGTCATCCTAGCCCCAATCCGGGCATGAAGTACATATTCTCGAACATCTGTATAACATTGACATTGCCATGAGGGCTGTGCTCTAGACATACTCGGTCTTTGAAATTATCCCCTTCTGGGAGTGGAAGTGGTTTTACTCAAAAGCCATAAAGAAGCATATCATTTCCCCATGTTGTATCTCTAGTAATGGGTTATTGATGATTATATTCTCGGTATTATCATTATCTCCCATGATGGTGATGACATGTCCCTTGGCGAAGAACTTCAGTTTCTGATGGAGAGAGGAAGATACCCCCTTGATACTGTGAAGCCATGATCGATCGAATAATAAATTGAAACAAACAGGTATGCCACTAACATGGAACTTGGTAACACGATTTATAGGGCCAACCCCTATTGTAAGATTTATGGATCCCATCACCTCTCGACGAGTATTGTCATAACATATACTGTGACAGAAGTTGGAGCAAGTTCGCTTACTTAGAAACCCAGGCAGTTGAAGGTTCTTAATGGGAAAACATTGAGTGCTAATCCATTGTCAATGAATGAGAGTGGGACTATCTTCCCCATTACCTCAACAGAGATGATATAAGCATAGTTGTGATTAGGGATTAACTTTAGAATTTATTTTTCCCAAATGGAGAGCATTCTAGTAGAGGTCTAAGGCCCCGACCAAGTTCACAGCTTCTTCTAGAGTGGTGGAAGGAGGACTGTGGGCTCGATAAGCAATTTTATCAAGGCATTTCGGTGTAGTTAGGAAGACATGAAGAGTCCCCACAAGGTGATGTTGTCCTGAGTTTTCTTCAACTGGTCGAGGATCTTGCTCTCCTAGATGGTCATTTCTATCATGGGGAGTTTCTCAATAACACCCTTTCCTTTATCTATCCCTGCTGGTCGAGGATTTGGATTCTGGTAGTGCTTCCCAGATCTTGTCATATGGTTCACGGAGGAGGGGAAGAATAGAAACCCCATTTCTTTATCTATCTCGGGTTGTATGGCCATTTTGTTAATTTCTCCTAGAAAATCTTCAAATGATATCATCCCATATACATTGATTGCGAGGCTGACATTTTCTTGTCTAGGCTTTTCATCTGAACTATAAAACTTGTCCCCCCATCCGGTGGACGACGATATTGTGTTTCCATGAGGAGTCAATGCATTCCATAACCTTAACAACTTCTTCATATAGATACTCCCACTCAACGGGGAGATACAGAAGTGAAAGTACCAACCACCCTTATATCATTAAAGCATCTAGTAACTCGAACATACTAAAAATCTCATCGATTTATCAATATATGTCTTCCATAATCTGAACTGCATTATCTAAACTTACTTCATTAATGGGTACTACCTAATTATCTGACTCCCGAGGCCACTTTCAGGCTTCCATGAACAATGTGCTGAACTTCTGGCAGTCAATGGCCATTTCTTAGGGCAATTTCACCTCGAACTCTAGAAGTTGGTTTAGTACCACTAATAATTCCATAACGTTTCCCTAAGAACGAGTACGAGCGATAATGCATGCTCTTGTAAGAAACGACAAAGCTTGGTTGGCCAAACATGTAGGGTGTAGGAGAAAATATGGTCAAACTTTCAGGGGTTTAAGTGAATATACGAGTATAATGGGCGATTTACTGGGTACAATCTGGGTAGATGGATCAAATTTTGGATCATTTTTTAGGAAAATGGCATTTGGATGATTTGGGAGTCGATTATGAGTGGTATTTGGTTTAGGATTGGTTAACAGGGTGATAACACCCCGATTAATCAGACCTTGGATTATATTTTGGATATGAAAGCACTAATTAGTGGCTTGGCCCACATTTTGATGGAAATCACAATGGACGTCGAGTTTGAAATTTTTGGGAAGTGGGTGTAATGGACAAGGTTACAATGGCTTGATGAAATTTTAGCTCAAAAGGTCTTGGTAGAATCTAAAAAGGAGTTCATGAATCTCGATGTATTCTTTTCTGACTGGGTTCGCACGACCTTTTGGCACTTGAGAGGTAGCAGGTTGTGAGATGTTGTTGATGGTCGAGAATTTAGAGGGCTTCTCATATTTTCTTGGAACAAACTGTCCGGATACCTTATTTAGCTAAACTTCTGTCATGGAAATACTTTTTTTTAATATCCACTCTTGCCTCTCGGAGAGCTCAGAAATGGGGGTAATACTACCCTCCCATAGTCGCTCGGACATGGGGTAAGAAGTTTTTCTTCGTAATACTAACATGCTCCTCTTCGGAAGGCCGGTTAGTCATGGTGGTTTCTTTCTCCCTCCATTTTTCTATGAAATTACTGACAGTTTCTTCGAGCTTTCTGCTTGAGAAGATCTAAATCACGACGTGTAACCTCCAATTCCTTATTGTATTTATACTGCGACATGAAAGTGTGGGCAACATCCTCCCAACTCCAAATTCTGAATTCCTTGAGGGATAGGAAACAATTGATGATGCTGTAATCAACACCACTGGACCAAGATGAAACTATAAATAGCTTAAACTCAATCACAGCACAACAATGGATATGGATATATGTATATATGAGAGAAAGAGATGAGGATAAGAAGATAAACTCAATGATTTAAAGTGGTTAAGCTAATTAGGCCTACATCCACTGTGTGAGTGTGTGAGAAATTCCCTAAACAAGGGCACTAATGGTCATGGATACAAAACTCAAAGTGCGCTCTCTTTGTCTCTGTCTCTCTCTATCTGTCTCTATCTCTCTCTTCTGTATAAAATTGGACAAAGTGATGTTAGGGTTCTCAATGAATCATACCTTCTCATGGAGAAGATGAAGTGCATATATAGGGCTTGGGGGGTGTAGTGTACCCCTCAAGCATGCAATCAACATGCACATGAGGAGGCTCCTAATCAGGGGGAGACATCTGTCCTTAGCGCATGGATACAATGATGAGGTAATATTCTCTCACATGAGGGGATGATGTTGTTGCAACGATTTTCCCTATATGAGACCTTCCATGTTGGGACCTTATATTACTCATATAGTAATATTCACAGGGAAGAACATCGGCTTGGTTGGGTATGATGTTGCCAATAAAATGGATGCTCTGATGCAGAAAGTTAGTAAGCGTGTCCTTTGCTGAGTGCCTCTAGTCGAGGTTGTCTGGCTGACTATCTCCTAGTATCGGCTGTAGAAGAGGATGAATGATTCTCTTAACGCCTGGAACTTTCAGCTGATGTATCGTCCTATGAAGTGGCCGAGGTTGTACATATGCATATGCAGCTGACCCGATATCTGGACGAGTCTTGGCAACATCTAGCTAACCTCTTCTGAGAGGGTCGGCTGTCCGAGGTCAGGTGGACTCATAAATAGATGAGGGCATATTGTGTATATCAATCACCCCTAGCCCTCTGTCATCTATATGAAGAGGTTCCTGGGGGATACGAGTTAACAAGGTTCTTTAAAGGGTATAGGCGATTGACAAATGTCTTAGTTCTCATTGGGTAGCGTCTCCCCCAAGCATGAGCTGACGGCTGAGCGCTTTGGGCCTTATGCCCTAGTTGATGATGTGTATTGGGGAATCACACCTAATCATTAGGTGGTATTTAAACCACTAAATCAAGCCTTTTTCTTCTTCTTTCCATTTTCCAAACACATTCCCTCCTGTATCTTCTCGAACCTCCATAGCCAAACCTCACCCGTTCCTCATTAGCTTGCCTTCTAGACTTCGATCAGGTCCTTTCTTCTTCCTAAGGCTCATCTTCTTCCAGGTATCCATATTTCATTAACTTCTATTTCCATCTTCAGTTAGGATTTCTTGCATTTGATTTTTTTGGCGACAACTTAGTTTTCTGGTGAGGCACTAGGGTAACTTTTAGGGTTTGGGATGTTATTTTTCTTGCCTTCGTCGACTAGTTTGCAGTGTTAGGGGTTATTATTGTTGGATTCAGGCTCCAAACCACCATTTTTAGGTTTGGCAGGTGATCTCTGATCACCTTCTCCAGTGAGTTCCTTGGTTGTTCTTCATCAAGAACGGTTGATATTCTTGCCTTTGATATTTTGGTTAACAAAAGTCCGCCCTTCTATTTGTTTATCCTCCTTCACAATTTAATTAAGTGTAACCTCACCTTGTTCATGTTAAAACATTTATACAAACTTTCTGAAGAGTTTCCAAACCTTAGGGAGAGGTATTTTCAGGAGACTAAGGGGATTGAGGTTGAGGAAGCTGAGAGAAGGAAGGCCGAGGCTTTTCCCTTCGAGATATATTTCCACCCCCATTAACTGTCGTCTTCTCTACCCATGCTGAACTAAGTGATCCCATTCCTAAGTCAGTTTCTTCTGAAGATGAGAGCATGTCCATATTTGAACCATGTGATAGTGTTGACTCTTTTGACGACTCTTTGGCTTAATCCTCATACCATGATGAAGGGTCTAAGGCCGATGAGGTTTCCTCTTATGCATCGTCTTCTCAGAGGGCGAAGTCATCAAATCGGTCTGACGACTCCATTAAGATAAATGATCCTAATGTTTCCATCACTCCTCCACTTGATGCCATTCCTCTATCGGTCGTAATGAGGGATGAGTTTATGGAACACTTTCCAAGTGGTGATCCCAACCAACCCCAAGCTGAAGAGTTTGACAATGATAGCGAAGAGAACGTTCTAGATTTATCCATAGCTAAGTCATACGAGAGTTCTGTTATCGATGTCAATTTGTCAACTTGGAGACATTTGTATGGAATTGGGCCATCTATTTCTATGAGGAAACCATCTGCGGATAAGAGAGCCTATGACGGCCGAGAGGGTGAGTTATATGTCTATAAGCAGATGTTAAAGGTTGACTTTCGAATACCTATCCATCCCCTTGTATGCGCAATTATAGCCCGTCTAGTAGTTGCCCCATCCCAACTTTCTCCCAATGCCTGGAGGGTTATCCTCGACTTTGTCTCTCTCTGGAAGATAGTTCATCAAACCGACCTTCCAGTTAGCATTTTTATGGCTTGTGATACCCTATAGTCCCCCAAAACTCAGCCTGATTACTATCATCTCATAGCCAGGAAATCTTCCAAAAAGGTCTTGTTGGTTACCCAAACTTCCAATCATGACTGGAAACCCTAATATTTTTTTGTTTCGGGAGCTTGGGAATTTGGCCCCAGTGAAGCATGTGATACTTTTGAGCCAAGGGTTCCTCAGAGGTGGGCCAAAGTTTCTATGTTGGCCAAGCTTGATCAAGCTTGAGCCCTGATGCTATTGATAAAGTCGAGAAGCTTAGGGATCAAGGTCGTCTCGTGAAATTTGAGCAGTTGATGACCTCTTACTTCCTATCTCAGACAGGTTTAGGGGTTGACCCTTTAACTGAGCTACGCGAGTGGCCACTTTTATTGAACTGATGTGTCATATTTTTTTAATTTTTCAATGCTAACCTCGCCTTCTTTTTACAGATCATCTAGACGACGTGTTAGATTATCTTTGGGAGATGGTGGAAAAACATTTGAGCAAGATTGTTGGTAAGAATGGAAAGGGATCCAACCCCTCTAGTGCTACTACAACTAAGACCACCGTGGGCGGTCCTGGACGAACTACTGAGGGCATGAAAAAGAGGAAGAGCCAAGAGGAATAAAAAATTTCTTCGCGTCATCCAAGGCAGAGTCGGTCTGATCAAGCCATTCTAATTTCCATAGACGAGGCTCTTGCAGCTCGTCTGTCCCAGCTGAAATTAAATAATGAGAGCGTCATCGGCAATCCTAGGAAATCATGTGATGGTGTCGGCTCCTTGATATCCGAGGCTGACAAATATTTTTTTCAAGCCACAGACATCTCCTTTCTCACCAAGTTTTCCATCCACAGGGCCATTCAGGTATATTTGCTAAAATTTAGTTAAAAATTACTAAGTGTTCTCTCGTACTTTTCTTCAAATACTGTTTAACTCTTCTCTAGTTGCAGGATACTATTTCCCTCTATCGACTGGGGGATTGGATTAGCAATAAGATACCCTTGATCCAAAAGGGGAGAGAAGATGAGACGGCTGAACGAAATTTGAAGAAGGAGCTTGAGGATTCCTAGAGGTCCCTCAAGCAATCTCAGGATGAGGTAGCCAACCTCAAGGAAGAGCATGCCAAAGCTTTAAAAAAATCTCTCTGACGACAAAAAGGCTGAGATTGATGCCGTACTTCAAGCTATTGTGGATGGCTACAAGGAGTCAGATGAGTACAATAATCATGCTTTTGAGTACTAGAGAGGGGCATCAGAACTTCTTGCCGATGGGATACTTTGAGGCAGGCAAAAATTGGGAGCCGAAACTCTCGGGACTCCGTGGGTCTGTACTTCAGATACCCTCTCCTTGAGACTTCTCTCACCGATGTTGAGATGCTTAATGGAGGTGCCTAGGTGGACCTTGACACTCATAAGGCTCAGGGATACACGACTGAGTTTGATGCCGATGCTAAGAGGACCGAGGTTATTGATGCGGTTAAGGCTTCAGTTGTTAACGGGTCGACCCTTGGAGATGCCGACACTATACTTGATCAGTACATGTAGGATTAAGTTTTTTTCTTTTTGTCAGAGCGGTCGTCTGTGACCTATTTCCCTTTATCCGATGTAACACATAAACACTTTTATCTTCTTTTCTTTTGATCAGTTCTTGAAATACGAATGTCTTCTTGCTTGAATGTTTGCTTGCTTGAATATTTGCTTGTCTCTTCTATTATATGCTGTGTTGTGGTAGTAATGTCAACACCAAATTTCACAATTCCTACTTACTAAATTATGGTGTTATGCCATACCCCCTCTCGTCATTTTGAGAGTGCATGGTTGAGCCTTGTCTCGTCCATGCACTGTCGTCTCGACCGAGAGAGGTTTTTATTTTTCACCAAATATTCACCAAATTAATGATGTTTAAGATCTGAGATCACCAAACTAATGACGTTTTATCTCTCATTCACTAAATTAATGATGTTTAAGTAATCAACCACACCTAAGTTATTTTCAATTCGAACTCACCAAATTATGGTGTTAAGCCATACCCCCTCTCGTTATTTTGAGTGCATGGTTGAGCATCGTCTCGTCCATGCATTGTCGTCTCGGTCGAGAGAGGTTTTTATTTTTCACCAAATTTTCACCAAATTAATGATGTTTAAGATCTGAAATCACCAAACTAATGATGTTTCATCTCATTTTCACCAAATTAATGATGTTTAAGATCTGAGATCACCAAACTAATGATGTTTTATCTCTCATTCACCAAATTAATGACGTTTAAGTAATGAGCCACACCCAAGTGATTTTTATTTTGGACTCACCAAATTATGGTGTTATGCCATACCCCCTCTCGTTATTTTCAGAGTTCATAGTTGAGCATTGTCTCGTCCATGCACTTTCATCTCGGTAGAGAGAGTTTTTTATTTTTCACTAAATATTCACCAAATTAATGATGTTTAAGATCTGAGATCTCTCATTAACCAAATTAATGATGTTTTAATAATTAAGCTGGCCTTTCTTGGTGTTATTGAATTGTCCATGGATGGGGTCGGCCCCTTTCCATGTTATCCTTTCACCATGGTTGGGTTGTTGCTATCTCACCACGAATGATGTTTTATAGCTTTAAGGGTACTTGAAAAAAATCATTCAAAACAAAGTACATAATAGATGAGGGAACAAACCATTTTCATTTCTCTCATTCACGATAAGCCCTTTTTTACAATGATTAATAATGAAAAGCTCCTATACAATCATCAATTAGTAGTACCTTTTTAAGTGTTCAGTATTCCAAGGATTGGAGAATGGTTTCCCTTCTAGGTTCTCCAGCCGATAGGTGCCTGGGACTACTTCCTCAATAACCCTGTAAGGACCATGCCAGTTGGAATGAAGCTTGTTCGACTTCTGCCAAGTTTTCTTTAAAATGAGGTCACCCACTGCTATCGACCTCGATTTATCCTCTTATTGTAAAACGTTGCCGTCCTCTATTGGTAGGCTACCACTCTGACCTGAACATCCTCTCTTTTTTCTTCAATCAGATCTAGGTCAAGTCTTCTCTCTGCCATATTTCCCTCAGGGTCATACGTCTAAACTCTATGGGTGGGGAGACCAATCTCTGTTGGCACCATTTCTTTTGATCCATAAGCCAACATGAAGGGAGTGTTCCCTATCGGCATTTTCACCGTTGTCCAGTAAGCCCATAGTACATCATGTACCTCTTTGATCCATTTCCCCTTAGCCTCTTCCAACCTTTTCTTGATTCTATCAAGAATATTTCTATTGGTGACCTCAGTCTGACCATTGGCCTGGGGTCAGACGGGCGACTAGAATAACTATTTGATGTCGAACTTTGTATAATACTTTTATAGGAAATTTTTTTTGAACTGGGTACCATTGTCTAAGATGAGTGTGTTAGGCAAGACGTATCTGAAAATGATGTTCTTCCACATGAACTGAAAGGTCTTCTTTTCCGTGATCTTGATCATAACCTCGGCCTCTACCCAGTTTGAAAATTTATCTATTGCCACAATTAAATATCTATAGTTTCCCATGTCCCTTGCAGAGGTCCAACCAAATCAATCCCCCATACTGAAAATGTCCATGGTGAGGTGATACATGTTAGAGGTTGATGGGGCTGGTGAGGGATGATGTCAAATCACTGGCATTTGTCACACTTCTTTACGTATTCAGACGAGTCCTTGACTATGGTTGGCCATCAATATCCTTGAGTGACAATCCTCTTTGCCAATGACCTACCCCCAATATGGATTGTGAAATATCCTTCGTGAACATCCTTTAAAATACAGTCCACCTCAGTAGGGTGGACACATCTGAGCAGAGGTAATAAAAACCCCTTCTTGTATAACATGTCCCCTAGGATAGAAAACTTAATAGCCTTGTATCTCAACTTCCTTATCTCGGTCTTAGAATCCGTCAAGCTACCCTCTTTGATATAATGAATAAGGGGGTCCATCCAAGATGGCCCCAGGTTTAAATTGAAGCAAAATTTTAGCTTCGCGTCATCCTCCTCTATCGTTGGCTGAGAATGGATTTATATTGGCACCATTCTCTTAATCTCTTTCTGTGTTGCCTAAGATAGCCTTGCTAGAGCATCATCTAGGCTATTATCCAGCCGAGGCACCCTTTTGACTTTGATCTCACCAAAGTCCTTCATCATATCCTTCACTTTGTCTAGGTATCTTTCCATTCTATCATCTTTGGCTTCATAAATCCCCAGGACCTGATTAACCACGAGTTGAGAGTCTCTATGGACTAAAAGCTGGCCGACATTGAGAGCTCTGACGAGGGAGATTCTAGCTATGAGGGCCTCATACTCTGACTTATTGTTGGAAGTCTTAAAATTGAACCTCAACGTATACTCTATGTTTGTTCTGTCTGGGGCCGACACAGTCGGACCGACTCCATTATCATTTTCACAGGATGAACCATCAATGAATAGGTTATATACTGGCCCTTATGAAAATGGCCCCTCTTGAATAATTCTATTTTTGGGCAAAAACTTATCAGTTTTGGCTGTTAGATGTCTCGCCACTCTTATCTCAGCCTTTGCTGGCTCGATTTGGGTTTTGATCGACCCTTCAAGGCCGTTCGCTTTTTCCCTATCGACATCATCCCAGGTGACTCTGCCACAAAGTCTACTAAGGCCTTCCCCTTAATTTCAAACCTCGACTAATAGACTATCTCATACTCTCCTAGCTCAATGGTTCAAGTCATCAATCTACCTGATTTCTCAGGTTTATGGATGACTTGCCGAAGGGGAGAATCTGTCAAGACAACCAATGTATGAGCTTGAAAATAAGGCTTCATCTTTTATGAAGCGTGGATGAGGGAATAAATCAGTTTTTCCATCCTAAGATACCTTTGATCAACCCCTTGGAGGACCTTGCTATTGAAATACACTGGTCTTTGTATACCCTCATCATCTCGTACTATCGCCGCACTGATAGCCGACTCGAACATGTCCAAGTAAAGGTAAAGATTCTCTCCTTGGACATGATGAAATAGTAAGAATGGTGAGACGAGATACGACTTCAGCTCTAAAAAGGCTTTCTCGCATTCCTCGTCCCACTTAAAATCTTTTCTAAGAATCTTAAAAAATGGAAGACGCTTATCAGTGGCTCTAGAGACCAACCTTCTTAGAGAAGACACTCCTCTAGTGAGCCTCTGAACGTCCTTGATGGTCTTTGGGGTGTTCATCTCTAACATGGCTTTTATCTTCTATGGGTTGGCCTTTATACCCCTCTGATTGACGATAAAACCCAAGAATTTACCAGCTTCGACGCCAAAGACGCATTTTTCTGGGTTGAGCTTCATCTTTTACTTGTCCATGGTGTTGAACATTTTTTCAAGGTCAACCGCGTGAGTGTCGGACTTCAGACTCTTGGTCAACATATCATCTTCATAAACTTCCACAGACTTTCCAATCTAGTCTTCAAATATCTTGTTCACCAATCGTTGATAGGTAGCCCCGATGTTCTTCAAGCTGAAAGGCATAACCTTATAACAGTACATCCCCTTATTAGTGATGAGGGCCGTTATCTCTGCATCGGTCGGGTCCATAAAACATTGATTGTAGCCAGATTATGCCTCCATGAATCTCATCGATTCATGCCCTGTCGTAGCTTCTACCATCTGATCAATACGAGGGAGAGGGAAACAGTCCTTGGGGGAAATACTTGTTCAAATCAGTGAAGTCCACACACATTCTCCACTTTCCATTGGCCTTGGGCACTATGACTGCATTTGATAACCATTTAGGGTAGATGACCTCCCTGATGAACTCAGCTTCTTCCAGCTTTTTAACCTCGTCTCTTATAACCTCATACTTCTCACAAGAGTAAATTCTCCTTCTCTACTTTATCGTCTTAACACCTTCCTCCACATTGAGTTTATGACACATTATCTCCGGGTCAATGCCTGGCATATCAGCATGACTCCAAGCAAAGATGCTCTGCCTTCTCTTCAATAGCTTGATCAAATCATCTTTAATATCTGGCCTTAGGGCTTTTGTCAATCTGGATGGTTTTTTCCAGCTCGTCCTTATTGAGGATGATGGATTATACCTCTTCAACGACTTCCCCTTTCTTAATCTTCGTCTCGTCTCTAGGATCAATGGTATCAATATTGTATGTGGTTGTTGCTTTCTTATGTGCTTCTCTCTCCTCAGCTGAGTTAAAGTAGCACTCTCGGGCAGACGTTTGGTCACCTTGAACTTCCCCTACTCCATTGGGAGTCAGGAATTTTATCATTTGGTGGACCGTCGAAGGCACGACCTCAAACTCTTTGAGGACCACCCGTGCCAATATGAGGTTGTAGGCCGAGAAGATGTTCTCATCCATCATAAAAGGTTGATCTTCTTGGTGAGCCTCTTCGGCCATTCGTCTCCCATTCTGACATCCATTTCATAATTCCCATAGGGTGAACCTTATTTATACTGAATCCTATTAGAGGATGATGATACGTGACAAGTGTGGCCTTGCTAAGTCCTAAGCCTTTGAAGCACGACCAGAACATAACATCAACATAGCTTCCTCCATCAACTAAGATTCTTGGTACTTCACATCCATGTACTCTGGTCGTTATAACGAGCCGGTCATCATGCATAGCTAGGGTACCCTTAAAATCTATTCTTAAAAATCCGACTATGAGGGTTTCCATATCCACTTTCTTCTTTTTCTCGGGATTAGCATCAATGGAGGTCGAGTTCATAACCTCGACCTTATTTATCGCCTTTGCCTCTACCCCATGAGATTTTCGATCGACAACCTCAGAACCTCCTCCTGTTAGGCCACCACAAATCATGCCTACCCCAAATGAAATCATGCTGAGCCTCTTTACTGGAACATTATCATCTTTAGGTGGGAGATCTAGATCATCATTATCGTCATCTGAGAAGTCGTTCTGCTGTCCTCTCTACATTTACCATTTCTCCTATTTTTAGGGTCTTCGTGGCCTCTATCGTCTCGGCCTCGCCTTGAACCGTTCTTATCAACATACTTTCTTAACTTTCCAAATTTCAACATTTTTTTGATCTCATTTTTGAGGGCGAAGCATTTATCTGTAATGTGCCTATGATCTTGGTGAAACTCACACCAAAGATTTTTATTCCTCTTATGAGGGGAAGTCTTCAACGTTTTCGGCCACCTATGAGACCGGTCATTTTTTATCTTTAGAATGTTCTCACAACTAACTGTCAGAGGCGTATAGTGTGCAAACTTGTCGTATATCGGCCTTTTCTTTCTATCCTTCCCCTTGAACTTCTGACCCTTTCCATCAACGTGGGCTCTTTTTTCTTCATCTTCTTTTATGGCCATTGTCTCTTCTGCATTCATGACTCTCCCGGTTATAGCTAGGAGTTCAGCCATGGACTTTGGAGGGTCCTCAACCAACTTCCATAGTAGTTTTCCTTTCTGAAGACCTCCCATAAGGGCTGTCATTATGATACTTTCTTCGTAGTCTTCGACTTCTTGCTTCTCCTTGTTAAAATGAGATATATATTCCCTCAGAGTCTTGTCCTTCCCCTGTTTGATGTACAACAGATGGGTCATCTATTTCCTAGGTTTTACTCCAAAGTAGAAGTTATGGACAAAACTATCGGCCAGTTGCTTAAAACTTACTATAAAGTTCTAGGAAGGGAGGTGAACCATACGTGGGCCTTCATTGTCAATGTTTTTGTGAATTCATGGCATCTCATCTCATCTGATATTGAATATACGTCAGAGGTCGACTAATACATCTCCACGTGACGCACCAGATTCGTGCTCCCATCATACTTCGATGTAACTGCCGACGGTTAGAACATGGCAGAGGATGGATAGTTTAGTATTTTAGCCATAAACGGGGATCCTTCAGCATATCCCCTTTGTAAGGGGACTCGACTTTTTATGATATCCCCTATTTTAATCGCCAACCTCGATATGGATTCATTCCAAGGCTTGTCTGCTGCAACATCAACTTTTACAGAGATAATATTTTCCCCTACCCCTTCTCTGTCGTCTGGCCAAGATGATCATTCTCTGTTAGCTAGGTGAGTCGAGGGTAAACTCTCTGGACACTTGGGCCGGGTGATGACCTCTCTTTTCTCCTAGCGATCTTGGGGAGGTCTGCAGTCATCTGTCCTCTCATTTCTTCTCGAACCGGAGACACTCCTTGACTGGACAGATGATTCCTCAAATCGCTTTGAGGGCCGAGCCTATCAAAGGTCGACACTTTGATTATCCTGTCAATGGCTGATTGCCTTGGTCCACAGTTTCGGCTGGGCCTGCGCTCTCAGTTAGGCCTCTGTCCTTGGTCCCTGCTTTGCCGAATAGGAAGAACATTTCCTATGGATATCTTACGAGGTTCCTAATATTCGAACTCTCCCTCTTCATCATCATAGTCGTCCTTAATCAAACCATCACGGAGTTCTTGACCTTTCCTCCCCAGGCGTAAACACCTAGGGTCAACAACTTCTCTCCATCTCTGACATGGTGGAAGGTCTTTTTTTAGAGCTTGGGGTGGTCCCCTAGCTTGCTGACCTGGTTCACCTTCCCTGGAGGCCAGAGTTACAAACTCTTCTCCTACATCGTCAGCCCTGGCCACAAATTCTGGCTAAGCATAACAAACTGGTTTTGCATTTTCTGTCGGCCATCTATGAGGGAGCGGAGCGCAATCACCACTTCAGCCATCTCTGACTTGGTTGGTGCTTGGTTGGAACTTACACCACCTCTATGTGGTGGTGCCAGTTGATTCTCAAGTGAGGAGGTGGATCCATTGCCATTGGTGTGAGCTGTTTGAGCTATGAGCTCGAGAAGGGGAGTTTAAATGCTCTTCAAGAGCTCCGTCAATGGTAAAATAACTCCACAAAGAGGGAGGACTGGTTCACCACCAGAGATTTTGATGAGTATAATCTAAAAATAGGGAAGAGATGTCTATCCTCATTCCCACAAACGATGCCAGATTGATGATGCTGTAAATAACACCACCAGATTAAGATGAAACTATAAATAGCTTAAACTCAAACACATCACAACAATAGAGATGGATATATATATATATATATATAAACACTAGGGTATGCCCGTGCCTGAAGGCACGTTGATAATTTTGAAAAGTCTAAAGTCGTTTATAATATAAATATAAATTATGTTTATATTATAAGTGTAAATTTTCAAATTATTGTATCATGTAAATTTAAGTAGTGTCAAATCTTGTATAATTAAGTCAAAAAATTTATTTTTCAACACATAAGCGTAAACAATTTAAACTGTTTATAGGGCTATACACCCCATTTAAGAAAAAATAGTCCAATAACAATACTAACAGTCCGTCTTGGACCTCGTAATAAATGTAAACTATTATATAGCACGTGAAAAAATTCCAATATATTAAATCATGAATAATTTAAGTCAAAAAGTGTTTTTACAACACAAATAAGTATGAACAATCATGAATAATGTAAACTATTGTATGCCCGTGCCTGAAGGCACGACGATAATTTTCTCAAGTATTGTATTATAGTATAATTTTCCAAATATCAATCGTAGTCAATTTTTTTGGAGGACGGGTATATTTTTCAAAATTATTTAATCTGATATAATTTCAAGTCCAAAAATGTATTTTCAATATAAATAAAGATAGAAATATAAGAACTTTTTTTGCAAAATTTTCTTTATTTATATGAGTATCCAGTTGTTTAAGATATAAAAAATAATGTCCAGTATCTTGTATAAACATCACCTATTTAACAATATTCGTATACAAACCCCCTACTATGAATAAAACATAGACCCCTAATAAAATATCCAAAAAATAGGATGATTGTCAATAGTTTATAAAGATTCATCTAAAGAATGTGTACACAATTTTAAAATTTCGGCCAAAATCTCCTTTACTTATACCACTACTCACCCATAAAACAAACAAAATATAGTCCAATAATAATGCTAACAGTCCACAACATGTCGCTATTGGCATTATTGGCAACTTGAGCAACATAATACAGTTATCATACAAACATAAATTTTCTATACAATAATTTAAAATATCTCTTTGGCACCAAAAGATTACTGTAGAATAAAAAAAATAGTCTCTCCTTTGCACTTTCAACTTCTTCATTCATCACCATTGTAGCCCAAAACAAATAGTATACAACAACAAAAGTCTTGAATAAGTAAATTACAGAAGTAATAGACAAAAGCTTGAGATAAATCTCAATACTCGTTTTAATTATCAATAGAAATTGTGTTTGTGCAATACTCCAGCCTCGATTGAGTTATTTCCTCAGTCATATCTTTCTCTCTATAACTTCACTTTCTGCAACCAAATAAGAGTATAAAAATGTAAGAGTTGAGGTAAAAAACCATAGAGATCCAATAACTATATATGCAATACCAAATGTAACTATAAATGAAACCAATAACCAAATAACAAATACTTGTGTTATAAATCAAAACAACACAATAACACAACAGCTAGCAACAAATGTTACCTTTATTTTGAATGACAAACACACATGGAAAAGTCTAATCTTCCACCAAACACAACAGCAACCAACATAGTGAATAACACAATGATTAGCAGAAGACCTGATATTTATTTTGAACCGGGCAAGCCGTCTACAGCAAACACAATCAGGATCAGCAGTTGTACAGGTTCTAGAGGGCTGCAAAGGAAGGGATTGGTTCGATTGCATTTCTGCACATCCTATATCTGTTGAAATGTTTTGTAAAACTTCATGATATTAGCAACATGTAACCAAATGTGGCTTGAGACAAAAAAAAAGGAATATATATATATATATATATATATATATGACCCATGACCAAATATGGCAAGTCCAGCAGTAACCTCTCTAAATCCCTCTCCCACAAATACAACAATACTAATTAGACATAGAAAACAGAAGGAGATGCTTACTAAGTCCTTAAGTTTAAAATCCTTAATTATTATTTAAGTTAATAGATGTTTTCTACTTAACAATGAACATGTGTGAACATTTGTCGACCAAGTAACTGGATCTCAATTGTAACGTACAAAATGTGAGCACCATATAGTCAATAGTCAAACCAACAAAAAGAGGATTAATTAGAAATGATCAGGGGTATTTCATTACAGGATTCTCACCTTGTAGAGTGAAAGTTAAACTATTTACTTTAGGAACTTTTTTGCACTAAAAGTAATATTTGGTGTTCTTGCAAAATATGCATAATTAAGAAGGAAGATTACATACTCTGGGTCAAGAAAGTAGTCGGGTGCTGAAGATCATCCAATGTGATTAGCAATTCCCAGCAACTTGGAAAATCCAAACTGTGAAAATGCTCTAGACCTGATAAAAAAAACTTTTAAAGTGTGAAGAAACAATGTCATATGCTGTTTTCACGTCCAAAAAAATAAGATCTTATCCATGGTCAAAATCCCCCCCAAAAAAAGTTTGGTACTTGATCAAAAAAATAAGATCTAACCTATAGTCAAGTCCAAATTAAAACTCCGTTTCATGTCAAAAAAACATCAAAATTTACCCATGTTCAAATGAAAAAAAAATTTCTTACCCTTGGTGAAGTCCTGCAGATGACAGATATTTAAGGAAACGATAGTGATGATGGATGCTCTGCAAGAAAAAAATATTATTTGAAAAAAAATGGATGCTCTGAATGAAACTTTTTATACAAACTTGATCACATGTATCCACTAATTGATCAATTACAAAGTAGGTGATTTTCTAAGAGACAACCCAAAACATATAAGCACAGTTTTTTTTTCCACTCTCACCATAAAGAGATGTAATCAACACCGTTTCTTATTATGATTTCAAGAAAAATTTCCACATATTGAATGCAATAAAACTCCGTTAAAAAAAGTTTGGTACTTGATCAAAAAAATAAGATCTAACCTATATTCAAGTCCAAATTAAAACTCCGTTTCATGTAAAAAAAACATCCAAATTTACCCATGTTCAAATGAAAAAAAAACTTTCTTATCCTTGGTGAAGTCCTGCAGATGACAGATATTTAAGGAAACGATAGTGATGATGGATGCTCTTCAAGAAAAAAATATTATTTGAAAAAAAATGGATGCTCTGAATGAAAATTTTTATACAAACTTGATCACATATATCCACTAATTGATCAATTACAAAGTAGGTGATTTTCTAAGAGACAACCCAAAACATATAAGCACAGTTTTTTTTCCACTCTCACCATAAAGAGATGTAATCAACACCGTTTCTTATTATGATTTCAAGAAAAATTTCCACATATTGAATGCAATAACTTTGTAAATGTCTAATTCTCTATATAGGCATTTATCAAGAACAAAAACATCATAAAGAAACCTTTTCAGTTGTAGCCATGTGATCATCTACACAATCCAAGTCCAGCTTCAAATTCTCATTACCATGATGTGAAGCAGACCCATTTTCAGCCTCCTATCTTTCAAAATAACATCGGATTCCTTAATTAGATCAATATATTTTTCCTCAACTGTTACCTCTGATAGAGGATGGGCCCCTATAGCCAAATTATCACAGTATGGTTCTTTTAGTATGGCAGTGAAGGTCTTATTCCTCAATGACAAATAAAATATGAAGAGGTGACACTCAAATACTTTGTGAACCTTTTGTGGAAACCCCAAATACTTTCGAAGGTATAAAAGCCTTTTCCTCTCAGCAGCATGCTCAACAAATAGACTAAGAAACTCGTGGAGCACACCCATAACCCATTTCTCTGACCCATCACTATCTCTCCCAAAACCCGAATAATCCTCATAAGGGGGAATATACGGAAGCCTTTGAAACTCATAAAACCAATCAGAGATTTTTCTCAAGGATCCGATCGCCATCAACTCATGGGACACCCCTGCCTCTCCCAAATAGTAAAGCCCCACCCATTAATATCCACAATCCTCTGCATGCTTAACCCACCCCGCCCTTGTGCATTCATTAATCTCCTCCCTGCTTAAATTGTAACATACACACACACACACACACACACACACATAAAATCACTACCCCAACCAATTCCTTACCTCTGATCCTAACCTTTTGACTCCAACACACGCACACACCAAACACCATACCCAACTACCCCTGCTTCCCAACCCACTGCCCTGATCCCACCTACTTCTTCCCCTACCACTCTCAAACTGAGATAACCCCGAAACCCATCTACCATAAATCCTCACGGACCCTCTCCCAGCAGTACCCACCCCCTTGCAACTGCTTCTACGCACACACAAACCCACATACCCCACCTTGAGGATGAAGATTAGTTTCATGATGAACACCAGAATGTATAAGACTATCGGTAGAAGTTTGATTTGGAATATGAGAAGGTTGTGATTGACTGTGATCTAGATTAATTTTGTTAGAAGTCTCATCCGTTAAGCCTTCAACTGTAAGTTGATACTTCTCATTTTTGTTATCTTTAGCAATGGGATTATATTGTGGGAAGGAGTTAACCAACAAAACTTGAGTAGATTTCTTTGAGATATCAATGTACTTGTAAAAGCAAATAAAATATATAGGATGCCGCTGACCGGTTTGAGGATGCCACTGACTTGTTTAAGGATGCCACTGCTCAAATTATATTTGTTTACCTGTTTGCATTCTCTAAACTATAGTTCTGCATAGTGCAATAGGTCGTATAGAAACCTGAAAGGAAAGAAAAAAATATATGATATGACAACCTTTCTCTCTGGAATTATTATTATGTTCATAATTACGTAAGAAAGAAAAAAACATCCTACTGTACATTTTTAGGTACATTAAAGCTCTACTTCTAAAAAACATCCGACCGTATCGGATAATCCTTTCGAGCACTTCTTATTTAATTCATTTGCCTCCTTGTGATAAGACACCACACCATTCATATTTGGCGAGTTAATAGCTGCAAAACCATTAGCACCTATGTCTTCCTACAGAGAGAGAGAGAGAAATATGAAATAACAATCGAGTGTATATTCTTATAAACTTAAAAATTGGAAAAAATGGATACCCAAAAATGAAATAAAATCAACCTCGTGAGGCTGGGCATATATTAAAAAAAGGACCCATTTTCAGACTGAATGGTAACTTGCCAACCTACAAATATGTAGTGCATATGACAGTGTTGGGTTCAACACTCAACTTGGGAAAATACATACCTGATAGTTATGGTCAACTACATCCACTAAACTCTAAATGAAATTATCCATAAGAACCATCAACAAATATATATTCAGATGAATTCTAATGTGGGACTCCAACAAATCTCAGGATAAATCGTTTAATTTATAGATGAAACCCAATAAACCCCTAAATTATTTTATAAAAAACTAACCGACAAAATAATTTATTTTTCAGTTGTTGTCCAATGGAGTTTATTCTTTATTCAAGATCAGCAAGTAAGATATAGACATAGTACCTGAAAACAATTAAAGATTAGAAAGATATGACTAAAAATAGATATGCACCATTCATTGTTCATGGTGAATCTCACAGTGTTTAAGTGCCATTTTAGATGGGTTTGTACTTATTTTGAAAAAAGAAATCCCTAATTTTGAACTCAATTCAACATAAAAGCTAACTCATATATGTGCCGATGACACTTCAAAAAAAAAAATCATTATCTCAATCAAAATACCAATTGACGTACACTAATAATAACTAAAACAAAAATAATATCAAATGAAGAAATATGATGATAAAGATAAAACATATAACCATCAAACACAAAAAATACCAAAAACACTCATACCAACTCCAATTCATTTTGCTAATACCAAAAGCACACATACCTTAAACCTCTTCATTTTGCTTATATATAAAATAGGAACAAACGGGTATATAAAACCCCAATACATCATTTTTTTAGTTCTGAAATGTCCCATATAGAAACAGTAATTAAAAGGGGGTGTTAACATTTAACATATTTGTCCGGATAGGTAATTAAAATACATCATTATTTTTGCCCTGTTCTTAACATCTGTTTTTTATAACATATATACATTTTTTTTAAACAAAAGGAGGTGTTAACATATATACAAAGTGTGTATACATGTTTTATAACATATTTAGAAACAATGTTTAAGAAGGAACTCCTAATTTGGTACCCAATCTACCCCCAATTGTATCGTCAGGTGTATACTAAAAAATGTTGTCTGAACCAATGTTTTAAAATCCAAATCAGATATAAAGAGGTATATACCAATTTTTGGAACCCAAATGACATACAAAGGCATATATAACCAAATCACATACAAAGGCATATATAAAATTGACATAAATAGATACAAATAGGTATATACCTGTTTTTGAACCCAAATCAGACATAAAGTCTAATTTTTATATCCCATATCAACATAAATATAAGAATCCATTTGACCCCAACAGTAGAGAAAGAAACATGTGAAATGGTGAGAGGGTGAAATAGAACTATACCTGTTTAAAAAGATTGAAGGTTTGGGATAAAATAGGGTTTCGATGAAATCGTTTAATACTAATCACGTACTAAAATCGTTTGAGATGAAGTCGTTTTATACTAAAATCACGTACTAAAACAATGGTAAAATCACATACTAAAATCGTTTTATACTAAAATCACTTAATAAAATCATTCCAACGAAATATTTTTATACTAACAATTAAAGGTTTGGGGTAAAAACATGTACCAATCGTTTGAGATGAAGCCACCACCTGTTTAAAATGGAGGGTTCCGTTGAGAGAGCCACCGTACAATGGAGGGTTCCTGTAAAATGGAGCCACCGTACAATGGGTTTATACTAACAGTCATTTGAGATGAATCCACTGTACCAAAGCGAAATCATTTTATACTAACAATTGAAGGTTTGGGGTAAAAACACGTACCAATCATTTGAGATGAAGCCTCCATACTTGTTTAAAATGGAGGGTTCCGGTGAGAGAGCCACCGTACAATGGATGGTTCCTGTAAAACGGAGGATGCCTGTAAAATGAAGCCACCGTACAATGGGTTTATACTAACAATCTTTTGAGATGAAGCCACTGTACCAATGGTTTATACTAACAATCGTTTGAGAGAAATAGAGAATACCTGTAAAATGGAGGGTTTCGGTGAGAAGGTGGGGTGAGAGTCTCCATGTTCGAGAGAAAAGTGGGGTAAAAAATAAGAGACGCATAGGTTTGGAGAATGTGGGTAAGGGTGGAAATGGTGAAAGACTATTCTATCCTCATTTTTGAATTTTGAAGAAAGGGGGTAACAAATTAGAGTGAGTCAAAAGAGGGGGAAATTAAAATTATCAAGGGTAAAATAGGAAGTGCACGAAAAATTCCTTAAGATGATGTCATAGTTTAAACTTGTGACATACATAAATTTCTTACTTTATTATATAGATATATATATATACAGTCCTGCTCTTGTGCGGACTAGTCCGCATTTTAAGAATGCGGACCGGCCATGTGTCACCTGACGGTGAGCCCAGAAAAGAGAGAGAGTGTTCCTATAATTTAGGAGATATTTTCTAGGTGCACCATTAGGTGACACATGTTCGGTCCGCATTCTTAAAATGCGGACTAGCCCGCACAAGAGCATTATTATATATATATATATATATATATATATATATATATATATATATATATATATATATATATATATATATAAGAGAAGGGGGTGAGGATAAGAAGATGACCTCAATGATTTAAAGGTGTTCAACCAATTAGTCCTACATCCACTGTGTGAGTGTGTGAGAAATCCACTAAATAAGGGCACTAATGGCCATGGATACAACACTCAAAGCTCTCTCTCTCTCTCTCTCTCTCTCTCTCTCTCTCTCTCTCTCTCTTCTATATACAATTGGACAGAGTTCTATTAGGGTTCTTAATGAATCATCCCTTCTCATGGAGAAGATGAAGTGCATATATAGGGCTTGAGGGGTGTAGTGTACCCCCCAAGCATGCAATCAACATGCACATGAGGAGGCTCCCAATCAGGAGGAGACACCTGTCCCTAGTGCTTGGATACAATGATGAGGTAATATTCCCTCACATGAGGAGATGATCTTGTTGCAATAATTTTCCCCACATGAGATCTTCCATGTTAGCACCTTATATTGCTCGTATAATAGTCATAGTAGGGAAGACTAATGGCTTGGATGGGTACAATGTTGCCAACATAACGATGCTCCGATGAAAAAAATTAGTAAGCGCGTCCTTTGCTGAGTGCCTCTGGCCGAGGTTATCTGGACGACTATCTCCTAGTATCGGCTGTATGAGAGGATGAGCGATGCTTTTGACGCCTGGAAATTTCTGCTGATGTATCGACCTATGAAGTGGTCGAGATTGTACATATGCATATGCGGCCGACCCTATATCTGGACGAGTCTTGTCAACATCTTGCTAACCCCTTCTCAGAAGGTCGGCTGTCCGGGGTCAGGTGGCCTCATAAATAGATGAGGTCATACTTGGGTATATCACCAATGAAGAGAGTTATCCTTCAAAGTCTGTTGGAATATTTAGGCCATTATTTCCTCAGAGGCACCTTGGAGAGTCATGAATTTGTGGTAATTTTGAAAATGAACAATTGGGTGTCCGCTACCCTTGAATTTCTCAATGGTAAGCTCTTGAATTTTTTTTGTAGTCTTGCTTTAGGGTAGGGAGACATATGGGTGTAATCCATGTAGTCTTTAGATATTCTAACCTAGTAAAACTTCTTGGTCAATAGCCTAAGGTCCTCTTTGACCTTATTCAAATCTTCTTCCTTCAGATCGACGGATACTGGCTGGTTAGCCCCTGGCTGGGCAAGATTCAGCATAGGGAGATAGGTTTGTGGTGGTCCATTAATAGGAGGGGCAAATGGAGCGTGCTAATATTATTTCGGGACCCAAATAGGCTCAAGTGCAGGAAGACCCATAACACGAGTGAAGAGGACCTCGAGATCTTTGGGAATAGGGACCTAGTTTCTCTCCATCTCATGAACTTCGGTTTGAAGGTTGTTAATCTTGGCGGTAAGTTGGACTAGGACCATCATCAAATGAGACTATACATTTGGTACTTGGTCTGTGTTCTCCATAGATAATTGGTGAAGGCAGGTTTCGATCTTAGAGGAAGTAGAGCTTCAGGTCGATTCAACGAAAGGCCGAAGTCAATAGGGAGCCAGGACAAGGGTCAAATTTGCGATCTACTTGAGAAGGAAAATGATTCGAATTTATTTCTGAAAGGGAAAATGAAGGATCTTTTATTGGAAATGAGGAAAATGTTTTTAACATTTTTTTGGAAAGGGGAGGACAAAAATGTATTCGGTATTTTGATAAAAGAGGAGGAAAAATGTTTTTTGGTATTTTCATAAATTAGGAGGAAAAATGTTTTTGACACTTTTGGTAAGGAAGGACGAAAAACGAGAGAAAAGTCTCATCATGATTATTATTATATTTTCACTTGTATTACGTTTACCTAAATGAAAAAATAAATGTTAGACGGGACCCGAGCCTAGGAAAATTATGTTTGAAAAATATGTAAAACTTGGTTTGACTTGTTTCCAGGCTCATGTACAGGGTCCCGTTTTGAAAAAAGATGAAATCGCGGCACCGTTTCGTCATAGTATTGGGTAGTAATTGACAAACTATATATGAGTGCCCGAGGTTTGACGTCTATATGAGGGTATGCAGTTGTTTGGTTATGGAAAGATTCCCCTCTTTGTCATGACTTCCACGGTATACGTTTTGCTTTTGAGGGAAATCATTATTTGTGGAAAACCCATTTGATATACCTGAGTGTACATGAATTGCCTCACTGTATACCTCGTGGGGACAATACGTGTGAGAGATAATTCAGTATACTCGACGTATGTGAACGCGTTCCTTGCTATATACCTCCCGTCATGACTTTGGTCAAGCGATACGATGCGGGGGTAACCATTCGATATACGTCGAAGGTACTTAGCTTAGGCTAACTGTGACCTATCGGACCAGCGCCCATCACAAAGTGAGCCCCAAGTACGGGATAATTTTTGGTCAATATATCAATGCTCTTGGTGATATAGTGTGTGAAATGCATGAATCTTACTTGGAATATTATGGAGAGAGTATTTTATTTGGCATGATGAGCACTATACTAATAAAGGGAGAATGTACAAGTTCATGAAAAGTAAGTCTAGCATGGAGCATGTAGATTGCACTGAGCATGGATATGTGAGAGTGAGTGATGTATGAATATCTATAAGTGAGTGTGTGATAGTGAATCTAAGCATGGATAAACTACAAGTGGTGTGTGATAAGTATAGGTTAGCAAGAATATATACAAGTGTGATAAGTGGAGGTGTGTTCTAGTAACACTTAAGCATGAATATTCTAAGTGGTATGAGAAGCATGTGAGTATAAATGGTCCTATATACAAGTGTAGTTAGTGTGAGGTGTACATGGAGAGTATTTACAAGCGTGTTAAGTGAAAAGTGTGCGAGAGGTGATGTAAACATGAGGTAAATATATATAAGAAATAATAGAGGAGAAAAAGGGAACATACAGGTAGGTGCATATGCATACAAGTAGAAAATTATAACACTCATGCAAATAGAGTATATTCCTCTTAAATAAGTCTCCAGCGGAGTTGCCACTGTGGCCATCCCAAGATCTTTCCCTCCCTGGCGCTTTGGGGGAAAGAGGGAGGATAAAGGTCCCACGTCCCTTGCTACATCGGGGGTGGGGGGTGGGGTGCTTCGGCCATCGTCGGTTTTTGAGTGATATAAAAAAATAGAGTCGCCAACCTATTTTTTACAAAAGAGGAAAAAAACATGCCGCCACCTTGCGAAACTAATTAGATCAGAGGTTCGGGGGATAAGTTACGGAATGTCAAGGTGTTAGGGACCCATCCCGCCCTTTCGGTCTATCAGAGATCATAGATTACTATTTTTCTTAATTTCTCCGTGAAATGTGTGTGCATGTATATATAAGAGGAGATCAAAATCGCTCGACTCGCATCATGGAAAAGATGGAGTGAGGTCATCCATAGGAATGTTTCTAAAATAATAATTAAAAAATATGATGTGTGCGCTTATCAAGATATTGATCGTTATGATGAAACGATAATATGTGTTAGATAATACATGAGTATGAATCAAAAGTATGATATATATGAATAATATATGGATAAAATAGGAAAAAAAGATGAAAAGATGAAAATTGGACTCGAGTCTCGAGTTTTAGCCCGAGACGCCTACGTAGCCTATAAAGGCATCAAAGTCCATGTAGTTCGCATGAAACACAAGGGCGGGGTGTATACTATGGGTACCCGAAATTAGAACTATGGGCCTGGAAGAGTAGCCCAATCCTGGCGGCCCAAAGTCTAGGCCCCTCATCTTTTATATTGATCCGGTCTCCCCCCATATTCTCATTAAGGGAAGTTATAGGGGAGATGGAAAACGTGGAGGAACCCATCACCTCCACTTACCTACATGTACATGTATATATTAAACCCTAAGTCTGGGGCAAAGGGACAAGTGGTATTCTCTGTAATTACTCTCCGGACTATATAGAAATAATATCGACTGCACCACCGTGGACGTAGTCACATCTTTGCTGAACCACGTACATCCTTTGTTGTGTGATTGCCATTTTATATTCCTTATTGTTACTTGGTGAATGATTTCTTCTTATTTATTTGTGTTGCACAATAATTTTCACCACATATACCATAGATTCATACGGGAGTTTATTATATATGTGTGTAAGAAAAAGGTGTTTTTAGTTTTGAGAGAGTGTGGTGAATAATCACGTTGCAATTTATAGGTGTAACCCTCTTTTTCTTGTTTTGCTTTTTATTTTATAGAGAATATATTATGTGCAACGTAACTAATAAATGATTTAGATTAATATGTGTATGATCTAAAGTAAAAAAGATAAATTAAGAATTTATATAACTAATGTTAAAATAAAGAAATTTAAAGAGAGAGAAGGATGTTTGGACTTTATTTAGAGACTTGAAGGTTGACCTTGATGAGCTTGATTCAAGTTGGGATGAATGTAGGATGAGAGAAAAGGAGATTTTTGCTAAATTGGGTATGAAAGTGATGGCAATGAAAGGTGGAGAAGAATTTTACACAAGGAAAGTTCGCTGATTGCAGAAGAATGTTGCTAAGATCACTAAAATTGATGGTTATGAGGTGCCTTTCGAAGTGAGCTCATTATCTACTTATATAGGGTAGAGATACTACCGATCAACATTATTCTTGTCCTGCCTATCAGCAGGTAACCCTAGACACACTGTCGATAGGCAGGGAAATGGACCTGGCAACTGATAGTCTCGTGCAGATTTTCAGGAAAAACAGTTGTAAAACGCAATTCGTAAGTCCAAATTATGCACGAGGCATATCGTTAGAAAGGTAATTTAGAGAAATTTGATAATCCTTTGGGACACTCTCGGGTCCTAGAGTTGACTTTAGGTCAAACGGGGCTCGAAATCACTCGCAGAACCTTTGGACAAAAGATCGTCGAACGACGATGGATTGTTCATCCAAACCATTAGTACGAATCGCTCACGGGGTGGAACGTTGGGAAGATTATGAAAGTCTTTTAGATGTAACAAAGATCTTTACCCGGTTCAGCGAGTTGACTTTGGTCAAATGAGGCCCAGAAGATCTCGGTGACCTTTCGGAGTAAAACGGATCGTTCACCCATACGGTAAGGTTGATTCGCGCATGGGGTAGACCGTTGGAAAGGGTATTCAGAGACATTTGAAGATTCATTTAGTATTATTCGAGTTGTAGAGTATACTTTGGTCAAACGAAGCTCGAGAGCACCCGATGGCCTCCTGACCAATTTTTGAGGGAAAATGGATCATTTGTTTGAACCTTTATGACATTTTGCACACGGTGTGGACCATTGGTAAGGGGGTTCAGTGACCTTTGAAGATATATTAATCTATTTCTCTGATGGTGAAGTTGATTGGGGTCAAATCGAGGCTCGAGAGTGCTCGATGGCCTCCAGATCAATTTTTGGTAGTAAAATTATTTGTTCGTCCGAACCGTTATGCCGTTTCATGAATGGGGAAGGCCATTGGAAAGGGGATTTAGATCCCTTCAAATATTCATTGAGATTTCTCTCTGAAATGGAGTTGACTGGAGTCAAATGGATCCTGTATCCCCCGATGGCCTCTAGATAAGTACTCGAAGTATGACCTAGGGTTTATACTGAATTGGGGAGATGATAAAGACCTAAGGAGAGGCTTAGGGGGTCCTAGAATGTGGTGTCTACTGACTCTGATAGACCAAAGAGTATCATGAGAGTTTAATGTTTGGATATCATTTGTAAGATGTACCATTGAGAGTGCATTTACGTTCAATGCCCAAACTTATTTAATTAAACTTTAATTTTATCACCAGATTTAATTAGATCCTAAACATGCATCTAATGTGATTGAACGCCATAAATTTTTATAGCATGAAATCCAAACAATCACAAACACAAATTATGAAAAAATCCCTAAAGGGGCAAAACCATTTATTTCACTATATATTATAAACCTCGACTTATATATACATAGAGAAACACAACTTGTTTGACAAACGAATGCCCGCAGGCATCGATTCATTGTCATCAGCAAGATATCCCTTAAGAGCTCCAACAGTCAGTAGTGGAGACATGCTTTCTTATCCACTAGATGTACTCCAAGAATGAGTAATATGATCAAAAGGATTTAATAATGATTCACATATATGATTTGGGATATTTGGTGAATCAAAATAGGTTTTAACCTAACAGAATGAAGTCTTAAATCGCAACAATTGTACAGAAAACGAAGTTGTAAAAGACTTGAAAAAACCTGATTTTTGAGAACGTATTTATAGAAACAAAAAAATAAAAAGGTGGAGCTATGTCATTCGAACAACATCTAGCAGGTCGTTCGAACGACACTAGATGTTGTTAGATACCTTCAAGAAACGACCTTAAAAATGAAGTATTAAAAACCAAAATAGTACATGGTCGTTAGATGCATTTAAGAAGTGAGGTATCGCACGACCTAATAATCGACAAGTACTGTCGTTTGGTCAGGTCGTTAAAATGACATACTAATTTCACTTGAATGACATTGTCATATCTTTTGAATGACATAAATAATTTTTTTTTAAAAAAACAACCATCCTTGTTTTTATAAAATAGGAACAGTTAGAAAAACCATTTAATAATCTCCCAAATATGAACGTGGATTTAATTAACTCCAATTAAACATTATACCTTTAACGACATGGACATAATGAAGATCGGTTGAACATGCACGCCGCACGTTGAATAATAATTGGTGTGTGTTGATGATGCGTGTTGCTAGAGATTCGAATAATGGACGTCAAGTATGTATTAGTATACGATATATTAATTGTGATCTAGGATAACACATAAATTCCTAGGATCTGGATGAAAATTTATAAAATCATGTCCTTACAACCACGCATAAGGTTGACTTCGATCAGGATAGAAGTCCTATTGGGCCATAGACATTTAGTATGTGTTTAGCATATGGTTTGAGGGGAAGTATTTTTCACCCACCATTCATAACGACATTTGGATGAAATTCCAGAGATCTCATCAGGGTAGCCGCGTGGTAGCCGAGTAAATAGGGGAGTTCAACTATTTTTCTCTTTTCGCACCAGAGAAGATGGATACAAAAGGGAAGAAGAGATGTTGCATTAGCAGAAACCTTGAAGGATTCAATAGGTGTTTTTGGGTAACCCGTCTTTCACCACTTGCACCTAGGTGTTGGAATTTCCCTCCTACATCACGAGGGTCGTCATAACTATCATAAGGACAGAGTTCATAAGAAAGATGTAGGCCCCTTTTTCTCAAATGTTCTTTAAGGATGTCAAAAATAATTTTTCTTTCAAAAACTTTTTCCAAATTTTAACACGCACCAAGTTTGTGAACCAATTTCAATTAAGTCCAATTTTATCATGTTTAATCCTAAACATGTATCTAGATGATTAAATAAAGTAAAATAAAGTAAAGTAAAGTTCATAATGCCGTATGTATGAGGAAACCACTAAGGGAAAAAACTTCTGACGACCCAAGCCAGACAATCATTATGATACGATTTTATAAACGGAAGACAGACGGACCTACACAACGACTCGATTCCTACAAGCCTTGTCGCTCTTCTTATTTTTAAGCTCTCATCAATAGTTCCCACACAGAAGTCCTTCCACGATACTCATCCACAAAACACGCATCCATGAGTGCCTCGGTGTCCAATGATGTAGCTTTGGCAATCGTCTACGATTAAGAACATGGACTCCTCCGCTTCTTCAACGAACAACTTGTTCAATATGGATGAATATTGCCCAGATGGTGAAAACAAGATCTCTATAGCAATAGTATATGAAAGCTCGAATCTTTTAAACTCTAAGAATGATTTTAGTCTTTGAAAACCTTAAAAAACTTATGTAGAAAATGTATGAGATTTTTTTCTAGAATATGGTTCTTCACACCCCAAAATTCTGAGAGAAAAATTCTTTAAATAAAAAACTTAAGTCGGCATGTTATTCTAACGAGATCCACAAGTCATTTTAACCATTGCGATATGTTATTCGAACTACATCTCATGTCATTTGAACCACTAAAACAAAATATGTGGTTTCATATGACTCTAAATTGTAATTATCTAAGAATAAATGAACTTAAAACTATTTAAAAACATTTTAAACATTTTAAATCATTTATAAACAAATTTTCATCCTCTAAAACTCTTTCCGAACTCCATAAACATAATGCGTTCATACCTGAGAGTATCTTGAAATGAAAAATGTGCACCAATAAAACTTGGCATGATCTATCATTGAAGCTTGGACGCTATGTCTTCAACATAAACATATCATAGACTATGTGGAGATCGTGACAATATAAAAATCTATCTATGACTCAAACAAGTTTTGTTCCAGGAATAAGTCAATAGCATACAAATGGACTCAATTGGAAATTTTGTCCTTGCAAATCTCCCCCTTTGACTATTCTGGGACAAAACCTAATCAGTGAAATGCCTAAGCCGTGCCATCAAGCCGTATGACACCTAAATCCAATTCCATAAAACCCAAAATAAAAAATACAAGATAAGGACTAGTATATGGAAGTCCGGCAAGCATGAACTGTCTGAATGTGATGTGGTATCGAAATCTCGCATCGCTGAAGAATACCTACACACATTAAACATACACATACCCGGTGAAGTATGGAGGAACAAATCATATACCAATTCAAAAAGATATAACAATACCAATATGTAAACCAAATCATTTAATAAACATGAGAGCAATACCAGTATGTGCAATACATCATGATACCAATAAAATATGAACATATATATGATCGAAAACATGATACCAATATGTAAAGACAAAAAAAATATGCTCAATAAACAAAATACTCCCCCTACATCACATACATCTCTCTCCCCTTTTTGTCTCGAATAGACAACAAGTGAAAAAGATAAACAAACCATTAAATATCTAGAATGTAATAATCAATGAAGCATATCTAGATAAACATGGAAATCCAACTAAAAATAATCAGAAGATACCAAATCGTAGTTAGAAAATAGTCACAAAACATGAATCACCAATCTAAGCAAAGATGTTACTAAACAAATCAATGATGTATAAGAATCAACACATGAATAATAAATATCGAATGCATGTAAACTTTCCAAATGAACCTAGAAGTACCAAAACAGTAAAATATAAGCATATATACAAAGCGGGTACAAAAACAAAACAGGGCTAAAAAATTCGGGCAGGTCGTTCGAAAGACTATGCCGTGTTGTTTGAACGACATAGGCATGTCATTTGAACAATGTCTAAAAATGACCAAAAATAGTGAGGCCTCGTTTAAAGCACCTATCTAACGACCTTAAAAACAACAATCTAACGACCCTATCTGACATAATTATCGCCTCAAAAAACGTGTAGTGAGAAGAAGACTTCCAACGACTTGGACATGTCATTCGAATGACACACATAAGTTCTTTGAATGACTTCAGTAAATTCTCTATTCTATCTCTAAAAATGGCAAAGTTTTGCCCAGTCTGGAAATACCAAACAATAGCAAAATAGTCTCAAAACAGAAAAATAAAATAAGTAAAAACAATGTATGAGTTTTATATTAACATAGCATCATTGTGATCAAATATGGATATGCAATGAATGAATGGGCGTGAACTACAACAAATGAGTCACAACTCTAACGCATCAAAACGATCAAAAAGATCTAATTGATAGCTAAATGTCATCAAACTTAGTTTGAGCCATATGAGACAATTAATATATTGAGCTTAATGAACTAAACGAACAACATGCACAAAAATCCAAAATTTTGACGGTTCTACAGATAATAGCATCATGACACGATTTTTCAACATTAGGATTCATGGTGCAAACCCATTGTTATTTTCCATCCAAACTCTCTCATATATTCAAATTTTATTTTTCTAGCTCTTTTAAGGTTTCTATTTTTCTCAACTCAGAGAAATCCTATTGGCCCTATTTTGGCATATGATTCTTTTTATTACCTTAGTTTTTTTCTTGGGCTCTTTTGAATGGAGACTTTCACGACAAGATTATTATTCCTTTGAAGCCCTTTCACGTGAACACTCATCATATTTCAATTTTAACAATCTAAATCCTCACGACAAACGGTTCTTATATGCACACATCCTCCTAAGTCTTATTACGCATAGATGACAAAATTGAGATAAGAACGTCTCACCAAACTCATATACGCATGAGAAGTCAAACATTCATATAAACTTGTGCATGTGTGCAATGATGAAATATATACAAAGTCGAATCCAAATAAAAATAAGCTTTGAAACAACCCCATTAATCAATGGTTAAGATCATTCTACACATCAACAATTATGACCAAATGTCCTAGCTACATGGGTAATGAAGTGATGGGGGTCCAAGCACACCAATATGCCATATCAAACATGAAAACTCAAGACACAAAAATAAGCCAAAAGTCTTTTTGTGTTTTAAAAACAATATTTTTGACTCAAAAAATACTTTTTTTGTATTTTCTCAAAAATATATAAACCAAAAATCTTTTTGAATTTTCAAACATTTAATCAAGACTAAATCTTTTTATATTTTTCAAATAAGACTCAAAAAAAGAAAAATATAAAACAAAAAGATACACATGTCATAACACTAGCAATATATATCATGATGCAAAGACTAGCGTATGACAAACATGACAACACAATCATCCTTTAGATTTAGTGTGGGATAAATTAAGTGCAACCAAACAAGAACCATGGAGTTTAATTCCTAAATCCACGAAGTACGATTTCCTAACCCAAGTAGGTGTGTAACGATGCATGGGGGTTTTGGGAACCGAAATGACTTTATTCTTAAACTTCCTAGGAGAATTCCTGAGGTCATAACAAAAATGCCTATAGTGACCCATCTTACCGTAATGAGAACAAATGTAAACACAGCAAGGGAATGTGACCTAAATGTGGACCTCTCATAAAGTTCCTAGTCGTATCTCTCTCATGATTATTATTGGCTTTGGTAATGGTAACAATACGATCATTGAAGCCTATACCACATCTATCTTCCTTGATTTTAACAGTACCTAACATCCTGTCCAAATTTTTTGACCTAGCCTCAAAATCAAACTTCACCTTACTCTAGTCTCTCGATTTATCTGTGACACCCCGACTAATTAAACACCGGGTAGCTACTCCTTTATAAAATTAATTCAAAATGCCAAGTTGGCTCAGTTAATAGCATCACTGTCGAAAACGTTTTATTATTACTAACCGCCTAGTATTTAAAAAGTAAGTGCCAAATTTTATTAATTCTGATTAACATGCATCAAGAGTAATGAATAACTAAATAACACCATTCACCATACTGAAGTAAAATGAATAACCATCACAAAATGTAAATAAAACCTGGAGGAAAACTCCTCAATATAAATCTCACAACTGATAAGTAAACTGAAATAAATAACTAAAACTGAATACTGAGCAATACATGCTAGAGTCTGAAAACTGAAATGTAAAAGAGGTCTCTAAAGAAATGGGCAACATGCCCTACAACTGATAGATAGTGACTCTGGAATCCAAAAGATGGAAGCGTCTATGAGCAAATACCTGTAGCTTCCACAACCAGCTACAGCACGTCACCTGAATGAGAATCCTATGCTTGGTGTCCTTGTGGCTGGGCACCTAAAATGGTTTTACAAGAAAATATATTTGAAAGCAAATGGGTCAGAGCCCGAAAGTGTTATATTTTAAAAACCTGCAAGTGCTTTAAAAACATTTAAAACATTAAATGTAAAGTACATGTTAGGACGTGCACTCACATTATATTCTCACCTCTCGTCTAACTGTGCACTCCTAACGCAAGTACCCATCTATAACTACCCATACTACTAGCTAACTGACAACATAACTAGCTAGACTACCAAAGGTTCTACCCATTTACTCGGTTCCATATAACATAACAATTCTCGTAATTAAATAGAGGTTTAATGTGAACACAGTTACTAAATATGCCAATGATATAACTATCAGTTAACTCATTATATAACTCGAAACAATACCGCAATATTTTTACAACATTAACATGAGGATTTCCATTAATTTAATGTATATTATTCACCACATAAATATACGATACAAGCACCCCGCAATCTAAGCTGTAGTGCACACATACTCTGCTATCCATCCCGGTACATCACGTACATAAGGATTACATATTCCGAATCTCTCAGGAATAGTTTACCGATAACAACATCACAAATAATGGAGGCGAACACAGTCACCATCACATGGGTCACGCACATACCTACGCTCCCATGGTCAGCGGACTTATTAATATCACAATAAGTCTTTCAATGACCTATGTTCATCAAGGTACCAGTCTATATCCCCCCCGTAGGCACACAAGGATTAGAGGGTCCTAAGCGAACGAAACCTCCCGTGATAGCAAGTATGGTAGGTATGTCATACAAACAATCCATATACTAATACTAAGTAAACACACATCTTAGTAATACCGTATTTTAATCGTAGTACATATCGCATTCTTGTACTAACTAATTATCACAACTTATTTTATTCCGGTTCATAATTATACGCGCTATAATTCATCCTCACATCGTAGTAGTCACTCACGTCTCACCCAAATGATTCATTGAATATAATTATAGTGTATGATTTACTCATCTCAATAACCCAAAAGTCCCAAATCAATCACTATATCATCAAAGGAATACTAACTCTACCCTTGAACCAGTTCCCGGGACTTCAAAAGTCAAAACTGTCTAAAAAGGACCAAACTGTCAACTCGTTAGAAGTCTCGTTCGAACGAGGCTTCGAACGAGTTTGGACTGTCAGGTCGTTAGAAGTCTCGTTCGAACGAGATCCCAGTTCGTTCGAACGAACTGACCCTTCTAACGTTATCTCGTTCGAACGAGATATCGAACGAAAATCCTACTCGTTAATAACGACTGGTCAACTCGTTAGAAGCTCGTTCGAACGAGCTCGTTCGAACGACCTGGGGGCTGCTTCTAACGAGATGCCAGTTTTGGCCCAGAATTTCCCAAAAATCGTTTTTCACCATCTTTACTCCTCAAACCTCTTCTAAAATTCGTTCCCACAATATATTGAGTTCTCTAAACATCCTCAAACATGTTAAGGGGTTATACTAACATCATTAAAGGGTTTGATATCATCTAAACATCATTAAATCACAATTTCTACACTAATTCCCAATTTTCTTCAAGAACATAAACCCTAACTTTTTCTCATCATAAATTCCCAGATTTTAATTCGTTTATACATCACCTAGATAAGAAATATCCGAAATTAAATCTCCCAACAATGTTTCTACATGCAAACCTATCCCAATATTCAATAATAACTTCAAATTTCATGGGTTTTCTTTTAATCTTTCAAGAACAATTAAGATTCTTCACTTTCGAACATGGAAAAGACATTCTCAGTAATTAAATGGAAATAAAGTCACTTGCCTTGGTTTGATTTCTGAATTTGGTGTGGATTCGGTGTAGAATTTCTGCAGAATCTCTCTCTCTCTCTCCTTCTCCAAGCTTTCTTCTCCAAAAGGCTATGGTGGCTAGGGTTTGCTTTGGGGAAACTTATGAAACCTAATTTCAATAAACCTCCGTAGCTTGTTGGGTTAATAAGGGTTGGTTGGGGTCAATCCTTATCAGATTACAACTCTCAATTTTCGTCACTTTTAATTACCCAAAAATACCAAATTACTAAAATACCCTTTAAGTTACCGGTATGGTCTAAAATTACCCCGGAACCCAAACTATACCCCCGGCTAGTGTTTCCTGACTATCTCGACCCTTCCGGATGGGATGGCGCACTCAAAACGACCATACGGACTATAGATTTTAAATTCACTTTTAATATCAAAATATTATACCGTGACGCGGCGGTCCCACGCGTCTCAACAAAATTTCTAAAATGCCGTATATAAATCCCATGACAAATTTTATAATACCAAGTACATATATAATCATATATGCACATACTCAAATACCAATTCGCATCACATTAGTATTATTATTAACCCGGATTAATTTCCAATTAATACGCAATTTAATTAATTAATCCCAAAAATAAATATAGCCAAAAGTACGGGGTATTACATACTCCCCCCCTAATAACTGAATTTCGTCCCGAAATTCGAAACTAGAAAGTACCTGCTAAAAACAGCTCTGGATAACGTTCGCGCATCTCATCCTCGCGCTCCCATGTGGACTCCTCGACATTGTGATGTCGCCACTGAACACGTACTAACGGGACTATCTTTGACCGTAGTTTCCTCTCGCTTCGGTCCAAAATAGCAATCGGCCCTTCCTCATAAGAGCTATCCGGCTGGAGATCGATGTCCTCCACAGTAATGTGAGAATGAGCCAAATCATCCCTAAGGTATTTCCTCAGCGAGGAAATATGGAACACGTCGTGAATCCGATGCAAATGCTCCGGTAACCCGAACCTATACGCAACCGGTCCGATCCGCTCAATAATAGGAAACGGCCCCACATACCTCGGTGCCAACTTCCCCTTCTTCTCGAAATGCATAATCCCCTTCATAGGAGATACCCTGAGCAAAACCTGGTCCCCCACTTGGAACTCCCTGAAAAACCTCTTCGCATCAGCATAACTCTTCTGCCTGTCTTGAGCTACCCGAATGCGACTCCGAATCAACTCAATCCTTGCCGAAGTATCCTGAATTACTTCTGGCCCAAGTAGTTTGTTGTCCCCCACTTCTAACCAACATGCTGGGGAACGACAATGTCTACCGTACAATGCCTCAAACGGAGCCATGCCAATCGTGAACTGATAGGAGTTGTTGTAAGCAAACTCCACCAGTGGAAGGTACTGCTCCCATCCACCCCCGAAGTCAATAATACACATGCGTAGCATGTCTTCCAACATCTGATTGGTGCGCTCGGTCTGCCCATCAGTCTGCGGATGATAAGCTGTACTCAACCGCAATTCCGTGCCCATGGCCTCCTGGAAACTCTCCCAAAATCTCGAAACAAATATCTTGTCTCTGTCAGACACGATATTCAGGGGCACACCGTGAAGTCTCACAATCTCTGAAATGAAGAGCTGGGCATACTGTCCCGCAGTGTAATCAGTCCTAACGGGTAAAAAGTGAGCGACCTTGGACAACCTGTCCACAATTACCCAAACAGAGTCGTGACCCCTCTGCGACGTAGGCAACCCCGTGACAAAATCCATGGATATGCTCTCCCACATCCACACCGGAACCTCCAACGGTTGTAGCAATCCTGCTGGTCTCTGATGGTCCACTTTGACAAGCTGACAAGTGGCGCATTTCGAAACAAACTCAGCGATATCTTTCTTCATACCGCTCCACCAATACTGCCGTCTCATGTCTTGGTACATTTTGTCCCCTCCAGGATGTACCGCGAACCGTGAGCCGTACGACTCTGCCATCACCTCGTGCCGCAATTCTTCCCCTTCCGGGACTACCAATCTCCCATTGAAGCGTAATCCCCCGTCTGAGCTAACGGTATAGGGTTCAGCTCCCTCAGCTAGCAATCGAACTATCTTCTCCTGACAGAATGAGTCATTAGCCTGTGCCCGTACTACCTTCGTAACAATCTGCGGTGTAACGGTCATCACAGACATGAAAGATCGGGCCACTGCATCCTGGTGTCCCAATTCCTTCCATTTTGCTTTCCACACCTCTGCCACCTCGTCTACTGGCCTACGGCTTAACGCGTCTGCTACCACGTTAGCCTTACCCGGGTGGTACTGGATGTCGAACTGGTAGTCTTTCACAAATTCAAGCCACCTACGCTGCCGCAGATTCAATTCCTTCTGCGTGAACAGATACTGTAGTGACTTGTGGTCCGTGAACAGCTGAAACTTCTCCCCCAAAAGATAGTGCCTCCAAATCCGTAAGGCAAATACTACTGCTGCCAACTCCAAATCATGCGTGGGGTAATTCTTCTCATGAGGCTTAAGCTTACGGGAAGCATAAGCTATGGCCTGTCTCTCCTGCTGCAACACACCTCCAAGCCCTTGCAAGGACACATCGGTGTAAACCAAATACTCAACTCCCGGTCTCGGCAATGCTAACACAGGTGCTGAGGTCAATTTGTCCTTCAACTCGTTGAATGCCAACTGACAGGCATCACTCCAGATATATGGCACACCCTTGCGAGTAAGATGTGTCAAAGGACCTGCTATCTCTGAGAAACCCCGAATAAACCTCCTGTAGTATCCTGCTAAACCCAAGAAACTACGAATCTCCGTTGGTGTCGTGGGCTGTCCCCACTCCCTCACCGCTGATACCTTTCCCGGATCGACAGATATTCCCTGATCGGAAATAATGTGACCCAAGAACTGAACCTCTAGCCAAAACCCGCACTTCTCATATTTTGCATACAGCTCGTTCTGACGAAGTGTCTACAAAACCTGCCTCAAATGCTCGGCGTGCTCCTCCTCTGTCTGAGAGTAAACCAGAATGTCATCAATGAAGACAATAACAAACTGGTCTAGGAAATTTATGAACACTCTGTTCATCAAGTCCATAAACACTGCTGGAGCGTTGGTCAAGCCGAAAGGCATAACTCGAAACTCATAAGAACCATATCTCGACAGGAACGCAGTCTTCGAGACATCCTCCTCCCTGATACGCAACTGATGGTATCCTGACCTCAAGTCAATCTTCGAGAAGAAAGAAGCTCCTCTCAACTGGTCGAATAAGTCATCGATTCGAGGCAACGGATACTTATTCCGTATCGTGACCTTATTCAACTCTCGGTAGTCCACACACAACCTCAGTGAACCGTCCCTCTTCTTCACAAACAAGACTGGAGCGCCCCAAGGTGAGGTACTCCTACGAATAAAGCCCTGCCCTAACAGCTGCTCTATTTGATCCCGTAGCTCTTGCATCTCAGCTGGAGCCATACGGTACGGTGCACGTGCTATAGGTCTCGTACCCGGTAGCAAATCAATAACGAAGTCTATCTCTCGACTGGGTGATAAGCCTGGTATCTCCTGAAACACATCCGAGTACTCCCTGACAACCGGGATCGAATCTAAAGGAATAACAACCTCCTTAGAGGTATCCTCCTCTATGTAATACAAATGAGCGGTCGATCCTCCCTCTGGGCGAGGCATCGCCACTACAAACATCTCTTGCCCCGGAATGGCAAAAACAATGCTCCCGCTGAAGCAATCAATCATGGCCCTATATGCTACGAGCCAATCCATACCGATGATCACATCGTGAACATGCATGTCTAACACTAACATGTCTGCAGGCAATACCAAACCACCAACCTCTACCCCGACTCCCCGGCATATAAAGAAAATAAGTGACCCACTCCCCAATGGTGAGTCGACACACGTCACTGTGCTCTCTGCCGTAGCTAACAATCCTAAAGCTTTCGCGAAGTGTGTAGCTATGAAACAATGTGTAGCACCCGTATCAAATAACACCCGACCCATAGTGCCATGGATAGGAAACGTACCCTCGATCGCGGGCGGTGCCTGTGGAACTGCAGCCTGGTGAACGTTGTAGACACGTCCATACTGTAGCTGCCCCTGTTAAGCTGGGACTGCTGGAATGGGTGGCAATGCTGCCATCTGTGGCGGTGCAGGAAGAGCGGCGGGAAACATAGGTCTCTGTGGCTCCTGGCGAGCACCCTGCTGCTGCTGCTGTGGGGCCCTGCCCCTATCAGGACAATCCTGCTTCTTATGGCCAGTCTTGCCACAAGTAAAGCACTTCCCTGGGAAATTCCCTCCCCTCTGTCCCTGCTGTCCCCGGCCCTGATGGCCGTTACCATTCCTCCCTTGGCCCTGCTGGCCCTGATGGAACTGCTGCCCATTCTGTCCCTACTGGCCCTGATGGCCGTTTGGACCCTGATGGCCCTGGCGGAAACCTCCCTGTCCCTGCCTGTAGTTCCCTAACCAGAACCTCTTATTGTCCCCCTGCTGGTTATCCTGCTCAGTCTGTCTCTGCCCCTGACCGGTCTGTGCCCCGCTGGCACCATGCCCTTCAGTCCTGCCCTGATGGCTAGACTCCCCTGACCGCTTGCCCTCGGCCATATGAAAACGGTGGTCCTGGCAGTGTAGTAATGCAGCGTTAACCACATCAGAATACGTGGCCAACGATAGGTTCCCTAGCAGATGCTGACGGATCCTCCAATTCAACCCATCAGTGAACTTCTCTATCTTCTTCTTCTCTGTTGGAATCTCGTCTGGAACGATATTCAACAGGTTAGTGAACTCGGCCTCATACTCAGCCACTGTCTTGCCCTCCTGCTTCAAACTCATCAGCTTCCTCCTCATCTCTGTATGAACTGCGGACGGAAAGTACTTGCGGTCGAACCGCACCCAGAACTCCTGAATCGTGAGGGTATCCCTCTCCTCCGCGGTGGTAATGGACTCCCACCACTGCAGTGCAGATCCAACTAGCTTGAAAGTAGCTAGCACCTGCTTCTGAACATCTGTGCACTCATGCATCCTCAAATGCCTCTGCATGTCTTTCCTCCATTGGCTCGAGATAACCACATCTGAGCTTCCAGCAAACTCTGGCGGATGCGCTTTCTGAAAAGCGTCACGTACACGCTCCTAAGCAGACGGGAATGCATTAACCTGTACTGGCGCGGCAACCGGCGCTTGCGATGGTGCCTGCTGGATCACGGCAATCGCTGCATTTACCGCTTGGGCTACTATAGCAGCAACCTCAACGGCGTTCAACATGCCCTGAACTGGAGCGGGCTGTGGTTCGGGCGTAGCATTCCTGGGAACTCGTCGTGCACGTCGTGGAGGCATCTAAAATAAGAACAAAGTTTATAAGTTCGCAGTTTATAAACTTAATATAGCTGAAGAACGAAACGTACACAATAAGAGTACAACAGTCCTAAAATATAGGGCTCTATATCAAAGAAAACGTAGCGGAAACATAATAGCCGTACAGATCCTAAAGGACACTAGAACCTGATGCTCTGATACCACCTGTGACACCCCGACTAATTAAACACCGGGTAGCTACTCCTTTATAAAATTAATTCAAAATGCCAAGTTGGCTCAGTTAATAGCATCACTGTCGAAAACGTTTTATTATTACTAACCGCCTAGTATTTAAAAAGTAAGTGCCAAATTTTATTAATTCTGATTAACATGCATCAAGAGTAATGAATAACTAAATAACACCATTCACCATACTGAAGTAAAATGAATAACCATCACAAAATGTAAATAAAACCTGGAGGAAAACTCCTCAATATAAATCTCACAACTGATAAGTAAACTGAAATAAATAACTAAAACTGAATACTGAGCAATACATGCTAGAGTCTGAAAACTGAAATGTAAAAGAGGTCTCTAAAGAAATGGGCAACATGCCCTACAACTGATAGATAGTGACTCTGGAATCCAAAAGACGTCTATGAGCAAATCCCTGTAGCTTCCACAACCAGCTACAGCACGTCACCTGAATGAGAATCCTATGCTTGGTGTCCTTGTGGCTGGGCACCTAAAATGGTTTTACAAGAAAATATATTTGAAAGCAAATGGGTCAGAGCCCGAAAGTGTTATATTTTAAAAACCTGCAAGTGCTTTAAAAACATTTAAAACATTAAATGTAAAGTACATGTTAGGACGTGCACTCACATTATATTCTCACCTCTCGTCTAACTGTGCACTCCTAACGCAAGTACCCATCTATAACTACCCATACTACTAGCTAACTGACAACATAACTAGCTAGACTACCAAAGGTTCTACCCATTTACTCGGTTCCATATAACATAACAATTCTCGTAATTAAATAGAGGTTTAATGTGAACACAGTTACTAAATATGCCAATGATATAACTATCAGTTAACTCATTATATAACTCGAAACAATACCGCAATATTTTTACAACATTAACATGAGGATTTCCATTAATTTAATGTATATTATTCACCACATAAATATACGATACAAGCACCCCGCAATCTAAGCTGTAGTGCACACATACTCTGCTATCCATCCCGGTACATCATGTACATAAGGATTACATATTCCGAATCTCTCAGGAATAGTTTACCGATAACAACATCACAAATAATGGAGGCGAACACAGTCACCATCACATGGGTCACGCACATACCTGCGCTCCCATGGTCAGCGGACTTATTAATATCACAATAAGTCTTTCAATGACCTATGTTCATCAAGGTACCAGTCTATATCCCCCCCGTAGGCACACAAGGATTAGAGGGTCCTAAGCGAACGAAACCTCCCGTGATAGCAAGTATGGTAGGTATGTCATACAAACAATCCATATACTAATACTAAGTAAACACACATCTTAGTAATACCGTATTTTAATCGTAGTACATATCGCATTCTTGTACTAACTAATTATCACAACTTATTTTATTCCGGTTCATAATTATACGCGCTATAATTCATCCTCACATCGTAGTAGTCACTCACGTCTCACCCAAATGATTCATTGAATATAATTATAGTGTATGATTTACTCATCTCAATAACCCAAAAGTCCCAAATCAATCACTATATCATCAAAGGAATACTAACTCTACCCTTGAACCAGTTCCCGGGACTTCAAAAGTCAAAACTGTCTAAAAAGGACCAAACTGTCAACTCGTTAGAAGTCTCGTTCGAACGAGGCTTCGAACGAGTTTGGACTGTCAGGTCGTTAGAAGTCTCGTTCGAACGAGATCCCAGTTCGTTCGAACGAACTGACCCTTCTAACGTTATCTCGTTCGAACGAGATATCGAACGAAAATCCTACTCGTTAATAACGACTGGTCAACTCGTTAGAAGCTCGTTCGAACGAGCTCGTTCGAACGACCTGGGGGCTGCTTCTAACGAGATGCCAGTTTCGGCCCAGAATTTCCCAAAAATCGTTTTTCACCATCTTTACTCCTCAAACCTCTTCTAAAATTCGTTCCCACAATATATTGAGTTCTCTAAACATCCTCAAACATGTTAAGGGGTTATACTAACATCATTAAAGGGTTTGATATCATCTAAACATCATTAAATCACAATTTCTACACTAATTCCCAATTTTCTTCAAGAACATAAACCCTAACTTTTTCTCATCATAAATTCCCAGATTTTAATTCGTTTATACATCACCTAGATAAGAAATATCCGAAATTAAATCTCCCAACAATGTTTCTACATGCAAACCTATCCCAACATTCAATAATAACTTCAAATTTCATGGGTTTTCTTTTAATCTTTCAAGAACAATTAAGATTCTTCACTTTCGAACATGGAAAAGACATTCTCAGTAATTAAATGGAAATAAAGTCACTTGCCTTGGTTTGATTTCTGAATTTGGTGTGGATTCGGTGTAGAATTTCTGCAGAATCTCTCTCTCTCTCTCCTTCTCCAAGCTTTCTTCTCCAAAAGGCTATGGTGGCTAGGGTTTGCTTTGGGGAAACTTATGAAACCTAATTTCAATAAACCTCCGTAGCTTGTTGGGTTAATAAGGGTTGGTTGGGGTCAATCCTTATCAGATTACAACTCTCAATTTTCGTCACTTTTAATTACCCAAAAATACCAAATTACTAAAATACCCTTTAAGTTACCGGTATGGTCTAAAATTACCCCGGAACCCAAACTATACCCCCGGCTAGTGTTTTCTGACTATCTCGACCCTTCCGTATGCGATGGCGCACTCAAAACGACCATACGGACTATAGATTTTAAATTCACTTTTAATATCAAAATATTATACCGTGACGCGGCGGTCCCACGCGTCTCAACAAAATTTCTAAAATGCCGTATATAAATCCCACGACAAATTTTATAATACCAAGTACATATATAATCATATATGCACATACTCAAATACCAATTCGCACCACATTAGTATTATTATTAACCCGGATTAATTTCCAATTAATACGCAATTTAATTAATTAATCCCAAAAATAAATATAGCCAAAAGTACGGGGTATTACATTATCTTCAAGCTCACTAATACTAGATTCAAGAAAATTCCTAGACTCCTCAGACTCTATAATCTCCTTCTTTAAAGCCTCCATCAAACTTCGAAGACTATATCTCTCTTTCTCAACGTGTTCTAGTTTCTTTATAAGAGTCTTCTTAGGTGCCCTAAGATCCTCAATCAAAGCATCATTATTTTAAATGACACGCTCATTCAACCTAGCTTGCAACTTCAAGTTTACCTTTTTCACCTTTACTTCATCCTTATATAAATCATTAAAGGCAACTTGTAACTCTCCCACATCAATTTCCTCATCCTCACTAGCTTCACCCTCACTCACTTAGGATTCACACTGAACGACCTCGGAAGTGTCATTCACATGAGAGCCTTCATGGGAATATTTATCATCGTCGCTCACATGACATGCCATGAACTCTACAAAGTTTCTTTCAATGGGAGAATTCTCTCCCTCTTCTCGTTCACTATCACTATCACTTAAGGTGGAATTATGTGCTATCGATTTCTTGCCCTCATTGTTAAGTCTAGTGAAGACTCTGCTACCTTGTGACCATAACCCTCACAAATAAAACACCTATCTGACTCATCCCTTTTAACATTCTCACTCTTATTATTAGGGGTGGGATCGACCTTGTTGTTCTTGAATTTCTCAAGTCTTTTGGCATCTTTAGATTGATTTTGAAACATAAGAAACTTTTTGAACTTCTTTGCCATTAAGGCTACATCCTCCAAATCGAAATCAGAATCATCATTCAAAACTTTAGTCTCCTACATTGGGGGTTTCAAAGCAATGCCATTTTCTTTCTTTGGCACTTTATTGGAGGTAAACATGTCAATCTCATAAGTTTGTAAGTCACCTATAACCTCTTCTAGTTTCGTTGATTCAAACGTACCTAATGAGTTTAAAATAGTCACTCTGGGATCAAATCTACTAGGCAATGACCATAAGATTTTCTTTATGAATCGGTTATCGGGTATTTTCTCTCCCAAATTAAATAACGAGTTGAAAATATTGGACAATCTAGCGTAAAACTCATGAAATGACTAACTCTCTAACATCTTAATCGTCTCAAACTGTGTAGTGAGGTTTTAAAGTTTAGACACCCTAATCGTGCAAGTGCCCTCATGAGTAAGTGCAATAATATCCCAAGCCTCTTTTGAAGTTTCACACGTCATGATTCGATTATACTCTTCCAGTGTGACATCTGAGGATATAACGTGAAGACCTTTGGAATTGTAAAGTGCAAGTCTATATTTAGTTTCGGTCCATGACTCAACGAGTTTTAAATTAGTGGCCTCTCCCTCTCGTGTGACTGGTGGTGTCCAACCTTTTTCAACTGCTAACTAAACACGCTCATCAATAGATTTTAAAGCACTTCTCATTCGCATTTTCCAATAATCATATTTTGTGCCATAAAAATAGGAGTTATAAAAGTATCATAACCTCCGAAATTCATCCTTAAAAGCACAAGGGATCAACACACCCAAAAAATGTTTCTAGATCTAATACCAATTTTTGGGCCCCTTTTTCTCAAATGTTCTTTGAAGATGTCAAAAATAATTTTTATTTCAAAACCTTTTTCCAAATTTTAACACGCACCAACTTTGTGAACCAATTCAATTGAGTTCAATTTTATCTTATTTAATCCTAAACATGCATCTAGATGATTAAAACAAGTAAAATAAAGTAAAGTTCACATCACCGGATGTACGAGAAAACCACTAAGGGAAAAAACCTCGGACGACCCAAGCCAGATAATCACTATGATACGGTTTGACAAAAGGAAGACAAACAGACTTACGCAACGACTCGATCCTAACAAGCCTTAATGATCTTCTTCTTTTTAATTGATCCTCCACAGTGTCAACGCAGAAGTCCTTCCACGATACTCGTCCACAACACGTGTGTCCACGAGTTCCTCGGTGTCCATCGATGTAGTTTTGGCAACCGTCTACGATTAGGAATATGGAATCCTTATCTTCTTCATGGTAAAACCCAACGAACAACTTGTTCAATATGGATGAACAAACCCAGATGGTGAAACAATATCTTTATAGCAATATTATATGAAAGATCGAATATTTTAGACTCTAAGGATGGTTTTAGTCTTTGAAAACCTTAGAAATATTATGCAGAAAATGTATAAGTTCTTTTCAGGAATAAGGTTCTGCACACCCCGAAATTCTGAGAGAAAAATTATTTGAATTAAAAACTTAAGTCAGTCATTCTAACGAGATCCACAAGTCGTTCTAGCTATCGTGAGATGTCATTCGAACGATATTACATGTGTTTGAACCACTAAAGCTCAAGATGTGGTTTCATATGACTCTAAACTATAATTATCTCATAATAAACGAAGTTATAACTTTTTAAAAACATTTTAATTCATTTATAAATAAATTTCCATTATTTAAAACTCTTTCCAAACTCCATAAACATAATGCATTCATACTTGAGAGTATCTCAAAATGCAATTGACCGAAGACGTGAAACATGCACTAATAAAACTCGGCATGATCTATCTTTGAAGCTTGGTCGCTACGTCTTCAATAGAAACACGTCACAAACTATTTGGAGATTGTGATAATATAAAAATCTATCTATGACTTAAACAAGTTTTTTTCTAGGAATAAGTCAATAACATACAAATGGACTCAATTAGAAATGTTTTCCTTACAAAAGATAATTTTGAGGCCAAACTAGGCCTAAAAGAGTAGAGACAATGAAGAGTCTCCCCGAGCCTGATGAGGCCCTCACCAACAAAATGGACCCACACAAGGGGAATACACCCTAAGAGGTTATGCGGAATATATAATTAGAATTATTTAGGCTAAGGCATTATTGCTAGTTGTACCATGACCAATGAGAATAAGGATGATGAGCCCAAATTCATCACGACCTACCCTAAATATAGGGTCATTAGGTCTGCCAATTGGGTTGCCATTTCAAAGGTTTCTATACAGGAATTTTTTCAATTGTGTAAGCGATAATTCTTAGTTAGTAGATGCCTTAAGGGCTTACAATTTTATAGCGATAATACCTACAATTCGTTGCGTTTTTTCTTTTGGTTCATGCGTACGAGTCTTATTTTGACAGCGAGGGGTTGTCGTTCTTTTGTTAGTGGAATTTCTATATGATATAGGAGTATATATTTTAGGTTAGAGTTTTATTTGTTCGTGGATACCCTTGTGAGTGGGGGTATTGATTTACATCGTGATTTCGGAGACCTAGTAGTTATGTTTGGACTACTTGGTTTTCAGCCTCTTTATTGATTTTAGACATGAGGTCATAGTTTTATCATTGAGCATTAATTAGTAAGTTATGTATTTTGTTTAGAACTACTTCAATGAGTAGTGTGGTGTTATGGGACCTGATCGGTGATGTACTCGGGGGGAAATGGTCATGATGGGTAAAGGAGTGCTTGTTTCTTGGTCAGTCACTTCCCCCAAGGTCGGATTATCGATTTGTTGGGCTCAATACTTTCCCCTAGAAGCTATTTGACACTGTTAAAAGAAAATGTAATCAACCCTTTAGTTAATATTACATTAATTTTATTGTAATTAGTATACATTTTAGTTTAAAATAATATCTTGATTTTGATGATTTCAAACATATATTTATTGAATATTAAGTAAATATTTCTCTATTAATATTGTATATATAATTTTGTTTTATTTGTATACCATTATTAGTTATGCAATTATTTATTTTAGTTATCATTTTATATATTTGTTTATTTAGTTAAATACATACATACATTATTTTGCATTATTTATAAAATATATGTTACACAAATTTTTTCCCCTTCATTTTTTTAGTACCCTATATATTTTTTTGACTATATTATTATGTATATAATATTAGTTTGTGTATATTTCTTATTATATATATAAAATGTTTTTGTTTATATCTTAACATACTTTTCTCTGTCGATATTTTATATATACTTTCATTCCTCATTCATATAAAATTGTTATTTATATAATACACCTACTTGTGAACTTCATATATGGTACTGCACTAGTGTTTGACATTACAAACTCAAAATATTATTAAGAGTCTCTTCAAGTAATGAAATGCAATTGATGATACTTTCACATCATAAGGGCAACCACTGTTTGTAAAGAAAACTATCATATATCCATACATCATTTTCCTAATAGACTACTGTAATTATATATATATATAGTTTTTATTCTATATTATTGATACTATATTTTAAAATTAGTTACATTATTTTATGTGTATATATATATATATATATATATATATATATATATATATATATATATATATATATATATATATATATATATATATATATATTGTATTATATATTTTATTATTTAGATATATTATAATTTTTGTTAAACTCAAAGAGTCGCGCATCTTATTTTATTTTTTATATATTTGTTATATGCTCCCATATATTATAATACTATTAAAATATATATTTTATATAACTTTGAACTATATTCTCTTTTATATATTTTTTACTTTCTTTTTACATATATATTTTATGTATATAAAATATTCTATCTCCAGTAATACACACATTATAAATGTGTTGACTCTTTGTTGATTTGATAAAAGACTCATTTTTATTTTATATTTTTTTTCTAGGTACTGACACACACCAATCGTTTTGTAGATTTATTGTACACTACTTTCCTTTTCTTATAACCTCTTTCTTGCAGAACTCAGCCTATAATATTTTAGACTCCAAATAGTTATAGAATGGTTCATGAGATACAATTTTCATTTTCAATATCTTAAGCATTTAATGCTCTCTAAATACTTCTTTCTACACACAACAACAAGTTCTCCAATGTTCATATTTTCTCAGACAAACATTTAAGGAGAAGAATGTAGCACCCCGTATAATTCTGGTGTCGACCACCACCAAAACTATGGCGGGCATCACTAAATTAAATATCATTCTTATCATGTGACAGATATGAGACATATAAAATTTTCATTCCACAAAATAATAATTAAATTGATCCCAATAAATAATAGTCATTCATGCAATAAATATCCATCACCATGCTAACTCCAAAAATAATCCAACTCCATAATTTATTTAAAAATCCAAATGAAATAATCCAATAAAGTAACTGTGACAACCCGCCTAATAAAATACCGGGTGATCACTCCTATATCAAATTAAAACAGGAGTCTCATATGGATCATTCTTAGCATCACTGTCGAAAATCCATTTAATTACTAATAACCTATTAGGCTGGCGTCAAAATTTTTACTTAACTACTCTTTTTAAACAATTACAATTAAAACATCCACAAAGTTTGCGTAAATGAAACTGAAATGAAATAAAATAACCGAACACTCAGTCAAAATATACAACCATATCGAATGCTGTACTAAAAGAATAAATAAATACAATTGGGTTATTAACCCGAATGTGTTTACAGTACCTCCTATCTAGATTACAAGAATGGAAGCGTCTATCGAGACCTGCACGCATCCACAGCTGCTGTAGCAGACGTCTGACTCGAAGGAAGTGTCATCCAGGCGTCCCTGTGTCTGGACACCTATATATATATATATATATATATATATATATATATATATATATATAACAAGAGAGGGAAAAGTAGATAAACGGGTCAGAGCCCGAGTTGTGAAAATATTTAGCAAGTGCATAAATGCTTTATTTTTAGAAAAAGGTTTTTATCTCATATTTAAGTTTGGTATCGCACTCCGATGAGATACCCCTCACCTCTCTTATATTAGTGCACACCTAACGCACCCTAACAAGATACCCTAGTCAATCTATCCCGCCTAACTAGTCTAATTTTACTGTCTACTAGAAACCTCTACAACCCAAGCACTAAGGGCTACACTTCTCTCCATTCTCAACACTGCGCTAAGTTTGTGTGTGGGGTGTCTCGCGAAGCGTAATCCAAATAAGGAACTCCCCAGATACACTACTACTTGGCAGGGTTAATGGTAGAGATCCATTAGGCCCGTAGCACAAAAATAATGTATAAATACATACTTATATTTTAATATACATATCACATTCATTCTTATATACATCTTACAATATTCATCCGGATAATATCTCCTGGACTGAGGTTTACCAATTCAATTTCATCTTTATAATACACATCCGAATCTATCTCCCGGACTGAGGATTCATATACAAAGTATTTATCAATACATTTCATTTGTCTCAAAACTTTCCATTTCCTTTCTTATATCCAGGAAATGTATTTAAAAGCCAATTTTATTATCATAAAAAGATGCTTTACCGTTTTATAACATTCCATTTCCCTTCTTCCATCCAGGAAATGTATTTAAAAGCCAATTTTATTGTCATAAAAGTGCTTTTACCATATCATATGCTTCCACTTCCCTTCTTCCATCCGGGAAGTGTTACCGAAGCCAAAACATTTATCCCATTTCCCTTCTTCCATCCAGGAAATGTATTTAAAGCCAATTTATTATCATAAATTGCTTTAACATATCATATAACGCGTTCTAAGACCGCTCGTAATGGTTTCCCCACTGTACACGCCCCTAAATGGCTATCATCTTCCAGGGCCTACCATCAAGACAACCCGGGATCCTACAACGTAAGACGTCGGGAAGCGGCCATATGCCTGCGGGATAGTCATGACCACACCCAGAATCACCTAACCAGCGTAGAAACATACAATAATCGCTCATATGGCCTATAGGACTGTATCCACCCTGCATTCATTAGCCAGGGGGCTTCACCATACGTACGCAACTTCCCTTATGATAGCTATTTAGATAGGTGTGTATCCATATTTTATTATTTATGAAAATCATTTCCTTTTTCCACTTTGAAAACATTCATTTTTACATTTTCAAAAGTCATTTATATCATATCATACATCCCTTAATCACATAGTATATATATATATATATATATATATATATATATATATATATATATATATATATATCATATTTTCATCCTCGAATATATACATATGGCCATAATTGCCAATTACCTCTAGCAATGACCATTAATTCCAAAGATTCTCTCAAAGAATCATAATCACGCATTCATATACGCATGATACTAAACCCAAAGTATTTCCTCACTATGATAACTAATAAAGAACTTATTCTCATTTAAGGACTTATTGGATATCTCCAATTATACCAATCCACACCAACTATATATTTGTATTCCCAATTTATCCTAATTATCTCATAGGATATACTTGACAATAATCGGTATAATTATGCTTTCTATATGCAAAATTATATGGGCCTAAATGCCCACTAAAATATTCCAGGGAGTATTCTTTCCCGAACTTAAACTATGTCGGTACCCCGGGTTATGCCCTACACCAATCCAAGGCATTCTCTTTCATCTAAAGGTTTATTTACCCTCAAAACCCTCATTTAGGGGCCCTAATATCATAACTAGGATTATCCATTAAAATCCCAAATTGTATTTTAACTCCCCATACTCTTAAGGGAAGAAACTAGCAATTCTGACCAAAGAGAATCGATTCGCCCCATTTGCGAATCGATTCGGGTGGGCGAATCGATTCGGCCCCCAATCCGAATCGATTCGGAAAGTGTTCTTCAAACAGGTCCTTAATGGCGAATCGATTCAGTCTAAATCCAAATCTATTCGGCCCACTGCAGAATCAGAGATACCCTTAGGCGAATCGATTCGGCCTGGACCCGAATCGATTCGGCCTGTTCGAGGGGCACTGTTTGGGCAATTTTTTTCAATCTCCAAAATACCCAAAATTCAATCCAATCTCCATTTAAATCATAACTTGGACTTATTCCTACGAACCCAAAATTTTCATATCTCCTCAAGTTCTTTAGAGGTCCTAACACTCCATTCGAGAACCCCTAATATTTATCTCCAATAAGTTATATCCTTAGTTTCTAAGTAACGATTTCGATCTCGGATAACTTTTCATAGAAAAATCACTATAAATCCAAAAAAAAATAAAAAAAATGCGAGGTCAGTGCCCATGCGACCGCATTGAAAAGATCTATAATTTTTATTTTTTGACCAGGAGCCGAATTGATTCGCATCAAGGCCAAATCGATTCGAAAAGACGCAGGTCACTATTCATCATCTTCTCCGAGACGGTTTCGGCCATTAAAGCTTCTCCCAATCTTTTTTCGCCTCACCCAACGTTCTACAACCTCAACCAAGAAGAGGAGCCGAATTGATTCGCATCAAGGCCAAATCGATTCGGAAAGACGCAGGTCACTATTCATCATCTTCTCCGAGACGGTTTCGGCCATTAAAGCTTCTCCCAATCTTTTTTCGCCTCACCCAACGTTCTACAACCTCAACCAACTACAAATACACATATATTAAGGGTTCTAAACATCCTAGAACCCTGAACCACCAATTTATTTCGATTAATTTCTTAGTTTCTCCAATTATAAAATTATAGGGGTTTATTTGTTTTAACTCCCGAAAACTCATTTTATCCACGAAAACCCAACCCAAAATATTTAGGGTTTGTTAATACCAAACTACCGTATGAGATTTATGAAAAAAGTAAATAAAGCAAGTAAACACTTGCCTCGTGGATATAATCCGACGATCCCGAGTCGAATCCAGCGGAGGTTGGCCGAAATCTACCCTTTTCTCCTCTTTTCTCTCCTCCTCTCTCTCTTCTCTCTCTTCTTTCTCTTTTCTTTCTCTCTCCCTCTTTATAAAGAAAGAAAAAGGGTTTAACCCCTTAAAACCCAAAAATGACTCGTTTACTCAATTACGAGCCCGTTTAACTCTAAAATTCTCCAAAACTCAATTTTTACAATCAGACACTCTTTTCCGACTATCTCGGCCATTCCGAAACTCACGGCGCAGTCAAAATTTCCATCCGAGGTACTTGACCGCAAATCACTATTTTACCCCACACGACTTAATGCGGGTTCTCCAATTAAAATCTTACATCGTGTCGCTTTACTCAATGGCGACATATAATTAAAATACCTTGACATAATTAGTCCCAAAAAATAATTACAACACCCATAAAAAATCATTAAATCCTCGAAAATCCCAAAAATCACTATTTCGAGAAATTCTCCAAATTGTCAATTTATACTTAATTATGGAATTTAACTGTCTCCAAAAAGGGCGGGTTGTTACAGTAACTGACTGAAAACCATAACAACTTTAGAACTGAAAGGCCCGATAAAATCCATAATGAAGTCTCATAATTTAAGGTGACTGAATAAACGAACTCAAATCCAATAAAGTGGATAAATAAATGAACTCCAACTGCACTTACAAAATGGACTTCAATAAATCCTATGCAGCTACTCCAAACCTGAAATGTTAGTCAACGTAATGGGTCAAAGTCCACCACATGGATACCAGCTACTCCTCTCAAATAGGGTCCTTGAACCAGACAATACCATTATACGCAATAAACACGATAGTAGAATATTTTAAATTAAACGAGGTATATTAATATAAGATAAAATAAATCACTATCTAACCATATCAAGTCCATCTAAAACCCAAGTTCCAATATTTAATTTCCAATAACTTCCTTTTATTAATTAAATTAATTTACTCACATTTATCATTTTACTCATTGTATTTATTTCAGTCGCAGTACTCCCACATTTAAATCTTACACCATATTAGTTGTGGGACTCCCACTAAGTTTTCTTCATTTCAATTGAGAGAATCCCATTTAAAGTTCTACACCACACCCATTCCCCTCACTATGGACAGTCAACCTGGTTTACTGTCAGCTCTGCACATACTCGTAAGGTTCCATGCATAACATGTCACTATAGCCCGTCAGCTCGTTTAACTGTCAGCTCGCACATATTCGTGATGCCATACACATTCACGTTGCTATAGACAGTCGACCCGTTTAATAGTCAACCCTGCACATACTCGCATCGCTAATATATTTTAATACCTATTTATTATCTTAGGCATTAATTCTCGATTTCTCATGGTTACTCATTTATCATTTTTAAATTAATCCCACCCTTATTATCGACATGAAATCCTTAAAACACCCTTAGTCCCATACCTAAAGGTCTCCAATACTCATCTATTTTCTAGCCTATCATTTAGGATGAAAACCAACTAACCAACAACACTTAGCCTCACCCCTCGACTCGGTAATTTATGGAACAACATAAAAATCAGCCCCACCCCGGGATATCTATCCATAAATCGTCACCACTATCTAGTCCCATATATAGAAAGCGATAACTACCAAATGGTCTACTAACTAGTCCCATACTTAGAAAGCAATCTAAATAAAGCTGAACTCCCTATCTATCCCATAACCCCATCATTCCCGTGATGTCGAACATATTAAAAAAATAAATAAGTGGCATAACGCTAAATTTCCATTTGTCACACTAATTTTACCAGTTTAATCCATACATCATTAATTAATCAATTAATATTCTGCTTAATCATAATATTAATTAAACTACACTTTCTCATGAAATTATTTAATTTAAAATCACATGCGTGCTATAGGATTTATACAACAAAAATTTACTATTGCGCAACATCGATAAAATTTCCATGTTTAAACATCGTACAATTTATTAATTGCCACCTTTACGTAAAAATCTACATGCTAACATCTAAGCGACTACATAACCCAAATCTCTACCCTAACATGCAAGGTTTTGAGTCTTCCTTTATATTAGAAATTTTCATAAAAACAGTCACGATTTATCTTCCACTTTCCCTAATTAATATAATTTATTTTAAGAAAACACATGTATTTAGTGTTTAGGCCATAATTACTAAGCATAATTCTAAGGGAAGAAATAGAGGTAACCATGCTTGAGATTTATTTGAAGAAATTTGATTATGAAGATGTGTTCCTCTCGAATAGATGATAAAGATTCGTTCTTGGATCAACTTGAGAAAACCCTATTTATCTTGACAAATCTTGAGTTGAAAGTTGTGTATAATAGGGCTAGGGTTTAGAGGTAGAAGGATATATAAAAGATGAGAGGCTACTGCTCATAGGTTTTGGAAAAATGAGTTTAAAAAGTCCTAACCCCGATATATATATATATATATATATATATATATATATATATATATATATATAAGGTGGAAGAGTTTAAATAAAATAAAGCTCTAAGAAACCAAAGCAACACCGACTCTGATCCTCGCCAAATCGATTTGGCTCCTAGACCGAATCGATTCGGTCTTGGGAATAGCCCATGTATGCCTAAAAGTTTATATGTATAAATAAAAACTTAATTTTCACCCCGATTCCAATTTCAATTCAAATCTTACTTTCAAAAAATAAAACCAACATATTTTACTACTAAAAAATAATCCATTCCAAAAATTATATTTTTACGGATCCCGAATTAATTTAAAAAGAATTCTAATTTAAATTTATGGGGTGTTACAAATAACTCTATCTACACCACTCTCCAACGATCATTATTTTTCAAGCTGCAAATACACAAAACCAAGATCAGTTATAGCAACAACTCAATAGAGAAACTAGAATTGAAATAAACCAACAAGAGAGCAACTAAAAATTTTATTCAGCTCATACACTTTCTCTAGAGAGAAATGAAATTTGACATTAAGCTCTTCTAAAAAGTTTGAGATAGGAGTAAATTAATACTCTGCTATTTTTGGAGACGAAATCCAAGAGCATAAGAATTATATTCTGCCATAAGATTTCAAGAGAAGATTTGAGTTAGAGTCAGAATCATTGTGAAGTCTCATTCAAGAAGAAACTCAGATTTACATTGTAATTTTAAGGAGTTTCATCATACAAATTTTGTATTAAAATTTCGTATTCATTTTGAAGCTTTGTTGAAGCTTCGATTGTAATGTTGATTGGTTCCTACTCGCAATTGGACCACGGGATTTGAATCTCGATTTCATCTTGCAAACAGTTATACAAGTAGCTCCCTTTATAGCTACTCAGATGTACAAGGTGATTTGATACTACCCTTCAAATGGATCACATATTAGTGAAGCATAAAGGAGACGGGCGGTCTAGGCGCGTGGACATACGCCGGGATTTGGCTGAACCACGTTAAATTTCAGTATCATTTAATTTCCACACTTATATTATTTATTTGCTTGTGATTGTTTAATATTATATTTTCAGCACTTATGTTTGCAAATTGATTAAATCCAAAATTTGTTAAAATTATTTTTAAGAGTAAAATAATTATTTTTAAATTAATTAATTAATTCCATAATATTAATTTTTATTAAATATAAAAATTAATTAAATATTTATTGGGTGTTAAGATCTATATTTCAACTTGTTTAAATTAATTGGTTGTATTTATTTGATATTCTTGGTTTTAATCATTAAAGGTTTATTCACCTAAATTTGATTAAGTGATTTAAATTAATTTTTTTTTGAAATTTTAATTTAACTCAAAATGTTTGTAAAATCCTAATCCACCCCCCTCTTGGGTATTTTTTTGGGCAACAGACACCATATCCAGTTTGGTCGCACGTCCCTAGTTTTAGGCTTAGGCCTAAATATATTCCGTGCGAGGGGTTGTCAGTTATTCATAGTCGCCAATTTGTTTTATATAAAAACAGGTTGGCCTTTTTCGGTTAATCCTAAGGCATGTTTAACTTTGCAAGGGTCTAAAGATTCTTGTTGTGCGGGTTCGGGATTGAGGTAACGAACTGGAAAGGTATTAGGAACCCCACTTGTTCTTTATGGTTCCTTAATTCTATGCTTATTATCTCTCTTAACATTATTTAAGTACTTTTTAGTTCACTTTTGTGACACCCCGCCTAGTAAAACACCGGGTGATCAATCCTATACCAAATTGAAACAGGAGTCTCATATGATTCATTCTTAGCATCACTGTCAAAAACCAATTTAATTACTAATAACCTATTAGGCCGGCGTCAAAATTTTATTGAACTAATCTTTTTATCCAAACCAACCAGGTAAAACATTCACACAGTTTATATATACAAAAATTGAAATGAAATAAAATAGCCGAACACTCGGTTTAGCATAATATAACCAAATTTAATGCCGCACAAAAAGGCGGTAAAAGAATAAATGAATACAATTGGGCAATCGACTCGAGTGTTACTACAATGCTTCCTATCTAGATCACAAGAATAGAAGCGTCTAAAAATAAACCTGCATGCATCCACAACTGCTACAGCGAACGTCTGACTCGAACGGATCATCATCCAGGCATCCCTGTGTATGGACACCTATTATAAATATACATATATAGAAAGAGAGGGAAAATAGAGAAATGGGACAGAGCCCGAGTTTTGAAAATATTTTAGCAATTGCTTAAATGCCATATTTGTAAAACATGAAATCTCTCATATTTAAATTGGTATCACATTCCCATGAGATACACCTCACCCCTATTCTAATAGTGCACACCTATCGCATACCTTTTGAAACAACCTAGTTAAGCTAGCCCGCCTAACTAATATGTTTCAACCATCTTCTAAAAGTCCTCATAAACCCGAGTACTAAGGACTAAATTTCTCCCCATTCACAACATTGCCCTACGTTTCGTGCGTGGGGTGTCTCGCTAAGAGAAATCCAAACAAGGAAACCCCCCGATACACTACTACCTGGCAATGTTGATCGTCAAGATCCATTAGGCCCTTAGCATATAACGCATATTATAAAAACCCATATATATATATATATATATATATATATATATATATATATATATAGTTCTCACAAGAACCTAAGATTCATTTTCATATAAATCCGGATATAAATCTATCGGAAGGGGAATAACACCCTATCATTCTTTTCACTTTATACAAGTTTACTTTATATGATATCTCATCTTCATATACAAGCAATATACTATACGCAACTAATATAATTATACCTATTACAATCATAAGCATAATAACCATCCTTTCGAGCTATAACCCGAGGATGCAGCCTCATAGTGCCTATCCGAATCCGGGTTTACTCACTCAACCATGGTACCAAGCCAAACTCACTCATGGTCATGGTAAAAATACACAACGGTGGAGGCAGTCATGTTCCCTCCTGAAAGTGGAATACAAACATCGCACGCGTATACGGGACGATATGACCTGGGAATATACTCTCCCTGCTCCTCAAGCCTAGGGATTCACCCACATCGCGGAACCTCCCTGGATTGCACTAGGGAAAATATATATTCTGGATGTCCAACCCTATGCCCGGGGAAGCCTGTGGAACTAGCCTCTAAGATACAAATATACCAATCACACACAAATATATTTATTTCTGTATCATCTCATATATATACACTTTAACAACTTCGGTATATGTATAATATATCACTTCTCAAATATATATATGACTATAATTTCCAAAATCTTATAGCGATAGCCAATAACCCCGAATGTCCCCATTCGTAATAGTATCTAAGTATTAGCACACTTACAATACTAAACTTATAAGTATTCTCTTACGTAATATATAACTCGCACCTTAATCACTTTTAAGGATTTATATATAATCCCGAATATACTAATTCGTAATAATCAAATAATTACACTATCGACTTATTTGGTCCCATAGGTATCGCATCACCTATAATAATAGTCATCAACCGACACCGGATAGCCGCTCAAGAATCTCTAGCCCCTATCCTAAATTCTATCCCACTCACACTATTTTTATAAGTCCTCACACTATTTTTAGAACCCCAAATATTTAACTCCACAAATTATTTTCCTCAAAACTACACATTTAGTGCCCCACAATTATTGCACCCTCCTAACCCCAATTAACTCCCTTAAATGGCTGGGAATAATTTCCCCGAGTTAGTTATTTATTTCCTCAAATAAATAATATAGAAATAATTAATTAAGGAATTTATCCCAATTAAACAAAACAGGCCAAAATTGTCAAAAATCCTGTAGGTCGATCGATCGACCCCTGGCCGTCGATCGATCGACCCATGGTCGTCGATCGATTGATCAATCAGGGCCTTATCTTCTCCGAGACTCTGTTTCGGCCATTAACATACACCAAGCTTTTTATTTCTTCTCCCAACCTTATTTAATCACAACCACATATACATATTCAAGGAAAATAGGTTCTAATCATCCTAGAACCAAGAATCAACAACTAATTTCTAGAAATCCCAATGTTTTCCTCATTTGAGATTTTATCCGATTTCAATCGTTGAACTTTCAAAACACCCATTTTGATTCACGAAAACCCAACCCAAAAATCACGTAGTTTGTTATTACCAACTATAATATGATATATATGATTAAAAGAATAAAGCAAGTCAACACTTGCCTTGTGGATAAAATTCGACGACCTCGAGTCGAATTTCGCGGAGTATGGACCGGAAATCCCTTTCTTCTCTTCCTTTATTTCCTCTTTTTTCTTTCTTTATCTTTCTCTCTCTCTCGTGCCTTTATAAGAGATGACAATGGTTTATCCCTTATTAACGCAAAAATGACTCATTTACTCAACTGCAAGTCCCTACTAGTCCAAAAAGTCCCCGAAACCTAAACACTGCCCTCGGATACTCTTTGACTATCTTGACCATTCTGAAACAAACCGTACACTCTAAATCTCCATCTGAGTCACTTAACTAAAATTCACTAATTAAACCCTACACATCTCACTACGCGAGTTTTCCAAATAAAATATTATCCTTCGTAGCTTTACCCAACTGCGACATGTAATAAAAATAATCCAACTCATATACTTTGTCCCGTAAGAAAATCTAGTCCATGTAAATATTAATTTGACACCAGCAAACTAATATTAACTACTCACTTTAAATTCTCAATTTATCAAATTATACTCATAAATTCCAAAAATATTTATTCACATAAATTACTCAAATTTCCAAATTACACCCATTTATGTAATTTAAATATCCATAAAAGTTCGGGGTATTACATTCTCCCCCCCTACAATGGAATTTCATCCCCGAAATTCAGATACGACCCGTACTACCAACCTAGGATCTCTAATCACACTATATCATAGTGCACAAAAGTCGAATGGTATTAATCCAATGACACTCTACCATACACTCGTTCTCGGTACCCACCTATCTCAAGGCTTATACTCCAACGCACTAACTTAACTAAATCTCTATATGCTACAACACTACCTCGTTCATGAGGTTGATTCTAACAACGTCACATCACACCTGGTGCTTCTATAAGCGCCTATAAAGAAAATAAGCCTTTAATCACCGCTCTAACTTATTGATCCCATTGGAGATCCGCTACTAGGCGTCCACTCATCTAATTCAGGACACCTAATTTCCCTCAAAAAGGATATTACACTAACGCTTGACTACTCCCGTCAGTCTCATCGCTTAGTTTGGGCGTGGTACCTTTTATTGCACCTATACAATTAGATTATCGCGTGCCTCCTACGACATTCCATCCAACAAACTCCAATCTCATTTATAACTTACCCAAAGCATATTCTTCAGTTTTATGTAATACGCCTCTTCTATTTAGAACGATATATATAAAATCAACTTACCAAGGTGCGAACACAATCTATAATATGTGCTTATCTGCACCACTATTGAAAATGTCTCGGCCTGATGCCCCGAGTTACTCGAGACTCCATTCTTCCTATTCCTGGAAACCCAATCCTTCTTTAAGTTAACCCACCAACCTTCTCATGGTTAACTCACTACAATCTTCCTAAAATAGTGCCACATGCCCCACTGGCCTTACTTCCTAATAGCCCTAAGATCGATGTGTTTCCTACACACGTAAAATGAGTACTATACTAACTATATCCCTAGTGCCCAAGACCTCTATCAATTTTTGACATTAGCTCGATTTCATTATTGGGATGTATCGCAAAGAGAAATCCAGATAAGGAACCCTCCCGTTACACTACTTCCTCGCATCGTCGGTCATCGAGATATAACGGCCTAAGGCACACCATTTGGACTTTCTAAATCCTACCTCGTTAACCTCCTAACGTACTTTTACTACTATGTCCTTCCATCTTGGCAAAATGGAAAGTCTAACTAATCGGGGCATCCATACCCTATATAAATGTTATGAACATCATACCCAGAACATATTTCCTCTAAATTTGCCTTATATTCAAGGCCTGGCTACAAGCCTCAACCCGATTTCCTTTACCTTGCCTCACACACATACTTGCGGTAAGAGAAACATTTCCAGTGCTTTTTCACAGCACATATACTTCCATTAGCCTTTAATCGTCATATGACCCTCAACCAATTTATCATGTAAACCAACATCCTTGCATCCAATAACATCTCTCCACTTCCAACGTCATTAAGGTTCATGTGTGGAGTGTCTCGCAAGAGAAATCCAATTAAGGAACCCCTTCGAGACACTACTGCTTAACTTTGTCGATCGTGGAGGTCCGTTAGCTTCAAATATTCCACTGGGATAATCCCATCCCATCTACCAACAAAATTTGGTCATAACTCATATTTCTTTCTAGGAGCCATACCACAAGGCGCTTGTACTAACACTAAGTCCTTTGTGAAAACAATAATGAGCTTAAACTCACAGCTTAACAATAAATCCTGCATACCTTAAATCATATATATAAGCTCTCCATGCACTATAATCATGATAATGAAACATATACTCACCGAAGTTCTATCTAAACATATAATAAAGGCAAGCTCGACCTGTATCCAGGTGAGATATCGTAAAAACAACCCATTCCACCCTGGAACCGCGGATACGATAGTCTTGGAATCATTAGCCTGCTATTGCTCCGATCAACTAAGAACATATTATACTCAGAATAATACTATACTCGTATAACACACACAAAATGAGCAGTGCAAACTAGATATAAATTCAAAATATCAACACCCATTTTCATAATGAATGAAGAAAATAGAAACACCCTATCGCGAAAAAATATATAGACATACACTATATAATGTTATCGATAGCGCCAAAAAGCTCAAATTACACACACGAATCCATGGTTAACAAAATACTGCGACTCTATCTAGACACACAAAATATACCTCCTTCATTCGAGGTGGAACTCATAATAACATTCTTAACAATTACCCTGGCTAATCCAAATGGTTCCCATATACAGTACACTTGCCTTAACAAAACCAAAACTACTTTAATCAATGCCCTATCTCGCCACCCTATTCTTGTCCTTTAACTTTTATTGGTCAAGGACTAACCATGTGGTTCTATGCTCCACACAACCATATTCGTCATCTCTAGCCTCCCTGACCATGTTAAGGTTATCAGCATCTTGGACTCTATAGCCTCGATCCTGACAATCACCTTCGTAGTTCCCTTAGCTCTTCCTACTAAAGGAAACAAGCTACCGACCTCAACTACCCCGTTTCACTGAATTCCCCGGGTGGATGTCCACCAATGCGGTTCCACGAATACAACTTGTCCATAAGTGTTAGAAACACTTACTAATGAGCCTATCATTCCACTGAAGGACTCTCTCCTTGTTGTACCTACCTTAATTCGGTACAAAGTTTACTTATCCATATAACTCTTTATTCACTGTCGGCCTCTGACCTATCTTCATGTGAATAATTCTGGAACTGCATTCTTTTCATTTCTGATAAATCAATGGAACTTGTGGTTAAAATCATCCGTAAGATTCCTTGATGAGCAAAACATTCTACTCCCCCAAACATGGTGATTACCATTTTCACCATTTCGACATTGCTCCAACGAGTGATAATTTTTTCCACAAATTTTCACATCTGGTCATTCCTATACCTCGCTCTAAGCTGAATCTTATACTTCCATTGAATAACGCTACACTCCCTTTTCACAACTTAAACTTCAACGAATGGTCCTTATCAAAGACCCTTTCAAACCTCTTCCCAATTTACTTCACTGCGAATGTCAAGTTTAGCACCACTCTCTATACTATAGCGGTACTTAGATAATTATAACTACTATACTTTAGTAGCCGTTGCAATAATCCTTGACAAATGCCATAAGGAGAGTGACCTTAACTGCGGCCCTTGTCCCCGACTTCAACTTTTAGCTCCAACTAAGCCCCACCTCCTACTGCCCTCGTTACGGCCTTCCCTAGTCTCCCTTCCTCGATTAGCACATAAGTCTCGAATGAGCGCGCAAAAGATTTACTAGAATGTTTCATAATAGCATGAGAACGAAATCTCACAAGATTAATTAACAATCCTAATCATAAGGCTCTATATCAAATCAAAAGCAACGCTGAAAGCATAGTACGTCCGCACAGATTCCTAAGGACACTAGAACCTGATGCTCTGATACCATCTGTGACACCCCGCATATTAGAATACCGTGTGATCAATCCTATACCAAACTAAAAAAAGAGTCTCATATGGTTCATTCTCAACATCACTGTCGAAAATCAATTTAATTACTAATATCCTATTAGGCTGGCTTCAAAATTTTATTGAACTAATCTTTTTATCCAAACCAACCAAGTAAAACATTCACACAGTTTATATATATAAAAATTGAAATGAAATAAAATAACCGAACGCTCGATTTAATATAATACAACCAAATCAAATGCCGTACGAAAAGGCAATAAAAGAATAAATGAATGCAATTAGGCTATTGGCCCGAGTGTTACTACAACGCTTCCTATCTTGATCACAAGAATAAAAGCATCTAGAAATAAAACTGCATGCATCCACAGCTACTGCAGCGAACGTTTGACTCGAACGGATTATCATCTAGGCATCCCTGTGTCTGGACACCTAATATAAATATACATATATAGCAAGAGAGGGAAAATAGAGAAACGGGTCAGAGCTCCAGTTTTGAAAATATTTTAGCAAGTGCTAAAATGCCATATTTTTAAAATATCAAATCTATCATATTTAAATTAGTATCGTACTCCCATGAGATACATCTCACTCCTCTTTTAATAGTGCACACCTATCGCATTCCTTTTTAAACAACCTAGTTAAGCTACCCCGTCTAACTAATCTGTTTCACCCATCTTCCAAAAGTCCTCATAAACCCGAGTACTAAGGACTAAACTTCTCCCAATTCCCAACATTACGCTACGTTTCGTGCATGGGGTGTCTCAAAAAGCAAAATCCAAACTAGGAGCCCCCGATACACTACTACCTGGCAATGTTGATCGTCGAGATCTATTAGGCCCTCAGCACATAACACATATTATAAAAACCCGTGTATATATATATATATATATATATATATATATATATATAGTTTTCACTAGAACATAAGATTCATATTCATTTAATCCGGATATAAATCTACCGAAAGGGGAATAACACCTTATCATTCTTTTCACTTTATACAAGTTTACTTTATATGATATCTCATCTTCATATACAAGAAATATACTATACGCAACCAATATAATTATACCTAGTACAATCATAAGCATTATAACCACCCCTCCGAGCTATAACCCAAGGATGCAGTCTCATAGTGCCTATCTGAATCCGGGTTTACTCACTCAACCACGTTACCAAGCCAGAATCACTCATGGTCATGGTAAAAATACACAACGGTGGAGGCGATCCTGAAAGTGGAATATAAACATGGCACTCGTATACGAGACGATATGACCTGGGTATATACTCTCCCTGCTCCTCAAGCCAGGGAATTCACCCACATCGTGCAACCTCCTTGGATCTAACAAGAGAAAATATATAATCTCGCTGTCCAACCCTAAGCCTAGGGAAGCCTATGGAACCAGCCTCTAAGATACAAATATACCAATCACACCCCGATATATTTATTTCTGTATCATCTCATATATATACTTTAAAAACTTCTGCATATATATAATATATCACTTCTCAAATATATATATGGCTATAATTTCCAAACTTTATAGCGATAGCAAATAACCCCGAATGTCCCCATTCGTAATAGTATCTAAGTATTCGAACACTTACAATACTAAACTTATAAGTATTCTCTTACTTAATATATAACTCGCACCTTAATCACTTTTAAGGATTTATATATAATCCCGAATATACCAATTCGTAATAATCAAATAAGTACACTATCGACTTATTTGGTCCCATAGGTATCGCATCACCTATAATAATAGTCATCAACCGACACCGGATAGCCGCTCAAGAATCTCTAGCCCCTATCTTAAATTCCATCCTACTCACATCCTAGTTAGTTATTTATTTACTCAAATAAATAATATAGAAATAATTAATTAGGGAATTTATCCCAATTAGAAAAAACAGGCCAAAATTGCCAAAAATCCTGTAGGGTCGATCAATCGACCCCTGGCCTTCGATCGATCGATCAATCAGGGCCTTATCTTCTCCGAGACTCTGTTTCGGCCATTAACATACACCAAGATTTTTATTTCTTCTCCCAACCTTATTTAATCATAACCAACTATATATATTCAGGGAAAATAGGTTCTAATCATCCTAGAACCAAGAATCAACAACTAATTTCTAGAAATCCCAATGTTTTCCTAATTTGAGATTTTATCCGATTTCAATCGTTCAACTTTCGAAACACCCGTTTTGATTCACGAAAACCCAACCCAAAAATCATATAGTTTGTTATTACCAACTATAATATGATATACATGCTTAAAAGAATAAATCAAGTCAACACTTTCCTTGTGGATAAAATCCGACGACCTCGAGTCGAATCCCGCGGAGTATGGCCAAGAAATCCCTTTTTTCTCTTCCTTTCTCCTCTTTCTTTCTTTCCTCTTTTTTCTTTCTTTATATTTCTCTCTCTATCTCTCTCTCTTGCCTTTATAAGAGAGGATAAGGGTTTATCCCTTATAATACCAAAAATGCCTCATTTACTCAATTGCGAACACTACACCAAAATGGGCAAATTGTCACCTTTCAGCCGGTCAGCCTTGTCAAGGTCATTGACCGTGACAAAAAACACGCGTTTTATGTCACGGTCATTGACCTTGACACGACCGTGACAAATAATTGTCACGATCAATGACCGTGACAAGGCCATGACAAATTTACTTGTAACGGACTTGTCACGGTCATTGACCGTGACAATTCTTTAAATAATTGTCACGGTCAATGACCTTGACACGACCGTGACAACTTTTCCAGCAAAAACCCTTTCCCCCTTCTTTTTTCCCTCCCACCGTTCCCTCCCTCTCTCTCTCTCTCTCTCTCTCTCTCTCTCTCTCTCTCTCTCTCTCTCTCTCTTCCATTTATATATATATTTGTGTGTATGTGTATATATATATGTGTGTATGTGTGTGCGTATGTGCGTGTGTGGGGGGTGGGGCAGGGTGGGGCGGGGTGGGGGAGGGGGTGGTGGAGGGGGGCAGGGGGTGGGGTGGGGTGGGGTGGGGTGTGTGTGTTTGTGTGTGTGTGTGTGTGTGGTGGTGTGTGGTGGTGTGGTGGAGGGGGGCAGGGGGTGGGGTGGGGTGTGTGTGTGTGTGTGTGTGTGTGTGGTGGGGGAGGGGGTGGTGGAGGGGGGCAGGGGGTGGGGTGGGGTGTGTGTGTGTGTGTGTGTGGTGTGTGGTGGGGGAGGGGGTGGTGGAGGGGGGCAGGAGGTGGGGTGGGGTGTATGGGCCTATTCATAAAGAAGTACCACAATACCTTAATGTTAGGGTTTGACACTGAGAAACTTATGGTATAAAGGTATTGAAAAGAAATCATCATATACTAAGAAAATTGACAAATTAAAGTTAGATAAATCAAGGACTAATGGTGGTCCATATTTCAGTTTGGAAATGTAAGATCTACCGCATCTGAATCTAGGAAGAAATGACACTGAGAAACTTATGGTATAAACAATTAAAAAAATGGGCGTATGCCGCCTATTTGTGAGCATATGATATTCTTTAGTAAAAGGCGAAATAGTAGTTCATTGTGTGCTCATTGTGTGGCTGCATCAATCTACAATACACTACATAACTAAAAGTGCAATAAAAAAGATGAGGACTTGCTTTATCTACACATAAGCATGATATATACTCCAAACAACTGATCTCTTTATTTATCTACACATAAGCATTGAACAATGGTTAACCTTAAAACTAAAATAAACAGAGTATAACTTGATAAACCCAGTACCAAATAATTATATTTAGAATTCCACATCTGATCATAAAAACTAAAGTAAGAGTGAGACAAATACAAACAAAAGATACAATCATGTCTCCCTTTAGATTCCAACATCTATTTCCATGCACACAAATACACACATTTTAAACTCGTGAAAAAACTACAAAAAGTGCAACATAATGCATATGTTAAGTGAAAAATATAGTCATAACTTGTGCTTATGGAACTATTTTAGTTGGTGCACAAACTAACGGTCAAAGTAATAGTATATAATTCCAACATTTCAAACTACTTGAACATCACAAATGGATACAAACTTAAAATATAAATTGAGATAACCTTAGAATCTAATTAGGATAAAAATATAATGGCATCAACTAACATATATACACAACACTAAAAGTAGACATCAATTTTATAAATAATTGATAATAGTTGGATAATAATTGGATAATAAACATCGGGAGGGGGTGGGGGTGGGGGTGGGTGGGGTTTTGAATATTATTTACATTCAAAATAAATAATTGATAATAGTTGGATAATAATTGATATTTTCATTCAAATAAATATTTCATTCAAAAATATTGGATAATAATTGATATTTTCATTTAAATTGATAATAATTTTATTCATGAAATTAATTCAATTAGGTAAAACCCATGATAATGAAATTTATGCTACAATTATAATTATCTCATGTCATAATTTTATTGATAAACAATATATGTAGTTGTCACGGTCGTGGTGGGGGGAGGGGGTGGGGGTGGGGTGGGTAGGGGTGGTGTGTGTGTGTGTGTGTGTGTGTGTGTGTGCGTAGGTGCGTAGGTGTGCGTGTGTGTGGCGGTGGGTGGGGGTGGGGGTGGGGGTGGGGCACCCATTTTATCTGTACTATTAATTCAATTAGGTAAAACGAAATGTGTACTATTAACATTTTTTTTTATCTGTACTAATAACATTTTTTTACAGCAAAAATGTCTCCTTCAGATGTTAAGGCGAAGATGATGATGCTGAACATGGAAAATTTGGGATTACCGTCGAAAACAAGTCAGATCTTTTAGCGAGATCCCTCGAGCTGCTAAAGACGGTCATCGGCCCGGGGTTTATGAGTTGGAAGGAGGTGCCGTATGAGCTCAAGTTAGCTGTTTGGGCGGCACTACAGGTAATATTTATATGAATATTTCAATTTATATTTATATTTATCTTTATTCGCAACTAACATTGTATTTGTTGGACAGGAACAATTCAACTTGGATCCAAAGCTACGCGATTCCATCTTGGAGCAGTTGAGGGAGCAACACAAGACGTGGAAGAAAAATATGCGGACACGGTACTTTGGAAAAACACGAGAGTCCATTTTACAATGGCGCGGATCCGTCCCACCCAAGGATCCGATCTCATTGGCACAATGGCAAAAGTTCATTGACAATGAGATCGAGGATCGACAATTGGCATCTCGCCAATCGGGGAGGGAAAATCGGGCTAAAAAGACGGACGTGCACTACTCCGGCCGGACCTCTTACGCTGAGGTGGAGCATAGGATGCAGGTAAGATTTCATTTATCTATAACTACAGAAATATATTATTGGATATTATTTTACTTTGCGGGGCCGTACTAATTTTACTTTACTTTATTTGATTTCAGGGGGTAGGGAGTGGGCCAGGGGGTAAGCCACATAGGCTCGATACTTATGTGGCTCTTCAGACGAAGAAGGGGAAGGACAAGGAGGTGTCCCCGAGCGTCGCGGCCACGATTGTAACTAATCTGACAGTTTAATTATTGTTAATTACGTTATAATTTTTTAGTTTACTTATTTTACTAATCATGTGCTTTTTGTCGTTTCAGGCAAAGCTTAAGGAAGTGCATGAGTCGCAGTCTGATACCGACACGGCATCTTTGTCCACAGACGCACTCAGCCAAGTGCTTGGCTCTGATCGCAAAGGGAGGACAAGGGGAGTGAGCTCGCGGGTGGAAAAATCTAGGATCATCGGATTGGAGACGAGCGACACCGGGTTGGCTCGAACGGTGGATTCACACGACGCGAAGTTGTCCCGTTTGGAGGCGACGGTCCAAGATATGTACGCATTCATGAAGCGTACGTTGGGTGGAGACCGTAAAGGGAAAGGGAAAGGGAAGGAGAAGGCGGTGGAGGAGGAGGTGCGGGAGGACGAGGCGCAGGATGACGAGGATGTGGACCTCGCTGCTTCATCACCGACACGTTCGTACTTCGACGATCCACTTCCCTATTTGACGCCCTCCAACAGACCATTGTCGACAATTGGTTGGCCGAGCGTGTTCATATTGGACGTATTTGTTGGCCAGCGGATAGGGAGGGGGTTGAGGGACCCGAATATCGTCGAGGGTGGAATAGTCCATGGACGTGTGCTTCAAGAGATGGAGTCCAGGGTGCTCGTCACGCATGTCATACCCGGGAAGGAGAACTCCCTATTGTGGTTGCGCGAACAATGCGGCACGACGTATATTAGTGGGTGCGTCAATTCGTATGTCGTGTGGCCTACTCACCTCCTCAGTTTTATCCAAGACATGTAGTAACATTATTTTTAAGTTTGTCCATTTTAATTATATTTGGATTATATCGTCATGTATATTGTTTTTACTTTGAATATTTGGATTATATCGTCATGAATATATATTTGCATTAACTTTAGTTTGTGTTGGATATATGATGTTTGGAACAGGTACAACGTTGCTATAACATGTACAAATATACTGCTGGGCAGTGGCGGTGGCCATACTACCCAACAGATTTTTTTTAAATTCTGCCCAGAATTGTCACGGTCATTGACCGTGACAAGTCCGCGACAAAGGTTGTCACGGACGTGTCACGGTCATTGACCGTGACAATTCTGGGCAAGAGGGGTCACGGTTATGTCACGGTTATAAACCGTGACAAACGTGTCACGGTCATTGACCTTGACATGACTGTGACACAAAACGCGAGTTTTGTGTCAAGGTCAATGACCGTGACACGACCGTGACAAAAAATTTGTCTCACCTCGAAATGTCACGGTCATTGACCTTGACAAGTTGGATTTGTCAAGGTCAATGACCTTGACAAATGGGCAGATTTGGTGTAGTGGAATCCCTACTAGTCCAAAATGTCCCCGAAACCTAAACACGGCCCCCAAATACTCTATTCTGACTATCTCGAACATTATGAAACCAACCGTACACTTGAAATCTCCATCCTAGTCACTTAACTAAAATTCACTAATTACACCCAACACATCTCACTACGCGTGTTTTCCAAATAAAATATTATCCTTCGTCGCTTTACCCAACTGCGACATGTAATAAAAATAATCCAAATCATATACTTAGTTCCGTAAGAAAATTTAATCCATGTAAATATTAATTTGACACCAGCCATCTAATATTTACTACTCACTTTAAATTCTCAATTTATCAATTATACTCATAAATTCCAAAAATTATTATTCACAGAAATTCCTCAAATTTCCAAATTACACCCATTTATGTAATTTAAATATCCATAAAAGTGCGGGGTATTACAACTTTAGAACATGTTTATAAACCTTAGTTTGAGAAATCCTTAAAATATAGATAGTGCTTAAGTTTGGAAACTAGTATGAGCGAGAGGTGTAGAAACGTCACTCAAACTGGTACGGGTATGCAAGAGTGCTTATGTATAACTCTGTATTCGTATAATGTGTGGTCCTTAGTGTGTTTATAGTTGTGTGAGGAAGCTCGACTTGGGTAACGGGTGGTCATCAACGTGTGTGAGGGGTCGAGGAAGCTCGAGTTAGAAATAGTTTTATATCTCATTTCAAGTTTGAGGAGAGAAAGAAAGGGAAGAGACAAGTGCATCTTTGTTATGAAAACATATCGAGAGATATATTGTCGAAGCTTGTGCTCATGAGAAGGACTCGGTATTGTGCCTACATACACGTGTATCCATGAGAGCAAAGCCTTCATAGTTCAGTTATGTGTAGTATGTATACTTTTGAACATTTCTATGGATGTGAGTGAAAGGTCGTGGCTTCAAGATAATTGATATCTCGCTTGAGTCAGAAAGGGATAAGAGATAAGAGATGGAAGCATCTCCATGGGGACAATATATCATGACACATGTTATCGAGGTTCGTGCTTATGAGGTGGACTCGGTATTGTACCTACATGCTCATGTAGCAATGAGATCAAAGCCTACGTAGTTCGCGTGTTCCAACATGATGTGTGTGACAGTGTAGGACTTGTCTTGAGTGTGTGTGTATGTGTGTTTGGGGGGGGGGGGGGAGCTAGCTATAGGATAATGGGAAGCTTTTATGTAGGATTAGAATGGGAGTGGATCCTAAGATCACTAATATTCACATATCATATTATGATCGTCGGATGATCAATAACATGAAGGCATTATCAGTCGGGCTAGTTTGTAGGTGTATAAGGAGAGGGGAGATGTATATTTAAGATTTGAGTGGACCAAAAGCCCTTGAAAGAGATCTAAGTATCGCTTTTTGACATGACTAAAATCCCATTGGTAGTTACCTCATATTTTGACTAGAGATAGAGGCATCCATAATAGATAATAAGCTAAGAGACATATTATAAGGATTGGGATTCACGAGTTTAGTTCGGTGTAGAGGCCAAGTACCCAAGTGGTTTTTAAATCAAAGACAACATATTTCCAATAAACGAGACATATTTACAATTGTACATGATGGGATACCGGGCATACAATATACCATAATGCAATTTTTATGGAGCCCAGTCCTTATTATAGCATTTTCATTGTGTTAGATTGATATATTTATATGTTAAAAATACGTTAATCAAAGCCCGATGTTAGACAAGTATGGGTATGAAAAAATATATTCGTGGATGCTGTCATGGATATGGGCTTTGTTCGTTCATAAAAATGGTGGGAGTATTTCGATTTTAGACTTTAGCTTGTGCAAAGATTCGAGCTGACTCAACTTACTGACACTTTTCTAAGAATAGTTTAGAAAAATATGTTTTCTTGTTTGTATTTAATCATTTTTGCAATTGATTTGCAATTATTTAACATATGAGAATGCCATTTCTATTAGCAGAGGTACTTGGTTAAAAACATACATTAAAATATAAACGATGTAAAGTGCATACTTGGTCCGCTAAACAGGGGCCAAGAAAAATGAGATAAACATATATGAATAGTTTATCACAATGTATGGGTATTGACTCTTTATCTATGCAGAGTAACTATACCCTTGTGGTGTGAGTCAAATTTTTATTGGGGGAGTCTTTCCTCTTGAGGTTCTTAGTTGGATAGATCTCCGTTTAGTCAGGTAGAGCTTTGTTAATAAGATCCTACTTTCATTGGATACACATAGAGGTTTGCCTTTGTTTCTTGAAGGAAACGACTTTTCAAAAGTATGAACTTTACTTAGGGGAAGTGACTTTTTGGAAGTATGAACTTTCCTTGATGGAAAGTGACTTCTTTGAACTACAAACTACACTAGGGACTTTTCAGAAAGAGCTCGAGTATCTCGAATGCTCAAGATCGAAGAAAGTTAAAAAATCGAATCAATGTGGGGTTTTAAGGTGTTTTTCAAGGTTGGTGGGGGGATCTTTTTATAGGGTTTGATTTGGGCCTTTGAGCGTTAAGTCATCCATTATGTTTGAATGTTTGGTCATCCAAGCTTCCACGTGTAGGGTGGATAAAGGTGGTGTGACATGTGTATTATGTGGTTAGATTCGTAAGGATTTAGTAATGATTACCACGGGGCATAAGATTGTTAGATTAAAGCCCTATTTGACCATTTGGTCAAAAGGATCTCAGAGTGTATTTTGGACCTTTTTGGATTTTGGATATTTGTATTTTGGTCCCCATAAGATTTTCTCATGTTTTTAGGGTTTATCGAGTCATAGGTGTCTTAATGAATGGAAAGAAGGTCCCACACCTCAATTTCATATCAAGGTATCCACATATGTGGTCGACTAAGAATGTGCACATGCATACACTCTTCGTCAAAATAGAAATGGGTTAGAATAAGTTTTCCTATTCTCAGGAAGGGGGTGGACCTATATGTAAGAGGTAGGAACTCTCGTGAGGTGAAGATAGGAGTTTTTAGAAATTGCTGGTTTGGTTTACCATTTTGTTATCCACCTCTTTGAACGTTCGGTTATCTTAGGAGAGATAATTGACCGTCCATGCATCTTTCTTTAGGAGCTTGGGAGTTATTTAATGCATATTCTTCTTTATACTTTGAGAAAATCCTTTTTATTGGATTTTAATGACATGTCGTTGTAACTTCTTGATTTGATAGCTTTCATTGTTTTTATAACCCCTCTCTTATTATATTATCATGGATATGGGAAGCGCTACAAGCTTTGGGATGATTGATGTTCCATTTCAATTGTCTTCGTCAGGTAACATTCATGTGGGGAGAGGGCTTCTACTTCTGTGCCGATCGCTCTGGAGAGTGTGGGGGATGTTACTTATTTGTCCCTTGGTTTTGCCACTCCGTCTTTTCCAACAATTTAGGTTGATCATTGCGTTATTCTTGTGTTACCGTCAATGTTTACTGTAGTCCTTAATAGTGAAGACCAAGTTGTGCACATTTGCCAATGTCGTTCTACATTTGGCCTATACTACCTTATTTTACAAATGACGTGAGTTTAACAATTCCCATTTCGTATGTCTTAGGACATTTTTTTATTTCTAAAGTGGATAGAATTTATATTTTACTAATTTTTGGCAGGCATTGGTCGATGCCACCCAACTTCGAGAGATACTGACATGTTGATCGTCATCACATTTGGCTCTATGCTAATTAGCTGTTGATGTTTTGGCATATATCTCCACTAATTATGTAAGGCTATTGACGGGTGTCATCCAGTGCTCAGGTGGTCCTGTATATCTTGCCGACACATATTTGTTGGGCACAAAGGGCTAGAATGGTGGGCCTTGGGTTTTTAAAGGGGAGCCATTCAGGTAGATGTCCCGGGAAGAGGCCTCGGGTATGATGAGTTTAGTGGGATGATATTTTTGATGGGCCTTTTGGGTGGGATTTGATGTAACCTCTCAAAAAGGCATTTTTTTGTGTTTTTCTCTGGGTTTAGTCGGGGTATAGCCTCGGTAATTATGTAATACATTACTTCAGGAGGCATGCGAAGAATCATTAATACACTTTTTGGTGTGTATGGGGATTCTCATCATACATCATGTGTATAAATAAAAACATTTTCTCTTAATGATGAATGGTTGGTACCTGTGCATTCTATTCTTCTTATTTTTAGTTTTTTGTAATTATGTATCAGAGTAATGAATAATGCACATATGGGTAGAATGAGCGTAGGCTCTATTATGTAATGGTGATGACACATACACATTCTTTATAATAAAATAATAATAAAAGAAGGATATATATAATACTCTTGTGCAGACTGACCCACATTTTAACAGTGTGGACCGGACATATGTCGCCTGGCGGCAAGCCTATAAATTATTGCCTAAATTATAGGCACGCTCTCTCTCTTTTCTGGGCTCACCACCAGGTAACAGATGTCTAGTTCACACTATTAAAATGCGAACTCGTCCGCACAAGAGCAATACTGTATATATATATATATATATGTATGTGTGTGTGTGTGTGTGTGTGTCTGGAAACAAAGGCGCCCTGCCTTTTTGAGACTTTTTCCTTTGGGGAGAGGCCATGTTATCTACTTACTGATGGGCCATATGTCTGGGCCATCTGTGTGAATTGATGTCGAAGTGCGAGGGAAGGGGGTTACCCTTTATTGATGATCGGGTAAGAGCCTTTTTATGTAGCCTCAAAATTTAGAGCGTTGTTATTTGACCCAGATAAGGTGTCATTTTATGGGGAGTCCTTGATGATTCTGCCTGTTGATGATATGTCCCGATGGTACGAGATGATTTTTGGGGACAGTGTTTGGTGTATACTTTTTGGGGAAGAAGTGTATAGGGGTAGTGTATTTTCCCATTTAATCTTATTTTGATAATTATTTTTGTAGTATCAACCTTTGTGTGATGTTTTTAAAATGATGATGACCATGTGGAGTTCCAAAATGCCTTAGAGCACCATTTTGTTACTTGGTGATAAGTTTATTTAGACCGTTCTGAATCTTTGGGAGTTAGGGCACAATGACCATAAATAGAATTTTTACGTATTTTTTTGTGTTTCTTTAGACTGGGCACGAAGTGATATCTCGGATTGCCTATGCATCTCTGATTCAAAGACAATGATGAGTCTATATTCCCGATGGAGGCCTTAGGGTTTACCTTCTTTATGATGTCTTTCCCCCATGTGGAGAAAGTCCAGGGAGAGGCCATGCAGTAGAAATCTTGGGGAGGTAGATGATGTTGTGGGGTGTAAGGTTAACATTTGAAGAACCTATTGATAATGTTCATGAACTTCCTCTGAATGGTAGTTTAGTAGTATGACTGTATAGGTATTTTTCTTAAGAGGGTGTACTCACTCATGTGCATGTCACATTTGCCATTATGAATCTTGTCCATAATCTCAAGGGTCTCATCTTCTATGATACATCCTAGGTGTATTCTGTCGAACCCTATTTTGTAGAGTTATCCCCCATCGATGATGAATTGGGTTGACAATCATCTTAGGGTGAGTCGATCATTCGAGGATGCCCAATGCGAGTAGTGGTTTCTGTTGAGAAATTTCCATATGGTGGAGTACCAGACCGTGGGCCCTACAGGCATTTCCTCAATGGCATTGATCTTAAAGTAATAAAAGGGGTGCTCTAGCTAGTCATGATGAATGTGATTTCTGCAGTTCCTTTTGGCATGTCTATCATGGAGTCTACGGTGGTAAGTGTGTTTATAAAACTATTTTTAACACTTAGGAGGAAGTCAAACTTGAGGTTCTCAAATCGATAAGCTACCTCTTACAAGTCGAAGTGATAAGGTGGTAGTTCATCATCCTAGATTTTCCATTTCCCCAATATTTGGATGATGACCAAGCTTGAATCTCCATAGACTTTTAGGTCGGTGATTCCCATTTCTATGGCAATTTTAAGACCCGTGTTTCATGCCTCATATTTGTCCATGTTTTTAGTTCATTCGTAGGTGAGTTTAATAGCAGTGGGGAGTCATCGTGAGTCGGGAGAGATAAGGATCATTTTGATGATGAATCCCCTCTTGTTGGAGTCCCCACTAAAGTAGAGTTCCTATGTTTTTCTATTGTCCAAGTCAAAGAGATCCTCGTTGGGGAATTTTGCCTTGTTACCATCTTCCTAGTCGACAAGGGTTATTCTATGAGAAGGTCATAAATGGATTGCCCTTTGGTGTCTTTCGGTATGATTTATGTGATTTCAAACTCAAACAACATCAATATCCATTTGGCCATTCGGCTAAAGAAAATAAGTTTCTCAAATAGGTGTTTCAAGGGATCCAGCCTGGAGATGAGTCGTATGTGGAAGGAGGACGGAGCTTGTGAGTGATCCATATGAGAGATACATAAGTCTTTTCCAGGATAGTGTATTTGAGCTCATATGATACTATTTTCTTAATGATGTAGTAGATGGCACATTCCTTTTGGGAAATCTCTACACTTTAGGCTAACATGGATCTGATGACCTTGTCGGTTTGGCTATGTAGAGTAGGAGAGGTTATCCCAATTGTGGAGGTACTAATAGGGGGGAGGAATGAGTGTGGTGCTCTTGAATTTTCTTGAATGCCTCTTGGCATTGAGAGTTACACTCTTTGGTTGAGTTCTTTTTGAGTATTTGGAAGATGGGTTTGCAAACGGTAGTAAGATGGTTGATGAGCCAGCTTATGAATTATATCTGGTCGAGGAACCATTTGACCTCTTTCTCTATTTTGGGTGGTGGCATTTACCATATGGGGTTGAACTTAGTGGGGCCTACCTCGATTTCATCCCTGCTGGTAATGAATCCGAGCACTTTCTCTTTAATGACTCTGAAGACACATTTATGAGGATTTATCCTCATTTTGAAGAGTTGTAACCTTTGAAAGAATTTACGGAGTTCGGGAATGTGTCCCTCACGGTCCTTGGATTTAATAATAATATCGTCAATGTATACTTCTACTTCCTTATATATGAGGTTGTGCAGGATGGTTGTGTTCGCTATTTGGCAAGTTGCACCAAAATTCTTGAGATCGAAGGGCATAATTATATAATAATATATACCCATGGGGGTAGTGAACCTGGTTTTCTCCTTGTGATCACGGTGCATTTTCATCTGATTATAATTGGCAAACCCATCTACGAAGGACTTGAGTACATTGCTAGCTGTGCTATCTACCTATAAGTCGATGTGCGGTGGAGTGAAGTCATCTTCGGGGCAATACCAAATAAGATCCCTATAGTCTATGTATAATCGGGCTTTGCCATTGGTCTTAGGCACTAGTACGATGTTCTCTAGCTAAGTGGGATATTCTATTACTCGGATGAAGTCGATGCTAAGTTCTTTATACTTCTTCTTTTACTTTCAAATACCATTCAGATATCAACTTACGAAGTCTTTGAAATATGAGCTTTGCACCAGGGAGAGTGAGTATCTCGTGCATGATGATAGTGGGGTCGATGTTAGGCATATCGGTGTAATACCAAGTGGATACATATATGAATATGGAGAGGATATTTATGATCTAATTTTATTCGTTCTTATCTAGGGAGGAACCTATTTGTATCTGCTTGGGGTTTTGGTAGGGTGTATGGTTATTGTGTCATCCTTGTTGGGAGAAATACGTCTATTTTTACTATGGTAAAGTTTTTATAACTATTTTACGTATTTTAGATTCATAGAGTCATCATTATTAAGTGTGAGTTTTAATCCATTGCTAGATTCATAATCATCATATGCAAAACATGCAGGAAAATATCGAAAATTATTGTTTATTATGCCATCAAAGGGAGGAAGGACAACATTGGTAATAGCAAAAAAGTCTTCTTTATAGAGGGGTGCATTAGGAAAGGATATAAGGGAGACACTTTTGTTAACAAGACAAACCCAAAGGGCCTTCGAATGATGGGTGTCTAAATGCAATTGAGTGAGATCCAGTAATTAAGTACCACAGTTCTCGTGATGTTGGTGATGAGGTGGGCTGAATTCGGTCGGGGAATTTTAGAGTGGTCTTCAAGTGCTAGAGAACCCTTATACAGAATAAAGGATGGGGAAATCAATGTTTTTTGAGAAGTACTATCTTACCCTTCTAGTTTGTAGCAGAAGTCTACGTTGGGCCTTCAGGGTAGGGTATTTCCTTGGAGAGGGGCTGCAACAAGAGATGCTTGTTTTATTCATTCCATTGATAGTTCCAGGAGATCTAGTAGGTCATAGTCAGAGGGTTGACCGAAGGTAGTGTCTAGGAGGGTGGGGTTATTGAATCTAGTACCCAGAGGTAAAGATTGAGTCCAGGTATGCTGACTAATCATCCTTTCTCAGTTGTGATGTTGCGGGTGGAAAAGGCGGTGCGCTAGTTATGGAAGCGTTATGTGGGGCTGAAGTTAAAGAATCCCGACATGGATATTAGGGAAACTTCATCAAGAAATAGTAAGGTTAATCCCTATTCAAGATACTTCTTAGGAATTTTAATGTCCTCCTTAGTAACCCACGACACATTAAGCTCATTCCGTTCGACATTATGTATATTACCGTGATCTACGTAAAGTCCCTCCTCGTAGAGGAACTCTATACCGGGTTATAGGAATTTCTTTGCTTTATTCCACCATGGTTCAAGGAGACCATGGAAAGGAAGTTCTTTATTGGAGACAAAAATGACCATTCCACCCTTGGTGAGGGTCTTTGAGACCTGGGTTTTGAGATTTACGATTGGGGTATACTCGAGATCGGTCTTTTCTTTTTGTTTCGGGGCAATGAAGACTTTGAGGGTTCCTTATTGATTCCTTTTAACTCCGAATCCTGTCAGTTATCCCATTTTGTGAAAGATTTACGCACTTATATTCATAGTTATACTATGAATAACTAGATCCTCGTATATTATATGAGCAAGTGGGATGACTCAAAATCTACTGAAGCAGATGTTGCTGCTGTCATGATGGGTATCCAGGAGGGTAATGGTACTAGTGAAGGAAACTGTGGCCTAACCATCGTCCCCCTAGATTATGATGACCTCTATATCTAATGTAAACCATAAATTCATGTGAAGTGATGAGGGTAATGCCCTCATGGGGTGTATCCAAGCCCTCCTGAGCAAGAGGTTAAAATCGGATGGGACATCAAGTACCTAAAACTCAACATCACATTTGATACACCCGACTATGAGAGTGAGGATGATGATCCCTAGGACTTTTTAATGACGGTTATTATAGGCCACGATGACTATAGAAGATGATCTAAACTCTAAGGATATTTATCCAGTCTGATGGTGGTACAGAGAGGCCACATACTGATGGTGGACCCATTGTCTATTAGTACCAAGGGAATAATTAGTTCACATGCCTTAGTGGTGATTTGTACGGCAAATTGGTGATTATAAGCTTACATGGGAGTTCCTTATGAGATAAGTCGATGTGATATTGAAGGTGATAGACCCGATGGTGGTTGACATCTCGATCGGAGTCATCTCTTATATTAGAGAAGCTTGAGATAATAGATAGATGAGGGCGACTCAGTGTTCTAGAGATATAGCTAGAAGCTCCCATATGGTGGTGTTAATTGGTATCAAATGAAGTTGTTCCTGTATTTTATTATTTTCCTGAGGAGGAGGTGTGACGATTCCCTCAGGGGAACCTTTCTCCTTACCATTTGAGTTCGAAGGAGTGTAGTGTTGACCTATCCTGGTGAGGAAGTAGACCTCTTTGTTTGGGGATAACAAGGTTTATTCTCGGGCTTCTCGTTCATCTTTCTCTAAATGAAACATAAGGTAAGTCAAAGATATGGGTCTGTAGGGAGGAGATGTTGGATTGGTGCTATCACTTCAGCCCAATCGAGGACGGGAATGAGTTTAGGAGCCATGTTTTGAATTTTAGAGGGAGTTCGACACATGGAGTCCTCTATCCACCATATTGCTATATTAGGGGCAAGACTAGGTAAATATGCCACCATAGCTAAGACTTATCCGTTTGTGTGGTTAGGCATATCATATGATGATTCTGTACTCATGGATGATCCTAGCCAGATGTCATTATCAACGCAGTCAAATGGTGCCATCTTTTATCGAAAGAGGTTTCTGGTTCCCCTGGTTTCATGTTTATCATTATGATGGTAGCCTCGTAAATATATATTCGTAATAGTACCGGTATTCAACATATCATGTCCTGTAGGGAGAGATCCTTTTGACAAATATGGCGTGGGTTAGTACGAAAACTACAAACTACAGGCTATTAAACTTTTCACATGCATGGTGATGGGGAATAAGGTTGACTAGTTCCATTTTGGTGGTGTATGAGTACCTTCAAGAGGGAGACCTTATGGAGGGGATGCCCTTGTCGGGTCATCTCGTCTTGAAGCTTGATTATGTTGACTATGCAGACAACATCCATGTAAGTGTTCCCATTGATGCGTGCTATATTAGTGTAGTGGTGGGTCCAAGGAGATACTTTAAGAATGAAGAGGACAAATGTTAGTTGTAGAATGAGAAGATCAATCCCACTATAGGGATCGACTAGATCTTCTCTGGGAAGACAGACTTCGGGAGGAATGTGATCGACCTCTATGGCACTGTAGATGGTATTCTGTATTTCCATGGTAAATCCTCCCATTCGATAGGCCAAATTCTCTGGTATATGTTTACATTGGGGTGCTTGAGCTCACCCTTGCTTTTAAAGAACTCATGGGTTGGTCATTCATACGAGAGACTCGACTGTAAACAATCTACAGTGTAGCCTTGATTTTTAATACGAAAAGTTTAGTGTACATCTTGCTCAAGTCAATCAAGCTCTTTTGTGTTAGATCTATACCTGATCCAGAACTTATAATCTCGAATGATGGGAGCCTCAAATGATGTTGGACCTTGCTCGTAAAGTACAAGTCCTTTCCTTGAGGATTAGTCCCGTTGTATTAAAATTTCCCATACTTGGGGGTTAACGAAAAACTCATATCTAAACCCTGAGGATATGTTCCCCATGGTGATCAAGAGATTGTCAAAAAAATTGTAATGTTTACTCTGGAAGGTGGGTATAGTATATCTATCTGGTCTCGAAGGATGAAGTTCTTGGAGTTGGCTTTGGTTTACCGGAGGCGGTGTTTCTCATAGTGAGGTTCAACCTAGGTTTCAGACCTATTAGTCAGGAGAGGTCGATACTTTCCCTAGAATCTATTTGTATCATGTGTATGGTAGCATGAGGGATAACTCATAATTCATTTCATAGGCTCAGGCAATCATTTCTCGTTGTCTGTTGTATCGGGTATGGAATAGTATTTGGGAAATCGCGACCTCCTGCTTGTAACGAAAGAGATTCCATCTCTTTTTTGGAAGGCTCGTGTATTGGACTTATGTTATTGGACCACAGTTAGCCATCAATTCAGCCTTTCAGGTGGCATCCTTTTGAGTGATGTGAGATCGTACTTTTTTCTTCTCCGTACGATATTTGGTCACTAGAAGAAAAAATTCTTTTTACAACGGCTAGAAAGTGTCATAAAATTTTTTTTACATCACTTTTAATCATAATCAAAAGCGTCTTAAAAACCTTCATCATAAAATAATTCAAAAAAAATGTCTTAAAAAATAGAGTCTTTTAAGACGCGTCATTTACAAGGGTTAAAAACAATAAAAAAAACGTCTTAAAAATAAAACTTTTTAAGACGAGTTATTTACAAGGGTTGAAAAAAATTCCCTCACTACTTACCACTTGCCCAAAAGAGTCCTAAATATTTTTTTATAGGACACTTCACTTGAATGAATATCCATATATTACATTCGAAAGTTGTCCTATGAAATAAAATCAACACAAGTGTTCTTAAATTCAATTCTAACTAGTCATATAAATATATACATTCAAAAGTTGTCATGCCAATATCTACATACAAAAGTTGTCCTGCCAATATATGCATGTCATGCCAATATCTACTTCCAAAAGTTGTCCTATTAATATATACATCCAAAATTTTTCCTGCCAAAGTAATACATACATTCAAAAAAGTATTTCTAATTACATTTCCATCCAAAATCAGTTAAAACTAAAAAATTTCATCTCAAAGAAACTAATATAAACCAAATATGTCCTCGACATTCCACCACAAATGTCCTCTCCATTATTTCTTTACAAAACCACTTTCCATAAACCTAAAAACAATATAGGAAATATTATAATCACTTGCAACAAGAAACCAATTTATGAAAATCCATATAACCAAAATAACTACATAATACCATTGGCTAGTTCAAATAAATATCACGCATATGAGGGAGAGGGGGAGTTTTACTATGCTTTGAGGTGCCTTAAAATGAATTAAATGAAATCAACTCGTACATTATCAAGCTCACCCTTTGTGTATGTCTCTTTCTTAGATAACATGCTCATCTTAAACAATCCAATAATAAATGATGAGTTTTTGAGACATTTATTAAGAGATGATGAAAATAAATCTAATTAATTACCTTTGAATCAATAACTTCGAAGGACTCCCTATTAATTCTTTCATATATTTCATCACACAGTATCCGCACTCAACGTTCGTGATGTTTATGTCAGTTTGCAAGTTTGTTCCTAGAAAAACTTCTCTAGAGGAGCTTCTATAATAACTTTTTTCCTTTAAATTTCCTTATTTTCTTTCCAAATTAAAGAAAAATATAGAAGCCAAAGGGTTAACAACCTTCATAGGCTGTTTAAGGCACTAAATGACAAAAGAGCTAAAATGTTAGTAATAGGAAGTGAGGGAAGAAATAATACAATATTAATAATATTTATTTACCTTTACATCCTTCGAATGTGGTATTGTGGGTCATTTATTTCCATAAAAAGACAATGGAATAATCCCACTATAAGACATGAATTTTATGATTAATTAGACTCAACCAAAGTAGAGATGAAATTTTACTCACGCATTGAAATATAATTTAGTTGCTTCATCGCTTGGGTGACACAAAGGGTCTAACCAATAAACATTCATCGAAGAGCAATACATGACAATCAAAACCCAATAGAAACTACAAAAGAACAAGTATAATAAATGTTATGAAAAAAATTAGTGAGTAATTGAAAAGAATTTTAATTTTATACATCATGTATTCAATAATAATTGTGACATCTATGGGTTTCATCGCACAAAACTCAAACAAGCCAGTCTTGAGGACAAATGTCTCGAGATTATCATCTCCAAATCCTTTTCAAGTGGTTAATACCTTCATAATATTAGAATGATATTAGTTTAAAATTACAAATTTGAGTGTTTCCATTAGCTTTGAGCTATGATAATCAATGATAGAATGATAGAAATAACACATTTTCTGAACTAGAGTATTTTACTTAAATAAATATTTCAAACGTAAAAGTTTGAGCCAGGATGATAACTTTCTAATATTAGACGTGGGATGTGTCTTTGTTGATTGAATCGTTTGGTTTCCATGGGCTTTGAACTATGATCATTAATGATAGAAAAAATATTTTTTAATAACTCAAAGTCGTCTAATATAATTGGAGAAAAAAAATGAGTCGTGATTAATACCTTTATAATATTAGATATGGAACATGGCCCTGGTGTTGGAATTTCTGGATTTCCATTAGATTTAATCTATGATAGAAAATAAAATTTATAATAATCGAAGTATTTTCTTAAAAAAAATTGATGCGTAAAAGATTTAGCCATGGAGGATACCTTTTCAATATTAGATTTGTGGTGCAACCCTATTGTCTGCTTCTTTGGATCACTATCAAAATGGAGCTATGAGTAGAATCAAAATTAGACAAAATATTTAAAAATAAAAATTTGTTTTATAAACATGATAAATTTTCCATTTTTTTTTCTAATTACCTTTGAATGAAGTGATGCACTTTCATCTGCATTTGAGGCAATCTCATCTGATGAGGGAGTTGTAATTTCTTTTTTCTCCAACTCTTTCAACCTTTGCTCCAGTTCTTTGTTTCTTTTGCACTGCTCTTTATATTCCTGCTCTAATTCATTTGTATATATTTTTTTATTCACGCCTCGAGAGTTTAAAATATGTTTTCGGGGTAACCCCAAAGCTTACACCTCTAACTTGACCAGAGTGCTCAAGAGAAATATTTTTTTATTTTATAAAAAAAATAAAAATATGCCTACAGACTTGAAATCCTAAGATCACATTTAGCATAAAACGTAGATATTGCTTAGTTGATGAAGAATACAATCCATAACTAAAATTAGACACTGAGTAATACCCCCCCACCCCCACCCCCACCCCCACCCACGCACACGCACACTCCAAAAAACAGAGAGAGAAACAAAGTATACCTGAAAATTGAATGTCCTAACCACAATTTATCTGTGCTGCCTCCTCCAGTAATGTTTACCATATGAATAATCAAAAGGTTGATATAATGAATAATACATATTCCAAAACCTTACCTAAGAAATATTATTGGAGTATTTAATATTGTTGTTTGGTTTAAAAATGTATGTAGTTCTTTTCATATTTCTCTTATAAAAGGTAAAAAAATGCGTCAATTTCTTCCTTGTAGCTTTCTTTTCAAACTAAAAAAATGAACAAAGGAAACTATTTGAACGAGTTGGAAGAGAACATTAAGTGTTAAAGACAATTTGTATAAACAAAATCAAAAAACATAGGAAGTAAATAAACCAAAAAAACTGAAAACACGATTATTAAATAGTGAAGTACTAATATTTTTTTTGTAATAACATCAAGATATACACATGCTTTTATGCTTGATAATTAAACTTACAATATGTAGGCATAAGTTTATACCTTCATTTTCAATCCAAAATGCCATAAAATTTGTAATGTGCTACTGAATATTGGAAATCTGCCAAATAAACATAAAAAAATGATGTTAGAGCTAATTTGCAACAAAATCTAAAAGCACAAAAATAATGAAATGGAAAAAAAATGGTGGACCAAGACATTCAAATAACTTATTCAGTGTAACACTTTAAAAGTGGTATTGCATTAAAAAACTATACAATCATTCTACGACAGCTTTAGAAAGTCTCTTTCTCATTCCTTCCAACTGTCGGGGGGAAGTACTTAGCTTTGAGCCTAGTCCAGAATCTCTGAAAAGGTATAATACTCCTATTCTCAATAGAGCATTTACTTGACCGTTTGTCCCTGTTTGGACTTAACTCACTTTTCCCCACTAACCAGATGATTTGTTCCTATGCTAAATCTCAATGAATAAGTATTATGTCCAAGCCACTTCCTCTGTTAACTTGATAAGGATGTTTGAGTATATAGTACTATTCTTTCATAAAGTGGGCCCCAAGGGAATTTTGTTGTCTGAAATGCTATAAAAGTTTTGTTATGTCTACTATTTATAAATAACAATTGTACAGAATTATGAATTAATAATATAATTACGGAATTAAAACAGAATTACAGAAATGAAACACTTACTTGAATTTGCAGAAATAATATAATAATAAAAGAATAATCCGAGCCCTGTTAAGAACAGTCTCCTTAAGACAATTTATTCCCTCCAATGTGCTCCGAGGTTGATGAATAATGTCTCCCAAGATAGAACGGATTTTACAATTAATTATGTAGCACAACAATAATTAATTACAACGAACTCAAATTCTGTGTCTCATACTCAACAACAATGCAACAGATGCTATGCAGAAAAAAGAATTTTTTCTGAAACAGAAATGAGAAATGACAACACTTTTGGTATGAAAATGGAAGGAAAAAAGAGGAGGGAAATTTTTCATTGTTTTAAAAATAGAGGGAGGCATCTGTATTTATAGCAAAGTAGTTGACGGTTGGCACAACTGTCAAAAACAGTTAAATGAATTAACTGTTGACTGTTGGCAATAACTGCCAACAATTAATTAATTAATTAATTAATTTCATAATTAATTAATAATTAAAGCCCAGAAAGTTAAATAAATTCGGCCAAAAAATGTAGGAGATTTTTATAAGCCCGAGACCGAGCCCGAACTGAGCCGGACGGACGGACAGACGCGCGCGGGTGGACTTTTGATCGAAAGTCAACCCGTGCATAGCTTAGGTCATCTCCCCTTCAAAGAGTTGGGATACCCCCAAGGAATCCAAGCCTTAGTCCATACTTGGGGTGTTGTTAACTCATCAAAATTCCACTACTCTTCCAATGTGGGACAAGAGTTAAAACATACCCAATTCATTAAGTTTCATTGCTTTGTGAGTCACTTTGGGGACATATTTATCATTCATAACTTATTGAAATTGGACATATGAATATACTACGTTAATCTCCTTGCGGAGGTGAACGCATTCGTATATGGTCCAACAATTTTCGTAGTGTGGGTCCCACCTAAATTTGAGCTCAAAGTTGCTCAAAAATCTGTACAGAAAAATCTGGACAGCTTTATAATACCCAACTCAAGTCCAATTTTCCAACAATCCCCCACATGAATGATATATCGCTATAAATAAAACCAAACAGATGCTAATGCAGATGCAGACACAAGTTGAGTAAAACTGAAGACTTATTGCATCGGGAGAAGTAGCCTAGTGGCCTTGAACTTTCCTTAGTGATATACTATCGGATTTACTTGGTTAATCAGTAGACTTCACGTCCTTGAACCGTCAACCATTTTTGTAAACCTAGACAAAAGTATTCACACAAAAATTCTTCAACACAGTTGGTTCTCACGTTTGTGTTCATTTTGGCCGTGAACACCACTTGGTTCCGCAAGTATTTTAGAGAATATGCCTTTCATTATTCTCATAGAAGTGGCCCCCCTTCTTACTCACGTAGGTGACTTCCATTAAGAGTATTCTGCAATACCCCACTTAGACGTACTAAGATATAGATGTCATTAAAAGCATAACTTATCCTAATTTCGCAGCAGATATGCACTGTCTCATCTTTGGAATGGATAGGATTAAATATCCTCTAGTGCTTACTGAATACAACGTAGTTTTGTTTGCCCATTGAACCTAGATCTTGGGATCTCCAGTCAGCTAGGTTGGGTTGCCACTATATTGATTCTTATTTATTTATAGGCTTTAGAACCATTCCTCTCGATGATCTTTCAACTTTCTCTCGGTTTAAACCTTTCGTTAGTGGATCCGATATATTATCTTTTGACTTTACATAGTTAATTGAGATAATTCCGTTTAAGAGAAGTCGTCTAACGGTATTGTGTCGACGACGAGTATGTCGTGACTTTCCGTTATACATGTGATTTTGTGCCCTTCCAATCGCTGATTGGCTATCGCAATGTATACATATTGCGGGCACAGGTTTAGACCAATTTGGAACATCCTCTAAGAAATTTCGAAGCCATTCAGCTTCTTCTCCAGCTTTGTCTAGTGCAATGAATTTAGATTCCATTGTCGATCTAGCAATGCACGTTTGTTTTGAGGATTTCCAAGATACGGCTGCACCTCCGAGGGTAAACACATACCCACTCGTAGACTTAGAGTCTTTTGTATCAGATATCCAATTTGCATCGCAATGTCCTTCAAGAACAGCTGGATATTTTGAGTAATGCAATCCATAGTTTTGAGTATATTTTAAATAACCCAAAAATCTCAATATTGCTTTCCAGTGATCTCTTCCTGGATTACTCGTAAATCGACTTAGCTTACTTATTGATTATGCTATGTCCGGTCGCATACAGTTCATGATATACATTAAACTGCCGATAATACGAGAATATTCTAGTTGAGCTATGCTTTCACCATTATTTCTTGCTAGATGTAAATTTATATCTACAGGTGTCTTGGTAGGACTAATATCATACTTCTTGAATTTTTCAAGTACTTTCTCTATGTAATGAGATTGAGATAATATAAGTCCATCCGATGTTCTAGAAATTTTAATTCCTAATATAACATCGGCGATTCCCATATCTTTCATGTCAAATCTACTACTCAACATTTGTTTTGTAGTTTTGACAATTTCCAAGTTACTACCCATGATAAGCGTATCATCAACATAGAGGCATACAATGACATATCCATTATGAATGTATTTAAAGTAAACACATTTATCGCATTCATTAATTTTGAAACCATTTGATAACATTGCATTATCAAATTTTTCATGCCATTGTTTAGGTGCTTGTTTTAATCCATTTAGTGATTTAACAAGCTTACATACTTTTCCTTCTTGTCCGGGAGCTTTGAACCCTTCAGGTTGCTCCATATAAATTTCCTCATCTAGTTCACCGTTTAAGAATGCAGTTTTTACATCCATTTGATGTATTTCAAGTCCATTAATAGCAGCTATTGCTGTTAACATCCGAATGGACGTTATTCTTGTTACCGGTGAATATGTGTCGAAGTAATCCAACCCTTCCTTTTGCCTATAGCCTTTAGCTACGAGTCTAGCTTTATATTTATCAATTGATCCATCGGCCTTCAATTTCTTTTTGAAGATCCATTTATAACCTAATGGTTTTGAACCTGGTGAAAGATCCACTAGTTCCCATGTATGATTTTGTAATATGAATTCAATTTCACTATTAATTGCTTCTTTCCAATTGGAAGCATCGGGTAAGGATATAGCTTCTTTATACGATTGAGGTTCATTTTCTAACAAATATGTTAGAAAATTCGGACCGAAAGAAGTCGAGGTTTTTGCTCTTTTACTACGTCTTGGTTCATCCTCTATTGATTCAATAGGTTGATGAGTACCACTTGTAGTAGCTTGATTTGTCCTTTTAGAAGGACCAAATTCTCGGGTCATGTTATACGGGAATTAATTTTCAAAAAATGAAGCATCCCTCGATTCAATAACCGTATTTACATGAATGTCCGAAATCTCAGATTTACAAACTAGAAATCGATATGCACTGCTATTAGTAGCATAACCGATGAATACAAAATCCACGGTTTTTGGCCCTATTCTTACCTTTTTAGGTTTAGGAACCATCACTTTGGCTAAGCACCCCCACACTCGTAAATATTTATAGGAAGGTCTTCGACCTTTCCATAATTCATAAGGTGTCTTGTGAGTCTTTTTGTGAGGTATTTTATTGAGAATGTAATTAGCAGAAAGTAAGACTTCCCCCCACAAATTTTGTGGAGCTCCTGAACTTAATAACATTGAGTTCATCATTTCTTTCAAAGTGCGGTTTTTACGTTCAGCAACACCATTCGATTGAGGAGAATAAGGAGCGGTTGTTTGATGAATAATCCCATTTTCAGACCAAAATTCCTCAAATGGATATTCATATTCACCTCCTCTATCACTTCTAATAGCCTTTATCGTTTTTCTTAATTGATTCTCAACTTCATTCTTATATTGTTTAAATGCATTAATAGCCTCATCTTTACTATGTAACAAATATACATAGCAATATTTTGTGCAATCGTCAATAAAAGTAATAAAATAATTTTTCCCACCTCTAGTTTGAACAAATTTTAAATCACAAATATCGGTGTGAATTAAATCTAAAGGTTCAGTTATCCTTTCAATAGAATGGAAAGGTAATCTAGCTAATTTAGATTCCACACAAATTTCACATTTATGATTTTTATCAATATTAAATTTTGGCAAAAATTCCAAGTTAATTAATCTATGCAATGTATCAAAATTAACATGTCCCAATCTAGCATGCCAAATATTAGATGACTCAATCAAGTAAGAAGAACTAGCAATTTCATTCATTGCAATAGATGTTTTAGGGGTTACAGTAAGAACATTGAGTTTAAAGAGCCCCTCATTTAGGTAGCCCTTTCCTACATACATGTCATTTTTAGACAACACAAAGCAATCAGACACAAACACAAGCTTGAAACCATTTTTAGTAAAGAGAGATCTAGAAATCAGATTCTTTCGGATATCAGGCACGTGAAGAACATTGTTGAGAGTAAGTTCCTTTCTAGAAGTCATTTTCAAAGCAATCTTTCCTTGTCCCACCACCTTAGAAGTGGAAGAATTTCCCATAAAAAGGTTCTCCTCATTTTTCAAAGGCTTATAGGTGGAGAACATCCATTTGTTTGCACAAATGTGTCGTGTGGCTCCAGTGTCCACCCACTATTCCTTGGTATTTCCAACCAAGTTACATTCAGAGACAACGGCAGAAAGATTCATATCCGCCAAATCATTGACGATATTCACACCCTCAGTTACATTTGATTGAGGATTGTTTTGATTTTGCTTCTTCGGCTTACGACACTCGCTTGAGCGGTGTCCAGGTTTACCACAATTGTAGCATTTGCCTTTGAACTTTTTCTTGTTATGTTTGGAAGTGCCTTCCCCATCATACTTTCATTTGTTTTTTCTTAGGTCCTTCAACGACATGGACCTTTGTTTCCATCGAATTCTTCCCACTTTTCTTTTGAGACTCACGGTTATCTTATTCGATTCTTAGCCTGACCACCAACTCCTCCACATTCATCTCCTTACGCTTGTGCTTGAGATAGTTTTTAAACAAAGTCCAAGATGGTGGCAAATTTTCAACAATTGCAGCAACTTGGAAAGTTTCATTAATTGACATTCCTTCAGCATGAATGTCGTGGAGGATCACTTGGAATTCTTGCACTTGCGAGATTACAGATTTAGAATCAACCATTTTGAAGTCCAGAAAACGCCCGACAATAAATTTCTCCATCCCAGCATCTTCAGTTTTATACTTCTTTTCCAAAGAATTCCATAATTCTTTGGATGTCTTGATAGTGCAGTAGACATGATACAGAGTCTTGTCCAAATAGGCCAAAATATAATTTCGTCATAGGTAGTCCGAATGCTTCCAAGCATCGACAACAGCAACCTTTTCAGCGTCATCTCCCTCTTGAATAGAGGGGCAATCTTCATATACAAACCTGCTCAGTTGGCAGGTAGTGAGATAGAAGTACATTTGTCCTTGCCAACGTTTGAAGTCAGCCCCAATGAACTTTTCCGATTTCTCCCCGTGTGGCATAGATACGGGTGCTGTCACGTTTGTGTTGGTGACAATCAGTTTTGTAGGAGTAGTGTTCGTACTTTGTGATTCCATTTCTGTTACAAAAACAGAATTTTTATCAATGATAAAATTCATATATAATGAATTAATCAAAACAGAATACAAAATTCTGTGCACCAATTTCCTCCAAATAAAATTCAAAATTAAACTATAATATAAACAAAATTCCGTACAAAACAGAATTAAATATAAAATCTGTGTTACACTAATTTTTAATAATAAAAAGAATTCTGTACAAAACAGAATTATAATTTAAAGATTAAAAATTTTACATAAATAGATTTTAACAAGAATACACAAATAAAATTTTATTTTGTAAAACAAAATATAAAAACAGTATAGAAATTAATTTCTATATCAAAAATGTTTTACTAATTTCTACAAGAAAGCAGTAAATTAATTCATTTTATTCTGTCAAATTTTTTTTATTTTCAACAAATAAATTTCTGTAAAAAAAAAATTTGTACACTAAAAAACAGTAGAACAATAAATTGTCTTAAGATTGTTATGTCTACTATTTATAAATAACAATTGTACAGAATTATGAATTAATAATATAATTACGGAATTAAAACAGAATTACAGAAATGAAACACTTACTTGAATTTGCAGAAATAATATAATAATAAAAGAATAATCCGAGCCCTGTTAAGAACAGTCTCCTTAAGACAATTTATTCCCTCCAATGTGCTCCGAGGTTGATGAATAATGTCTCCCAAGATAGAACGGATTTTCCAATTAATTATGTAGCACAACAATAATTAATTACAACGAACTCAAATTCTGTGTCTCATACTCAACAACAATGCAACAGATGCTATGCAGAAAAAGAATTTTTTTTGAAACAAAAATGAGAAATGACAGCACTTTTGGTATGAAAATGGAAGGAAAAAAGAGGAGGGAAATTTTTCATTGTTTTAAAAATGGAGGGAGGCATCTGTATTTATAGCAAAGTAGTTGACGGTTGACACAACTGTCAAAAACAGTTAAACGAATTAACTGTTGACTGTTGGCAATAATTGCCAACAGTTTATTAATTAATTAATTAATTTCGTAATTAATTAATAATTAAAGCCCAGAAAGTTAAATAAATTCGGCCAAAAAATATAGGAGATTTTTATAAGCCCGAGCCCGAGCCCGAGCCCGAGCCCGAGCCCGAGCCCGAGCCCGAGCCGAGCCGGTCGGACGCGCGCGCACGCGCGTGTGGACTTTTGACCGAAAGTCAACCCGTGCATAGCTTAGGTCATCTCCCCTTCAAAGAGTTGGGATACCCCCAAGTCATCAAAGCCTTAGCCCATACTTGGGGTGTTATTAACTCATCAAAATTCCACTACTCTTCCAATGTGGGACAAGAGTTAAAACATACCCAATTCATTAACTTTCATTGCTTTGTGCGTCACTTTGGGGACATATTTATCATTCATAACTTATTGAAATTGGACATATGAATATACTACGTTAATCTCCTTGCGGAGGTGAACGCATTCGTATATGGTCCCACAAATTTTCGTAGTGTGGGTCCCACCTAAATTTGAGCTCAAAGTTGCTCAAAAATCTGTACAGAAAAATCTGGACAGCTTTATAATACCCAACTCAAGTCCAATTTTCCAACAAGTTTCATTCCAAAAGTTGTATACATGTCTTCCACAAATCTAAGATTCTAGGATTCCTCTTCTAACAGATTACGTATATCTTTCCATTTCACCTAGTGGTGTTTAAAGAACCCATCATGTGAGCCCTAGAAAAAATCTGCAAAAACCTTCTCAATGATATTTAAAATATTTTTTGGAGGACTTAAGGCATACCTTGTGTATAAAGCCATAGATTGTAGAACATGCCTTATTAAAATGAGATTGGACCCCATAGACATAAATTTGGTTTTCCAACTAGCCAATTTACCTCTAATCTTTATAACTAGATCCTCAAACATAAAACTATTCTTTTTACCAGTGAAAACTGGGCAACCTCTCTTTCCTATTACTTAGCATAAATAAAAGAAATTTGCACTGGATAGGTAGGTTGAGGATGCTTCGCTTTCAAAGTGATACACTGGTCCATTTGAGAACATATTGAATAATTATTACCATTATTGACTATAATCCAAATATAATTAGAGTCATTATCCAGGCCATGATAAAACCAATCTTTTTCATAAAACCATCAATTTTCTCCTTAGCAGCCTTGGGCTCAATAATAGCTTACATGGACAAATTTTGAATTCTTTTAAGCTTCTTAAGTCTATTAACTGCTCCTTTTTTTTTTAAATACCACTAACATTCCTTAAGAGCCAATTAGTCATTAAAATATTTGGGAGTGTGGAGTTTTTGAGTTGGATCTAAGAATCCTCTTTTCTCCTATGTGGTCTTTTAGTCCATCTTTTTATACTGAACTACTGTAAAAGGTTACTCTATGCATTCAGGAGAGGATGGGAAAGTCCTAAGAGATAAGTTAAGTGTATTTTCTACCTCAGCTTGCTCTTGTAATGCAAGAACAAAACTGTTAACTATGAAGAACCTTCATATGTGGTTTCAATTGTAATAATTAATGTTGTTTCAACTGAAAATGTAATAGTTATGGTTAATGGTGATCATGGACAGACTTGAATGGACTTGAAAATGGCTAGACTTGAAATGTAACAGTTATGGTTAATGGTTTCAACTGTTTTCATTTATAACAGTTCTAAAAATTGGACCCTCTTAAAAAGTAAAGAGTTTTTTTTCTTAAGTTTTTTTCTTCTTTTGAGTTGGCCATTTTTCCATGAAGGTTTTTAGCTGCTTCGTTATTAGGTGTTTTCTTACTCAGTGTTTTGAGTTTCATTTTTTTCTCTTTTAAAAAACGGCACCAGCACAGGCCATTTGTGCCAACTGTTTTACTGTCCACAGTTGTTCCGCACGCTTATGTCCGCATAATAGACTAACTAACTAGCTAACTAACTAACTAAGTAACTCTCTCTCTCTCTCTCTCTCTCTCTATATATATATATATATATATATATATATATATATATATATATATATATAGTACTCAAAATACATGCAAGTGATGGAACGTGACTGCACCATTAACTTGTAATCTAATCAGTAATTATATGGTAAAATAGACTTTCTCGCAATATATGCATCAAAAGATTATGTGGATGGAATCTTGTAACACTTGCGGACTATATTCACAAATCTTCTCATTGCCGGTCCCTGCTCAGGCGACAATTCAGAGCTTTGTGTGATATGAGATATATACATATATAATAGTTATTTGCATACCTTAGAATGTCCTCAAAGATTTTCTTTAACGAAGGAATCCCAGGCTGATTGATTAATGAATGAAACATACTTCTTTGGTGGATTTAAGAATCACTGGTCTATCTTCAAATCTTTGAATCCGTGATATGCAAAGTTGGGATTTAAACTGTCTCCAATTCTTAGCCATCTTCGATAACACTTAACTTTTGCTCCTCGGATCGATATGAAACTTAACCTAAAGTAAATAAATTAAACCACAATTTAAATACAACAAAATATAAATAAAATAAAAATTTGTCAAATATGAACAATTGATAATTAATCTATATTTACCTGTATTTGACTCCATAATTTCTTTTTATATGTATTTGACACCTCATGCCATTTTCTATAATTGATTGAAACAATGGGCTTAGCTAACAATCCGCAATAACTCGCTAATTATGTTTTACCCACAACTGCCTGTCGACAAAACATTAAATTCCGTTTCCCTCTTTTTCTCAACTGGAAAATATATACATAAATACCTATACATACATCCCTAAAAAATGACTCAGATAATTCACCTACCCAAAAAATAGTTTCCATTCACCCTTATCAACTATCATAAAAAGATATGATTTTTCTTCTCCAAATGAAATTAATTAATGAAAAAATGTCTGGGGTGTGGTCAATGGTAATGTGTGTAGTGTTTGTGAGTTGTTTGAATGTTGAGGGTCTGGGTGTGAACTGAAAGGTTTAGGCCAGATATTAATGACCCAAATCCTCTAATTCCTAAACCAAAACCAAGCATCCTTCACCGTTATTATTTACCCGCTCCTAAGTCTCTATGGCAATGATGACTTCCCCATCGACTATTCCATCTTCGATGGGGCAGCCAAGCCCACCGTCGATAATGGAATTGCATACGAAAGTATTTTTTATGCCAACTTTGATAAACTAGTCTCAACCCTGAGAGCAGTGATACTTTGTCTTTAGTGTGACTTGTTTTCTTTATTCGTCAGTCGACTTGTTCAAACTTCGAGTATCAAAGTTCCCTTGAAATCACCTACAAAACTTATTAAAAATTCAGTGTGGTAAATTCAGGTATCAATCCAATTTCAAGTGTTGAAACCCTTATCGTGAAAATTTACAATTTTAATTTTATAAAAATAATCTTTTTGTGTTTTAAATTTTTAATTTTTTTAGTTTTATGATTAAAAACAATTTCAAGGGAGAAAACGAAAATTTATGCAATTACAATGACTATGAAAAATTAGAAAGTAATCTAGTTTTGAATTTATGAGAAGAAACAAGAGATGAGATTACACCGCCTAGTCAATTTAATTTAATGTCCTAATTATTCAATTGAATAGTTCGAAATAATATTGAATTTAAAACTTAACTCTCGTTACAATCCTAAATTCAATTTTATCTTTTTCAGCAATTAAATCAAGAATTATCACTACATAAAAAAATTAAGATTCATACTTATTCGTACAAATTATCTGCTAAGATCAATTCATAAAAATTTGTACGGATCTTTGAATTACACACCAAGAATTAATACTTGAATTTAAGAATCGGACCTATCTCTAAGTCAAATCCTAAAATGAAATATCAATTTCAAGATTAATCTATTAACTCTCGTTAAATAAATTAACCAATGATTTTTCCAATTTAATTAGCCTAGAGCACATCAATGAACAATTTATTCAATTAAATAACTCAACATACGTGTTTCATCCCGCCCCTTGAATGGGGTGTTTAGCCAACTATTATAAAAGATTCAGCACAAGCATAATTAAATAACAAGAAATTAAAGAAGAGAGAAAGAGATACGATACGCATTAATTCCTTGTGTCAACTGTGTGCATAAACACGCGTCCAAATTTGTCATAAAAACTCAGTTGGATTACAAAACTAAAATTAAAATCTGAACATACAAATTCTTTCTAATCCTAAACTAGTTTATTTTTTTTTTGACTTTTTTGTACCCTCTGCAGTCTCTCTTTTTTTCTATTCTGTCTCTTGTTTTTTTCTTTTCTGTGTGAGAGTCTTCTTTGTTTTATAACCCACGACTTTTGTTGTTCAATGAGAGATTAGTGGGATCTTTTGAAACCAAGTCAAAGACATTTTTTTTTTCCTTTTGGAAATATGCTCGTGGGTTTATTTTTTGTTTCGAGTTTTTAGGATTTAAATCTACGCAGGTGTCTTGGTTTTGGGTTATTGAATAGGGGCCCGATTGGTTAGGTCGCCAGGTATGGAGGGAGCTAGGCAGGTGCGGGTTCGAGAGGTTTATGATTTTGGGGTTGAGGAGCATCCGAGTTCATGGGAACCACGTAGGAGAAGGTGGAGATGGGGGGATGGGGCTCTCGGGTTGGAGGTCTGGGTCAATTTCGGGGGTTGCGGGTATTGATGGCTGAGTGTGTGTATTGTTAATGGTGTAAGGCTTAGAGAGAAGAGAGAGGTCTTGGTTATGGAGTTAGAGGAGAGAGAGTATGGTGGGTGTAGAAGATGATAGGGGTAGATTGGGTGTGTGAGGGTGTAGGGTGTAAGTAGGATATGGATGAGTAAGAGTTGTTTGTGTGTTTGTTAGGTGTATAGGATAGGATGGTGTGAGTGTGTGCTTAATTTGTACATAAAAAAAATAAAATAACCTAACCAACTAACTAAAAATAAAACTAACAAACTAAAAAATTAAAATCAACTAAAATAAATAAAATCAACTAAAATAAATAAAATCCTAACCTAAAAAAAATTCAAATAATAAAACAAAACGAAATAAAAACTAAAAATCTCATAATAAAAACTAAATTCCTAAAAAAATGTAAATCTAATAAACTAAAAATAAACTCCTAAACTAATCCTAATGAAATAAAATAAAATAAAATAAAATAAAGACTAAAAACTAAAAATCAAAATAAAACAACACAACATAAAAAGTAATATAAAAACAGAAAATAAATCTAAAATAAATCCTAAAAATAAAAATGACTCAAAATAAAAATAATAAAATTAATAAAAAATAAACCAAACACACACGAGGCTTAGGTTTGGTCCAAGGATAAGGTTTGGAACATCGGAACTCATCGGTGCAAGGTCAAACTTGACTTCTGACTTCACGACCGCTTTGAATTTCTTCATTTAACGCTTTTGACCGCTATTGAGTCGCAATTGACTTGATTTAACATTATTTGATGCTGCGACTACTGATTGACCTAAAAAATAATAAAATACGACATAAGGCCAATTTTAGTAAGAACGAGTGATTAAAATACATCTATTCGGGGCATAAAATATACACTTTTGGGTGCTTATCACACCACCCCCAAACAGAACATTGCTAGTCCTCGAGCAAAAATAGAGAGAAAATACAGATAAGTAACCAAAAATGTGCCTCTTTCGCAGGCACTTGCGATTGCACTTAGCATGTGCAACAAGCCGTTAAACCTGTAGATTTCCCTACAAGACGAGTGGTGTCTCGTGAGGGTTTGCAGTGAATCTAACCACAAAATTAAAAAACTTCTTAGAATGCATTTTCTTATTTTGACGATGAAAAGCTATACACCCCAACTTAAAAGGACGTCAAGGGATACCGTATTCAACTATCAAAGTATGTCATAAAAATTACTTAATACCAAAAGCGTAATCCTTCCTAAAATTTAGCCTGTGTAGTGTGAAACAATCTTAAGTATCATTAGAGTAATTCCAAGATCGCCTTTTAAGAATCGACACTTTGACCTCAATTCTCATTGGATAAATCTCTCTGAATCGAACTCTCTGAGAATTAGGTAAGTGTATCTCTCTAGTGTGTGAGGAGGTGAGTAAATGCAAACAAGTTCAAATGTCTCGCACACTTTATAGAAAATGCCGGATACATGAAAGAAAATTGATCTCATGAACGAATGCTAACCACTATGTTGAGAATGTCGTGTTATTCACCATATAATCTTCTTGTTTGCCCGAACACGTCACCAAGGGGTGAAAATGTGATTTATGTAAGGTGTGAGGGAAAATGAAGAAGATGAATGATATGACAAAAGTGTTTTGAGAAGAGTGTGACATAGCTTTGAATAACTAATCTCTTCATTTTTTGAATTTTTGATCACATGCTTTTTTTTTGCGATGCATTTTTCTTTTCGTACAAAAATGAAGACAATATACAAGGGGAATTTCAAACACTCTTTTTCTCCAAATTGACAGTAGTGATGGGAAACGATATATGTATGGTACATAGAATGGACAAGGGAAATATGGAAGATAATGGGTGACTGAAAAGGTGATAGGGAAAAAGATGAGTGTATGGTAAAAATTGGTTTAATGCTCAGGATAAACTACAAGACACATGTTTCTTACAACTCGAAAGTAATGTCATTCTTAGTGATTAAGACAAATTTGAAAAATAATGAGATCATGCAATGACTAAGTGAGGTTGTAAGGACAAATTTCCAATCGAGTCATTTGTTATATTGGCTATATTCCGTTGGACAAAACATTTTTGGGTCATACTGCATCAAGCTACATTCATCGCAAAGATTCAAGCATCGCATCCAAAGTTCATGCGTTATCAATATTCATGCCATGCTATCTATCCCACAAAGGTATATGACCAAAATACAATTTAATGTGTTGGAGTATTTTGACTAATCAAGAATTTTTCATATAAGAAAATGTTCGTAAATTAGCAAAAATAATATTGAAAAATCCTTGAAATAAATTTGAACAATTTTGGGAAAAATTTATAATCTCGTTCGAAGTTTAATCCAGGTCATTCGAACGACCTGGATCTAACGACCTTAGCCAGCCTATACTGGTGCCTCGTTAGAAGTTCGTTAGAAAGGTCGTTCGAATGACCTCGTTCGAACGAGGTTTCTAACGACCTCTATCATCCTATATTGGCACGCCATTAGATATCTCGTTCGAACGAGAAGTCGTTCGAACGAACTCGTTCGAACGAGTTTTGCCAGATTTGATTTTTTAAACTTATTTTTTATGCAGTTTTTTCCCATAAATGTTTTTGCCCACTACTTGTTCAGTTATTTTCATATGGACGAAAATCAGTTTTATATGTTAAGGAAGTTCATTTTTCATTAGAGAACCTTTTCCACAACTTCCCTCTTTTTGATAAAAATCAACTCCAACATTTTATCATCTTTTCAAACAAAACCCCTTCATTCAAATTCACATTCAACAAGCAAGTTTGCGGTGGATCTCTGCATTCAAGCTTTGAGGAGACGGTGGTTTTGGGCTTCGGTGGATACCGCAACACGAGGAGTGTTGATCAACGCGTTGGAGCTTCGCGGACTACAACTTTAGAGGTCAAGGACGGCATAAGCAAGTCATGAGTGAGTCAATGTCTGTAAGTCTTTTGAGTCTCTTGTAAAACCTATTGTTGTAGTGGATTTTGTCTAGGCCCAGCCGTCCGAGGTTTTTCCCATTTGGGTTTTCCTCGTACATCGGCGTGTTGTGGTTGGGATTTTCGCATTTCATTTTATTAAATCACCTAGATGCATGCTTAGGATAAAATGAATATAATTGGAATTTGTTCTTGCAAACTTATGAAACTGCATTTAAATTGAGATTGGAAATATCTCTTCATATCTAAAATAAAATTGGATTGCGTGTGTGTGTATTCTACGAATCAAACTAAGATCATATAACCGTGCAACTTCAAATTGGTATCAGAGCTTGTTTCTAAAAGTTATTTAGATGAATCCTGGAGGTTATATGGATAGTTTCTCGTCAAATAGACTACCGTTGTTTGATGGAACAAATTATACCTATTGGAAAGCACGTATGAAATCCGCTCTTAAATCTATTGATGAACGTGTTTGGGTCACTATTGAAAGAGGATGGTCCCCTCCTACTATGGTTGTTAATGATGAACGTATTTTTACTCCTGTTGAACAATGGAGTGAGGAAGATTTAAAATGGTGTAACTTTAACTCTAAAGGATTAAATGCCTTATTTGGTGCCGTGTCTCCCGATGAATTTCGTCGGATAATGACGTGTGAAACGTCAAAGGAAGCTTGGAACATTCTCCAAGTTACTCATGAGGGAACTAGTGTTGTTAAAGCATCAAAACTTCAAAATTTAACTACACAATTTGAAACTATCACCATGAAAGAAACTGAAACCTTTGATGAGTTTTATGCCCGTTTATCTGACATAGTTAACTCTTGCTTTAACTTAGGTGAAAAAATACCTGAAAATCGAGTTGTTAAGAAAATACTTAGATGTCTTCCTAAGCGATTCATTCCTAAAGTCACCGTTCTTAATTCTTTAGGAAACCTAAATACTTTAAAACTTGAAGAACTTGTTGGTGATTTACAAACATATGAACTAGATATGTTTCCTAAAGATAACAAAGGGAAAGATAAAGGAGTTGCTTTAAAAGTTAAGAAAGTTGATGTGTCTGCTTCTGATGAGTCTGACTTTGATTCTGATGATATAGCCTTATTTGCTAAAAAATTTAAAGATTTCTCAAGTTTAAAAAACAAAACTCTAAATTTGAAAAACCTAAATTTGAGAATAAAAACAAAGGAGGAAATAAAAAATTCACTAATCAGGATTCAAAAAGGTTCAATAAAGACAACTTTAAGAAGGACGATTCAGAGAGATGCTTTGAATGTGAGGGACGTGGTCATAGAGCTTTCGAGTGCCCCACAAAACTTAAAAGACAAGGAAAAGAAAAAGCCGTTTACAATGCTACTCTAAGTGACAGTGATAATGAGTCTGAAGACTCTGATGACTCTAACCCGTCTAGAAATAACTTCACTGCCTTTATGGCGAGCCTTGCTAGTAATTCGTGTGAGTCATACCTTAATGTTGACAATTCTGAACAAAATCTAGAGGTTGTTTCTACTCATTCTACCAGTAGTGATGAAAAAGAGAGTGATAGTGATATAGATGAGAGTGAACTACAAACTGCTTATTCCGAACTCTACAATGAATCTCTTCGCATTCAAAAAGTCAACAAAAGATTAACCTTGAAAGTCTTAACTTTAGAAAAGGAGTTGAAAGGCCTGAAGGAGAAGGAGGCTTTAGTTAGTTAACTCGAGGCAATTAAAATATCTCTTTCTGAAAAGCTTATCATGATTGGTAAAGAAAAATGTGACTTAATTATCTCCTTAGAAAGTGTTAACAAAGATCTTAATAAGTCTCTAGAAATTAGAACATCTCTAGAAGCTAAAATAGCCCAACTTGAAAAAGATCTCGAGTCCTCTCGTGAAGTTAAAGTCACACTCGAGGACAATTCAGGAAGAATGGGAAAACTATTTCTAGGTCCTGTTTTAGGATATAAGGAGAAAGGGTATCAAGAGAGAAAGGGTATAGGATATGAAGAAGGAAATTCTTCAAAAGTCAAATCTGAACCTGTTGCTAAGTTTGTTACAAAATCTAAAGTCCCTAAAGTAAATCCCACTAAGCAACCTTTAAAAGTCGGCCCAAAGCAACCCTATGTATGCTCATATTGTCACAAACGGGGTCATCTTAAATATTTTTGCTACAAACTTGGAAAGAACCCTCAATTCACAAATTCAAAACAACCCTATAGCTCCTTAGCTAATCTTAAGAGTCAAGTCGAGTATCTAGTCAATACTTCTAAAAATCTAATGGAAGAGTTTCTTAGGTTTTCTAAAGTTCAAGGAAAGAATTCTAATTATAAGACTAGAGCCAATCAAGGAACGAAAACTACTCAAGCTTGGGTTAAGAAAATTCAAACCAAAAAAGATTTTGTCGCTCACGTTGCACTAAAGGCACAAAATACCTCTCAATGGTACTTTGATAGTGGTTGTTCTAGACATATGACTGGCGATAAATTTCTATTTACCACTCTCGAAAACCATAAAGATGGTAAAGTAACTTTTGGGGATGGTAGCAAGTCACAAATCATTGGTAGAGGTTCTATTGAAATCTCAGGATTCCCTAAACTCGAAAATGTCCTTTATGTTGATGGTCTAAAGGCTAATTTGATAAGTATTAGCCAAATATGTGATGATAATCTTGATGTGAAATTTAGTCAATCGGAGTGCATCGTTTATGATCAGTCAGGTGAATCGATTTTACATGGTGTTAGAACAAGTGACAATTGCTATGGAATCATTCCAAAATCTTCTTTAGTCTGCAATAATGTAAAAACCTCTTCTACCGATCTTTGGCATAAAAGATTAGGTCATGTTAACTTTAGAGATCTTAACAGACTTGTGAGAAAAGAGCTTGTTCTGGGCTTACCGCCACTAGGAAAGCCAACGTCCACCATTTGCGGACCGTGTCAATTTGGTAAACAAATTAAAAGTCCTCATAAAAAGTTAAACTCGATAACAACATCTCGTGTCTTAGAATTGATACACATGGACCTTATGGGTCCAACTCGTACCGAGAGCATAGGAGGAAAAAGATACATCTTGGTTATGGTGGATGATTTCTCTAGATACTCTATTGTAGGTTTTTTAAGAGAAAAATCTGAAACAGTTGACTTTCTTACTGTTAAATATAGAGCTCTCCAAAATCTTCACGGTGTTACCATAAAGCGCTTTAGGAGTGATAATGGGACCGAATTCAAGGAATCCGGTGTGAATGCCTTCTGTGATGAAATAGGAATAAAACATGAATTCTCTACCGTTCGAACACCTCAACAAAATGGTATAGTTGAACGAAAAAATAGAACGATCCAAGAAATGGCAAGATCTATGCTCCTTGGAAGAAATGTGCCCCGTAGGTTTTGGGCCGAAGCGGTTAACACTGCATGTCACACAGTAAATAGAGTTTATTTGCGTCCTAACACTAACAAAACTCCATATGAATTGTGGGCGGGTAAGAAACCAAATTTGTCCTATTTGAGAGTGTTCGGAAGTCCATGCTATATTCTTAGAGATAGAGAACTTCTAGGGAAATTTGACTCGAGGAGTGATGAGGGTATTTTCCTAGGATATTCTCAAAATAGTAGAGCATTTAGAGTTTTCAACTTAAGTAACTCTAAAGTAATGGAATCCATAAATGTTGTCATAAAAGATGATGCTCCGGCCACACAAATTAATAATGAGGAAGATTTGTCATGTGAGTGTGATGTTGTGTCAAATGTTGAAAGTATTGATTCTCTAAATGATTTGGTTGTCCCAACTACCGAGAAAAAGGAAGTTACTCCTTGGGTACGTAAAAATCATGACACTTCACAAATTATAGGAGATCCCGAGGTAGGTGTCAAGACTAGGGCGCAATTAGAAAATGAAGTTACCTATCTATGCTATACTTCTACTATTGAATACAAAAACTATAAAGAAGCATTAAAAGATGAACACTGGATTAATGCTATGCAAGAGGAACTGTTCCAATTTAAGAAAAATGATGTTTGGGAATTAGTCCCTAGGCCTTCTAATACCAATGTCATTGGCACTAAATGGATTTTTAAAAATAAAATGTGTGAAAATGGTGTCATTGTTCGAAATAAAGCTAGATTAGTTGCTCAAGGATATACCCAAATAGAAGGTGTTGACTTTGAAGAAACTTTTGCTCCTGTTGCTAGGTTAGAATCGGTTCGTCTTTTACTCGCCATAGCATGTCACCTTCAATTTAAATTATATCAAATGGATGTCAAAAGTACCTTTTTAAATGGTATTATTCAAGAGGAAGTATACGTTGAACAACCAAAAGGGTTTGAGGACCCAAAACATCCTACTCATGTCTTCTTTCTAAAGAAAGCTTTATACGGCTTAAAACAAGCTCCCCGTGCTTGGTATGAAAGACTCACCTCTTATCTCCTTTCTCGTGGATTTTTGTGAGGGGGAGTAGATATGACACTTTTCGTTCGACGTGATGAAAAAGGTATCCTTATTGCTCAAGTTTATGTCGACGACATAGTGTTTGGGTCTACGTGTGATAAACATACTCAAATTTTTTCAAAAGAAATGCACAATGAATTTGAGATGAGTATGGTAGGTGAACTTACTTTCTTTCTAGGTCTTCAAGTTCGTTAACTCAAAAGTGGGATATTTTTGTCCCAAACTAAGTATGCTAAAGACCTCATTAAGAAATTTAAACTCGAATCCGCTAAACATGCTCGTACTCCTATGAGCTCCTCTATTAAACTTAGTAAAGATACCGACGGAAAGGATGTAGAGCATACACTTTTAGAAGTATGATAGGTAGTTTACTTTACCTCACTGCGAGTCGTCCAGATATTTCATTTAGCGTAGGAGTTTGTGCTCGTTATCAAGCCGCACCAAAAGAGTCTCATTTACTTGCTATTAAACGTATCATCAGATATGTTAGTGGGACCCTGTCTTTTGGCATTTGGTACTCATTTGACACCAATGATTGTCTATCGGCATATTCAGACGCCGATTGGGCAGGAGATGTTGATGGATGTAAAAGTACATCTGGCGGTTGTTTCTATTTTGGAAGTGCACTTGTCTCATGGATGAGCAAGAAACTAAATTCTATTTCCTTGTCCACTGCGGAGGCCGAATACATTGCCGCCGGGAGTTGTTGCACTCAACTCATTTGGATGAAACAAATGTTGGAAGATTACGGTATTTCCCAAAGCACTATGACCATATATTGTGATAATACTAGTGCAATTCATATTTCCCGTAATCCCGTTCAACATTGTAGAACCAAGCATATTAAGATCCGTGAACATTTCATTCGTGACTTGGTTGAAGGGAAAATTGTTTCTCTAAGCTTCGTTCCTACCGATCAACAATTGGTGGATATCTTTACTAAACCTCTAGATGCCCTTAGATTTGAAAACCTTAGGAAATCAATTGGGGTTTGCTCCATTGATTGAGATCGAAGCCGTTTTTCTAGTTTAGGTTGCTTCTCTTGTATATTTTTTTTCTTACCTATGAACTAGATTTCCTTTGTATATATTTTATTCAAAATCTCAAAAATATTTTTTCTTTATTTTCAAGGAAAATGGGAATGGTTAGAAAAGCTATCAAAATTTTTGTCCATATGGCTTTGTGGTCAATGTATTCAAATCCCTATCTTTTTCCATGTTCACGTGGCTTTCGATGAATAGTTAATCCATACATTATTTATCTTGTGCACAATAATGCTCTTTTATGATATATAATTTTGTGATTTCCTCACATCTTTGCCTTTTGCACACACCGTCCACGGAATATTACGAATATCTTGTTCACATTGTTCTTGCAAAGTGAGATTTGGTGCTGTCTTCTCAATCCTGTCACATCCCTTATAAGCAATCGAAATTGTGCATGATCATCTGTTGCCCGGATTGAAACAAAATGATTATATTCTTCCGGTTGGTTTCCGTTTCAAGCAATGGAATCGGGCTGCGAAAAACATCAAAGTTTTTGCGTGAAAAGCCACCATTTGCATTCTCAGTTGTGTGGCTAAAATAGAAGCATTGAAAATGATATATATGCTGTCAAGGCCAAAATAATAGGCTTGATTGATTCTCTAAAAAGATACATCTCAATCTATTGTTACTCATGGGAGATATAAGTTGAAGATCAACGGGCATGGACATTTCATTAATTTATTGCTTTCTCTTTGTGACTTTATTAGCGAGAGAATCATCTATTTTGTATGCTTGTTACATTCATGGTTAAGTGTTCAACAATATTTCATTTTTGACACAAGGCTAATCTGAGTGAATATTGTACGTATATATTGTTTGGCATTACGCACTTGTACCATGTTGTGGCTAAAAACTTTCACGCGTATTGCTCACACCCCTACATTCCCGCTCCCACTATTTGGATATGTTGCCTCGAGCTAGGATTTATAAAATCCCATTTTGGCATTATTCTGGCCATCCCAATTCCTGATATTATTGTATTTTTCACTATATTTTAAGTTATTTTTATTTTACAATTTTTTCTTTTCGTTAAAAATTCTCGTTCGAACGAGATTTCTAACGACATCCATGAGCCCCAATCTGTCTCGTCGTTCGACATATCGTTCGAACGAGACAGTTCGTTCGAACCAACTTCTAATGAGGTATCTCACGAATCGAAACTGTCTCGTCGTTCGAACCCCTCGTTCGAACGACATCACTCATTCGAACGACCTGCAGTTAAAACTATCAGCTACTCTTCCCAAAATCCTGCCACCTTTCCCATTTTCTTCAATCCACGATTTCCCATACCCCCATTTCCCCTCTTTCCCAGATTTCTCTTACCCCTCTCTTCCACTTTCCCCTCTCCATTTCTCTCTCTCTCTCCCACGATTTTTCCCTCTCCCCTCTCTCTTTCTCTTATTTCATTCTTCCTCCAACCTTCTCCCATTCCCTCATCTACGATTTGTGCTGCTACTCCATCTTCCATTCCTGGTAAAAAAAAATTCCCTTTTACTCTCTTCCGATATATATATATAATCTATCTATCTATTATATAAGATATATATCGATATACACACACATATCATATATATATATATATATATATATATATATATATATATATATATATATATATATATATATATATATATATGTATGTATATTTTATTTTTTTAATGAAAATTCAGCTACTTTTCATGGAATTTATTTTAATCAAATTTTTTCCTTTTTCTTTATTTTTTATTTCTAACGGAGAATGGGAATTATGCTGATTGGTTGTTGATTTCTTAGTGTAATTGGTGGTTTGGTTGGACTATGTTCGGGTAGGTTCTACGCTTTATCATTTTTTATGGCACGTAACCGTCGTCTACGCCGCCTTAGCGATTCCCCCGAGGAACGTACCTCGTCCTCTGATGAGGAATCCCGTGCCATTCCCGACCTTAAACTACGTTGGTGAACCCTTGCCAAACATACCCTCTATCACACCCAAGGGTTTGCTTCCCATTCCGTTGTTCGGGAGAAAGTTATTAACCTTCACTCTCTCCACGGCACAACTGTGCATTCGTGGATTTTCGATTTAGGGTGGGACCCTCTCTTCTCCCTCACGGATGTCATTTTTCCCGACCTTGTTCGGGAATTTTATTTTGGCCTGATTAACCGGGATACTCACCTTTACTCTAGGGTGCGTGGTCAAGAGATTATAGTCTCTCCCGACTCGATCGCTCAACTCCTTCCCCTCCCTCGGGTCACTAATCCCTCATTCCCTTGGACATCCGATACATGTACCGATCCCACACTTGTCTTTAACACTGTTTTCAGGTTCCTCCCGTCCGGCACTGTTACTATCTTCCATAAACACTTACACCCCGACTTTATGGTCCTTAATTGGATAGTCTGTGCTTGTCTTCTCCCTCGTGCCAACACCACTCAAATCACTAAACAACACCTGGACCTTATGTTTCCTATAAGAATTCGAGCTCACATTGACCTCCCCTCCTATCTTTTTAGTGTTGTTCGGTCTGTTAGGATCCTTCCGTCCAGCCCCACTCGACAAGCCCTCCCGTTTGTGGCGATTATCACTCGTTTTTGTCTTAACGCCGGTTGCCCCCGTGTCTCCACCGATATCCCCACCACTAAATACCAAACCGTAGACATGACCTCCATTAGCCGCTCTCGTGGTCATTTGCCACCCGATACTCCACCCTTCACCCCCTCCACCTCTTCCCACTCCGCCGCTTCCTCTCACCCCGCCCCTAGTCCTCCCGCCCCCTCCCGCTCTATCCATCGCCCCTCACCTTCTCATGTTTCCTCACCCGTCGCGTCGGAGGATTTTCTGTTTGTCCGTTCACAGGTTGAACAATTTCAGGAGGATCGCCGTCAGGACCGGGCACTTATGCAGGAGCTTATACTGTCTATGCAGCAGGAGCGCGAGGCCCAAGCCCGTCGAGATGCCGCTCGGGACAAAGCCCAAGCCCGTTGAGATGAATCCCAGGCTCGTCGAGACTCTCTCCTTTTAGAGCATCTTGATGCCATCCGCCGTCTGGAGATGCGCTACGGGGCAGGTTCTTCCGGCACCAGCTCTCTTTCCGATGACACTCCACCCGCTGATCCTGCCTCTTGATGTGCTTGGCTCATTTCATATTTATTTTTATTTGTGAGGCTGAGTGATTTATTACTCTCTTGTATTGAATTCATTTGCTTTGGTTATTTCATTGTATGCACCTTAACTATTTCCCATTTCCCCCTTCCTTAATGCATTCTCAGTCTTTTCATTATTATTGTTCATTTTTCCTATTTCCTGCTTTGTTGTCTATTCTCTTTTCTATTGCAGGCCCCTTATCCCTTTGACTAATCCGGGCAAAAAGGGGGAGAAACTTTCTTTAATAGGACTTCATATTTAGGGGGAGTTTGATAAACTTGGGTAAATTAATTGAATTTAATATTCATTGTATTTAATAATAACTGAAGGTAATTATAATTGAATTTCGTAATTGATTTTAATGATTGACCATATGCATAATTTTGGGGGAGTTATACTCTTAACATTGAATATTGAGACATTCATGCACCATTCACAACATATGCTATCACATTGTCTTACATATAACTTACTCTTTATTCCCCCATGCGTTTATGAATTTGTTGTTTCATGTGTGTAGGATACATCTCCTACTCCCTTACAGCTCGTCAGTCTTGTCTTTGTGTCTGTCTTTTTTTTGGGTTTTTGGGACGGGCCTTAGAAACGGCTTGACGACTGGCTTAGCAAATTCTGTATTTTATTTATTTTTTATTATTTTGTTTTGTCCCGGAATAGCCAAAGGGGGAGATTTGTAAGGACAAATTTCCAATCGAGTCATTTGTTATATTGGCTATATTCCGTTGGACAAAACATTTTTGGGTCATACTGCATCAAGCTACATTCATCGTAAAGATTCAAGCATCGCATCCAAAGTTCATGCGTTATCAATATTCATGCCATGCTATCTATCCCACAAAGGTATATGACCAAAATACAATTTAATGTGTTGGAGTATTTTGACTAATCAAGAATTTTTCATATAAGAAAATGTTCGTAAATTAGCAAAAATAATATTGAAAAATCCTTGAAATAAATTTGAACAATTTTGGGCAAAATTTATAATCTCGTTCGAAGTTTAATCCAGGTCGTTCGAACGACCTGGATCTAACGACCTTAGCCAGCCTATACTGGTGCCTCGTTAGAAGTTCATTAGAAAGGTCGTTCGAACGACCTCGTTCGAACGAGGTTTCTAACGACCTCTATCATCCTATACTGGAACGCCGTTAGATATCTCGTTCGAACAAGAAGTCGTTCGAACGAACTCGTTCGAACGAGTTTTGCCAGATTTGATTTTTTAAACTTATTTTTTATGCAGTTTTTTCCCATAACTGTTTTTGCCCACTACTTGTTCAGTTATTTTCATATGGACGAAAATCAGTTTTATATGTTAAGGAAGTTCATTTTTCATTAGAGAACCTTTTCCACAACTTCCCTCTTTTTGATAAAAATCAACTCCAACATTTTTATCATCTTTTCAAACAAAACCCCTTCATTCAAATTCACATTCAACAAGAAAGTTTGCGGTGGATCTCTGCATTCAAGCTTTGAGGAGACGGTGGTTTTGGGCTTCGGTGGATACCGCAACACGAGGAGTGTTGAGGAACGCGTTGGAGCTTCGCGGACTACAACTTTAGAGGTCAAGGACGGCATAAGCGAGTCATGAGTGAGTCAATGTATGTAAGTCTTTTGAGTCTCTTGTAAAACCTATTGTTGTAGTGGATTTTGTCTAGGCCCAGCCGTCCGAGGTTTTTCCCATTTGGGTTTTCCTCGTACATCGGCGTGTTGTGGTTGGGATTTTCGCATTTCATTTTATTAAATCACCTAGATGCATGCTTAGGATAAAATGAATATAATTGGAATTTGTTCTTGCAAACTTGTGAAACTTCATTTAAATTGAGATTGGAAATACCTCTTCATATCTAAAATAAAATTGGATTGCGTGTGTGTGTATTCTACGAATCAAACTAAGATCATATAACCGTGCAACTTCAAATTGTATCCAAAGAAAGTTGAGTCAACTTGTAACTCGGAGATACGTAAAAACCTCAAAAAGGTGAAAAGCTCAAATCTCACGGGTTTCAGTCGCAACTAGTGATCTTTTAAGGCTTTCTTGAAAATATATTTACTCTTCAAATTTTGATTGTAACGTGATAGTGTAAAAGTGTCGAGTTTAGGAATTCATAGTGCAAATACGCTTTTTAAGAGGTATTAACTAATTTAAGGTTAAAAGTGTTATTTTTGGATCGAATACGGGTACTCCGAGATTTCTAAAAGAGGGAGGATAGACAATTCATGTCATAAAAATTTATGTTTAACTGCAAAAAAAGTTTAAAATCACTTTTTTTTTGAAAATTTTCAAAAGAGGTACAATTTTGATAAACTTCCCACCCCCCAAAAAAGAAAACATCATCATCGATGTTTAAAACTATATATATAAAATAAAAAGCACAAGGGAGGAAATATATTACCATAATGAACCGCTAATGAAAATGTACCACATGATCGAGCAGAGATGAAACCTGGAGAACCGATGCATCACAAAAAGATGTACAAGTCTGTAAAGCATGTGAAAATCAGTGGGTGATGTGAAACACCACCCCCAAACAAGATAAGACTCATACTCAGAAACAGTATACGATGGGTTGCTTCCCGATAGTGCTAAGTTTAATGTCTTCAACCAGACCTATGAAAGTGCAGGGCAACAGAAAATTGGGGTGATTATAATCACCCCTAAACAAGACCGAATAGTCAGTCTTCATAAATGGGGTCCATAAGGTCAATTTTTTCTATGTGAGTGGGTCTAGCTCTAAGAAAGGCTTCAATCATTGACCGTTGACTTGAAATAGGCTACCATCCTTAGGATTTTGAATTTTGATGGCACCATAGGGAGTAACAGATTCAACAACAAAGGGTCCAGACCACCTATTTTTTAACTTCCCGGGAAAGAGATGAAAACATGAGTTGTATAAGCGCACTTTCTGACCAGGGTGTTATTCTTCACGGAGGATGCATTGGTCATGGATCCACTTCATTTTGTCCTTGTACTTCTTGGACAAATCATAGGCATCATTTTGTATCTCCTCTAATTCATTGAGTTGGAGCTTTCGATGGATGCCAGCCTCGTCGAGATCAAAATTAAGGGTTTTGACCACCCAATAGGCATGATGTTCAAGCTCGACGGGTAAGTGTCATGATTTACCAAAGACCAAGCGATAAGGAGACATGCCAATAGGAGTTTTAAAAGCAGTAAGATATTCCCACAAAACATCATTCAAGCGCAAGGACCAGTCTTTCCTAGTTGGATTAACTGTTTTTTCTAGGATTTGCTTGATTTCGCGGTTGGAAACTTCAACTTGTCCACTAGTATGAGGGTGGTAAGAGAGACCAACTTTGTGGGTAACACCATAATTTTTCACGAGATGTTCAAGGACTCGATTAAAAAAATGTTTACCCCCATCATTAATGATAGCTTTGGGAGTTCCAAAATGTGTGAGGACATACTCCTTAAGAAAACCGACCAAAATGCGATGGTCATTAGTGCGATAAAAGATGGCTTCTATCCATATGGAAACATAATCAATGACAACTATAATATATTAGAAACCATGAGATGAGGGAAAACGACCCATGAAATCAATGGCCCACACATCTAAGATTTCGACAATGAGAATGGGTGTCAGAGGCATCATGTAACGACGAGAGATACGCCCAGATTATTAGCATTTGGCACAAGCCTGGTGGTAGTGGTGGGCATCTCGAAAAAGATTGGGCCAGTAGAAACCACTTTGCAAAATTTTGGTAGCGGTTTTCTTGGAGCTAAAGTGGTCGCCACAGGCACCATCATGATAAAAGGAGAGAATACTAGACTATTCATTGGCAGGAACACAACGACAAATGACTTGATCAGGGCAATACTTAAAAAGGAATGGATCATCCCAAGAGTAAAATTTCACATGTGCCATAAACTTAGAATGCTCATGTTTCGACCAATGATTGGGCATTTGGTCAGTAATAAGGAAATTAACGATATCGGTATACAATGGTGAGGTGGAGGTAGAAAAAAGTAGCTCATCGGGAAATGTTTTAGAAATAGGGACGAGATCAGATTCAGACGTAACAGTAAGGCAGGAGAGATGGTATGTAACCAAATTTTTGCACCCTTTCTTATTGCGAATTTCGAGGTCAAACTCTTGAAGCAAGAGAATCCACCGTATCAATTGTGTCCTAGAATCTTTCTTCTGAAGAAGGTGCCTCAGTACGGCATGGTCAGTGTAAACGATGATAGGGGAATCAATGAAATATGACCTAAAATTATCTAGGGCAAAGACGATCGCTAGCAACTCCTTTTGGATGGTCATGTAATGAAGTTGAGCATCATGAAGGGTTCTACTAGCATAATAAATGACGTGATGGTGCATGTCAACCTTAGGACCAAGTACAACACCTAGAAAAAAAATCAGAGTTGTTACACATGAGCTCAAAAGGTAAAGACCAATTAGGAGGCTGAATGATAGGAGCAGAAGTGAGCTCGGCCTTAAGGCGCTCAAAAGAAGCAACACACGCGTCGTCAAAGACAAAGGGAAAATATTTGGATAAATGGGTTATTAAAGGTTGAGTGATTTTAGAAAAGTCCTTAATGAAACGACAGTAGAAGATCGCATGTCCTAAGAACGAGCGAATGTCCTTAATAGACTTAGGAATGTGAAGTGTGGAAATTAAGTTGACTTTTACTTTATCTACTTCAATACCGTTGTGAGAGACTACGTGACCTAGAACAATCCCCTTTTCGACCATGAAGTGGTATTTTTCCCAATTGAGGACCAATTTCTTTTCTTGACAACGTTTGAGGACCATAGTGAGGAGACAAAGGCATTGCTCGAAGGAAGACCCAAACACTGAAAAATCATACATAAATATTTCAAGAAAACGTTCTACCATGTCACTAAAAATGCTAATCATACATCATTGAAAATTCACGGGTGCATTGCAAAGGCCAAAGGGCATGCGAGAGTAGACAAAAGTGATGAAGGGACACGTGAAGGTAGTTTTCTCTTGGTCTTCAGGGGTAATAGGAATTTGGTAGTATCCTAAATAGCCGTCAAGGAAGAAGTAATACGCATGGCCAGCTAAACGTTCGAGCATTTGGTCAATATAGGGAAGAGGAAAATGGTCCTTGCGAGTGACAACATTGAGCTTTCAATAGTCAATACAAACACGCCAGCCCATTTGCATGCGGGTGGGCACAAGCTCATTATCACTATTTTTGACAACGGTGACACCTGACTTTTTAGGTATGATGTGAATGGGACTGACCCATTGACTATCCGATATAGGGTAGATAATACTAGCATTGAGCAATTTCAAAATCTCAGTGCCCACGACTTCTTTCATAGCAGGATTGAGTCGACGTTGGGGTTCATAAGAAGTATTGGCTCTCTCCTCCAAATGAATGCGATGACTATAAACATTGGGGTTCACACCTTGAATGTCTAAAATGGTCCATCCTACAGCAGTGCTATGCTGAGTAAGGGTGTGGACTAATTGCTCTTCTTGATCAGGGGTCAAGTCGGAAGCAATAATGACAGGGTGATGGTTATTGGAGCCTAAGAAAGTATATTTCAACTCGGGAGGTAAAGTCTTAAGATCTAAACTAGTAGGTGGTGCAGTAGTGACATCGAACTCTGATGCAGAAATAGAGCCTAGAGAACTATCAGTGCATAAAGTGTAGGAATCAGATGTGGCATTGATTTCATAAGGTGGAACAGGGTGATCCACAGAGTGAAGAGTATCAACATAGAAGGCTCGAAGGGAGGATCCCAAGAGGAAGTACCCAATAGGGGAGTGGAATCTAACATGGTATTTAGTTCAAAGATGGAGGAATCAATGTCAAAGTCGGATCCAAAATGAGCCAAACATTGTTGGAGAGGATCGGCAGGGTAAGTTTTGTCCAACATTTCGTTCACTAATGAGTCAATCACACACACCTCATCAGTATAATCGACATCAGCCTGTTGTTGCATAAGGTGGAAGATGTTGACTTGGACAGTCATGTTCCCAAAAGATAGATTCATGGACCTATCACGACAATTGATGATGGCATTGGTAATGTCCAAAAATGGGCGACCCAATATGATAGGAGTATTGGTTGGTTCAGGCGTATGAGTGTCTGAGATGATGAAATCCACAGGATAGTAAAAGTATGAAACTTTCACCAAAACATATTCAACAATTTCTTTAGGTACTTTCACAGAATGATCAGCAAGTTGACGAGTACCTCGTGTAGGTTTTATATTTTATAAACCTAACTTAAGGTAAAGGGAGTAAGGTAACAAATTAACATTAGCCCTAAGATCAAGTAAAGCACTAGTAGTGAACTTATCGCCTAACATGTAAGAGATAGTTGGACGAGCAGGGTTTTTGTACTTCACAACACCGTTATGATGGAGAAGGGACGTAGCTTGCTCAGTGAGGAAAGCATCATGAGGAACATTGGTCCTACTCTTAATAGTGCACAAGTCCTTCAAAAATTTTGCATATGAAGGGACTTATTGAATCGCGGTGAGGAAGGTAATGTTAATGTGAACATTCTAAAAGACTTTCTTGATCTCTTGAAATTGCTGGGCTTTCTTAGTGGGAGCCAACCTATGAGGGAAGGGTGCTTTGGGCATGTAAATAGTGGTGGGCGCAGTAGGCTCGGACTCAGTGTGAGATGTGGATTTAGATGGTGGGGTAACCTTAGGGATAGGCTCTAAAGATGGGATGGGTGGGTTTGGGACATCACTGGGATTGTTAACACCATTATCAACTTATTCTCCAGAGCGAAGAGTAGACACCGCTTTCATATCCGCTTGGTAATTAGGTGGAGTGGAAGTGGAACCAACCTCGTAGGCTGAGTCTTTGTCGTTCCCCTTAGGGTTAGCAATGGGTTGACTGGGGAAAAAACCTTTCTCTCGCTCAGACTCGAATTGGTTGAAACGTTACTCAAGCCTTTTGAGGGCTTGAATCTGAGTGGTCATAAACTGAGTGAGGAGATTCACAAGAGAAGAGGTGGATGAATTAGACGAAGGGGCATAAGATGGTTGGGTACCAACTTGCTTTGAGAATTAAGTGATTGTGAATACTCATATGAAGGGGGGGGGGACAGGAACAAGATGATTATTGTTGCTTGAATGTCTGCCGTGGGGGACAAAGGAAGATAAAAAGTGCGATTGATGGTAAGAAGTAGACTGATGCGGAACAGGAGGGCGAGGTTTCCTTTGTGGGTTGTGTGGAAACCCAGGGGGACCACCAACATGTTGTTGTGGTTGGTAAGGAGCGGAGTTGTGGTCGTACTTATAAGAGAAATAGGGGTGATTCCTATTGTTAGGATTACAAGTAAACGACGGGGGAATAGGTTTCCTAGTGGTATCAAAGGCACATGCTTGGGCCATGGTGGGTTCGAGATCATCTTGAAGGAGGGGGCACAAATGATCTAAATGATCTTGACTTAAGAAGACACTGCAAGAAGAAGGACTAGAATCGTTGACAGTCATCACTTGTTTAGAAAGTGAAACATTTCATTGCATAGTACAACTAAGAGCGTTAACGATTTTAGTCAATGAGTGTAAGCTTTGTAGAAAAGTTTTAAAATCAAGATCATTTTTTACCTCAGAATTTTTCCCTACACGTGGTGGGTCGGATATCGAAAATGCATTGGTACGCTCCCAATCTTGGGAGTCATCGCCTAATTTAAGGAGAAAATTATAGGCGGTTGTGGGAGTTAAATGCATGAACTTCCCTTTATGCATGGATTCAATCGTGGTGCGAGAAGAAGGGATATGACCATTGTAAAAACTATGCACTAAGCGAATTTTCTAGATACCGTGATGCAGGCAACTATTAATATAGTATTGAAAATGGCCCCATGCTTCACAAAACTGTTCGATAGGATTTTGTCTAAAATCCTGAATTGCTTGGTGCATTTCATTTGTTTTGCTCATGGGATAGAACTTAGACATGAACTTTTTGACAAGTTTTTCCCAAGTTTGGATAGAATCCGGGGGCAAGTAATGGAGCCACATGGATGCATTATTGTGGAGAGAAAATGGAAACAATCCAAGACGAACATTCTCTTCATCTGAGTTTTGATTTTTAAAATTAGCGCACACAGTGAGAAATTTTTGCAAGTGAGTACAAGGAGACTCGCGTTCAAGGCCATGAAAATTGGGCAACATAGAAATATTTGCGGGGCAAATTTCAAATTGCACGGCCGGAGTGGGGGGAAGATCAATACATGAAGGCGAAGTGTCCGTAATCGGGGTAAAGTAGTCCCTTCAAGCACGTTCGTCGGCCATGATGGGTGAGGTAACGGAACCAAGGGAAGTGGGAGAACTAGGCGTCTCCCATGAAGAAGAACACGGACTGCGGAGATGAGGAGGAACATCAACAACAAGATCACGATCACCTAAAAGGTAATTTAGAGATGGAGCGCTAGGGGAACATGTTAATCGATGATCAATTCGGTGCCAATTTGGCATAAAAATAATGAAAGATATTTTGGGGCTTTTTGAAATAGGAAAAAGGAATTTTTTTATTGGATTTTTGTAAATCTAAAAAGGAGAAATGAAAAATATTTTTGGTGTTTGGAGAAGAAAAAAGAGAAGAATGAGGCGGAAGAAAAATGGAAAATATTTTTGTATTTTTGTAAAAAAATTCAGAAAAAGCGAGAAAAAGGAGCGATGGACTTACGTTGGAAAAACTGATAGTTGGAGTGAAAATTTGACTAGCTAAAGGAACAATTTAGACACGTTCACAAAGGGAACAAGTCCGAACGAGCACATAGAAAAATTATTATCTTCGAGTTAAGTGAGTGGATAGTCAATTTTAATTAGTCCGCGGGCGAGAAAAACATGGAAGCTTAGGCTTCCCCCGTAAAAGTGTGCTCCTAATTTCTTCCTGAGAGACAAGAGGCATACTAGTTATGGCTCACCACACTAGATACTACAACAAACAACTATCCGGTACCACGCTGGGGAAAGCACAAACCCGTTTTACTGGGCGGCCTCACTTAAAACCTAGTTTCCCTAGACAAAAGTCTTAAGATAGTTGAATGAAGATTTTCAGGAGTGGAAAGGACTCACTAGAGTATCCTATGAGGGTCTCGTTTAGAAAGCGTCCTAATGAACACCGTTCCTACTTGGCTTGCTAGTTGATTGATTTTAATATAAGTGAGAGCACAGGTAGCAAGAAAATAGAGATGTGATTGAGTGGGTGATGAAATCCCAACTCATTGCAATGACTGAGTATAGGTCTTAGGTAAATTTATTCATCAAACCATCCAATTTAAGTGCGATACAGAAATGAAAAGCACATAGGAGCAACTAGCACACAAAAATTGACTCGCTTGCATGCGATTCACGAGTGATAAAGAGTTTACCTCCCACGGTTTTACATGTGTGGGGTAAAGAACGAGTTGAGTCGACCGGGGGGAAGTACGCCTACTTTAGTCATCCCCGAGAGTCCTACCAACCCAAATTAGAGTCTTAAAAAATCCTCACCGTTGGACGCCCTCTCTCTAACTTGTCCGGTTTCGCTTTCACTTTTTTTTAATGTTTGAATAATTATTACAAAAAATAAAATGGTGTCAAAGTGCACCGCAATTAATTACAAGGCCTCAATAATCCTAAAAAAAAGTCTAAGGAGGGGGAGGAAGGCATAACTACACTAAAAATAAAAAAATAAAAATAAAAATTACAAATCTTCACAGGCGTCAATCTTCAAGAAATCGACAATGGTGCCATTTGATACTTCATCTTTTGTGTGACTTATTTTCTTGATTCGTCAATCGTTGCGGTCAAACTTTGAGTATCAAAGTTCCCTTGAAATAACCTACAAAACTTGTTAAAAATTCAGTATTGTGGTAAATTCGGGTATCAATTCAATTTCAAGCGTCAAAACCGTTATCGTGAAAATTTACAATTTCAATTTTTATAAAAATAATCTTTTTGTGTTTTTATTTTTTATTTTTTTTAGTTTTATAATTAAAAACAATTTCAAGGGAGAAAATGAAAATTTATGCAATTAAAATAACTATGAATAATTAAAAAGTAATCTAGTTTTGAGTTTATGAGAAGAAACAAGAGATGGGATTACACTGTGTAATCAATTTAATTTAATGTCCTAATTATTCAATTGAATAGTTCGAAATAATATTGAATTTAAAACTTAACTCTCGTTACAATCCTAAATTCAACAATTAAATAAGGAATTGTCACTACATAAAAAAATTAAGATTCATACTTGTTCTTAAAAATTATCTACTAAGATCAATTCATAAAAAAATGTACGGATCTTTGAATTGCACACAAAGAATTAATACTTGAATTTAAGAATCATACCTATATCTAAGTCAAATCCTAAAATCAAATATCAATTTTCAACATTAATCTATTAACTCTCATTAAATGAATTAATCAGTGATTTTTCCCAATTTAATTAGCCTAGAACACATCAATGAAAAATTTATTCAATTAAATAACTCAACATACGCGTTTCATCCCACCCCTTGATTGGGGTGTTTAGCCAGACATTATTAAAGATTCAGCACAAGCACAATTAAATAACTAGAAATTAAAGAAGAGAGAAAGAGATATGATACACATTAATTCCTTGTGTCAACTGTGTGCATAAACACGCGTCCAACATTCTTACAAAAACTCAGCTGGATTACAAAACTAAAACTAACAACTGAACCTACAATTTTTTTATAATCCTAAACTAATTTTTTTATATTTTTTTCTACCCTTTGCAGTGTCTCTTTTTTTCTTTTCTGTCTCTCATTTTTTTTCTTTTCTGTATGAGAGTCTTCTTTGTTTTATAACCCACGACTTTATTGCTGGATGAGAGATTTGTGGGATCTTTTGAAACCAAGTCAAAGACTTTTTTTTTCTTTTGGAAATATGCTTGTCGGTTTATTTTTTGTTCTGAGTTTTTTGGGATTTAAATCTAGGCACGTGGTTGGTTTCGGGTTGTTGAACAGGGGCCCGATTGGTTGGGTCACCGAGTATGGAGCGAGATAGGTAGGTGCGGATTCGAGAGGTTTACGGGTTTGGGGTAGAGGAGCATCCGGTTTCATGGTAATCGCGTCGGAGCAGGTGGAGATGGGGGGCTGGCGGTCTCGGGTTGGAGGTCTGGGTCGATTTAGCGTTGACGGGTATTGATGGCTAAGTGTGTGTATTGTTAATGGTGTAAGGCTTAGAGAGAGGATAGATTTCTTGGTTATGGAGTTAGAGGAGAGAGAGTATGGTGGGTGTAGATTGTGTGTGAGGGTGTAGGGTGTAAGTAGAATGTGGACGAGGAAGAGTTGTTTGTGTGTTTGTTAGGTGTATAGGATAGGATGGTGTGAGTGCATGTTTAATTTGTACTTAAAAAAAACCTAACTAACTAACTAAAAATAAAACTAAAAAACTAAAAAATTAAAATCAACTAAAAAAACAAAAATAAAATCCTAGCCTAAAAAAATTCAAATAATAAAACAAATGAAATAAAAATTAAAAATCTCATAATAAAAACTAAAGACCTAAAAAAATGTAAAATCTAATAAACTAAAAATAAACTCCTAAACTAATCCTATTAAAATAAAATAAAGACTAAAAAATAAAAATCAAAATAACACAACACAACATAAAAAGTAATATAAAAATAGAAAATAAATCTAAAATAATTCCTAAAAATAAAAATGACTCAAAATAAAAATAATAAAAACACAAACTAAACACACATGAGGCTCAGGGTATTGACTGGGCTTGGTTTAGGCTTAGGTTTGGTCCGGGGATAGGGTTTGGGACATCGGAACTCATCGGTGCAAGGTCAAACTTGACTTTTGACTTCACGATCGCTTTGAATTTCTTCATTTAACGCTTTTGATCGCTATTGAGTCGCAATTAACTTGATTTAGCAGTATTTTATGTTGCGACTACTGATTGACGTGGAACATAATAAAAAAATGACATAAGGACAATTTTAATAAGAACGGGTGACTAAAATGCATCTATTCGGGGCATAAAATATACACTTTTGGGTGCTTATCAAGCAACAGGGTTTAGTGACATTCCCATTATGATTGGGGAGGTGGGATGGCCACGAACGGGGACAAAACTGCCAATTCACACTACGCATATGAGTTCTATAATGGGTTATTTCGCTCCTCTCTTGGCTACTGTAATCACTGCCACACCATCTCTAGCAGGAGAATATATTCACATATACAAATACAATCATGCCATCAATTGATATATCTAAAAAGAAGGATGAAAAAGAAGATGAAGAATAATTCCACACTCGAGCCACTCCAACTGGACTCCTCTCTAATAAAAAAAAGATAAAAAAGAAAGAGAAGAAGGTAAAAAAAAGTCATCTGAGTCTAACTCCAAAGAACACAACAACAAAAAGGGGAAAAAGATGGAGAAAAAATGAAAGGCGTTGGATGTGGGAGAGAATGAGAAGAGAGATATAAGTAAGAAGAAGAAGAAGAAGATAACATTGATGAAGGCTCAAGATGAAGACGACGTTATTAACGTTGAGGATCTAAATGCGATGTCCAAATTTAGGATATCGAAGCCGTTGAGGAACACATTGAAGTCTAAGGGGATTGAGAGTTTTTTTCCTATTCAAGCTATAACTTTCGATGCTATTCTCGATGGTTTCGATTTGGTCGGATGAGCACATACTGGTCAAGGCAAAACATTGGCCTTTGTGTTTCCCATATTAGAGTCCTTATTAAATGGACTAGCAAAGGCATCGCAAAAGATTGGAAATGAGAAGGCACCAAGTGTTTATATGCTTTTGCCTACTAGGGAATTAGCTACACAGGTTTTTACTGACTTTGAAGCCTATGGTGGGGCAGAGGGGTTAGGTTCTTGTTGTTTATATAGTGGAACTACGTACCAGACTCAACATTATCAACTCAAAAGAGGCATTGATATAGTTATGGGAACATTTATTCGCATTAAGGGTCACATAGAGAGGGGGAATATTAACTTTACTTCATTGAAGTTTCATGTCCTCGATGAAGCTAATGAAAAGCTAAGGATGGGTTTTGTTGAAGATGTCGAACTTATTCTAGGCAAGGTAGAGGATCCAAGAAAAGTTTAAACACTTCTCTATAGTGCCACTTTGCCTCACTGGGTGAAACAGATACGATGGGCAACCCAAATATGGGATTGATCTCACGGGCCAGGGGAAAAATAAGTATATTGTACCTACACAGAACGTTGAGTACCACGCACAAAGTGGAGCAAGTTTAATCCAAATGCAAACCATATGCAAAGGACGTGAGGAAACTGGCATATAATATAAATTACAGGTGCACATTTGCGAATTGTAGTGCGCTTGGGTACGGGTCTTCATGTAATGGATTGGATGCTAACGGGAATGCGTCTTACGCATTAATGATTATTTCCAGGTCCAGAATCAAGTAGTCTTGACATGTGGTTGACTACAGTGACTACACAGAATATATCGTAAAGAGAATGCAATTTTACTATTAAGATACTGTAGTCGCCTTCTTCATATGCAAGGCCTTCCCTTGTGTCTTTGGCAATTTTAATTATTCTGACATTTATGTTGTATGTTTATTTACTTGGATAGATACCTTAGATGAACTATAAATTCATTTTTGGTCTTACTTATTTTTATTAGGTTATTATGTGTTGAGATCATGCATCATTCAATCATATAAATATATTTGTGAACTCCTAGAAAGTTTTGAAATGATGTGATTTCATAAATATATTAGAACAAGGCTTTACTATTACATTAATCATGCTTTTCCAACCAACATTGGTGTGCACTTTCCAGAATTATCTACTTAATAGGCTTTACTTGAATTTCTCTTGTTGAAGCAGCTTGTCCTGTTTGAAGCACGGTTATTCAACAAATGTTTTATTTTTTTGAAATCAGCATATGAATGTTTTTATGGCTTTGTGGATAGTTGGCTTCTGGGTAAAAAATTTGTAAAGACAACATCATTAAGGATAGATTACACACTGTTCTATTCAAGTATTACATATCTCACATTGAAGATGCTTATAAGAATTTAAGGCACATCTAATCTAATATATATATATATATATATATATAATTGGTGTCTTCTCACGCCGTTCTGCCACGTGGCATTACATTAATAGATTTGGCCCAATTATAAGTCTAGAATATCTTTAACTCTATCTCTTTAGCCTTTTCCACTTCTCAAATATTTATCTCCTATCATATTTTGTTTTCCTTCGTTAACTTACTTTTCTCCCTCCCCTATTCCTATCCTAACCCCCATTGTCTTCTCTCAGTTCTCTCTATGTCTCTCATCTGAATAGTAGAATTATCACTAGAGATATTTTAAATTACATTTTACCAATTTCACCAATAAAACGCTAGAGTTATGTTGGTAAATCAAGTAATGGGGCATGTCGTGTTATATTAATTTTTTTTAGTCATTGATATCAATTTTTAGTACCCTAACAGGAGGGTGGGTCTCACTTAATTTGTGTATAATAAGCTTTTTCTTATGACTTTTATTTTAGATATGGTCTGACTTAATTGATATGATCTCTTATAATGATCCTAGACTATATTAAAAAAAGATTTTGGCTTTGAAGTTAATCATTTTAAGTCCGATCAAGCCACTGAAGATGGATTACGGTAATTTAAATAGGGGAACTAAATGATAATTTATCAGAACTATATGGTATTTGTGAAACTATTATGGATTTTCCTTGTTGGATTGACTGATTGAAACTCATTTATATTCATTTGAAACTACACTTCATTTTTGTTGTGTTTTGAGGGCTTTGTTTTTGTAAGTATATGCACATCTTTTAGTTATGTTTTGATTTTGAGAAATTGGTTTTAATTTTGCATTTTAATGTGAAGTGTACTAGAGCTAAATATGTTGCATTTTAATGTTGAACCAGCGTACTAGAGCTAAATATGTTGAACTAGCGTACCAGAGATAAATATGCGGAAGCTTGATATTTGTAGTTCAACGTGTTGCATCTGATATAATGAACTTATAACTACATCTAAACTCATTTGGTAATGACAATGTGTTCTTTTGAACTTGATATTGTAAGGGGACATTATTCTCAAAGCGTGGCTACTATTAAGACGAGAGTTGGAGCTGTAAATCAACTTTGATTGAGTTAAGGTAAACTTAGGTTGTTTACCATTTTTATAGTGTGAGCTATATGAAGATGATTAACTAAATCAAAATCTCAACCATAAATTAGGACATGAAATGTGAGAACGTTATAATATTAAATGAAGTCTGGAAAGGCTAATGAATTAATGGTTAACATGATTGTTTATGGTGATAATATATTATAGCATTTGGCATTTAAGAGTGCAAGTTGAGTCTTTTAAATGGCCATTAGCATATCGGGATCCATACACATCCTTGTACTTATTATTTTATTGAATAACTTACATTTCACCATTTATATATTTTTTGGATATTCTTTTCACATAATCTAATGTCTTATTTGGTAGAAGTATTGTAGTTCCTAGCTGATACTTAAGAATATAGTTCTAGTTAAATTCTAATTTTCTTCCACTGCAAAAAAAAAATAAAGATTTAGTTCTAATACTCACTTTTTATGTCGATGCTAGCTTAAGGTGTACGAGTAAAGGTGGTACTATATGGGTGTGATTGTAATACCTGTATTATAATTTAATCTCTAGTTGTATGGATATTGTGATGAAATTTGGTCTTAATGTTAGCTTTACTCCGATCATAATATATATAAAAATGTGGAGTCAATTGAAGTGAACCAAAACCAAAAATAAAAAATAAAAAAGTAAATAATTATATTATTTTTAATAGTTAAAATAACTATCCATCACTCCACAAATTTTTCAAAACACTTCATAGCGAGTTTTGAGAAATTTCACCAAACTATTTATATACATAAATCTAAATGCAATACGATAGAACAAGATGGTTAAAGAAATAACCTTCACAACCAAAACTAATATTATAAGGAAATGAGCCAGCATGAGAATAAAAATAGGGGCATAACCAAAAATAAATATCAAATGGTTGGTAGGCATACTAAGAAGAGTATATTACATAAGTTACGCCATACCTGGTTAGGGAATCACAACTTCCTCTTACTTCTTGATGAAATTTTAAGTGTGTTGGTTGAAAACATTAAATGATTTGTATTGTTCATCATTCCTTATTAGTCTAAACTTATGTGTATAATAATTGCCAATTTCCTTGTGAAATTGAAGACAGGTGAAATGAAAGACCAATGTATCTATCGGTTCATCGAGTTTTCAAATAATATATACAATCAAATAAAATAAAAAATAAATGTATTATGTACCAATTTTCAATTCATCAGGTTTATAATGCATCAGTTTATCAAGCAAAATAAATTTTACATATATGAGATGAGAAGAACAATAAATAACATTAATACCTGAATATTGAGTCACTGAGTTTATCCGAGCAATTAGAAGTACGTTATGCGAACATGGCATAAGGTACACATTCGGTTTAAATGACACATTGAGTCACTAAAGAACAATCACATCAGGTTTAAATGACAAATGAACAAACAAAGAGAAATCAATAATATATAATTATCCAAATTATATAAAAAGTTTGTAAATCAGCTTCTATATAATTTATCAACATCGAAAAAAATAAAATAAAAATACATAAATATATGACTCAAAAGGAACTAAACAAAAAGGACATCACAGTGTAATTATTCATCATGTTTAGATTTATCATTTGAAATGGGAAAAGCCAACATGTGTATAACCAACAAAGTTAGGGTTTAAATACTAATTGAACAAATAGAGCTACAATTTAAATATCAATTCAATGAACTGAAATGCCAAGTAAATAGACAAAGGTAAGTTTTGAATGAAAAAAAATATACCTCCCGACAAATGACGCAATGAAGTGGGATATAGAAATCGAAATAGAGCTACTTCGGATATGGAGAATGGGAGTTCCCGTGATTAAGTGGGAGATAGAAATTGAAACAGGAGTTTCCGTGATTTGGGAGATAGAAATCAAAATTGTTTCGTGATGAAGTGGGAGAGAGAGGTCGATCGAGGGAATTTCAATATGGGCGAGTGGGAGAGTCGTAGGTATAACTGAATAGGAGACTTGGGCAAGTTGGGCGGGAGTTTCTAATCACCAAATATAATCGTTGTATATTGTTTTATTAAAAATATATTTAGGTCACATAATTACAAAGATGATGTAAACTTAAATAGGATTAATGATTTATTATGGTAGATTTGTTAGTGATGTAAATTAATTTTTAAAAGCGTCTTAAATAACCGTTTTTCTTGTAGTGGGTGACGGGTCTGAAACTTCCAACTGATGTGATCATCTTCCCTGAGTTGCCAGTCTTTCTCTCTTATCTATATCAAAAGGTTAGGATATCTAGGCATATGGATTATATGTTCTCTGGTATGGAGACCAGAAGATGTGGAACTCCCATTATTTTTCGAAGAGTTGACTAAGAGCGTGTTTGAAGTAATGAGTGAGGGGGTACCCCTATTAGTTCCTGAATCCGCGAGGGAAAATAAGTTTGATTCAGATATGGATCCTCCCTATCAAATGAAATGTATTAGTAATATGAATTTGATATTCTAGGTTAATTGGAGGGCCTCATCGTACATCTCCCATTCAAATGAATGATTTATTTTTTTCCAAGGAGGGAGCAAGAAGTCCGGGATCTTTTGAGAGCATCAATTATGTGACCAGGAAAAAAATATAGGATGAAGTGGTTAGTTTATAGAAAGTGTATGCACATGATTAAGAAGATCATATAGTTAATATTGGGATTAGTTTCAACGATAACTTTTAGGGCCTGTGATGGCATGCCCAAAGGGGTGGCAGTTTAGAGGTATAAGTGTGACCTCATCCCCGATTTATGGTGGATGGGGATTATCATGGTAGATTGATCGGTATTTAGGATGGGAGTGTTTGATAAGATGTTGGTTCCTGGGTTGGGGTGATATGGTAGGGGGTTGTTAGAAACATTGGGTTTTGGCGGGATAAGTCTCCGGACATCAATGAGGAATTGGATGGAAAATCTCAAGGGCCAATAATTATCAATAATGTGACCGGGTCCTTGATGGAACTCATAATAGGAGTAGGCCTGCAAATTATTTTTTCAAAATAAAGGGGGTAGTCTACGATTGAGAGTTTTTTCTAGAAACCATCCATTTTCAAAGTGGTGAATACTCAATTGAAGAGAGCTTAAAGATCTATGAATGGTTTTGGACGGGCTCTGAACTCTTTGGGAGGATGTACAACTTGATAGTTTTTAGGTGGGGTACTAGTTGAAAGGGTGTCACCGTAGATACCATAGCTTGGGATGTGTTGGTAATTGGGCATAATTTTACTTATGGAGTGACCACGAGAGTAATGGTGTGAGATTTAGAAACTCCAGACGAGTTCTTACAAGGGGAGAACTGATTTTCATCTTAGTGAGGTTCCTGAGTAGATTTGGTTGCTTTGGAAACCAAATTTCCATCGATCTTACATCCTATTTGGTTTAGGGCTTTGAAATTCAAGATCCAAGTGAGCCCGATTTCATTCTATACCTCATTTCAGAGGTTCCTGATCATAATTTCGTTTAATCGTTTTCTAATGGAGAATGGCCACCTGAGCAAATTTCTTTGTCCAATGAGTGATGAAAGTCCCAACTGTATCTCTCTCCTCTTGCTTTAAAATTTAGAAGTTTTTACTTATAAAGCCAAACTCTTCATTGTATTCATACTATTTAAGGAAAGGACAACATACATAATCCTATGTTTTGGTCATTCCCTCATGTTTCAGGATCATATACCAAATAAGGGCTCCTCCGAATAGAGTAAAGGAGAACACCTTTTATAGAACTCCTAGGTATGCATCTCAGACCTATATATGAAGGTGGTAGTTGAATAAGTGGGCGGATGGTGAGTTTAATCCTTTATACGTTTTGAATAGTAGTATCTTGAATTTGTTCGAAAAATGGGATTTTAGATAGAGAGCCATCTTCTTGATGTTTGTAAGTTCATTTATAATTTACATATTGTCGATGGATTTCTAAAGGAGATGCCGTTCAGATTGGACCCGCATTATCTTTTGGTTTGAAGGTAGAGGAATAACCTCACTGGCTGGTGGAGGAGCTACAGAGTCTACTCGGGGGGGGGGGGGGGGGGGATTAGAAGGCGATGTGTGGGTATTCAGGGTACTAATGGTAGGGTTCAAAGTATCCATGTGAGGAAAATAATACTTGAAAGTGGGGGTGCCGACATTAGCAGGAGGATCAATTGCAAGGACAGTTGCAATGTGTTAATATTAGTAATTGGGGGAGATATACATTTTCTCCAGTTCCAGTGGTAATATTAGCCTCTTTTATGCGGACTTGCGCTGAACCAGTGCCCAAATTTCTGAATGTATGGTATTATGGGAGGTGATGATGTCCTCAATCTGTCTCAAAACTTTATCCATTACAGATGGATCATGGTCCTCTTAGATAGACATAGATCATACTGTGGAGGAGACTTTCCAATTATGGGTGGGAAGCTCGATGATGAAAACTAAACGTTCGCGCGGCGTGCGAACTCGTGTTTCCAGGGTAAGGACTTAGTGTGACCTCTTTGCTAATATTAATAATTACAGAAAAATCTGGGCACTTTCGTTTAGGTTTTTGTAGACAGAAGGACTGAAAGAAGGACAATACATAAGGGGGAAAAGGACTCACATATGCATGACTTTTTTTTATTCAATTATTTTATTTATTTTTAACCTTATGTGGATGGTATTATTTTTTTGTTTTTTTTATTGGGTAGTATCTTTTGATGGAAAGAACTGAATAGAGTACCTTGGATTCAGTTAAACAGGGCTAAGAGCTAAATTTTTGTGCGAGGAATGAGGCAGTAATAGACTGTGGTCTATTATTTCCAAAAAAATAAAAAGTGGGTAGGAGAATCAAATGTAAGGTAATTCTACTTTGGAGATGACTTGCGAATTCGTATTTTTATCTTTCATAAAAAGAGGAAGATATTTAGCCTAGAATCTCAGGGGTTTTGGACTAGCCTCCGACCGTATGACACTTTAATTTTTTTTTTGTCAAAGAGAATGTCCCTTAAGTATCAGTTCTTTTTGTGCAATAGTGTGTGTTTCTAGAGCATTTTTCTATATACGAAAAGGCAATGCGCCTCGGTGATCGGTGGATCAATTTTCAATGAGATGGACCACAATATACCGGTATGCTTGGACTGAGTAAACTTTATGGTACATGTGAAACCATTTTACCCTGGTACTAAATAGCTGTGAAAGCCTACTTGATACGCTCTAGTAATGAACAAATTCCAAACGTTCCCTGTCACTGAGTCTTTTGGATCGAGAGATGAACTACTCGATATACGAGACGGGTGGACGAAAAAGTGAGAATATTCATCGGTGAATAGACTTTCGGCTAACCACTTTTGGCCTCGAGGGTATAGGATTTAATTAATATGAAAATCAAGACTATGTAGTGCGTGATGCAAAATAGGTAATCATTTTTTTACATACTATAAGATTTATTTTACCACGAGGTCCTTTGTGCTTCCCTATATGTTTGGATAAATGAACAATGTTGTATATAGGGACCTAAACGCATATCTATGTTTTGAGGTACTGTAAAACTAAGGCCGACAAAAAAAATTCTAAAATTTACTTAAAGTAGTCATGAGGCGGAGCTATATTAGGCATAGAACGAAGGAAGCATAAGGATAGTTCAGTTCTCTTGATATATCCCCAAAAGAGTCTCCACTTTGGAGTTATGGGTCCCAAGCAGTGATGCACTTAGGGGTAAATGGTAGTGGGTGCAGGAGTGCTTGTCTCCAAATCCACCGCTCCCCCAAGGTCGGGTTGTTGGTTTGATGGGCTCGATGATTTTCCCCTGGAAGATGTTAGACACCATGTCCAGTTTGGTGTCACACCCCAGGTTTTAGGTCTAGGCCTAAATATATTCCATGCGAGGGGTTGCCTATTGTTTAGAATCGCCAGCTTGTTTTATCTAAAAATAAACAAATGGTTAAGGTTAGCCTTTCCGAGATAATCCTAAGGCATGTTTAATTCTGCGATGGTTCATAAATTTTTATTGGCGGGTTTGGTAATTGGATTACAAGTCAGGAAGTTATTAGGCAGACCGGTTTGTGACACCCTGTTTATTAAAATAACGAGTGATAATCCCTCTACTAAAATAAAAAAGAATCTCAAATGGATCTTTCTTAAAATCACGCTTGAAAACCAATTAGTTACTAATCACCTATTATTTAATCAAGTCGCGTGTCAACTTTAAATTTTAATTAAATTACTGTAAATAAAGCCATTCACCATAAATTATGACAGATAAATAATTAAATTCACAATCACATAAGTAATTCTAAATACTGAAATAAAATAAACTCCAATGGAATAAACCATCGGTTTACAATCCAATACAATGATATATTAAAACTGAATTAAATAAAACTGAAATAAAAGTAGACATTGGGCGACATGCCCGGATAATAACGGACTAAAGCCTATCTAGAATCATAAAGATATAAAACAGCTACACAATCCCGGCAACACTCCATAGTTGTTGCAGCTTCGATGACTTGGAAATGATGATCATGCTTGGCATCCTTGGGGTTGGACAACTAAAAGTTTTTGGCAAATATTTTGATACGGGTCAGAGCCCAAAACCTTTTGAAACTATATTGCAAGTAATTAAAATGCATTAATAAATATGTTTACATTCTTCCATATTTAAATTGGTGTTGCACTCCCATGAGATAATACTCACCCCTCAACTATTGTGCTCACCTAACGTATGCATTTTAATATCCTAGTTATATTACCCAACCTAACTAGTGTCATTATACCCTTATGTCCACCCGCTACTCCATGTCACTCGTATTTTATATAATTATTTTCACATCCACTTAACAATTATTGATGATGCTAAGATTTAGCACCACCGGATGAGTGATAATGAGCTCAAACAGTAGTAACCATGGCAGCCATAGAGATGTATAAGTGTATAAGTATGTAGAAGGAGATGAGTATAAGAGGAAATAAGACAATAATGTATAGTGGTTCAGCCAATTTGGCCTACATCCACTGTGAGTGTGTGATCCACTAAGTATGGGCACTAATGGCCTTGGATACAATGCACATAACTCACTCTCTCTTTCTCTACTGTGTGTACAAGCAAAGTTTTAGCTAGGGTTACAATAAATTGATCGATCCCCTGTAGGGTTGTAGGTGACAAGTATATATAGGTCTTGGGGGGTGTAGTGTACCCCCCAAGTATGCATGGTGCATGTGAATGATGATCTAGCCAATCCCCTGTTGACACCTGTAGATGCCAAATGATGACATAATATTCCCTCACGTGAGGGTGTGATTTTGTTATAACGATCTCCCATGTGCCATGTGAGCCTCACGCGCACTGTTCCACGCATCTCCCAAACCACGCGCTGTGATGATATCACCCTCAGCCTATGAGCCGAGGCTGAGGGAAAAGTTCCTTCCGGTAGTGAGTCTGGCCTAATTTAGGCCTCGTACTGTCGTACCCTCGGAGGTTCATCTGGGGCCTGATGAGAGGTCGGCCCCATGGAGGGTCGTCTAGCCTGCTGGAGGGGTCGGCCCCTGGAGGGTCGTCTGGCCTGATGAGGGGTCGGCCCCTTGGAGGGTCGTCTGGCCTGCTGGAGGGGTCGGCCCCCTGGAGGATCGTCTGGGGCCTGATGAGGGGTCGACCCCTTGGAGGGTCGTCTGGGGCCTGATGAAGGGTCGGCCACTTGGAGGGTCGTCTTAGCCTGAACCTGGTGGAGTACGCCATCGGCCTGGCCGAGGGTGTACGCGGGTATATCAATCACCCCCAGCCATAGGTGCTGTTGAGATGGCTGAGGGATAATATTGCAGATGAGATGAGTGTATGGTCAGTTAGATGAATGACACCTGTCAAGCTGATGTTTCCAAGGCGTGGCGGCTGCACACTTGGCCTGGGACTTTGTGCCCTAATGATGCCCTCCTCGTGGGCTGTGCACTGCCTTGGGTAATAGGCCCACTCATTACTAAGGTATTTAAATGATTTTTGAAGTTTTATTCCCCTTCTTCTTCTTCCCGACCACGCTCTCTCTCTCTAGTCTTTCACCAGCTTCATTGCCATTTCTGCACCTTCACCGCTTTGAGCTTTGGCAGTCTTGTTCTCTTCCCTCAGGTAATCCCTCTACCCCAGTGTCCTCTTTTACTTTCATTTCTTTCTCTGCTTTAGGCTTGTATGGTCGGACTTAGGCTGTTTTATATCATTTCCGGTATCTTCTCCGGCGACGGGTTTTCGAGTGTTCTTGAGCTTTCTTGAGTAAAACCCTTGATTTCTTTCGTTTCGATCCAAAAGTCCAACCTGGTCAACTGTAAACTTGTTTGTAGTTAAGTTCCCCAAATTCCTCCAAGTGTAGGGTCTCCCCCTTGATGCTTAGGAGGCTTTATAGCTTAGCTGAGGAGTTCCCTTCCTTGAGAGAGAAATTATTTGTTGAGATCAGACGAATAGAGGAAGAGGAGGAGAGGATACGAGGGCCCGACCCTAATTGGGTACGACCCATCTTTCCTATTCCTCTAGACACAATAAAACCATTTGAACCGTCTAAGTCTTGTGGGTCGTCCCATCGTCCAGCCGAGTGTTATTCAAGTGATATGGATGAGAGAGCATCCTCTCCAACTGGCACTGGACCTTCTGGTAGAATTGAGACATCTGACCTAAGCCCAGGCCGACAGGCCGAGGGTATGGTCCCCTCCGAGGCTATCCCTGTGACAACCCTATCTCCACATGCCTTCCAGATGGCCTTTCCCCATGGACCTCTGGCAGATGACGAGGCTGAGGGAGAGGGGACTGAGGACGAGGGCCATGACTCAGATGACCAGGTTGATACCTCCCATTCCTAGTCCTATATCTCCTCCATTAGGGATCGCGACCTCTTATGGTGGAGACATGCCTATGGAATGCCCCCCGACATAACCATGAGGGTTCCCTCTGAGTCTGAGAGGGTTTTTGAGGGTGAAGAGGGTGAGGTTGTAGTGTATGAACAAATGTTCAAAGTTGGCGTCACGTTCCCTCTGCATCCTGTTATCGTAGATATCCTATCAGCCCTCGGTATTGCCCCCTCTCAGCTTCTTCCCAACTCCTGGAGGACGATACTAGGTTACATCTCCCTACGAAAGAATGCTTTCACTGATGAGCCCTCAGCTGACATATTCTTGGCCTGCTACAATATCACCTCTTCGTCCAAACAGCCTGGGTACTATCATCTAGGGGCGAGGAGGTCTAAGAAAAAACTTCTCCACGTGGCACAAACCTCCAACCACGATTGGAAGAAGAGATTCTTCTTCGTCTCTGGGGAGTGGGAGTTCTTCGCCGAGGCATCTCCTGTAGCCGATGGTCCGAGGGTCCCCCGAAGATGGTCTAACCCGTCAATGAAGGCCATGTCAGACCCCGGACTTAGCCTGGAAGAGAAAGATATTATTGAATATCTGAGAGGACGAGGGTGAGGGGGTGAACTTCCAAAGTTTGAAGATCTGATGACCCCTCGGTTCCTCAAGGAAGCTGGTCTGAAGGTCGGCCCCCTTACAGAACTATGTGAGTTGTACTTTTCTTTACTTTCTTCAAGTGTTTCCTTTTTATCTCTACATTTTTCTCACGTGTCGTCCCCCTTTCAGGTCATCCTACTGGTGTATCAGACTGTCTTTGGGAAATGATTGCTCCCAGTTTACTATCAGGCTTGGCAAAGAAGAAGGGCAAGGAGCCTCAGTAGGCTTCGAGGAAGACGAAGGCTATGGGGCTGACGGTTGTTGAGCCGACAACTGATAGCCACAAAAGAAAAGAGCCTGAGGTTCCTGTTGACCCTCGGCCGGATTCTCGGACGAGGGCCAGAGTCGAAGCATCTGAAGGGACTGCTTATTCGTCCAGTATAGGGGCCTTCTGGTCCCAGAACTTGGCACTTCTGAGGGCCGAGACCTCATCACTCATCGCAAATTTGAGGGAAGCCAATGCATTAATGTTTTCTGCTCCCTCGGCTGCTGATTACGACTTTCTGTCAAAGATGCCTCCAGCCAAAGTGTATGACTATGGTCTGCATGCTCTAGCCCAGGTATTGGTCTTGATTAATTTCTTTTAATTGCATTCTTTCTATAACTGTTTCCTCGGCCTCTTGACATCTGCTTATTTTTCTGTGCAGTCTGTATGCGCCTTTACCTCGGCAACTAAATGGATGGCTGAGAATCAGGAGAAATTCCATGAGGCCGAGAGGGCGATCCATCATGAGGCCAACCTGCAGGCTGACTTAGATACTAGAAAGGCTGAGCTAGAGAGTGCCAGAACTGAACATGCATGAATTATGGACGAGCTGATGAGGCAGCATGATGAGGACCTGAAGGCCAAAGACTTGCTTCTGAAGGAGAAAGATGAAGCCATGACCCATCGGGAGGCCCAGTTTAAGATTGAGCTATCTGAGGCTGTGAAGAAAGTCGAGGCAGATGCTGTGGAAGCCTTTAAACTCTTCGATGAGTTTCAAGGCTTCAGCCTTGAGTATTTGGAGAGAGGAATAAGAACGGCCTATCAGTGGGTCGTCCTTAAGTTCGGCGACGTCATCTCTTCAGTCCGTCCCTCTCTGGAGGCAGTTCAACTGGATGACCCCCTGATTGGCGAGGCTCTAAACCAGGTGGAATCCCAAGTGCAAGTCGAGGGGGTCGGCACGTTTGAAGATCATCCAGTTGTGGTCATTAAGGAAACCCCTCTTGTGGATGTTGAGGCCCTGCCCTCTGATATTGTTCCATAGGGTGGCTGTCTATAGCCCATACCCTCTTGATGTAATTGACATTTTTGTACTCTATCTTGTAGAACACTTGATATTTCATTTATACTATCATCTCCTTTGCTGTCTTCCATATTTGCCTCTTATATTATTTGTGTTGTCTCTTTGTTAATGCCACTAACCCCTCCCTCGTCTTTCTTGAGGACCATGGTGGGGTCGTCCCCTCCATTGGCCCTCATTATAGCCGAGGGTTACAATAACCAAACTAATGGCTTTTAATAAAGTGTTCCCTCGTCTTTCTTGAGGACCATGGTGGGGTCGTCTGCTCCATTGGCCCTCATTATAGCCGAGGGTTATAATAACCAAATTAATGGCTTTAAATAAGGTTTTCCCTCGTCTGTCTTGAGGATCATAGTGGGGTTGTCCCCTCCATGCGACCTCATTATAGCCGAGGGTTACAATAACCAAACTAATGGTTTTTAATCAAGTGTTCCCTCGTCTGTCTTGACGACCATGGTGGGGTCGTCCCCTCCATGCGACCTCATTATAGCCGAGGGTTACAATAACCAAATTAATGGTTTTTAATCAAGTGTTCCCTCTTCTGTCTTGAGGACCATGGTGGGGTCGTCCCCTCCATGCGACCTCATTATAGCCGAGGGTTACAATAACCAAACTAATGGTTTTTAATCAAGTGTTTCCTCGTCTATCTTGAGGACCATGGTGGGGTCGTCCCCTCCATGCGACCTCATTATAGCCGAGGGTTACAATAACCAAACTAATGGTTTTTAATCAAGTGTTCCCTCGTCTGTCTTGAGGACCATGGTGGGGTCGTCCCCTCCATGCGACCTCATTATAATCGAGGGTTACAATAACCAAACTAAGGGTTTTTAATCAAGTGTTCCCTCATCTGTCTTGAGGACCATGGTGGGGTCGTCCCCTCCATGCGACCTCATTATAGCCGAGGGTTACAATAACCAAACTAATGGTTTTTAATCAATTGGTCCCTCGTCTTTCTTGAGGACCATGGTGGGGTCGTCCCCTCCATGTGACCTCATTATAGCCGAGGGTTACAATAACCAAACTAATGGTTTTTAATCAATTGGTCCCTCGTCTGTCTTAAGGACCATGGTGGGGTCGTCCCCTCCATGCGACCTCATTATAGCCGAGGGTTACAATAACCAAACTAATGGTTTTTAATAAAGTGCTCCCTCGTCTTTCTTGAGGACCATGGTGGGGTCGTCCCCTCCATGCGACCTCATTATAGCCGAGGGTTACAATAACCAAACTAATGGTTTTTAATAAAGTGCTCCCTCGTCTTTCTTGAGGGCAATGGTGGGGTCGTCCCCTCCATTGACCCTCATTATAGGCCGAGGGCCGTTCTCTGGAGATGTTTTCATGCGTACTAGAACTGATAAACACAGGATGAGGGGAAACACTGATATTTCTCATTAATTTTCCAAGTGTTCTGTTGGAGCAACACCTATTACAATTATGGTCCATCAAGACCTTACAACACTATTGATAGTATTTTTTCAAATGATCTGCATTCTAGGGGTTGGAAAAGGGTTCCCCCTCTAGGTTTTCTAGTCTATAGGTCCTAGGGACGACTTCATCTATGACCCTATATGGGCCATGCCAATTAGGATGTAGCTTGTTGGGATTTTGCCAAGTCTTTTTGAGGACCAAGTCCCCCACTGCAATTGGCCTATGCTTGACCCTCTGATTGTAAAACCTTGCGGTCCTCTGCTGGTAGGCGGCCCGCCTTATCTCGGCATCTTTCCTCCTTTCCTCAATCAGGTCTAAGTTGAGTCTCCTCTCTTCTGTATTTCTCTGGGGGTCATACATTTGGACCCTATGAGTAGGAAACTCAATCTCGGTGGGGATGACGGCTTTTGAGCCATAAGCTAGCATGAATGGGCTTTCTCCGGTAGAGGTCCTCACTGTCGTCCTGTATGCCCACAACACGACATATAACTCATCGACCCATCTTCCTTTTTCCTCCTCAAGCCTCTTCTTGATTCCATCTAGGATTGTCCTGTTTGTAACTTCTGTTTGCCCATTGGCCTGAGGTCGGCCTGGGGTGGAGAAAAATTGTTTGATACTCACCCTTTCACAGTACTTCTGTAGAGAGGTATTCTTGAACTGAGTCCCGTTATCCAAGATGAGGGTGTTGGGGAGACCATATCTGCATATAATATTTTTCCAGATGAACTGGAAGGTCTTCTGCTCTGTAATTGTAACCATTGGTTCAGCCTCCACCCATTTTGAGAAAGAGTCAATAGCTACGATGAGGAACCGATAGTTATTGACTTCTCTTAGTGAGGTTCCTACGAGGTCGATCCCCCCCCACTAAAAATTTCCATGGGGATGTAATGGAGGTAAGAGGCTGATGGGGTTGGTGAGGGATGGTGGCAAATCTCTGGCATTTATCTCACTTTTTCACATATGTCGCGGCGTCTTTCCCCAAGGTCGGCCACCAGTACCCTTGGGTGATCACCCTCTTCGCTAGGGATCTGCCCCCGATGTGGCTTGAGCACGATCCTTCGTGCACATCTTGCAAAATGTAAGGGACTTCTGTGGGATGCACACACCTAAGTAAGGGGAGCAAAAACCCCTTTTTGTACAAAGTGTCTCCGATGACAGTGAATTTTGCAGCCCTGTACCTCAGCTTCTTCCTTTCTTGCCTTGCTTCTGGCATCTCACCCTCTTTAATGTATCTGATCATAGGGTCCATCCATGAAGCTTCTTGAGAAACATTTAGGCAATTGCCAAGTGTTCCCTTTACATCTTCAATAGTTGGCTAAAGCAAAATTTCTACTGGGACCGTCCTCCTGATGTCTGTCCTAGTTGCCGAGGCCAACCTCGCAAGGGCATCAGCACGGCCATTGTCAAGCCTAGGTATCCTCTTTAATTTCACTTCTCTGAAGCCTTTCAATAATGACCTCACCTTCTCCAGGTACCTATCCATCCTTTCGTCATTGGCCTCGTAGGCTCCTAGTATCTGATTCACTACTAGCCTTGAATCATTATTCACCCAAATCTGGCCGACACTAAGAGATCTGGCCAAGGAGAGGCCTGCTATCAAGGCCTCATATTCGGCCTTTTTGTTGGAGGACTTAAATTTGAACCTCAGGGCATACTCAATGTCTGTGCCGTCGGGTGCTGATACTATCAATCCAGCTCCACTCCCGCTTTCGCAAGAGGACCCGTCGACGAAGAGACTCCACACGGTATGTTCTTTTGAGAAACTTCCCTCGGTGAGGGATCCCTATCTAAAGATGTATCTTCCCTCTTAATTTTCAGCCGCTTTCCTTCTAGCGGTGCTTGTCTCAGCCCTATCTGCGGGTGTGTCGGTGGGCCTGTCTTGTTGTGTATCTGTCTTCCCGAGGGTCTCACCCTCGGCTTCATCACCTTCCCAAGTAAACTCAGCCACGAAATCCGCCAGCGCTTGCCCCTTAATGGCCATCCTAGGCTGATACACTATGTCAAACTCCCCCAGCTCTATAGTCCAGGCCATTAGCCTGCCTGATTTTTCTGGCTTGTGTAGGACTTGCCTAAGAGGAGAGTCGGTGAGGATGACCATTGTATGGGACTGGAAGTATGGCTTCATCTTCCTTGAGGCATGGATCAAGGTGTAGGCTAACTTCTCCATCCTTGGGTATCTTTGCTCTGCCCCCTGAAGTGCCTTATTGTTAAAATACACTGGCCTCTGTACCCCGTCTTCATCTCTGACGATTACTGCGCTAATGACCGACTCAGAGACATCCAGATACATGTAAAGTCGTTCACCCTGCACTGGTCGTGACAACAGCAAGGGAGACCCTAAGTATGACTTTAGATCCCTGAAAGCCTCATCACACTCTTCACTCCATTCGAAGGCCTTCCTAAGGATCTTGAAGAATGGCAAACACTTGTCTGTGGCCCTAGACATGAACATGTTCAAGGCATCAACTCTCTCTGTGAGTCTCTGAACGTCTTTAATGGACTTGGGGGTCTTCATCTCAACAAGGGACTTTATCTTTTCAGGATTGGCCTCGATGCCTCTTTGGTTGACAATGAACCCCAAGAACTTCCCTGCTCCGATCCCGAAGACACACTTGGCCGGGTTAAGCTTCATCTAGTATTTGTCCATCGTATTAAAGGTCCTCTCCAGGTCTGCCACATGATCCTCTGCCTTCAAACTCTTAGTCAACATGTCATCTACATAGACCTCCATAGACTTCCCAATTTGGTCTTCGAACATTTTATTTACCAGGCGCTGGTACGTTGCCCCCGCATTTTTTAGGCCAAAGGGCATGACCCTATAATAGTATATCCCCTTGTCAGTGATGAAGGCTGTCTTCTCCGAGTCTTCAGGGTTCATGAAGATCTGGTTATACCCTGAATAGGCATCCATGAAGCTCATGAGCTCATGGCCTGCGGTAGCGTCTACCATCTGGTCAATGCGGGGGAGAGGGAAGCTATCTTTGGGACAATGCTTGTTGAGGTCTGTGAAGTCCACACACATTCTCCACTTCCCGTTGGCCTTTGGAACAATGACTGCATTGGACAACCATTCGGGGTAGATGACCTCTCTGATAAACTCAGCGTCTTCTAATTTTTTGACCTCATCCCTAATGACCTCATACTTTTCTCTAGAGTAAATTCTCCTCTTCTGCTTTACCAGCTTCACTCCCTCTACCACATTGAGCTTGTGGCATATGATTTCAGGGTCAATCCCCGGCATATCTATATGACTCCATGCGAAGACGCTTCGTCTTCTCCTCAACAGTTTAATGAGGTCTTCCTTGATATTGGGCTTCAGAGACTTGCCGACTTAGACGGTTTTTTCCAGGTCATCCTCATCGAGGATGATGGATTCTACCTCTTCCGCGGCCTCTCCTTTCTTGAGCTTTGTCTCATCCCTGGGGTCTAGGGTATTAATATTGTAAGTGGTCATAGCCCTCTTGTGTGCCTCCTTTTCTTCAGTGGAGTTGTAGTAACATTCTCGCGCTGTCGTCTGGTCTCCCTGAACTTCCCCCACCCCGTAAGGGGTAGGAAATTTAATCATCTGATGGACCGTAGACGGCACAGCTTCAAACCCCTTGAGGGCCACATGCCCCAATATGATGTTGTAAGCCGAAAACACATGTTCATCCATCACAAAGAAACTGACATTCTTGGTAAGCCATCTCGACCACTCATCCACCACCCTGACATCGGCCTCATACACCCCAAGGGGATGAACCTTTTCCCCACTGAACCCAATCAATGGATGATGGTATGGGACGAGTCTAGCACGGCTGAAACCTAAGGCTTTGAAGCACGGCCAAAATATTACATCTGCAGAACTTCCCCCGTCGACCAATATCCTCGGCACCTCACACCCATGCACCCTAGTTGTGATGACGAGTGGGTCGTCGTGTGGGGCTAGGAGTCCTTTAAAGTCCATTCTCAAGAATCCCACTATCATAGTGTCCATGTCGACCTTCTTCCTCTTTTTTGACTTGACCTCCAGAGAGGTCTAGTGTACCGTCTTCGTCACTGCCTTGGCCTCAGCCACATAGGCCTTCCTCTCAGCAACCTCAGACCTTCCTCCTTCTAGACCCCCGGAGATCATTCCCACTCCGAGCGAGATTATATTAAGCCTCTTCACAGGGCCTTAGTCATCTCTCGGCGGGAGGTCAGGGTCATCCTCATCGTCAGAAGGGTCGTCCCCTCTTTTTTGAGGACCTTCTCTACATGCATCGCCCCGCTTCTTTCTGGGGTCGTCCCCTCGGCCCCTCTTGAAGGCACCTTTGTCGATGTACTTTCTGAGCTTCCCTTATTTCAGCATCTTCTCAATCTCATCTTTCATAGCAAAGCATTTGTCTGTTACGTGGCCGTGATCTTGGTGAAATTCACACCACAGGTTCTTATTCCTCTTGTTGGGGGTTGCCCTCAACTTCTCAGGCCACTTCAGGGATCGGTCACACTTTATCTCATTGAGTATCTGCTCACAGCTGACCATCATAGGGGTGTAACCAGCGAACTTGTCGTTCGTGGACCTCTTCTTCCCCTCTTTGTTCTTCTTAGGGTATTTACCCCCACTAGCGCCTCCTTTTTCGTCTTCGTATTTTGCGGCTATCGCCTCTTCGGCATTCATCACCTTTCCTGCTGTTGACAGCAATTCAGCAATCGTCCTAGGGGGGTCTTCAGCAAGCTTCCATAACATCTTCCCCTTTTGGAGTCCTCCAATCAGGGCTGTCATAGATATGCTCTCCTCATAGTCTTCCACCTCTAGCTTTTCTTTATTGAATCTGCCTATGTAGTCCCTCAAACTCTCATTCTTCCCCTACTTAACATAGAGCAGGTTGGTGGTCTTCTTCTGTGGCCTCACCCCAAAGTAAAAGTTGTGGATGAACAGGTCTGCCAACTGCTTAAAGTTTTCAATGGAATTTTTTGGAAGAGACGTGTACCAAACATGTGCAGCCCCCGTCAGGGTACCGAAGAAGGCACGACAACTCCTCTCATCTGAGATAGAGTATATGTCTGCTGCTGATTGATACATCTCAACATGGTGGATAGGGTTGGTTCTCCCGTCGTATCTTGGGGTGACCACAGGTGGCTTGAACTTTGGTGGCGTAGGGAAGTTGACTATCTTAGCCACAAAGGGTGAGCCTATGGTGTATCCCCTCTGAAGAGGGTACCGGCTTTTCAGTATATCGCCAATCTTGTCCTCCAGTCGCTGGATTGAGTCATTCCAGGGCCTCACAGGGTCGGCTTGGCCGATGTTATCCCCTGACGCCTCTTTAAGGTGGACGGAGGATTTTGCTGCGGCAGGCCTGTGTCGACTGTTTACTTCCCTTTGGCCGTCATCCCGTCCTTGGGGTTGGCCATCTGCTGCCTCCCTCCTGGACCTCGCAGCACTTCTTGTCCTGGACAATTTTTCCCGCAGGTCATTTACTGGGCCCAGCCTCTCAAAGGCCGACCCCCTGCTCAAGCGATCAAAAGCAGAGCCTCTCGGGCGATCATCAGGATTTGGTCTCCTGCACTTTCCTCTACTATCCTAGAGAGGTCGTACAGTATTGTTGGAGACCTCATATGGCTCCCAGCATTCTATAGGGGCCTCCTCTCCCTCCAGGTCGTCATACCTGTCCTCAGGGCAAGGGTTTCCTTGCCTCCCTAGGCGTAGACGCTGGGGGTCAGTAACATCCCTACGCCGCTGAGGGGGTGGCAGGACTTTGCGTGGTGCCTGGGGTGGTCCCCTGGCTTCACGCTGCCCTGGAGCTACTGCCGAAGTAATCATCTCAGGTGAAACCCCTGGTGGTCTTAGTATGTTCTGGCTTAGACCTGTGAACTGTTCTGCATCATTCGCTGGCTTGCTGCCAGAGACTTCAAGGCTGCCGCCACATCAGCCATCTCAGACTGAGGTGGTGGTTGACTGGAACTGGGTCCTCCCCTATCATCCGGCGGGGGAAGTGGTGGTGGTGGCATCTCAGGTTCCATGTGTTTGAGCTATGAAAAGCTGAACTGAAGAAAAGACTGGTGAACTTGAGAACCTTAGTGGGTCTCTTTCAATGGTGAAACATCTCCTCTCAGGGGGAGAGTTGGCTCACCACCAGAGTGCCCAGTGAGGTCAAGCTGTACAAGGGAAGAGATGTCTTCCCACAGACGGCGCCAAACTGATGATGCTAAGATTTAGCACCACCGGATGAGTGATAATGAGCTCAAACAGTAGTAACCATGGCAGCCATAGAGATGTATAAGTGTATTAGTATGTAGAAGGGGATGAGTATAAGAGGAAATAAGACAATGATGTATAGTGGTTCAGCCAATTTGGCCTACATCCACTGTGAGTGTGTGATCCACTAAGTATGGGCACTAATGGCCTTGGATACAATGAACATAAGCTCACTCTCTCTCTCTCTACGTCGTGTACAAGCAGAGTTTTAGCTAGGGTTACAATAAATTGATCGATCCCCTGTAGGGTTGTAGGTGACATGTATATATAGGTCTCTGGGGGTGTAGTGTACCCCCAAGTATGCATGGTTCATGTGAATGATGATCTAGCCAATCCCCTATTGACACCTGTAGATGCCAAATGATGACATAATATTCCCTCACGTGAGGGTGTGATTTTGTTATAACGGTCTCCCATGTGCCATGTGAGCCTCACGCGCACTGTTCCACGCGTCTCCCAAACCACGCGCTGTGATGATGTCACCCTCGGCCTATGAGCCGAGGCTGAGGGCAAAGTTCCTTCCGGTAGTGAGTCTGGCCTAATTTAGGCCTCGTACTGTCGTACCCTCGGAGGGTCGTCTGGGGCCTGATGAGGGGTCGGCCCCTTGAAGGGTCGTCTGGCCTGCTGGAGGGGTCGGCCCCCGGAGGGTCGTCTGTCCTGATGAGGGGTCGGCCCCTTGGAGGGTCGTCTGGCCTGCTGGAGGGGTCGACCCCCTGGAGGGTCGTCTGGGGCCTGATGAGAGGTCGGCCCCTTGGAGGGTTGTCTGGGGCCTGATGAGGGGTCGGCCACTTGGAGGGTCGTCTGAGCCTGAACCAGGTGGAGTACGCCATCGGCCTGGCCGAGGGTGTACGCGGGTATATCAATTATAATTCTCAATTATAATTAATCAATTCCTTTCAAATAACTTTCACTAGTTATTAATTCAATATTCACACCTTAGTGTCTTATGCTCATATGTAATTTTCTTCATTTTTATATAGGTATTTTCATATCACAACGAGTACAAATACATATATATCACTCACTATATATGTATATTTGATATCCCTCAGAGTAATAACTCACTGGATGCGAATCTCTAATATGCTATCAGGCTCCAAGGCATACATATATCATCCTGGGCCACCGGGTCAGAATCTCGCCATCAGAACCCAAATCGTAAACGTAGCTGGAGGCGGCTATAGTTTTAAGTCAGTGGGTCATAACCATACCACATTACACTACTTAGACTCCAGCCTCATATAGAGTGGGCACACACAAACCTATGACCCTGGGGACCGATACTACACTTGTTGGGATTCGCCAGGAGAGATTGACAATGGCACACAACATCCACCGATGGTATCCCCACTAGAGTGGTATGCTTATATATATATATATATATATATATATATATATATATATATATATATATATATATATATATATATATATATATATATATACTGTCTCTATTACCATATATATATATCCAATATCTCGGCTAACCATGCCTATCACTCGTAGCACTAGCCTATACTCCCAAGTCTAAACTCAACTCCAAATTATTAAATAATCACTTATTTTATTTATTTATCCTTTATAATAATATTCTGGACACGTAACCATTCTGAAAAAGCCTGTATCCCTTTTTTATCGAACTTTCATCTCGAATTCATTATTAAATTTCCCGAGTATTATTCCTCCCAAATACTCTAAATCTCACCCAGAATGTATCGAATCATCACAAAGTATTTTTATCACTGTTATAATAATAGTTCTAGAGGTCCTAAGTTATTCACAAACCTCCTAAATCAATCCGGGATTAAGCATTTAGCCAAACCCATCAAATAAACCAACCTAAGCATAACAGGGCTGCCGAACCAGTTCGGGTTGAGAGCAAACTGATTCGCCCCTTCAGAATAGCCCTGGTCTGCATATTTAAAAATTCAACAAGAGTTTCGTCAATTCAATTCACCAATAAACCCAATTCCACCTAGAATTTCATTATCTATTAATGCAAAATATTATTATACTCAATTTCATATTTAAATTCGTCTAAAGATCAATCAATTTATGGGATTCAATACCTTAATAAAAATTGCACAATGTCTTAATTATATCACAAAATTATACTAGTCTTATATCGTTTTCATTCAAGTTAAAACCTTTCAATTTAGATTAAACTCAGAATTCTTATGGAATAATTATCACTTTCACTTTTATGAAATCATTCCCCAAATACCATATTTTCACATGTGAATCCAGCCCAAAATAATTGTCACCAACTCTAAGATGAATTGAATTGCACAAATTAAATAATAATCAAGTTAATCAGTTGCCTTAATCAACTTGTAGACTCTGAATTTGTATTAAGAAATCTCTTGGTGATGATCCTAGCCCAGAATATCTTTAAGCTCTTCCCAATTCTTGCCTCTATTGATCAACCCCTTTGAGTTTCGTCTAGAATTTTCTTCTTCTTTTCTCTCTAACTTATCTCTTAGGCTTTTGATATAACAAATAAACCTCTTGATATGATAATGTGGTTGTTCTCTCACCCCCTAACCTTTCATTATATAAGCCTAGTCCCAAAATTAGGTTAACATGCATAATTAAAATGACTTGAATACTTAATTTTGATTATTTTGACCTATTTCGGATCAACTGTGCACCCGAAATTATCATCCGAGTCACCCATCATAAATACACTATCTCATTTCCGACGCTACCTCACACGCACGTCCCCAATAAGATACTGTCAACATGTCTCTTTTACTTACTTACGATGTAATTGTAACACCCCGTCTAATTAAATACTGAGTAGCTACTCCTTTATTAAATTAATACATAATATCAATTTGGTTCAGTCTTAGCATCACTGTCGAAAATATTTAATTAATTACTAGCCACCTAATATTTAAAATAAAGACATGCCAAATTTTATTAAATAAGATATCAATTAACCAAGAATGAAATCATCACCCATTAATTGCATAAACAATCTCATACGAATAACCAATGTAAAGAAATGAACTGAGTTTGGAGTAAACACTCCAATAATAATGCCAGAGTAATATAAAATCCCGATACAAGAGTCTAAATGAATAAACCAACATCTGAAAGAAAACTGAAAGTCTGAGAATGCTATCTCTAAATGGAAATGGGCGACATGACCTAACAGATGAGTAGCCCTGAGTAGAATCAAGTACAAAATATGGAGGCGTCTAATACCAAGATCCTGTAACTTCTACAGCAGCTACAACACGTCAATTTAATGAAACTCATATGTTTAGCGTCCCTATGGATGGGCACCTAAAAGGTTTTTACAGATAAAATAGATTTGGAGGAAAACCAGTCAGAGCCCGAGGTGAAAACAGTTTAAAATATAGCAAGTGTTCAAATTACAATTAAACAACGCATATTATAAACATGTTTGTTGCATACTCTCACATGAGTTTATCACCTCTAACCTAATGTCCACGCTTAACGGATACCCTTAACCCATCCAAGTTGTGCCAATATCTAACTAGTCTGTACTAACCCGTGCTATCACATTCTAATATAAGGTGTCTACTCGTATTGCACAAACAAGTTTTATTTTTAACTCACATCCACATTCATTAAATTACTTATCGCAAGTGTTATTTAAATTCTCATATTCGTAGCCCATTCAAATATTTTAGTTATTCACATTTACTAAGTAATAGTGAACCAGTCACAAGTATATATATAAATCACTCTCAATACATATAAACATATATGGCACCCAAAGGCTAAGTTGCGGTGCATGCATACTCAACTATCGAATCCCGATACGTCTCGTACATAAGGATCACATGTTCCGAATCGCTCAGGAACCGTCTCAATACAAATCACACATATTGGAGGCGAACATAGTTCACATACCCATGGGTCACGCACATACCTACGCTCCTATGGTCAACCGACTTATCAACTCACAAATACGTCATTCACAGTCCTCTGTCCTTAAGGTACCAGTCTGAATCCCCCCGAAGGCACACAAAGATAACACGATCTTTTTCCAAAAATCAACCTCCCGTGATAGCAAGTATGGTAGGTATATCATACACATAGTAATCCATATACTAAGTATTCCCACAATTTAGGTAATCATCATTTTAGTATAGGTATGTTTCAGCCCCATATCGTATGTCTCACACATATAATGATATCGTCTCATTTATTCTACACAACAGATTTTTAAAGCGATAATTCACGACGTATAGCTCCGAGTACGTATCTTATCCCAAAAAGGGTTACTAAATTCCCCGCTAGTATATAAGGTTTTCTCAGTATTTAAAGTTTCCCACTTTTAGTTTTTAAACTCAAATTATAATTGGAGCAAAAGATATTCAGTTTCTCATAACTTACAATTGTACCTCACTAATCGAATATTCGTAACTCTACCACTTAACCTCAATTAAATCTAATAATTTTTCGGGCTTCAAATACCATCCTATTGGTCTTCCATAAGTACCAATGTTCTCAATATATCATCACTAAAGAGTTCTAAAGGATGGAAGTTATTCAATTATTTAAAGGAAAAGTACTTCACTTTTTCCTAGAGGGGTCGATCAATTGAAGAAATGGATCGATCGATCTATGGTCGATCGATCGACATGCTTGGATAGATCGATCGATCAAGAAGTTATCTGCCCATAATTTCTTTGACAATTACGGGTTCTTCCAATTTTACACCCCAAATCCTCCATTACAACGTCCCAAACTCCCAAGAAAGTTTACTAATCATCCTATTAACATATTGGCATAATCTTTAACGTATTAGAATCATTAAATCATCATTTTCTTGGATCAAAACACCTAATTTTCATAAAAACCCTATTTCTTCTATTTCCTTCAAGATCTCCATATAACTCAACATAAATTCACAATTCCCTACGCACGGATCATGGTTTAATAACTAGTATATGCCTAGAAGTTTTTCTACATGAAGCCTACCCATATTCAATGTTTAATTCTCCAGTTTCACAATTATTTCACTTATTTATGATAAATCATCAAATCTAAACTATCATGTAAAACATATGCCTTGAATCTTCGCAAGATAAATCACTTGGCTATGATTAGAAGTTTTGATCCATTGATGATGGTATTGGTTGGTTCTCCCTCTCTTTTCGGTCACAAATCCGGCGATAGTGGTGGTGTGTGGGGGTTGTTTTGCCTTGGAAACCCTTGGAGTTTTCCTGAAACCCTTTCTTTCTTCTCACGTTACTTTATCTTGTGTTTAACAAATAATGGACCTAATAATCGTAAGTGTTTTCTGATAAATAAAACTTAAATTTCGTAGGTCACTATTCACCAAAAATAGGAATGACTAAAATACCCTCCCGGGTTGCCGGTTAGGCCTAAAAATGTCTCGGGACCCAAACTAAACCCCCAACTAGTGTTTTATGACTATCTCGACCCTTCCGGACACGTTGGCGTACTCAAAATGATCATGCAGATGACATAAAAACAAAATACTTTTAAATCCATTAAATTGGGTTTTGACACGACTAACACACACGTCCCAACTTAATTACCGAAACTGTCGAATTTTCAACTCACGACAATTTTAATAAATTCAATAATCACATATTACCATAATCACTCAGTAATATTCAACATTATCATAATATAAAGTGGGGTGGTCCCTTATGCGTGTATTTCAAATCAAACCAATTTTTACCAAAATTTTTTTATTCAACTTTTAATGTGCGCCAAACCAAGTTGTGAAAACCAATTCTTACTTTAAACCAATTTTATCTTGATTAATCCTAAACATGCATCTAGTGATTAAAGCATGTAAAATAATGTAAAGAATACTCACAACGCCAGATGTACGAGGAAAAAACCCAAAATGGGAAAACAACCTCAGACGGTCCAAGCCAGACAATCACTATGAACAAAGGTTTTACAAAGACAGATTAGACTTACTCAATGACTCGATCCCCACGGGTCTTGATGCTCCTTCTGATATTCTACCATTCTTCAATAGTGCCCACGCAGAAATTGAATCTTCCACGATACCTGTCCACATCACTCGACTCCACGAATGTCTCGATGCCCACTGAATGGCTTTGATTCGTCTATGACGTCGAACAAGAAGTCCTTCTCTTTTCTTCACCACAAAACCCTGATGTTCAATGATGGAACAAACATTCTTGGTGCAGCAAGATCACGTAAACATATAAGAATGATAACTCGGATCTTTACAAACTCTAAGGATGTGTTTAAGCTTTATAAACCTTAGAAAACTTATGCAAAACTCGTACTGGATCGTAATCTGATTTTCCAGAATGCACACTCTCGAAACTCTGATGAAACACGCTTTAAATAGGAATTAAGCGCTGCCTTGAAAAATGCATCGTTCGAACGACATAGGGTTGTCGTTCGTGCGACATATCCATCTCGTTTGAATGAGACTGGTTGTCGTTTGAACGAGCCCACGTGTCAGTGTGACTTTTAGTTTAAAACATCTCTTTTAAAGGAGATCCAAATAAGTCAAACTCTATTTCGAGCTTATCAGAATAAAATGTAGTGTAAACATTTAAAACACTTTTAAAAACCTTTTAAAACATTTTTCTTTTTAAATTACATCCTTATCTTTTATAAAAACAATTTCGAGCACCATTAATTAAACGCATTCATACCTGTGTGATATCGAAACACAATTAACTTTGAAGACGATTAAACTTGCACCAATTTAAACTTCGGCATGATTAATTCTTTGAATCTTTGCCGCAGCGTCTTCAATTTCTTCAATATGTCATAGACCAAGTGGGATCGTGAAAAAATAAAAATCTCCCTATGACATATTACAAACACAGTTTTGTTCACGGAATTAAGTCAAAACAATACAAGGACTCAATTGGAAACTTATGTCCTTAAATACTAACTCTCGTCTCGCTAGTTATTTAAATATGAATTAGTTTCCAATTAATTATCCCAAATTAATTTAATTAATCTCATAATTAAAAGAAATTTCATTTAATAAATCTCATAAATAAAAGCCATAAAAAACGGGGTATTACATACTTCCTACCCAATAACGTAATTTCGTCCCGAAATTCGGAAAGTAAGTCATACCTAGAAAAATTTGGGTATCCTCTGGTACTCAAAACAAAATACAAAGAAAGGCTCAATCACTACAGCCCCCGCTTCACAACAAGCTTGTTGACCACTCTCAACACTTTATTAGTTATAGGGATACACTTTCATAAATGCACCTCACATTGTGCTCTTACTAAACAACATTTAAATAAGAATAGCCTATACATTATTGGCCGCATTGTCTCAATATTATTGTGAGTTCTCACCTCACTTTGTATCAACTCTCGCATTTATCTAAACACAAAACACACATCCTCTGAGAACCCATAGAACATCTGACTAATCTTGTCCGTTCTTCGAATATCTGTTCCCGGTAGTGTGCCTTTTACAAAAGGAAAAGCCGTAAAGACAGTTGGTGGTTATCCCATTATAGTCATTGGACTCTAACTTATGACTGATCCCAACACTCTGATAATCCTCTCACCTCTAAGCATCCAGAGGAAGGATAGCAAGGTTTATCTACACAAAACATCTGTAAGCACCTGGTCCACTATAAATGGGTACGAGTTCTTTCACACAACTCTACAATTAGGTAATATCCTCTCCCCTTGACCATATTATACTTCATTTACTATCTATACCCGTTGTGGAAATCAAATGATCGCAATGAGTACAAAATTACTTTCATGCAGTTCCACCAGTCTTCAATCACCTTGCGCCTATTCCTCGGGCTATAGGCGATACAAATTTCTCAAAATGAAACTACTCCCACTACTTCCTTATACCCCATATTGAAGGTGGGTTTCAAGGATCGCATCCTAGTTCAGAATAATACTTGGCAGGACCACGTACCGGCACGATCACTATCTAATAGTGTAAATCACCCAAGGATATAATAATTACTTTCCTTCTTGAAAACCCATTCCACACATTCAAAGGAACTCGTTACTTATCTTTATGATTGCAACACATCAAAGAAATTTACTAACTTGACTCTTCCTCTACTGGAATCGTCGACTCGACATCAAGTTTTTGGTTGATACCCTTACTCCAATTGATTTCTTTCTATAAGTGGTGTAAGTGGGGGCTATTAATTATGTCCCTCTCAACACCGACTTCCATTTATAACTCCTCCCATTAAGTGGTACTTAATAACCCTCTTCTTCCCTCGGCATATACCAAAAGTACCGACCCGTGCACTTTTCACCACAATGTGCACATATGGACTCTTTATACCTTATTCACATTAGTATTCTATTTATGTGTAAGTCACTCTCAATATTCTACTGGGTAGAACTCCGCTCCAATTTGTCCATAATAGTTAAATATTTATCTTCTTAAGGGATACCCCCTTTTTAAATGGCTTCCCATTGCCTTTCAACCAATTCCGGACGTGCTACTCTGATTGCACATGAATCTATAGATTGTTGACTTCTCAGACACTTAATCCACTCTACCACTTCCATTTTATCATATTAGTCCAACAAGTATAAATTTCACCCATCTATTTCCAAGTCTCTTCTTCCGATGATTCTGACACCAGCAAATCAAGGTGTCCATACACCCTATACATCGTGCAAACGGGTTTAAACATCATACACGCTCATACATATGCCTAATTATTTATTAACCTTGTATTCGCAACGTGGCTATACCACTTGGACCATCTCAATTACCCCCGAATTTGAAATTCTAAATCCTACTTAACATCATTCCATCCTGCAACCTGCCGTAATAAAACAAAATTTTCAGTACTTCCTCACCACATAATTGGCTCTACTGGCCTTACATCATAATTTACCCTTTAACTTTCAGTTATAACTACATACTTCCATAACGATAGAGGTACGCAACTCATGGATGAATGGCCAGACATCTCCCTACTACCAACCTTACACTAAGTTTCACGCATGGGATGTCTCGCAAAGAGAAATCCAAATAAGGAACCCCTCAATACACTACTAGTTAGCATTATCAGTCATCATAATCCGTTAAGCCCTCAGTCCATAACATGTAACCTATAGTCCTGTCTCTTGACAAAAAAGTTACATCTCCTTCCGCAATTGCACTTAAACAAAGAACTTCTGAAAGACACTGTCACATAACATTGATGGTAATCACATTCCATAAGCATCATGCAAATATAATCGGGGCTCTCAAAATCCTGTCCCCAGACATAAAACTATGAGTATTAACTTCCATGTCTCTAAAGGGTGATATAACAATGCGCTCTTCCTATTACCACATCCTGAGCGTTAATTATAATAACCAACTAAATCTTTTCGCTGATCAGTAAACCAAATACACTCCGAATCATATCAATAAAATCCCTACACATATAGGGATTAAATATCCGAGACCATTATACCTTTCGAAGTCTCGATAATATATATAAATGCGAGCCCAACCCTATCGCAGATGGGGTCTTTCCAGAATAAAACATTTTACACCAAGGTAGTAACCCCGATAGACTTGCAATATTTACACACTATCGATTTAATCATTATTATAAAACCAAAATTAGGATAATATCATACTCTTATAACACAGACTAAAATGAATAATTTCAATAAAGTATATACCATTATCGATACACCCATTCATCCTCTGCGGATAACACTAACGGTAACCCCACTATACCAGGGAAAATATTCACATAAATAATAACATTCCCGATATACGCACTAAACTCGTCTCTCATGTGAATATAGAAATAATAAAAATGCAGTAACTCGTTCCTTTCACATACAACATGCAGCATCATATGAGGATATAACTCATACTTCTACTTTGCCAATCGCCCTGGCTGCTAAAATGGTTCCTGGACTTAACACACCTGTCCGTACCAAACCAAAAATTTCAATAACTATTGCCCTGGCTAGGCACCATAACCTTATCCCTATAATTTCTTCAAAAAAAATTTAACGCACGGGTTTCACTTCCCAAAAAATACCTCTACACATACTCCACTTATCTCCGGGCACACTGACCATGTTAGGGTTGTCCTTATCTCGAACGTTGGTAGTCTCGACTCTGATGACTACCTCCGTTATTCCCTTAGGTTTGATGGCCCTAAGGGACACGCTACTGGATTAGACAACTCTTACTGAAATCATCATCGTTCGATAAAATGTTTGCTATTCGAATCATTTAAATGGATCCCCTGATGGGTCTCCCCTTTGTGGTGCTTCACCAACACCGTTTCCCCGAGTCTTACTCTCTGACTAAATTCTTCGATTCTTGTAGCTCCCCACACATGGAAGCGTTCTCCTCCATATTATCAAAACGCGACATTGTTACCATCTGCATTGATTGTCCAAGCAGAATTACCCAGAAGTGCTAGCAATTCGTATTGTAAGTTAATTTTCCCCTTTAATATCCTCTTCTCCATTACACCTACATCATCCAGTGTAAGGTTCTCTAATTAATTAAATTTATTTTCACAAAGTGACCTCTGTCCGATCCTCTTGTGTGAGTTCAGAACAACGTTCGCATCTTATCCTGAACATCTAATGAAGGAACTTATGGTCAAACCATACCTATGCACCTTCTGTTGACAAAACATTCCACTTCTAAGTGTGGTGGTTGCCTCTCACCACTGTAACTCTACTCTTACGAGCCAAGAAAAATTTTACCCTAAATTTTCACTCCCGATTAGCCACACTCCGACATATGTCCAAGCCTTTGGATATTTTACCTTCGTTGGCTAACACACGCCATTTTTGCATTTCTAGAATTTCCACTACTGGTTCTCTTCAATGTTTCGTATCACTCTCTCCCAATCCAACCTTGCTGGGTGAGTCTAATTTGACCCCACTTTCTACCATAGTGGAACCCGAAAGTCATATGTTGTGTTTAGCCGTCTTTACCATCCTGGATTATCATGCCATAATAGGGGTGACCTCAACTACGGTCATCATTCTTGAATATACCCAATTATCTCAACTGAGCTTTGCCTCCTGCTGCCCGCACATCTGTTCTCGCCTGACATACTGCATTGTTCGGCACATGAACACACCCAAAGGCAAATAAGATTCACAATCATATACATTATAGCAGGAGAACGAAATCTCACCAAAGAAATCAACAATCCTAAATATAGGGCTCTACATCAAAGAAAGTTACGCTGGAAGCATAATAAGCCGCACAAATCCTAAAGGACACTCAAACTTGATGCTCTGATACCACCGTTAACACCCCGTCTAATTAAATACCGGGTAGCTACTCCTTTTTTAAATTAATACAGAATATCTAGTTGGTTCAGTCTTAGCATCACTGTCAAAAACATTTAATTAATTACTAGCCACCTAATATTTAAAATAGAAAGATGCCAAATTTTATTAAATAAGATATCAATTAACCAAGAATGAAATCATCACCCATCAATTGCATAAACAATGTCATATGAATAACCAATGTAAATAAATAAACTGAGTCTGGAGTAAACACTCCAATAATAATGCCAGAGTAATATAAAATCCCGATACAAGAGTCTGAATAAATAAACCAACATCTGAAAGAAAATTGAAAGTCTAAGAATGCTATCTCTAAATGGAAATGGGAGACATGACCTAACAGATGAGTAACCCTGAGTAGAATCAAGTACAGAATGTGGAGGCGTCTAATACCGAGATCCTGTAACTTCCACAGCAGCTACAACACGTCAATCTAATGAAACTCCTATGTTTGGCGTCCCTGTGGCTGGGCACCTAAAAGGTTTTTACAAACAAAATAGATTTGGAGGAAAACGGGTTAGATCCTGAGCTGAAAACAGTTTAAAAATATAGCAAGTGTTTAAATTATAATTAAACAACACATATTATAAACATGTTAGTTGTGTACTCTCACATGAGTTTCTCACCTCTCAACTAATGTGCATGCTTAACGGATACCCTTAACCCATCCTAGTTATGCCACTATCTAACTAGTCTGTACTAACCCCTGCTATCACATTCTAATATAAGGTGTCTACTCGTATTACACAAATAAGTTATATTTTTAACTCACATCCACATTCATTAAATTACTTATCGCAACTGTTATTTAAAATCTCATATTTGTAGCCCAATCAAATATCTTAGTTATTCACATCTACTAAGAAATAGTGAACCAGTCACAAGTATATATATATAAAAATCACTCTCAATACATATAAACATATATGGAACCCAAAGGCTAAGCTGCGGTGCACGCATACTCTGCTATCGAATCCCGGTACATCTCGTACATAAGGATCACGTGTTTCGAATTGCTCAAGATCGTCTCAATACAAATCACACATATTGGAGGCGAACATAGTTCACATACCCATAGGTCACGCACATACCTATGCTCCCATGGTCAACTGACTTATCAACTCACAAATAAGTCATTCACAGACCTATGTCCTTAAGGTGCCAGTCTAAATCCCCCCGAAGGCACACAAAGATAAGACGGTCCTTTCTAAAAAATCAACCTCCCGTGATAGAAAGTATGGAGGTATGTCATACACATAATCATCCATATACTAAGTATTCACACAACTTAGGTAATCATCATTTTAGTATAGGTATATTCCAGCCCCATGTCGTATGTCTCACACATATAATGGTATCGTCTCATTTATTCTACACACTAGATTTTTAACGCGATAATTCTCGACGTATAGCTCCGAGTACATATCATATCCCAAAAAGGCTTACTAAATTCCCCGCTAGTATCTATGGTTTTCTCAGTTTTTAAAGTTTCCCACTTTTAGTTTTTAACCTCAAATTATAATTGGAGAAAAAGATATTCAGGTTCTCACAACTTATAATCGTACCTCACTAATCGGATATTCGTAAGTCTACCACTTAACCTCAATTAAATCTAATAATTTTCCGGGCTTCAAATACCATCCTACTGGTCTTCCCTAAGTACCAAAGTGCTCAATCAATCATCACTAAAGAGTTCTAAAGGTTGGAAGTTATTCAATTATTTAAAGGAAAAATACTTCACTTTTTCTAGAGGGGTCGATCAATCGAAGAAATGGATCGATCGATCGATGGTCGATCAATCGACATGCTTGGATCAATCGATCGATCAAGCAGTTTTCTGCCCAGAATTTCTTTGACATTTACGGGTTCTTCCAATTTTTCACCCCAAATCCTCCATTACGTATTAACAAATTAGCATAATCTTTAAAGTATTAGAATCATTAAATCATCATGGATCATCAGTTTCCCTGATCAAAACACCCAATTTTCATAAAAAAACTATCTCTTTTATTTCCTTCAAGATATTCATATAACTCAACATAAATTCACAATTCCCTACGCATGGATCATGGTTTCATAACTAGTATATGCCCAGAAGTTTTTCTACATGAAGCCTACCCATATTCAATGTTTAATTCTCCAGTTTCACAATTATTTCACTTATTTACGATAAATCATCAAATCTAAACTATCATGTAAAACATCTGCCTTGAATCTTCGCAAGATAAATCACTTGCCTATGATTAGAAGTTTTGATCCGTTGATGATGGTATTGGTTGGTTCTCCCTCTCTTTTCGGTCACAAATCCGGCGATGGTGGTGGTGTGTGGGGGTTGTTTTACCTTGGAAACCCTTGGAGTTCTCCTGAAACCCTTTCTTTCTTCTCACGTTACTTTATCTTGTGTTTAACAAATAATGTCCCTAATAACAGTAAGTGTTGTCTGATAAATAAAACTTAAATTTCATAGGTCACTATTCACCAAAAATAGGAATGACTAAAATACCCTCTCGGGTTGCTGGTTAGGCCTAAAAATGCCTCGGGACCCAAACTAAACCCCCAACTAGTGTTTTATGACTATCTCGAACCTTCCGGACACGTTGGCGTACTCAAAATGATCATGCAGATGACATAAAAACAAAATACTTTTAAATCCATTAAATTGGGTTCTGACACGACTAACACACACGTCCCAACTTAATTACCGAAACTGTCGAATTTTCAACTCACGACAATTTTAATAAATTCAATAATCACATATTACCATAATCACTCTGTAATATTCAACATTATCATCATATTTAAATACTAACACTAGTCTCGCTAGTTATTTAAATCCGAATGATTTGGCAGTGACATCACAATACCTGAAAAACATAACCATAAGAATCTTGAGGAATTTAACTCAATGAATGCATAGATACTACACTACTAAAAAAAATTAAATACATTAAACCATATCCATATAATATTGTATAAACTTGTCTGGCCCATTCGTGATGAATTAGCTAACTTTTCAAATCATGATTCACATATCCTTTCTGTAGTAGATAATTCTCCCTCAATCCTGGTCGAGTAGTAGCCCGTTGTCTGTAATAGACAAATATCCCCCATTCATGGTCTAGGAGTAACCCCTTGTCTGTAACAGCCAAATATCCAACATTCTGGGTCGGGGAGTAACCTCCCATTTTAGTAGACCGAAATGAACAATTTCATATTCATAATATTCTGATCATATCCATATCCACGTATAAATTCATCTTACCAATGAGTAATTTTCTGCTCATATCCAAAACCATGTATAAATACATCTTTCTAGTGAGTAATATTCTGATCATATCCATAACTATGTATAAATAAATCTTACCCATGAGTAATATTCTGATCACATCCATAACCATGTATAAATACATCTTACTAATGAGTACACTCACCTTGGCAACTTAATGGGCCTTTACTTTTCCTTTGTCTGGAACTTATTCAAGGGCTTCTTCTTCCCTTCCTATAATTCTTACAATGTTAGTATCATCATAAGAATATCAATAGTCCATAGAAAAATTTAGACATAACCTAATTCATAAGCATTATGTGATCCCATTTGAATCATTAATCATTAATGAAGTCCCATCTAAATTCATGTTAAGATATTTAACATACCCAAATAATAGCCCAAACATACTTTAATTTCTTCTTGGTAATTCAATCCTTTTCCAATCCAAAAGACGACACATCATTTCAAGTTTTCTAGAGAAATAAATGTCCATTTCTTCACTACTTGGCAGATTTGCCCTATATGCCCCTCTATCGTTCAGTGAACTTCCAAGAATTTTTATAATTTTTATACATCATAACTTTAATAATATTCCACCCAATTTCAATATAATTTTTAATAATACAAGATTAAAGTTTGATAATTTTCAGAGTTCATTTTCCATGCCAAGCAAAACTTCAAACACAAGGTATGCATACTTACCCTTTTGGGACAGATTCTACATCTTAACTTCAAACTATCACCCAAGATTCAGTTCATGGTATTTTTACATACTTTTTATCTATAAAATGCATATATAAGTTTAGTTTCATATCCAACTAGAACGAATCGATTCCAACGTGTATTCATAAGGATACACTAATTTAATCGACATAACGATTATGCCCTTAGTTGTATGAATTCGACATGCTCCATACATACAACCTACACCTACTCATATACATACAACAAAACGTATCCCCTTGTCCCCAAATATGATCCTTAACATCATTTAAAACAACATATGTCATATTAAGAATGTAAATTTACAAATTAATCTTACCTAAGCTCCTTTGTCTACGTAACCTTATTTATCTCTCGATTATATTCCTTAATCCTTCACCAATTCATCCTAACCCATCTTTCTTTCATGGAAATCCTTAACCCACTTGAAATTCTGATATCAATAAAGAATGAAGGATATTTTAAGGGCTTTAAGTAGGCATAAGGGTACATCCTTTTGATCCAATAAAGATATAACATGTGGCGCCATATAAGACAAAATATCATATAAAGCAAAATGACTACTTTACCCCATGTTTGTAAAGAGACGATATCTCCTCACTCAAATGTCCATTTGATGAATCGTTTATTTTTTTACAAACCTAATTCACACATCTACAACTATCTAGAATTCACTTCAAGTCAATTGTTATATTATAAGGGTCAAAACTAGTCTCCAACATGAACGTTCCCACCTAAAACTTCAAAATTTTGTGTTTATAACCAATTCAACATTTCATGATTTATAAAGGTAGGATTAGACTGCATATAATAACCCAATATTATATATATTAATAATAAAATTACCCATATCACATAGGGTAAGCATGATTTAAATCGAATTTATCATAATTATATCCGTGTTGTCACAACTTTCCCCCTATAGAAAATTCCATCCCCGAAATTTAATATGAATGTCACTTACGGAACAGATGGGGATACTGTTTCTTCATGCTATCCTCCACTTCCCAAGTTGCTTATTTAATTCCATGGCTCATCCACATAACTTTATCTAAGGGAATAACGTTTTCCTTAATACTTTCAGATAGAAAGAACTTTTGTGTGTATCATTGTAGAATAAACTCGTTCGCTCAAAACCCAATAAATACCTACACAATGTGACAAAATGAATATAGAGGCAAGTGGTAAGTACGAGTGTCAATTAAACTTTCAAGTGTAAAGAACTAAATGTGTGAAGATAATCGCAGAATCAATTTCTTGTTATTATTTTTGGGTATTTGTTTTTTCAACGAAAATTTTATATATAACTAAGTGTGATGAAAACTAACTAAGAATGCTAATGAGATAAATATATTTTTTTAAAATTAAAACAAGCTGATATAATATGAGTCCCCCAAAAAATATTAATCCTACAATATGTACAAATGGGTGAACTCCCAAATACTCATCAATGTCTGAATTCAGTTTGCTAAAATTACAAACGATACCAACAAAGATTTGCATCTAAGTATTCCTCCCTCTAAATGAACTCTCAATGCACTATTAAATAATGAAAAAAATTTGCTAAAAATACAAACCCTCCCACTATAAATTTGTACATAAAAAATTCATTCATGTGAGATAATCTCTACCATGCCACTCTATATTGAGATATTTGCTAAAATTGCGCACACTCTTTATAGAGTGTTGAGGCATAACGTATCCCATTATAAAACTGAAATGAAGATGAAGATGATCCAGAATGATGTGCCTTTATTTATTTTATAATCCACGAGTCTTCTTGGGTTGATGAGAGATTTTGTAGGGATTGAATTTTCCAAGTCAAAGTGACATGGGGGTTATTTGGAATTGACCTTTTGGCTTTGTTCCTATTTTTATGGTGTGGTAGGCACGAGGTAAATCAATTTGGTCCGTGGGTTTAAGAAAGGAAATGGTTCATGATTTGTTTGGCGGGTTCTTGGTTTAGAAAAGGTTCGAACCGGATATGGATGGGTAGCAGGTGCAGGGTCACAGAGTAGGGGAGGGATGGTATTTCACGGGTTTGGATTTTTTTCGGGTTTGGTCGGTAGGGGCTTCCACGGTTTTGATTTCAGGTGGGTTAGAATCGGTGCCTGGTTTTGATGGATATGGATTGCTTTGGATTCGGCTATCGAACCGAGTTTGGAGGGTTTGGTACGAGGAATGGAAATGGGTTAAGATCGTAAGTTTCAGGAGTTGTCGAAGGTGTTGATTATGGCCGAAGGTAAGGGAGTAGCATGGGAGATGTTTTTTTTTCCAAATGGAGGTGGTTAGATTAGGTAGTTATGGCAGGTGGGTTTTTAAATTGGGTATGGAGGTTTTGGTTATGGTGGAGGAGAGAGAGAAAGAAATGTTCGGTGTGGAAGATGATGGGTAAGAGAAGTTTTAGGGTGTAGGTGAGTGTATAAGAGTATGGTGTGTGTGTGTATTTATTTTGTACCTAAAAAAATGAAAATAAAACTATCTATGTGTTTAAGACTCAACTAAATATAATATTAATAAAACAAAAAAATTAAATAAATAAAACCTATTAAAATTAAATTCCTAACCTATTAATAAAAGACTCGGAATAAAATAAAATAAAAATAATAAAACTAACCTAATAAAATTGGAAAAAATAAAATAAAATAAAAAAACCCAATAAAATTAACACGCCTATTATATTTACATAAAAATAAAAAAACACTCGACGCACAATAACGAACCCTACTATATATAACTATACGCATAAAAATAAAATATAAACTAAATCCTAAAAATATACACGACTCAAATAAAAATTCTAAAAATAATAAAAACACAAACTAAACATACATGAGGTTCGGGTGATGGCTTGGGTTTGGTTTAGGCTTAGGTTTCGTACGGTATTAGGCTCGTGGCATGGAAACTCATCTGGTCATGCTAAAAAATGGACTCCTCTCTTCTCGGTCAATTTGATTTTCTTCTATGGATGCTTTATCGCAATTGACTAGATTTAGCACAATTTTATGTTGCAACTGCATATCGACCTGAGAAATAAATAAATACGAACATAAGGCCATTTTTAATTAAAATGATCGACTAAAATGCACATATTCGGGGTATAAAATAGACACTTTTGGGTACTCGTCACATTATCCTTATGATCAAGAATTTCTATCGGTTCCTTGATGTACGACAAATCTTCTTTCATAATATCTTTTGTTTCTTTATCATTTATACGTAAGGATAATCGTCTAATGATTTCTTATCAATGAAAAACAATTCCCAACTCATATATTACTTCATACTTTTATATACGTATGTCAAACATTAACACATAATAGATTATCGATTGTATCATCTTATATTCATATTGAGTGAACATTCTTAATAAACCTAGTATCATTCTTTACATTTCTCCCTTCATTCGTATAGTCTATACATATCATCATATAATATTTCCAAATCATAATATTCTATTACAAGACTAGCTTCTTATACTTCATCTCTCTATCTTCCGTTCAACACCAAATACATGTGTTTGACTTTAACTACCATCCACATCATCACTGAACTTTAAGAGTATGTTAAATATCGTTCTTACAATCCTTAATCTAAATATAGCCTCACTACTTTTCATATATCTATAATAAATAATTATTTACCAAATGTCTATTTTTAACCAAGATTCCATATTCACTTTCAAGTATATTGTGTAGTCATTCACTATGAACTCAATATAACTTCTCAATATATTCCTTTTTCAGCCTTGAATTGTTATTTAACTAAACATGAAATGACCTCAATAAGTCATCCACCCAACACAATAACTTTACAATCATAATCTTACCCAATCCTTAGTGACACTATTCGTGTTTTTTTTTTCACATTCATCAACATTATTCTTAAGGTAACACCATATAATATGTATATATGTCTTCAAAATATTTCTAAACATATCTTGTCAATTATATGGTAAAGAATACATGATAGTATTATGCAACATCACCAATACACTCACTTTACCAATTTGGTAACATGGATGTTAAACGTAACATAACCACTTAAAACCTTAACCATACTTACCAACCCCATAATACTTCTCTAACTATTATATATCGTATATCTTTCAAATAACCCGTATAAATACCTTGATGTATCATATTATGTTATCTCACATAGCACATTATCCTTACACATACTTCTTGGTGACTCATAATAATGTCAACCATATTCATGATATGGCATACCCTTAGTGATAACACATACATACAATGACAAATACATCTCAATATACACCCACACTAGTTGTTGATATTCAAACCCAATTTGCATCTTTCCTAAACTCATACACAACAAATACTCTTGAAAGGATTGCTCAATATTTTTAAACTCCCAAGTCTTTAACACCTTGTCTCAACTTTACTATTCATATAAGCATTTCGAAACATCACAAGAGTAATATCCACTAAATATACTCATACCATTAAGGACATACATCTCAACTCTCATTACTTTCTTCTACTTATCATAATTCTCTATGAACCCATATTCGGATCAATTGTGATTTATTGACTATTAATTGAATTTCAGACCATTTCACGTATTAAATTTAAACATATACAACTACTAATCTTATCATAATCATGTAATAATAACAATTTAAGTCTCATCATAATCATGTAATTGAATAAGAACCTTTACTATGTGAATCTTCATTTTACTCACACTCTAACAATTTAAGTCTCATCATAATCATGTAATAATAACTCTTCTCAATTCTCATCCTTTAATGGAATATGGGTTCCCGTACATCACTCTCCCATATAGATGAGTCATGCACCCATCCATGGCTTAATAAGTAGCACGAATCAAATCCACATATACCAGTATAGGAAGAGATCACTTCCAATACTTCACAATTTTTCATACCACATTTTTTCCTTAAAAATTTTCTTCAATGACATGTTTGTCCATACCATATATAAAATAATGCAATTATTCATATTAAAATACCTATATTCATTGTCATTCCCGAATAAATTTCAACATCTTATTTCCTTTCTTGCTAGATCCTTACACTATATATCATGTACAATAATATATGTATATATCAGACATTTGTTAGTCAATATATCCAATTTAAAACTTAATAAAAAACTCCAACATACTTATTTGTATCCTTCAAAATAGAATACTTATGACTCAAAACAAGTTCTATGTTCACTACCAAATCTAGGCGCTTCTAACTCCAAAACATATAAAACCTAGGCTCTGATACCAAAAGTTGACGCACCCTAACCCAATTACTTATAATTAAGTTTGAAAGTCAAAGTGAGTCAAACCATAATTTCCTTTACCAAACCATAAACATGAGTATCCCTTTTTGACATCAACATGAACCTATAAAACTAAAAACTTTTAAAATTTTTGAAGTCATTATGCTTATTCAAACTTACTTAAAGGATAAGTAGGCTTAGATTTACCACATATACATTTGACCCAAATCATGGTCTTATGCATCCCTTGCTAATCCCACTCGACCTCCTAGATTTGGCAGTGACATCACAATACCTAAAAAACATAACCGTAGGAATCGTGAGCAACATATCTCAGTGAATGCATCACTACTACACTACTGCATAAAATTAAATGCATTAAACCATATCCATTTTGACACCCCATCCATTTAAATACCGGGAGATCATTCCTTTGTTAAATTAAACATGAACCATTAATGGTTCCATTCTTATCACCACCGTTGAAAACTTTTTGAATTACTAATCACCTAAGATGTAAATAAACCGTTGCCAAAATTTTTCTTTTTATCTTTCATTAAACCATCACATGCGTAAGTAAACAATAATCAAACCATCCACAAAATAATAATTATATGAATCCATTATTAGATAAATAACCAAATAAATAATACCAATTCAGCAATTGGTTCTCAATACAAGAATACAACTATAAGTCTATGAAATAAAACCAAATCCAATAATATATAGTCTGGTACAACTGAATAGAAGAAATAGCTGAAGGGGCGACACGCCCAAACAAAATAACTGAAACTAAACCTACTTTAGGAATGAAGCAAACTGAAACCTCTATTCCAAATCCTGCAAGCATTCACAAGTGCTGCAGCTATGCATCCCTCGACCAAATCATTAAGCTTGGTGTCCCTATGGCTGGACATCGTTTTGAAAATATTTTTCATACAGGTCAAAGCCCAAGTAAAACCATTTAAAAATATTTAGCAAGAATTTATCACAAGTTTAAAAACATTTATTGATTACACATGTTAGCTCACCATACACTCCCTTGAGTTCCTCGCCTCTCAACTAATGTGCACGCCTAACGTCTCCTACTAGCTATGATACCCAGCCCCATTAGGTCTCATCAATAACTATGGCTCCCCCGTACCACCCATACAATACGTTATAGTAGCACTAATAATTAACATTACCTCATATGTTATTATTAAACCATAATTAACATTTCACGTATGTTATTAGTAAACCATTATTAACAATTGACTTATACTATCGTTAAGCCGATTCATTAATTTGATAAACTTAAATCGTCTTTAGATGAATACTATCTAACTTTACTACTATCACCCATTAGGTATATTATCTCATAACCACATCACTTTTAGATTATATATAAAACATTATTTATATATACATCTCTAGCATCCCTAAGCTATTAACCGCAGTGCTAGTATGCATAATCTGCTATCAAGTTCATGTACCTCTCGTACTAAATCATGGATTATCGATTCCTATATCACCCTCAAACCATAAATCAGATCACACATATTGGAGGCGAATATAGTTCCAAGTCTATGGGTCACTCACACACCAAACGTGCCCAATTGACAATCAAAACTATCATACACTCAGATAGCTCATATCTAGGTTTTATTTCCTGGGGAACAAGTCTAAAATCCCCTCAATGGGCTCATCAGGATAAGGCTGTCCACAATGCGAAACCTCCCATAATAGTAGGAAGCGTAGGTATGTTTACACACATAAAAAAGCATATAATATCTATACACACAACCTAACCATACGTATATTCACCATAGGCATAAGCATAACTCAGAATAATAAAACGTATAGGTATACACTCCACCTACCAAAATAATCTATATAGGTATACACTCAACCTATAATAATAGTCCATCAATAATTCACAACATTTACTCACTAGTAATTTCCCGAGTATTATTCTTTGCTGGAAGGGCCCATAGTTACCCCTTAAATTAATTCAATATTAAATTCACTAATACATTGTTGGTCCAAGTTATAGGTCATGGTTTTCCCTTCCAGTGACCCGAATTCCATACTCCCGAAAAGCATTTCAATCTATTTATTATCGTTGGTCCAAATTCCAAGATCACTCACATTAAAATTTATCCAAGTCTTAACCATATACTCACAGACCCTCTCTACATATCTATTTAACCACGAATTAGCACCCAGGCTCCTCATAATTTATCTATCAAAAAAATGTAGCAAAACAAGAAAAACTGGGTAACTGAATGTAATACCCCGTAATTCTGCTTAATTAGGAAAATACGTTTTATTTAAATTACGTGAGTGGAGTAATTTAATGTGACTAAATACGTTTTATTTAAATTACGTGAGAAGAGTAATTTAATGAGATATAATGTTAATAAAGACGAATATGACGATTAAAAAAATTTACTAAATGTGAGTAGTAAATTTTCGATGTTGATATGTACGGTCTAGTGACTATATGGACGTACCAGAGTTATCTCAACCGAGTGTCACGCGTAGGACAAAAATTAAGGATGAGAGTAGAAAAATATTTAAGAGACTCAAACGGTAATTTAGAGTCCATAGTTGATTCCGGAAGGGTCGAATTAGTCAAAATAGTGTACCCGGGGTACTAGTTGAGTGCCGGGTCATTTTTTGGCTAAACCGGGACCATTCGGGGGCATTTTGGTCTCTTTACAATTATGGGAAAGAAGACCTACGAATTTTGTATCCCCAGATCAGATTATAAGAGTGGAGGCTAGGGTTAGACAAAAACATATCCACCATAGCCATTAGAGAAGAGGGAGAGAGACAAATTCCTAAGGCAAAAGAAGGAAGGAAGGATCATTTTAAGGAGATTTCACCACAAAGATTGTTGGGGAAGGAGGATTGAAGTATCAAAATCATCAACCATCATCAACAACCACGAAATCAGACCCTACAAATCATAAGGCAAGTGGTTATTTACAAAATAATTGAGTTATAATACCCATGATTAAGCTTTGGTAAGAACATGATTTTTATGATATTCTTGGGAATAAAACAATTGATTATGATCCATGATTGATAAGGATTGCATGTAGGACGTTTTTTTGGTTTCCAAGTATGTTGATATCATAGAAAACTTGATGATAAATTCGTAAGAAAATCTGGAATTTGGATGAAAGATATAAAGAATGTAGTTTCAGGGTTCTTGAATATTAAAGGGATTTTTAGTTAATTTGGCCAAGATTTATAATGATTTTGTTGTTTTAAATCGTTAGTAATCATCCCAGAACATGTAGGAATGATTAGAAATTGTTGGTTGTGAATATGGTGGATTATCATGTAAGATAGAGAATTAAAAATGGTGTAACCCATAGGAAGAAGATGAACTGGGTCTGTCACTGCTTGATCGATCGACCGACCCTTGAATGTCGATCGATCGATCAGTCGATCGATCGACCATATCCCCTCGATCGATCGACCCTGGCTGGACTTTAGAGAATTTTGTGAAAAATTTCTTTAATTACCGTCGCTTAATGGGAACCTTAGATATGATATTTTACCTTTGAGGGGACTTTATAATTACCAGTAGGTGTATCATTAGGTTTCTCCACAAATGATTGAGTGGAAATTTTGGAGAAATGGATTGACGAAAGAACGATCGATTTAGCCGTACGTTGAGATTTTTAGAATTTAATTACGAAAAGAGTGAGATTTAATTCCGGAAAGAAAATACCAGTAGGTTAAAATTGACTTAACTACTGAATTAAGGGAGGGGTAACTAGGGCCCTTAGAGTTGCGTGAATACTCGAATAAATACAATAGTGAAATAAATTGTAATTAATAAGTACGACGAATATAAGTAAAATATATTACGTACGGGTATGATTTGTTAGGTCGGGTGTGTACCTACTAAATTATATAAAAAGTTTGGGTTAAGAGGATATTACCTAAATTGATTATGTTAGGGTCGATGTGACATTCCGAACTAACATAAAATTATTATATATTTGGGGTCGATGAAAAATGCCGAACCAAACTTTTAACTGGTGTCGCGATGAAAGAGTCCCGAACCAGAATATGTGTATATATTTATATTTTTAAATAGTTGGGGTCGATGGATCATTCCGAACCAACTTTCACTTGGGGTCGATGAATTATTCCGAACCAAGAGTCCTTTATGTGTAATAAAAGGATATGTTAGTGGTAACTAATATTAAATACATTGTTGTGTGATAAAATGTATTCTATGTGTATAATCTACTAATATAGAATAGTAGACAATGGAATGAAATGTAAATATCTTAGTAATAATAGCGTGATGTAATTATTACAAGAATAAGGACAACGAACAGTAAATAAGTTAACTACGGTTATGGGTAGTATAACTAGGAAGACTAAGTATCCTCGATAGTTACGTACTACGTAAGAGAGGTGAGGAAGTTCAAGGGAATGTGCGAAATCTTAATATGTGTAATCAATAACTTAATTGTGATAACTGCTTGCAAAATATTTTCAAATGTTTTGAGTACTAACTCTTGCTATGTAAAATTTTAAAAACCTTTTAGGTGCCCAGCCACAGGGACACCCATCATGATTTCATTCCAGATATTTGGGAGCTGTGGCAAGTGTGGATGTTGCAGGGATTGTTTAGACGCTTCCTCTTTTTCAATTCTAGTGCAGGATCTCAGTCTTAATATTCTTAGTTGGGACATGTTGTTCTACCTTTATTATTTCAGTTTATTCTAGTTATGGATTTGTAGTTGTCATTTATTGGCCGTGGTTTTCGGCAAGACTTTACCTGCTTTCTGAGTATCTTTACAAACTGCTTAAATTACTAGAATTTGTAATGTGGTTGTATGATGAATGTTCTGTTTTAAGAAGGTTAAAATTTGGCACCCGTTTAATTTCATTTAGGTGGTTAGTATATAAAAAAGGCGTTCGACAAGGATGCTAAGAATGAACCACTTAAGAAACCGGTTTAAATTAAAATAAGGCTTGATCACCCAAGGTTTAATTAGGCGGGGTGTCACAGATGGTATCAGAGCATCAGGTTCTAGTGTCCATAGGATCTGTACGGCTTACTACGATTCAGAGTAACGTTTGGTTGTATTAGAGCCCTACTATTAGGATTGTTGATTCAAAATTTCCACTATTGCATTATCGTACTTCTGCTCTTAAATTTCGTATAAGCTGTGTACTTATACAAATTGAATCTTTTTCAGATGCCACCGAGGAGACAGAGAGCACAGAGGGATGAAGCCAGAGAGGAGGTGAGGGAGGATCATCAGGAGCCACAGGTACCGATACCACCACCCCCACCAGAGTTAATCTCCACTACTCAGGTTGCAGTGATAGTGGCTCAGGCAGTCGAGACAGTTATGAGGGCCATGGAAGCCCACTTTCCTCAACCCCAAGTACCTCCCCCTGTGGCACCGGTAGTGCAAGTTCCAGTAGGACCATCTACTTGGAAGCGAGTGAGGGAGACATTTCAGAAGGGGCACTCACCCGAGTTTCAGGGCAGTACCGATGTAGTGGAAGCGTGCAACTGGAAGAAGAATATCCAGCGCCACTTGCGCATGCTAGAGTGCACCGGGGTACAGGAACAGATGCTAGCCACTTTCCATTTGTCAAGAGCGGCCCTACAATGGTGGGAGTCAGTTACCACCACCGAGGAGAGAGATACTTTGACTATTTCTGAGTTTTGGGTGTGGTTTGACCGCAAGTATTTCCCTCCAGCAGTAGAGTCAGAGATGAGGAAGAAATTCAATGAAGTGGTTCAGGGGGATCGCTCAGTTGCTGACTACGAGGAGGAGTTTACCCGTTTGGCCAATTTTGTGCCAAACGAGGTGAGCAATGAAGAGAGGAAGAAGTCCAAATTTATGGAGGGCCTAACCTGGAGAATCAGACAACATTTGATTGGTAATCCAGCGTTGGGGACCTACACAGATGTCGTCAGTGTCGCTCTACTACACTGTCAGGACCACCGCTTTCATACGAAGGGAAATAAGAGGGGTGAGCCAAGCCAACCGGGCAAGGTGGATGGAGGTAGTGGCAGCAGCACATCACAGCAGCAAATAGCAGGCTAGATAGGGCAGGATTTCCGATAGGGGAACTCTGCCAAGAAGTTTAAGCACGGGAGGCATCGCTTTGACCTGCAGGGCCAGCAGGGTCCTCAGCAACCAGCCCCTCAGGGTCGACAGGGCCAGGGAAATAAAAATGGGGGACAACAAGGCCAAGGACGAGAGGGCCAACGTCAGAGCCAACAGGGCCAAGGACAGAGACAGTTCCTGGGTCAGTGTTTCACTTGTGGCCAGCAGGGTCACAAGAGAAGAAATTATCCACAGCAAGACAGGGCACAACAACAGGGTGCCCAACAAGGGCAGCAGGCACCATTAGCCCCTGCAGCAGTACAGGCCCCACAGCCAGGGCAGATGAAGTACGGGCATGTGTTAAACATCCGTGATATTCCATTTCAGCTGGCACCTCCAGCACCACCGGCAGTTGCGGGTATGTTTCCTATTCATGGGCTTGAGGGGAATATTTTGTTTGACACGGGGGCGACGCATTCGTTTATTTCCACTAGATTTGCACGGGCAGCCGGCCTATTAGCGACAACATACACTCATCTTATGTGTGTGGAGTCACCGATGGGTAGTGGGTCCCTTATACACTCTATTTGTAAGGGTGTGGACATTATGGTATGGATATTGAGTCTAGCAGCGGACCTCCTAGTGCTGGATATGGAGGGATATGACGTCATCCTAGGCATGGATTGGCTGGCACATAATAGGGTAATGGTAGACTGTTATGAGAGGACCATCGTGTTCTCCATCCCGGGGCAAGAGATGTTCCTTGTGCCGATGCCACTTCCCGAGGGAGGATCGCGAACTCATTTATATTATATTGAGGAGGAGACCTCACATGGAGTTGTCGTTTCTCTGGACTCAATCCCAGTTGTGAGGGATTTTGAGGATGTCTTTCAGGAGATACCAGGGTTACCACCTAGCAGAGAGATAGAGTTCGTTATTGATCTAACACCGGGGATGAGACCGATTGCCGGAGCACCATATCGCATGGCTCCTTCGGAGATGCGGGAACTGAGAGAGAAGATTCAACAGCTATTAGGACAAGGTTTCATTCGACGGAGTACATCGCCTTGGGGTGCGCCGGTGTTGTTTGTAAAGAAAAGGGATGGTTCACTTCGTCTGTGTGTAGATTACAGAGAGCTGAACAAAGTGACGATATGTAATAAGTATCCATTGTCGAGGATTGACAACTTGTTTGATCAATTGAGAGGGGCTGCAAACTTCTCGAAGATCGATTTGAGGTCGGGTTACCACCAATTGCGCATTCGTGAAGAGGATGTACCTAAGACCGCTTTCCTGTTGCGATACGGGTCATACGAGTTCAGAGTGATGCCTTTTGGGCTAACTAATGCGCCAGGAGTATTCATGGATCTCATGAACAGGGTATTTAGGGAGTTCTTGGATCAGTTTGTGATTGTATTCATAGACGACATTCTAATTTACTCTCGTACGGAGGAAGAACACGCAGAACACTTACGATTGGTTCTACGGACATTGAGAAACCATCAGTTGTACGCCAAATTTGAGAAGTGTGGATTTTGGCTTTGGGAGTTTCAGTTCCTATGCCACGTCGTATCTAGGAGAGGCATTACTGTTGACCCGAGTAAGGTGTCAGCGGTGAGGGAGTGGGGGCAGCCCACGACACCGACAGAAATTCGCAATTTCTTGGGATTGGCTGGTTATTATCGTCGCTTCATCAAAGGATTCTCAAAAATTTCCGGACCGTTGACGAATCTGACTCGGAAGGGAATTCCCTTCGTATGGAGTGATAGTTGCCAGTTAGCATTTGATGAATTAAAAGACAAGTTGACATCAGCCCCCGTTCTTGCTTTGCCTAGGAGCTCTACTGATGCGTCCTTACAAGGACTTGGGGGTGTATTACAGCAGGAGGAGAAGGCTATTGCTTATGCGTCCGGAAAGCTTAAGCCACATGAGAAGAATTACCCCACCCATGACCTCGAGTTGGCAGCGGTTGTTTTTGCATTGAGAATATGGAGGCACTATCTTCTGGGAGAGAAGTTCACGCTATTCACGGATCATAAGTCATTACAGTATCTGTTCACTCAGAAGGACCTGAATATGAGGCAAAGAAGGTGGCTTGAATTCGTGAAGGACTACCAATTTGATATACAGTATCATCCTGGTAAGGCTAACGTGGTGGCAGATGCGTTAAGCAGAAGACCTACCGGGGAGTTAGCAGAAGTTTAGAAAGCGAAGTGGAGTGAACTCCGACACGAGGATGATATGGCGCGAGCATGCTTGGCAGTCCTAGCTATCACTCCCGAGAACGTTATGCGGGTAGTGTGGGCACAGGAAGATGACCCATTTTGTCAGGACAAAGTACGGCAGTTACTGGCCAAGGGGGCAGAGTTCTACTCCATCAGTTCAGAGGGTGGACTACGTTTCAACGGTAGACTGATAGTACCCGAAGATGATGATCTGAGGCATGCCGTTATGACAGAGTCACACGGGTAAAAATTCTCGGTACATCCAGGTGGGGAGAAAATGTACCAGGATATGCGACGAGTATATTGGTGGGCAGGTATGAAACGAGATATTGCAGAATATGTCTCAAAGTGTGTTACATGCCAGCTCATAAAGGTTGACCATCAGAGACCTTCAGGGATGCTACAACCACTAGAGATTCCCGTGTGGAAGTGGGAGAGTATCTCAATGGACTTTATTATCGGGTTACCAACCTCACAGAAGGGTCACGATTCCATATGGGTGATAGTGGATCGTCTGACTAAGGTAGCCCATTTCTTACCGGTTCGTACGGATTATGATACTATGCGGTACGCGCAGTTATTCATTTTAGAGATTGTTAAGCTGCACGGAGTTCCTATTAATATTGTGTCGGACCGAGATAAGATATTTGTGTCACATTTTTGGCAGAGCTTTCAGGAGGCCATGGGAACCGACTTACGGTTGATTACGGCATATCACCCACAGACGGACGGACAAACGGAAAGAGTAAACCAGATGTTAGAGAACATGCTGAGAATGTGTATTCTAGGTTTTGGGGGAAATTGGGAGCCATACCTCCCTTTGGTAGAGTTTGCATATAATAACTCTTACCAATTCACTATTGGCATGGCTCCATTCGAGGCGCTTTACGGGAGGCCTTATCGTTCACCCGCCTGTTGGTTAGAGGTGGGGGATAACAAGCTATTGGGGCCAGAGATGATACAGGAGACTTCCTCCAAAATAGAGTTGATTCGAGGACGTATTCGAATAGCCCAGGATAGGCAAAAGAGTTATGTTGACGCTGGTAGGAGACACGTGGAACTAGATGTGGGCGACCAGGTGTTAATTCGGGTATCTCCTATGAAAGGGATTACGAGGTTCGGAAAAAAGGGGAAGTTAGCACCGAGATATGTGGGGCCGTTTCCCATCATTGAGAGAGTGGGACCGGTAGCTTACATATTGGGACTCCCTGAGTATCTTCAGCGAAAACACGATGTGTTCCATGTGGCATCGCTGAAGAAATACAAGAGGAGCGAGAGAGCCTTCTGGCACATTCCACTGGAGGAGATCGATTTGCAGCCAGCTATCTCGTATGAAGAAAGACCCGTGGCTATCCTGTATTATAGTGAGCGCAAACTAAGATCCAAGGTGGTACCCTTAGTGCGAGTACAGTGGGGACATCACAATATGGATGAGTCCACTTGGGAACGGGAGGAGGATATGCGAGAGCAATATCCAGAATTATTCACAACAGGTATTTTCTAATTTCGAGGACGAAATTCCTTTTGTAAGAGGGGAAGTATGTAATACCCCGTAATTCTGCATAATTAGGAAAATACGTTTTATTTAAATTACGTGAGTGGAGTAATTTAATGTGACTAAATACGTTTTATTTAAATTACGTGAGAAGAGTAATTTAATGAGATATAATGTTAATAAAGACGAATATGACGATTAAATTTTTTTACTAAATGTGAGTAGTAAATTTTCGATGTTGATATGTACGGTCTAGTGACTATATGGACGTACCGGAGTTATCTCAATCGAGTGTCGCGCGTAGGACAAAAATTAAGGATGAGAGTAGAAAAATATTTAAGATACTCAAACGGTAATTTAGAGTCCACAGTTGATTCCGAAAGGGTCGAATTAGTCAAAATAGTGTACCCGGGGGTACTAGTTGAGTGTCGGGTCATTTTCGGGCTAAACCGGGACCATTCGGGGGCATTTTGGTCTCTTTACAATTATGGGAAAGAAGACCTACGGATTTTGTAACCCTAGATTAGATTATAAGAGTGGAGGCTAGGGTTAGACAAAAACATATCCACCATAGCCATTAGATAAGAGGGAGAGAGACAAATTCCTAAGGCAAAAGAAGGAAGGAAGGATCATTTTAAGGAGATTTCACCACAAAGATTGTTGGGGAAGGAGGATTGAAGTATCAAAATCATCAACCATCATCAACAACCACGAAATCAGACCCTACAAATCATAAGGCAAGTGGTTATTTACAAAATAATTGAGTTATAATACCCATGATTAAGCTTTGGTAAGAACATGATTTTTATGATATTCTTGGGAATAAAACAATTGATTATGATCCATGATTGATAAGGATTGCATGTAAGGCATTTTTTTGGTTTCCAAGTATGTTGATATCATAGAAAACTTGATGATAAATTCGTAAGAAAATCTGGAATTTGGATGAAAGATATAAAGAATGAAGTTTTAGGGTTCTTGAATATTAAAGGGATTTTTAGTTAATTTGGCCAAGATTTATAATGATTTTGTTGTTTTAAATCGTTAATAATCATCCCAGAACATGTAGGAATGATTAGAAATTGTTGGTTGTGAATATGGTGGATTATCATGTAAGATAGAGAATTAAAAATTGTGAAAACCGTAGGAAGAAGATGAACTGGGTCCGTCACTGCTTGATCGATCGATCGACCCTTGAATGTCGATCGATCGAGAAGTCGATCGATCGACCATATCCCCTCGATCGATCGACCCTGGCTGGACTTTAGAGAATTTCGTGAAAAATTTCTTTAATTACCGTCGCTTAATGGGAACCTTAGAAATGATATTTTACCTTTGAGGGGACTTTATAATTACCAGTAGGTGTATCATTAGGTTTCTCCACAAATGATTGAGTGGAAATTTTGGAGAAATGGATTGACGAAAGAACGATCAATTTAGCCGTACGTTGAGATTTTTAGAATTTAATTACGGAAAGAGTGAGATTTAATTCCGGAAAGAAAATACCAGTAGGTTAAAATTGACTTAACTACTGAATTGAGGGATGGGTAACTAGGGCCCTTAGAGTTGCGTGAATACTCGAATAAATACAATAGTGAAATAAATTGTAATTAATAAGTACGGCGAATATAAGTAAAATATATTACGTACGGGTATGATTTGTTAGGTCGGGTGTGTACCTACTAAATTATATAAAAAGTTTGGGTTAAGAGGATATTACCTAAATTGATTATGTTAGGGTCGATGTGACATTCCGAACTAACATAAAATTATTATATATTTGGGGTCGATGAAAAATGCCGAACCAAACTTTTAACTGGTGTCGCGATGAAAGAGTTCCGAACCAGAATATGTGTATATATTTATATTTTTAAATAGTTGGGGTCGATGGATCATTCCAAACCAACTTTCACTTGGGGTCGATGAATTATTCCGAACCAAGAGTCCTTTATGTGTAATAAAAGGATATGTTAGTGGTAACTAATATTAAATACATTGTTGTGTGATAAAATGTATTCTATGTGTATAATCTACTAATTTAGAATAGTAGACAATGGAATGAAATGTAAATATCTTAGTAATAATAGCGTGATGTAATTATTACAATAATAAGGACAACGAACAGTAAATAAGTTAACTACGGTTATGGGTAGTATAACTAGGAAGACTAAGTATCCTCTATAGTTACGTACTACGTAAGAGAGGTGAGGAAGTTCAAGGGAGTGTGCGAAATCTTAATATGTGTATTCAATAACTTAATTGTGATAACTACTTGCAAAATATTTTCAAATGTTTTGAGTACTAACTCTTGCTATGTAAAATTTTAAAAACCTTTTAGGTGCCCAGCCACAGGGACACCCAGCATGATTTCATTCCAGATATTTGGGAGCTGCAGCAAGTGTGGATGTTGCAGGGATTGTTTAGACGCTTCCTCTTTTTCAATTCTAGTGCAGGATCTCAGTCTTAATATTCTTAGTTGGGACATGTTGTTCTACCTTTATTATTTCAGTTTATTCTAGTTATGGATTTGTAGTTGTCATTTATTGGCCGTGGTTTTCGGCAAGACTTTACCTGCTTTCTGAGTATCTTTACAAACTGCTTAAATTACTAGACTTTGTAATGTGGTTGTATGATGAATGTTCTGTTTTAAGAAGGTTAAAATTTGGCACCCGTTTAATTTCATTTAGGTGGTTAGTATATAAAAAAGACGTTCGACAGTGATGCTAAGAATGAACCATTTAAGAAACTTGTTTAAATTAAAATAAGGCTTGATCACCCAAGGTTTAATTAGGCGGGGTGTCACACTGAATCGAGTCGTAACTATTCTGGCAGATTAAACACCCTGTACTAAAATTGCGATTTCCCCCTCTTCACAACTCCAAATGACCTCATTCAATTCTCATTGGAAAGATAAGACATAGAAATTTCGAAACATATATGGATTTCACTCTAATTATAAGTACAATTAAAATGTAACACGTTTAAAGTAACATAAAAAATTCTAGTTGATTATTATGCTAACAGATCAAACACCTTATAATAAAATTATGATTTCTCCCTCTACAGAACTCCAAATAACCTCATTCAAAGCTCTTTGGAAAGATAAGACATAGACCTTTCCAGAAATATATGTATTTCACTCTAATTCTAAGCATAATTTAAATGGAATACGTTTAAAATCATGTAAAAAAAATCTGGCAGATTAACATCTTAAGTTCATCAATTAAACTCGAAGTCATTCAAGATTCATGTTCTTCAACCCATAACCAATAAAAATTCTATATTAATCATCTCATATATTCTAATTTAATTTTATCTTCACATAGGGATTCATTATACAGGGAATCCTACATAGAATCATGAAATCTATTCATCTAAAACCCAAGGACATAATTGAAATTATGAAATTAAAAACCCTACACTACATTGGTATTATAAATTCTTCAAAAAAATACAAGATAAACACTTGCCTTATGATTGCAGGTTTGAATCCATTTATAGGCTGATATGATTGATCTCCCCTCACTCTGATTTCAATTATGTCACGTTTGGGTCAAGAATTTATGTAGGAAGCCTTGGTTTTCTTCTCCTCTTCCTCTCCTATGGCCTCTTTGTGAATTTGTAACTTCTAACACTAAATACCTCAACCTACCAGATGATAATAAGTCTAGAAAACTCGTAGGTCCCCTTTCCTTAAAAACCCAAAATATCGAAATACCCTCCCGAGGTGTCAGTTTGGCCTAAAAATGCCTCGGGACCCAAACAAAACTCCCGAGTACAATTTTTGACTATTTTGATCCTTCCGGACACAGTGGTGCACTTGAAGGGCCATTTGAATTATTTAAAATTAAATTATATTTTATTTCATAAAATTAAGTCCCGACACGACTGATACGCACGTCCCGGCTAAATTTATCGTAACTGTCGTATTTCTCACTCACGACAAATCATAATACTTTATTATTAATTTAATACTCATTCACTAAGTAATACTCGATATAAATAGATATTAACCCTTGTCTCGCTAAATAATATTTATTTTAATCCGAATTAAATTCCCATTTTAATTTAATTAACCTAATATAAAAATCATTAAAATTATGGGGTGTTACATACTTCCCCCTAATAACGAAATTTTTTCCCGAAATTCGAAAAAAGAGAATACATGGTAAAAATAACTCTGGATATTTATCGCAAATCTCATCCTCGCGCCCCCAAGTTTCCTCGTCGGCACTATGATGCCCCGTAATACCACCTTAGATTCTTGCACACAACTGCATCAAAACATATCTAAATTTACTCGCAATATCTTTTAGTGCTACCACTATGCATACATTAAGGGTACCATTTCGATCGAAGCTCTACTCACTACAACTCATGGTTAGCGAAAGGTTCATTCAAGCCCTTACATAACGATATGTTCCCTTATGCTTAAGGTCTCACTTATCTAATGACATGCAAAACTATCATGAATTTGATAACAATGTCTCAAAAGATGAGCCTATACTCCACTGGCTCTATCATCTCCATGTTAGAAAAATCCTCACTTCTATAGGTGCCAATTTACCTTATTGTCGTACCACGACATTTCTCCTCACGAGAGACACCCTCAGCAACCCCGACTACTCATGTCAGGCCTCAGAACTTTAATTCACGTTAACTTACTCTCATTGCGTCTCTAAACTATACGAAAATGATGTGGATTGATTCAATCCTTATCAGCGGACCATGAATAACTCCAGGTCTGAGAAACTTGTTATTTCCCCTTTTTCCAACTATCCAAAGGGTGGGCGAAAAATTGTTTCTTCTTATTAAGCCTCAGAAGTCACTTCGCAATTAATATCTTGCTACGAGTCATCACATTCCGCTCTAGGGCACCCCTACCAGTTGTAGTTAATATTTTTAATTACTCCAAAAGTCCAAGAAATGCATTCTTGCATTCGGCCACATTCTAGGGCACCCCTCCCGACTATCCATTGACCTACGGTTGACACACCTAGCTCAGGGATCAACTCCGTACCCATTGCCTCATGATACTCTCTATTCAAGGTGGGACTCAAGGGCTCT